>CM073764.1:125765957-127260372 GCA_037127475.1 Arma custos
CCTCAGGAAACCCCCCCCCCTTCCCATCCATCCACCAATCCAATTACGGGGCCGTGACGATGGCGGATGACATCATCGACCTCAATGCTGCCAACTGAACGGATCTGATGATTACGGCAGGATTGCTTGTCAACTGTGGTTACTTACCAATCTCCATAAAACATACCGTTCTCGTAAAACTGGTTTTATATGTAAAATTGGAGAGTTTGAAAAAAATATCGGTATTATTTAAATAATCTTCACAGCAAACTAATTAATAATTTACAATATTATAATAAAATATTCTATCGTACGATCCGTCTTTTCTTTTGTTGTTGCTTATCCAATTAACGTCACTTGTTGTTTAATTAATTCAATTAACGACATAAAATCGAATGCTGCTACAGTGGGAGTCCCTAAATTTTGCCTAACCAAGTTCAATTAGAATAGGGATCTTTAACGAGCACCTTACATCGCACAGACCCCCATTTTTACGTCCATTTCCGAAGGACAGCAGAACCAAGTTATGCAAACCCGCCGTTCTTGGTTGTAATGCTAACCATGAGTGATCTCGACTTTTATACTTTTAATGTATTGATATATTCTAATATTGATATCAAAAATTTATTTTTGCTCCAAGGCCCTAAAGTCCATATTTATTTCATACAATATTATTTTAAAGGGTTCTGTCATAAGTATTATTATTAAACGGAGAAGAGCTTTGGGGCTCCATTAAATCATTTTGGGTCCTCCTGTATCAAATCTTTACAATCCAAAATCCTCGTAAAGTCCTCAAATTTTTACGATTTTCCTGGTATTGTTCGAGTTCGACCATATTCTTTTTGCCGAATTTATAATCTTAGGTACTTACCAGAAGAAAAATTTAATGTTCTTTAATTGGTAAAATAGAATACCTTATACAAGAGAGCACTGTTTTAGAATAAGAGAAATTAAACAAAAAAAAGTTGAAAAAACCACTTGTTTGGGCGCCAGTTTTTCTTCCATAAAATGACTTCCTTGACAACTTTTAACCCTAGACTCCATGATAACTTATAAAAGAGTTTTAATGTCAGAAAATACATAGTTCTTTACGTAATATATTTGACTAATCAGAAATTAAAATAGAATATTTACCAAAAAAAAAAGAAATCTTATTCTAATTTTGAAAAAAAATTCTTCCATTGTTTTAATGATCCGACCATGAATATAGGACAGCGGTATCTGATTCCAAAGAGTGTATAATTACTGAAGCTATCTCTAAAAATAAAGTTATTTGAATTTTAATATCGCTTCAAATTGAGACAAAGATAAAATGTTGCTAGCGCATTTACCTGTTACCTCCTCCAATTACATCACTAAAGAGAGCGCTTTGCTATCCCCCCCCTCACTCTCTCTTTCTTTTAAATGGTTTCCGCTTTGGAATAATTTTAAAACCGTTAGCATCTAAAAAGAGCTGTTTTTCCCGCGAGTAATCATTTTATAAAGCCATTTCGGAACATTATCCGATTAAAAAAATTATTTTTATGGCAGTAATTTCGTTTTTTGTTGATGTTTTTGTCACCGAATTTCCCGCGAAATAGAGTAGAAAGTTTAAGAGGAAAATAATGCGATTATATCACGAGGAAAAAACCTTTAAAATTATAATCTGTCTTGTCCACTCAATTACCTGTAAAAACATGACTAGGTCATTTTGTATGTTTCTTAAACCTTCAATCCTGTTCTAGTAAATTTGGATCCATATATATATATTTTTGTTGTGTCTTTCAATTATTGTACAATTAAACACAAAATAGTCTCAAAAGATGAGCAAACAATCTTCAATATTACTTCTTGGCTATGAAAATGATAGTTTAATATACAATATTTCTATTACTAGTGGAAGCGGGGTAACTCAAGGGTAGAGTGTCCTAGAGTGCTAAGGGCCCTGGGTTTCAAATCCGATTGTGGTAAGAAGATTTAATTTGTTTTTTTTAAGCGAGATTTTCATACTTATCACTTCCCCTGCGCAAGCTTTGTCTTAGAAAACAGTACAGTCCATTTCAATGTACTGAACCCAAGACCATTCATGGGTTGTATTGGTACAGATTTTGTTTATTTTTTTTATTATTGGTAGAACGGATAAATCAGGTTATGCCTTTATTCATATCATTGTACTCCATCTTCACCCAAGATGTTTTGTGGTATTAATTGGCTATTTATTCTAATTTATGAAACAAAAGTTAGAGTATTCTACAAACAATATGCATTTAACAGAACTTGAATCCTATGTATGATCCAGAGCAGAACTCAAGTTGTGGGCTTTATAATTTTATTATTTTATTTAATTCTGATTTTTACAATAGTAAAATACAGAGAGAGTTTGGTTAGAAATTTTACAAACATAATACAAAAAATATAAGAGAAATTGTAAATATGCAGAAAAAGTAATAATATTTTATATAATATAATTTATAATACTAAACGTTGTAATGAAGGTAAATTCAAAAAATATGGCCATGAGTCAAACACAGCATCAAAATATGGAAAAATTCTTGAAATAAAACTTATATAATTCAAAAAGTATTAGTTTGAGGGTTAACAATCATTATCAGCTTATTCTAGTGCTTAGAACTTTATACAGGAAGTTACAGAGATTAATAACTTTATTGTGGTGTTTAGGATTTTAAAGATAATAATTTACTGGTGGTTGAAAAATTCTCCTAATGTGTAATAATAGACTACCTTAAATAAGCTTTAGTAAAAATGTTATCGGTTTCAAAAGTTCTCTACTAATTTTATCAAATTTAACTTGGCCAGTCAAGTTGAGAGTATTATATCTGAGTTAGGATATGGCAGGATGTCGGCAGAGCGAAACCCCCAACTAGTGCTGTAAACATAAAAAAACGAAATGATAAATAAATACAAAGAAAGGTTATACGACCACGATGTAAACAGAGCTATTTGCTCTCAGTAACAATGTTTTTGAACAAACATTTTATTCTCTAGAAATTACAGTTCAACCATACCTGACATCAGATTTACCCGTAGAGAATAAGACTCATAAGCCCAAATTAGAGTTTTCCCCCAGCAAAACAAATAGTTGTTTTACTACAATAAAAATACCTAGAGAATTAATTACTGAAGACAATTGCCCCGCTATGCTTAAATGTACCAGGGGGGAGAGGGGTAAACGATCCTCTTCGACTGTCCATTTTATACAGAACCTTGAAATAAATATATTAGTTCACACAATCCCAAATATTTTACAGCACTGAATCCTAAGCAAAAAGTTGTGGGTTTTAGTTTTGAAGTAGTAGAAATAAAGTTAATCATCGATTAGCTAAGTTGATATCGTATTTAATTATCAATGTTTTTTTTCATTGATATAATTAGTAAATTATAGAGAGAGAAGAAAAACACTTTATTGAAGGTCACCTGTGGTCTAGTGGTTAGCGTAACAAAACTATTAAACCCAAGATCGCGGGTTTCGTAAGCCCGGCAGGTGGCCCCTAGGATTTTTTTTAAGGGAGTAAAAAATCCTTAGTTTACGCCGTCCTTCGGAAGGGACCTTAAACGGGGGTCCCGAGCCTGTATGATGTCAGGTACTCGTTAAAAAATCCCTATCCTAATTAAATTCTGGATAGGCAAAATATAGAGCTCCCCACTGTAGCATCGTTCCGATTAGCCATAGCAGCATAAAGTGACGTTAAATGAACAAAACAAAACTTTATTAAAGCATTACAATCTGCCTGTTGTGGCCAATAAGTAATGGTGCTATGTAGCTTACAATCATTCCATAAAAAATCAATGATATAAAACGAAATAAATGCATAAATAAAATATATACAAGCGAAAAAAATATATACAAAAATAAAGTAAAAAAAAAAAAATATATATATATATATATAATTTAAAAAAAATAATAATAAATAAAAACGTAAAAGAAATATACTGTACACATTCATACTCTATTTACAATTTGCCTGGGGTCCCCCGAAACCGAGCTTCTTCCTCATGAATGAGGGCAAAGCAGGAGTCCGGGAGCCCCCAGCCCCCTTTCCCAGCCGCGTCACTGGCATTAAACGCCAATGGAAGCTGGTTAAATAGTAATTATAATAATAAATTCTTTAATTATTCTGGGACAAGTCCCTTTAGAACAACAATACAGGTATATAGGGTATTATTACGTCTTAGAGTATATTAATACAGAGTATTATTGTGTCCTATTAAGTGAGAAAGAATTAATGAGAAAGAAAAAAAAAGTTGCGGATTACCTACTGTGATAACATTTAAAAAGAAAAAGAAAACAGAGTACAAGAAATAAAAAAAACAGAAACAAGATTACAATAATTATATAAACATAAACAATAGATAATTACATATGTATACAAATTACAAAGTCGAGTAGAAACTAAGAAAGCAGAAAATTAAGCAAAAATATGAACAATATCAACTAATATATCTTGTTTGAAAAAAATTCTTACTGGATGAGTAAAGCATCAATAATATATATACATATAAATAATGATATTAATATACTTATATATAAATAAAAAACACATCATTCATTTATCGGTTAGAAAATATTAATCTGAAAACTGAGTGTGTTATTTCCGATTTTTTGGGAATCTTAAGGATATAAGGTGATTGAACATATGGGATTTGAAGGTTGAAAGATTATTGGAACGACGAACGGAAGAGGGTATAGAGTTCGAAAGGGACGAGGATCGGATAAGGAAAGATCAAATATCAAAAGCAGTTGTTCGGTGGGATGCTGTATATAGGCCTGAGAGCCGAGAACGGGTGTTTCGGGAGTGGACCGAGGTTTTGAATTTAAGGAGATGGGAGATGGTAGATGGTCGGTGGGATTGGATATCTTGGTAAAGAAAGGAAGCTGGGAAATACTTACGGCGAAAGGAAGGGTAATATAGGTTATTATCAACTGATGTCATAAACAATAATTATATACGATCGAAAACTTAACCTAAATCCATTTTATTATAGTTGATAAGGAGCTATTGTATCGTTCCTAATCGCCAGATGTCAAACAAGCCTTGTTGAAGACGCGGGCTGTGTTCTTCAAAGACAATCGGACGTGGCTTATGCCGCAGGAACTCTCCTAAACTTGGTTCTCCAGGAAGCCTCTGGCTCAGCCAACTTAACTAAGTCCACAACTTGTGTTTCGCTGCTTCGCACTTAGGATAGGAGTTCAGTTAACAACTATCTTGTATAGGATAGCATTATTAATAATGGCATTATTATAATAATTACTATTATAACAGATATTATATTTGCTTTGTTTATTGAACCTTTCAAAACTCGTAATTATTGTATTGCTTGATATTTTCAATTTATAAAAATATTTTTAATCTCGGACTGGAATTCGGATTTACACGGATTGCATTAAATTAAAAATATTGGTTCCCCAAAAGGGATGCCATTTATTATTTCTATGCTTCAATTCCTTAAAGACACTAAATTATTTTCCTTGCACTGGGATACCATTGAGTAATAATATAAGTTAATTACTGGTGTTAGTAAATTAACAATTCACTACGTTTACAAAAAGTCAAAATTAGGCTGTTTATTGTTTACCAATTTACTGATTATTAAACATAAATTCTTGAATTGAGTTATTAATATTGTGATTTAAATAAGCAACTTGATCGTTAAAGAATATGTAAATTATTAGCAAATATACATATATGCATAAACAGTAGTGTATGTCCAGCATGTGTATGCATATGTATGTACAGCCAGTCTCAATCCCTTCTGAACTTTGCCCCTTTTAATCCTTTTTCACATTCCTTGAGCGTGGAGGATGTTAGTATTCTCTTAATAGCTATAATGTTAAAAGTTTAAATGTTTCTAAGTCGAATCTCTAGACGTGTTCCTTAAAAGCCACTTAAAACATCTATTCCACTAGACCATGGGGCAAGTAAATTGATATCACGGATGTGGTTTATATTCATTTTTTTTTTGCTCTTCTCAAAAGTATAATTAAATAGTTTAGGACATTTAATAATCATCCATTCGATAAAATATGTAATAAAAAATAAATAAAATTATGCTTTGAAGGGCATTTATATGGACCAGCTTTCAGCAAGTGATAATGGTATTAACAATGGATGAGAGTCCAGTATCAGTGTAATAATTTAATAGCCGCAAGCTGAACTCTTTGCAAACGCTACATTGTCCCCTATGTTCTAAAGCTTTTATAAGCCAAACGATATGTTTGCTTTGCAGACAGCTGGCTTTTGATAAATCCTTTGATTATTCAAAGCCTTTGGTTATTGGAGTTTTTACGTTGAAGAGACTTTATTTGCTTTATAATAACCTATAAGCTTTATTTCTGTTCTTATATTTTTCATTTAAAAGACCTGGAATGGCCAAGCAACTGTAATTGACATAGTTTTTCGTACAGAACAAATATACACACAAAGAAACGCAGGAACTGGTCAAAAGCGCTCAGGATATTTCAATTGAGATCTGAAAAATGCCAATTTCCGCGATTCAATCATTTATAATAAAAAAATGCTAGTAAATTGAATTATATCGGTTGTACTTAATATAACGTTGTACTAAGAAAAGAGATCATTTTTTCATATTGTCTGTATAATGAAGAGCGGCCGTCAACACGTGAATGACATGTGTATGTGTGTGTGATGGATGAAATAGAAGCACCAGGTGTGAGGGAGAATTACTACTTAATGTATATAAGGTAGCAATGCAAATACCAAGTGTGAAGAGCGCTGATTTGTAGCGCTGTAGTGCTGGAGGTGTCTGGTTCCAATCTCGCTGTGCCAGATATATTATTTATTCTGCCTTTAACAGCCATAGGTGAACCATGTGGGATATTAAGACAGTCCTGGGTCTGTCTCAGTATACGGGGTACCCTTATTGTGGACTGAGAGCGGTCTACATTAAATCATCTCCTTGAACAACCGTTGTCTTGTAACAGTACAGTCTATTAAATATAATGACCCTTCATGATTTTTAGTGAAATGATTTTTTAACTAGCTTAAATATTAAAAAAAAAATTAAATTTAGCTTATATTGTATTGTAAAAATAAAGCTGTTTCATGTATTAATTCCATCAGTATAGTTTACTTATATAAAGAATTCATGTGGTGGTTGCATCTGATATTTTCATATAATAACTAATAGATAGGCGAAAGATTTATATTAATAGCCAGGAGGCACCGTATTCAAATACAGTCAAATATCTTGGAATGACATTGGATGCTAGACTCCAAGATTATTTGAAAAAAAAAGAAAGAAGAGTTGAATATAAAATTTAGGAAAATACACTGGCTGTTATGAAAAAATGTACAGCATAAAAGCTTCTGTTATACAAGCAAGTCCTAAAACCAGAATGGAATTCAGCTCTTGGGTTGTACCAAGAAAAGCAACATGCGAATAATCCAGACAATCCTAAATAAAGTATTCAGAAGTATAGTCGATGCTTGGTGGTACGTCAGAAACGACAATTTGCATAGGGACCTCAAAGTAAACTCGGTCAGAAAAGAGATTGGAAGGTTTGCGGATATTCACAATAAAAGAATTAAAATCCACGTAAACTTAGAAATGCAGAGCATAGCTGAGGAGGCTTTGCATCAAATAAGGCGGTTTAAAAGAGTGAAGCCTAATGATTTGATATTAAATATTTATATTTGATATTAAGTGAATTAAAATAAATAAATTAAAACTCCAAATGAAAGAATAATTCCCCTAAATTGGAAGATTATCCAATGGGCTATTTCCCACACCCGAGATTTTGCTATCTTAGTTGTTGTACAACAAGATGGTTTTAGTGGCTTGGAGTCTTACACAATTGTTCGATTGCTTTACACAAAACTTGCTGTTAATGTATTATTTTCCTTAGCTTTAGTCGATTGTTGAATGTCTTCATCCCCAAGACTAAAATCGAGACTCTTGAAAGATATTGTGATGTGAAATGTATTACCTTTCTCATCAATCGTTTCAACAAATTGTGAATCTTCATACAAGACTGAAAAGACAAGAAACTGCTGGCCGTTTTTGCCTACTTCAGCATTTTCTGGACAAACGCTCTAAGCTCCCAATTAATTACAAACGACTCATTTACATGATAGTTATCAGACCTATTTGGACATACGGAGTTGAGCTTTGGGATTCTACTAAACCATCCAATTCATCTCGTATCCAATCCTTACAATCCAAAACCCTTCGTAAAATCCTCAATGCTCCTTATTATGTCACAAACAAACTCATCCATCATGATCTTAATATCCCGTATGTTGCTGATTTGGCCCAAACTAGATACCTATCCTTCCATGACAAGTTCCATACACAGTTGAATCCTCTAGTCTCTCAACTTGATTCCCATACTATTCCTGATAACCCTCCGAGGCGACATAAAAGAAGATGGCCACGAGACCTTATACTATAGAGCTTTATAGGAGTACCGATAGGTAGTTTCTCCACAAGTGTGTATTTATTTTTTTTATGTCATTTGTTCATATTAGCAGATTTACTTGTAATATTATTAAAGTTGTAAATATCAATAAATTAATCTAAAAAAAAAACAATTTGTAATATGATCCTGTTTTCTTTTAGTTTCCCGTTTTATAGTGCTATAGTTCTGTTTATTGTTGCATTATAATTCTTTTATATTAAATAACTATTATATATTTATATCTTTCTTGTAAATAATCTGATAATGTACAGTTAGGGGTGTATCTTGCATGACACATTTACCTCATGTTAAAATTTAAAATTCATTATTTAGAAAAACCATGTAAAGTTAGGATTAGCCGTTTTGGAAATAAAGGATATGAAAAGAGAGGACATCTTAGTTTTTTGAGAACTAAGACTAATTTTCTGATTGTCAAAATAAATTGTCGTTAATTAATTATTATTAAACAAAAATTCCTTCAATCAACAAGACTTCTACCATCTTCCATTCCAACTTTCCCACAACTGATCTCTATTTCCATTCTGCCCCCAAAGCCTTCCGCCCAGTTAACAATCTAACTCCCTCCAAGTATTTATTCAATTCAATTGGCTTTACTAAACTAGTTCTCTTTACAAAGCAAAAAAAAAAAAAAAAAAGAAAGGGCGAAAAAATCCTCAAGTCGATGGACTTCTGAAAAGGATTTGAAGCAGAAAGGAGCTTAAGAAGGCGAGTGAAAAGGAGAAGGGAAGGAAGACAGGAGAGGGGGGGAGGAGAAATTGAAAGGAAGTTTAAATCTTATGTAAACGAGTCCTGCTTAGTTCTTTGGCCCAACTTCCGGCCAGTTAATTGGCCGCCATCTGCAGGCCTTCCGAGGAACTACTGTTTGCTTCAACTTACTTCTTTGGATTTCGGCGATCCTCGAATCTCTTCATGGATCAGGATGGAAGTGATGGGGCGTGGGCGGCCATTTCATTATGGCATTCTATGTCTCCTTCAAACCTTCTTTTTCTTTGGAAAACATCTCTTTGATGAACACTGCGGAACTGGATATTATAATAGAGAAATATATATATACTCAGACGTCGAATTATGAAATATCGATGTCACGAAATATCTAATTTAAACTTTATCCCAATGATATTGATATGGTTTCCTTAAAATATCGTACTGAACTGAAACGACTAGAAACTGCTCGCCTTTTCAGACTACTTCAACACTTATTAGGCAAATGCTCTAAGGTTTTGCTTCCAATTGATCACAAAAGAATCAAACAAATGAATATTATAATATTCATTAGGAATCACGAAGCAGAGCTTTGGCGATCTACTAAGCCATCAAATCCTTTTCGTATCAAAATCCTTACAATCCACAATCCATCGTAAAATCCTCAATTCTTCTTGCTTTGTTGCGAATAAAGTTATCCATATTGACCTTTCCTGTCCTATTTATTGCTGCTTTGATCCTTTGCTGATCAATCCTTTCATGACAAACTTTATTTCCTCTTGAACCCATTAGTGAACACACTTCAAGCCCCGATTATCCTCCGAAGCATATAAAAAAAATATGGTGCCGTGACCTTATAACTCTTAACACGTTGACGGTAATTTTTAAAATCAGCGAATGCTTCCAAAAATTCACTTTTGTTTTAACCAATTAGTTGGTACATGAAGAGTTCGATCATGATTTAATACTTCCACACTAAAAGTTTTTTTTTTTTTACTAAATTTTCAAGAAAAAAATAGCAAAAACAGTTGCTGTCTTTTTTCCCCAGCTTCGATTTCACTGACACCCAAAATATATCCTAAATACTAGATACTTAACCCTGAATTGTATCCTACTAAAACTGTCACTGGATTCAACAAGCATTTTCATGTTTAGTAAACTTTTAATTCTAGTGATAATTGAAATGAAATAAAGGTATTACCTAATAAAACATACTATTTATCAGGTCCTAAGAACTTCCTGTATCATAGATACCATTTGGTATGCTTGAGGTACCGCAAATGCCTTATGTAACAAAGATACTGCAGATAGCAAGGATACCATAGGAACCATAGTGATCAAGATACTTCTCAAGTGGTGGCCCTGATTACAGTATGAGCTTTTCAGCTTTACATTTAAACATTTGTTATTAATTTTACGATAATTATTATAAGTATAGACGTGTGGTAGTATGAGTTTGATCTATTTGATAGAAAATTGCTTTTCTGAAAACCTACATTTCGGCCTAAACTAACGGCTTCATCGATGCTATTCGTTCAGAAAGAACAGACAAGTTTTATAAATTTATTCCGGGTGATCACAAATAATGACATTGCACTTGGCCATCAAACTTTATCTGTATATTGATTAATTATTCCATGTTATACGAGCATTTCCGTCGCTTCTAAACCTTTACTAGTTGAATTATTAAATAGATTCTGGAGAAGAGGGTGGTGAATGGACAAAAGACTCCATAAAGGAGATGCGTGGAATACAAAATGGATTCCTGCAACTCCTCCCATGCCTCATATTAAATTTTAACCTTGTCAGTTGCCTCCATAAATATCACTTAATGTGGCACTTTTCTTTTCAGTCCGTGCGTTGCCGTCGTAGTATGAGATAAATGGACTGAAATTTTTTATTAATTAAATTTTACAGGTCATCTTAAGCTATAATGTTAAATTACCAATTCAAATATAATTATAATATTACTTATCCGCATTGTTTTTTCAAAGTAATGAAATTATTTTATTCTTTAATATTTTTTTTGTCTGTGCTGGATTGCTATTCTGAATGTCTCGGGTCAAAATTCAGCTATTATAGATAAATTATTTGAACTGTTAACAGCCGAGGATGGATCCAGTGGGTCACTCAGCCTCTATATGTTTGGTATCCTTTTTATGTTAGCCTGTACCACTACAACCATTGAATTCTTGAATTCAGTACATAGTAAAGACTATACTGTTTATATTTTATATTTTTGTTCGGTTGGTAACACCGATCTCACCACTACTACTTCCTCGACGAGGCTTGCACATGTTTAAAATGAAAGGTAAATGTTATTGTGTAATTTCTAAGCATAATGAAACCATAAGTGTTCATTATTATTAAATAATTTTCTTAATACTAGTACTGAAGGATAAAATTAGTATGGGGGTGCAGTCAATATTAACACTAAATAAGAAAAACTTATTTATTATTTGTGCCAACGTTTCGGCCTACATTAAAGACCTTCTTCAGGGATAAGAAGTAAAAACAGAACAATAACTATAAAAACATTGCATTACTAAGAATTATAGAATAATATATAGAGTATATACAATAGGATTGTTTATAAGATACATAAGGATAACAAAATGACAGAATGTGTTAACAGAAAGTTGATGAAGTAAAGAAATATAAAAAGTAAGATAATTGAGTAAGTAAAAAGTAAGATATAATTTGAAAAATACGGAAAAAGTTACAAATGTAAAACTGGTTAGACATACAAGTATGGAAAACATAGGAAAATTACAGGTAATGATATAAAATGTATGAAAATAAACGTATTCGAAAGTTATAAAAATATGAATACTAAATATGATGTAAATGTATAAATATAGAAAAATAAAATAGAAAGTAATGTATGTAAAATCGCTTTAAATAGCAGGTAAAAATATTAAAAAAATTAAATATTGTTACGGTCGCCGACAGGAGGACGGAAACAAGGGATTAGCGACTTAAATCCATCGGCGGGAGAAGTTAAAATAGGATTAGGACCTTCTCAGCATAGTAGATCCGCCTCTGCTTTGTCGGAAAGAGATTAAGAAGATTCTAGAACACGGAAGAGTGGTGACTGTTCGGCCTTGCCTATTTAAATACCTCCCTCGCCTCGAGCGAGTCAGTCTTAGTCTGAGAGCAGACGACGTGATGATCTCGTAATAAGTGCGTGTCAGTGTGATAAGTGAGTGTCAGTGTGATAAACTAGTCAGTGTTGAACCAGCCAGTGTAATAAGTGTATCAGTGAACTGTGACAGTCTCGCGAGTGTAATAAATTGTTTCTGTTTGTTACTGTGTGTCAGTTTGTCATACTTGGAGAATCTTACGGTCGGTGGACTAGTGAACTGTAAGTGTTAATTATTAGTTATAAATTGTAGTGTATTTTTGTAATATTCATAGAAACTATTGTAACTAGTTAAGCTGTCTAGAATTAGTAATATGTTATATTATTGTAATAATTAAACAGGAGTTAGGCCTAGATAATAAATATTTAGAATATTGTTATTATAAATTTATCTTAGTCTAATAATTTAAGTGTTTGTAACTTAATTGTATTCTTTTTATCACATTATTAAAAAAACTTTATTATCTTTAATTAAGGAATTGTTTAATTAATTTTAACACTCAGTAGCCCGTAACAATATTTTATTTGAAAAGAAAAGATATGGCCAGGACCGGGACCTTCACCTCTCCGTGGTGACGCCTTATCCATCTCGGCTATCCTGGCTTCACTTCACGGCCAGCCTCTGGGTTCGAGTCCCGGTCCTGGCCATATCTTTTCTTTTCAAATAAAATATTTAAAAAATTATATCATATAAAGATAAAATAAATTATAAAAATATAAAATGTTTGATAATTATCGAAAAATTCTAGTATTTAAATTATGATAAATATAAATAAATAATAATAATGTATGCTATTACAACATTTGATGGATGCCATGAGGTGAAGGGAGAAATGGGTGTGAAGAATGGAAAAGGAGAAGGATTATGATGTATAAAAAAATCATGTATTTTAAAAGCATTAAAAACATATAAATCATCCTGCTTGTTGCGTCGCACTCAACAGTCACTAACTGTATTTGACGGTGATAGGACTTGCTAAGATAAAAGCAAATACAATGAGACACCCGCTAACTCCTAGAACTATCGTAATGAAGTCGTGGTGGCGGCAACAATGGAAACTCAAACTGAGTCTAGCATTAATTAGGTTCAAACATTACGTTTGCACTTGGATACGGGGCCTTTTACCCTATTTACATTTACAGGTGATTCAGGTAATTGCGATTGCGGTTCCTTTGCGTCAAAGGTTAATTATAATTAACAATCTCAATTTATATTAATATTAAATTAATTATTCATTTTCATATTAACTATTATATTTCATATTAAATTTGAAATAATGTGGGAATTCGATATGTAATTTTAAACATATGATTGATGATTTTATTCGATTTTATATTCACTTATCTCCTTCTTTACTGACCTGGAAAAAAAAACTACGACCCGTGAAAGGGTCTGGGGCTCAGTATGGTAGAGACTGCACTGTTTTATGAACAATGGTTGTGCAGGAAAATGATTTGTTCTAGATCACGCTCAACCGCCAGAATTGTCCCCCTTATCCTTAGGAGGGTCCTAGCTCCTATATTATCCATGTCCAGCTGATTACAGACTAAATAAAAGCCTGGCCTGCAGCAGGATTTGAACCAAGATTTCCGGCACGAAAACTCACCACTGAGCCACTCCACTCCCTTTAAATAATTATGATATTTAATTGTTTTCTCTATGTTAATCTGATACTACTTTTACACTTCGAAATAATTAATACTCTAATTAAATTCACCTGTAATTAATGACTGCTATTTCTGGTGTCAGCTGCATTATCTCTACATTATTAGATATTTAAGAGCGGATTTGAGAGTCGGTGTGTAGAAAGCGGTGTTTGTGTGGTGAAGGTCCCAGATTTGAGTTTTTTATATGTTTACAAATTTAGATGTACCCTGTGGTTTCTGCAGACCATCTTCTGGCTCGAAAAAATTAATCTAAAATGTAGGTACCCGTAATTGGGAGCGTGATATTGGTTTAGGAACATGTATTGAATCCAAGAACACCCTTCATGGGCCGTTCATAAATAAATTATATAATGAACACGTGTTAACCACATTCCTCTCTCCTCGTGCGGTGTATCTTAATACACTATTTATTCATAGCATTAATAAATTAGCTAGTTTCTTTCCCATTGTTGCCAATCTTAATTCCTCGCAGTGTGGCCACAACAAACGAACGTGATCTGTAGCCATTACTTAAGGCGCCATTATTTTCCTCAACAAAGGCGGAATGGTACAATGGCCCTGATTTAAACCAATTGTTATCCTTTTCTTCTTTATACAACAAAGTAATTTACCTTAGGAGATAGAGTTATCTTCAGTTGAATCGAATCAATCACTACCACAATGTGCGTTTCATAATCATAATTCGTAATTTCAGTTAAAAAAATATTTTATTTTATTTTTTAAGTGAAGAATTCTTAGCGACTTTTTCTAGGGAAAAACTTATGAGTTTGCATCACCGACATGTTTGTGACGTATTGCGCGAGACTGGCGACTCTAGCGGCATGTGTATGAGTTATGCAATTTGTTGTAATCAACTTTATTTTTAACTAAAAGTTCGTCTAATCGTTGGGCCATTTATACTTAAAAGATATAACTGCTTGAACTTTTCGTTTTCCCCAAAAGATTTGAGTTTTAATGGTTAAATGTCTTGTTTTATGAAATGATTGAAAGGAAAAATGATCTGAGTATTGCTTAACTTAACGATGATAATAATACTGAAAAAGAAATTAAGTTTATTTTCATCTATGTACTACAAGTTTGTTTGTTCATTTAACGTCACTTTATGCTGCTATGGTTAATCGGACGATGCTACAGGGAGCTCTAAATTTTGCCTATCCAGGTTTAATTAGGATAGGGATTTTTAACAAGTCATGACATCGTACAGGCTCGGGACCCCGTTTAAAGTCCCTTCCGAAGGACGGCGTAACTAAGGATTTTTACTCCCTTAAAAAATCCTAGGACCACCTGCCGGGCTACGAACCCGCGATCTTGGGTTTATTAGATGTACTACAAGTATAAGCTATACATAATATAGCTATGTACTAATTATTATTTCAATTAAATTATTGATATTTTTTACTAATCCTGTACAGTCCATTTGGTTTGATTAATAAATAAACTACTATAAAATTTTTGTTCGGACTTTTACTATACGTGAAAACGAGACTATTGTTAACAATTTAAATTTACAAATTTGAAATTTAAACAACGCAGCCTCCTCATCACTGCCTATTTATTTTATTAGCTGTATCACTAATGAAGGCTCTTGAGCTCAGTACATGCTAGAGACTGTACTGTTCTAGGGCACCGATTCTGTAGGGATGTGATTCGTCCGAGGTCACGCTCAACCATAATCAGAAATCAATTACAAAATATTTCATGAAAAAAGTTCTTTGATAAAAATAGGTTTGATAAATTAAGCAAGCCTTTCCTATTTGTCTTCCCTTTAATTAATAAAAACCGAACGAGTCCCTGATCGCCTAATATATTATAAAAAAAATCATTGTTTTATAAATTTTGAATTAAGGAAGAGTCTATTCCCTGTGCAAAACCTACCAATCTAAAGTTCTAGTGCTAGAGACTGATTGTAAAGTGGCTACCCTTGATTGGGAGCAAAACCAGGCTGTTTGAGCATGATCAAATAGCCTTTGGTTTAGTTTGAGAGGCGAATTAGTCATTCTGCACAAACGTTGCCTTAGAGACAGAACTGTTTCTACCATGTAGTGACACATAGGGCTTTCAAGAGTTCTTGATGTGGGACTGAAAGACTACCCACAGCCGTGTGACCACAATACTGAAAGAATGCCTTAGTGATGGACACTATTGAAGTGTTTTTGTATGTATGATCAAAATGTGAAAAAAGTTAAAAACAAAATTGGATATCGGAAAATTGGAAACGTCGAAAATTATTTATATAACCATTTCAGGGGTAGTGTGGGCAAATGAATTTTAACACAAAAAATCAACCCTTTCCTATGAAGGAGTAAATACGCTCTACTGGATGTATTATATATCGTCGCGGTCAAACCTCTTATGTACAATTAAGGCGATTTTACAGCAGAGAGAAAAAAACTGCGCCCACTGTAGACTTGGCAATTTTTAATTTATAATGAGAAGTAACAACAAATCATACTTTGCCATGTTGCTGACCTTAATACGTCCGTAACCTTAAATAACTCATTTTCACCAAATGTTGTAGATAGGCGGTATTTTTTTACAGCGAAGTATGCTTAATACATTATAAAAATATAGTGCATATATTTTTAAACATTCCGTAAAAATGAAGTTTTTCCCTTATTCTCTAAAAGATATTATTAAAACAGTTTAAGTGGCGAAGGATTAAATTTAATTAAACTAAAACTAAACGCTTTTTCTGTCCTGTTGATGCTAGAACTAGTAAGACGTATTCTAGTTTGTATGGTAATATATAACCTCAGTTGGAAATTATAAGTTAATATGTATTGTGTTTTATTAAAATATTAATCACCAATTAATAAGTCAATAAGGAACTACTAAATAAAATGAAGGTAATAAAAAGCAATAGGAAAATACATCGAGCCGCTGTACAATTCATTTTGACTTTCCAGACATCTTTCATCGAAATAAGCTGCGATATACAAAATTTCATCCGCCATGAACAATCTGAAAACCAATTTCGCGGTAGTGAATTTCAGCCAGCTTCATTTCCTTGATTTCATCATCTACTACAACCGTGTCTCCATCAAAAATAATGAAATGTCTTCTAGAAAAGTTTTGAGAAGTATTCAACTTTTGGAAGTCTAGACAAAGAGTAGAAGAAAAATAATTCTAGGATTTAGGATTTCAATTCAGTTCTCATTTCACTAAAATGTAATCTCTTTTAAAATTATTTCTTAGTGAAGGAATTCAGAAATGAAAAAGGCATGTTAACATTTAATTTTTATTTTACTTTGGAGAAAGTTACTAGTGCATTTTCCTCATTCTTCAGTGTTTATTTTGAATTGTTCCGAATATTTTAGTTTTATTAAAGGCAGGAAACGCTTGTTTTTTTTTCGATCTTGAGAATAATTTACTAGCACTTTCCTTGCGAAAATTAAAATTTAGAATATACAAAATTATAATTCTTCCTTAGTTATAATTTTCGAAGTTAGATTTAATAAAACTCATTTATCATAGCTTTGTTTACTGAACAGACTATGCATAAAAAAAATATTGTACATTGGTTGAGAGAGAATTTTTTCAGTCATCAATGTTTTCAACTAGAGAGGCTCTGATTACTGGTCAACTGATCCGTTTGCAAAACACCATTTTGTCTTTAGGTCAAGTCTATTTTATTCCGTTTCACGAGTCTGTAATGTTTATATAAACTGTGCGATGGAACTGATGGGGTCCCAACTCCTTGATCACTTGTGTTTTTCTTTTCCTTATCGAAACAATTTCTTAATCTAAATACAAATTTAAATTTTACTTAATTACAAAAACAATTTTTCTGATGAAAAATACAGTTCGGATGGATCGAAAACAACCCAATTCCGATTCGAAGGATGTTTCTTCCTCGCAGCATTACGGAAAAAAAACAAAATAGGATTCCCGCACTCTGTTGCTCAGGGATCCGATTAATCAATCATCCAAAACCTCCATTAGTATAAGTAGGAGGGAATAAATGCAGTGAAAGGGAAATGGAAGTTAGGGGAAAAGGGAGGAAAAAAAAGGGGAAAAAAGAAAATGATAAAGGGTTTCCAAGCGACCAATTAAAAGTGAATCGATGAAAAACATTGAAGGGTCTCGTTAGTCCACTGGAGCCGTTGCTCGATACATTCATCGGGTCGTTACTGTCTGTAATAGCTCTCCTATCTATTTTCTTTGACAGTCCATTTTTAAATCTAAATAGAGTAATAAATTCTTTAAAGAAATTTAAATATATGCGATCTATAATAACTAGAAAAAATATAAATACATTCAATATTTCAAAGGCGGCATTTTTACTTAAAAACAGGAGGGGGCGCAATTGAAGTTTATAATGATGTCGAAATAAAAGCGATGTAAGCACAAATCCATAAACCTCTGACCTAACGAACATATTCGATCGACTCCTTGTAAATATGTCAAACAACTAAGGTGTTTCTTCTTCTTCCGCAAAGCCTACCTCTCAGCTTGGAGGAACTTCCTTGGATCCAGCAAGGATTCTAACTTCCCTGACGTTTTTGCCATTATTTATGCGAAGGCGTTCATATTATGTCTAAAATAATATAATCTGTACGACACTTCAGATAATTACATACTCGGGATTGGATAAACCCTCATGGATGTAGTCCATCGGCCGGTCCCTGTGTTCTTTCATTCTGACTACATATCCAAACCATGAACTGATTCAGGATATCCCTTTATCAAGGTGACCTTAAGTTTCTCTTTGATCTTTTCATTGCGAATATGATCTCTTCCTCTCATTCCGAGATCGTTGAGGAAATTTCATCTCTGTAGTGGTTACTCAGCTCTTCGATCTGCTCGTTAATAACCAACTGTCAGCACCATATAAGAATTTAGGTGAGGGTACTGCTTTGGAGAACCCAAATCTGTATGATATCCTATAACACAACAATACCATCTACCTCTTGGATGTAATTATCTGAAACTAACATTCGGATTGGAGCCTATATAAGAGTAACTCTGAGCCCCCTACATATTAAGTCACCTTCCTTTACAAATATATTCCATATAAAGCGTATTTTATAGGAAAAAAAGTTCCTTCTTCTTCCTACAGCGCTATGGTCCATGGAGGATCTTGCCCTCCTCGACAATTCCTCCGATCTTTAGCGGCTCTTCAACATATTCTCACCCACAGGAGCCAAAGATTTCCCTTCGCTGGAGAACCACAAAGATCCATGACTTTTTGAAGCGATTTCCTTCTTTGGTTGGGCCATATACTCTGCTAAGGATTTTTTCTCCCAAATAAGGAAAACAAGTTTAAACATTATAATATGGGTTCTACTGGACAATAATTGATAATATTTAATTATGAAGCAAAAAAACATTCTCCGGTCATGTTTTTCTTTATTATTTACTATAAATACGTTTCGACCCCTTCGGTCATTTTCAATTTCTTAAATGTTTGTAAGGATTCACATAATATGTCTGTAATTTAACAATATAAAATTATCAACATCAACAACAATAAAACTATAAATAATTACATTAAATTGTCCTAAAAAAACTGAAATATTCAAGTATAGATACCTCTTATAGACGTCTATAATTTAAAAATTACTAGGAGATACATTTTTCTCCATATAAATCAAATAAATCAAAACAATTATTAATGTTAAACTCTTATAGATTTATATTTTAATTTTTCAAACAATATCAAGGTATTTAAGAATAAGTGCAGTCCAAAGTATAATGCAGAGCAATAGTAACCATGGAGAAAAATGTATCTCCTAGTAATTTTTAAATTATAGACGTCCATAAGAGGTATACTTGAATATTTCAGTTTTTTTAGGACAATTTGATGTAATTATTTATAGTTTTATTGTTGTTGATGTTGATAATTTTATATTGTTAAATTACAGACATATTATCTGAATCCTGACAAACATTTAAGAAATTGAAAATGACCGAAGGGGTCGAAACGTATTTATAGTAAATAATAAAGAAAAACTTGACTGGAGAATGGTTTTTTGCTTCATAATTAAATAAACAAGTTTAAATTAAAAAAAAAAATAACGAATATAAGTGTGAATACCTTTATTAATATTAAACCTGATGGTGAAGCTTTAATGTAACAAGAGAATTAACAATAATAGCCCTGAGAAAATAATCTCATGATAAAAAGAACATTAAAGAGAATAAAAGAGTAACGACGGATTCCATCATTACTGACTTTAGCTCCTTCCTGCTCCCCCCCCCTTCCGCCCCTCTTCTACCCCTTCCCTTTCTCTCGAAGAGGCAACGGAAAGCAATTGCCTATCTTTGGTGAAAGTTTGACGACCTAAATATATTTATTTATCCAAGAAAGATTCTCATCATTCTTATATTTATTCAATATGTGCATTATCTTATTTATTTTATTATATTATAATTTATTTCCTGATTTACATTGCAAACGTTTCCTTAAAAATTCAATAACTCATCGTAAATTTGAAATAATTGTGAAGAAAGTGTTTTTCGGGTTATGGATAAAAAAAAGACAAAAAGAAAAATGTACTTCTGCAACCTATGAAGGGTATAGGTTTCATTAAATGGTTGAGACGGTACCGATGATATGGCATTCACCAAGTCATTCCTACATTAAGGTCCATCCAACAGATACCGAAGGGTTCAACCTTGGCTGTTGACATATTAAATTATTTATCTACCATAGCTGGATTTGAACCCGTGGCTTTCGGCAGCAATCAGCACCCTCCCGCTGACCTACCACGCTACCTGAATTAAGGAAGCATCATTATTTAATTATAAGATGCCAGCTAATGCTGAATGAAAGTGGTGCTTACAATCATTACATTGAGTATTGAGCTAATAATGTCTGTAAAAGGTTCATTGAAAAACGTCGTTTTATGCTACGGTAACTAACGTGACGTTTTGTAGCGATTTTTTTTTATGATTGGGAGGAAGAGAACTACAGAAGTACACCCAACAGCTAATCACTATCAACTTGATCAGCTCAACGATAACGAATGTTTTTATGATATTGTGACAGAGAATAAAAAAAATACCATGTTTTTAAAGGATAGTTCAAGAATACAACTGGAGACATCAGTTCACTTCAAAATAATAGTAGGTGCAACGTCACACTAATTTTCTGAGCACGTTTCTCTCTCTTATCACAACGGGATCAGAAATTAATGTGGGGGAAATCTGGGAACAAATGTTTTTCTTAGGATTTACACCCGTGAAGGATTGCTTCATTGTTTCCCTCAAAATCCACAAAAGAGTTCATAACCGATAAACTTTGAAAGAATGTTATTCAGGTAAGGGGTTAATTAGATCTTATGCGGTAACTAATTGGACAAAATTATGACATTAGCCTGAAGCAGCTTTCTCACCAATGAACTGAGAGCAAGCTGAGATATTTATGCCTCGTTTATTCAGCAAGTTTAGTTGTTTGCAAATTGAGAGGCAGTAAAATAAAATACCCAACAAAAAATAAAATGACTGAATATTTGAGGGAAAAATTTATATTTTTTCCGATCTTTAAAAAGGCACCACAGATAGAACTATCACCCAATATATGTCCATATCTACTGGAATATTAAAAGATATTTTCGTTAAAACTACCAACACCACCACTTTGAATTACGAAATACTCCTAGAGATGATACTGTAAACTACATAAATGGTTTTAGATGAAACCTTATATTTGATTGAACAGAGTTTACCGAAGAAGTTAGTTAATCTGGCAGGAATGTGCATTTAAGTTAGAATCGGTAATTAATTTCCGAGAGAATTTCGAGGTTTGAACGAGTCGATTTGCTTTAACCTATATCTAATATTTAATTAATAAATGAGAAATCAGAAAAATAAGTACTATAATTAGCAAAAGCTAGTACTGAAATATTAAGTGCAGATATAGAAGTGATTTTGGTGATATTAATAACAATATAAATGAGATCAAGCTTGAATATTTTTTTTTTGTTTTATAAATTTAGGTATTTAAGGTCTGAGATGAAAAACATCTAGAAGAAACAAAGGCGAGGTTAAAAAAATGCCAGTAGAAATGTATACAAAATAGATCATTGTAAAGTAAAGTACTCCGATGTACTTAAAAATACTTAAATTGAGTCAGTCATTATTTAAGCCATAATTTAAAAAAAAATAAGCAATAATGAAACTGCAAGCTTTAAATACTGAGCTTATTATGGACAAGCTTTCCACATGTCCATCGTTTGTATCAAGAATTCAAACGAATAGGTCGAAAGAAGCAAAAACGTGTGATGATATTTACACTATAAATGTAAATTATTTAACCTGTTAGCGGCTATAAAAAAGACCCCGTGAGATCTGCAAACCCTTCTGGGGCTCACCCAGCCTCTATAAAGTGGGTACCTTAGATAAAAACCCGGTGGTTGAGCATGGTATGAGACATATCACCTTTGTCTAGAAGACCTAGAAGCGTTACAGTCTCTACCAAGTATTTTATTGTACCGAAGCCCTTCATGGGTTGTTGTAGTACAGGTAGATAAAAAAAAATAGATAAACAAAATTACCCAAGCTGTATTATTTACAATGAGACGATCGAATTATATCCCCCAACTGAATATTGTAGAGACTATACTGTTTCATGGACAACGGTTCTGCAAGGAGGTGACGTCCTAGGTCACGCTCAACCGTCAGTATTTTGGGTATTCTATTTTTATGGTATTTCATAGAGGCTGGGTGAGCCCCAGGAGGGTCCTAGATCCTATATGATCCATCTCCGGCTGCAAACAGACTAAAGAAAAGTCATGGCCTGCAGCGGGATTTGAACCAGGATTTCCGGCATGGCATCTCAGCGCTATACCACTGAGTCACTCCGCTCCCTTTCTAATGGGGATATAATCATAATAATAATTTGAAAAAAAGTTAATATCGATTATTGAGCTTCGATTATTCGAAATTCAATAATACGAACTACAATAAATTCGCAGAAATGATAAAATTAGACTTCGATATTTGTATTTCATAAAAATATATTTCAATAATATTTTCTTTAAAATTTAATTTTTCGGAAATATTTCTTAATACTTACTTAAAATCTGTACCATTACAAAAGATGAAGGGATTGGGCCTCAGTACGTGGTAGAGACTATGTTCGAACCTATTTATACTATGTTCATCCCATGCACTCGATGCACAGCACGGCGCAGCATATAGATAAACCAACAACACAGTTCGGCCGTGCGGGTAGTGTAGAGTCACTACGCCGTGCATTTCTGACTACATAATACTACCACCAGTTGAAACTTCCCAACACCATGAAGGCTCAAATGCAACTATTAACCTGAAAACCTGCATCACTACTACCTGGGAACAGGTCTGGGGTTCAGTAAGTACCAACATCTTCGGGCGCTTGCAGATATATTACTTGCAACAATCCTTAAAATAATTAGAGACTTATCTACCATGAAAAGGAAGTTAAGTTTGAGGCAAACTAATATTACAGCCCTCTTTGTGTTATAAACTTGATAAATCTTGTTAATATTTCATATTTTTATTAACTCGCATACTGCACAGTAAAAAAAAAAATATTTTTTAATACTAAAGCGGTGATTGGTTAGCTTTTTCTTTTCTAATTGATTATTTCTTTATTTTTAATTCAATTAACCTCACCGGTCGATATTGGTTCGGATTATTATCACGTCTACTGAATATGAATAAAAAAACCAAAAAAAAACCTTTATTTACAATTTTACATATACAAGTAGCAATAAGTGTAAATACATGTTCCGGACTTCTTTTAAACATTTAAAGAATAGTGATTTTAATTAATTAAAATTATCTTTTATAAATAAGTTTTAGAATAGCAGGAAAAATGTAGAAAAACCCCGCTTAAAAAAGAAAAGAAAATGAAAAATGAACAATAATAATAATTGTAATTTATAAATAAATAAAAATAATACTAATAAAGTAAGTAAATATAATAATAGTAATAATTAAATAGAAAATAAATACACAATTAAAAATAACTATAAAATAAATACAGTTAACTAGATTATGATACCTAGGAATAGTGATTTGTTAAGTGAGAAATATATGTTTTATTCTTTTGTGCGTGTACCATCGTAGTGAATGTTTTTCGTAGTTACCGATTTCTCGTATTAATGGGTTTTCGGAAACTGGAGTTTTTTCGAAGTATGCTTTTCTTCGGGCTGAAACATATTGTTTTACAGTGGGAAGTTCAAGATCTCTGAGCATAGTCGATATATTCGTGTGGTGGGGATAATTATTATTACTATTAATTATTAATAATTCTCATGCATAGGTTTTGTACCCTTTCAAACTTTCTATAATTTGTAGCGCAGGTTGAACTCCAGACAGGTGAGGCATAGGTCAGCACCGAGCGGATTACAGTTTCATAAAGGATTACGTTGCTTTTGAATATGAATATGTAGTTCATATGCATAGTATATATATATATAGTTCATATTGTTATTGTAGGGCGACCTGTGGTGTAGTAGTTAGCGTAACAATCTACTAAGCCCAAGATCGTGGGTTCAAAAAACTCCTTAGTTACGCCGCCCTTCGGAAGGAGAAATTTAGAGCTCCTAATGTAGCATCGTCCGATTAGCCATAGCAGCAAAAAGTGAGGTTAAGTGAACAAACAACAACATCTTCTTTTACTTTGAAAGAAGTAAATTTCTAAAAACTTTCGAAGATTCAGTGAATAAATAAAATAGAATGGTGGTAATGCCAAGTAGTCGGTTTATTCTTCGAGAAATAATTTTCTTTTGTGTACTTAGTCCTTTCTCCGGAGAACGAATTTGCTTTTAAGATATTTCTCGTAAGAACTCGAAGCTTGAGACTGAACCTGAGAATTATATTTAAATACGAAACGGGAATGAAGTGTTGAATGAAGTGTTAATTATTATGTTATATTATAATTATATATTATATTATTATATTAATATTTTTTAATAATCTTGTCATAAGGAAATAAAAAATTAATTAAAAAATAATATAAAGTATTTGTAAATGAAATAAATAGGCAAAAACGTGGATCGATGAAAAAAAAACAAGGGAGTGTGCAACGTATGAAAATAATAATAAATAATTTTTATAAACAAACCTAAAAACAACACTGGAACTGGATAGTAACTTATATGTAATATTTTTTATTTAAAAAAAAAAATCATCAAATAAAAAAAACCGTGAACGGGTCTGGACTTGGTAGAGACTATACTGTTTCATGGACAACGGTTCTGCAAGGAGGTGACTTGTCCTAAGTCACGGTCAGCCGTCAGTATTTTGGGTATTCCATTTTTATGGTATTTAATAGAGGCTAGGTGAGCCCCAGGAGGGTCCAAGATCCTTTATGATCCATCTCCCACAGCAAACAGACTAAATAAAAGTCTTGCCCGCAGCGTGATTTGAACCAGGATTTCCGTCATGGCAACTCAGTGCTCTACCATTGAGCCACTCCGCTCCCTAATTAAATAAAAACATGCTGAATAAAATCCTGGGTTGGCTAAGCCTTTTTCTTTTTATTTCCGAGCCACTAAGGACAAGGATTGTTTCAATTGTTCTTTCCTTTCTTTCCTTTTCTCCCATTCGTTCCCGGAGTTTTTGCTTTCTTACTTCTGTCTAAATTGCCTCTGTTTTTCTTTTTGTTCTTACTTGAAAGCCTTGAGCATTCTCCAAGTTTTTCCTAAGCGAGGAACGTCCTTCAATGTCATCCGGAGAGACGCCGTACTCTTCAATCCCTTTTTCAATCTCCTTAATCTATTTGTTAGTTATTTTAACTTTTTTAAAGATAGACAAATGAAAACATTATTAGAAATACTGATTAGATGGATCCTTTGTAGGAACCCGCATAACTGAATTCTTAGTTTTCTTATTGCGTCTATAATTTTTTCTATGTGCATGTAGAGTTCATGGCTAAGGATGAGCGTGATTTAGGACAAATCCTCTCCCTAGGTTGTCCAAGAAACAGTATAGTCTCTACCATGTACTGAACTCCAGACCTGTTCACGGGTTGTAGTGGTGCACGGTTTTTTCAGGTTAATAGTTGCGTTTGAGCCTTCATGGTGTTGGGTAGTTTCTACTGGTGGCAATATTTTGTGGTCAGAGATGCACGGCGTAGTGACTCTACACTACCCGCATGACCGAACTGTGTTGTTGGCGTATCTATATGTTGCGCCGTGCTGTGCATCGAGAGCATAGTACAATATTAAATCTATAAATACGTTCGAACATAGTCTCTACCACGTACTGAAGCCCAGAATCTTCATCAGTTCTAATGGTACAGGTTTTAAGTAAGTATTAAGAAATATTTCCGGAAAATTAAATTTTAAAGAAAATATTATTGAAATATGAAATGAAATGCCGAAATCTAATTTTATCATTTCTGCGAATTTATTGTAGTGCCTGTATTGGTCTCCTTAAAGAACACACAACAATATTATTATTTATTTTTTAATATCACTAAGCATTTTATTATATATGTGGGAGATTCCGTTCAGTTACTTTTATACTTTTTTTTTAATCATATAATTTAACTTTTTCAGTTTGCTAATGAATATAAATACACTAGTTTATTGTAAAAAGTAAATTCCGAGAGAATTTTTCAAAATATAATAAAATAATAATTGAATTTCACATAAATTTTAAATCCACATTACTGACTCATTCATCCACGGTAATGATATATAAAAATTTTGAGACATTCTTCATAAAAAACTATTAAATTTATTTATGAATTGAACATTACCATTTATAGATCAATTATTTTTGTATAATTTATTGCATAAAAAACAATTTAGATATGGACATAACACGATACCGGCATTAATTTTTTCTAGACTTCAAATTATGTTATACAAAAAAACTGATGAAATATGTTTATAAGAATCATATTGACACAAAATTATCATATTGCATGACTGCTGAGAGTCATATAATTGGTCACCCATATTATATTTCTTGAAACAATAATGCAGTATTTGATAAAAATGCTTACTTTTTTCATTTTTACATCCTCTTATAATTACAGGTAATTCGTAAGTATATTATTATGAGGTACATTGAAAGAATTCACAACACATATACATATAAAGTATATAATTATATTCATCAGTTTCAATAATTATAGTAACAACATATTTAGTGTAAATCTTCAATATACAATGTAAAATTAAAATTGCTTTATCTCGTAAAATCACCTTTACCCTCCGTCGTAAACCAATGACTTCCTGTCCTCCATTATTGTTTAATAACATCCCATTGATTCCTGTAGAACAGGTCCGGTACTTGGGACTAGTGATGTGCCGGATCGTTAACAAAGTACGTACATATCAGCGGATGCGGATCCGAATACGGATATCTGGTGAGAATTTTTCTACCCGCGGATACGGGTAGCTACGTATCTTAACTTTTTTACTCAATCGATGCCGGTGCCTTTGACATTGATAGTTGTCGTCACTTGGCGCTTCGCGTGACACATGTTTCGAGTTTTGGACTTGCACTTCACGGCATTGGTAACGTTTTTGTTTGGAGAGTTATAAAATTGTCAACAAAGAAGTTTTTTTAAACCTTGAAAGTATTGCATGAGTCAAATATTAAATGTCAATAGTTTTTCACTCTTCTTCAACATTCCTTATTTCTGGTTATTATAAATTTACTGAAAACCTCTTTTTCAGTTCCTCTTAGGTGCGTGTTAGTAACACCATAAACAACAAATTTTGTCCTGGACAAACATCGGAAACGAAAGAAAAAATTTCGTTTCTCCATACAAACTAAAATCAATTGATCGGTCATTTGAATGAGGACTGAATTTTTTTCATTTCATCGTTGGACAGTACAAAAGTTGCTGTTTATAGGGTTACTAACATGTACTTAAGAGTTTTGCAGTGAATATAGAATAACCCTATATAATTAATAAGATAAAAGATCCGCCAAAATAGTTACGGATACGGATCTTTCTTCTCCTCCAGATATTCGTGGATACGTATACGGATATCCGACACATCACTACTTAGGATTTACAAAAGATTTATTTGGAATCCTTTTACTAGACTCAAAAGATAAGAAACTGCTCGCCGTTTCAGGGTACTTCAACACTTATTTGACAAACGCTCTAATTTGCCAATTAATTACAAAAGACTCATATACATCAAAATCATTAGACCCATCTGGACTTACAGAGTAGAGCTTTGCCGCTACACTAAACCATCGAATTCCCTTCGTATTCAATTCTTACAATACAAAATCCTCAATGCAAAAATATATTGTTGCTAACTTAGTAATCCATTGTGACTTTAATTTGATGCTGATTTGACCCGAATTCGATATCGATATTTTCATGACAAACTTTATTTCCACTCAAACCTAGTAGTTTCAAACCTAGAAAACTCTTCAATTCCTGATAATACTCCGTCGCGTTTGAAAAGAAGATCGCTTCGTGATCTTCTAAGTTGAACTCGTTATTTGAGAACTACCACTCGGTAGTTTGTCTTTGTCTTTGTTCGTGCCAATATGTACCATCCAGTCTATTTACTTGTTGCATTAGTAAAATACAGCTGTAAAATTCATTGAATAAATTATTTTTTAAAAATTCTTATACGCTAATATAATAAATACACAACCGATACAGGATTTATTTCTGATATCATTATTTTTTTTTTAATAGAATGTACCTAGTTAGTATTATGTGGAAATAACTTGTCTGAAACAGAGTTAAACAGGGTTCATACGATTTTTTTTTAAATCTCAACTTAAAAATTAGTTTCTATGGATATGATTAATATCATCAATCGACCAGATGATGATATTCATGTACGTGAGGGCTACCAGCTCTATAGAATGGTGTGCACGCCAATAGTTAGGACAACCCTCAGGTCAAAGTAACCATATTAAGTCCCTTTATAAGGGGGTATACTTATATAATCAAAACGACACTAGCGTTTGTGTATTCATTAATGTATTCACAAGCAATGTATTCAGCCTAGCTTGTGACATGAATACAACACAACCCACCCTCATCCACATTGCTCAGTTAATTTCATCAATGTAATCAAGTTGGTTTATTATATTTGAATCAATATTGAGATTAGGGGACTAATTACTTTCTAACAAGCCCTATCTAAAGGTTTCATTAAACAAATTCAAACTGGACTGAGCACCAATTAAGTGACACAATTATAGCTGGAGTATCCTTAAAATATAGATAGGAAAAGAATGTTTTTAAACGAGTTTTTTTTAATTGTATATCCTTGGTTTTTTTTTGTATTAATTAACGAACTATTGAACTTTTTTTAAATGAGAGATTCAACTGGATACATTTTTATAGAAAAATTCCAATTAAGCTATTGTAATTGGATTGATCCATAAGTTAGTTTGGAATTCTAATTGGGTGAAATATTTATATTTTTTTTTATAGTGAGAATAAATTTCATTCAATATTTTATAAACGCTATTTTTATTAGCCCGGGGGAGGTATCATAGGTATCATTCTTACCTGAATTAGAATTATAGAAACAAAAATAAACATTTTAAACAATAGTACAATAACATATAAGAATTCTAGCTACAAAGGTTAAAGAGAGAAAAAAGAATAAATTTGAGACAATTTAAAAGAACAATGAATAAAGAAATGAAAGAACCATGAATACTTATTTTAGAGAGAATAAAAGGTAATAGTTATGAAAGAAAAGAACATTATTGAGTCTTTATTATATTATTGAAACAGGACCATGGAACATTATTATTATTATCGGGTTTTACAATTTCTTTCTAACATCCCGGCCCTCAATACACCTACCTTCCAAAATCTCCAGCCCACTCAATCCTCCTCTGTCAGATATCTAGCTGTCATTTCTTCTCTCACATATTTTATCCACTGCCTCCGAGGTCTTCCATGTCTTCTTCTATTACGAGGGCTGTATTTAAGTGCTCGAAAAGGCTATCGCGTATAATCCATTCGCAGGACGTGCCCATACCACAGCAATCTTCCTTCACTGATGTCATTGAGAAAGCTAATTAATTGATTAGTAAATTATGAATTTAAGGATTAAAGAATACACTTTATCAACAAACAAAAATTAACCGCAGTGAAAACAAATATCGGAACGTTAAGAGTGTTCTCTACTTGGTAAATGCCTCAGTGAATAAAGATATTGAATGTACACAGTGTAGCCCGTGAGAGAAACCCCGCTTTCTTTATACCCACACAGATCTTATAACTTGACAGTTACGAGTCACATTACCCGTAATATGACGTAATAGTGAGGGGTATAGCCAAAACTACACAAAATTAAGTTAGACTTTTGTATTTGTGCCGCCTACGTTTCGGCCCAATTTTTACCTTTAGGGTCGAGAATAAACGAAGCCAGTAAAACTATATAAACAATGCCGTATCGAAGAAGATATAAGAGGTCAAGTAAACAGAAATGAAATATATAAACACTTTATCCGCAAGCCCATAATTTCAATTAGATTTTAGTAACAGCTGTTTCTCATTTAATTGGTGCAAAGCTAGCCAATCGCCTTCTTCCGGTAAAATTTTATATTTCTATTGGATTAGAGGAAAGGGATTGGGTTAGAAGGCCATCATTAAAGTACAAATTGGATTTGTCGGGAAAAGCTTTTGAGCGAGTATTTTCGAAAAGACTTTTCGTGTTTCTCTTGTCACGAAAGTAACCTTCTATGGCACGGAATAGAATTAACCTTTCATTCCTCGCTTTCTATTTACTTTTTTATGTTATTAGTCATATAAAATGTAATAAAAATTGCTATTTTTTTTTGTTAACAAAGGTATTAAAAATCTGAAATTACCCTCAGAACTTTAGTGTTGCATTTTTTTTTTACATTCTTATGTGTTTGTAAAACTAAATTTACCTTTTTTGTTTATTGATTAGTCATTTAATTTATTATATGTTTTTTTATCTTTTTCAGTAACTAATGCTTATGATTTAATTTATAATATATATTTTATGACATTCACTTGTTCCATTTTGTTTATATCCTTTTTTTTTTTTGTTATGGAATGGTTGCAGCTACATAGCATCATTACTTATTGCCCACAAGTGGCAGATTGTAATGTTTTTAATAAAGTGTTTAGTAAAAAAAATAAAATTTATAATATTTAATAACAACTAACATCACATGTGATCCATCAAACGAAATTACAAAGTTGTTCTTGCAATTACTAACCAAAAAAGTATATTTTTCTCTAAGGGAGTTTCAACTGTATAGTGCTAATTAGATTTATAGAAATATACATAATTTTACAATCAATAATCATGATAAAAATTTATAACCATAAATTAACTTAGTGAATGTAATGAAAAAATATATTAAAAGCATTCAATTTTATTTTAATGAATTCAAATAAACAGTGTAGTAATCTATCAATTAGTAACGATGTCGTATGTAATATTAATGAAGGCCCTTATATATTAATTCGATTATTTATATTAATAAAGTTATTCATTTTCTAATAACTAATGATAGCAATACCCATTTTGTAGATTACACAGGTCTGCGATGAAAAAATTTTAGCATATTTAACTAGTGGGTTTAACAGTATTTTTTTGTGCTGATAACGGAAAAAAGTTGAAAAAATTCCGTTACCAAAAAAACAAAAAAGGAGAGTGTTTTTAAGTATCCTTGTGAAAAGCTTCCTGTTAAATCCAGGTATATCGATGCTAACCTGAAGGAGAGAGTCTTTGTTGGGCATTACATCAGAAAATTTTTAAAATATAAAAGCTTTGTCACTATAATGGAAACGGAAGAAGAAAAGTCTGGAATTCATTTAAACTTGCTGTAACAGGCTTTCTTGGAAACCAAAAAGACCCAAACTACAAAACTTTGGTTGCTGAATTGCTACAAAACTACAAAATATTGGGCCGCAACATGAGTGTCAAAGTTCATTTCCTTCAGACCCACCTGGAATACTTTCCACAAAATCTTAGGACTGTACGTGAGGAACAAGGAGAACGTTTCCATCCTGATATAAAAGAAATGGAGCGGAGATACCAAGGTCTATGGAATACCAACATGATGGCAGACTACTGTTGGATGTTAAAAAGGGAAAATTCACAAGAACACAGCCGGAAAAGTGCCAAAAGAAGCTTTGATGGAAAAATAAAACGTTTTTACAAAGACTTATAATAACTTTACAACACATTCGCATCACTTATATGCTCATTTAAGCTGGGTATTGTTGTTTTTATTTTGCTTTTACATCATGTGAAAATAGTAAACACTAATCCGAATTTCTCTTTTTTTTGTAATTTTTCCCAAATCTTCAACTTTATTTTGTAGGCAAGCCCTACGTGATAGAAAAAAAAACAAGTGCCATTTTTTTTTAAATATTTATCAAACTATTTCGTTTTCAATAGATGCAGAATTTTAATGCACTATAACTGTTATCCTATGAGATTTTCTCTGGAATCATCAAAAAATTATATATTAGAGTGGAAAATAGTTGACTGAATAATTCTAATAACTGTCCAGAGGTTTTCCTTCACTTCCTCACAGATAATATTTTAAAGCGGCAGACCGAGCAGCCAAGAAAGCAGCATCATCCCCGACCATAACAAATGTTTATACCATATCGGACATTTCACAATATCTAAAACACCAAGCACTCATGACGTGGATACAGCTGTGGGAGGCAACTGATATAAATAATAAATTGAAAAATATTAAAGCGGAAATAAAACCGTGGGAAAGTTCTTGCCGCAGCAACAGAAGAGAGGAAGTAGTCATCACGAGGCTAAGGATCGGCCACACGCGGATGACACACGGATATTTGATTGAAAAAGACGCACCACCAAAGTGCGGAAGTTGCAGGGTGCAACTAACTATCATCCACATCTTGGAAGAATGCCCACTGTATGAAACATATTTTCATGGCTTGGGGATTGATAGGTAAACCTCGACTATCCTGGGAAATAACGCCGCAAATATAGACAAGGTGATAACCTTTCTTAAAGAAAATAATATTTTCAGTAAAATATAATAATTATAAGTTAAATGGAAATAAAAGTTAAACCAAAAAATAATAAAGGACTAAATATTGAATCAAAAGAAGAAAGAGGCTGATAAATGAATAAATAAATAATGAAATAAACATTTGAACAAAAAGAAGAAAGACGCTAATGACCATAGATGTTGTGCGTCTATAAGCAATAAAACCTACCTACCTTTTAAAGCGTTTCTTTAATCTTTTTATCAGAAACATACAAACGTCCGTACGCCATGTTATACTAAACCGAATGGATTCACAGATGGTAAAAATATCCAAATTTATTTAAATCTGAAGATAGAATATTTATCCGATCACGTTTTTTCCTTTATTGTGTACACATAAGCAAAGCATAATGGTCATTTCTGCAAATTTTCCCCTCAATTCAAACTAGACATCAAACAATGTACCAATATCGGTGGATATGTACCGATTGGTATAATGCCGGCAATAGAGAATAGTTAATATTGACCAAGTGCAAACTCAGTGGTTCTAAGCTCAATCATTAAACATCAAAGCTACATTCTGGGCACAAATAGACAGAAATGATTTACCTTCTCAACTTCTGCTATATTATGCTTAGGTTGGTCCATCAATGTAAACAATCTTATAGATTGCTATGAAGGTAAGCAATTCTCAAATAATTGCGCCTTTGGATGTTGAAGGCCGTCTTTCGATCCAATTCCAGAACTTATATGGCTTCTTAGTTTTTGCCGACTGCTTTTCAATACAATTTTTATGCTAAACTTTGACACCACTACTTCTACCGTACTAATAAACAATAATATAAGATAATCGCTCTTTTGTATAACTTTTTAATGATGGATGGACAAAATAAATGAGTAAATGAAAACAAAAGAAAAAAAAATAGTGGAATGGGATTTTCTTTTTCAATAAGGGGTTAAAAATAGACGGGACATACGAGTTGAACAATTTTAGATAATCACCCTTATAAATAAATAGAATTTTCACACGATAATGATTTCATAATATTCCTGCTGAACCAATGCTTTGAACTTGTTAAAATTTATCGCCCATTTTACTAATGAAACCATAATAGAAAGGCATTTGTATCTTCTTCAATATAGCTCTATAAATTTTATTTTGATTGTATCTCAATGTTTAATTCCTCTACAAACAGTCTTTAAATTTCATAATTATCGATTTCATTTTAAGATTATAAAGAGATAATTGAGTGGTGATTAAATTCTGAATGAAATTAATCACGATCAATTAAAATTAGATCTCCAATTTCTGGTTTATGATAATTGATTTTATTTTTATTTTTTTAATATCGAAAAGTATCAATTACTTAATTTTCTTGATAGTGACAAAACCGTTTATTATCAATACTATGGCAATTACCATAGTCTGAAAGGAAAAAAAACTGTTTCACATTCGATAGTTTTCGTATTCGTATCGACGATGTATTCCGAAATATATAAATTATACAAGCCTACGACACACTTAGATACATATTCAATACAATACAATTCCCACAGGTGCGCGCCCCTATACATGCAAACGGGCTGCGTAATGGTAGAAATTCAGACAAGATTCGAAATAATGCTACATAAATGTGTACATACAGAAGATGTATCGTAAATAGGTAATGTATTCTAGAATTGAATAATCCCGGTGAGATGAATGAAAGGTTAAGCCCAAGTTGAGATGAATGAAACGTTAAGCTACTTGGAGGAAAAAAAAAAACAAAAATATAGATCCTTTGTAAATAAGTGCATTACAGCCTCTTTTGTCCTCAAAGTCCAAAATTATCTCAATGACAGAAACATCAATGTATTTCTACAGTATTAAAAACAAAAATCTGAAAACATTCGTGCTAGGGCGTCGTAAGGGTAACAGGGATTGCACCCTTGAACCACCTTTCCCTATTGTACTAAAAACTCTGATAGGCTGCTGCCTTAATCTGATAAAACAATTTTCTTTACAGAAAATTATCTAATATATTAACCATTTAAAAATTATATTTGAATTGAAAGATCAAATGAATAAATGGGATGTCAGATGATACCGAACGCTTATTTTTTTGAAACCTTATATTGATAAATAAAGACATAAATCATATTAGTTAAAATTAAAACAAAAGAACAATTAATTAAATAAAAATACAATTAATACAATTATTGTTTCCTACAACGAATAATTAAATAATAAACGAAAATTAAACCTTGTGATTTGGTTGAATATATTAAAAAAAAAATAAACCAAGTAAATTAAATCAAAATAAGCATGGCTAAATACATGAATGAAAAAATACAACATCAGTTGAGTGAAATGAATAAAGTTAATAAACAAAATAATTCTAATATGAAAAAAATAAATGATATTTTTCACACGAACTAATAGATGGTTATTTAATTGCGCAATTAAAATAAATAAATGTCTAAATACCCTGTCGATTTTTGGAGCGAAGTCGACAAAGAAAACAAAGCCACGATGACCAATGGCTGAAGGTGGACAATCAAGGTCGCACTCGCGAAAACGATGACACTGACTGTCGTAAAGTAGGTCCTGAAAGTACGCTGGCTAAGCGACAGTAGTGGTGAAGATTAAAGATGACCGCTCGGGCCGCTATCGAAAAGTAGAATTCACGAAAAACTGTGAAAAATAGATGGACCGCTCGGGCCGCTATCTAAGACTCGACTGCTGGAGGATGCGAGCACGACTCACACCGACAAAAGTATGAAACAGCCGTTTCACTGTCATACATTGCGCAATTTACAAACATTTATTTTCTAATGAAAATTAAAATATTACAAAATACAGACTAATTGAAAAAACTACAAAATATCAACTATGAACATACATTTTTTTTTATAATTACAACTGAGCGGCCGTAACAATTCGGAAGAAAGGTATTTCGATAGAAACGCGAAGAATATCCGGATCAACTAGGGAATTTAAATGTTTATCTATTTTGAATACACCATGTTGAAATAATTGAAGTGATTTTCAAATCTGGGCTTAAATCCCACGAATCTCTAAAATATTAATAAGCGCTAAGCCTGCACAAGTAAACTTCGGGGGGATAGAGCGAGGCATAGGGGGGGGGAACTGTGTTAAACCGGATGTTAGAGATTTGGGTTTACTCAGTAATCCATGGACGGAGGTTTGTAAACAGCAATTGGTGATATCGAATTTCGAATTCACTAAACTGTTCATTATTATAATTAATATTTAGATTATTTTTTTATTGTATGTTTATTTTTAAGTATTATGTTGCTTAATGGTATTGGTTTTGGCTTATTAAACTTAGGGAACTTATAGAACTGAAAACTTATTTTATTCTGGGACCAGATTCTTAAGAATAAAAGATGTGTACAAAAATAATAGAATAGATATCTATACTACCAAGTACCAAGGGACTACTGCTATGTTTTTACTCTTAAATATATTTTGAATATATATATATATTGATATTTGGGATGCCAGAGTCTCATTTAGGATGAGTACTCAAATTATTATATATATTCCTTAATCTTAATTGGGTTCCTTTCCAAAGGTCTATTCTTGTGTTTACCAATTTACTTGTCTATTATACATTCAATATATTATTTATAAATAAATAGTGTATCTGGGGTATGTAAGCACCAGAAGAATTATAATAAGATCGTTTATTTATTTAATTTCAACAAGGTTAATGATTCAGATTTTAATATATATAAAAAGGATTCCCATAAAATACATTACAGGAAATAAATTAAACTTATCTGTGGACAGGGGTAGATTGGGTTACTGGTCGTTCTTCGCCGTGCTGCCTCCGGGATTCTCTATCTTCTGCCTGATTTCTCCTCCTTGCTGTACATCTCCAGAGTACCTCCTTCCTGTTCCACCTTCGTCCCCAGAGTAGCTTTTTCCTTCTCTGTGTCTATCTCCCGAGTGCCTTCTTCAGCCTTCTTCAAGAGTTTTCTTCTCTCCCCCTCTCCTTCCTTCTCCACCATCTTGGACCATAAAACCATAAGGGGACCAAGGGTCTGTTCTTTGTCCCACACATATTCCCTTTCATGTGTCCAGACATGACACATTTTCCCCGCACAGCATCCCTTCCATGGTGCCGCCCGCATCAGTACATAGCACTACATTATAGAAATATAATTTTTACTTAAGTAATTCAAAATAAATATAAACTAAAAGACAAAAAAGTCAAGAAAAATAATCTAAAATAATAAGAATTAAGCTGATAATAAAATAAATAAACGCCCATAAAATATCATATCTTTATAAGTAAAGAAATTTAGCTGTAAACCAGAAGTAACTAATGAATTACTGCTAAATGTTTACTCTAAATGAGGCAATAACGATAACTGTTTAGAGAGCATCTGTTTGGAAATATCCTCCCTGCCGTTGCAACGTTTCGAATGTGAAAACAACACAGTTTTCGTTTTCGACTTATAGCAGTTACTTTAGGATTGATAATTGATATAAAATTCATATAGAGGCATCTATCAGTCACAAAAACAATGTAAAACGAATGTCATTGGTTTGGCTACAGGCACTAATTTTTATTGAACCTTGTAACTGTAGTTTTTTTTTAATTCTTCTCAAAAGTCCCGATTTTCATATTCGATAGTTGCAAATGGCAGGGACGATTTAATAGATGTAGGAAAAGCTTGGGTTTGAATGTGGTGTTGGAAGAAGCATGGCGGATATTTGGTGGGATTGAGTTCCAAAATGTGGAGAAACGAGCGAGTAAGGAACGCTCTAATGTTTTGGTTCTATGGGAGTAAGTGTAAACGTATATTATGTATGCGTGTAATATTGCAATAAGACATACCTTTACGTAGTAAAACAAAAATATCCATTCATGCTGAACTCAAGGTATCATTAAATAAATATGACTAAATCTCCGATTATTAAAATGACTTTTCCCATTACATTTTTGGCGTATTGCAACCCTTCAAAACCTCTCAACTATTTGGCAGAATTAATTCATAAATCTAAAAGTAAATAAATATGTATGTATACATAATTAAAAATAAAATGGCTAAGGAAAAAGTATATTAAGGAATCGCAATAAAAAAAATATCCTTCTTAAAAAAATAAGAAGACAGGTAAAGAGTACTCTACAAGGGCAATCTTAAACCCTTTCATCCCCTTCTCCCTTTCCCAGCACAGGATTAATCCCAACAGCCTTCCATTTATTACTGATTTAATTTAATCTGAGTAATAAATTTTAGATAAATCACTTTTATTAAGGACCTTTAAGGATGCCATTACTTTTTTTCAAGCCGTTTCCTGGTTTCCAAGACGACATTTCGCTAAATCTTCCTCAACAATCAGGGAAAATAAGCATGTATAAATAGAATGTACTATTATCCCTTTAGTTACCGTTGACAATTCTAAACAAGTACTTCGGATAGTTCAAGATCGAATCTGTGATGTTCAAAAATGTCCTGAGCCAAGATCCGCTGTTTCTATTAGGCATATCGTCCGATGTTAACACCACCAAAAGTAAATTCCGAATCCACTACTTGCCAGTTTGAAATTGATTTATTACAATATCGGATTTCGACCACGCATCTGCTCATGTGGAAGTCACGAAAGAAATGTTGACGGATTCGCAGATCGAAAGTAGGCCTTAAGGTGTTTCACATGGGGTAAAAAATCCATAGTTATGCCGTTCTTCGGAGGAGGTGCAAAATGGTGCTCCCGAGTCTGTTCGGAGTCAGGTACTTCCTTAAAGATCCACATTCTAATTAAATCTTGATCAGTAAAATTCAGGCCTGTAGCATCGTCCGATTAGCCATAACAGCATATATTGACGTTATATAATTAAACCAATAGAAATTATAGGGAGGGGTATACGAAGATTTTGGGAGAAGTGCACTCATAAAAATACACTATCTATTAGAATCAAATATTGTCTTTGTATTTAAGTTAAAAGAATAACTTTCCTGATAAGTTATATCTGTTTTAAAGATTAATTAACCAGAATCAATATAGTTTTTAATAATAATTATTAAATTCAGTTGTTAATCTTTACTTACTAGTAAATATGTAAAACCTCCTATTGAAAGTAACATTATACTTTTACGCATAAGTAGTAAGTTTGGGGTAGCAATGTTCAAACGTTTCTCAATAATATCTCAATATGAGCAAGATGTTGATCTTTTTAAAGGAAATGGCACATATGAGTTGAAGCAATCCTAGAATACCCTTGACTACTTGAGAAGATGTGAGGGCTTGGCCTGAGCTAATCCAGCATGAAGAGCTATAACACCTCCGACCGTCATCGATCGTCCTCTGAAAGTGAATAGGCCAGTTTACACTCAATCTTGTCTTAGCATCTAGTCCACATGTCAGCTTGCAACGCTCTTTCTTAGAGTTTAGCTTATAAACTAAAACTTTAAATATTATGCAGCTATGTTCTATCCTTTAAGGAGCTTTAAAGTCCTATTTATTTATTAGTAAATATGTGAATAACTACTCAAAGATCTTATTTATTACGGGGAGCGGAGTGGTTCAGTTGTTGTTAGGGCGTGATTAGACTGAATGAAATTAAATAGGAAGCAAATTGAAGTACCACGGGAATTTGAAAGAAATCTCAGATATTAACATAGTGTTTATTAATTTTAAGGACATACGAGATATCTTTTCTTAAATCCTATTAAATATACATGTAAGAAAAGATAAAAATTAATAATAGCTTCTACAAGAATAACTTAAGACTAAACATGCAACTTAGCGATCTAATGAACAAAAGTAATTTAAGACAAAACAGAAAAAAAAAGATTAACATGAATGGGAGCGATAATTAACAATAACAGAAATGCTCCATGCTAGTATAATGGCCAAAGATATAATAACAACAAAATGGACTTAAACGTTATAATGAAGATCTCAATAAGGCGCGAAGATGTGCGAATTATTATTATCTTCGCCAGTGATCACGGCATGTAGGAGCAATGAGTATGATATCATTAATTAACTTGAACTGTCCGGTTGGTACCATGTAATACGTTGATCATCAGGAGAAGAATTAGTTGACGATGTGAGGCCTTATGATAATGAAATGGGACTTACAATTTGTGTGATGTATATCCATTTATCATCTCAGCATAGTTTCTGGCGAGTGACAAGCTTTAAGACCTCTGGACGTTCTCATAGGAATAGCGGCTTGAAAGTGGAGTGATAAGCGGCAGTGTGCGATGGTCGTGTAGAACAGTCCAGCTCGGCGATCAAACAAGTGCCGGGCCGCTCTAAGCGTCATTCCCAATCTCCTTGATTTTGGCGGTACAGTACATTTGCGATAGCAGAGGCAAGGATCGGTTCGTTCCATCTGGCGGGTAGTACAGGTCCGCGGCTAAACAGTGGTATTGCAATGATTTGCTATGCCGAAGCTCCTGGGTTCAAATCCCGCTCGCTGACAGACTTGTATTTAATCTGTTGGCGGCCGGAGATCCTGCAGGATCAAGGATCAATAGGACAAACCACCACCCTACACTACCGTTGTCCAAGAAACAGTACAATCTCTACCATGTACTGAACCTCAGACCCTTTACGGGTTAGAGTGGTACAGTTTTTTTTAAATTTATTTTAGTATCCATGGCTGTTTAGGATTGGAATCTTTTCCAGAGATGCTTTGTGTGGTTACCAATTTATTAATCAGCAAGTACCTTATTTGAATCATCAATCTTGTAATCATAATTATATGGTAAAAAAAATTAGTCATCATCGTCGTGATTAGACCTTAGCATTCGGTTCCTTATGGGTTTATAAGTGCCCGTTAACGTTGAAGGATGAAAGGCATATTCAAGACGTTGATATTCGACTTCAAGTATTCGGAAATAAGGTTTTGCGTAGAATACTCTTACCGAAAGATTACACAACGCGGAGCACAAATGTAATGCTTTTTGTAAATGTAATCTTTATTTTTTTTATTAATAATTAAATGTTTGATAAATTGGATATCAATTTAAATTTTTATTTCAGGTCTGCATAGTAGAGAAGAAGGACACTAGACAGATGTACGCGATGAAGTACATGAACAAGCTGCAGTGCTGGGAAAGGGACTCGCTCAAGAACGTCCTCCGGGAGATCAACATCCTCAAGGGGTTAGAGCATCCCTTCCTAGTCAACCTTTGGTTCTCTTTTCAAGGTATCTTGTTATAAATATTTATATGATATATCATTTATACATATATGTGTAATACATATACGTTAAATATATATGTGTATATGTTTATACAGTGGAGATTTACGTGGCTAAAGCGCTTGCAAGTGTGGATATTCTTATCATAAGATATATTTTTTGGCAACTCACAACTCTATCCGTTTATTGTTAACACGAATTAACATTCTTCTGCCAACAGATTTGACAGATAAAATAAATAAACATACATTTACATAGGGGATATAAAAACTTCTAAGGACTACAATGAGATGGGTTATGGGTGCGCCCCTTCTTAAAAATCCAAAGGTTGTGAGTATTAGTCCCGGTCGAACTGATCATTCCCCTCGAGTGAAGCCCATCCGCCTACTGGAGCCTACTCACCTACCTAATCCCGTTTATTTCTATCGAGTATCATTGAGCATTGGAATCTTCTCCTGGAGATTAAGCTCAGGGATAGTCTGCTTCTGGAAAAGAAATGAAGTTCCTCCAGCACCTGCTGACCCCGAACAGTTACAAACCTTGGATCTGACCCTATTTGTTACAGTCTATGAACCCGATTGTATTTCGGACATTCTCGAATGAAGCAATGGGAAAAACGCCGTTTTACTTTGGAGCCATGGTTCAGAGCAGCTTGAGGTTGGATGAAAGAAAAGAAATCAAATAAAGTTTTACAGATGAGATATTATTTTAATCAAGATGTTTAAAACTTTAATTGAATTCTATAACTAATATAAAAGTAAGGTTTTATTGATATCTAGTGGGGGAGCGGAGTGGCTCAGTGGTAGAGCACTGAGAAGCCATGCCGGAAATCCTGGTTCAAATTCCGCTGCAGGCAGTTACTTATATTTAGTCTGCTTGCGGTGGAAGATGGATCATATAGGATCTAGGACCCTCCTGGGGCTCACCCAGCCTCTATAAAATATTATAAAAATAGGGTACCCAAAATAAGGGGGAAAAGCCTGGCGGTTGAGCGTGACCTAGGACAAGTCACCTCCTTGCAGAACCGTTGTCCATGAAACCGTACAGTCTCTATTATGTATTGAACCACAGATTCGTTCACGGATCGTAGTGGTTATAGGTTTTATTTTTATCTAAAAATAGGTAAAATAAGTAATATATTATATCATTGAACACACCCTAGAAAAAAAGAGTAAACACTCAAGAAATATAAAAGATAGACTTGATTGTGTGGATGTAAATATTATATCATATTTGAACGATGGAATTAGAATTGCTGTAAGAATAAGTACTCAAGTATAGATTTTATTTAAAAATAAATAATCCTATATATACATATATATAAATATATATATATATATATATATATATATATATATATATATATATATATATATATCTGTATGACGAAACATCGACCGGTCATTTTTTCCAATATCTTGTTCAGTCAAGACTTTTTTTTTTTGGAGATTTCGGATCTCACTTCTAAAAATTTATTTTGATGTTTTTAAATTAATCCTCTTTTTTTTTTAATTTAGGTCCAAAAAAAAAACAGTAAACTAATTTTAATAGAGACCATACATATACTTAGGAAACCATCTAGACTAAATTAGCATAATGTATTTTTACATTTATAAAAGCAGATTTTTTTTTAATAAACCTCTTAAATATGACCATTAATGGTAAGAAAATACGATATATACTTTCTTATTACAATATAAAAATATAAATTATAATCTTCATGGATGAGGGATCTGCTATCATAATAACATCAAGTCAAGCCAGAGTATTGTTCTTCTTCACGCCTCTCATCCCAATTTATTGTAACTTTACAGACCGGAAATCTACTGATTGTCATTTTGTTTTATCGATAGGTGTGAATAAATATATAAAGAGAGAAAAAACAATTATAATCTTAAATGGTTCGAATTCTACACTAATTGATAAACACCTTAAGGAAGATAAAATATTTGAAATAATTCCCCGTAGCTTAAGAACAAAAGAGGATGATAATTGTAGGGGATAATCCTGGCGGAAGGGCTAAGGATCTTCAAAGGATCGCTTCCTCGCTAAATGGCCGCCAATTAATTCGCTCTGGATAATTTATTTATCCTTTTATTTATGCTTTTATTACTTTTGTTGAGTGGAGCATATTTCCTGCTTCTATTAACGATAACAAATAATAATGCATTGCATTTTCTTTGATATGTTTATTACTTTTTACGTGTGTGTGTATATATATATATATATATATATATATATATATATATATATATATATATATATATATATATATATATATCTGCGTGTGTGTGTATATTTACACACTTCGTTCTTTATTTGTTTCACGTGAATTATGTTCATAATAGATTATAAGTTTTCAGAATATATAATGATCAGGGGGGGAGGGAGTGCAGTCAAAGATAAGCAAACCTTATTTTAATGTGCCAACGTTTCGGCATAAGATGTAGGCCATCTTCTGGGCTAAGAAAGAAACAGAAATTAACTATCTTAAGGAAGAATACCTTGGTACCGCAATGTTATTTTCTAATCCATTCCTAGCCCTGAAGATGGCAAACATCTTATGCCTTTAAAGATATAAATAGGCTGGCACATTAAAATTTTTGCTTATTTTTTGTTATCTTTGACTGCATACAAGAATTATCAAGTCACCTATTTTCCACTCAAACATGTATTTTCCTTTTTTATATTGTTCTTTTATTACTACTCGGTAATTCTATTAATTCTAATATCTGGCATACGTCTTTTTAGCCGATATTAAATATTTCCTCTTCCATTTGATGATTGCACTTATACAATTGGTTTTAGTTTAGGTTTGTATACATTTCTATTTAATAAAAACTATTATTTATTGTTGTTGAAAAATTATTATTCTTATTTTTATTTTAATATTTGCGTTTATGTCATATATGACTTTTGTATTCTTATGTTTGTCTTCTGTCTAGGGATGTTGTTCGTTTTTTTTTTAAATTACATACACAACTTCTTTGTAACAACTTGTGTTCTCAAGAAAAATTGTCTGAGAATAAAGATGTTTTCTATTTTATATAATCTTTATAAGAAAATAATTATATAATCATATGCAAGACAAATATGTAGATGAAACAGGAGAATTCTGGCCATATATATAACTGATTCCCTAGTACGGTTGACTGGAATTCGAAACACCGAACGTTTTCTGCGATGGGATTTCCTCAATGGCTTTTAGTTTTACTGCTTACTGTTGCATCTAGATCTCTCTGAGGAGTCAGTAAATTATCAAATGGGTTTACGACCCAGCAAGTTGTGATGAATAATTCCGTAGAAAAGCTCATAAAACAAATGTTATAGTGCATTAAAAGTCTGCATCTATTGAGAATGAAATAGTTTTGCTAGAAATCTCTCTATCAGATAAATACATTTTTAGTGATGGAGCATTCTATCGGCGTTGCCTAGCAACTACTTTTTCTTCAGTCTTTTGTCATGTTCGATCAGTTAAATTATAAATATTCTTAAAAATTGACAACGAAGCCACTGTTCCTGACTTTATGTCGATACACAAAACATAGCACTGTTTTTTTTATTTCAATGGAGTAAAATAAGACGATAAGGCCTGCACTGAAAATTGAACCCCTTAATCAGATAATCGATAAAGGACAGGAGGATAAGCTTCGATGGTTCGGACATGTAAAGAGGATGGATGACTCCCGGGCACCGAAGAAAGCTATGGAGGTTAACTCAATGAGAAAAAGACCCAGGGGAAGGCCAAGAACCACCAGGAGTGACCTGGAAGAATAACCTCCAAAATGTGCTTAAAGAAAAAGGAATTGGATGTGCGAAAGCCAGGAGAGCAGCCCTTGACTGAGACAGGTGGCGCTCCTTATGCAGAATCTCTACACCACAAGGTAGAAGAGATGTACGAGTATAAATAAGCCAGCGACCAGGTACCAAAAAAGGGCTTTAGGTCGCAATAAATTGAAGATAGCTGCATTTTTGATATGTTGTAAGGGCATGTCTGACTAGTGGAAATCCAAGTTTGCTACCGAAAAAAAGAAAACTTTTGGTGCTCGAAAAACCTCGGCATTTTCGAAGTTATTTCAGTTTTGGCTCTCCTAATCGATGCGTTGTCGATGTTTTATTTAAAAAACATTGGTAGTAATTTTTAAAGTAGATTAAATATTCTATATTTTGAGCTCAACCGCAGCTCTGTAGGTCTAATAGATTCTACGTTACGCCCCTTTGAAAATTGGTCTTTTTTTTCAAAAAGTCCAAATTTTAAGTTTTAGCCGACTTTCATGTGGAACACCAGCCAAAGAAGTGATCCTACGATGAAAGTCAAGTGAAATGGGTTGTAGTAAAAAGTAGTTCCTCTTTCCGTTGATAGGCAACGCCGATAAAATATTACATCACTAAAAACCTTTTTATACAATATAGAGTTGTTCTTAATAATATCATTCGACTATGATAGCTGCGTTGAACTGCAATATCACGGTTAAGTTCTTATAGAAGGTTCTTCTGATAAACTGATGAGACAGTTTCGATCTGTAATAATTTATATTTCGATGTCTAATTTGTGTACATTTCAAAGTGAAATTTTGCTATTAAGGGTTCAAGTATCGACATTTTTGGTTTTAATATTTAGAAAACCTAAACGAAAAATTTATAATTTTTTATATATTCGTCAAGAATTCAAAAAGATAGTTTTATAAAATATTTCTCACTTTACCTTTTGTGCGTTCTTACTTTCTAGTATCAGAATATCTTTTTAAGTGAGAGGAAAGATTAATGAACGAATATAGGGATTAATAATGAAGGCAATAAATAAATAAAGAGAAGGATTGACACTCTTGTGTGAATCTACAAATGAATAAAATATAAAAGATAAAACATTCAATTCAAAGCCTATAATAATTTATTTAAAAGGATCCCAGGCAGTGTTAATTAAACACTACAGGTAGGCGAAACTTTGAAGAAGAAAAAACTATGGGAAAAATATAGCTGTATTGAATGAAGTAAGGATTAGTGCATTTTAAATTTATAACTAAACATTAATTACAATAACGCTAATTGTTCAAGTAGTTATAAATGAAATATATTTCAAAATGATAGCAGTCAGTTTTATTGCTGAGTTGAGTTGGTGGAACATGAAAAGTTTCAGTTTAAAAATAAATTGTCGTTTTCACTCACCTTCATTTCTCAGTTGATTGTTGTTATTACAAAAAAACAAGACTTGTTAAGTATACTACATACCAGAGCGCTATATATCATGTGCTCAGATTGATCGCAGCTGACTTAAAGCTGATGTCACATTTGTGTCCACTTAGTTACTGTTCCATAGTCGCTTCCAATGTTCCAAACAATGGTTTGGTACTGTATATCATTATTTTAATTTTTTTCTAGTCACCATTTCTGTTTTGAAATATACAAAGGTATAGGTGTAGTATTTCAATGTTTGAATCTTTCTTCAAAGTTAACAATGCAGCTCTTAAGTTCCATCACACTAGTATTGATCTCGTGGCAACACTGAATCGCCAAAACGTCCAAGGTCTCGCCAAGTTAAAGTAACGTTCCACCTTCATAATTATTTTGAAGTGAAAAGTAGCCTCTAGTTGTATCATAAGACTAAAACCATGTCTTCTATAAGTTCTTATTTGCACGGCGATGAGCTGTTGCGTATACTTGTGTGGTTCCTATACTCCGTGCCTTGAATTGAGAGTAGAATGACATTTTTTTAACGATGCATCATTAGAATTATTACTAAGCATAAAGTGCTATAAGATTAATTGTTCATGTAGTTAGAAATATTATTGAAAAAGGGTCGTAGACATTTTTAATTCAAATGGCAGAGAAACAGTTTTTAGCCATTTGCAAGTTTAAGCGCCGATTGTTCCCTCAAGATCTAGTTAGTAGTAAATTCATAGTTGGAACTCTTCCTTGTAGAGTTCGCCTCGGTAACTACTTTAAACCCTTTCCTTGGTGCATTCTAATCTGAATAATAATGCTAAAAAATGGCAAGTAGATAGTCTTTATAAGTATTGAAGGAGAAATGTTTACTCATCCTTTCCTTGCAGTGGAAATAGTTCCTCTGTAGTTCTAGGAATTTCCTGAACCAATTTAGTTCTTCTATTAACTTTCTTCTCCTGGTGCGGTCTAGAATGAATTAAAAGGTACGGATTTTTTTCTGACATCGATATTTCCATGTAAGTATCGATTATGAATATATATTTAATTCATCATATAGTTAATTTAACTTCTGGTAAACATGAATTCAAATCGATGACCTATGTTTTTCTGCACCACAATATTTGCAGCCACGTTTACAAAAAAAAAAATACTAGTAAATATACTTATCATAAATGTCTGAGACTCAATGAACAACGGCGAATCCTTCAAAACGTTCCTTTATCACCCTTTCCGCTACTCCCAGGAATTCTCTTCCTACTTATATTCGACATGCCCTTTCCTTTCCTTGCCAAAAATTAAAACAGTCCTAGTCCAATTTCAGCCAATCATTAGCATCAGCATAATGCTAGCTTAAAAAAAGTAACAATTTGACTAAGATTATACCTGTTTAAGTTATAAGGGTGTTTATAAAATGTTTATCAGTCATCCTCTCATTTCACAGTACGAGTATGTTATGACATCGCTCCTTCAAAAGAACGACATAACTCAAAATTTGGATTTTGTGAGCTATGCCTTCCATAGCTATTGTATTTGTTGAAGATTTTTAATTCAGTAATGACATATCTGATGTCCCCTTTCCATTTTTTTGTTAGTAAAGTCATATTTTTGGACGTTGGAGAACAACCGTTGTCATCGACAGTTGGCAGGACGCAGAGGTGTCAAAGGAACGGGACGAGGACCCAGACTTGAAACAAATAAAGCAATGGAAACTTTCAGGGCAAAGAAGACCGACCTGGCAAGATGTTGTTCCAATGTCAAAGAATGTAAAGGATGTATTGGACCCAATGGGACTCCATTGTAGTGGACAACGGGCTGCCGAAACGGGCATTAGAGAACGTGGAAGATTCTCTAATGAGTAGAGCGCAGAGTAGAGCTTATCGTTCCAAAGGGTAAAGTGCCTGAAGTACTCCGGGACGGAGTATGTGGCGGCCACCTTGGAGTTTACCGTACATTGGAAAAGGTTCGTGAACGCTTTTACTGGGCAAGCCTTAAGGACGATGTGTTGGACTGGTGCAGGCGTTGTGCAACTTGTGCGGCTTCTACAAGAAGAAAGAAGGCTCCTATGAAGAAGTACAACGTGGGAGCACCGTTTGAGAGAATAGCAATTAACATCGCTGGCCCTTTCCCTGTGACAGACTAAGGTATCCGGTATATTCTCGTAGCCATGGACTATTTTTCCAAGTGGGTCGAAGCTTATGTCAGATACCTCAACAACTTGGAGACAAATAATGACTCAGTTCCACATCCTAAGGTACCAGGTTCCCTCAGAGTAACTCAGACGATCTACAGGAATACCTTTTCGTTACCAGTGGACTATTCTCGCCCATAGTGTCGCCGAAGATCTGAGGACGTCTCGAGGGATTGCAGCGGTCTTCAGGAAGAAGTTCGGCGGAACTGAGGAGCTAGAACGCCAAGGACAAAGTGTCGGGAAGGCACCCCACTCCACCACACGCACGAAGGACGACATCTGTTTTACTTGGTTACCAAGCGTGCCACTGATCGGAAACCAACATATGACGCACTGCGGCCACGACGACCTTCGGAGACCAAGTTCGCCATCCCGAAGTTGGACTGTGGATACGACGGCCTGGAGTGGAAGGTTGTCAGGGACATGATTGAACAGACATTCGCCAACTCTGGAGCCACCATATTGGTGTGCACGTTCAACCCCTGGAAAGAAAAGGCTTATCCATCGGTAGAAACTCATAACTGCCCGATTTCTCCGGACTATGCTCTGGGGCAGAGCACTTTTAAGGAGGGGGCAGTGTTACTGTCAGAGAGAGAAAGACGGATGGAGAGATTAAGATGGATTAGAACCATCTCGAAGATCCGAGAACGGCCTCCCCCCTCTCTCGCGTGTCTACAGTGATGAGTCAAACTGTAGTGTAATTTTATAGTATTCGTACAAATGTATGTAAATAATTAAGCTGTTTAGAATTAGTAATATCTTATATCATTGTAGTAATTAAATAGTAGTTAGGCCTAGATGTTTTTTTTCTAATATATATATACCTTGAATATATATGAAATATATATACACCATGCTTATTATTGATATTGGCTCAGTGAGGACTGATGTTATAGTGGCCTAAAAGCCAAACGCCTGCCTGCTCTTATTATTCATGAGTTAGCCGGATTACATGGCTATGCATTTTATTTGGCTTCGTTCCAGGAAATCCATCGAGCTTAGCCCTAAAATCCAGGTTGGGAAATGCTTGTTCTCTCATCAATTCGTCGGAAAAATTTCGTTTTCGCAGCCATGACACTGAAAAAATGAGGGAGGAGGAGAGAGAGAGAGAGAGAGAGAGAGAGAGAGAGAGAGAGAGAGAGAGAGAGAGAGAGAGAGAGAGAGAGAGAGAGAAAGTGAGAATAATATTTCACAATTTTGCCACTGAATTTGCAATCATCTTAATTTATAGTTACCGCATTATCACTTAACAATACTAAACCATTCGCAACGTTTTAGAATAATGGGGTAATCAAAATTTCTATTTCATTATTAATAAATAATGTTATTCAATACTAAACCACTGTTTGAAAATTTGAACGGTAACTAAAGGGACAAATTATGACATCGCCTTGAAGAAAATTTCACACATATCACCATCCAGCAATCTGAGCACACGATATTTATTGTTCATATTTTTAATTTATTCAGCAAATTTAGTTGTTTTTTTTTGTATTAGCTGATAAATGAAGGTGAATGGGTTTGGGATGAAAGTGGCATTTTTTTAATGACCCTTCTAATTAATAATAATGCAGTAGTCAATATCGCTTTTCATTTTTTGCATCTTTGCTCAAAATTCAAATACATTATCAGATTTCTGCTAATAACTTTATATTTCGACCAATGTTCTACATATTTACTGGATCTCATCATCTTCATTGCATTTAATGTAAGTTTAATGGTTTCCGCATTATCACTTAATAGTATGATTGAGCAATCATAATTGCTATTTTGTTATTTGAGGACACTTAACGTTATATGCTTGTTGTTGAAATACCGCGGTAGGAAAGAATGTTACTCAGTAATAAACCACTGTTTGGAAATTGGTCGGTAACTAAGGGGACCAGTTATGACATCTCCTTGAAGAACATTTCAAACCTCTCAGCTCCTAGCAGTCTGAGTACATGATAACCACTATTAGCTGAAGCATGACTACGTGAGGAATAGTCAAAATGACGACTATTAGCAATATCGCTTTCCATTTTTACTCGAAACTCAAAGACATCATCAGGTTTCTGCTAATATCTTATATAATATTTTGACCAAATTCCCTTCGAGTTTAACTCTTTTAGTGGATCTCATCAACATCATTGTATTTTATGGTTTTCACATTATCACTTAATAGTATAATTGAGTGATCATGATTACTATTTTGTTATTTAAGGACACTTTGTGCTGTATCCTTTTTTATATCCTGGTAGGAGAAATATTCCCCCTTAGCTGCGAACTCTATTGGCCCATCTAGAAGATTGTCACGGTCTTCGATGGCTTCGACATCCCCTAATTTCCTGCCTAGTCTTCAATTTCCTCTTAGGCGACTGAAATAATTGTTTATTTCCCGTCAATTTCTCCGCTTCCTTCCCGTCCCTTACCGGGTTATAATGTAACCTCCTCGCTCCAGAGCCGGCCTCTAATCCCAGGATATTGGGCGGGCGGCTTAATGGAGTGCTCGGCGTAATTCGATACCCGTCTTAGAAGAAACAATATAATGGACGTTTTGTTTCAAGACGAGAAGGATAAACTAGAAGGAGCAAATAAAAATATTATGGGTACTGGTCAAAATATTTGTTAAATATCTCCTTTATAATAATTAATTACTTTTACAAATAATAATAAGAAAAACGTTTTTAAAGGAAATAGAATTTGGGCCTAGGAAGGCAGATAAAATTATATAATAATTAATGCACCCAGAATACACCATGCAGCTTTTGTACAGATATAAGAGAACTCTGATTTTAATATTCTAGATGGTCCAGCAAAAAAAAACTGAAATATAATTGTAATACAATTTTTGTTGAATCATATACATATGTATATATATATATAAAGCGAACCCGAAGGGTCAAAGCGAATACAATTTCTGGCTACTAACTTCCATCCTCAGACTACCTCCTAACTTCTAATCTGTTAAGTCACTTCTAAAGCAGTCCTCCTACAAGCACCGCGGTCTGCCCCTTAGACCAGTCTGCTCAGCAGTTACTAGATTTTTAGGAATTCTTTCTGGTTTTGTTTGTTACTGAATTCAAAAACCAACAAGCCTATCTTAATTCAAGCGTTTCTTTATATATGTATACGTGCGTAGATGTAATACGGACCTACGGACTACTAATAATACGCAAAACCCTCAGATCATCCTTAACACACTCCTCCTATCTACGCTTCTGTCCAGGATGATAACCGTCAACCTTTTGGGAATTTGTCCGTCACTAAATAAAACAAACATAAAACAACACATCTCAATCAGCGCGATGTTCCTGTAACATATCAAGAAGGTGCCTTATACGCAATTCAACTTTATATAAAAATGGTGTCCAAACTGGAGCATTTAAATAAATTCCCACAAATCCCGTATCAGTGGGATGTTATTAACTCCGTTTAATAACATCCCACTGATTCCTATAGAACAGATCCGATACTTAAGACCACACCTTGGCAAAAGATTAACTTGGAATCCTCATACTAGACTGAAACGACAAGAAACAGCTCGCCGTTTCAGTCTTCTTCAACATTTACTAGACAAACTCTCTAAGCTCCCAATAAATTACAAAAACTCATAAACAAGGCAATCATTAAACCCATCTAGACATACGGAGTAGAGCTTCGCGGCACCACTAAGTCATCGAATTCCTCTCGTCTTCAATCCTTGCAATCCAAAATCCTCAATGCTCCTTACTTTGTTTCGAACAAAGTCATCCATTATAATATTAATGTCCCATTTGTTGCTTAATTGTTCCCAAATTTGATATTAATCTTTTCATGTCAAACTTTATTTCCACTCAAACTCACAATTCAAGCCCGGCAACCTCTTCAATTCTTGATAATCCTCTGAGGAGTCTGTAAAAGAAAATGGCCTCGTGACCTTCCAAGTTGAATTTCTGTCTTTTATCTCGGAAAGATAAACAAAAATCTAAGAATTTATTGAAATAATTAATTATTGGTTCAGGTACAACATTCCCAGTAGATAAGTCGGCACCGAAAATCTCTCTCTGGGGCACTAATGGAAACTTCCAAATAAAATATTAATCAAGAAAAGAAGTTACTCTCTATTTTCTAAAAATGTTTTAGTGATGTAGTATTGTCTTACTCGATCAGTTAAATACTAAATATTTTTAAAAATTGACAAATCACAAAGCCGTCATACAAAATTTGTTTTTTAAAATCTATTTTTTGAAATTTACAACTGTATACAAAATACATCAAGTAAATATAATGAAAGATAAATAATGTCCCAAGATAAAGGCAAGTAGAGAAACTACCCAGTTGTAGTACTCAAATTAAGAGTAACTTAATTCACGAGGCCATCTTCTTTTCAGACGCCTCGGAGGATTATCAGGAATTGAAGATGCTGCTAGGTTTGAACTAGTGGGTTTGAGTGGAAATGAAGTTTGTCATGAAAAGATTGATATCGGATTCGGGCCAAATCAGCAACAAATGGGACATTAAGGTCGTTATGGATTACTTTGTTCATAACGAATTGAGGAGCAGTGAGGATTTTACGAAGGAATTTAAATTGCAAGGATTGAATATGAGAGGAATTCGATGGCTTAAGGGAGCCAAAAAGCTCTATTCCTTAAGTCCAGATTTGTCTAATGATTGTCATGTATATGAGTCTTTTTTAATTAATTAGGAGCTTAGAGCGTTTGTCTAGTAAGTGTTGAAGTAGCCTGATCGTCATAGCCTCGTATGACGATTCCAAGTTAAGCTTTTGTCAAGGTGTAGTCTTAAGTATGTTTGACCATGGGATGTTATTAAACGTTACGGGAGGACAGGAAGTGGTTTACGACGGAGGGTAAAGGTGATTTGATGGGATTTGTGGGAATTTATATACGAAATAAAGCAGTTTTTATTATTTAAATGGAATCTACGAAAAAAAAACTTAATATGAATTTTAAAAAATCATTTTAAATGTAAAATATAAAGTACTAATGGGCACTCATATTTTACGAGGGGGGTTACGAAATAAGTACTAAACTGAACTTCAATTTCAAGAATAGCATCTGGGCACGTTCACTTAAACGTTAAGTACCATGAAATTTAAGTACCTAGTATACTTAAATGAAAAGTTGTATAGTTTGTAATATGGGGGATTTAAATAATTTAAAAGTAGTAGTCATCATGAATCTTACTAGTATTAACACCGTTAAACGGATACTTAAAAGAAAAATTTATGTTGAATGATGAGGTAAATAAAACCATATATTTTCTTCATTATTATTTGAAACCTAATATATAAATAAATATATAAACCTAATATATAAATATATCCTAATATTTAATAATAAATATGGTGAATACTATTCACACGTGTATGAAAAATATTACTTATAAAAAAAATCGTTCGGTAAAAAGGCTTTGGACCTCGCTGAGCTTGACATCGTTACAGCTTTCACGGACCTTTTAGTGAAGCATTAGTCCTCTGATCGTGTAAAGTCCTCTGATCGTGTGAAGTCCTCTGATCGTGTAAAGCATTTCGTCGAAACTAAGTTATCATTTTTTTATATCGTTCCAAATTTTTACAGTGGATAAGCAAAAATATCTATATAAAAAATAAACTATGAAAATCTCCCTCAATATTCATATGTTTTTAATTTTCATTCATAAAGAATTTTCATTTTTCATTATAGTTATAGTAGTAGCAATAACTTTTAATTACTTATCAATTGTTTATCGAAATTCAGATAAGAAAATTACGGATTTATAACTGAGATAATCTAAAATAAGGCTGGGAAGAATCGAGAAGTTGGCAAATCAAAAGTTTATAATGAGGTTGGGGGGGGGGGGGTTGAGGTAGCCCCACCACCGAATCGTAATTAGCCACTTCCCTGGCTTTTTTTTCGTAAAAAGAAAAGACAATGTTTTTTTTATTAATTTGAAAGGAAACTTTATTCGTTAGTACGAGGGAAAAATATGAGGCTAGTTTCTCTTTCGTAGAACTAATATTGGCCAATGTTATTTTTATTATTTATGTTGTATTTCTTGGTTTATACCAGTTTATAAATACGAGAATGCCCTGAAAAGATTTCGACCTAACAAAAATACAAGACATTTTTTCTGAAATATTTATTCGTTTTTCAACATAGTCTCCTTGTAACTCTACACACCTCCCAGCGATGCTCCCATCTCTGTAACCCGTCCAAAAAGTACACGGCGTTTTTCTCAGCAAAATAATTGTTCACGAAGGTGATTGCCTCTTCATTCGACGAAAATCTCTGTCCTCCGAGCGCAATTTTTAGAAACAAACGAATTCCTATTGTTAAGGCGTGATTATTAGACTGAATAAAATTTAATAGGATGCTTCCTATACTTACTATAGAAGCACCACGGGAATTTGAATGAAATCTCAGATATTAACAAAGCGTTTGATTTATTAATTTGAATAGCATGCGAGATATCTTTTCTTAAATACTATGAAATATACATGTAAGAAAGGATAAAAATTAATAATAGCTTCTACAAGAGTAACTTAAAACTAAACATGCAACTTAGCGATCTAATGAACAAAAGTAATTTAAGACAAAAAAAAGAAGAAAAAAATTATTAACATGAATGGGAGCGATAATTAACAATAACAGAAATGCTAACAATAACAATAACAGAAATGCTCCATGCTAGCATGATGGCCAATGATATAATAACAACAAAATGGACCTGAACGTTATAATGAAGATTTCAATAAGGCGCGAAGATGTGCGAATTATTATTATCTTCGCCAGTGATCACGGCATGAAGGAGCAATGAGTATGATATCATTAATTAACTTGAACTGTCCGGTTGGTACCATGTAATCCGTTGATCATCAGGAGAAGAATTAGTTGACGATTTGAGGCCTTATGATAATGAAATGGGACTTACAAGTTGTGTGATATAAACCCAATTAGCATCTCAGCATAGCTTCTGGCGAGTGACAAGCTTTAAGACCTCTGGACGTTCTCATAGGAATAGCGGCTTGAGAGCGGAGTGATAAGCGGCAGTGTGCGATGGTCATAGCTGCGAAGGTCAGGTAGAACAGTCCCGCTCGGCGATCAAAACAGCAAGTGAGTGACACAATAGCGTCGCTCTCCCCTCTCCTTGATTTTGGCGGTGCAGTACATTTCCGATCGAAGAGGCAAGGATCGGTTCGTTCCATCTGGCGGGTAGTCCAGGTCCGCGACTAAACACCTATTATGTTAATAGGTGCTGTACTGACTTGGAAGCGTCTGAGGGGCAGACCTAGGCGTGGGTGGGAGGATTGTGTTAAGAGTGATCTGGCGGGTTTGGGTTTGGGTGGTGCTTCGTGGACGGAGTTTTGTAAACAATGATTGGTGGTATAGGCATCGAGCTTTTGGGTTCGTTAAGCCTTTTGTTTATTTAATTAGTACAACTGATCCGTTATTATCGACATTTTGGCCTAAGTTTTAGACCATTTCCAAGGCTGTGAAAAAACACGATCAGAACAACAACGGTATAAACAAAAAAGGCTATATATTATGTTAACAAACAAATAAATGTAAAATTATCTGAAATCTTGCTAGAAATATAGATCTCTGAACACAATATATTGTACTTACTACGCATGTTACATATGATCACCATTCTGAATCAATATCAGCTGGTGTTTACCCTTAATAAGCAATACTAATGGTGCTATTGACTGTATTAAGAATTAATGTATATATTACTATTTACATAAACATACTCACTTCACAAACAATCGGTCGCCATTGTTTATCATTCTCAAATATTATATATCTGCATACATTTGATAATTTGTATTCATTTAACGATGCTACCGTGGAAATCCTAAATTTTGCCTATCGAGTAACTGAGGTTTGGAACTCCCATTTTACGACCCTTCTGAAGTATGGCATAACCAATGAGTATTTTACTCTCTTTCAATAATCCTAAGACCACCTGCTGGGCTGCGAACCCGCGATCTATGTCATAGTGTGTTTTTATCCTAACTACTAGACCACAGGTGACCCCGCAGTTGATATTCTTACTTATACTAATCAACCTGTTGAAAAAGCTCAAGGAAAATTCTTAAAGGTAAATAGTCATTTATTTGCGAATTTCCTTATCCTTCTGACAATTACCTGGAACAACAGAAGCGGCCGAGGATTAAAGCAATTATATTTAACAATAGGAATAAAGCCACCAACTTCAAATAATTAGTAAATTTTAACTTGATTTTAATTGACATTATATCTCTTGGCGTCTCGTTAAAGAAAGGCCAAGAATCAGTCCTAACCACTCAGCTAGCGTTATCAGCTCATTCTCAAGGTTTTATTATTCGAGATCCGTATTTTAGCATTTTTATTAAAGAAAGGAATTTTTGGTTTATTATATTGATAATAATAAAAGAAGAGTGAACTGTGGATCCTCTTTTAGACCTCGTAAACGCCTAGAAAGACCTGGGTGGAAAACAAAGTAGTCAACAACACATACGGGAAACTTTGTAAAAAAAACATATTCAAAACATCATTAAATCTCTCAAAAAGCAACAACGCACCTTTATTCCATTAACGATTCGCCCAATACAACTAATATCAATAACATCTACAATATAATACTCAATTAACATGATTCATGATCTCTTCCATTTAGTAATCGAGTCTTTACAAAAAAAATAATTTTCATTACTGGTACATAAACTCTATCATCAAATGAAATGCTGCTGTCATGATATAGCAAGAAGACAGCCAGACTATAGTATAAAAGACTCCAAACTTCAGAATTCATCTCGGTTATGCTCCAATAGGGACACAGCCCACCCTGACTGCCAATCTTCAAACTCGGCCCTATTGGAAGAAATCAGAAAATTACATATGTTAATATCAGTAAGCGTAGATATATAGAGGTTTGCCTCTGTAGACTGCTTCGCCCTGTCGGACCCATTGATCTAACTCCTTTCGATAGAGTGAATATATTTCTTAACACATTGACGCCCGGGAACGAAATTTCTCATTTTCATTTGTTGTTGGTGACCGGGAACGAGAAATCTCGTTTTGGTGATAAGCTCCAGTAACATAGTAAATTGATATTATAATATTGCTATATATTGTCGGCACTGATGCGGGCGTCAAACATGAAAGGGAATATTTTTTGGACAGAGAACAGACCTTTTGGTCCCCTTATGACTGCTACCCCTTATGAACAGACCTACGGTCTAAGATGATGGAGAAAGAGGAAAAGGGGGGCAAGCTACTAGTAAAACTAGGCTAAAGAAGGCACTCTTGAGACGAAGGCGGAGCAGGAAGGAGCACTCTGGAGACGTACAGTAAGGAGGAGAGATCTGGCAGAAGATAGAGAGTCCCGAAGGCAGCAAGGCGAAGACCGACCAGTAACCCAATCTACTCATGTTCACAGATAAGTTTAATTTATTTCCTGTAAGGCATCTTATGGCAATCCTTTTTATCTATTAAAATCTGAATCATTAGCCTTGTTTGAAACTGTATAAATAAACGATCCTTATTGTAATTCTATTGGTGCTTACATACCCCAGATACACTAATTATTTATAAATAATATACTGAAGGTATAATAGATTAGTAAATTAGTAAACACAAGAACAGACCTTTGGAGAGGAACCCAATTAAGATAAAGGCATATAAATAATAATTTGAGTACTCATTCTAAATGAGACTCTGGCATCCCAAATATCAATATATATATTCAAGATGTATTTAAGAGTAGAAACATAGCAATATATATGATAAAAATTATATTCATATATGATAAAATCACCGGTCTTATAAAATAACCGGAAACGTCGGCACATAAATATAAGTTTAGTACTTATTCAGTGTTATTTTTGACTGCACCCCCCAACTATCTCCTTTTTACACCGGCCTTTTAGTATATTACAGGAAAACAATAGCGGGTGGCAAAGTGTTATTATTATAATACCTCTAAATATTAATATTTTTATCTTAATTACAATATAAACTTTATTATTCTTAAAGGAAAATAAGACCAAACCTGCCTGGTTCGAATAAATAGAAAGAGGTTAGGAGGTGGGGATTTCGAGGACGATTCGGAAACCGTCTCAGGATGAAACTAAATACCCGTGTGGGTTTTCAAGAAAAACCAAAACTGTGAAGGGGAAAGAGATGGACAGAAGAAAGAAGGGAGTACTGGGCAAAAATAAAGTTGAAATGACGTGGACTTTAGTAGGCCTATACAAATATATACTTATACATCATTAAAGCAGTATGCTTCCTGAGTGTTTACAAGTCTTTTGAATGAACTTTAGAACAAAGAAAAAAATAAATTGGATAGATATTTTAAAGGTAAATAAAAATCTCATCAAAGAGTTCAACTCCCTTGTGGCATTGCACTTACGAAATCAAAGGTTTTGAATAACCCTGAGGATTTATCAAAGGTCAGTTGCCGGTAAAGCAACGGAACGTTTGGCTTGTAAATGCTTTAGAGAGAGAATAATAAACCATGCATAAAGAGGCCAGCTTTACTGGAACTTTTAAATTGTAACACTGCAACTTATTGTAACTTAATATATATATATATATATATACATATATATATATATATATATATATATATATATATATATATATATATATAAGCTATATTTATAATCTAATTTAATTTTTCTGGCTCAAGACAAACCTATGGAGGATTATTTTAGTTCATAATTTGGTTTTTAATTTAAGTTAATTTTATTATTGTAAGTTTGTGATTTTAACCCTCTCCCCTACATTTACCCAAGTCACACATTTATATTTTTTAAAGCAACAAAGAAAAATTTCAGGTAACCTCCTGTGGTAGTCCTAAATGTTACCTGATACAAGAGGAAAGAGATCTTTAACGAGTACTTGACACCGTACAGACTCGGGAACCTCAGTTTGTCTCTTCCGTAGGACGGCATAAATAACGATGTTTTTGTCCCTTTAAAAATCGAAAGGTCAAATGCCAGGCTGCGTTCCCGCAATCTTAAGCATAGGCTGTTATGCTAACCTCAACACCACAGGTGACTACATATTATAAAGTTTTTGGATGCTTTTACGAGGTGTGGCTATTAAATAACGAGACTGACGTTGCTTTCGATATTCATGTGATTGTGTACCTTCACTGGGTTCCTGAAGGCCAAACTATTAATCAACACTACTACCTTGAGGTGCAAAACTACGTTAAAGAGTGAGGAAAAAACGACCCGAAATGCGGAAGGACAAAACATGGGTTCTCCACCAAGACAATGCTCAGTCCGCGTTATCTGTCAAGAGGTTCCTAGCCCAGTACAGGATCCCAGTGTTAGAACATCCACCTTATTCACCAGATCTTGCACCATGTGACTTCTATCTGTTCCCTAAGGTGAAATCTTCATTAAAAGGGACGAGATTTGAGTCCGTGGAAGCTGTAAAAGAGAAAGGAGCTGACAGAAGATGACTTCCAGCATTGGAAAATTCGCATGGAGCGTTGTAGGGATAGAGAAGTGTATATTCATGGGGAATATGTATAAAATAACAATAAATTTTATTGCATCGTCAGTCTCGTTATTAAATACCCACACCTCGTATACCTGTCATTTTTATATCCCGACGAAATTCTCAAATATCTGCATTTGCACTTGTACATTAAATAACATACAACGGATATATGGTATTTTCAATAACCGTTATTTCTATAGAATCTTTTGTTATGCTTAATTGCTTATAAACTAATATAATTTAATACAATCATTTTTATTGTATTGAAACTATGAGCAATTATAATTAAAGAGAAGGCCCTTCATTTTAAGCGGCGACCCAACATTCAAAGCTAGTGAAGGGTGGTTGGACAAATTCAAACCTCAGCATGGCATTCAACAACTTTCAGTACAAGGTGAAAAACTGAACACAAATAGTGTTTCAGCAATAGAATTTAAAGAAAAATTAGTATAGGAGATATGAAAACGTGAATTAAATTACAATCAAATTTATAATTGTGATGAAACTGTGCTAAATTGGAAAGCCCTTTCTTGGAAATCTCTCGCTTTATCATCAGAGACTGCTGCTCCCGGATATAAAATCCAAAAAGAAAGGTTAACAATTATGGTTTGTCCAAATGCAACTGGCAAAATCGACTGCCTCTACTAGTTGTTGGTAAGTCAGCCAAACCTAGAGCTAATTTAATGATTATTAAGGAGGGGTATATTACGCTTGTGTACGAGGAAAGAGCTAAACTCCACCTTTAAATTGATATTAATTTCTCAAGAGGGAAAAAATGGACATAAAATGATTGTGCTTTTAGCCATCGATGTACGTAATTATTATTATTTAAAAAAATATTTTTACTACATATGTATACCTAATTAGTAAGTAAATAAGTTACAAGTACATATATAATTTTGAATGTTTGAAATACATTGTTCAATTTATGTGTGTATATGAATATATATAACATATGTCTCACTCCCATATCCGTCTATTTCCCAAATCTGTCACCATCTTGGTCCCATTCCCTGACGGATAATCGAGGTTCTACTGTATTTGATAAACAAAAGATAGCCTCCTCCCCCTGTCCCTCCAATTAATCAATGATTTATACCGATAATTTTATGAACTTAGTTTAATGTATTTACATTTCCTTTCATATAAAATGTCCCAATTAAGCAGATGATTGTAGTACTAAATCAGTTTTGAAGATAAGTTAGAAATAAAATTAACTATATAAATAAACTGATCAATAAAATAATGAAACATGTTTATGAAAAGAAGCAATCCCAGGTAAGAAGCAAAATAAATAAGTCTTTTCAATACTCTTTATTTAACCAAATTTCTAGGGTAGAAATAAGTAAGCCTGCATCCAGCCATTATCTGGCATTTTAATTAAGCTAGCTATAAATACTTAAATCAGAAAAGAATTTTGACTGTTTTACATTGGTAATAAAACAGAACTAAAGCAATGCCAAAATAACAGTGGATGCTCAGTTTGTACTTTGAAAGCAAATTCTTTATTGCTCTTATAAAGCACAATAACTGTTATCGAAAAAATATCACAAAAATATCACAGTCATATTTCTTATAATACATATATAAATTTATATGTATTTGATACTATTTTAGAAAGAAAAATAAAAAAAATAAATTTTATATGCCGCATATGAAGGATCATATATTTTAGGAAGGGACTCGTCATTTTATTAACATACAAGTTAAAAAAATATCTATCACCATAGCCTACAAGATAAAAGGAAGGAAGTGGGGTTCTTTATTCTCTTAAATATTGAAAAATATGTTTTCTATTTTAAATTAAGACTTTTTTGACAAATGTATTATAAAGTTACTTAGCTTTACCAATTGTTTTGTATTTAGATATTGTCCAGAGCATATAGCATCCACAAAACAATATAAATTAAAAACGGAGAATGGAGATAGTTGGGGGGTGAGGTCAAAAAAACAACACCAAATAAGTACAAGTATATTTAATGTGTCCCGACGTTTCGACCTACCTTGTAGGCCATCTGCAGGGCTATGAGAGCGAAACAAACAGAACAAAAAATACATAAAAACGTTACAGTAAAAGAATATAGTGACATGTAATGTAGAAAATTAAAATAGTGACAGATATAATAATTAAAGATAACGAATATTAAAATAATGACATATATAATAAAATTAAGGTAGTGACAGATATAAAAAAATTAAAATAGTGAAAGATATAATAAAATTAAAGATAACGAACAGAAATTAAAATAGTGACAGATATAATATAAAACACACATTAAATATAAGTCTTGTACTTATTTGGTGTTGTTTTTTAGACTGCACCACACAACTATCTCCATTCTCCATTGTATCATCCAGTCAACTATTTTCCTCTCATATATAAATTGAAAACCATGAGCAATATTAGTTGATCTTATATATATATATATATATATATATATATATATATATATATATATATATATATATATATATATATATGACAGAGTGGAGTGACTCAGTGGTAGAACACTGAATCGCCATGTCCTATGTTCAAACCCCGCTGCTGTCAAGACTTCTTTAATCTTTTAGCAACCGGAGATGGTTCATATGAAATCTAGGACTGTAAAAGAACAATAATTCACTAACTGGTCTACTTCAGGGTTTTCTGATAAGTAATTTATCACCATTCAAGGAATTAATTTTTCGACCTCCACCCGGTCCATTTTCTTCCTCCTAATAAAAATAATTGATTAGATCATAGGCCTCATACAACAAATTGCAAAAATGTGAATTATTTTCACTTTCAAATTGCTTGGGAAATATTCGACTGGAGAGTACCCTTGAATCCTGGTTATAACAAGAGGCCTAGGGTCGATGAGGAAGAGGCGGCGCTGAAGAGGTGAAGGGAACAAGGGCTGCAATTAGTTAGCAGGAAGTGGAGCAGAGGAAGGATGTCTTCAGGATGATGGATTCCGTCATGAGGACCTTCAGGATCCCCTAATCTAATTGTATAGCATCCTTGCTAATATTTTTCTGAGGTTTAAATCTAAATTGGAAAAAAAAATATCGAAAACTGTCCCACTCTAGCTCAATATCCTTAATGGATTGTATTAAGGATATGGAGCTGGAGTCAGTACATGATAAAGTTAGTACTGTTTCTAGGAAAAAGGTTATTCAGGGGTGGGGGTTGGATAACAGGGCCCCATGAGGTTGGAGATCGCACAGGGTAGATCCATGTTGTTAGGTGATTAATTAATTTATTCAGGGGTGACCATTGGTCCAGCGGTTAGCATAACAACCTCCTAAGCCCAAGATCGCGAGTTCTTAGCCCGGCAGGTGGCCCTAGGTTTTTTTTAGAGGGAGTAAAAAGTCCTTGGTCCTTCAGAAAGGACGATAAACGGAGTGCGACGTCAGGTACCCGTTAAAAATGTAATTATTTAAGCCTGAATAGAATAAATTTTTAGTTCCCATATTATTAGCATCGTCCGATTAGCAATATCAGCATAATGTGGCGTTAAATAAACAAATATTAATAGTTTATCAGTTACAGCTGTATTCGAACCCTGTAACCTCAATTATGCTACTCAGCTTTTTTAATAAGGTACTAATTAGAACACCGAAAATATATTACTAATGGTGACAGAAATATTTCTTTTCTTGATTAATATAATAATATTAAATTTTTCCGCTCAGGTAAATCTTTCCAACCTCTTAACTATTTTGTTTTCTTATTTTGAGTTTCGACGCTTCTAAATCTATATAAAAGTTGAACATTTATGTATGGAGCACTAATCCATTCGAGCTATTCTTTTATTTAGGAAAATCATACATCATCATCATGTTAAAGGTGTTGCGTAGAATTTCGGTTAGAAAAAGGAAAAAAGGTAGAGACCTTGGAGAATTTAGGAGATTACAAGACACAGAATTGTTAGCGTCGATTAAAATGCTCTTGTAAAGTTGCTGAGGTTAGTAATGAACAAATTCCTAAAAAGTTAATGACGATAGTTCCGACTGGGAAGCGCCTGAGTGGTAGGTGGGAATATTGCGGATTGGGCCGTGGATGGAAATTCGTAAGCAGAGGTTGCTGGTATCGGTATCGAACCTTCGGGTTCCCTATGCCCTATTATTATAATTACTATAAAGTACATTTTATTAATTGTTTGGGCTTGTATATTCTGAATAGTAGATCTGGGGTAGTATAATTTAACGTCGAACCCTGACAAGTTTGATTTACTGTTTGCAATTCCACGATTTTTACCAATGGATAAATTACTTTCTCTCATATCTTGAAAGATCTTAGAAAAGGAATAAACGGTATTTTAAATAATTTCTTGCAATAAGAAGAGAATAAAGTTCAAAAACCCTTTATAACTTTTCCCGAAGTGGACTTAATCAATATCCATTCCCTCATCTTCCCGTCCATTTTCTCATTTCAGCCACTAAACAACTTTTAAAACAAAGCAATTTATTCTGTTCTCTCGAGAAAGGACAACAACACTCGACCAAGTCTAATAAGGATGGCATTAAATAGATGACTTTAGAAGTCAAAGTATTATTTTCCCTCTTCTAGCTCATGATAAAAATGATTTATAAGTTAAACTATAAATTGGCACAAAAGAGGCCACTCTAAACTCCGGTTAGAGTTAGGAATTGCTCTTGATTGGACTGAGCCGAGTTTGTACTGATCCAAGATTGGATTGAACAAAGTCACTCGGATGATAATGTCTCTCTGATATAAACTTCCCGAAGGAATTTAAGAATGTCAACGCAACTTGTTGCAAGCTCTTGACTTTCCTGGCTAAAGGCTTCAATCGAAAGTTGTTTATTGCTCTTAATCGAACAAAGTGCCTATATAATGCTATATTTTATACTTTTAAATATATTTTAAAAATGCTAATTGATATTGGGATGCCAGAGTAATCATTTTCACAATGATTAGTAAGGATGATTACTCAGTTTATTATTCTAACTTTTGTCTTAATTGGATTCTTTTCCAGAGGTCCTTTGTGTGTTTAGATATAATTTATTAATACATTTTAAACAATATTCATAATGATTCTGTATATATATTGAGGATTACAGTTAATGATTCAGATGTAATAGAGGATTGCCATAAAATACATAACAAAACTTAAATTACGACTTATCTCTGAAACAGGAGTACATCTAGAGTTCTTCTTGGTGAAGTCTATCTTCTCCGGGTCTCGCTGTCTTCGGATACTGCTCCGCCCGCCTCGTACTCCGCTTCCTTCGTTCTTCCTCAGGATCTGTTCAGAGAGTTCACCTTCCTCCTGGGGATTTTTGGAAGGGCAATCAAGAAATAGCCTTTAAATACAAGTATCCTTATTTATAGGTTACAATAACTTACTACACTTAATTGCATAGCGAACTTTCTAGACCCATCCAGACTTGACTTCTAGATTCTAAGAATTGTCTAAACTGTTCTTCTCACATTTGGGATCTTATTGTTGCCGCTAGATGTCACTACTGCCGCTATAATAATATAATTAATTGTAAATAAACAGTATTACTTTTTGGTTTGTCATTTTATTCATTAAAATAACTGTGTTTGCACTTTCTTGTTGTGTTTTTGACATTATTGACCCTTACTTCTGTAATCCCACAATAATAACTTTGAAAAAGTAAAATCCTTCAAATTTTTATGGGGGGTTATATCCCCCATAACCCCCCTCGTTACGCCTATGATTCTGCCTAAATATATTTCTTTACTTTACTTATTTTTGCTCTGCCAGAATAGGTGAAATATCAACTGGCTGTCTTGTGGTTGTCTTCATGGCTTTTAGTAAAATCATCTGTTTATATTTTACCTGTTGTTCTGTTAACTTCTTTTAGTTTCAGTAGACTCATTGGGATCGTGGTATTTGGAAGCTGCATCTAGTTGACTCTTAGCTCTTTTTCAGCCATGTACTAATAAAGATACTCTATACGGGCACAATTAATTTACAGCTCCCTAAAGGGTTCCTTTCCCTTTAATCCTTATAGTATCCCATGATTACTGTGTTTCAATTTCTGTTCCTAGCTTTGGTGATGGCTTGTTCGAGGTTACCATAAAATAAATCTATAATAAATCTATATATAAGGAAGAAATAGTTGGGGGTGCAGTCAATAAAAACACCTTAATAAGAGTAACTTATTTAATGTGTGCCGACGTTTCGGCCTACAATGTAGGCCATCTTCAGGGCTAAGAGAGAGAAACAAACAGAAATATATAAAAAACGTTGCAGTAACAAGAATATAGTGACAAGTAATGTAGTAAAGTGGTACAAGTGTGGAAATTAAAATAGTGACTAGATATGATGAAATAGTGAATTGATATGATAATTAGATAATGAATATAAAAGTGGTTACAGAATATAATAAAATTAAAATAGTGATAGATAAAAATAAAATTATAGATGATGAACAGAAATTCAAATAGTGTTCTGTAACCACTTTTATATTAATTATCTAATTATCATATCTAGTCACTATTTTAATTTCCACACTTGTACCACTTTACTACATTACTTGTCACTATATGCTTGTTACTGCAACGTTTTTTATATATTTCTGTTTATTTCTCTCTCTTAGCCCTGAAGATGGCCTACATTGTAGGCCGAAACGTCGGCACACAATAAATAAGTTACACTTATTAAGGTGTTTTTATTGACTACACCCCCAACTATTTCTTCCTTATATTAGAAGTTACAGTCAACCAATTCTTCTCTAATATAATAAATCTAGGATTTTATCATCGTTTGTCGGAGCATAAATTTGTCTTAAAGCCCAGTTCCCAATCCTCAGAATTATGCGTGGACGTTCCTGGTGGGACTCCAGAGTCTATCAGACTGTTGCCTTTCTTCATTTTAATTTATCCTACTCCTTTCCTTTTTAGTTCACTTAATCCCAGGATTTTGATTAACTCCATAAAATAAAAAGTGGAGAAATGCGAGAAAATAATATGTATTTTTTTTCTAATCATTCTTTTTGTATCTTTCTATCTGGATAAAATTCATCATTTAGCACTTGCTAGTAGTATTAAATTTTATGAATATACCAAGTGCTTTTACTCTTAAATTTAAGATTTTTCAAAAAGTGGAATAGTTCAATTTGTGCAATGAACGGCTCCACTGTGGGGCCAAATCGAAAAAACCCGGTCAAAAGTCGAAAAAATCTAAAAATCGCTATAAAATAATTTACTCGGGGGTTTTGGGGGTCTTTGATCGCGAATATGAACTCAGAATTAGGAAATTCAAAATGGCGAACCCAATATGGCGGATACATCTTTTGAAAACCGTATAAAACAATTAATTTTATTGTTTCTTAATTATTAGATTTTATTTACACATACGTGTACAGTAAAAATCAGTCAATAGCATTAGTGATATAATCATTATAGTCGTATAATAATAAAATTTAGAATAAAAAGTATCTTCGTAGTCCGATTCTGCATAAGATGTTTCGGTTTCACTTGTACTGCTATAGTTTAATTTACTTGATTCAAATTGAGCCAAAATACTATTATAAGTTGGAATTGATGGAGGTTTTAATAATTTTAATACATCCTCACTTAACGATTTTAATGGTTTTTGTGGAATTAGTCGACAACTTGAAATGAATGGGTCACTCATTTCCAAAAAACGTTTGAAGACATCTTCCATTGTCTTTTCTCTGTAGTTTTTGCGCGCAAATCGCAGTCTAAAATCTCGAAATAACTTATTGCAAGCTTCCTGAGCTTCCTCTGACAACTGACCGATTGGCAAAATGGAATCATCGATTATTTGCTTTCCGTGAATTAACAGCTTATGTACAGTAGTCGGCATGTAATACCAATCGTAAATTTCTACAAATTGCCGAGCTGTTTCTATTGCATATTTTTCATAAGCTTCCGTGTCGATTTCATAACCACAAGATATTGCTTGCAGTATTACATAAAATCGATCAATTAAATTTTTATTTAGTCCAGTTATTTGTGCTGCTATTTCAGAATTCTGGAAAAAAGTTCGAGCGGTGTTTCCATCGTTTGAGTTACCAGCTCCTGCTGCTTTTGGCACATCAACGTTCAAGTGTAATTGTTTAAAAGCTAACTGAATATTTTTTTTAGCCAAAGCTATCATCTTTTTATCTTCACTGTTGTTTCGGCGAGCTTGTCAACGTTTTATATCTAATTTGTATGAAATATGTAACAGACATTCGAAACATCGGATCCACGCATGCAAAGTTGATAATCCAAACGCTAAAGCCTTTTCTTGTATGGGTATCTTCAAAATGTGATCTAGTTTATTAAAATTGGAAATAGACTCTAGGCAAACAAAACAACGTTGGGCAGATTTGCAGTCCATTAAGGAACTACAAACTTTTTGATCAATCATAGATAAGCATAATTGGAACTTCACTAAAATTGTTTTCCCGTGAAAAGTAGATGTAAAAGGTTGCATTTCATCGATTTGTACTTGAATATGACTTTTTGTATCTTTTATTAATCGATCGCTTTCTTTAACGAATTGCATTTTTATTGGCCTGCAATATCTTGGCGAGGATGGCCTTGGATTTTTCCAAATTACCAAGATTTCCCCAGATGACGGATTTTTATAAATTAATTGTAAGGGTACGAATGCAGTGAGGAAAAGATTTTGGTCTGATTTATTCTGATCTAATTCTTGTTTGTAGATGCTGTGCCCGGAACTACCGTCCATTCCCCACTTTCCGATTAAGATTAAATTTTGCAATTTGTTTTCTGATAATCGATCAAATACCTCACTTTGAGTTTTAATAATACGTTGAAGAGTATGATGAAGAAGAGGTTGCAAACTTATTTCTGCACTATCCTCACTTACAGTAATTTTTTCAAGAGGGTAACACTCTTTCCGAGCTTTACTTAATTTTTTCACGGAAGGAAAAAGTTTTGAATTTTTAGCCATGCAGGCATTTCGGAGTTTTTGATACTTATTTCTCGAAAAGTCTAATTCTACATATAAGGATACTGCTTCTGGCAGAGAAAATTCTTTCTTTTCTTCATCCAATAAATGTATTGATCTCCGATATTTCGATCCTTTAGTAGGTGAGCCAAGCGCTATATTTTTTACAACGTGTGCGGCATCTGTATTTCCTTCGTCACGTAAATTCATCTGCGCTGCATAAACAAGTTCGTTAGTTGAAGCATTTTCGCGCAAGGTTTGCACTCTTCTTCATTTAGTCCTCTCTGAAGTTTCAGTAAACGTAGAGCGTGGTCTGCCATGGGCACCAGGCGCTTTTTTTGTAAGATCACCTTTACTTACTTCCTTCTCGTACAATGGAACGAAAACCTACAAATTTAAAAAATTTGTGACTAAATTTTGATGATATTTCAATAAACGTAAATTTATTTGTATGTAATTGTATACATAGTTATATTTTTGTAAATTATTCCATTTAATTACATAAAGTAAATATAATTAATTATTTTATATTAATACCGTTAACCAATCATCATTCTTCGTATAAAATCTTCTTATAAAGTCTTCTTTGTAGCAAGAATCCAACCATCTACTTTTCAATTTACTAGTCAGCGATCGTAAAGTATTTTTATTTGTATCGGTTAAAGTGAAAGGCAACGAGTTCAGTTTCTCAGTCATTCTTGTTTCAATTTTTCGATAAATTTCTTTCGCCGGTGTGTTAAAATCATTCTTCACAATTTGGAATATCTCTTTCCTTGTCAAACCATTAACTTTTGTTGTACTAGAATCTGGAATATGTTAATCATAACAATGTTCAATTAAAATATATTCCTTGTTTATTATAATAATTAATAATTATATAATATTAAAATTACAAAAGATTTATGCTTACAACTTAATATCGGTTAGTTACAAAACAAATTTTAAGGTTATAAAAAAAAATTTATTATTAATGAAGGCGGAATTCTGCGGAGCTGAAATTTAGATATATTATTCGTAGTATGTTTCTCTACGACCTCGAATAAATTACAAACCGGAACAATGTGGAACATTTTAGTATCGTATTTTTAATTTTTTTTTTTTTTTTTTTTAAGGTTAGAAAGCAAGCATGCCTATCTTATTCTTATAATTTTTGGGTTGATATAATAACATTTAACCAATTTTTATATTGTTTATCATACCTGAAGGAATCGAATCCATTTTATTTGGAATAAAATATGCAAATATACAAATATTGAGACGTCTTACAATGTTACCGGTTTTCTTCTCTTTCAAACATAACACTGGACGCTCGCTCGAGAGCTACGTTCCAACTGCCATCTGCCGGTGCATTGTCGAGTTAAGGGCCTATTATGAATGGATTTTACTTCACTAGGGACTGCTTTAGCCAACCCTGCATAGAAAAATCTCCTTAGAAAACTTTCATTTTTTCGACTTTTGACCGGGTTTTTTCGATTTGGCCCCACTGTGGGCTCGTATAATGATTAAAAGCTATTTATATCATACAGCAATAATGAAACTCTGTTCCTAAATAATAATATATTAAAGAATGACAACAAAAGATGTTATAAAGAATACTGATAACATCTTTTGAGGTGATAAATGTTCAATCTGTTAAAAGGATTGGAAGAGAAAAGGACTCAATAATAAAATAATGCTGAATGGACCCCTTGAAATTGTGATGAGCCAATCAGATGCGAAGCTATCCCAAGCCATCTTCTGATTGGCGGAGACAGCTCATTTCTAATGCAGGCGCCGCCGACCCAATAGCCATTCGGATTACATGCCCTTACTTATTCTGTTCTCTCAATAACAATAACAAGCTATCAGCATTTCTCTTCCCTTATCCAAGAATGATTATTTATATAAACACACCTTAATGAATATATAAATACACACCTAACAATATAAAAAATAATAGCGTTATGAATGAAGAATATTTACAGTAATTCATCTACCACTTCTGAAGGATAAGAGCTATTAATTTTAACATATTAGAGAGCATCTGTTTGGGAATTCAGGAGATGTAGGAAAATCTTGGATTGACTTGTGGATAAGGAAGAAGCATGACGGATATCAGGTAGTAGCGCTTTCCAAATTGTGGCGCAGCGGGCGAGAAAGGAACGCTCTAAAATATTGGTTATGTTTTTTCTACAATAAAAAATAATCGTAGTAAGATTAGCTTCATTTTTATTTATAAATTGTGTTTATGTTTTACATTTAAAAGGATGTAGGAAAGGGCATTTTGTGAAATACAATATTTTATTTATTAAAAAAAAAAACACTGACGAAGGTTTTAATAAACTATTCAGAATTGTGTAGCCCAGTTTCAATTAATTAGATTTGACAAGGGCGTAAAGCCGCGAATATAAACAAAGAAAATCAGCCAGAGATAATTAAATTTCAAAAACGAAACAAAACAATGTTTTTTCTTCGTTTTAATTGTGCGGTGCAAAAGAAAAAAATCGTTTATATTTTTCGGGTCATATTTCGTCGTTTCTTTTTTTAATAATTAAAGCACGTGTAAACTCTATTTTTTTTTCTCGTCCTACATAAACTGGAGTGTAATTACAATGTGTCATATTGTTAGGGCGTGATTAGACTGAATGAAATTTAATAGGAAGCAAATTGAAGTACTACGGGAATTTGAGTGAAATCTCTGATATTAACATAGCGTTTATTAATTTTAAGGTCATATGAATATCTTTTTTCTTAATTAAGCAAATATACAGGTGATATATGATTAAACTTAATGGTTAAAGGACTAACTAAACATGCAAAATAGCGATCTAATGAACAAATATGATTAATTACTAATACTAAAAATTAACATTGAATAGGAGCGGTAATAATCATCAACAGAGATAGCTCCATGCTAGCATTATGGCCAAGATATAACAAATAAATATGAACGATATAATGAAGAATTTAAGTGATCACGGCCTTTTGGTATCATATAACCACAATGAGTTGTTGATTATCAGCAGCAGTATTAGTCGGCGATTTGAGGCCTTATGATAATGAAAGAAGATTTACGATTTGTGTGTTCTTTAGGCCCATTTATCACTTTGTCTGGTGTCTCAGCAGAGCTCCGGGTGCATGACAGGCTGCAAGACCTCCTGGACGCTGGAAGTTCTCATTAAAGAATATAGGCTTGAAAGCGGCAAGCGGTTGTAGCTCCGGCTCGGCGTTCTAACTGCAAGTGCGGCGCTCCAAGCTTCACTCCCCCTCTCCTTCGATTTAGGCGGTATAGTATATTTCCGATCGCAGAGGCAAGGATCGGTTTGTTCCTTCTGGCGGGTAGTACCGGTCCGCGGCTAAACACATATATTGTATATTATTATTATTTAAATATATACAATTGTTCTTTTAATTGTACTACAACAATAGGGACATAACGTTTTACTAGAAGTACACCCATATTATTCTAGAAACTGGAAGTATTTTCCAATAAATAAAATATTGGTATGTTTTTAAATTATTTATTTTGTTATAATTTATTTATTGAAATTCACAACTGTATAATCGAATACAACACATTTTTTATTTAAAAAAAAAGTAATTTATAACAAAAGACTATATTGGTTTCTTCTGGTTTAGACGTTAAATAAATTTTTCAGCCCTGAAGAAGTCAGCATGGCTGGCGAAAAATTCAGCAACACGGTCTAAACCAGAAGAAACGGTGGATAACGGTTTGACTTGTCGTACGGCAGCAGCGAGAAGTGAACTATGTTACTTGATTTGCTCTGTCCAGCGAAAAAAACTTAGATTTTGCGAGTAAGAAACACGTGAGCGAGCATACAAACTTTTTCACCCTCTTAGGGGTGAAATTTCGCAAAAATCCTTTTTTATCAGATGCCTAAGTCATACAAAGAACACACCCTCCAAGAATTAGTTCCCTACGTACAGCGGTTTAGGCTGTGCGTTGATCCGTCAGTCATACAGAACAATGCATTTTATATGTATAGATAATTATATGAATACTTCTTTCTAAATTGAATTAGCATGATTTATAAAATCAAAATATTTTCCCAAGGAATACAATTAATGATTATAATAAACGCCAACATTATAGAATTTCAATTTTTGAACCGTAGCAAAAGAATTAACCAGGTCAATGGATGATCAAAGTTCAGTGGACGAGCAAACACGATCCCCCGATGACCATCAGATTCCTCCCGATGACCAGATCCTTGCCTGGCAATGGCGCCCGAACAATAGATGACGCCCTCCTCATTTCCTTTGTCGGGTCCTTTTCTTCTTCCACTCATTGTCCTTCTTCTTCCCTTTGTTCCTGAATAATTCCATCCCTCGTTAGTAGCTCTTACCTCAGGCTGATCCTTATTTACACAGGCCACTTCTAAGCCAGGAGAATAATAGGATGCTTGTTGCTGTTCTCTAACCCTTCATTCATTCAAATATATTCATTAATTAAAACAGTCTTTATTTTTAACAAATATTTCTTAGTGTATCGAAAAAATTTCTGGTACCTAAAAAAAAATTAAATTAAAAAAAAAAAATATATATATATATATATATATATATATATATATATATATATATATATATATATATGAGGTTTGCTAAATGGACCTCAACGTTGCCAAACCTCAACCTACTAATTCAAGGTCTAAATTTCGTCATAAAATAATGTTTAATATATTGGTATATAGTCCAGAAACTTCCTAGTAGCCGGTGTTGTAAACTTTCTAATCCCACCCTTCTGTTTTATATGAATATATGAGGGAGCCAGGACCCTTCTGGGTTTGTAGAGCGCCATGCAGGTAGATAGATTATATGTATATATACTGGCTCTAGTATAATGTGATAGATAGAAAGGAAAAGATGAATACCAAATAGACAGTGTGTGTGTGAGAGAGGGAGAGAGAGAGAGAGAGAGAGAGAGAGTAGTTGCTTGTTCATTGTTCCCTTTTTGCTGCTATCGCAAATCGGACGATGCTACATTGGGAGAGATAATATTGCAATGTCCAGGTTCAAGGATAGGGAGGATAGGATCCAATATAACAACCAACATTTTTGTATTGTGTGTGTGTGTGTGTGTGTAAACACAACGCATTTTAATTAAATGAAACACAACAAATCAGGGAAGTGACTAATAATTTCGTAATTCTAAAAAAAATTCTCTTGATATGATTTTGTGAAGTCATTTTCATTATTTATTAAATAGTGTTAAACCTCCAAAAGTGCGTTTATTCTCGAGTATTATTATTGCACAAGTAAATTAGATAAATTCTGGTGGGACTACAGCCACACCAAACTCCTTTCCATTCAGGCGAAAAAATAATAATAATCGTTCTAAAAAGAGAATATTTCCATTTTCAAGTCAATGCAAACTCTCAAATCCTTTAATGCCTTTAATGTTAAGTAAAAGGTTTTGCATAAAAGTGTTTAATAAAAAAATAAAATTAATAATTAATTAATTAATTAATAAAAATAAAATAAAAATAAATAAATAAAATATTTAATAACATCACATGTGATCCATCAAATGAAATTACAAAGTTGTTTGTTTGTTCATTTAACGTCACTTTATGCTGCTATGGCTAATCGGACGATGCTACAGTGGGAGCTCTAAATTTTGCCTATCCAGATTTAATTAGGATAGGGATTTTTAACGAGTACCTGACATAGTACAGGCTCGAAACCCCCGTTTAACGTCCCTTCCGAAGGACGGCATAACTAAGGATTTTTTACTCCCTTTAGAAAGTCCTAGGTCCACCTACTGCGCTACGAACCTGCGATCTTGGGCATAGTAGTTTGTCACGCTAACCACTTGACCACAAGTCGCCCCGTTTAGAAATAGCAGATCTTATACAAGTCATTTCAGTTCATTACTATTCAACAACAAAAGTCGTCTTTTATCTTCCGCCTCCAATTCTCTGTCTGTTAACTTCTTAAATAAGTTGGTTACTCTTGACTGTCATCTTTTTTCGCCTAATTAAGCGTAATTACTTACGTTAAGTATCTCAAAACGTGTGTATTTAAATCAGCTCATATTGTTACAAACTAAAACTGGGTTAGAGGCTGGATGAATCACAGGAAGGATCCAAGCATGGTAGGAGTACCTATCATCTTAAATAAATAAAAGTACCTAGAAACTTGATCGCAGGGATAACCAAAACAGCAAAAGCCGAAGCTGAAGAAATATTCAACAGAGCAGCACTAGACTTGGGACTGAGAATTAATGTTGAAAAGACTAAATATATGAAAACCTCGAGGCATATCCGGGAAAGGGAAGGTATATTGTTGACTTGAGCGGAAACTTTCCTCAGGTGTAGTACATTTAAGTATCTGGGAGTAGTGACGGAGAGCAACAATTTGGATGTTGAAATTAATGGCAAATTGGTAACAGGAACCAGATGTCTCTAGGCCTTGCAAAGAGTTTATTTAGGAGAGCAAAGCTTTTGTTATATTAAACAATAGTTCGGCCAGTAGTAATGCACGGCAGTGAGACCTGGACTTTAACCGAAAGTAACGGAAGAGCTCTTCTGGTTTGGGAGAGAAGAGTTATGAGAAAAATCTGTGGAACTGTCATAGGTGCAGAATCAGAAGCAATGCAATGCTTTGGGGAGCCTGATATCCACTCTGCTAATAAGAAGATGGTTAGGGCACGTGGAAAGAATGGAGCCCTACAGGCTGCATAAAATGATGCTGAATGGTGCACTGGGACGAAATAGAAAAAGAGGCAGGCGTCGGTGGTTAGACGACTTGGAAGATGATTAGAGATGGATTGGGACCAGAAATAGGGGACCACGAGGAATGGAGAAGAATGGTGGCTGATGCTCAGGTGCATTGATATTAACAATGAAATAAAAAATTAAATTACAACAGAAGGATAATGAAAATTCTGAAAATAATTTTAAAATAATCCATTAAGGAATCGCAAGCAAGAAAATATTTTGTCTAATACGTTTATACATGTTTTGGTATTCATTGGAAAGTCTTATATCCTTCTGTTTTATAGTTTTTCTGTTATTAATACAAAATAAAGTAGTAATAATATAGGAAGGAATATTAATAAAGTAGTGAATAACGTTAAGAATTAAGGAAATAACTAATAGTGTCAGCTTCCATATCAGAGTAAAATGCTTAGAATAATTCCTGTATATAAATAAATAGGAAAATGTAATTAATTCTAAATTTTTATTAAGTTATTTTCAAAATGGCGCACATACTAACTAATCAGAAGATGTACAATATAATAGCGTTTATGATTATATGAGAGGAAAATAGTTGACTGGATGATAAACTGGAGAACGGAGATAGTTGGGGGGTGCAGTCAAAAAAGCACTAAATAAGTACTAGACTTATATTTAGTACGTGCCGACGTTTCGGCCTACAGTGTAGGTCATCTTCAGGGCTATGAGAGAGAAACAAACAGGACAAAAAATATATAAAAAAACGTTACAGGAACAATGACTATGGGAACAATAATATAGTGACATGTAATGTAGAAAATTAAAATAGTGCCAGATATGAAAATTAAAGATAACGAATATTAAAAAAGTGACAGAATATAATCAAATTAAGATATTGACAGATTTAATAAATTTGAAGGTAATGAACAGAAATTGAAATAGCGACAGATATAATAATTAAAGATAACGAATATAAAATAAAATACAGAAAATAAATGTACAAAAAGGATAGAAAAGTAAACATAATATAAAGGGAAATAAAAATGAGGAGGTAAAACAAAGATACAAAATGAAAAATACAATAACTATTGTGTACAATAACTATTTGAAAAATAGTTGATTGGATCAGTTACTGTACAATAGTAATACTATTATACACAATAGTTATTGTACATACAGTTCCATACTTGTATTTTCATTTTGTTTACATTTCTAACTGTCATTCTACGAGATACCTATTCATTTCTTTCTACTTATTCTTGTATTATTATGTCTCATACATTTTACTTATGTAACCTCTAGAAGTCTATTATCATACATTTTATATCTTTAATTTACTAGTTTTTTCTAAATCCTTCATGTTCCAACCTTTTTTTTGTTTTTTATACGTTAATCTTCTCATTTTGTATCTTTGTTTTACCTCCTCATTTTTATTTCCCTTTATATTATTTTTACTTTTCTATCCTTTCTGTACATTTATTTTCTATATTTTATTTTATATTCGTTATCTTTAATTATTATATCTGCCACTATTTCAATTAATTAATTAATTTTCTACATTACATGTCACTATATTATTGTTCCCATGGTCATTGTTCCTGTAAAGTTTTTTGTTATATATTTTTTGCTCTGTTTGTTTTTCTCTCATAGCCCTGAAGATGACCTACACTACGTCAGCACGTACTAAATATAAGTCTAGTACTTATTTAGTGTTTTTTTGAATGCACCCCCAACTATCTCCGTTCTCCAGTTTATGATTATAGTAATAATAACTAAACACACTCCATCTTGTTAGTAGATCTTGTAGTAACTAGGTGGTTTTTATCTTCTCTATTTTTTGTGGGATACATTATAGTTCCACGAATATTGCGTCAAGTCATCCACGTGTTCTGTCGATTATCTCTATACGACTTTCATCATATTAGAGTTTCATCAGGTAGTTTCATATTTCTTTTTGATCAAATTTCTATATCTTTATCAAAACTTCCTGAAAACCTATTTCTTTGATCCTACTTTGGTTGAGTATCCAGTCGAAGCAATCGATTTCCAATTTATCATATTTTCTTCAAAACCTTCTAGATATTTCCCTTCTTTCTCTCGTGAAATTGCAGTAGTTAATATCATAAAAATAAAACTGAAACAATTTACTATGAGTGGGATTAACAAAATTTTATAAACAGCTTTAGTAACAAGAGCAGAAGTGATAATACAGTGGCAGTAACGGTTAAAAAATGTATTCAACAGCAATAAAATATCGAAGTGCCAAAAAATATGATGGTTCAGGGATGATTAAAAATAAAACAAAAATTACTCCTGATGGAAACTCTCATAATACTGAAAGCCATTATAACGCTTGCTTTTTCATTTTTTTACGAATTCAATTGCTACAGATCTTTCAGAGGGAAATTTTATCAAATGTTGTACAACGGAACAAAAAAAATAATATTCGAGATTGCAGTTTTTTGTTTTCACTTTCAGTTTCATCATCTTTATTTCGAATCGACTTATTACAGCATTGTGTTTCAATTTTTCGTCACTTCTATACTCAAATATAATTCATTTTCATATATTTATAAGGTTTTATTTTTCGCAAATATATTATTTTTTATTATTATTATTTGAAGTATAAACGTATTTAATACCACCACAATACTATTTTTTCACCTTTTTTATTTTAAATAAATTAATACAATAATGCTATTGTTTATGTATTCCATCTACTATGTATTATTTATTTATTTATTGTGAATGGACCCAGGGGGATCGCGCAAAGCACTCTGACGTCGTTTTTTTTTTCAAACTTCTTTTGTCTTTCCTTCAAGAATTCTTTTTTGCTCTTCCGTCCATTTTGCTCCTAGCATCTTCAATGCCCCTTCTCTTACTTCACTATCCACTTTCTACTGGCTTACAAACATTATTTTGTTAGTATCGTCACTCTGTTCTATTTCCGTTTTTCCTAAATCTATTTTTGGTTGGCTAAACCATGGTTTACTTTTGAATGAAAGTTACTAATCTAATGGTAAGTCGCATCAGCCAGTAAATATGCCAGATTTTAGACATTTTCTGCTTTTTCTTGACTATAATTGGTATCCTTCTTCAGTTAATTTTGGCCTAAAATTATTCTCATTTGTATTGAATGATAATTGTTGACCTTCCGGTGGTCCGAGTAGAGGTCACAATGAATTTCGCGTAGAATTTGAGAAAAACTTTATTGATCAGCCAACGATTCGACCTACTTTCTAGGTCTTCTTCAGGGCTATATGCAAAATACAGACAATATAAGAAAATGGTACAAATATATTAAAACATATTAAATATAAATAAAAAAAGTGAATACAGGTAATAAAAATGATAAAGATGTACAGTAAGGTAAATATGAAGGTTAAAATGTATGAGCGTATACTATAAACAACGAAGTGCCAAAAAGGTAGTAACCCACATCATGAAGAAAGTAATAATAAAACTGAAAGTGTTTAAAAGTAAAATTTTTTTTATCATTTTCTACATTTACCCATATCAATTTTATCATTTCACATTCCTATTTTGTATTCAGTTTTTATCTGTATTACCTTATTTTTTTACTCTTCAACACTTTCTGTTTTATTATTATTTTCTTATTATATCTCTATTAGGTATTTAAAATATTTCTCTGTCTTTATTTTTCCATAACATATAATTAAACAAATCTATAATATTTATAGATAATAATTACTTCAAGTTGAACAATTACTACTAAATTGGACTATGATTGTCAGATCTACTTCAATCAATCTAGACAAGACAAAGAGAGAACTCGGAGTGTGTATCGCTTCCAAGTTGTGCCTTTGTCTCCAGTGTTAGATTAGTCTGGGACGATGGCTCGAATTGGCCCTATCGATCGCTTTGTAACTGCCACGTTTAATATTAAAATGTTTACTAATTACTAATTTAATTTTAATAATTTTATCGTGAAAATTTAATATGATTATTAAGGTCCATTAGAAATATTAACATGTGTATATCACTATATGATTGATTGTCATTTGTTATTCATTGTAAGGACAGTATAAAAAATTCAAGAGCAGAAAAATTCCATTCTTTGTTTCTAGATTTGCTTTAATTTATTCGAGTCGTTGTATTATCAAAGCTAACAAAGTTATACTTTGTTTCTAGCAATAGATTAACCATTTTATTTATTGCAAATAATGAAAAAAAAATATATTAATAGATTTTTTTTAGATCCAAATGGACTTATACCGTTTTCAAAAATAACAAATCATATCACATATCACATATAACATACAAACATATCAGTGATACATTAAACAATGATTTTTTTTTTTGTTATCGGAATAATTATGTAGTTCAAAGTTTTATGAGTATCGCAATTTACGGTAGCAGGTGAAGTGCAAAATAACAAAAACACTTCACAAAACGGCTGCTACTGATACCGTTTAATGAAAGTCTATTAAGATAAAGTTCATTTTGATAAAAATTATCATCGGCAGCCAGGAAATAGGTCATTGGAGTAAAACTGTACACAATACTTTACCTTCATATTAAACTTGAGCTTTCTATTTATTGAATAAGAAACAAGCAGAAGCCATGGTGGTCGAGAATGCTAAGGTGTCAGCTTAGCAGCCTCGTAACTTCTGCAGACCCGGTTCGAACCGGGCTGGAGAAGTAGAACTTTACTTTCACGGAGTACCACTTCCAAACTCTGGTGAGAAAAGTCGGTAACTAACTCGAACTGGAGGAACTAACTCGAATTCCGGGAATTCGCATCTTTAAATCGACTTTGCGGGATCAAAAGTCTTTACTGGGGCTCACCCAGCCTCTACAAAGTTGGTTCTTTTAATTGAGTTAATTTAGTGGTTGACCATGATCTCGATCGCCTCAGCTTACAAGAGTTTTTTTTTACTATTACCTAAAAAACAATATTTCACATTACCAAACCTTTTTCACTAGTTAGGTTTATAGCTAGCTGAGAAGGTAAGGTGCTGTAATGATCTCTATAGCCAAAGTTAGAGATCAGCCGTGGTAGATGAACTATTTATTCTATTTTCTGGCGTGAATCGAGTGTGATCTTTGGCGAATCACCTTCTTGCACTACCGTTGGCTTTGAAATAAAACTCAGTACCCTTCGTGGGTTATGCAGGTGTATCTTTTTTGTTCCTAAGTATGTCCTATTCTCATTTTAATACTCTTACAGGACTTGGTTGCTAAATTTACAAATTGCTTTTCCTCAAGGAAATCCAATTTTTATATTTCAAATACTTAATCTACTTTCTAATAAAGATAAATAGAAACCATGAATGAACTTCATAAGTAACTGAACAAGAAAAATAAAAGAGGTTGAAAGCGCATTTCCAGAATGCACAGCGTACCGTTGAAAAGCTTTTTGATAAATTAATATTTAACACGTGGTGTCGTTGAAGTAATTGGGCTGTGATGAAAAACTCATAAAACTAAGTGATTGTTGTCATAAAGCTATTGTCATAAACTATTATATCTACTGCAGTTAATATTTAATAAAGATTATTAAGCTTCCATTTAGTTTCGAGTGATTATTTAACTAATTTGAAACATTACAAATATAAGAAAAGACACTACTGCAGAATTTTGGAGAATACACAATGCGCAATTGTAGAGAACTCGGTTAATATAATTAAGCATACTGGTAAAGGAGTGGACCGAGGCGTAGGTGGGAGGATTGCCTTTGAGGTTATTTAGTAGATTGGGCTGATGGCATCGGCATCGAGCATTCAGGTTCAATAAGCTTAACTATTACTTTGTAATAAAAATGTGATTTTTATCACATTACACATCACTCCTTTATTACACGTCATAATTTAAAATACCTAATATGAAAGTTCCATGTGAAAAAAAGAAAAAAGAAAATAAAAATTTAGATATTGGTAAAACAAAACATTCTTGTTGTATTGAAATTCTTTCATTAACCTTCAGAACATTTTTAAAAGTTTGTAACCTTTTTGATTCTAACTCTTGTTATTATTCACATAAGAACAAGTTCAAGCATGGATACAACTCAAAATATGACTAAATTAAAAAAAAAAATTTGAAACGGAATATCAGATACGTCGTTACTGAATTAAAATGCTTCAATCAATACAATTGCATCTGAAGGCTTAAGTAAAAAATGGAAATTTTTTATTTACGCCATTGTTCCTACCAAGGAGCGTCATAAGTGCCAACCAATAAACCTATTTCAAACTCTGATTACAATATTATCTGCAGATATAATCCGAAGATTGTCAATTTTTAATCCGAACAATATTGAAATAAAGACTAACTCAAATCAGCATCCAGTTTCAACTAACACCTTTAACCTAATTAACGCTAACACTCAATTAACAATCCTAATTAGGCTCTGACCCTTATCAGGTTTTGACACAAACTGGGTTTTCTGTGGTATCGTATATCACCATTGATGGTATCGTTTATTTAGTAAGTAAACACGATCCATGGTTTGGGGGGAAGTGATTATAACCAAACTTTATTGAAATATGAAACCCATTTTTTTTTAATATGATTTCTAGAATCTGTTGAACAATATTAGTTGGCCTTATATAGACGAGGAAGAAAATGGCCAGGAAGGTCCATAAAGCCGACGTTTCGACCTATATCGCAGGTCTTCTTCAGGGCAATTATAGAAGGATCATTTAAAACAAGTGCGATCACACTTGATGCCAGTCTATTGTCATGTGTGGTCGTACCAGCCCTGAAGAAGACCTACAATGTGGGTCGAAACGTCGGCTTTCCAATAAACAGTTCTCCCAACATAAGAGAATTATTTTTTACCTCCAAACGGGCCATTTTCTTCCTCAATTCCTAAAATCGATTGTATATTTACCCATAGGCTCTATATTCCTCTGGTATGTTCCTTCATTTTATTAATCTTTAAATTATAATTATAATAAATTTTAACTTTTACAAGACATGTGTCAAACATATTTTAGTAATCATAGTTGTTATTTTGTTGTTTCATTCTGCAATGACATCTCATCATAATACCGAGTATTTGACACAAGATATGCTGACGACCCATATTTTATGTTTCTTCCGAAGGACGGCAAATCATGGAGCCACCTGCCGGCCCCTGAACCCGTGATCGTGGGTATAGGATGTTTTCATGCCAAGATAAACATGAATTGGTAATGGTTACACCGCAGGTGATCCCCTAGCTATCATGTTTTATTATCTACAGATTTTTTTTCACACTTGTTATTTGTACTTAATAATTTTGTAGTGTAACCATTCATCCATTATATTCCTTTCTTTCTCATTCCATTATTATCTTTAAAAGGTCATTGCCTTCGAAAAAGCACTATCTATTTTTTAAGCCGTGAAGATAACCTAAAAGTTATGCTGAATGATTGGCATTTAATAAATAAGTTTCAATTATTAGATCTATTAACTTTACCAAGACCTACTGTACCAAGACTGTGCATGTAACTGCATATACCTTTCAATTGGTTAAATTTTTAGGAAGGATAATAGTTTTTAAAAAAAATCTCTCTCTCTCTCTCTCTCTCTCTCTCTCTCTCTCTCAGTTCCTTTTGCCTGTATGTCTTTTTAAGTTCTGGCATGTGTGACATTTTTGTGAATATCTATTCCATTCCTGAAACGTTTTGATAAATAAAGAGAGAAACGTCTTTTGTTTTGTAAGAAGTACTTATTATATTATTATAAACGAACGAGGTTAACAATAATATTTCTCCTTGTACGTGTATATTGTTAATGGAGTCGACCTGTTATAATTGTCAATGTATAAAAAGTTTTTGTAGAGTACTTTTCCACTCTTTATATATATATATATTTTCTCTCTCTTACTTATATATCTTTTTTTATTTCCTATGCAGTTTTTCATCCCCTTTCAAGAACTTTACAGGGCGATAAAAACTTCCCAGAGAGATAAAACGGTTTTTATTTCTTGCCGCCTTGAGAGAGCAGCCCTATTCAAAATATTGTATATTCCAACCTCGAAGCTTAAACTCTTCAAAACTGTCGAGATAAGAGAAGGCAGAGTCGCATCATTAACTCAAAGGACAAATTATAAAAGTTGTTTTACTTTATTCTTTTCTGAGGGTCCGTTTTATATTTATATATAGAAAAAAAACCTGTAAGGGTCTTGGATTCAGTACATGCAATGAAGAGACTGTACTGTACTGTACGGGAAGGCGATTTTTCCGATAACACGCACAACCACCACGTTTTTTCCCCGATGAAGGGCTCCCTCTTTACAAAGGCTGTGTTAGCCCTGGAGCATCTCCAGATCCCACAGAATCGATCTCTGTTTGTTCTAAAATAAAGCATATGAGGTTAAAACACTATTCGAGAAAATAAAAATACGTGAAATTTATTATCAATTATCAGGCAGAACAATTAAAGTCTGGAATGATAATTATATAATCCTGTACCAATGCAGCCCATAATGAGTCCTGTGTTCAGTACATGGTACATGCAACGGTTGCGCAAGTACTTTTACCCATTTTTTAGTGTGAGTCCAAGGAGCATAGCCAGTAAAATAATCTACTTTAGAATTGCAGTCTAATATCATATTAAATTAACTATAAAGCTAATTAATTTTTTGATAGAGGACTTAAATAGCCATAAATAAATTTACAATTTATCACCTAATTTTCAGTCACTCTATCTACTTATAGCATCATTTATACCAAAATGATTAACTATTCAAAGAATAATTAATGAACAAGAAATCTTTATTATATTAATTATAATTATATTTAGATTAATTACATTAATTTATTACTTAAAGGTAATAACTAATATATATTTATCATTTAATTTATTCTAGAACCATCCCCATTTGTTCTAAGACTAAATATTTTAGTCTAAGGACTAAATAATTTATCAACCACTCTCGGATTTGAACCGGGGCCTTAAGTAACTCACTGTACTCTAACTCTGAGCTGATCCACTCACAATTTTTATTTAAATTTTTTTTCTTTTATCACAAATCATTATTTCGGTAATTTGGCATAACCTGCATAAGGCGTGTTTATGGAAGCAATATATTTGTATATTATGTAATTTCACTCACATGGGATAAGGAAATACTTTTTTGTAACTAAACACTTGACGGCACATAGCAACCAAGCGACCAATCACGGCTCATTAAGCCTTCTTCCTTCAATCTGGAGTAATCTGTTACTTTCATTTATCAAGGAGGCACTGGACCGTAACCTTCCCTATCCTCCAAGCCGACTTCCTGTTTCTTAGAAAACACAGGAGAAGTTTTAAATGATCCTATAATCTATCAACAAATCGTTTAACATTCAATCCTTTCAATCCAAAGTCCTGAGAACTATTGCCAGTGCTCCTTAGTATGTCTCCAACAAAACCCTCCATAATGATCTCAACATTCCTTTTGTCCTCGACCTCATCCCTACTAAATTCTCAAACTCTCACCAAAACCTTGTCAGTCATCTCAATCCCCCGGCTCAGTCATTATCCAGTTCCACACATCCATACAATCCACCCCGCCGCCTAAACCGGCAATGGCCCCGAGACTTGTTATAATAATGCTATTTGGAGTACTGGCACTGGCCAGATTCTCCACTCACGACCTGTGTGTGTGTGAAGCGCCCTTAACCAGCTTCCATTGGAGTTTATTCCAGTGACGCGGCTGGGAAAGGAGGCAAGGGCCTTCTGAACTCCTCCTTTGCCCTCATTCCTGGGGAAGAAGCTTAGTTCGGGGACCCAGGCAAATTGTAAATAGGGTTTGAATGTGTACATTATTCTATTTATTTTTATTTTTATTATTTTTATTTAGACTTTATTTTATTATCATTTTTGCTTTAATTTCCTTTTATTTTATATATGTTGCGTATGTATATATTTATTACATTCACTTATTTTAATTTGTTTATACCACTTTTTTGTTTTGTTATGGAATAATTGTAGCTACATAGCACCATTACTTATTGCCCACAGGGGGCAGATTGTAATGTCTAAATAAAGTGTTTATAAAAATAAAAAATAAAATCGTTTAAATTCGACCAAAACATGCTAGGTCAAGGTTTAAAAAACTTTACCATTAATGGTCATCATTACCATTAACCATCAGGGGTCACCAGTGGTGTATTTGTTAGCATAACAACCGACTGCAACCCGGCAGGTGAAGTTATGATTTCTTAAAGGGAGTATGATTTCTTAAACAACGGTTGCTATGCCGTCCATGAGAGGGTCTTGAGACTGCGGTGTCAGGCACTCGCTAAAAACCAATATTTATTTATTCATGGATAGGCACATTTAGTACTCCTACAGTAGCAACGTCCATTAGTATCAGCCACAATATCATTAAATGGCGATAAATAAACAAGCAAAGAAATCTTACCTTACTAAAATTATCATGTAAGTCACATATGTAATTTAAACAAATCAATCAAGTAATGACATTCGCAAAGTTAACTTAAGTTAACTACTTTACTTTGCCTTTATACAGTTGATCCGTTAATTAGGGTGTACAGGTGATGTTGAGCCTGTAATCAGCCGAATCACCTAATTGCAAAACCGTTGGTTTGAGTCAGTCCTCCCCCTCCCCCATAATGGGTTGCAGTAGTAGAGGTTTAAAATGATTTTACTATGTTTCACTTGATTTAAAATCTTACATACTAATCTCTCTCATGAAAATCTTATTATTAACACTTTTTTTAACGTGCTCAAGATTACGAATCTCGATCAACTGATAATAAAAAAATCATTAAATTGACATAAAAATAATATTTCAAATTTCTTTGTATTTAAAAAAAAATGACGAAACTGGAGACAAGTAGTATTATTTTTGTTAACGAAACCAGATAATTGATATCACATGCGGAATTAATTGGATTAGCAAAAAGAAATAATTGTCATCAATTGATTACAATTTCCAAAATAAAGATAATTTTTTTATTGATTTCTTTTCAAAACTCCTTTTCTTTATATGAGGCGTGGAGATGCAAAAGGGGGTAAATCCAAATTTGAAAATTTTTCAGGAAACACAAAAAATATGCATAATTCAGGTGATTATTTCTTTGAGACAATTATTATTAGATTCGTTTAGAATATTTTGAATGGTGAACCACGTACCACCGTATAGAGGACGCTATATTTGTGAAAAACATTTAAAAAATTAAAAATGATAAATTATGGAATTACCCCTTTTTGCATCTCCATGCCTCATATTATGTATCTTGGTATAAGGCATCATTTTCTAAATCCAATATTAGCTTTGGATTTTTTTTTCTTCCTCAAAAGAGAGTGGAGTTGCTCAGTCTGTAAAGCACTGTAACTCGTGATGAAGGTCTGGGTTCTAATCCGGTTGGAGCAGAAAAATTATTTAATAACAGACATAGGAGCCTGTGGAACCTTCAGACCCTCCTGTGGCACACAAAGTCTCTATAAAGCGGGTACTATTTATTGGGGGGGAAACCTAACGATCAAGTTTTATCTAGGCACTACTACCATTCAGCACAACTATTGTCAGAAATATTGTAGTGTCTAACATGTACTAAAATCTAGGCCCTTTCCTAAGTGGTACAGTTTTTTTAATTCTCTCTCATCAAAACTTTTTTTTCTCCATCTATTGGACTCCCTTTAGTTTCATTCAAGAAATCCTGTGCTAAAGATAGGGTCTAGCACACTCGACAGTAGTCTATGGTCAGAAAAACTTGTAGTAGTGTCGAAAACGTACATGAAAGGTTATTGTGAGGTTTTTATTTCTAGTCTTTACATTATTGTTATACGTTAACTTCGTTCACATGTTTTTTCTTGTTTTAAACCGTTATTATATAGTGCATATTAACTAATAGGACATTCCTAACCTTAGTTTCCAAAACAGCAATTAAACACTTTAGCACGTTCGTTCAACTAACGTTCATTCGAAAGTTATAGTTATAATAAAGGTACATTGAATGTTTAATAGTTTTATTGAATGATTAATAGTTTTATTCCACATTAGCAATTAAGTATTGTATAAATACTCCTACTATGGGTTTTATATCGACCTTCTCTGCTCTTGAAATTTTAGCCACTTTTAATAGCTAGTAATATTTTAAAATAGTAACAAAACTACGCTGTTAGGCTGACCATTCGATGCTATGTAGGTTTATACTTTTTATAGAATATGAAAAGTGTTTCTTCTTAAATGAGTTTCTAGTACTTAAGGAAGCGTACATAAAAAATTAAAAAGACAAGAACTGACTAGACGCTACAAACAACTATCACATCTTCTGGACTACAGATCTTCACTTGACTTGAGGAACAAACGACTTATCTATAATAGTATAATATACTAAAACCTAGTTGGACATATGGAGCAGAACTTTGGGTTCAGCAAAAAAAGTTCACGTACACAAGATACAAACAACACAGTCCAAAATTCTCAGAAAATTATTAATGCACCATGGTATATTTCGAATCACACTATACACAACGACATGAACATTCCCACTATAAAATCATATATTCATAACAAATACATAGCACATATGTCCAAATAGGTTTTACTATACTGTTATAGGTAAGTCGTTTGTTCCTCAAGTCAAGTGAAGATCTGTAGTCCAGAAGATGTGATAGTTGTTTGTAGCAAAAATACATTCCACTCATCAATACAATAAAATCACCCAAAACCACTCGTTCTTCCGCTTTCCTACTCCCTGTTACCTGGACTTGATAAAGATTAAAAAGACATTGGCCAAGAGATCTACTCAACGATTGATGTATAAATATATATATATATATATAATGTTTTTTTTTTTAATCATGTAGAAAAGCGAAGAGAAAGACACTTGAATCAAATTTGCTGGATGCGCAATTGCGTAGGTGCAAATGGAAATTAAATAGCATTAATAATAAAGCGAAAACATTTTATTCTCGTAGAGTATAAGTATCTATGTCAGATATTGGCTTCAAATGGAGTTAGTGCTTATATTATAACTCCAATTCAAGCTAAAAACTCAATTATACGATCCCGCTTCCCAATTAAAATACAATTAATTCTATCTAAACGGAATTCGGGTTTACCACTTATTCTTCAGAGCTTTATATATATTGCATGTTTTATATTCTTGCAATTTATGTCGGATGTTTTAGAAGGATTTACAATTTTTATAGCAATTCGGCAAATAATTTGAAACATGGAAACATCTGCGCTAAACTATTATAGTATTAACTTTAGTACTAGACTAAAGTTCTAATATTCCTTTTAAATAATAAAAAGGAAATTATTGCTATATTTTTTCGCTTTTTCTTAAAGTGATTTTATCATTTTACAACGTTTTGGGGCGAAATTAAACGTTGGTAAAGAATAAAAAAATGGAATAATTTCTTTCAAGCAATTTAGAAAAACTTTAAAATAACTTTCATAAGAAAGTATCAATTTAAGAATAAATAAATGTTCCAATAAATGTTTTTAATATTTTACTTTGAGGATACGTAAAGTATTTTTGATCAAATTAAATTAATGTTTCGAAATACTAAGGGTATTTTTCTTTTAATTAATTTAAAAGAATGATTCCATTTTAATTAGTCGAGGAATATTTCTTAAAATTCGGGGAGAGTTTTGTTACAATCTGAGAGCTCAATAATGAAAATACATTTTATTGTATTTTCCATATTTTAGACTTTTTGTTGACATTTCTTGCTATATTATGTATAGGATTACATCATGATATTATTTACTCCTACAATCATAAAGTCACATGGTATTATAGTATAAATAAAATCATACTTTTTATGTATTGCTATCAATTTTTCTCAAATGTTAATAAAATAAATTTTGCTTTCAGTTCTTGAGATTCAGTAATACGTTGGTTAAAATATCTTTTGGCGGCGTTTCGAGACTATATTGTTTTCATGATCATGTCCTAACAGTGAAAAATATGATTTTAGTCAAATATTAAAAAAATAATTGGTTAAATATATAATTGGCACTTGTGATATGTTAATACAAAAATTGTACTTACAAATTGATGACGAAATGTTTACCAACACAACATTCAATAAAAATGTCTATTCCATATTATCATATATCCTCTAAATATTGTATGAGATTGCTGAAAAAAAAATTCTTCTTCTTTAAAAGTTCTTTAAAAAAAAATATTGAAATTGTGTTATAAAAATACAAGATACATACTAGCATGGCTAATGACAAGTAGAGAAACTACCTAGTGGTACTACTCAAATAAACTTGGAAGGTCACGAGACCATCTTCTCTTCAGACGCCTTGGAGGATTATTGAGAATCGAAGAAGTAGCTAGATTTGAAACTTGGGTATCAGCAAAAATCAGCAACGAATGGGCCATTAAGGTCTTTATGGATGAATTTATTCGTAACAAAGTAAGGAGTATTGAGGATTTCATGAAAGATTTTAAATTGTAAGGATAGAATACGAGAGGAATTCTATGGCTAAGTGGAGCCCCAAAGCTCTACTCCGTAAGTCCAAATAGGTCTCAAATTTTATTTTTGAAGTTAGAAAATTTCGTTTTTAAAATCTACTTATACTGCTACAAATTACAAAATAACAAATAATAATCATTAATACAAGACTTTTGTAATTAATTTGGAGCTTAGAGCGTTTGTCAAATAAGTGTTGAAGTAGCCTAAGATCTAAGTCCTAAGTATCAGATCTGTTCTACCGAAGTCATTGGTTTCCGATGAATGGTAAAGGTGATTTGATGGGAAAATGTGCATATAAATATCAAAGTTTTATATATATATAAAATAACTGTCATAACAGTCAATCAAAGTATGATATATGTAATAAAAACAGGTGTCAATGTTTTTTTTTCTCAAATCATTTAACCCATCATTGGACGAAACAACATTTGTATGTTGCGTTATTTTCAATATAGAATCACCAATTTGATATTGATAAAATTAGGTGACTGGAACATCCATACACTCTGATATTAGTAATTGCAAAGATGGAGTAATAAACTATATTTATCTGCACTGAAAAGGACATTAGACTTCTAGAGCGGTCGTAATGTTTATATTGCTGTCCTTAATGCTATATTGATCCAGCAGAGTTATAAAAGGTTGATCTGTATTCATCCTTCAAAAGCAGAGAGAGAGGGATAGGTTCCCCTTTAACTAGATACTTGAATATTTACATACTATATACTATAAGGATCCATTAACAGTGACATTAACATCCGTTAATAGTAAAATAAAACAGTGATATTAACTGATGATTAAAATAAATACAGTATAGATGTAAATATTGTAAAATATATGAACAAAAATTCAGAATGGAAGACATTGGATCATTTTTTTTTTTTATCCTTTTTTCTATAGGAGATTATCAACGTGACTTGAGAAGAAACTAGAATAGATCAGCTCTTCAAGCAAAAGCTTATGATTCCATTGACCGACAAATGATATGTGATAAAATGTACTGGACGAACGGGATATACCAAAGAAATTGGTAAATCTGGCAAGAATATGTACGTTATAAGCGAAATCTTCAATAAGGTTAGAATTGGTAATCTGTCGAACTTTTTTTTTGTAATTGAGCTCTCAGATTGTTACAAAACTCTCCCCGAATTCTAAGAAGTATTCCTCGACTAAATAAAATGGAATTATTCTTTTAAATTAATTAAAAGAAAAATACCCTCAGTATTTCGAAACATTAATTTAATTTGCTCAAAAATACTTTACGCATCCTCAAACTAAAATATTAAAAACATTTAATGGAATATTTATTTATTCTTAAATTGATACTTTCTTATGAAAGCTATTTTAAAGTTTTATTTTTTTCTAAATTGCTTGAAAGAAATTATTCCATTTTTTTATTCTTTGACAACGTTTAATTTCGCCCCAAAACGTTGTAAAATGATAAAATCACTTTAAGAAAAAGCGAAAAAATATAGCAATAATTTCCTTTTTATTATTTAAAAGGAATATCAGAACTTTAGTCTAGTACAATTGTTAATACTATAATATTTAAGTACTTGCAATATTTAGGTACCATCGATATTGAGGTAAAATTATTATAATGCACTATCGATATATTGGTACTGTCGATATTAGGTTCTATCCTTTTTGGGGACTATCGATAATGTGTTACTAACCTTATTTAGGTACAATAATTGTTTTGAACAATCGTTATTTAGGTTCTTTCGACATTTTGGTACTAATGATGTACACATTCGGATGTTGATAAATGATTTATCGATGTAATTTAAAAGCAGGCACCCCGCAGCGCAAGGTATACAATCCCCGCATTACTGAACCCTCATGAAGGTTTAGTGGTTCGCCCAGAATTAATGATATTAAATAAATAACTTTAATTAATATATTTTTATCAATTTCTATGGCTAATAATATATTCCATCCTTCTCCTGTTACTTCGCATCTTTGGTTATAATAGTGATAAAAATAAATAAATCAACCTGTACTTCTAGAACTCACGAGTCTTCATTATATATGGGTTCAGTACGTGGTTGAGAAGCATAATAACACGAATAATAATATAAGAAAACATAAAAACGAATCAATATTAGTGTAGTTATTAGGTGTGTAACCATATTTAATAAGGCAACCAATACAATAATAAATATAAAACATAAAATTATAAATTTGAGTAACTAACTTTGAGTATCTAATTAATCAACATAATACTTGATAATCTTATTATATCTCATGCACATATGTTTGATATATATATATATAAATGATTATTCAAAGTTTGAGGTACCAGTACAATCCATGTAGGGTCTGGGTTTCAGTACATGGTAGAGACTTTACTGATTCAAAGAATGTGCATTTAATTAGTAAAATGTTATGATTACTACAATTAATTTATACCTTTATTTAAATCTTCTTAATTCAGTTTATAACTATAAACTATTTCCACATCTCCTATTAATCCAACATGAATATGTAAAAGCTATGATAGACTGCCAAATTGTATACTTACAAGTATATATAATATCATTTAGTTTATATGCTATTGATGTTTTGTTTTTTTATTTTTTTTAATTACTATTATTTACGAAACCAAACAAATACAGTTATCATTGTTATTATTCGTTTAAGGATTAAGTGTCCAAAAATAACAATTACTTTTATTTTCACAACATTGATATATACACAACACTTACAGATCTAAGATATAATCAAGTCCAATAATTGTAGACCAAATATAACATAAAAATAGTAAAGGTGCCTTACAATTTATAGTTCGATTATAATAATAATAAAGTCTTTATTTATTCTGAGACAAGTCCTTTTAGAGTGACTATACAGGTTTCTATACAGGGTATTATGCCTTACAGTATAACATAATTACATTTGATTAATTACATATAATTTAATAAGTGGGTAAGAATTTTTAAAAATTAATGAAAACAATGCGAATTATCTCCAATAACAATATTTTTTTTAAAAACAGATTATAAGAAGAGAAATAAAATTTAGAAATAAGATAACAATAATTATATAAGAGAAATAAATTGATAGTAAAATATGTATCAAATTTCATTCCAAGCAAACAACAAAAAATAATGAAGAAAAATTCAAACAATACCAGCAATAATTTACACATATTTTTAAAAAATATCGAACTAGATGAGTGTATATATATATATATATATATATATATATATATATATATATATACTATTTTATTATATATACACATATTTCCCACTCACTCATATACTATACACATACACATATGTATAAATTAGAAAAAGAGAAAATATTAACTCAAAACTGATCCTACTATTTCCGAAGGAATCCTCAAGGAAAAGGAAAAAGTAACAGGCAGATTAACGAATAGAAGAAATGGTAGAACGAATAACAGAGGATTTGCTAAAGAAGCAATTCTACGAGAAGTTATATATAAATCGATAGGTCAAAATCTTGTATTCAAAGGGCGAATAGAAGAAGGTAAAGATGAAGGATCCCGGGAATATCGTTGGTCCCAAGGGCTTTGAAGAGAAACACACTGTGGAAGTATTACCCTCAGGAAGGAGAATAAGATCCCTTTAACCTGGAATAAAAAGATGGGAATACTTTGGCGATACTAAATTTAGGACTGATTTCGACAATGGAACATAATTAAAAAGTATCGTAGAAGAATGAGGCATGTAACAGCAATTTTCTGACCTAGGACCGTCTTTTGTCCCACCCAGCCTCTATAAAGTGAGTACCCAAAATAAGGGGGAGGGTCAAGGACAGATCCCTGCACAACCGCTGTCCTTGAAACAGTACAGTCTCTACCATGTAATGAACCTCAAACCCGTTCACGGTTGTAGTGGTACAGATTTTTGTAGTTGTTTTTTTATATCTAACTAAAAACCGTTTAATAGTTCTGTAATTATATTAATAATAACTTAAAACGTTAATAATTAGTTAAACTTTTTGTTTCTCCAAAAATATTTAATTTCGTAGTTAAATGTCTTGTTTTATGAAATGATTGAAAGTACAAAAGATGAAAGTATTTTTTAACTAAACGTTTATATAATACTTATACGGTTAATTACAATAATTCTAAATTGAAAATAAAGTTCATTAATATCTCTACAAATGTAAATATAAAATTAAATGATATAACTAAAAAAAAAAACTGAACCACTACACAAGGACGTGAACGGTCTGGGGTTTATAACAAACACGTGAACGGGTCTGGGGTTCAGTACATGATAGAGACTGTACAGTTTCATGGATAACGGTACTGCAAGGAGTTGACTTGTCCTAGGTCACGCTCAACTAACAGATTTTTTCCCCATTATTTTGGGGTACCCTATTTTTATAATATTTTATAGAGGCTGGATTAGACCCAGGAGGGTCCTAAATCCTATATGATCCATCTCCGGCTGCAAACGGACTAAGTGAGTCTTGCCCGCAGCGGGATTCGAACCAGGATTTCCGGCATGGCAACTCAGTTCTCTACCACTGACCCACTCCGCTCCCTAAATAATAATATAACTGTTGACTAATTGCTATTTATTTATTTTGTTTATTTGTAATGAGGTTGTGCAACCCATCATATCGACTATGTCAAAACAATACCGCCTATCTACACTTTGGGAAATTTTAAAAGAGAGAAAAAACTGAGCTATATGTTGTATTATCTTATACATCGGATATCTTTGATAAATATAGTCGATATATAAGATGCTTGCCTTGCGTTCAACCTTGAATAATTTTTTTTTTATAGTGTGTATTTCAAGCTGTAGAATACGTTACAGTTACTTCAACAATAATGCCTAACTCATTTTCACCAAAAGTTGTAGATAGGCAATACTGTTTAGACAGCGATGATATGTTTTGATTAATAAAAAAACTACCCCAAAATTTATATAATTATTGCTCGAAGTGTCAATGTATGTGAAATCCCGATTGATGTTAATAATTTAAATTCAGGAATCATGAAATTGAAATAGTTCAGAATATAATTGATTAAGAAATCCAAAAAATAACAGTTATTCACTTCTGTCTGCAATCATCATGACTGCCTATTTATTTTTTATTTTTTTTAGTTCTAACTAAAATACATTATTCCGTGAGGGAGACATTTTCAGCCGCCTGCCACGAGGGTTAGAACAGAACTAAATTTTAATAAAGCAAGTTCGTGAATAAAAAAAAAGTATTTATGTGGAAAACCTTTACTCAAAAGTAAACACAGCTGTCCCTGTTTTCTTAGACCGGAAACAACTAATTGTTTCCGAGAAACGGGAAAGGGATAAAGTCATACTGTCCGTCTTTTAGAGGTTTTTTTAATCGATTTCTAACCAACACAGCCTGTCCGTGCCCGTTAATGAGAGGTTTCGTTAAATAGAGGTTCAAATACCTCAAAAATTGTATTAAAATGTTGGTGCAAAAAAAATCGTCCGGTAATGGGGAGTGACCGCTATTTAGGGATGTCCGTTAGTAGAGGTTTTACTGTATATATATATATATATATATATATATACACAGTAAATAAGTATACATATTAATATATATATATATATATATATATATATATATATATATATATATATATATATATATATATATATATCTTACTAATATTATAAATGTGAAAGTTTGTATGTTTGTCTCTCTTTCACGCAAAAACTACTGGACGGATTTGGATGACACTTTACAGTAACATAGGTTATACATCAGAATAAAACATGGGCTATAGAAAGCGCGGTTTAAGGGGGGACGCATGGGGGCACGCCTCCTTCCCGACAGTTTTTTAGGTACTGTGGAGAATCCATTATAGTACATAATTAAAGGCAAATCACATGATAATAGTTGTTATGTAATTATAGAGATAGTTGGGGGTGCAGTCAATTAAAACACCACAATAAGTGCATACTTATTTATTGTTTGCCGACGTTTATGAACGGATAATAGTTGTATGTTTCACGCAAAAACTACTGAACGGATGTGGATGAAACTTTACAGTAATATAGGTTATACATCAGAATAACATATGGGCTATAGCAAGCGCGGATTTAAGAGGGAGGTACATTTGTAGATAGGTTCTTTGTATAGTTTAAGTAAGAAATTTGGATAAACCCACCCCCAAGGGCTTCCCCCTTAATATCATAGGGATCAAAAATTGTATGGAATCCGTCAGTTGGACATCTGAAATTTTGGATATACGAGTAACTTATATTTTTTTTAAATAATTAAATTATTTATTTAAAATGATCTTTCACGAACTTTTTGTGGCAGACCAAATTCCACGCGAGTGAAGCCGCGGGCATAAGCTAGTACATATATATATATATATATATAACGGCATCAATTAAGTATTTACAAATATATTCTACTATTGGTAGGTATATGATAAAAAAAATTAATAATGAAAATCAATGAAAACCAGAAAAGCTCAAAAAGAGAAATATAATTAGGATACAATTGGGAAACTACAAAAGCCTTAAGTATCTAAAATACTTGGAAATAATTAACCAGACGAAATTTCGAAACTTTGACACATAATCCAAAAATATCACATCAATGAAGAACGAAGAGAATTTGTTTATGACTTGGTTGTTTTTTGTTTTTTTCTGTATCCAAATAATGCCTGAATTGATCATTTCATAAATGATTAGTTATTTTCTGGTATCTTAAAGATGTCATACATTATTTTTATTTTTCCAAGTGCTTTCTAATCAGAAATATAACCTACCTAATTTTCTCCAGAACCTTGAAGGCAATGTAGGGCTTATAGCGTAACCTTGGAGCCTCCCTCGCTATCAGAACCAATCACAGATCAGAGATCGTGAGAAGATTGGGGTCTGCCAATCATTGATCTGATTAATCATTCAATGGCGATCATTCCTACCGACTCCGCCCATTTTAATAATCAAAATTGGTTCTGGTTGCACTGAATGTTCTTTGGAATATGAAAAGCAGTTCAGGTAGTAATTAATATTATTGATCTGTTGAAAGTTTTTGTATAATTTTTACACATTTAAATTTGTCCAATTTTTTGAAGTTTGAGACTGGTCTGTTTGGTACAATATGCTGTGAACTGTGATTTTTAAAATAATAGATATAATTATTAGAGAAAAATATCGATCACATGTGGGGTTTTAAGTTATGTACATCTTCGGGTTTTCATTTTATTTTGTTTAATTTAAGAATATAAATACAGCATAGGGAACCCGAAGGTTCGATGCCGTCGCCACCAATCTCTCACCACAAAGGGTATTTTAATTTACGGATTTTAGTATTTATACAATAGTATTACCTTTTGGGAGGAAGAAGATGGTTCGGTGGAGGTCAAAGAAATGGCTTCCTGGAAAATGGCGGAAAATGGCTTCCTCAACAGAGAATCTAAAACAAAGGGATATGAGTAATATTAATAATGATGGGAATTAATATCAACATTGTTCTAGTTCCTATATATTAATAAATAATTCCTTTATTTTATAAATTAAATCATCCCTCCTTTTGTATCCAACCCCTGGATTATTCCAATAGCATTATTTTTATATTCCCATTTTATTTATTTTATTCTTCAACAAATGTTATTCAATATTAATATTACTTTTTTTATTATCTTTTTGATTTTAATTTTTGTTCGACTTATTTTTTATTTATACGATACTGTTGCAGACGAGGAAGACATCTTCATGGTCTCTGACCTCCTGCTGGGGGGAGACCTCCGCTATCACCTCAGCCAGGATGTTACCTTCACCGAGGAGTCAGTCCTTCTTTTCGCCACTGAGCTAGGTATGGCATTGGACTATCTCCAGAGTCAGTCCATCGTACACAGGTCAGTAATTATGTTAATTTTAAACTGTTTTTTTTTTTTTTTTTTTTTTATTATTTTTATGATGGTGATAATTTTTAAATGTTTTTATTTTGAAGAGAAAAGATTTGTACAGGACGGGATTCTAACATGGGTCGCCCGCGTCTCTAGCGCGGCGCTCTAATCAACTGAGCTACCTTGGCTCGTAACACGGCCAGACAAACCCATTCTATTCACCGATCCTACATCCCGTATGTAAAAAAGCGTTCAGTAGATATGATACTGAAGTGTATGTGATTAACTAATCAGGTCATACTTCTATATTTCCTGATCTGTTCCACTTTGAAGGTGGGATATTGGATCAAAAACAGAATCCATAAATCCTATTCTATTCTATAAGGGTTGCAATACTCGTAGATGTGACGTTTATTATTAATGGATTTTCCCTCGCTGCTCTGTATATCTTCCCCCAGATAATCCATTTCCTCAGCTCTCTACATTTTCAGATATATCTCCATTACTTCTCTGTCCGTTATGCTTCCTTTAGAACTTCTTTCATCCTGTTATAAATCCATATTTTTCAAAAGTTCTATTATCGCATACCTAGCACCATTCATTTTGCATTTGATTAAATCGGGAAATGCTTTTTAAATAGAAAAAATATTGTTTTATAAACCGTTTTTAAAAAATATAAGACGGCGTACTATAGAAAGAAACTCTTAGCATTTGATTAGCAAAGAACATTAATTTTAATTTTTGTAAATATAATTGGAAAATGATGGTTAGTTATTTGAATGATTAAATTAGTGTTTAATATAATTATATAATTATCAGGCAATAGTAAATACTATACTAAAGATTTTATGTTGTAGATGAACATTCGCTTCTCCTTTTTTATAAACACTAGATTAACATTCAACATTTAATTTAAATTAATAATAAGAATAAACTCTATTCTATTCTGAATTAACTCGAACTATTTTTTTTTCAGGGACATTAAACCAGACAACATTCTTCTTGATGAAGAAGGTAAGTTAGAAACCTATTTTAAAATTTTTCGTATTTCGTCCCAAATTTATCCAACCGCTTTTTGATAATTTAATAACTTATTTATATAAAACAATATCACAAAATCAAAGGTTTAAGAATTCATTGTCTGAATATATGCAAAGAAAAGTTTCAGAATTATTCAATTGATTTTAATAATTGAATCGATGGTGGTACAGGAATAAGTTTGGTTCCAATTCAGGATTTCGAGGGAAGGCGATATATTTTCAGGGGTGAGTCTATCAATGTTTCGAAAGGTTATAGTTTTCGGTAGGATTTTAGGATTTTGGATATTGTATGAAATTTTGATTTTTAAGAGGACAAAAATGAGGCGGGTAATTATGAGGAAGAAAGGAGTCACTGCGATGAGTCAATTATACAAATCATCATCATAATCTAGAATATATATTTATATTACATTATCCTCTCTTGTGGTGTAGTGGTTAACAACGATAACAACCTTGATGCCAAAGGTTCTCAGCCCATTGGGTGTCTTTAGAATTTTTAAAGTAGACCTTAGAATAAAAAATCCTTGGCTATGACGTTCTTCGGAGGGGAGGTAAAATGGCGATCCCGAACCAGGTAAGTATAACATAATTACACCTACACAGAGTGACCTAAAATTAATAAGCACTATTCAAGTTGACAAATTTATACGTCATTGATGTATTATGAATTGGTATAATGCAAATCAGTCATGTGTTTCAGCTTTGGTGATCTCAGAGTGGTATTCCATGTTTCTCTTATGAAAATTAATCATGTTAATGAATATTCATTCTCCCTGAGATCAAGAATGGGTTCAGCTCTGCGCAGCAATATTAGTAATAATAATATAGCAACAATTTCTATTCCAAAATTCAAACAACAACAGAGGATAAATATATGCCTGATTTATTAATTGATACATTGTGCTTGTGGTAGTACTATACTACTGTGATCAAAAAGTAAGGTGAAATTGTCAAATTGTTTTCCCTAAGTTGAAAGGACTGTCTATTATAATATTTGCCAAGCGTCTGTCTGTCAAAAGGTTTGATTATCTCCGAGTTACACGTGTTTTTGTAAACAATCAAAAGTGAATTTTTCGACTTTTACAATGGATGATTTTATTGAGCAAAGAACACGCGTCAAATTTTGTTTGCGGAAGAAAAAAAAAACGAATGTACTGTATATAGGTTTCTACTTGTCTTGACTTATAGAAAATATATATTCGTGATTCTCGAGTTCCAGTCAGTTCGTAAATTTCTTTTGGCGACTTTTCGGGACTAGGGTAGTGTCATAATCATGCCCTAACAGTGAAAAAAATGATCTTTTGATAAACACATTAAATGGGACCCTAAAATAAATACAAAGGACACTAAAATTAAATTAATGTTCAAAGAACTTTCGTTCTAATATAAGGAAGAAATAGTTGGGGGTGCAGTCAGTAAAAACACCTTAATAAGTGTACACTGATTTATTGTGTGCCGACGTTTCACTTATTATATAAATAAGTTACACTTATTAAGGTGTTTTTATTGACTGCACCCCATACTATTTCTTCCTTATATTAGAATTTACAGTCAACCAATTCTTCTCTGACTTTCGTTCTAGTGTATTCAACGCAAAAATTGAAAGAACACGAGGACATGGGATCGGATAAGAGAAAAGATTTGTCCTCTGCCGGCAGGCGGCCTTGGTGGCTCAAAAGATAGGGTACTGTCACGGAGAGACAGAGGTTCCAGGTTCGAATCCCGGCCGAGGGCCTATCTTTTCTGTTTAAAAATAAAAATATTTAAAAATATAAAAAAATGACCAATAATTATAAAAAATTAAAATATAAATACAAATTGAAACGTGTAAGATGTTAATTAGATAAGTTGTACTGACAAGTTTTTGAAGAATTGATATTAAATCATTAATCATTTACTTTACAACACTTCATGAAATGTAAATATTAAAAGATTTGTGATCTATGAGTAAGTAATGTATAAGTTTTTAATAATACATTTCTTACTCATTGATATATATATATATATATATATATATATATATATATATATATATATATATATATATATCCCACTAATATTATAAATGTGAAAGTTTGTATGTTTGTCTCTCTTTCAGGCAAAAACTACTGAACGGATTTGGATGAAACTTGACAGTAATATAAGTTATACATCAGAATAACACATAGGCTATAGCAAGTGCGGATTTAGGGGGGGGGGCGCACGAGGTCACATACTCCACTCCCACTGTTTTTTAGGTATTGTGGAGAATCCATTATAAGACATAATTAAAGGTAAATCACATGACAATAGTGGTTAAAATAACAGAAAGAATATGAGTGAAACTATTGTTTTGATATCCTACTAATATTATAAATGCGAATGTTTGTATTTATGTTTGTTACTCATTCACGCAAAAACTACTGAACGGATATGGATGAAACTTATTGATTAAAATAGGTTATACATCATAGGCTACAGCAAGGACAGATTTACATGGGGGCAACGGGGTATGTTCCCCCTCCCCTGTTATAGTACATAATTAAAGGCGAATCAGGAACTTAGCATCTTGAAATTTGAAGATAGGTTCTTTGTATAGTTTAAGAAAGAAATTTGGATAATTCCATCCCAAGGGTTTCTCCTTTCATATAATAGGGGTTCAAAGGTTGTACAGAATCCGTCAGTTTTGAAGTTAGACATCTGAAATTTTGAATGTACGAGTAACTTATATTTTAAAAAATAATTAAATTACTTATTTAAAATGATCTTTCACGAAACTTTGTGTATGAGACCAAATTCCACGCGTGCGAAGCCGCGGGCATAAGCTAGTATATATGTATATATAATATTTCACTTGAGGAAGAATAGATTGTTGCAACGTAGTAAACTTTATTGTTAAGCTAAATTACAACTTTTAGTTAAAAGTTCAGTTATAAATCATAACTATTATTTTCTTCATAGAACTAGGCTAAGATATGAAGATAAAGAGGACAGTCAAGGGCATATGTAGTGACACTTGAGTTTCCGTTTCTATCGTTAGCTCCGATTGGTGCGATTCATCCTTGAAATGTCCCGTCTGCCAATCACACCACCTCTCCTAAATTATTTATTTTCAATTTCACCACCGGTGGCAACTATAGAATGAATGGAATTTCATAGAAGATAGAAACACAATTCTAAATTTTATCTAAAAAACATTAAAAACCCAACATAAAAGTAATAGATTAATGAAAGTCAAGCTTTGATAATTTATACAACAAAACTCAATAATATAAAAAAATATATTATCTTTATATTTTTTAATTATGCATGAATATATAATAATAATAATAATAATGATAATAATAATGTCTTTATTTATTCTGGGACAAGTCCCTTGAGAATAACAATACAGGTGTTGTAAGATATTATGCCTTAGAGTGTAAAATAATTACATTTAATTGATAATTACAAATAATAATAAATAAAATAATGAACAAAAAAAATGTGAATTACCTCCAATAACAATATTTTAAGAACAGAGTAGAAGAAGAGAAAAAAAAAATAAGCTAATAATAATTTTATAAGAGAAACAATTTATAGTTACATATATCTGTACCTCAGAGGTAAACTATCGTAACTGACATTTTTCAAAATTTACAGGAGGGCAGTTTTAATGTTAAATTTTCCTTTTTATTGTTATTCACGGTTTTCGATGATAATTAGAGGTCATCGTTAATCTTGAACTTGATGACCTCTTATTATCATTGAAAACCGTGAACAACAATAAAAAGGAAAATTTAACATTAAAAGTGCTTTCCTATAAAGTTTGAAAAATGTCAGTTACGATAGTTTACCTCTGAGGTACAGATATATCAAATTTATGCCAAGAAAAAAAAATAATGAAGAAAAATTAAACAATATTATCGTGATTTACATTTAATCCCTTTATATCTTTTTTTTTAATATCTAACTAGATGATAATATATATCTACGTAGAAATAAGAAGTCGAATACTTTTAGAAGATTCAAAAACAATATCCTAAATCTCTCATGTCAATCATAAAATAGGCATTTCTCCAATTTAACCATAATCCAGATAGAAAAATATGAGTCTACATAAATATAGAAGACCATCGTGCATCTGTAGTGGTATTAAATAGCTTTGAAAAAAACAATCTTTCATATTTAGTGGCTTAAAAGTATCTCAATCGTTAGCTCCAATTGGGCCGATTCATCCTTGAAATGTCCCCTCTGCCAATCACAGCACCACTATTAAATCATTGATTTTCAATTTCATTAGCGGCGGCTACTATAGAATGAATGGAATTTCATAGAAGAAAGAAAAACAATGGTAATTCTAAATTTTATCTAAAAAATAATTAGATTAATGAACGTCAAGCCTTGATAATTTGTACTATAAAATTTAATAATATTAAAAAATTAAGTATCTTTATATTTGTTAATGATATATGAATATATAAATTATTTATTATTTAAAAAAAATAACGAATACCTTTAGAAGATTTTAAAACAATTTCTTAAATCTCTCATGAATTAAATAAGCATTTCGCCAATTTGGCCATAATCCAGATAGAAAAATATAAGTCTGCATAAATATAGAAGATCGATAGTACTTCTGTAGTGGTATTAAACAGCTTTGAGAAAAACAATCTTTCGTATTTAGTGGCTTAAAAGTATCTCTCTTTATTACTTGATCCATGTTTCGTATAATTTTATTTTATTATTGACTAAGAAAGTAGAACAAAATAAAAATATGACGGTGAAGGTTAATGAGAACAAAGAAACATTGAACTTGTCTTAAATTTTAAGTCACCATATCTAACAAAGACTCAAGAAAAAAATTAAAGGAAGGTAAAAGTGGAAATTATGTTAGAATTATCTAATAAATATTTAAGAATTATGAAATGGCCCTCACTTTCCATTATCACCTTACGATCTAAGATTAACAAGATTTAACTATTTAGCCTGACTAGTTGATCAGGAGCAGTAGAGGTTGGTTGATGAGGAGCAGTGGAGGTGCGCCATGAAAGGATTATTACTTAACTAAGGATAATGAAGGCTGTGATAATTTATCAAGCCCTTTGTGAAATATTTAGAAGGCTTTATCAAGTGGCCGTACTAAGCCTTATTAATTGGCATGATTACGCTCATGTCTCCGGCCGAGCTCTGACCTACATCCTACCGGGTGGTTTAGTAGATGCCATTATATGCTTCGAGTGTTGAGATAAACCTTGATTATCCTGGAAGTAAAATGATACTTAATCTATTTACTTCTGTAATATAATCATATATCCAGCAATAGAACTGACATCATCAAAGATTACATCTCCATCCATCTGGTCTTTGGCCTCCGACGTGATCTCTTGAAAGCTATTATAAATATAGGCAACATTTATCTATATATGTTTACTTCTGTGTGAAGTATTTAATCCAACTTTAAAGTAAATGCTTCTACAAGAAAATTATATGCGTTTCATTAATATCCTGAAAGTTCGACCATATCCCTATCTTAATAACAAACGGCTCAATATGTCAATTTTCCAAAAAGTTTAAGAAACTATTTTTCTCTAGTTTTATTTTTTAAAGAGAAAAGATAGGCCCTTATTTTTCTCTAGATTTTTTCTTGAAACTGGTCAAGAAAGATCCCTGATCAATGTTATTGAAAGGTTTTTGTTTATTTTTACATTTGGTTTAAAGTCATCCGGGGTTATAATTTTTGTGGAAAAAACTCTTTTAACAAACATAACATAACAAAAGATGCAAAAAATGTGGTTAGTTACTATCGGCTAAGATATAGAATTTTAAAATTTCTCTTCATTGTTTTTTTCAGAAATTTATAAATGTATTTTCGATTATGTGATAACAATCAAAAAATGCCTAATAATTTTATATTAAAATTACATATCTTAAGATTGTTTATAAGTTATAAATTCTGTGAACTACAATGCTAATTATACCATAAAAAAATAAACACGTAATATTATACTCTTCAAATGTCCTCTCGACGCGTAATCTGGGATTACTGCGCACTTATACACTTATAATTAGATTTTTATCGCTTCAAGTATTTCTATACTTGAGATAAATAATTGTTGTGTGATTTAAATCCATTGAAATGTCCAATATCTCCTTATCAACGCAACTGATAAGCGTTGAGTATAGGTAGGAGAGTTATGTAGAGAAACATGGCTATCTTACTTTATTCTCATAATGATATTTCCTTCATCCTTCATCCTGATAGAAACTTATAAAGGATAAAATATTCGATTTTACGCTTTATTACTCTCTTTATTAATTTATATAAAAATGACTGAAAAGCCCCTCTTTGTAAAGATTTCGAATTCCATCCTACAATACATCATTTTTAAAGGCACTCCCTTTTACCTTATATGTGATTAATCATTGTGTCATATTCCCCTTTAACACTCATACCACATCTCATTTCAACAAGACATGCATGTTAAATGAAATGCAGAAGCTGAACATTTTTTCCATAAGATTTCATTTATTAATATAAGTTATCCTTGAAACTAGATTCATTAAAAACAACAAGAAATTGCTCATCACCAGGATACAATTACTAGACAATATTTTTAAGCTCCTAATTAATTACAAAAGACTCATATACTCACATGACTATTATAAAACATATTTGGACATACGGAGTTCAGCTTAAGGTTCCACTAATTCATTGAATTCCTCTCGTATCCAATCCTTAATATCTCTCTCAATTCTCAATAATCCTAAATTTGCTAAGAATAAAATCATCCACAATGACCTCAATGTCCCATTTGTTGCTGATTTGGCCCGAACCCGACATCAGTCCTTTCATGACAAACCTTATTCCCACTCATGCTCACTAGTTTTTATTCTTAATAATCCTCCTATGTGTCTGAAAAGAAGATAGCCTCGAGACCTGACTTAAACCTGATATTTGAGTACTACCAGTGGCTACTCAAGTACTCTACTCGTAATTACATCAGTCGATAAATCGAATGTTCAAACTCGATTTTCCCGATTGATTGTCCTAGTTACCATCCGTTTATGCCCCTCTCATATGTGGTCGAAATGCGCTTACTAAACATTTCACACACTCCTGGTAAAGAGGCCGGATATTAGTCAGTAGATATTCAGTCCCATCCCGAAATAAATCGAACAATTGATTATATTGATATTTTATTTCAAGAATGTCTTGCCAACTTAGTCCGCAAGGAGCATTACATCCCGGACACGGGTATAAAAACGTTTATGTTAGCTCGAATGAGCCTTTTTTACCCGTCCTTTTTCCCCCATAAGTCGGAGTTGAGAACTGGTCCTGCCGGCGAACAGGGCCGTGGTACGACCGGAAGGAAGAGGAGCTGTCAAGGTAGGAGTCTCTATGTTTCTGTAGCCTGGCTAGATTTGGGGCGTAGCCAGATGGTAGCTCAGTTGTTGATAGAGCCAATCAAATCTGACAATTAAATATTTGATTTTTCTTTTGCACGTTTCGATCACAAAGCAGATGGGATAGTGAATCTTATTTTAGATTATAATTGTTATTTTTATTTAATATTATTGTTGACGGGGAATTTTGGTTTAAGTTTGTAATTATTACTTTATTAATGCCTTTAGGATTATTCTTATCGGTAGTAGTTGAGTGTAATTTTATTTTGGTATATTAGATATTTATTTCTTATACATGGTTGTTTTGGGTTCATTTCTTTACCAAGTTTTCCGATGTCTCCTTGACTATACCATGTCCCCACACAACCCTTTTCATCTGTCCAGGAAGTTTAAGAGAGGAGCCACAAGCAACAAATCGAAATATGTTTACACTTGCAGTTGTGTACCTATGAAAAAAATGCGTAGTAATATACTTTAAACCTACTTTACACTTCCTTTTAATTTTCATAATAAATTACATAATTTATATTATGAGAGGAAAATAGTTGACTGGATGATAAAATGGAGAACGGAGATAGTTGGGGAGTGCAGTAAAAAAAAAAAAAAAAAAAACTACTAAATAAGTACTAGACTTATATTTATGTGCCGACGTTTCGACCTACAGTTTAGGCCATCTTCAGGGCGATTTGGAGAGAGGAGCCGTTGGGTGCACCGGCTGGCTAAATTATCATTATCATTGTTAGTTAGACGGTGCACCCAACGGCTTCTCTCTCCAAATCGCCCTGAAGATGACCTACACTGTAGGTCGAAACGTCGGCACGTACTAAATATAAGTCTAGTACTTATTTAGTGTTTTTTTTTTTTTTTTTTTTTACTGCACTCCCCAACTATCTCCGTTCTCCATAATTTATAATAATGTTATTGTATTTTAACTCTGTTATCTACTTAATGTGAGGGATGTAAGTATACCATTAAGAAATTTTCGAAATATTTCAAAATAAAATAATAGTCTAATTTATTTCATTTATAAGTATTATTTTGAAATACTTAAAAAAGGATTACATATTTAACTACAATGTTGTTTTCATATAAACTGAGTTTGAGTTAGCTAAGGAAGGGCAGTATTTCAAAACAGGAATATTTATGTAACCTCCCCCCTTCCGTATCGATATACCATTATTTATCTTTATTATCATAGGTTGCCCAGAATGGCCCATTAGATTTTACTATATGTGCTAAAACAAAATGAGCCACTTCGTTGCCGTATAGTTTATGAATGAGTAGTCTCTTGTTAATAATTTTGTAGTATTTTTTACACTCCTTTCAACTTTAAGAGTTGTACATTAATGACTTTTAATAGAAATACTTGAATTGTTAAATACAATTGTAGAGAAATCCTGAATCCTAATTAATTACACTAAATTTTCTAATGAAATACTCTTTTTCGATCCGCAGGGTCTTTGCAATACCTTATTTTCGAATACATTAAGACGTTATTTATTCTTCAAAGTGAGTTTTTTTATTTCGGGACAAAAGATGTGAGCTACCTAATGCATCTTCAATAACTAGCAAAATTCTAAGTAGATGTTGATATAATCATAGATTGAAGAGGTAAAATACAAAAATAAGGAAACATATGTAATAATTGTTTTTAAAATAATAATAAAAAAAAATTATAAAAAATGTTTTGTTTTTTTTGAGAGAGAAGAAAACACTTTATTGAAGCATTACAATCTGCCTGTTGTGGGCAATAAGTAATGGTGATATGTAGCGCTTACAATCATTCCATAAAAAATCAATGATATAAACAAAATAAATATATACAAGCAAAAAATATATACTAAAATAAAGTAAAAAAATATATATATATATATATATATATATATATAATAAAAAATGTTTTAATAATTGAAATATGATGTATGCTTCTATTGATTAATGAACTATCAAAGGCGTTAATTGAATTAAAGCTTTATTTTTATTATTATTGTTACTGTTAAATGATTTAATGGATTTCATGTATTAAATTTCTAATAGTTTTTATTTATGTATATACATTTATATTTATTTATTTATACTTTAGAGATAAGGAAAAGAAATAAGATTGTCTAACACAGACCTCGACAGAAGGATCACCCATTGTCTAGTGTTCTATTTAAATTGTAATGATTTTTTACTGTGTATAAATGTACATACGTTATATGAACTGTTTCATGGACAATAGTTCTGCAAGGAGGTGACTTGTCCTAGGCCAAGCTCAACCGCGAGATTTTTCCCCCTTATTTTGGGTATCCTATTTTTATAATATTTTATAGAGGCTGGTGAGCCCCTGGAGGGTCCTAGGTCCTAAATGATCCATCTCCCGCTGCAAACAGACTAAATAAAAGTCTTGCCTGCAGCGGGATTTGAACCAGGATTTCCAGCATTGCAACTCAGTGCTCTACCACTGAGCCATTCTGCTCCCAGCAAAATTTTATAGGACTAGGCAAAATTTCCATGCAAGTAAAGTTGAGACCCCAACATCATTATTTCCTTATTTTTTTTCATTTAAACATCTTAACTCCTTTTAAATGTTCTATCAAAAGGGAAAAAATGCACTACTTCAGTCCATGAAGAATCTTGAGTTCAGTGCATGGTAGAAATTGAAACTGTTGTGAAGGGAGGTGACTCTCCCAAAATCACGCTCAACCAACAGATTTTTCTCCCAATTAAGGGCACCCATTTTATACAGGCTGAGTTAGACCCAGGAGCGTCTATAGATCCCATAGGCCCCACCCGAGGTTAAATGATTTATCTACCACAGCATGATTTGAACCCTAGACCGCAACTCTCCACCTAACAACGGTTACTAAATGTTTCGTTAACAGTGAATGTATGCATAGGAATAGAATATTCAGTACGGAAATAGATAACGCCACTGGAGAATTCACGAGAGTGCACAATTGCAGAGCATGCATGGGATCCATATAATGAAGCTGTTGGAAATAATTGAACAGTTGCCTGGAAGAAGGGCATATTTTACATTTTTCAGTTTTCTTTTTTTTTTTTGGTGAACGAGGTCCATGTGATGGCTCTACCGCTAATGTTAGTCACAACTAAACAGTCAATAGAGGACAGGGATAGTACAATCGTTGTCCATATCAGAGGATGATCGGTCTCTCAAGAGACAAAGTTCCAGTGGAAGAAAGACGCATGTGAAGATATCCTAACTTTACTAGTGTTACTTACAAGGGCGTAAGTGCAAAATCTATAAAATGGAAGAAGGGTGTATGGTAAAGGTGTATTAAAGGACGCATTCTCTTATTTTGACTCTCTCATAAACTTTGTAAAATGTAACATGCGCCTTTCTTCTAGGCCAATATTCAATTAACCATTTCATAATAATAAGGCATAGTGAACTGGAAGGTTCTAACCGATACCACCAACTTTGCTTCTTTCCACAACAACCCAAACTAAATTAACTCAGACCACTCTTAATGTAATCCTCCCACCTACGCTTGAGTCTACTTTTCGGATGTTTCACAGGAGGCTCAGCGCTTATTACCTTCTTATTGATTCATTCGTTACTAAGCTTAACAGCTTTCTAAGCCCATTTCAACGTTCGTAACTTTAATTATTATAATCCGGTGCACGCTCTGCAATTCAGTGTTGTATGATCTCTTAAATTCTACAGTAAGCCATTACATGATTTTTTTTAATTTAGGTTTTGTTTTACTATTTTTCATCTATATATTTCCATTTTTTTATATTTATAAAGACCATAAAACATAAATAAAGAGGCTGAGAATAGAGACAGGCTGCTGAGAAGAAGACCCACCTCCGGAATGGTTGTTGCCTTGGCGAATAACTAATGCAGGTCCCGCGCCCTCCTCAATTTAGCTACACCACAATTAGGTCCCAGTGGTCATTTATCTTCTCTTCCTACAAGGCTATTGGCTGTTCCGCCAGCACCAAACGACCAATCAATGTTGTAGCAAGGAAGGAAGCCAACTTCTACAGTTTCTTATTGGCAGAATAACTTAGCAACACCCTTCAGTTGTTTTTTTTTTATTATTTTACAGATAATTTCTAGTTTATTTTATTTATTTTTTATTTGTAGCTACTACAACATTAAGACTCTTCTGATATCTTTTCATAACGATTTTTTTTTTTATGGTTCTACTAGCATCAGTGAGCAGAGAAGTTGGTAGAGCACTGAGTTACCACGCCAAAAATCCGAGTTCAAATCCTGCTGTTTGCAAGACTTTTATTTAATCTGTTAGCAGCCGAGGATGAATCAATGGGATCTAGGACCCCCCTGGGGCTCACCCATCCTCTATTAAGTTGGTACCCAAAATAAGGGGAAAATCTGGCGTTGAGCGTGATCCAGGAAAAATCACCTTCCTCCACAATAGTTGTCCATGAAGCAGAACAGTCTCTACCATGTATTGAACCCCAGGCCCGTTCACGGGTTGTGTTACAGGTCTAGCATTTTCTGAAGAGTTTTAGAGTCTACGGTAACTAACGCGAACTCTTTTTTTTTATTTAGCGATTTCTTAGTTTAAAAAAAATGTACTCTGACTTATATTTTAAGGCTGAGATTAAGGGTGCAACCAAAGTATACACAACAGCTAATCACGAAACGACAACTCGATTAGTTTTAAGGATGATGAAATTTTTATGGCAACAATTTTGCAGAGGATAATAAAAAAAACATGTTTTTAAAGGATAGTTCAAGGACACAACTGCAGGAATCTGCCCCCTTCAAAATAATAATTAAGGTGGATGGTTACACTAAGTTGGTGAGGCCTGGAACTTTTCCCACCATTTCACCGAATCAGTATTGCCATGGGATCGATAATTACTAATGTAACTAATTTTACAAATGAGTGTGTGAGTAGGGTTGGGCTTAGTCGGTTGTTAGCACTATCGATAGGACGATACTATCGGCTGAAAACTATCGAATGCTGTCGATAGTTTTTCGATAGCTGCTTCCTTTTTTTCCAAACCTATTTAATAAAGAGTTTCAACTAATTTAATTAAATTCAATTACCTACTTACTATTTGAAATTAACAGGATTATAAATTATAAGATTATATCATAAATATCTGAAAAACAACTAATTTATTTGAATTTTAAAAAAGTATTTACAGTTTACATGTTTACAATAACAATGAACAAATCAAACCTTCAGAAAAAAAAAATAACGAAATAGTTAATTTTAAGAGTCAAGTATGCTCTTTGAGCCACATATTTCCCGAATGAAAAACTAGCATTTCTTGACCATTTTGATGAACAATTCTTGAACATTTATGAATTGTAGAAATAGATCCCTAACTAAATAAAGGAAGTTAAGGTTATAAAAACCTAGAAGAGCCAATGCTCAATACAGCGTATTTATTTTGTTTGCACAAGTGTGAGACTATGTGTAGTACTCAACATAATGTAATTAGTAATTTCGGATAATTAAATAATGACACGTCCGGTGCAACATCAAAGTTATATAGAAGAGAACCCTTGAGCTCTAAGAATTCCGAGTTCAATTTCAAAAGAACTCGACACTGGACAGAGACAGACCAGCATAATTCCGAGAATTTCAAAATTTGAAAGTAAAAAAGATCCATCGATAGACATGAGGTATCGATATATCAATTGTAACTATCGACTATCGCCCTACCCTATGTGTGTGAGAGAGAAATTAAGTAAGTTTTGAATTGGTAACTTATGAGATCAATACGACAAATAAGGTTAGAAAATTAGTCTTTATCTCAGCAATGCCAACAAGTTTCATGATTTGAAAAACCACATAACTTTTTTTAAATGTATTTATTGAAATTTACAACTTTTACCTAACTTTAAATGTAAAATCTGAATTTTTCAGAGGGAATGTATTTTTTCTTGGTCCAATATGGAAAAAGCATCAGTACATCCATATATTCCACCTATCACATCTATCGTCATGAATGAATGGCGTTTATGGGCGTATTAAATCACTTATCGGCAGTCGTTCAGGAACTAAAAGGTGATGAAAACGAGATTAACTGTTTCGTTATTTTTCTTTTCTGAAGATTTGATTTGTTCATCGTTATTTTAAACATATAAATTGTATATACTTTTTTAAAATTCAAATAAAGTAGTTTTTTTATCATCTTTATTACATAATCTTATAATTTATGATCCTGCAAATTTCAAATAGTAAGTAGATAATTGAATTTAATAAAATTAGTTGAAACTCTTTATTGAATACGTTAAAAAAGGAAGCAGATATCGAAAAACTATCGACAGCATTCGATAGTTTTCAGGCGATAGTATCGGCCTATCGATAGTGCTAACTATCGACTATCGCCCAGCCCTGCCTGGAGCTCACCAAGCCTCTATGAAATGGTCACCCTTGATTGGGTAAAAACCTCATGGAATTTCATGAAGTTAGATAAAGTGAATAAAAACAATAATTGATTCACATAGCGGACAGTATGTGTTATTCGTTATACTATAGCCTCCATAGAACCATAGATGGAACATATAACTTTTAGTAATAAACAACTGTCTTCTTAGAAAATTCTCTCTTTTTTTCATCCTATTAGCAGAAATATTTTCAATTAATACACCCGAACAGTTTTACCATTTAGAAAAAAATATTAATTATCGAAACACAGGTTTTAATTCGGGATTAAAGTATATCAGATAAAACATAATAAATATTAACGCATTATATTGATTTTTTTCCTTACTAAAACCGCTCATCCATCTTGAGTTCAGCGCAACTACTACAGATAGTAACTCGAATAAAGCATTTTTGATTCTAGGTTTTGTCATATTCCTATTTTATTTTATTTTTGGAACACTCATATTTTTTTTTCCGGGAGGAGAGCAAAATATTATGGTATCCAATGCTCAAATTTAATAATGCCCATTCTACGATATTTCGGAAAACTGTATGAGACAATAATCATTTATCTAAGGCATAAGCACTTTGTTTTTGTTTTTTCTTCCCTCGTCCATTGTATTTTTCATTATATTCCCCAAGCCTCCCTCAGTCGGATGCTGCGACCCAATCTAGCGGCGGAATCTTTTTCCATCAATTACTGTCCATCCTAACCGGATTTCTTGCCCATTTCCGTTTTATCAACTCTGGGGAGGGTACCATTATTCAAGAGTACTAATACTGCTCATCTATCTGTTTTATCTACCCAATCTAAAATTTATCTTTTTTTTTATTTATAACAAATGTGTGGGATAAAAAATGGAGGATTATACAATAGGGCTTGGTAAACGAGGGAAATGCATAGAGTTGTCTAAAGGAGGGCCAAAGAAAATTTGGACTAATGGAGTAAACGCCATTAAACTTATTATTTTTACTTTTTTAAATCCTAAAAAGTAAAATTAATCTTTTTTAATTAAAATTCATACAATAATGTCAAGATATAATAATCGTTTCCAATCCTCAAAATCCAAAACCCTTAATACTTCTTACTTTGTTACGAATAAATTCTTCCGTGATGACCTGAGCGTCCCAGATGTTGCTGATTTGGCCCCACCATTGCTTTCATAACAAACTTCAACTACACCAATACCAGCATGCTGTTCCATTGTTTCTTGACAAAACAAGCAACCTCTTCAATTCCCGATAATCCTCTGGAACGTCTGAAAAGAAGATGGTCTCTTGACCTTCCAAGTTAAATTTGTTATTTTAGTACAGCCCAATGGGTAGTTTAGCCACTTGCCTATGTCTCGAGTCATTTTATACTTTTCATTCTATTTACTTGATGTATTATTTTTATACCGTTGTTTATCTCGATATATAAAATAAAAAAATTCTTTATAACTATTGTCAACTATATTTTTTTTTAATTATTAGTATATTAAACTATCATAATTTATCATTTTTATAAGGGAGCGATGTATCCTCAGAACACTCAGACCTCAAAGATAGGTACCCTTAATGTATTTTTTGGGAATAAACTTGACGGTTGAGAATGATCTCGAACAACTTGAAACAGTTCAGTATCATTGAAACAGTAATATCATGTATTGAATATAATCCCCATCATAGTTTGTAGTTTGTAATTGTATTATAACACAGTTATAAATTTTAACAGATAATTTTTTTTCAATAAATAATGAATCGCAAAGTGCTTTTTAGAAAATACTTTTTGTTTAGTATTTTGTAGTGCGCGATCAGTTAAATATTAAAAAAAAAATCAAAACTCAAAGCCACTGCCCCTTTTAGCCGTTCCATCCAATAAAGCACTTTTTTTTTATTTAAATGGAAAAAATAGAATGCATCGATTTAAAAAATAATACATCTCATTCCAATATCTCGATTTTATGAATTTGTTTTTAATACAGAGAATGCTATGGAAAGATTAAAACATTTTTCGTATAAACTACATATATTTCTTTTAATATGTAAAACCCTCCGTCGTAAACCAACGACTTCCTGTCCTCCTGTATCGTTTAATAACATCCCACTGATTCCTGTAGAACAGGTCCGGTACTTAGGACTACACCTTGACAGACGCTTAACTCGGAATCCTTGCACTAGAGTGAAACGACAAGATACAGCTCGCCGTTTCAGGCTACTTCAACATTCACTAGGCAAACGCTCTAAGATCCCAAGACTCCTATACATGACAATCCTTAGACCCGTTTGAACTTAAGGAATAGAGCTCCAGGGGCTCCACTAAGCCATCGAATTCCTCTCGTGTTCAATCCTTACAATCCAAAATCCTTCGTAAAATCCTCAATGTTGCTTACTTTGTTACGAACGAAGTAATCCATTATGACAAACTTCATTTCCACTCAAACACAATAATTTCAACCCTCGCAACCCCTTCAATCCCTGATAATCCTCCGACGCGTCTGAAAAGAAAATGGCCTTCTAAGCTGAACTTTTTATTTGAGTACTACCCCTGGTTATTTTCCCAATTTTCCTTTGTCTCTGGACATGATTTCTCTTTCATTATATTTACTGGATTTATTCTGTATACAGTTGTAAATTTCAATAAATATGTTTAAAAAAAAAACTTCTAATATAATATCGACTCTACCTCTACTGAAGCGTTAAATACCCCCTACAGTAGTGCAATTAAACGAACAGTTGTGTCATATTCCTAAAATATAAGGCCCATACTAGATGTATCCATGGAAACCAAAAAACATCTGACCAGAAGATTTCAGCTGTTGTTGGATTTTCTTATAACCTTTACTTCATGTCCAAATGTAGAGATTATTATCAATTTAATATACTGTTCAAAATTATATAGTGTGTTTTTTATTTCTTCTTATTATAAGTTGTATAATGGAGGTTGGTCCATTAGCTGGACAAAAAATTACGAGTTCATTTTTATTTCAGTACTTCTATGAGAGTCGTCCTAAGAGAATTTACAAATGTTTGCTTTGCCAAACATCGATTTCACTCCTAATTCGTAGCAATTAAGCTGGAAAACAATCAATCAGGAATGACTAATTACTGAACAACATCGTTACGAATGAATGATTGTTCTCAACATGGATATAGACTCCTGAAATTGTTATTAATTTGTAACATTCAATCAATACATTATGGAAGCAAATTGACAATGGAAAAGGAACAGAAAGGTTTGTGCATGATTAATATGTATGAATATTATGTTGCTATTATTATACAGGTATTACATAAATTACAGTATAATTATGACGTTTTGAATATAATTTATGAATGTATTTTAGTACAGGATTGAAGATTCCTAAAGTCTGAAAATAACGGTGAAGATATATTTTATCTTTATTTTGTGAAGTTTGAGTTCAGTTATTAAGCTATTTTGCTACAACTAATTGAAAAATTAAAAAAAAAACGACCCTGTCGATGTTTCCCTAGTTCCCAAGTCATTTTAAAATGAGAAATAACTAATAAATATACAAAAATAAATGTTATATATCACGTCAACATTCTAAAAAACGAGAAATATGAAACATGAAGACAGAACTTAATCATAATTTATTTCCATTAAAAATTATATGGACCGCTGAAGCTACCTTTACAAGAGAAGGAATTGTTAATCAAAGAAATTATCACGTATGGACTCATGAAAATCCCAGAGCTATTAGAGAGAATAGGTTTCAGCATGAATTTGCTATTAACGTTTGGCTTGGAATTAGTAACGGATTACTGGTGGGACCATATTTTTTACCTGGAAGATTGAATGGTATCACATTTACACATTTTTTGGAGAAAAACTTTTCTAATTATTTAGATGACATTCCCTTACAACAGCGGATTGAAATGTGGTTCCAACTCGATGGATGTCCAGTTCATTATAGCAGAGTTGCTCGAGCTTAGCTGGATATAAATTATCCACAACCATGGATTGGACGTGGAGGAGTGGTACCTCGGCCACCCAGATCACCTGATATGACACCCATGGATTTCTTCGTATGGGGAACCTTGAAGCAGAAAGTTTATTCGGTGTCAATCAACTCAAGAGAGCAATTAAGAGACCGAATCATAGATGCAGTGCACCAAATATCATCAGAACAATGTTTAGCTGCAATTTATCAAGTGAGTGCTAGATGTAATGCTTGCATTGGTGCAAGAGGACAACATTTTGAGCAACATTTACATTAATAAGAACATAACATAAATATAAATGTAAATAAATAAGTATAAAAATGAAAACTTGTTATGTTTCTTTTTTTGCGATTTTCTCTAAAACTAAGCAAAAACGAGCAAATCTCTAAAAGACTTTTTGACTTAGTTTTTTGGCCCCCTAAAAGTTCCTGAAGTTTTGCCATTTAAATTCGGGACACATATGTCCATATAAGTGTATGGATACATGTGAATGTGTGAATCAAATTATTTTACTTTCAAGCTTAGTCCCTAAATTTATCAGGGTCCCTAAAATATATATTAAAGCAATAAAATTACTATTAAAATGAGCAAAAACTCCAATAAACAAAGCTTCAAGTCTTTAAAATTTTAGTGAAAAAAAATAATCCATCAACAATTCGCCAATTCCGGCATCTTTGGGATTTAAATAAAGACAAATCATAAAAATGGTGTACTTAATGATGAAGAACATCTTATATCAACAGCCTAAAGATACTCATCAGTCAGAGACAGAACCCCCAATTCGAGATTTTTAAATTTGTTCATTACTGAGATAGTTTTTTTTTTTTTTGGGACCTTAATTCGTGAAATATTAACTTATTATTTTAAAAGTATTTACAAAAATGTTCTCCAATTCTACGAGATATTCATTGTGATCTCTACCCGAACCACTTTCTTCCACACATATTTACAAATAAAGTAGATTTTATTAGGTCATTAAGTGAATAAAACTTTTCGTGTACAGTTTAGGTTAAATTATTGTAGTTTCAGATAGGATACTACATGCGTTAAACTATCAGTAACTCGAAAAAAAAGTTTGTAATTTTTCCACAATATTCAGGGCCTGAAAATTCAATTATCTCCGCAGTCCGTTTTATGGCCATTACTTTCCATCGTTTGATTTAAAATCAATCCCCAATGGATCGGAATTGAGTTGGAACGTATGTTGGAACGGTTCGCATCCATTAAACTAATCCACCCTTCCATCTTCACTCAGGTTCTGTATCGCTTCCACCATTTACATCCAAATGGGGACAATTTGTATTGCACCGCACACATATTGTAAATGCTACCATTAAATTGGTTGAATTGTATTATCCTGGTTGTTGAATAATTAATTTATTTATTTATATTGTTCATCACTGTATGAATAAATAGTATCATAGCATACGGAGCATCCAATCATTATGATGAAATAAACTGGAATATGTTGACTGTCGTATCATGAGTGCTATTGCTTCCCAATACTCTCCCCAGTAATCTATATTATAATTAGACGTGTATATAATAAATGCTGCTCCTGCCCAACCCTAATATTGACTTAGTATCCTATACAATTGCTACCTGCGGCACTTCTCTTGGACACTATGGACACCTAAAACGGGCTGGGTGAGGATAGGGTACAGTCGAGGACACATAGGGAGACTTGGTAAAGAAATGAACCCAAAACATTCATTTATCAAAAATAAATCGCTATTATATTTAACCAAAATAATACAAAATTACACCTAACATTTAATTATTATAATAAGAATAATCCTAGAGACGTTAAGAAAAATAATAAATTACAACTGCAAAATATTCACCATCAATAATCATTATCCCATAACCACAAATGAAAATAATAATTTCAATATAAAACAAGTTCCATAATTCTATCTGCACTAGTAATAATTACAACTTATTCACCATCCGTAATCATTATCCCATAACCAATACTAAAAATAATAATTTTAATATAAAACACGATCCATCATCCATCACAATAATCATATAGAGCCTAATAATAATAATTACCATTTAAAACCATTTGCATCCTCTCTAACCTATAAAGATTATTATATATGCACTAATAATAATTAGAACTTATATAGAAGATTCCCATCTGTACTGTGGCCGAGACGCGATGAACTAATAAAACTTAAAATTTAGTTGTCCGAATTGAGTGGCTCTATCTACAACTGAACTACCATCTGGCTTCACCCCAATCTAGTCCGACTACAGTATAGATAACATTTTCTATCTTCCATCTGGCTTCTTGCGCAGGTCCCGATACTTCTCACTGCTGCAAGTCTTCAACTCTGATCACCTCATCTTCCTTCCGGTAGAACACGACTCTGCTCGCCGAGAGTACCTGTTCTCAACTATGACTTTTGAGGGAAAACGGACGGGTATCCGAGCTAACCTAAACGTTCTTACCCCTGGGTCCAGAAGGTGCTGCCACGGGTGGGCAAAGTTGGCAACAACATTATTGAATCAAATCTAATTTTATTAAATCTTCGATTAAGGTCGGCTAAAAGTAACAAAATCCCTGAGTCATGCCCGGCATCCCTTCTCGAATTGTGCTTATAAATTTATTAATATTTAATAATTATCTCGCTTATTTTTAGTCAGTCCGTTGCACAATAATTAATAAGTGTTTGCTAATTAATTTCGGCTATATAATTAACATTAACAGCAAATAGTCACTTTATGCTGATATGGCTAATCGGACGATGCTACAGTGGGAGTCCAAAATTTTGCCAATCCAGGTTTAATTAGGATTGGGATTTTTAACGATGTGATATCAAAAGTATCACACAAGAACGATACCTCCATTTTATGCCCCCACCGTAAGAAAGGCATTACTAAGGATTTTTTGCTCCCATTAAAAATCCTAATTGCCTCTTTCCTGGCTTTTGAGCATAGTAGGCTGTCATGCTAATCACTAAACCACAGGTGATCCCAATATATTATTCCTAGCCATTTACTTTCAGAGTATTTAATTAATAGTACAGCCTTATTAATTTTATATTAAAAAACTATATTCAAAACTTAAATCGAAGCCAAACATACAGCAAAGAGTGAAAACAGGTCCCCACTAGGGATGCCATTTACGATTCTTAATTCTCTTGTTCTTCAACAGAGTCTAAGATACAGACTGGAATGCCATTCAATGATTTTTAAAGATAATTAGTGAAGAATTATCGATACTAATTAATTAAGAATTATATTTCTATTCTATTTCTATGTAATTTCTAAATCAGGTTCCTTTCCAATGGCGGTTATATTTTTACTAATTACAACTTAGTAAAGATGAGAAGAGCTAACTTCTTTGGGCAAAATTTTAAAGAAATTGTAATATATGTTAAATTGAAATATATGTTAAATTGAAATATATGTTAAATTTGTTGAGTTATGTATTCAGTTCTATATGTAACCCATTAATCATATTTAAAATGTTACACTAAAAAAGTGTTGTACCACTACAGTTCATTAACAGCAGAGGGGCTGTTTCTTAACCTAAGATTGTACAAGGAGATTATTTGGGATCACAGGCAATCGACTGGTTTTTCTTCGTGCCTTAGAGATCAGCAACATCTACATACTGAGCTACTTGTCAATTTTACGTAAATTGTGTTAACTAAAGTGTATTACTAAGTTTTGTAAACAAACTATACTTACGTTTTTATGATTAAGTATTATATTAAGATTGTGATTAAGGGATCTGCCATCATAAAAGTGTTAAATCAAGCCATGAATACCAATGGGCACTATTCTTTTCATTTTATTTGATTGTAAGTTTACAGACCGAAAATCTGCTGATTGTCAATTTGTTTTATTGACAGGTGTAAATAAATATAATATCTAAAGAGAAAAAAGAGTATTACATTCTGTTATACAACACCTTTCTTTATCTTTATCCTCTTTAAATAATAAATGAATGATACTTATTTTAAACAAAAGGGATTGTCTCTGTGGGATTATGCCATGTTTCCATGGCAACTAAGTGGCATAACAAAGAGCGCTGTCATTGTCAGCCTAACCTTTAGTTGTTTCTCTGCTTCCATTTTAGAAATAGTTTTATCTTCAAAGATGACTCTCTCTTTCAGCCCTAAGATTGTTACTTTACTATATTGTTTCCTGGCATTTAGATGCTATAATAGATATATTAGAGTGTATAAAAAAAGTTACTGTTTTTTAACCAAATATTTGTATTATTGTTTTTTTGATATAAAAATTCAACACACCACACTCCCTAGCAAGTTCGCGCGGATACTTGTGGACGGATTTGACTCAGTAGCTTCCATCAGAATCTTATCAATATATCAATATTAATGGTCGCCCGGAGCCATTCTTCCTTTCCAATGTCCTATCTCCACTGCTAAATTTTTCTAACGAACGCCGCACAGTGCGCTGGTCAAGGACATCTTCCCATTCATATTTAATAATTTCACGAGTTGCTTCAGTGGCTGTGAAATTTGTTTCTAGTAATGTCTTAAAATTACGAGAATTTCATAGGACACCGTCTTTTTTCTTCTTTGAATTAATAACTAAACTGAGGCTTTAATATGTCCAGTGTTAGTAAAAAAAAGCTTAGAGAATGCTCTAAAGGGATTATTAAGTGTTGGTAAATAATAAATAGCATTAAAATATTTACAGACTTTTGAACGCTGGAATTTGATAAAACGGTCATTTTTTTTTTTTTATACACTCTATTAGATGGTATAATAATTGAAATATTTAATCAATTTTGCAATAATAAACAAAAAATCACTCCTTACCATTCCTATACTGTGATTATTAAAAGTATGATATTCTGTGCATTTTTTTAATATCCGAAGTACATGGTATCCAAATTTTATGGTATTTATTACAATTAATTTCTTAATTGTTCTAAAAATTATTTAATTAATTGTTTTATATAAATACTATTTTTACCATTATTATAATTAAATTCACCATCCCTTCGTTTATGAATGCGCATATATGCGCTCAAAGTACATACCGTAGTAGACAGACTCACAAATGCTTTAATAGGCACTTTCTTTTTTTAAGATCATTTTTTAAAATGGTCCTCAAGTCAAAAGACATTTTCAGACTATATTTCATCACTAAACTCAGAATGTTTTGAAAATTTGATAACACGTTGGGAAAAATGTAAATAAAATTATGGTAAATATTTTGATTTCACAAAGTTGTTTAACTTTTCAAATGAAACGCCCGAATAATTTCCATTTAATGCAGAGAACTGAGTTTCCATTGTAGAATGACGCTTATCCTGGATACCCGTCACGTTCAGAATTAATGTTCCCTCGATGGGAGTCGAACCGAAGACCACATAGCGGCAATGCTATGGTTACTTAGCAGCGGGCACGATCTCATCTGTCGTTACACACTGAATAATGTATCAGCTAATACATAAATATGTATGGGGCAATACATAGGGCAATACATAGGCCTTTGTCCTGGACCCTTCACGGTCTCAAAGAGCCACACTTGAGGCCGTGAAGGGTCGCGGTGCCATTAAAAATCCCATTCCCTATCTAGCGGTCGCCTCAATTCGCGGGCCGTCTAACACTACGCGAATAATTTATGTCTTCTTAGTGACGTCAAAAAAAAAAAAATGAGCGGCAATCTTTTAAAGGGGTGGTCTTTTGCGATCGATGCCATGGCGTTGACGGGAGCGATCCTCAAGGTCATATCTAATATTATTTGTTATGTGTATATGCATATGTGTGTGTGCAAGTATGTATGTATGGAAATAGAAAGCACTATTTCGAACAAAAAAAGGTAAAGTGTTTTCGCTAGAGAGTAGACAGAGCTTGGCTGTCCCGATTGCGCTATAGACAGATTTTATTTCCACTCTAAAACCTTTTGATCACTCTAGCGTTTAAAATCAGTGTTTCCACAACTTGGCTAACCCCTCGGCTCTTCATTTAAATTCGTTAAAGGTTCCACATTTTTTAAATTAAATTATCACTTTTATAATTAAAAAATAAAAGTCCCGCCGTTTCTTTGAAATCCAAAAGAATGACTATTTGCCTTTTAAAATAGACCATACTATAAGGGCTGATTTTATTCCCCACACAATTACAATAACAATACAATTCAGTACATGGTAGATACTGTACTGTTTCTAAGGCAAAGGCTGTGCAGAGAAGTATTTTTTCCGAGATTACTCTCAGGAGCCAGGTTTTCCCTCCAATTAAGTATACCCACTTTATAGAGGCTGGGTGAGCCCCAAGAAGATTTGTAGATCTCACAATGTCCGGAGACGTAAGAACGTGCATGTGGATGTAACTATAGATTAGTCAAAATAGATCCAGATATGGCCCAAATTCGATTTTAATTTATACACTGCTCCTACTACGATACTTTTTTCTTAACTGCGTACAAAAAATGAAGAGTAATAAAATAATATTTTTAAAAGAACAACTGTTGCGCAAGGAGGTAATTTGTCCCAGCTCTTCTCTCCTATTGTATGCAACTTTGTTGAGCCTATCAGTTAACAGAATAAATAATTTATCTGTTAAAGCAAGATTTGAACCGGGGATCTTGAGCTAAGCTACTCTCTACTCTGCTACACGCTCCCAAAATCATTTTATGAATAACTAGCATTTGCCCACGGCTTCGCTAGCGTTGAATATGGTCTGCCACATTTCGTGGTGGATCATTTTAAATAAACAATTTAATTTTTTTTAACAATAAGTTACTCGTACATCCAAAATTTCTGATGCCTAACTTAAAAACTGACGGATTCCATACAATCTTTGAACCCCTATTATATTAAGGGGGAAACCCTTGGAAGTGGAACTATTCAAATTTCTTTCTTTAATTACAAAGATGCTAAGTTCCTAATTTTCCTTTAATTATGTCCTATAATGGATTCTCCACAATACCTAAAAAACAGTCGTGCGCCCCCCCTAAATCTTCGCTTGCTATAGCCTATGTGTTATTCTGATGTATAAACTATATTACTGTAAAGTTTCATCAAATCTGTTCAGTAGTTTTTGCGTGAAAGAGAGACAAACATTCAAACTTTCGCATTTATAATATTAGTAGGATTAGTAAAATTAGTGGGATATATAAACAAATAGTTTCACTCATGTTCTTTCTGTTATTTTAACTACTATTATCATGTGATTTGCCTTTAATTATGTCCTATAATGGATTCTCCATAATACCTAAAAAACAGTCGTGCGCCCCCCTAAATCTGTGCTTGCTATAGCCCATGTGTTATTCTGATGTATAAACTATATTCCTGTAAAGTTTCATCCAAATCCGTTTAGTAGTTTTTGCGTGAAAGAGAGACAAACATACAAACTTTCACATTTATATAATTAGTAAGATTTATAATTTTAAACATATTGTAAAATTAAAATTGGAATTCGGAGACTTTAGAAAAAGACCTGTACGTCTCTAAGTGTAAGATCATGATAGACATTGTAAAATATTGATATTATTATGAAGAAAATACTTTAAGCATTTTTTTTAATCCTTAGTTTATAGAGCGCATAGTTGCTGAGCTGTAGGTCCCGGGTTTCAATACCATCTGTGGCAGATGAATTATTTAACCAAAGCCATAGATCAACCCTGTGGGATCTGCCGACCCTACTGAGAATCTGGTGGTACAGTGTGGTCTCGGTCAAATTCCATCTCTGCCTAACCGTTGGCTTAAAAACAGCACAAGCTCAATACATCCTTATTTACATTAATCCTTGTCTCAGTCAATTAAAAAAATGGCATCTTAGATTGAAGGATATTGCATTTTGCGTCTTATGAGTGCCACACTGTCTTACGAATCATAATGATTTTGATAAGTATTGTGGTTGAAAAGTTAGGTCAAATTGTGGCAATTTAAGGAAATTCTTGTGTATAAACTCGAATGAAAATTTTCCAAGGTATCCCTATTATATTTTATATATATATATATATATATATATATATATATATATATATATATATATATATACATATATATATATATATATATTTCTCTTTAATATAATCCTCCGAACTTTCAGGAGCCAGTCTTATTGTATTTTGTTCGCATAATTCTTTAATATCTCTACTCATTCTCAGAAATCATTTAAAAGGATGGAAAAATTGTATTACTTGTTGCTTCAAAATCCATAAGCCTGTACCATTACAACCGATGAAGTGTCTTCGGTTCAGTACATGGTAGAGACTGTAGAGTTTCTAAGACAACAGAAGTATAGGAAAAAGTTGTGGTCTTTCTCCCAATTAAGGATACCTACTTCAAAGAGGCTCGAAAAGAAGGGGGAGACCGAAGCTGAGGTGGTCAGATGGTGAAGAGAGATCTGACCAAGACAATCTCAATACATTAGTTGTACAATTTGATGAAGAAATATGTTGTGTTGCATTATTATTATTATTATTTTGGCTCTACGGTCCTGCCATAACCCTCCACCTCACGGCCTCCACCAACCGACCCAATCTCTACGATCCTTCGTTATCCTCCTCCAGTTTTGTACACAAAGCAGTTTCAAGTCCTCTTCGACATCATACAGCCATCTTAACCCCTCCTCTGCTTCTTTTACCGTCCGGTTTCTCATTGAGCATCCTCTTTGGTATCGTGTGATCTGGCATTCTTTCCACATCTCCCATCCATCTCATTCTGATTTTCTTTATCAACACCACCATTTCTGGCTCCCTATATAGCTCCATCAGCTCCTCATTCTTTCTACTTCACCATACACCATTTTCGGTCCTCCGAGGACTCGTGTTGTTTTCCGAGCTTTACGGTTTTTGCCGGTTAGTGGGTAATTAGCCCACCGAACATTACTCAATATAAATGAACATATTTCTTGCTAATGCTACAAAACAAAAATTGAAAAAAATATATCGATCCAGCCCATGAAAGGTCTTAGGTTCAATACGTAGTAGAGACTGTAATGTTTCTTAGATAACGGTTGTGCAGGGAGGTGATTTGTGCTGTGAGAGCCCAAGGAGAGTCAACAGATCAAACTGGGCCTTTGTAGGGCTTAAATAATTTATCTGTAACTCCCGGCATTTTTCGCCATACAATGTTACTTCCTATTTACCAACCAAAATCTATTTCGATACTTTAAACTTACAATAAACCTGCCATGATCGTTTGTTGTAGTCAGGAATCGTTAAACACCGTTAACCGTTAAATTTGGTTTCCCTTTAAGTTTCCGGACGACTGGTTCCTGGCGGAATCAATTTAAAGAGAAGTGAGAGAGCTCGATTAAGTGCTCGTTTGGTTGCTAGAGCGCGCTGCTTGCTAATAGCTTCTCAAGCCTTAATTTGAACTGCCTCCTATATTTAGCTCGCTACACACAGCTGTTCGCGTCTACACTTCCTTTAGGCCGCCATTTTGTTTTTGATTTTATGTTACTTGTACATAACAATATTGTCATCAATATTTTTTGTATGCATTATTTTCCGAAAACATAGAAATAGCATCTACATAAATTAGCCTTTTGAGGGAAATAGCTGCAAAAGTTGATGTTCACATCTGGTCTGAAAATTTTAAATTCCAGACGAATTAGAGAATATGGAAAAATTTGGAGTAACAAAATTTAAGTATTTGGATAAAATAAGTTTCGTCAGTGGACTTAAAAAAGAAGCAAGAACATTTAGAATGCGAAAAATGGGTTTAATTTTTTTCAAATTCAATATAAATTTCAAAATTTTAATTTTTAACACAGTTAGTCAAAGTAGTTTTTAATTCAAGTTAGTTACCAAATGTTAGCATGTGGTGTCATCATGATGTTTAAATTTTCTAAAATCAACACCAATTCTGTCGATGGAATGCAATGAATTAATTAGGAAGCGATTATTGTTGAAATTATAGACGCCCTTTTTTATTCAAACACTATCAGTTACTCTCAAGAAATCAATCCCTCTCTTAAACTAAACTACAATATTACTATTTCACGAAACGTTTCTACGTTGACTGACAATAGTAACTACACTATTTTTACAATTATCTACAACCATACAACATATAGGTTTTAATTAGATTGACCCCAACAGCCAATGGAATAGATGGTTCCTCACTGAATAAATTGAAGGCAAGATTGGTCGCCATTGATGAGTTTAGAGACAGCTTTATGGGCTTTCGATGCTATTGATCTAAGCTCATCACTCTATACTGTCGCGTTGGGTACACTTGCTAGCACGCTATCTCGAAATTATCTGGCATAAAGAGTAATGGACCAATTTCTGTTACAAAATGATAAATATAATCATTTTTTATATTTATAACTTTTTCGTATCAAATTGAAAACTGGTTCATTAAAAAAAAAAAAAAGTCATTTTTCATCTGTTAGGGTAACTAACGAGGCTGTAAGGGAATAAGGGAGCCACACTAGTACACACAACAGCTAATCATCATGCTCGTGACAACTTCACTAATCAGTCAATAAATACAAAATTTGCGGCAAACCAAAAGTATAACGAAATTTATGGTAACTATATGATAGAGAGAAAAGCCATGTTTTTAGAAAATATTCCAAGGACGAAATTTCAAGTCTCAGTTCTCTTCAAAATAACGATACACTTCCTTGATTAGCCCTAGTGCTTCTATTGCCATTTCACTGAATAAATGGCAAAAGAAAACCGTTGCTTTCAGTAAAATTTAACAAACATAATGTTGCTTTATTTATTAACTTCTCGCCGATTCAGGCTACTTCAACACTTACTAGACAAACGCTCTAAGCCCCCAATTAATTACAAAAGATTTATCTACATGAATATTATACGACCTATTTGGTCTAATAAAATAGAGGCTCCATTAATTGAGCACTGGTAATTCCTCTCGTATCCAATCCTTACAATATGAAATCCATCGTATCCTCACATTGTTACGAATAGAATCAACCATAATGACCTCAATGTCTCATTTATTGCTGATTTGGCGCGAAACCGATGTTAATCTATTCATGACAAACTTTAATCCCACTCAAACCCACCAGTTTCGAACCTAGCAACCTCTTCATTTCCCAATAATCCTCCGAGGCGTCTGAAAAGAAGATCTTGACCTACAAGCTTTTATCTGTTGAGTTCTACTAATAGGTAGTTTCTCTACTTGCCCTTAAAGATCATTTATAATATTTACTTGTCGTATCGTATAATATAGTTTTAAATTTCCTTAAATATATATTTCTGATTACTGGTAATTATTCATAAGTTAACACTTTAATATCTGTTATTGATTTAATGGAGATCTCAAGATCGGTTAGGTAACCGTGAAATAAATTCTGCTGATCAATTATTAATTGAACAAAGTTATTAAAATTGTTTTTAGCAATCGTCAGTGTTTTGTTGTTTATATAATCTGGAGGAAAAAAAAGTAGGCTCTCGAAAAATTCCTTTCATGTCTATTCGATATTGATTCATTTGTTATTCTCTGTTGTGACTGAAAAAAAAAGTTCTGCTGTTTATATAATCTGAAAAATAATTAGACCCTCGAAAAATTCAGTAGACATCTCAAGTATATTTTTATTTTTTTATGAAAGTATTTAATTGAAAATATTATACAATAGGTCACTTAATTTACAGATTATTTAATATTATAACAGTTTTTTTTAATAAAATATTTTTTGTGTGTGTTTCAGGCCATGCTCACATCACAGATTTCAACATTGCTACGCAACTTGCCGATGGACAGTTGGCAACGTCTATGTCAGGAACGAAGCCTTATATTGGTAATATATATGTAATATAAAATGTTGATATACCACTAAATGTGGTTTGACGAAATAAATATTTTAATTAGTTTAAATATTCATAAATACAGTCAGTAGCATCCTAGCGTGTGATACGTGGACTCTCAACAAGTCCGATGCACATAAGGTGGACCTTCGAAAGAAAGATCCTGAGACGAATAATAGGGCTTATCAAAGAAAATGGATCCTGGCGACTGCGTCGGAATATGGAGTTTTGTAGGGAATACCAGGATCATAAGTTTGTCAAAGTGCAGAGAGTAAAATGGCTCGGACATGTTATTAGGATGGAGGATGGCAGGTGCCCATGCGGATTTGGGTTTGATTTGGGTAGGGGTCCGTGAACAGAGGTTTGTAAGCAGAGGTTCGTGATATCGGCATTGAACCTTTGGGTTCGCTAAGCTTTTTATCATTATATACCGTGATTAAGATTTAAAAACCAGATCTTTTCTTAATAGAATTTAAAAAGTACGATGTTGCATGGACCATAATTCCTTAACAAGAATTCAACAAGTTATTTGAAGTTATTATTAGTATCAATCAATTGAACAACAATTAAACGATTTTTTAGGTAAATATAACTATTCTAATATAAATGGAATTCTAACCTTTAAACTAACAGGCAGGGTTCATGAGAAGCAAGGCCACCGCAGACCAAATATTCTCCTTACGTACAATTCTGGAAAAAGCAAGAGAGTACAACATCACCACCCACCATATATTCATAGATTTTAAGAAAGCATATGATAGTATTGATAGGGAAATGCTATATAAAGAGCTACTGGAAATGGGCATCCCAACAACACTGGTGCGACTGATCAAGGTAACAATGAAACAAGTGAATTGTAATGTCAGAGTACAAGGCGGCCTCTCAGAAGGTTTCGATACACATAAAGGCCTCAGATATGGTGACTGCCTGGCATGTCTTTTGTTCAATTTAGCCTTGGAGGGTGCAATCAGAAGGTCGGGAATACAAATCGGAGGCACTATATTTAGTAATACTTTGCAAATTCTTGGATTTGCTGATGATAAAGACATCATAGGAAGAAATTTCAATGCTATGAGAGATGGATTCCTGGCTCTAACTAACGCAACCGCTAAAATAGGACTCGTTGTTAACGAATCCAAAACAAAATATATGGTTACGAGGCAAAGAAATGAGCAAGAGCACAGGGAAACAAACATCAAAGTAGGAAACTACACCTTCCAAATCGTGAACTAATTTGTATATCTAGGTACCCAGATAAATGCCAACAATGAAATGCAACCGGAAATCCAAAGAAGAATAATGGCGGCAAATAGATGCTTTTTTGGGTTGCAAAAGCACCTCAGAAGTAAAGCCTTATCCCGGACAACAAAGATAAGAATATATAAAACTCTGATAAGGCCTGTACTGACATATGCTTCGGAGTGTTGGACTCTCACTAAGACACAAGAGCTCGCTATCATGAGGTTTGAGCGAAAAATACTACGAAGGATCTATGGAGCAGTGTTTCATAATAACACGTGGAGGCAACGGTCGAACTTAGAAATAGCCGGACTATACAAAAATGCCGGCATTATCAGGTTTATAAAGGTGAACAGGCTACAAGGGGCAGGACACATCGCACGTATTGGAACAGATGAAGTCCCTAAAAAACTACTTCAGGAAAAAGTGCATGGAACAAGAACGGTTGGAAGACCGAGGCTCCGATGGGCGGATGCTGTGGCTGCGGACGCTCGGACCATCTTAAGCACCCGTAACTGGAGAGCAGCAGCTATGAACAGAGATGACTGGCGGTTGATGTTTCGGGAGGCCTTGTCCCCACGTGGGATGTAGAGCCATCTATTGAATTGAATTGAAACTAAAGATGATTAAAAGAAACTTTATAACTAACTCATGCGCAGGCCACTAGGTGTCGCCAGTCTAGAGCATGTTGCTGACGCGAACCGAAAAGTTTATACCCTATCAAAAGTCGTTAAATGCGTTTAAAGTAGATTTCACGTCAAAAATAAAATCATGAGCGATCGATAGAAGAAATATCTTAATAAAATTTGTTGCACTTATATGAATTACATTATTATATACCAATCAATATATCAATTATTAAATATTATATATCAAAGTTTACAATGTATATGAATATAGAGGAGAAAGCTTGTTCCGATAAATCCTTACAGCTTGGTTATCTCTATGCCGACATTCCTGAGGGCTCAGACAAAAGCTCTCCCTTTGAGGCTAGATCCGGGACTGGTATCGAATACATTGCGATCCAACTTTTGCGGACTGGCATAGACCACCCAACTTCCAACAGCTAATGTGGGCTACTTCGTCAAAGTTCGTCTCTGTTCCAGGGCAGTCGAAGTTCTGACCGATCAGTTCAATGGTTTCCGGCCCAACGGCGTTCCAACAAAGTTATATATATGTCAAAGAAAGATTACCAGGGTTATAAACTTTATTTTCTATCATACATTAATATCACACACTACTTTAAAGGTATATATTAACATTTAATTTAGCCTGCGTATAATATAATATTAGGGTATATATAAAAAAATGACCGTTTTTACAAATTCATGATTTCAAAGGACTGTAAATATTTTAGTCCAATTTAATACTTACCAATACTTAATAATCCCTTTAGAGCTTTAGTTCCCAGGGGTCCACGGGGTCCCACGGGATGGAGGTCTGACGTTGGCGTGACAAAAAAATAGTGAAGAACTAAAATGTTGTCTGGACTTCACCTATCAATTTAGGCAGATAATATTTTAAGAACCTCCGCGACTGTTACTTGTAAAAACTTGCATATTCCATATTCAGTGCCTGTCGAGACTTGCAAAGCGCTGCCGCCCCCGTCCACAACGCTTGTTCTGACGTGCAAAGGGACGAAATACGATCTGTGGTGTGTGTGATGATGAAGACTTCCAACGATTGCTGTTATATACTGAAGTACGCTGGTTGTCGAAAGGTGCGTGTTTAACAAGATTTCACTCACTTTTTGAATCAGTTTTAGAGTTTCTGAAAAGTAAAGATCCAGTTTTAAAACGAAAACCTGATAAATTTGAAAGCAGACATCGCGTATTTAAAAGATTTGTTAAAAAAATGTAATGAGATTTACTTGAAATTACAAGGAGACAGCCTCAAATTAATAAATAAAAGGGTGTAATTCCAGCTATTCTTGGAAAATTGAAATTTATGAAGCAAAACATTATTCGGCGCGAATTTCCCCTGTTTCAAACTTATCACAGGTAGAATGCCTTGATGAGGATATTCAGACATACGTTTAACATTTAATTTCCATGCATGATGACTTCAAAATCAGATTTGAAGATATTCTGAGGATTGAAATACTACCATGGATCATAAATCCATTTGATTAAACGGAAGTGGAGATTGTGACATTACAAGAGAAGCTACTCGAGCTTAGCACTAATGAGGAGCTGAAGGTGAAATTTAAAAGAGTGTATCAAACAGTTTGGCTGCAGGCAGAAATGCCCGAAAAATATCCTGGGCTGTGAGGAATTGCGAGAAAGCCTTTGATAGTTCCCCTCGTCATATCTTGTCGAAAAAAGTTTTAGTGTCGTTACAAACCTTTTATCAAAAAAAAGGAGCAGATTGAATATCACGGAACGGGGAGATTTGTTGAGTTGTTGAGATTCCTAACAAAACTGAAGCCAAATATTGATAATTTGCTGTCAATCCATCAAGTACATCCCTCCCATTAAAACTATGACTATTTTGTTATTGTCATTGCAGAAGTTACGTTACGTTATTAATGTTTAATTTTAATTATATTACGGTTGTTATCATATTACAATGTAATATGATAACAATTATAATTAATAGTGAAATAATTACATATTTGAATAAATACAACACAAAAAAATATACAGTTTCCGAATGGGGAGTTTTCTAAATGGAATAAGTGAGAATTGATTGGTTCCTTGTGCTGGGAGTAAATTTCAAAAAAGTAAAGCTGGATGGAATCACTTTTTTTGATAATTTTGCGGAAGTTGAAATTTTGTTTATACACCCCATTAATGTCTTAATACACAATTTATGTTGTTCTAAACAATTTTTTTACTCGAACACTCAGACCCCAAATAATAATCTCAACTTCACCATTCCTACACTAATCCAAAAACACATATTCACACGTCCTAGCCTTATTTTATGTTTATTATGTTTATTCAGATGTACTTGAATGATATCGACAAATAAAACAGTTAAATGCGTTTAATTGTTTACTAGGAAACGTTTAATCTGATAAAGGATATAAATACGCATTTAACAGAAGGATAGTTGTTATCGAATTCCTTCTCATTTACAATTATTGCTCTTATATTATTGTATTTTTTATTTTAATATATTAATAGGGTGTATAAAAAAAATGGCCGTTTTATAAATTTTTATCATTTTTTTTCAATTTTAATATTATTTTTATTATAAAAAGCATTAACATTTATTAGAAATTATACTACATTAAATATTGTAAAATATAAAAATTTCCTTAACAATATAAATGATAGGTAAAGTAATAATGGTCATTTTATTTTTTTTATATTAAATAATATTGTTAAAATAATTAAAGATGTAATGATCATTTACATGTGACCGATTGTACCGATATTGTAGGTGATTGTAGGTGAACGACCCGAAAAAAATAAATAAATATAATAAAATAAATAATAAATAAATAAATTTGTGATACGCTGGAATACTGATCTGTTTTGGGTTCATATCCGGCTAAAATTCCAAAGTTATTAAATCATTTAACACTCATAGATTAACCATGAGAGGTCTATAGAGCCATCTATTTCCATGCAGTGTCTATAAAATGGGTGCCCTTATTGGGGGAAATCCTGGCGGCTGATTGTTATCCAAATCGTCTCTACCATGTACTGAGCCACTGACCCAGCAAAGGTTGTGGTTCAATTTTTTATTTTATTGCTATTGAAAGCATAAAAGCTTCGTTTTTACTTAGTTATTTATTATTGAATGCTATTACATTGACCGAAAGATTCTTCTTCAAATTCTTCTAGTGGTACGACAGACGCCCAAAGCGGTACTTGGCCAGCTCATACAATTTGCCCCAGGAATGTCTATCTGCAGCTTGGGCTATGTTTAAACCTTCTTGTCTAACGTCCGCTGGTACATTGTCCCTCTACCGAGATCTAGGTCTTCCCTAGGTCTGGACCCGACTGGAATATTTTTTTACACCTTCGAAGGACATCTCCCATCCTCCATCCTAATAACATGTCCGACCCATTACTCTCTGCACTTTGGCGAAATTTGAAAGGCTGAGATCCTGGCAATCCCTATACAACTCTATATTCTGACGTAATCACCAGGATCCATTTTCTTTGATAGAGCCTACTATTCGTCTCAGAATCTTTCCAAGTGGTCCACTTTCTGTGCATCGGACTTTTTGAGAGTCCACGTCTCATAGGAAGAGGATGCTACTGACCTTATGAGGCATTTGTAAATCCTCATTTTCGTAGCGCGGGTTAATAATCTACTCTTATAATTATGACGAGAGAGAAGTACGCTTTGTCTGCTGCTGCCAGTCTGTTCTTTATTTCAGCCTCCTCGTCCACGTTTTCAGTTATAGTAGATCCCAGTTATTGAAAGCTAGGAACAACCTGGAAATGACTGGATGATACAAACAGATTTTACCAGACACTACTACCACTTTGTGTAGGGATAGATTGGCATCTAGTATATTTGAATATTATGTACAAAATTCTAAGGCTTTTTAGAAAATACAATACTTTATAAATCATGTCCTTTTATAGATAAGTTAAGTGGAGGAGATTTTAATGTGGACAGATGTACGGAGATTTGTAACCGAATCTTTGGGTTCTCCTGGTATTATATTATTATCACGTTTCAGCCCCAGAAGTCTTCGGGTGCGCGATGGACGAATGCGCAGGATACACGTTCGCAGTGGACTGGTGGTCCCTCGGAGTGACCCTGTACGAGGTCCTGGCCAGGAGCAGACCCTTCGACATCCACAGCGGCACCAGCATCCCCCACATCAAGTCTCTCTTCGTCAGCCCGGTCCACTATCCTTCCAAGTGGAGCAAGGAGGTCGTCCATCTCTTCAACAGAGTAAGTACCTCGACGTGACAAAGAAAATGTAAGATATCGTTTAAAAATAAATGATAATGATCTCTGGATAGTCTTCTGGTTACAAGGTTAGCAGTAATTTGAAGCAAGACCTTTAAGGCTATTTATACAGGTAATTGAGTATTACTCGTCGTTAAGTATCTACAATTACCTACATTATAATATCCATCATGTCTCTTCTGTTTATTATCAAATATGAAAAGTTAGATAATTTTAATATTTTAGTCATACAGCCAGAAAAATTTTCCTGTATAATTGTACATTTTTCTAAATTAATTGAGCTCTAGTTATGTCATATTTTATTATTTATTTCTATAAAAGATATCCTAGAAATTTAATTAACTTTTATGTTTCTTCTTTAATGTATTGAAGTATTAAAAGAAAATTGCGTTGGTATTTATAGGACTTGGTCCGATTCGAGGAAGGCTGTTTTCTATTGGTTGTTAAAAGTGGACGGTCAAATACCAATAAGATTTTTATATTTGATTTTCATGAACCAATTGTTGTTTCATACTAAAGTACAAATAACAAAATAAAAATGCTGTTATAGACTCTTTCATAAGTAGGTGTAAATATAAATTTGATTATACGATCCCTCGCTCATTCCGTTATACAGTTTATACAGCTGACATTCCAACTCATCCTAATACTATCCTTACCACGTATGCTGATGATACATGTGTATTATCAGTCAACACCAATCTAGTTATTGCATCCCAAAGCAATCCCATATCACTGATCTTGAAGAATGGTGTCAAAACTGAAAATTAAAATAAATTCTCAAAAATAGCATCAAATCACTTTTACCTTACGTCGTAAACCAATGACTTCCTGCAATTCAGTATCTTTTAATAATATCCCACTGGTGCCTGTTGAACAGATCTGATACTTAGGGTTGCATCTCGACAAACAATTAACCTGGAATCCTCATACAAGACTGAAAAGACAAGAAACCGCTCGACGTTTCAGGCTACTTCAACACTTACAAGGCAAACGCTCTAAGCTCCCAATTAACTACAAAACACTCATCTACATGACCATCATACGACCTAATTGGGCTTACGGAGTAGAGCTTTTTGGGCTCCACTAAGCCATCGAATTCCTCTCTTATCCAATCCCTACAATCCAAAATCCTTCCTAAAATCCTTAATGCTGCTTATTTTTTTAAGAATAAAGTCATCCATAATGACCTCAATGTCCCATTCGTTGATGATTTGGCCCGAACCCGCTACCAGTCCTTTCGTGACAAGCTTTATTCTCGCTCAAACCTATTAGTTTCAAACCTAGCTACTTCTTCGATTCCCGATGATCCTCCGAGGCGTAAGATAACAAGACTCGTCTACATGACCATCATAAAACCTATTTGGACTTACGGAGTAGAGCTTTGGAGCTCCACTAAACCATCGAATTCCTCTCGTATCCAATCCCTACAATCCAAAATCCTTCGTAAAATCTTCAATGGTCCTTATTTTGCTAAGAATAGTCATCCATAACGACCTTAATGTCCCATTTGTTGCTGATTTGGCCCGAACCCGGTATCTATCCTTTCATAACGAACTTCATTGCCACTTCCTCTTCAATTCCCGATAATCCTCCAAGGCGTCTGAAACGACCTTAATGTCCCATTTGTTGCTGATTTGGCCCGAACCCGGTATCTATCCTTTCATAACGAACTTCATTGCCACTTCCTCTTCAATTCCCGATAATCCTCCAAGGCGTCTGAAAAGAAGATGGCCACCTTCTCAGTGTACTTGTGATTTGAATACTACCAGTGGGTAGTTTCTCTACTTGTTGTATTATTGTAATAAAGTTGTAAATATCAATAAATAATTTTTATTGTGTGTATTAATAATACTTATTTATTGTAAATTGTAATAATAATAATAATTTAATAAGTGTAATTTAATTCTAAAAAAAAATTACTGCTGAGCTCCATAATAATTCTGAGAATTGTCACGTTATTTTTAACTGATAACTGGATTTAATCTTTGAACTGTAATTATAATAATTGCTCTCTTGTATTTTTATTTTTATATTATATTTCAACATCGTTTTTCCTCAATATGATAGATTGACAGATATAAGATCATTGTTTAATTTCGCAACAACTTCAATGGAGATATACAAAAAAAATAAATCTTCAGATATCTGTATGCAATTGATATCAACGCTATGTTTCTTGTCGCACTTTTGTTATCAATAATTAATTTGATTTTTATGCAGTAAAAAGTTCAACTTTCTCTCCCACCATCCAAATAATTTATATTAAATTGTATATAATATAAATTACATTTTATTACTTTTTAATTTATTACATAAATTACATTAAATTTTATAGAATATAAATTACAGATTTATATTCGCTCAATACATAAAAAATATGGAAATGGATTCTTATCGCCTGAAATGTCTGATTTAGAAGAAGGATACATTTATAACCTTCGCGCTCAGGTTAGGTTAGTTTTTAATGTTTAATGACGCCAACATCTATGGTTATCAGCGTCCTCCTTCTTTCGCTTTAATATTTATTTTATTTCATGTATAAATATTATATCTTATTGAACATATTATTATGTTTAAGAAAAGTCAGTATTTTATCTGTATTTGTGGCGTTATCAGCCAGGATGTATTACAGCATTATGTCCTGAAGTATTCCTCCTTTAAAATATCCCCTAAGCATCAATAAAAATATATTAATTGAAAATATTAGGGTATTAATTACTATACGAAAGCAATATTTTCAAGCAAAACTAATACTCTGAAAGGTCAATATTTATTAATAATTATAAAAAAAAAAATCGGCAGTCATGAGGACTATCATTCAAGATTTTTTATTAACTGTGTTCTGTTTTGAATTTTTAAATCACATATGATAGGCGCAAAAACATATGATAGGCTGCACAAGCACAATACAAAATAAGTATCAATAATTTAATTGAAATAGTAATTAATATATAGTTACATTATTTATACCTTGTTTTTGTATTTGCATTTTATTTTCATTTTTAGCATTATTATCTTCGTTAAGCTCAACAATATTTAGATCATTTGTACTTTCAATCATTTCATAAAACAAGACATTTAATCATAAATGTTAAAATCTTTTGGGAGAAAAGAAAATTGCGGATTTAATGGCGGACTAACAAAAACTAATAAAAACTATTTATAGGATATTTCGCTTTTGGTGACAATTGACGGTCGCGGCTCGCGGATTGCCATGCTCTCGATAACAATCGCGGTTTGAGCAACAATCCGCATTCCGCACTTAGATGCAAATGAGTTAAATCCTGTTATTCGGCAGTAGAGTGTAGCAGATTCGAGTTTATCTGTTCTTTTTATATTTTAAATTCATATTTAAATCCCTGACATGGCAAATATCGAGAATACACTTCCAAACCTAATACGGAGTGCAGGCTCAACCAGCTACACATTAAACATCTGCAACCAAGAAAAATTGTGTAGCGTGTTCCTAAAAACATATTCCGGGCGAAAGGCGGCAGATACCTATCTAGAAAAGCCAAGGTTACATTACATGTACATGGCAATTTCTTCGAGAGGTAGGTATCACACTTTGGACGATTACAAAATGTAATAATTTTATATTTTTTTTGTTTTTTTAACATTTGAATTCATAAACAATTTAAAAAATAATAATAACGTACAACGGTGTATTTTCTTTTAATGCGTATATCAGCTGTGATTGCTTCGAGTTGCTGGTAATATGAATGTAAAAACACTTCAAATGCATAGGGTTAATTAATTTATTATTAGTAAAAATTGCACAACTATCAAACGACTTTGTAGGTAAATATTATTCTTATATTAATGGGATTCTAATCTTTAAAATAAAGTTAGTTAAAAGAAAGTTTATAACTCATCGAGCATGTTGCAGACGTGACCCCAAGCTATACTCTACCCAAAATCGCCGAACGCGACTAAAGAAATTTTCACTTTAAAAAACATAGAACTGATTGAAAAACAGCAATAAGGAAAAGTAGATTACGAATGGATGAAAATTGGTTGAACGAACCAACTTGTTATTTCACCTGACTAGGTGAAATAACAAGGAAATAACAAGACTTGGTTTTACAGAAAAAGAATACAAAGGACAAAGGAGCAATGTTCAGAAAATACTGGTGAATTTTCCTGATAGAAACTATTAGTGGGGAGGAAGGGATGGACAGCCGACGGTAGGAAAGATGAAGAGAATATGGGCTGGCAGTTAAGCTAAGAAATGATTTACGAGCGGTCCATAGGCAGCTTTTATCGCAAGAAAAAAAAACAATTTTAATGTGGACGAGCCTGAATACTATATATAAATAATATGATTTTATTATCTCTATTAAAATACATTTATTTAAAAAAAAAATAGTTTTTAAAAAAGTACACTTAACAAATCACTATTCGTAGGTATCATAATCTAGTTATCTGTATTCATTTTATAGTTATTTTTAATTGTGTATTTATTTTCTATTTAATTATTATTATTATTATATTTACTTACTTTATTTAGTATTATTTTATGTATTTTAAATTACAATTACTATTATGGTTCATTTTTCTTTTCTTGTTTTTTTTTTTAAGAGGGTTTTTTCTACATTTTTCCTGCTGTTGTAAAACTTACTTATCAAAGGCAACTTTAATTAATTAAAATCACTGTTGTTTAAACAGGTAAAGGAAGTCCGGAACATGTATTTACACTTATTGCTGCTTGTATATGTAAAACTGTAAATAAAGGTTTTTTTTTTGTTTTTTTTTTTATATATATAGGTTTCATGATCAACAGTATAAAAACTCTGTCTTTTTCTGTAGATTAATAGGTTGCATATTTAAAAATTAGCTGGCTGTGTTGTATCCCATAATCAGTTGCTATACTTGAGTATAACAACTGATTAAGGGATACAATATATATATATATATACACTATATATATATATATATATATATATATATATATATATATATATATATAAATATATATACATAATACTATACATAGCACATATATCTATACAGACATATACAGCAAAATAATTACAATACTTTTTCTAAACGGAGGTATTGGCTTCAAGTGGAGTTATTGCTCATATTGTAACCTCGTTTCTAGCCCAAATCTACGAAAATGGAACGATTCCGGTTTATAGTTAACTCTCCCTAGCCATAATTCGACTTAACTACTTTTCGTCATTTTTGGTTTGAAATGGAGTAACAATGTAAACAATAACTCCATTGCAAACCACAGCCTTACGTAACCACTTTGCAGAATTACACGATCCCGTTTCAAGTACAAGAAAACAATTTTGAATGAAATTCGACTTAACTACTTTTCCATGAAGGCTTCATATATAATGCTCAGTTTTTTGTTGTTGTTTTTCAATCCTCTTTATGTTAGTAAACAATATTATAAAATAAAATGTAATATTGAACTTGATACCTCCCTGTTGACAGCTGCTGTGCACAGCCCCGGGAGCCAGGATGAGCAGCCTCGCAGAACTGCGGCAGGTCCCGGTCCTGAAGAAGATGGACTTCGCGATGGTCGTCGAAAAACAGATCCAGCCTGTCTTCAATCCTCCGGTGAGCAGTGTCGATAAGCCAAGTATCGATTATCATAGTTAACACTGATTCGATTTAATCTATCGGCATAGATGTCCCCTTAAGAACCATGGCCAGCCCAAAGAATCTTGCGGGCCATAAATGAAAATTATGCTCATTTATTCCTTAATTCATCCGCTCATACACTCATGCAATCGTCTGTTTACTTACTCGCTCAATCATTAGCTAATTCACACATATTCCATTGGTTCACTCATCATCTCACTCAACCATTCTTTTACTCATTCTCACATTTCATCTTACACATATTCATTCATTCTTTCATTGAACAATTCATTCGTTCATATCACTCATGCACTCATTTATCGACAAATTCATTATTCCATTCTCAAATTTCATCATTTACACATTCACTCATTCATTCATTCAGCCATCTCTAATCCATTCAATATTACATTCATTCAATCATCGTCTCAGTTATTTATTCCTCACTTATGTTCTATAGTATTCACTGATTCATTCATTCACTCATTCGTTGCTCATTCAAATCATTTTAATTCCTTCATTCGCTCATTCATTTTTTCATTCATTAGTTTATTTCTTTTCGTATCGATCATTTTGGATCAAAATACATTTTTTTGTGTTTTCTTTCTCCAATATTCCTTCATGCGTTAACGGGCATGTTTATTTTGATTTTTTGTCTAGCTTAGTTCTACCTTTCCATTAATTTATTTAATTATGTTTTTATTTATTTATTGCTAGAGGGACCACCTCAACTGCGATCCTACTTTCGAATTGGAAGAGATGATCGTAGAGGCAAAACCTCTTCACAAGAAAAAGAAGCGGCTCGCCAAACAGAGATCTTTAAAAGGATCCAGCAGTGCCGAAACTCCAGTCAGTATATACAATCCAAACATTATTTTTATTATTATTATTATATATATATATATATATATATATATATATATATATATATATATATATATAATATAACATTTAGATCTTGAGTTTCAGTCTTTTATTTCTTTATTAATTTCTTAAACGACGTTTCGAGACTAGGTTAGTCTCATATTCATGTCCTGACAGTGAACAAATGAGCTTTTTAGTAAAAAATATCAAACAGCACACTAAAATAGATGTAAAATGACCTGTGTAAGTTGTAATAGATGTGTCTCGAAACGTCGCCTAAGAAATTAATAAAGAAATAAAAGACTGAAACTCAAGATCTAAATATTACATTATTTCCATAACAGTCAAGAAAAGTGAAAACCAATATATATATATACACATACATTTATATGTATGTGTGTGTGTGTGTGTGTGTTCTACAAAACATACAAATAATTATTATAGATATAGGTTAATTATAATTATTATAGGTATCTAAATATAAGCAAGCTAGACAATCTGCGTTTTTTCTAGTAAATCATGTAAGTGCTTATTTATAAACGCACAGCCCTTCAATGATTTTGTATAAACATGTAAAAAGAAAAAAAGCATATTTTGATTGATCACTTCGATTTGGAAATCAATCGTAGCGACTAATCATGACAGTTATTGCGATGTTGAATGATAGACGTCAATCATTTGTTTTGATAATGATTAAATGCATATTTTATTTCTTAGATAAGCTATCTTAGTCTGGAAAAATGTTGTTTTGTTCTAGATGTCAGATATTTGCGAAATGTTTCATCAAAAGCTACTTTGAAACATTCTTAAGTTTATATGCTTAGAGATATAGATTTTATTTTATTTTATTAACTACTTCACCTTTGGTAGCTCCTGAGGCAAATCCACTCATGTTTACGTCTGCTAACTGTGACAGATACAAGTGGTTTTACTAAGAAATATCGAAATGAAGAACTTACAAAGTTAGAATAGAATAATTTATTGAATTTACAACTGTAATTATATTACATCGAGTAAAGCTGCTGTAAGGACATGAAAAAAAAACACTTGTGGAGAAACTATCCATTGATAGCACTCCAATAAAGTTCTATAGTAGAAGATCTCGAGGCCATCCTCTTTTTAGACGCCTCGGATGGTAATCAGGAATATTATGAGAAGCAAGTTGAGAGACTAGTGTGTATGGAGCTTTTGGGCCAAATCAGCAACATATGGGATATTAAGATCATGATGGATGAGTGTGTTTGTGACATAATAAGGAGCATTGAGGATTTTACGGTCATGGTTTAGTGGAGCCCCAAAGCTCAACTCCGTATGTCCAAATAGGCCTGATAACTGTCATGTAAATGAGTCTTTTGTAATTAAGTGGGAGCTTTGAACGATCGTCCAGTAAATGTTGAAGTAGGCGTCGAGCAGTTTCTTGTCTTTTCAGTCTTGTATGAGGATTGACAAAGTTGAATTTAAAAAATAAAAAGACATAAACTGACAAGACGCTGTATTGCTAGTAAACAACTAACACATCTTCTGGTTAGAGTCGTTCGACCCACGAATACCTGATAACAAAGAGAGCCCCACCTCAATGTACTGTGCAAGGTGACAGTTACAGCACGCCATATCTTCGAGGATTGTCCTAGGTACAGTAGAGAGCTGGAAAGGTGTGGCGTGCCTCGGCACATCACAGACGCTTAAGACGTTGGGCGATAACGAACAATTTGTAAATAATACATTGGAATTGATTAAAAGCATCAATATATTTCAGTCAATTTGACATATACGTATATGTGTATGTGTATATATGAGTTTATATATATATCCAATATATGTATTTGCGTATGTAATACTGTATTTTGCAACAATAGTTCACAAGCATGCATATATGTGTAAGCTATGCATAGGTATAAGAAACACCTATTAATATGTATAACGTTTTAGCTATTAATGTTTATATAAATAATATAAATATGTATAACGTTTTATACATATTATGAATAAATTTATATAAGTATTAATCTTTCTATTACATGTATAATATGTCAATATGTTTAATATGTAATTATGTAGGTAATGTAAATATGTATATTCTCTAGTGGTGAGGGGAATATAACCATTCGTAGTTGTTTGCCCTTAAAATAAAACAACATCTTCACCTGACCAATGAAACAAATGACTAATCTGCCATATTATAATAAAACTTTTTTGAACTGAACTGAATACGTTTGTAGCAAAACATTTAATTTCAGTAAAACATGTCCAGAGTTTTCTATCCTTCCGATTCCAGATACTTTGGTTGTTTATTCAATTATGAAATTATGGCTAAACAGCCAATGCTACAACGGGATTCCAAAATCTTGCCTGCTCGGTTATAATTAGTATAGGGCTCTTTTACGAGCACCTCGCAGGTAGCTAGGCTGAGGACCGCTATTTTATGTCCCCTCCAAAGAACAGTATATCCAAAGATCATTTATTCCCTTCGAAAAATTCTAATGCTAACAAAAAACCCTAGGTGTGAAGATCTACAAATATTTGCTCTTATCTAAAAAATTGTGTGATTACCTAGGTTTGACTTCTTTGTTACCCACTTTTACATAAAGTATCCAAATGTTGACATATTTAAAGTCAATCCAGCCCTTTCCGATTCTTCGCTCATTTTTCTGACCATCGAAAGAGACTTCGTCTTCTTCAACTATGACCTGCTGGTCGGGAAAATACGGCGTCATTATAATATGATATGGTTTACATTTTTATTTTTTTAATAGTTTTACACTATAACAAACTAACTAAATTTTAGACATTGCTGATATAACGCGGATAGCTCGGCGAAAATTATATTTAAGCTGTCACCAATCAGGGATAGTCACTGTGGATCTGGAGATACTCCAGGATCACCCAACCCTCTAGTATCCTGAATTGTGGAGAAACCTGGCGGTTGTGCGTGACGACAAATCATTTCCCTGCACAATCGTTGCCCTTACAACGATTACTGTCTCTACCACGTACTGAACCCTATTCATGGGTTGCAGTGCTACAGTTACTTCAGTACATAACTATATACTCCTTTAGATGCCCACCAAATGCTAAAGGCGGTATTGGGATCGCTCTAGTATTCCCTAAAATTTAACTCTCTGGAAACAAATGAATCTATTCCGGAAGAAAGGATAACAAAAGGAAGGGAAAATGGATGAGAAGGAAACATCATTCACCGAGAATTCGGCCAAAGCCGATAGGATCCATTTTATGTTCCAGAATAATTTAAACTGTGGGTGATACTCTATTGGTTGTCTATGGATTAAGTTATTTATATATATATTTTTTTTTAGGGTAAGAGAAATAAAAACCATTTTCCAGTCATTGTTTATTCTAAATTTTCCTTCTATTCGAGACGTTTCGACACTATGGTGTCATTTTCAATCTTATTTTTTCCTGCATCTTTTAAAAAAATCCTTTAATTTTTTTTTTTTTTTTTACATAGTCAATAAGTCTGGAAAGTCATATTTTTAAAAATCCTTAGGAGATCATTAGTCCTCCATGGTCAATAAAATAATATTACATTAAAAGACCAAATGACTTTCCTGACTTATTGACAATGTAAAAAAAAAAAAAAAAAAATTTAAAGGAATTTTTTAAAAGATGCAGGAAAAAAAAGAGATTGAAAATGACACCATAGAGTAAAAATTTAGAATAAACAATGACTGGAAAATGGTTTTTATTTCTCTTACCCTAAAAAAAAGAAGAATTAAATCCAGTTTAAAAAAAATAAAAATTTATATATATTTTTTTTTTTAATTTGTATTTAATTGGGGGAAATAGTAATATTTTGGAAACCTGAAAATGTTCACATCATTCATCTTGTTTTTTAAATGTATTTAGCTTATTTACTTTTTTGTACGTAACAACATTATCAATCAACAACAACAATCAACATTAACGTAAATATCATGGTTAAGTCTAATTTTCTCCAAAATGAGTTCTTGTACTTAAGTAAGCGGAATCGAGTTATTTTCGTAGTGAATAGGGCTAAGTAAGGCACGGACTAGAAAAGGAGTTAATGCTTATATTACAACTCCATGTAAAGCAAAAAATTACGAGAATGATACGATTCCGGTTATCTGAAAGCATTTAACTGTCTCTTGACAAAATCCGACTTTACCACTTATTCACCGAGGCTGTAGATACAATTGAGAGTTCAAATAATTTACAATTGAATTTCATTCGTCATTTTTATACCTTGTAATCCGTAAATGGATCATTTTCATCATGTCAATTCGGTTTATAGATTTTGACAGATTCGCCTACGTTGAACATCCATGAATTCTTTTCCAATAGTTTCTCCTATCCTTTTTAAAAATATATTTTGCAGTATTTTGTAATTAATTCAAATGATGTATGATGAACCATGAGCAAGGTAACTCAGTGTGTTTGAGCATTTTCAAAAAATCTAGAGGTCCTGGGTCAAGAAAAGTAAATTATTTATTCTGAAATAAGCCTTTGATAGACCCTGTGGATTCTGTAAAGCCTTTTGGGGCTCACTCAGCCTGTATAATACGGACACTCCTAATTGGTGGGAAAAGATGCCAGTTTAGAGTGATCTTTACCAAATAACCTTCCTGCACAACCCCTGGTTCAGAAAGGATTGTACCCTCGAACATTCTCAATAAAAGAATTATTGAAACAAGCTACATAATTTAATTTTTTTAATATAAATTTTTAAAAAATAATTCTTTAAAGCCTTTATAATAAACTAGAAATACGACAACTTACCATTAAAAAAAAAAGAAGGAAATTAGAATAAAGATGAGATAATACATTTTTTTTTATTTCAATTTTCGATAAAGAAAAAAAAAGTCATATTCACTTTACAGAAGTTTTGTAACAGCTGTTTTTCATGATCAGCTGTTTATCACTAGTTTAAGCATACAGAAATACCTTACAGTACTTCCTGTCTTCAAATGTTAAAATTAAATGTCTTTCAGTACAGGTTTCATTAGTTTTAATGTTCTTCATTACAGTTACATAAGTATTATTGAGTATTCAATATAGAATTTATTAATCTAAAGAAAAAAAAACTCTAATATTATTATAACCCATGAAGAGTAATTGGTTTAGTTCATAGTAGAGACCTGTACTGTTTCTAGAGCAACAGTTGTGTAGGAAGGTTAATTATCTGTGAACACAGTCAATCGAAAGGTGTTTTTCCCAAAAAGGGTACCCAAATTATAAAGGCTGGGTGAGAGCAGGTGAGACCAGGAGGCCCATCCAAGGCTCTTAGCAGATTTAACAATTTATTTGACTCAGATTTGATAACAGAACCTCCAGCATAGCGGCTCACCACACTTCACACTCAGCTAAACCTGCTCCCTAATGTCCAACTAAATTCCTGACTATTAGAAGTATGACTTTATGCATAATATAAATTAATAGAAGTATACCTTTATGTTCAGGAATCTGGAATCGAGGGACATCTAGTAGACTTTGTCCCTTATAATAGAGAAAAGGAACTCATGAAGAGAGAGATGGAAATAAAAGAAAACGAGTGGGAAAAGGAGCTGATCAAAGCGATGAATGCATCCTGCACTGAGTCAGTTTTTGCATCCCCTGTAATAACAACCTAGCACGCTCTTATCATGCACCTTAGAGCATGCGTTATCCAAACCAAAACCTGTTTTAAATATTATAGGTATATTTTTAAATTGTCTTGCATCCTGTATGTTAAATATTAATGATTTTGTTGATTCTATTATAAACTGTTACATTCTTTACCCTTTATACTTCTTTCTTATTTTTTATTTCATGCATGTGTAAGTAAAATGTTTTTAACTCTATTATTGGAAGAAGTTGGTCCATTATATTTTAGAAAATCCCCTTTTCCTTGTTTGTGGCCAGTAAATTTTTAATAGTTGTGATTACTAAGGAAAGTTTGATACATGATGAAATAACAAGAGTTAAATAGAATGTTGTACAGGAGCAGCGGAACTGGACTCCAGGTGCCAAAGAGCAGTGAACGTAGAAGGAGCTCCTGCAAACTAACTGTTTCCCAAACCAGCGTACAGACGAGACTGGCAGCAACTGTCTCCCGAGGACCATCCAACCAGAACAGCAGTTGCTCCTCAGCAGCCAACCTCCACAGCACAGACTCTGTCTTCTTGCCTAGGACGGAAACGTCCCAGGAAGAGAAGAAGCCTCTTCCGAATGTAATCAATGTACCCTCGATACAGATTTTCGACAATGCGTGAAATCGACATATAAATATTGAAAACTGATGTGCTAATATATTTGTATATCAGGTATAGTTATTTTTGTAATAATGGCTAAGAAAATGGTCTCTTTATATAAACATTGGTATGTTAATGAATATTTCCAATAATATTTTCTCATTGTAAAGGTGATTACTGTCGATCATTCAACTCTATTCCAAATAGTTGAAGTATTTCAGTTGTTGCATTATGCACCGTGGTGTAATAAAACCCAATCAAGGATGTGATAAACTGATTGAGAGAAAGAATAAACTGCAGTTTTTCAGTTTTTAGGTTATTCCACTCAGGCATTATCAGGATACATATTCACATGCATTTTAATAATAATTATAATAATAATAGAATAAAAATTGTTAGTCGGCAAATACTGATTTTGTTTTTTTTAAATTGATGATATCGGTTTTATAAATTATGTTTAAAATATATTAATATGTATAAATATAAATTAAAAATTAATAAACATTTTTTAGTGTCTATTTATAATAATTGATGTGCTCAAATATTTTCTACTATTTTTAGAGAACAGGATAAGATTAAATTACTTGTTTTTGCTTTTCTCGATCTGTTTCCACTTACGCATTACATAATTAAGTATGCATAAATGAATGCCAATCAGATTAGAATGGAACATTAATGTGAAGTCATCGCTTGTTAAGATCATGCTATCGCATTTACTCTAAATAATCCAGTCATTCCAATTTAGTGTCCCATGTTCCATTTTGAGTGATCTTCAGTGGCCACCTTAAAGATCTAGTAATTTTTTTCTCTGTATCCTTTCTAGTCATGTATCACCAAATTTTTTTTACAGAATATTGTATTGGCACATTCTGGTGATAGCTGTTTAATATATGTATAATCACACTAATAAATATTTTTAATTCATGTATATATATCCATAAATATTTCATGGAATCACAATAAAAAAAGTATAGAAATGGTTTTGTAATTACTCTCCTTATCTCTCTCACTATATCGCTCCTTAAAAAGAACAACAAAACGACTCAAAATTTGGCATTTTTGAGTTAAGCATTCAGTAGCATTAGTGTGGCTTGAATTTTTTTAATTCAGAAATGACATTTTCCATTTCCAACAATCAATTTAATACATTGTGTAAAACTGCACTAGATCTTATGCGATCTGGTAATCATAAAGTTTTAAAACTTCTGTGGGAGAACACGTGAGATGTTTCAATGCACCAACAATCGATGAAGTTGCTATTGTGATGGTTGGAGAAAATTTGGAAGCCCTTCGTTTTAGGGAAATAGGGCAGAACAACGTCTGCCGGAATAGCTAGAGGTTAATAAAACTATTTCAATACCATCATTAGAATAGGAATGCTTTGTTTTACCAATACCCCAATTTTTATTTTCTTAACTCACGTGAAACTTTCAAAATACCTCTATTGAAAAATTAGATTTTTTGAGTTATGATCAAAAGATCAGTATTTTCTTATAACAATAGATCATGTTCTTATAACCTCCTATAAATACTATCAAATGGACAAATAAAATCCTTTCACTATTAAATAAAAGATATTGACAATTCCACATATTTTGACATTACAGAAATTGAACATTATGATTATTTAATTAACTGATATAATTATAAACCAACCAAAAATAATTTAAATTTTATTATACATTTATATGAATATAATCGATGCTTGTTGTTAATAGTGAAAAACCATTACAAAAGTTTCTTTTCTTAACCTTTTACTGGACAATGTTCTCAATCGAAAACAAATAGAGGAAATTATAAAAAAATAAATTATCTGAATGTAAACACTTACTTATTATTTTTATTTGCTTATATAAAATCAAAACATACTTTCGGGTTTTTATTTCACTTTGAACTATCTTAAGATTTTTTAAGGTACTTGAAATAGTCTGTTGATAATTATTTTGCACTTATATTTATTTATATTAATACTTATCCTCTAACTTTCTCTGTGGTACCTCCTCCATTAGTTTATAATTTAAAAATACATTGTTATAATTAAATTAGAAGATTATTTGGTAGTGGGAATCTTATTAAAAAAATCCTTCTTTTTTGCTTTGATATGGATATGAATTTGGCCTGTTGCCGATTATTTTTAGCACTAAAATAAGTCCTATTCGTAGTTTCTCTTTTAAGTTTAACAGTTAAAATACAATAAATTAAAGGGGTCTGTAATTTATTTATAAATATTATCATGTCAATACATTAAGCATGGCTTTGGCAGGATGTATGAACCATTGTAGAGGAATCGCTACAATTTTGTGGGCAGAAAAAAGTAGGGATTATAGAACCCCTTACAATCAAACCAGTTAGTTAAGTTAATACTGATATATTATAGAGGGTGTGGAAATAATATATGTACTGACAACCAACTTAAGGAGAACATAAGGTGATAATTTTTGTTATTTAAATTTAAAAAACGTACAATATAATAAAATTGATCTTAAGAATGTAAAACATATCAGAAGTTTATATATTGAGGTGGTAATCATAGCATAACAATTTAAAATATCCATACAAGGTGCTCAAATGAGAGGTTGAGAAAATTTAGAAGGATGGGATTCCATGTTCGGAAAGATTTTTACCTTCACCACCTCTTATTCATAGAGGACCAAATCATTATAAGACGGGACAAAGAAGGATGGATTTATTTGTTCTAAAATTCCTGGAAGAGTGTAATAGGTGGGGAATGAAGATGAACTACAAAAACAACTAAATACTGTGATGCTGAAGAAGATAGAGCAATAGAAGTGAAAAGTTTACAAAGTCAAAATGTTACCACCTTCAAATATCTAGGATTTGTCCTTCAAAAAGATGGAATATCTGAAGGAGATGTAGCCAGAAGAACTAAAGAAGATAGAAAATCTATTGGCATGCTCAAAGTCCTGAGGAGTAATGCTATTGTAATGCCTATAAACCTATTTTGCTGTGAAACATTGAAATTAGAAAAGGATAGCAAAGAAAAACTACTTGTCCTGGAGTTGGACTTCTGAAGGTGTGCCAGAATGCCTAGCCATGACAGGATGCCCATTACAATAGTTCGAGAGTTAATGGATCATCAAAATTACCACCCTCAGAAAAAAATTATCAAGAGATAAGGTTGAGACACCTAATGAGGATGGAAGATAGAAAAATACCCAAAATGACTCTGCACTAGTGCCGGAAGTAAGAAGAGGCCGACCAAGAATCTCATGGATCAACCAAGTTAAGGAAGGCGTTGCATGATACAGTATCATTCAAGAAGTTGCTCTTGTCATGAAGATCTGGAAAAAATACTGTCATAATATTTTTAAAAAAAAACCTGTACGACTACAACCCGGTCTATGCTTCAGTACATGGTAGAGACAGTACTGTTCATGGACAATGGTTGAGCAGGGAGGTGATTCGTCCTAGATCAAGCTCAACCGCCAGATTTTTTCTCCTTATTTTTGGTACCCGCTTTAAAAGGCTGGGTGAGCCCCAGGAGGGTTCTAGATAATATATGATCCATCGCCGGCTGCTAACAGACAAAATAAAAGTCTTACCTGCAGAGGGATTGAACCAGGATTTTCGGCATTGCAACTCAGTGCTCTAACACTCAGCTCCTCTTTTTTTTCATAATATTTGGTCAGGGAAAATCTCAACTTTGAAAAAACTCTCAATAAATAAATAAAAATTTTAGAAGAGGTACAAGTCTGGCGTATAAAGGTAGAAGGATATCTCCTCCTCTTTATTCAAGTTCTTTCTTAAGTTTGTTCGACTATAATTAACATTTTATTTTTATATTTAATCCAAACTTTGTAAACATTACTACGGTAAAAGAGGGCGTTATGATGATGAATCAGCAAAAATTTTTTGAAATACATGAAATATCTTTTTTTTTTATATTTTCTTTATATTTTTTTTTATTACATGGTTTAAATTCAGTTAAGTAATAATGTTTTATAAATTTTGTGAAACAATCTTTTTTTAATAACATAATTTTCCATTCTAGATTTTGAGGGTTTAGGTCATCTTCAAGAGCTCATCTATAATTATATATTTTAACTATTCAAATTTTAGTATTATATTATTTCTAATAGTCTTCTTTAAAACTATAAATAATGTTTATAACGAGACAAAGTCATAAATAAATAAAAAGTCAAAGAGGTTATTCTCGAGCTTTATTAATTAGAATCCATAGTACAAGTGTCCAATTTATCATCTTGATTTCATGACAGAATATCAATGTTTCATCTATATTTAGGATACGGTTCAATAGTTCAATGAAAGTATTTTAGTATTGATGTCTTGTTTATTTAAACCTTGAGCTGGAACTTGTAGAGTGAGACATCGATAGGAATATTCTTTTTAATTATTTTTAATACTTATCTTGAGAGTTTTTCTTTTTATTGGAATTTGCTTGAGGGATTAGTTATTTTTTAAGCATACTTCAATTTTTAAGTTATTTGCTTTTATATAAAAAAAGGAAAATTGTACCTCTACAACCCATGAAAGGTCTTGGATTCAGTACATTGTTGATACTGAACTGTTTCTAGGACAACCCTGCCCACAAAATTTAGGGTAACCACTTTCCAGAGGTTGGATGAGCCTCAAGAGAGTCTGTAGATCCCATGAGATCCACTCCTGTAGATCCAGAGAGTACCTCTCATACCGAAAATACTTGCGGATGTAACTTGAGACTAGTCAAAATAGATCCAGGGGTGACCGAAATCCGATTATGGCTGAAATTTGAATACTGTCCACATTTCCATACCTTCTTTCAAGGAAATGAAAAGCAACAAGTGAAAATCAATTTTGAATTATTTAAACTTTATTATAAAGCTATTGAATTTAAGTGTTTCAGATAACTTAGTATTAGAAATCTCATGTGATCAAATATTACCCAATAGCCAATTGCAGGTGAAAAATCATCTGATTTCTTATCTATTTTAAGAAGTATATTTTATAAGGAAAAATATTAAAATATATGTTATGAATACAAGAGATAAACTAAAGCGTATGTGGGAGGATTTTATAAAGATTCTTAGAGCTAAGTTCCTCATTTGGGTTCGGGTGATAGTCCATGGACGGAAATTATTAATGATTGTTAGTACCTGCATCAAACTTTCGGTTTCGCTAAATCTTTTGAAATTATTATTATTATTTACAATTAAGAACCCTCTCAACTTCTTACAGCAGAAGGTATCCACCTCCTGTCTACCCAACTCTCATTCTATTAAGTATACAAATATTCATTTAACTGTAGGTTTGCACAGTATGGAGACTTCTTGAGTATAGAAAAACAAAATGGAAGGTTAAGGAAAAGACGAGCAAGGATAAGCACCTGGTACATGCGGCACTTGGAGGAATTAAAATTAATTTTGGTGCTAAATTATAAAAAATTATAAATTAGAAAAATGGTACTATATTTTGAGTAACAGCTGAAAAACAGTGTCTTTGTGATTTACCAATTTTCAAATATATTTAACTAGTTTTCCCAATACAAGAAAAATTGAAGAGGAAGGGGATTAGAATATTTTTTCTTTTTTCCTTAATAGACTACAATGATTCTTATCGAAGTTAATAGGTTTTAGAAAAATTTTGAATGGGTACAGATCCTTAGCAGTCATATAAATGTCAAAGTCACATTTCAATCAACTGAAATCCATCAATCAAAGAGATCGATCAACATTGACGCGAAAAAAATAATGAATAGATAAAAAAGAGAATATTTCACAAGACAGTTTTTGAAAGCACTTGAAAATAATGCATGAGAAATGCAAACTATGATAGGCCAGCAGCCAAGTACTTGAAGGTCGCAATGAATTGAAGAGAGCTGAATTTTTGATATGTTGTAAGGGCATGTCTGACTAGTGGAAATCCAATTTTGCTACCGAAAAAACGGATGGAAAAACTTTTGGTGACAGAAAAACCTCGAAATTTTCGGAGTCATTTCAGTTTTTGGTCTATATCTCCTAACCGTGCGTTTTTGATAAAAAGCATTGGTATCCATTTTTCAAAGGGGCATAACTCAGAATCTGTTACACCCGCACGCCTTAGTATGAGCTTAAATGAAAGTTACTACCTTGACTTTCATCGTAGAATCACTCCTTCGGCCGGTTTTCCTCACGAACGTCGGCCAAAACTTAAATTTGGATTTTTTGGAAAAATGACCAGTATTCAAAGGGACGTAACTCAGAATCTATTAAAGCTACAGATCTGCGGTTGGGCTCAAATTATAGCAAATGTAATCTACTTTAAAAATGGATACCAATGATTTTCTTATGAAAAACGCACGGTTAGGAGATATAGACCAAAAACAGAAATGACTCCGAAAATTTCGAGGTTTTTCGGTCACCAAAAGTTTTCCCATCCGTTTTTTTCGGTAGCAAACTTGGATTTCCACTAGTCAGACTAAATGTTGTGTAACGGCTTAAAGAAGTCAGTAAAACATTATAAATAAAATATTTATATTTTAATTCATCATAAACTGATCGAGTAAGACAAAAGACTAAACAAAAAGTAATTCTCGATCCGTTGCTAGGTAAGGCAGATAAAACGTAGAAATCAGCCTATGTGTTTATTATATTATAATGTAATATAATAAATACATAGGTTATTATATTGTTTTTATTATAATTGGTTATTATATTGTTGAAATAAACAAAAACAAAGCAACTTACTTTTTAGACTACAGTAAACTACACAGTAAGGAACACCTACCGATCACAGAGGACTTGTAACAACTTACCCCAGTGAAATTTGTCTCTTCTTGATTAAGTCACAAGCTATAAACCAAATCTAAACATTCTCATCAAAATAGAATGTTTACTTTTCAGATCCAAGCTCATAGGTAATCAGTTGGTTAAGTAAACAAACCTGAAATCGGTCAATATCCCTCGCTTCCTGGCTATCGTAATTCGTAATTAACGTAATCGGGTCCTTGGCAGTCAAGGAGATAAAGATGGCTATACGATCAACACCAAGATATGTCTTATAAATTATTTTTTTTTACGATTAATAATTCGCCGTTTCAGGCAACTTTAATACTTACTAGACAAACGCTCTGAGCTCCCAATTAATTACAAAAGAGTCATATATATGACTATTATAGGACCTTTTTGGACTTAAGGAGAAGAGCTTTGAAGCTCCACTAAGCCATCGCATTCCTCTAGTATCCAATTCCTACAGTCCAAAATCCTTCGTAAAATCCTCAATTCTCCTTAATTTGTTACGAATAAACTCAACCATAATCACCTCAATACCCCATTCGTTGATGATTTGGCCCGAACCCGCTACCAGTCCTTTCATGACAAACTTCATTCCCACTCAAACCCTCTAGTTTCGAGCCTAGCTTCCTATTCAATTCCCGATTATCCTCCGAGGCGTCTGAAAAGAAGATGGCCACGTGTCTTTTTAAGTTGAATTTATTATTTGAGTACTGAGCCTCAATATATTAAACTTAACATCTTTCATGGGCTTCCATATACAAGAATCTTAAAAGACAGTAGTTTACGAAACTTTTTTATTTAATTTGTTTTCTTTTGTTTTTTTTTGCAATAACGTTTATATTGAAAAATGGACATTGCCTTGAGGTGTTAGAAAATAAGGTAATGCGTAGAATATTAAGATTGAGACCACTGTAGAACTTAGGAGACTACATAATCAAAAAATGCTAAGCATTCGCCCGTAAAATTTAATTATAGTGATAGTGTCGCGAAGGTTGAGATGATTATGTAAAGTTGGTGGGCAGAATAGTGAACGAATCCATAAAAAGTGTATAAGCGATGTGCCGACTGGTAAATGTCCGAATGGTAGACCGAGGTGTAGATGGGAGGATTCGGTTAAGAGAAATCTTGCGGATTTGGTTTTGGGATTGAGTGCTTATGGTTTGATACAAAAAGGAGTGTCATCACCTGACCGTTTATCACCGTATCACCTGACCATGATTGTCAGATACGTTTTAATGATTTGGCATTTCTCTTCAATTTATTTGTTTGTCGATACTTACTATTCAATTGATTATTAATCAATTTATATTACTTCTCTCAGCGCATATCAACTTTTCTGGAATTCGTTCGTCACGAAGCCAAACAACTTAACAAGCCTGATTCAACTGTTGTTAGCCGGTCACAAACTCGACTTAAATATAGTAACCTTGCAACCTACACACTGAGCTGTTCCAAAGTCCTTAAATAGCGATAGATTTGGTAGAAACTATCCTATTTCTTTGGGATAATTGATACTCCAGGAAAATTTTATGCGTCACTCTTCCTAAGATAAACAATAATAATTACTCTTAATAAATATTTTCATCAATTATAAAATTACTTTATAATCAAAATCGATTCAGTTATCTTATCGATAATTATATTAAATTCCGAAGGCATTTTTTCAAAAAATATGATCCAAAAAAAACTTCTAATACACAACTTGTATTTGTTTTTTTCAGTTGTAAGTGTGCTAGCATGAAGTCATCAATAGTTAATTAATTTAATCGGCAATATTCATCAAGATATTGTTATTTAATAGTCAATTAAAATCCTTACTTTATCGATAAATCTCAAATAAAAAATGTATTTTTAACAATTTGAAACACATCTTTACTGGGTAACCCTGATTTCAGAATGAAGTTGAAGGTGTCTGAAGTAGGTAATTGACCTGAGATTTGAATTGTGTTATTAACTTAGTTACTTAACAGGTTATGGGTATTATTTTTTTATTTTATTTTTATTTATTGCTTCTTTTTTTATAGGTTTTATTGGGCATAACAATTTAAAACGAGTTCCGTTTAATATAATTTGACCCAAAGCCGCTTTTGGCAAAAAACAAAAATTATCTTAAACTATTAGAGAACACAAATATCTATTTAATGATTCTACTTTTATTTTTAAAGAACACTTAAGAAGGATATCTATTGCAATAAAGAAAAAACACAGGAAATATTTCAAATCTGGGAGCTGACATTAGGAAGTCGAAACTGAAATTTTATGAAATTATCAATATACTTCTCCCAATAATACTCACCAATAGAATACATGCTTGTATACTCGTACAAGAAGTCAAGTCAACCCCACCAAGATTTATCAAAGTTAAGATAGATTTACGAAAAGCGAAAATAGAACCAAAAGATGATACAGGCAGAAATATTTTTGGGAAAAAGTTAGAAAAGTCGATAGTAATACCAGAGAAGGGAGGATTGAATAAACTAGGTAACAAAATGGACGGAGAAGAGAAAAATAATACCTGGCACTTGGAGAAAAATTTAAAGTTTGGAAACTTAATAACTAACTAACGTTTGATAGGAGAATGACATGGGGTTCTCAGGTTAAGATGAAACGCCAACCACTAAACCACAAACTCAATTTAATGTATTCGATATTCAGGAAAAATTCCAAATTAGGCTTAAGACAGAAATCAAACACGTATACTTACTTACTAAAACCAATTTGGACATATGCATTACAAATTTACGGGATCGCTAAACAGACTCACAGAAAACGACTCCAAACTTTTCAGTCGAAAGTATTTAGACTTATAACCAAAGCACCTTGGTTTGTTAATAACAAAACTCTGAATCACGCTTAAAAATACCAACGGTTGACGAACACATAAAAACGCTTTCAAGAAAACTACACAGACACCCAAACCCATTGATACAACAAATGGCCACTACTCTCATGCCTGAGAACACTAGGAGGAGACTAAAAGAACGTGGATGAGGGATCTATTACTATAGGAAATTACATCAAGCCAATGGAGAGTTAGCTGTTGGCTACTGTTCACCAATATGCCTAGGATTCTCTTAAGAATACCTCTCTCAATTTTAAGTAGTTTTTCTAAACTGGGAATTCATATATATATATATATATATATATATATATATATATATATGTATACTAGCTGTCCCTGCCAAGCGTTGGAATGGATTTGGATGAAACTTTACAGTAATGTAGGTTATACAGCAGAATAACACATAGGCTGTAGCAAGCGCGGATTTAGGAGGGAGGGGGCACGAGCCCCTCCCCCTCCCTGCTGACAGTTTTCTAGGTACTGTGGAGAATCCATTATACATTATAGTACATAAATAAAGAAAAATCACTTGATAATTGTGGTTAAAATAACAGAAAGGACAGGAGTGAAACTATTTGTTTTGATATCCTACGAATATTATAAATGCCAATGTTTGTTACTCATTCACGCAAATACTACTGAACGGATTTGGATGAAACTTATTGAATAAAATAGGTTATAAATCATAGGCTACATCAAGGGCAGATTTATGTGGGGTCACGTGGGCATGCCCCCCCCCCGTTATAGTACATAATTAAAGACAAATCAGGAACATAGCCTCTTGAAATTTGTAGATAGGTTCTTTGTATAGTTTAAGAAAGAAATTTGGATAATAACACCCCAAGGATTTCCCTTTTAATGGGGTAGTATAATGGGGGTTCAAAGGTTGTAGAGAATCCGTCAGTTTTGAAGTTAGACATCTGAGATTATGGATGTACGAGTAACTTATATTTAAAAAAAATAATTAAATTATTTATTTAAAATGATCTTTCACGAAACTTTATGTGGCAGGCCGAATTCCACGCGAGCGAAGCCGCGGACATAAGCTAGTATATATATATATGTATATATATATATATATATATATATATATATATATATATATATATATATATATATATATATATATATATATATATATGAAGTATTAATAAGAATTGCTGTCAGCTTTAGAATTTTCACTACTTCCATTTTACCCTTCTACGCTCATTCTTTCTACAGGTAAGAAATCTTTATGATTGTTATATCTGATAATTTATATTCTATTCAATTACTTCAGGAATGATATACTGAAGAAGCATTTTAAATGATCGTGCGAAATATACACTCTTATATAAATTGTTTAAAGATTTGATTTGAAAACCTAATCTAATATTGAAGAGGTACTCTTTAAAGTTATAATTACTGATAAAACGATTAAATTTCATAAAAAAACATTTCAAGAAGGAATCTGTTGCAACATGTGAACCGCTTTCATTACATTACAATAATAATAATAATATATCTACATCCTGGAAAGTTTTATAATTTTATCATAAAGGAGTTTCTTCTGCTTAGAAAGCAGAATCGTAGTATTTTCGTAGTGAGTAAGGGGCTTATTCAGACATTGGCTTGAAATGGAAAACTGTCTTCTCTTACAATTTCTAGCAAAAACTTTGTGTCACGATTCCTCAAAATTATTAACACTCTGGATAAAATTTGACTTATTCACCGGGGCTGCCGATATATTGAAGAAAACAAAAAAGCCGAAAATTTTGGTATCTTTATAGATTAACTATTAAACCATTATCAATAGTCAATAATTACAGATATATTTTGTACTAGCTTTTGCCCACGGCTTCGCTCGCGGGGAATTTGGTCTGCCACATAAAGCTTCGTGACAGATAATTTAAAATAAATAATTTAATTTTTTTAAACTACAAGTTGGGAGCGGAGTGGCTCAGTGGTAGAGCACTGAGTTGCCATGTCGGAAATCCTGGTTCAAATCCCGCTGCAGGCAGTTACTTTTATTTAGTCTGTTTGCGACGGGAGATGGATCATATGGGACCTAGGACTCTTCTGGGGCTCACCCAGCCTCTATATAATATTATAAAAATAGGGTACCCAAAATAAGGGGGCAGTTGAGCGTGACCTAGGACAAGTCACCACCTTGCAGAACCATTGTCCATAAAACAATATAGTTTCTACCATGTACTGAACCCCAGACTCGTTCACGGGTCATAGTGACAGGTTTTAACAATAAGTTACTCGTACATCCGAAATTTGAGATGTCTAACTTTAAAACTGGCGGATTCCATACAATCTTTGAGCCCCTAGTATATTAAGGGGGAAACTCTTGGGCGTGGAATTGTCCAAATTCCTTTCTTGGTGCTCTTTTTAGCTATAAAAAGAACCTATCTGAGAATTTCAAGATGCTAAGTTCAGTGGTTCCTGCTGTGCGTTGATTTCTGGATGAGTCAATCAGGTTACAGTTTTATATAAACTTCGCCTGTGTGATGTGTTGATTGTTGTAGAAGGTGATTTAGTGTACTGCTTTAAAACTATGTGTGATACAAAAAAACTAAGGTCATGTTTAGATTCAGCACATAAAAATCTATAAAGATCGACTGTTAAAGTTAAAAAGTTTTCAAAAAAAATTTTTTGTTGGCCTTTGCATCCTACTCTCAAGAATAAAGTAGTGTATTTTACTGAACTTCTTGGAGTGACGTTACTGTTTCTGATTGATAAGTCTATTTGCACTGTTGATATGAGATGTATTACAGCTGATGTTCATTGATAACTTTCTTTTGTGACTTCTTGTACGTCTTGATGATGGTTAGTTACATTACCATTTTAAATACTTGTAGCCTTGTTTTTGGAGTTTTACGATTTCATTCTAATATTTACATTTCGTAATTTTTTTTTATCTTTCGTTTGTTATGCACGTGGAGGGGCTCGATCCAACGCTGTCAGGTCCTTGATAAGATGTTTCAGTAGTTGGAGTGTTTTTCCTGTTTCCCCTCCAATCACCTGACTGTATTCCTGGTATATATTTCTTAGACGAGCGTGTGATCTCTTTTGTGCGTTTATAGTCCTTACCATTATGACAAACCTAGGGTTGGTTTTTCCAGGATTGTGTTAGTGCAGGGACATATCTTGGGTTCCAACTAGGGATTTTAAAACTTAAAACATATATGGTCTGAGCATGGTGAGAATCCAGGCGATTGTACAATGCAGCATTCAGGATCTCGTACTCTTTAACTATAATTACGTCATGGAATCGCAAGATACTGACATAGGATTGCATGTTATTTGTCTTAGTACCGAACGAATCCCCACGAAGTCAACAAAGGTTGAGCCGACTTGTAAACATTCGATCGGAATGTAGGAGGCAGTATTGCGTTGAGGATAATTTTAAGGATTTGGAATTAATTGGTTATAATTGGAGGGAAGTTATAAAAAATAAAACGGAGGTGAATAATATGAGAATAAGTAAAAGAGACCTAAATCGATTGAAAGATGATCAATTAAAATAGTTTATTTATTTTATTTTATTGTTAGATGTTATATATTTTTTTTAATATTTTATTTAATAGAAGAAAAGATATGAACAGGACCGTGACTCGAACACGGGCCTCCCACGTATCCGTCGTGGTACTTAGCCACCTCAGCCATCCTGGCCATCCTTCTCGGTCCAACATCAATCAATTAAAGTTTGAATGGAAAAAAGTTGACTGGATGATTCAATCCATTATTATAATCAACTAAAACTCGTCAACAACAATCAATTCCTCCGTGTAATGATTCAAAAACAGTTTACATGTTCCTTTTTACTTTATATTTGATAAGGTTATAGACGTATTGAATCACTCATCGGCCGCCATTTTTAAAATGAAAAGGCAGATAGTTATGATGAGGCATGATGATCGTATGATCATAGAGCCAAACCTCAAAAAAATAAAAAAAGTTCAGCATTCATAGACAAAAGTTGAACATAAAATTTCCATATTTAAGGGAAGATCAAGGTTTTTTTTTTTTTTATTAAAGAAGAAATTATTGTAAAAATTATTGATATTAGTAAAATAACATTGTATAGACAAAAATTGGTAGTAGTATCCTAATATAAAAAACAAACACTCGAGACAGAGGAATGATATTGAAAAGATTGGTTGAAGAGCTCCTTCATAAAAAGGAGGCAGTGACGGATTGGTGCAGTTTGGGGTAAGATGCGTTGCTTGATCCTCGTCTCCATCTTGGCGTTCTTCGGCTCCTGCGTTGCTGCAGAGGATGACCTCGCTGTGGTAACTATCCATATTTATAGCTGTTCTGTCTAACCTAACCTAAACAAGTCTATTCAAACCTGAACATGGTTATAGGAAGCAATCGTTACATAACTGAGTAATGTGTATGCAAATTCACAATCCGCTGAAAATGTTTTGAGGAAAACATCTCAGAATCTTAGTCCTATAATGATGTATTTTCGGTGTAAGTTGATTTATTACTAGTAACTATAATTCTAGTTAGAATTTGAAACGCGCCCTCTAAATTAAAGGATGAACGACATCTTGAGGTACTAGAAAATAAGGTATTCATCAAAATATTCGGTCAAAAATCGAGTCATCTAGAGAATCTGGATTACGTAACGTGGAATTGTAGAGCAATCACCCGGTTAATATAATTGAAGTGGGTTTGATAGGTTGATATAAATAATAGTGGTAAATTTGTTAGGTTTAGTTACGAACGAATTTCTAAAAAGTTAATAAGCGATCCTAATAGTAAACATCCGAAGGATAGACTTACAGGATTTGGTTTGGTATCGGCATCGAACTTTCAGATTCATTAAGCCTACTATTAATAACTTTTGTTATAATAATAATAATTAAAGAATATACCAATCTATAGCTTCACAATAAACATGATTTCATAAATGGATCAATTCTTCTGTCTCTTTTCATGACTACGGTTGCTACATAAATGAGAATCATAATATTTTTAATAAGAACACCCTATGTGTGAAACGTGTGGACTTCCGCTGAATATAAAACATCTTCTCACGGAATGCAGACGATATCAACTTCAAAGAGAAAAATCTGAGAGTTTTAGGAAACTTGGATGAGATATTATGCAACAATAAACAGAACTTAGCTTCCTTGTTTGACTTCCTAAAATCAACAGGCCTATTGAAAGATATATAAATTAAAAGAAAATTAGGTGTAAAGGATTAAATATCAACAATATCAGTATCCACTGGCGTTAATGACCTATGGTTGGCACGCCAAAGAAAAAAATAATAATATTTTTATTTTTTAAAGAGAAAAGATAGGCCCTCGACCGAGATTTGAACCCGGAACCTTGGTCTCACCGTGACATCGCTCTGCCAATTGAGCTATCCAAGGCCCATGCCGGTCGTGGACAAACCTTTTCTCTCCTAGATCCTAAAGCCCCAGTGTGCTCCCGCCATTTTTGCGATGAATACACTAGAATGAAGTTCTTTGAACCTTAATTTTAATTTAGGATCTTATTGACTTACGTCATATTATGATTTATAATTATTGGTCATTTTTTATGAGTTAAATTAAATTAATGTTCAAAGAACTTCGTTCTAGTGTATTCATCGCAAAAATGGCGGGAGCACACTGGGGCTTTAGGATCTAGGAGAGAAAAGGTTTTGTCCTCTACCGGCATGGGCCTTGGATAGCTCAATTGGCAGAGCGATGTCACGGTGAGACAAAGGTTCCGGGTTCAAATCCCGGTCGAGGGCCTATCTTTTCTCTTTAAAAAATAAAAATATTTATAACTCATAAAAAATGACCAATAGTTATAAAAAATAATATTTTTATTTTGAAGAAAAAATATTTGCCCTGGCTGAGATTCGAATCCGGGTCGTCCGTCTCTCAGTAACAGCACTCTTACCATTTGAGCTACAAGGGGTTGCTTCACAGTCAGGAAAAATCCGATCTCTTCACCGATCCCATATCCCCGTGTTCTCGCAATTTTTGCGATGTATACACGAGGAAGAATGTTCACTGAACATTACTTTAATTAGGATTAATTTTTTAATTAATTGTATTAATTTTTAAATATTTTTATTTTGAAGAGAAAAGATTTGCCTAGGCCGGGATTCGAACCCGGGTCGTCCGTCTCTCCATGATAGCGCTCTTACCATTTGCCCTGATTGTGAAGCGAACCTTGGTAGCTCAAATGGTAAGAGCGCTGCCATGGAGAGACGACCCGGGTTCGAAACCCGGCCAGGGCAAATCTTTTCTCTTCAAAATAAAAATATTTCAAAATTAATAAAATTAATTAAAAATTATAGAGAATCATAATAGATAGAGACGCATTTTAATTTACTATATTTAATCGTTTGAGGAATATTAGGTTTACTTAGTTTGATTAGGTTATCTTAGTTGTTAGTAAAAAAAATGTAAGGGTGAAGTAGTGTTGTATATTGATAATGATCAGTAAGGCTTTGGCATTGAGAGGGGGGCTGAGGATTGTGTCCAGTCGAGTTCCGAGTGTATTCCATGCCAGTCTTAATTGTGTAATATTTGTGTATTCCAAAATGAGTCAAAATAGTCTACATTGGGAGATGGGTGCGGAGGACCGGACGGATGCGGACTGGCTGGATGACCGGACGGATGCGGCAGACCGAGAGGACTGGCAGATAATAAGACTGGCAGACCGGCCAGGAGGCCAACTAAATGCTGATAAGAGCAGTGGTGGGCTAGCGTAACCCAACGCCATTACCCACCACAGCTGCACTCCGTATGCCAGTAATGGCGTGCAGGGGGAACAAAGAAAAAAAAAAGTCTAAAAGCCGAAAAGTGGATAAAAAAAAGTGACACTATAACTCATGAAGGTTTACATTTTAATTGTAAAATTTCTTTACTAAATGAAATGGATTTCATTCAGTATAAGAATTTCGTTCAATCAAGGCAATGAATGGTGAAGTTAAACATTCGTAATACTATGATCATCATCACTCCAATCACAGCTATCAGATTTCGATCAAGAGATAACCTAACAATCCCTAAACAGATCTATTTCAGTGGAGTTCAGCAATTTAGAATAATTGAAATTTATATTACTAAAAAATTTTCTTTGGGTGTATAAATAAAAATGTCAGAAACCTTATTGATAAAATAAAATTTTCTAAAAAAACATTTCAAAATAAACCACAGTTAATAATGTGGAACCACCATACAAATAAAAAACACTAACTGTTTCAATTATAAGCAATCTAACAAAAAATATACTGAACATATACACATACTAAATATTCAAACTACATTCGGGGTCAAAGTGAATATATAATTTAATTTTTTTTGTTTATAATACTTCCTTTACTCTGCATAAAAATGTAAATAAATTATACATATTTAAACAAATGGTTGAAACTAATATATAATAAGATAGTATTATACCGAATTGTCTCTGTTACAGTCTAAACTGGTGCTAGAGCAGGGATACCCGTTCGAAGAGTACGAAGTCACAACCGAGGATGGGTACATCCTCAGCCTCCATCGGATACCCTATGGCAAGAACAGCAAAGGGAAGATTGGAAAGCCTATGATAATACAGCATGGTATCTTCTGCAGCTCCGCCTGCTGGGTCATCGGAAGGCCTGACCAAGCTCTTGGTTAGTTCTTATTTAGTTACTTATTCAATCTGCACCCAAGATCTCAAACTAATATATATATTCAAACTTTGCAGGTTTCATCATGGCGGATCAAGGCTATGATGTCTGGATGCCCAACAACAGGGGAAACACGTACAGTCTCAAGCACACCACACTAGATTCCTCTAAATTTTCCGATCAAAAGAAATACTGGGATTTCAGGTAATCATGAAAAACGATGGCAGTTTTGTCAATATATTAATCCGTGTTATACAAAACATCTTCATAAGAGGAAGAAAATGGTCAGGGTAGAGATCAAGAAAATTCTCTCAGTTCGGGAGAACTTTTTCTTGGTAAGCCAACGTTTCGACACACATTGCAGGTCTTCTTCAGGGCTAGTTTGATCGGCGGGGGTTGACACTAGACTGAATGATGTCCAATCTAGTGTCAATTCCGGTATATTACACTTATTATGATATAATAAAAACACTGAACTATTCATATAAGTAATTAACAATAATATATGATGCAGTTTCCATGAGATGGGCTACTATGACCAACCAGCTATCATTGACTTCATCTTGAACAGCACAAACCACGAGAAACTCTACTACGTTGGCCATTCCCAAGGGACAACCCAGTTCTTCGTCTTGGCGACTACAAGGCCGGAGTACAACAAGAAGGTGATCCACATGTCAGCCATGTCACCCATCGCATTCCTGGATTATACCACAGGAGCTCTCAGAGCCTTTTCCCTGTTTTCAGGCACAGTCATGGTAAGTTCTTTCTTTTTCATTTGGTATATTACTCTCAATTATGAACCTATTTAATTCAATTAAACAAAAAAAATATTATCTACCATCAGGCTTGAAACCTTTGTATTTTAATACATTTTTAATTCAAATATTAAATTAAATAAAGAATATGCATCGATCAGCTCATCTCAGCTAAATTTCCTCTGAAAAATTTATTTTAAGCATTCCCGATTTATTTTATAAGAGACTTATATTATTTTGATTCTATTAAATACTATTTTTGATAATTTTTATTTTTGATAGTTTTAAATTTAAAATTTTTGATGAATTTCTAGCCATTGATTGGTATAAGATAAAAATTGATCAGCTGTTATCATCTACACTGAGCTTTGTATATAAATATAATTAGAAATTAACTAAATGACATTATTAAACAAATAATTTTTAAATTGCATTGTTAGTTTATATTTTTTTAGATAGTAGTAATAATTAAATTTTTTTGTTTACAGAAAATGCTTAACTTCATTAATATATACAACATTTTACCAAACTCACCATTAATTCAAGGGTTTGACAAATTGCTCTGCACAACAGTACCTTTGACTGATATTATATGCGAAAACATGCTATTCCTTATAACTGGTTTCGACTATAAAAATACAAACCGGGTATGCAAATATTATTCTTCATTTTATAGTACCATTAATTGAAATAAATAGTGTTTTCATTAACGATGTTGTTTTTAAAAAATATTTTTAATGAATTTCAGACTTTGCTTCCTATTATAACCAAATATACCCCAGCTGGTGCATCCACTAAGCAGTTTGCGCATTTAAATCAGCTGGAAACTAATGGTAAGAATAACTTGCGATTTATAATATTTATTTTATGTATGTATATATTTCCTATACTAACCTGTAACTTGAAAAAATACCTTAAAAAAATGAGATTATGAAATTAATCTTAATCAATCAAAATTAATAATTATCAGTGTTATATCTCTTATTTGTTATAGTATTTACAAATTCATTGCATTTATTTTTTATTATTATCATTCTCTAATATTACTAAAATGGACAAAATTGGTGAATTATAAAAAAAGTCTATATTTCTATATATCTATATTCTATATTTGAAGGCAAAGACTCTGATTATGATACGATTTCGCTTCCCTAAGTACAATAAACTCATTTTGGACAAAATTCTACTTCACCACTTATTCACCGGGGCAGCAGTTATATTCAATAGTAAATTTAGTTTTAGGTTTTAAGAGTTTTAATTTAACCTAAGCTTAAACATTTTTTTACTGCCTGCTCTTCCATTTATTCTACATATCTATACTAATGTATTACTAGATATATAATAAATTATATCATTCCAAATAAACGTTTTCAGATCAGAAGTTCACTCAGTTCAGCTACGGTTGGTTCGAGAATTTGCAACGTTACTACCAAACAAGTCCTCCTGAATACAATTTGTCCCTGATCAGCACACCTATCGCGCTTCACTATGCTGAAAACGATTGGATAGCTCGCCCTAAGGTGATTCTACAGTAATATTTTACGATTAATACTATCTTATTCTTGTGCTCATTATATTAAACATTTCAAATCGTTTCAGGATGTAGAAAAACTCAAGTCCAACTTGCAGAATGCTGAAGCAGTTCTTGTACCTGATTCCGATTTCAATCACCTCGACTTCATGTGGGCTATAAATGCTTCATCTTTAGTATACAAATCCATGCTAGAGATAATGCAGCATTATTAATTTTCAATTATACTGTCAGATATATTGTGTTTTTTTTTTTAATTTGTTCAAAAACTTTTTTTTTTAATTCCTAGATCTAATGAAATAAAACACTGTTTTTATAGTTGTAAATATGAAGATATTAATAATTCTAAATATCTTGTTTTTGTAACTGGAGTGCATCTTTATTAGTCAATCATTCACATGAGTAAATTAATAATTTAGAATAAAGAAAAATAATAATGACTGGAAAAGGTTTTTAATTTACTCATGTGAATGATTGACTGATATTAATAAAATGAAGCCTTCAATTGAGCTCAGACTCATATCAAAATGATATAATAGCACCTCCATTTGACCAATATTTCATGATGTTTTTTTCGTATTAATAATATTAATATTTGAATTGAATTATTATCAAAATAAAATTTACTACAACATTATAATGAGACAAGTTTATTTTATTGTTTTACATAAAATGAACTTTTTTTAAAATAAATAACCAATCAATGATTGTAAAGACCTCTATTAATAAAAAAAAAAACAATATTCAAATTTCAAGCTATATAGCTCTGAAAAATATATTCTACTGTATTATTGTTACAGAAAATTATTTTTGTCATTTCAATAGTAATAAAATAATATTGGACCTGATAAAACTAGAAATAAAGCAAGAATATTGGTTAACTAATCAGGAATAGATGTAATAAAATTTAAAAAATGAACTAAACGAAAATTAATAAAAAAAAAATGAAATACCAAATAAATTTATTTTTAAGAAACCTAACAATTCAGAAAATAAAAACATTTCTATCCATTTTTTTCTCTGATTTTGGTCAGTTATATAAAAATATAAAATAATTCAGATTTTTATATGAAGAAATTATTAGGCAAGCAGAGACATAAACTTAATTTTGCATAAGATAGATTATTTTGTTTAAAATCAAAGTTAAAAATTTCATTTTTTTTATTTTCCAATCATCAAAATGGAAATCCCAATCTATGACCTCGATACTTATGATAATCATAAAAGCAGCCATGATGATATGGACTGGATAAAGATAACAATAAAAAGAACAAATTAAATACTCCCTTATAATAAATCTGATATAAAGCGAAATAAATTTTGGCTAATGACAATTTTTAATCTTAATATTTTCTTAAATTGTTTTTTAATATACCGTTTTAAGATAACCATCACCTGGTTTCTACCACCATTGCATTAAAATACCGTACCATACCATACCAGTAAAATATTACCTTTGCAAAATTTTAAAGTGATTAAAAAATGCTTCCTAGTGCATATAAATGTAAATTTGGCCAGTTTTAATGTTAGCACTTCAAGATTAAACCTCAGGTCATTTATTAAATGGCCCAAATGTCAGACCTTATAAATTGGAAAAGTTTTAGAATAAAATTTGTATGCAAAATTTATAAATCAAATCATTTATTGTTTCTTGAGATTAAAAAAGGTCCTAATACGTTATTGATTGATTATTTGTTAAAAGCATTGTGTAACTCCAATTGTTATCATTTGATAAGATGAATAATCAATCTAATAAAAGATCTAAATCATTGAGGAAAACATTTTTTTTATAATTACTATCTTCTTTTTTGTTACAGTTGTAATTGAAAATTAAAATTCTTTAAAGTTACTAAATATTGTATTTAATGTGGTGTAAAATATGGTGTAAGTAAATATATAATAATAATTTTATGTAAGGTCACCAATATTTTATGTCAGGTCATAAGTATTTTATGTAAGTTTCATCATCAAGTGACCATTAAGTCCTGAAGACGATCTGCAACATGGAACAAAACGTTGATTTCTAACAAATAATTCTACAAGAAACCATTTTCTTTCTTTCTTTTTTTTACTTGTATTCACAACCACCAACCAATCATTGTACCCCTTTTACTTGTAAATTTTCCATTTTTATTTTTCAAATATCACATAAAGTAATGGATTTTTTTATTTCTATTGATTGTCAAGAGATGTTCATGAAAAAAAAAAAAGAAATTGAAAGATCTGTTAAATGATGACTTCCTCATTCTTTACATCATTCTTCTGGTTTTTGGCTTAAGTTCGAACAATGGAATCTAAATTCAACATTTTGGCTAACCTATTTATTATCATTTCTGGTGTAATAAAGTGACTTTGAAGAGTTTGAATATTACCTCAAACTAGATGATGTAAATATTCTTTAAAAAATGAAATAAATTACAGTGTCATGAAGAGGCAATTACTAACCTACTCCATCCATTTTATTAATGTTGAAGAATCACAATAATAAAAATATAAGTGCTATGAATAAATCGTAAATACTTTAACAACTAAGTGAAATAAAATAACTTTTTATAAATTCTGATTGACTAACATTAACTCATTCTTCCTTCAATTTGTTTGTATGTTACAGTCTATACAGGAAATATACACATATATAAAATATATATTACTAATTGCAATTTAGGCATAACATACCAGCTGATTTAAATGTGCAAACTGAGAGTTGTTAGAATTGCCAAGAACACCCTTTTTGGCACCAGTCAGTCTACTGTGTGTTACTAGCTGCCATGAGTCTCTTTTGATAGTGTACAGTTATTTCCCAAGAGTCAATGAGCTTGCACGTTGATTTAAAAAAAAAAAAAGATAAATAAATAAAAATTAATTTCTTACATTCTTTATCTTTTGTGTCTCAATTGTTTTTAGACATGCAGTCTCTTCTTCTGGTGATAATTCTTTTTCTCTTTCTTTCTTTTATTAAACTGAAATGATATGACAAGGGTCTTTTGATTGTTCTCATTATCAATAGTCCAAGATATTTACTTATGTTTCAAGACCACCTGAACACTTTAGACGAAACATTTTTTTTCTTTGATTGATTGATTATTTTGTATAAATTAGACAATACTGTCAGCGTAGATTTCTTTAAGCCGAGTGGCACTGTTAGATTAAGTGGTTCTCTAAATCATAGAATTTATTTAACTAAGTGTATTATAGAATTAAATTGAATTAACAATGTTTTAAGTTAAACCATTTGTATGTTAAAGTAAGTGGAGCAGAAAGGAAGAACTGATTTCATAGTCATATGTTGTTAAGTATTATCACATAGATTTCAACTATATTCTAATGTTTTTTTTTACCTATTACCTATTTTTTTACCTTTTCTGGTAGCAGTGGCATATGCAGTTTGAGAAATTGGGGTGATACATCCTTTTTCATAATTAATAATAAAAATGTATGACTTTCACACCCTCTGAATTTAAGATGAGCATTTGCAAATAAATAATAAATAACCAGTGTCATAACTAGGTCATTTCAAAATTGCCTACAAAGAGGAGGGCAAAGAAGATTCAATCATAACTGATTCGATAAAAATTAGTTAATCAATAAAATGAGCAAAAACTCAAAAAGAAACATAAAATAATAATTAGAATGCTATTGGGAGAATTTTAAGAGCAAAACATTTGGAAATAACTAATAAATGTTTCTTTGATTCGGGCATCAAGACATACACCAAAAAATTCAGATCAATGACTATTTAATTGAATGGAGGGAGTTTGATTTCTCTAATTGATGAATCTGGACTGCTGATATGAGGTGTGCTGTATTTGACTGTCATCGATGTGAATTTTTTGTGATGATTCTTGAATTGGTGAAATATTGGCTGATCAGTTATATTCCAGTATTTTAGAGACTTAATACTTTGTTTTTTAGATTTTTCCAATTGCATTTTAAATATTATTAATGTTTAAAGATGATGAGGTTTATTTGAAAACATATTATCTTGATTACAAGTATTTAATAACTGTTAGTTTTATATTAAAATTATATTTATAAAACAGTTTTCATTATTGAATAGAGGAGATGAAATAAAAATGACTACTACACTCACCTACAATCGAAAAATCATTTTGTGCTCAAACAAAATTCCAGATGAATTGCTTCTTGTACAATGAAATATGAAAAAAATATCGATATCGGCAATCATGGTATAAAAAAAAATCGATCAGTATCGCACGTTCATATCTGCTTAATGTATAAATTATTTAATGAATATTAATTTAACTGTGTTAGAATTTTAAACTCATGAAATTATAATTAATTAAATTGAATATTTTTTTAAAATAGCGCTGAATGGATTGGTAAGCGTCCGAGGGATATATTGAAACCTTTTATTATTAATAATATTATAAAACTAGGACAGTTAACACGCAGAATTCTTCTCTATTTTCTAAATCGAGCCCAAGGTCTTCTATACCTTCACTTGTTTGAGGCCATTCGACAAAATGCTTATTGGAGTCACTATCACTTTTTCCAGATGATAGAATGATTTCTTCTCCTAGGTAAGTTCTTGGTACTTCCTAGCTTTTATCGGCTTAAATTAGTATCACTTGGAACTACTACATTTATGATTCCAGCCATACTTTTTTATGAATCACCACAATGTCCAGAACTCTGTGGACGTGATTTTTTGTTCAGCCCAATAAATTTTCCCACTTATTTTCTAAAAGTTTTTTCTGGCGTATAATCATAGTACTGCATATCATTGTCAGTAATCTCAATATTCTGCAATTACTTCGGTGGTATTTCTTTACTACATTATAATGCCTAGCAAGGGCGGATCCAGGATTGTTTTCTGGGGGTAGTATTCATAGAAAGGTTTCAAAGATTTATTAAAATACCTAAGCAATAGTTTCACTCATGTTATTTCTGTTATTTTATTCGTATATTTTCACAACTATCATCACCTGATTTGCCTACAGGTATGTACTGTAACGGATTCTCTACAGTACACAAAAAAACGTCTGGGGTGAGCACGTGCCCCCGTGCCTCCCCCTAGATCCGCCTAAGATGCCTAGTCAAGTAGTCCGCTTCAGGCACAGCTTCGCATACATTTGCCACTTGCTGTACTGGACTTGTATGTTTTAGAGGAAACTCGACATTTTTCTCCCTAAGAATCCTAATGTTTTTGTGTCGGATCCTAAATCTCTACCTGTTCAGGCAATCCTCCCCAGTAATTCCAAGTCTTTTAAGTTTTTCTTTTATCTGTTTAGCGTAACCACTTTTTCAGTTTGTATATCATTGAATACTTAGCCTTATTATTATTATTATTACTTTGCCGATTTCTACCGAAGAATGCGCCTGAAGGGACCTGAGTCAAAGCTGAGGCTAGAAAAAAATTAATTTCTAACATTTATGATCTTTCTGACTATATTCATAGTTCCGAGCAAAACTGCTCTCTGCATGTGTTCAGGAGCATTTAAAGAGAGATTCAAGTCTTTCACAGTTTGTTGTTTATTCATTAACGTCACTGCTGCTATGGCTAATCAGACGATGCTACATTGGGAGTCTTAAATTTCGTCTATCCAAGTATGATTAGGATAGGGATCTTTAACGAGTACTTGACACCATAGGCGTAACAAGGGGGGTTATTGGGGATGTAACCCCCCACCCCATTGCTTTGAAGAAATTTAAAAAAAATTGTAAGTAACAATTTAAAAGAAATACAAATTTGAAGGATTTTACTTTTTCAAAGTTATTGTTGTGGGTTTACAGAAGTAAGGGTCAATAATGTCAAAAACACTACAAAGAAAGTGCAAACACTGTTATTTTAATGAATAAAAGGTACACTAAAATAAAAAACCAAAACGTAATATTGTTTATTTACAATTAATTTTATTATTATAGCGGCAGTAGTAGCATCTAGCGGCAACAATAAGATCGCAAATGTGAGAAGAACAGTTTAGATAATTCTTAGAATCTAGAAGTAAAGACTGGATGGGTCTAGAAAGTTCCCTATGCAATTAACTATAGTAAGTTAGTGTAACCAATAAATAAGGTTACTTGTATTTAAAAGCTATTTCTTGATTGCCCTTCCAAAAATAACATATATAATGAAAATAACATTTATAACTTCCAAAATAACATTTATAAAAAATTATAATCTATTTACTTAATATATATATATATATATATATATATATATATATATATATATATATATATATTATATTACGAGGCATCTGTTTTAAAGGGAGTAATATGTAGGAGTGGCTGATTGGTGGGGGTTAACCTCCTCCTTCCCCCATGAGTCAACTCTAGTTACGTTAATGCTTGACACCGCACAGGCTCGGGACCCCTATATTTTCGAAGGATGGCGTAACCATAAAATCCTAGATACCTACATGCCGGGCTATGAACCCGCGACCTTGGACATACAGGGTTGTTATGCCCAACCATCGCAGGTGACCTCCATTCCCTTATAGGTAGTGTTAATCGTCATCACCGGAATCAAGTCCATTTTAGAGAGGACTAAAGGACAAAGCTTTAGCCTCCTCAAGTTTATAAAGTTGGTTCAGATACTCATCCAGGTACTGATAATTTTGATTTTTCAGCGATTTTTTTAGTATTATGTTTTAAAAAAAAATAAAATATAAAGGTTGCTGTTTTGCTACACTGTAAATGGCTGCTGTGGTGATTGATTTCTAGTTATGATAGTGAAAGTAAGGAAAAACAAATGAGTCAAATCGAAATAACAACGCACTAAAATGTATTTTACTAATTATAGAAAACATGTGATAACAAATGATAACGTCCCTTCGTATCAGATCATTCTTCCCCTACCCTCCCTCTTTTTTCCCGGAAAAATTTCTGCATAAGCTATTATCTTGTTAGATTTTCCTATCATATATGGGACACTCCAAAACTTTTTACAATTTTTTTTTTCACAAGTCAAGTTTTACTGTACATTTGCTCCCGAACAAATATTTAACTTGGCCACTCAGGTATTATCTACTTCGGCATTAGATATCGCCTGAATTTCCGTAGGAGGAGCCGCAATTATCGTGAAATAAAACAAAAACATGGAAAAGAAAACACTCGAAATGATATGATTGGAGAGCCATTGATATAGAGGAGAGAGGCTCGAAGAGACGCCAGTGCAAGGAAGAATGTCCTCAGTCAACTTCCTCGCGTTCTTCTTTTTCTGCTACTTCCGGTACGTCGCAGCAGAGGATGACCTCGCAGTGGTAACTATCCTTCTTATATCTTCCTTAATTCTTAGCTTAGAACAGTTCTATCTATTTACAAAATCTACTATGATGTCACTCAACATTCCAAACACACTTTATCGAGATAAATATTTTAATATTTCCATTCCTTCATCGCCTAGAACTAATCGAAAAAGATAAGACATTTCAAACATGAAACTTTAATTAGTGATCCTGATAAAACACTCGTAGAAAAATAACCTCCGTATCTCATTTCAATTAACACCTATTATAGATACTAGATCAATTCCTATTACCTGAAGATAGTTTGAGTAGTCATTTCATAAAAGTAAGTAGACGCTTTTCAATATTTTTTGTTGTTCTTATTCCGTAGATTGTCGCTTCGAGTTGAGTTAGAGCAAGTCCCTTTTAATATTTTCAATAAATACAAGTTTGTTTGATAAATTAACGTAACTTTATGTTGTTATGGCAAATCGGAGATGCTGCAGTGTGAGCTTTAAATTTTGCCTATTTAAGTTTAATCAGGATGGGGATTTGTAACGAGTTCCTGACATCGTACAGGCTCCGGACCCCCGTTTAACGTACTTTCCGAAGGACAGCATAACCAAGGATTTCTTCTCTCTTTAAAAAAATCCTAGAACCACATTCCGGGCTACGAGCCCGCAATTTTGGGTTATACTTCGAAATGTTCATTGAAAATTATTTTTCGAAGAATTGTGCCATATACCTGGACTAAATTGAAAGGTATTTTAACGCTTAAGTTTAAGGTTGGGGAACAAAGTACCTCAGTAGGTACTTGAGTGAGGATCTTTTTTTGCTTTAGGTACGCTAGCTACTTTTACTAGGTAAAAAATAACTGCTTTTAATTATTTACTTTTTTTCCTCTTTATACTTACATCCACGCCTATCAATAGGGTTGCCAGATGTGTTAAAGAAAAAAAACCGGTCAACTTTTTAATTTTTTTTAATAGCTCATAAATGTTATAGAAAATGACAAAAAGCTTACAACCTATTTTTGGATATGTTTAGCATTCTATTGTGCTGCTTTTAACAACTGTTTATTGCAAGAAATGGTATCTTTGAACTCAGTGCAAACATAAAAACTCGGACTGTTCGAAAACCGGACATCTAGCAAACCTACCTGCAGATTGGCTGTCAGAAAAATAAAACAAAATGGCATGAGAGGCATGAAGTAATTATTTACTAAAATTAAATTGATATTTCAGTTACTTTTTACTCACTATGGTGATTTATGATGAATACCAAATTATGAGATATATGTCGCTCGAGCCTTCAGTAGCATTTCTATTGGTTAAAGCTTTGTAATTCAGGGAGGGCATATCTAATACTCCATTTCCAACATGTATTTTCTTTTTCTTTTTTAATAAAGCATATTTTGAGTTGTATCATGTTTGAATTTGAAGTTTTATAGGAATAACGACATAATTTAAAATTAACAAGCCTTCAAATTTTTAAAAAATTTCAAATGGTTAATAAGGTAGCGTCAAAACTATCATTACAACTATGCTTTGTTTTACCATTTCCCAATTATTCTTGTCAATTCACATGAGACTTTCAGATATCTCTATTGAAAAATTAGAGTTTTTGAGTTATGAAATCGTTCTATTGTTTATTAAAATCGTGTAATTATATTTAATTGAGATATAGAGCTCCAACAAATTAATTTTGAGAAATGGTTAGATCTGTAAAAATAAATGATTATTAAATAATTAAAAATAAGTTACTTTTCGACCTGTAAAAGTAAGAAGCATACCTAATGCAAAACACTACTGCGTTGTGTTAATCTCTTGGTCGCGATCGGCTGTGGTAGAATAATTATTTATCGTGTCAACACTCATGACCCATTATTTATGTTTATGCGGTTGAGCGTAGTGTTGACCAATCACCTCCTTACATAACCGTTAGAGACAGTATGGCTCCTACCATGCACTGAATACAATAACCTTCCTGAGTTCAATAATACATTATTTTTAACTGTATTAAAAAAATTTAAAATTAGATTTTGTCAAGTTAACATTTTATTTTTTTTAAGAGGCTTTTATTGATTCTAACAATAGTAAAGGTATTGCATATATGTATCTTTTTATTCTGATCAATGAAGAAATTGTAAATGCGGTTGTTTTCAACATTTACTGGTCAAACCCTCTAAGCTCCCAATTAATTATAAACGATTCATATAAACGACCATTATGAGACCTAATTGGACCTACGGAGTAGAGTTTTGAGGCTCCACTTTGCCATCGAATTCCTCTCGTATCCTTACAATTTAAAATCCTTAATACTCCTTATTTTGTTACGAATAAAGTCATCCATAAAGACCTTACTGTCCCATTTGTTGCTGATTTGACCCGAACCCGATATCAATCCTTTCATGACAAATTTTATTCCCACTCATTCGTTATAGATTGAAATCTAGCTACTGTTTCACTTTCTGATAATCCTCCAAAAAAAAAATTGTGTTTGGTAAAATTTGACCTGTACAGTCAAAACTCTATTTGGCGGTAGCTTTATTTCGTCACTCAAATTCCTCAATATTTCAATACTAGTTACAACAACCACTCAATTTTCAATTAAAGTGCATAATTTTATTATTAATGACTAATCTTTACACGTTATGAAGATGGATAATATAATTAAAATGTTTTATCTTTGTACTTAATAAAAAAAAAAGGCGTAGATTGCATTTCGTATGCATTATTTTCAAGAGCTTTCAAAAACGCTCTTGTGAAATATTATATTTTTTTATGTATTTATTGTTTTGTTTTTTTTTACGTCTAAATTGATCGATTTCTTTGATCGATGGATTTAGTTTATTGAAATGCGTCATTGACATTTATGTGACTGCGATGGATCTGTGCCAATTCAAAAGTTTCCTATAACCTATTAATTTTTATAATAAATCATTGTAATAGATAATAGAAAAAAAAATCTAATCCCAATTCCCATCAATTTTTTTGTGAGGATTTGAGTTTATAGATTCTTAGAATTTAAATATCGGATAAAAAAAAGACCCATTTGTCAGTAAAAACAACTAATAAGATAATCTCTGTATTAAATAAAAAATATTTTAGTGATATATATTATCGGGATTGCCTAGTAACGGATCGATGATTTTTTTTTAGTCTCTTTTATTCATTTTATTCTTTATTATATTCCGATGTTCACAGCATTGGCAATTTTCCTTCCTAATTTATTTGAATAATTGCTCAAATAAATTTCTCTATAAGATGGAAAAGTTTTTAATATATTATCATAGTATGCGTTATCGGCGTTGCCTATAGCAACGGATGGAGGAATTGCTTTTTGTAATTTATAAATTTGTTTAAAAATTATCAAATCACAGAGCTACTATGGCTGACTTATTTAGGCCGTTCCACTGATTTTGAATTTAAATGAAAAAATGGAAATCACCGATTTAAAAACTAAAACAAGCTACACCACATTCCAATATTTCGATTTCAGGGCCGTTATTTCAATTCAGAGAATGCAGAGAAATAAGATTGATATTTTCTTTGAATATAAAACAAATAAATATAAAATAAAACAAATAAAATAAAAAACTTTCATTATTTTATTTAATGCGAAATACTCGATATTTCAAAACAATCTTAAGTAGTCACATTTTAATAGACTCAATAGCGTGCTACGAAATAATTAATGAACAGAATTTCGATTTCTAGATTAATATAGGGAACATGTTCATTGACCATTACTTTAAATAATTTAACATTAATTAATTAAAGTAATGGTCAATGAACAATCTTCCCCATGTATACATCGCAAAAATTGCGAGAACTGGGGATTTGGGATCGGTGAATAGAATGGATTTGTCTGACCTAGTTACGAGCCATGGTAGCTTAGTTGGAAGAGTGCCGCACTAGAGATGAGGAAGACATGGGTTCGAATCCCGGCAAGGTAAAATCTTTTCTCTTAAAAATAAAAATATTTAAAAATAATTACCATAAAAATAAGAGAAATAAAAAATAGCATTTGTATATTTTGTGAAATGGGGATTGTTCCGCCGTTAGACTGAAAAATGGCACCCCTTTAGTAACAAACACAATCTACAATAGCTATTAAGTTATCAATTGAGGACTTTGAGAGCCCTTGCATCATTCTCCAATTTATACGGTGGTTCCTGTCTCAGCCCTATATTATTTGATTTATTTATTAATGACATCCCAAAAAACAATAATGTAGATATCGCACTGTTCGCTGACGATACAGCAATACTGTCATCATCGTATAAGATAACTGCAATAATTAAAAGACTACAGGAAGCATTTGGCAAAATTAACAAATATCTGAAAAAATGGGGACTCAATACAAATACTGACAAAACCGAAGCTATAATTTTCACAAAACGAAGACCTATACTCCCCTCTACCATACTACTTAACAATATCTCAATACCTATATCAAAACATATTAAATATTTAGGAATTTCTCTAGACCGCAAACTACTATTCAACAATCATATCAATATTGGGTTATTTAGGTGTTTTGATTGACTGCACCCCCAACTATTTCTTCCTTAAATCATATCAATAGTAAACTGAATAGCGCCCGCAGAATATTATACAAAATGTATCCATACTTTAACAAAAAGTCAAAATTATCTGAAAAAAATAAGGGAGTCATTAGGCCTATGATAACTTACGCATGCCCAGTCTGGAGTTTAGCTAGCAAAACACACATTAACAAAATACAGATCTTCCAAAACAAATGTCTAAGAATCATAAAAAACGAACCAACAAACTCCCCAGATTCTTCACCTCATGCCAACTTTCAGACAACACACTCATACAAGAAATAGGAAATTATACAAAAACAACAACACCAAAATACAGACACAAACGAACAAAACACATACTATTATAAATAATATGCATGTTGTATTATGTTATACGTAAATTTTGTCTTAAGTAAATCCTATGTACTCTCTTTTCTGTTGTTTTTTTTAAATTTTACCAACAACAAAAACATATTAATCAGTAACCGTTGTAATGTGAACTCATTTTCATTGTAAGGGATTATCCCACCAATTTTTTTAAATTTGTACATATTTTAAAATAAAATAAAACAAAATATTTAAAAAAAAAAAATTTATACGGCATTTAATCCATCCTCCACATTCTAATGCTTCTTACTCTTCACCTTTTTATTTTCTGACTGAAACTTTATAGATGTCAACTAGTTTTATAAAAGATTTATTTGATTTTAACTTTTTTTTTTCCACATCAGTAGGTGTTTTTCTTGATCGACATCCATTAAAGTGTTAAGGTTTTCCTTGTAGTTCCTACAACCTATTGAATATGTTAAATTGTTTCATAAATTAATTTAGAAACCACTTCTTCTTTATTTATTTATTTTTGACTTATTAAATGACCTAGTAATTTAGATTCAAAATCAAAGCTATTAACCGAGTTTTTTGAATGGACACGTCAGATATTTATGAATAACAAACCATTGTGAAATAATTTGAAGTGTTTCTCATTCGAGCTACTTAAATTTATTATTTATTTTTTATCGTAACACTCACAGATTTACTTACAATTGTTTATGCATTATATAACCATTTCAATATCGCCTCACTATTCTCACGAACAATTAGTAAACTGATGCAAAAGTAATATTATTGTATTGTATTTTATCTGTTGTGGCAATAAGAAAAATACAATCATCACTCGATTTGACGATTTTCCTCATGACAAATAATCTCTACTAATTATCTAGATTGATTTGAATTAAATTCTTTTGTTATCTTGTAGCAATTGAAATCGATAAAGTGCAATTAAAAAATAGGTATTTTTATTTAATTTGTTTTTTTATTATTATTTTTTATAGATACCACTTACCTATTGTTGATAAACCTATGCTGTTATATAACGCTAAACAGTTTGTACGAAAACGCTAATTTCAGGAACTAAACAATTCGATCATAAAAACAAATTTGTAATAGATGGAATGTTATCGATTAAGGTTTTATGCTTTATGGCGTAAAGTAACGGACAGTAAACATAAATTTCCACATGTACTGTTGTCATGGCTATTTGGATGATGATAGTCCTAAAGTTTTCCTATCCAAGTAAAATTATGATAGGTATCTAAAAGAGTACCTGACACCACACACACACTCTGGACCATCATTTTATGTCTCCTCCTAAGGACGGCATGACTAACGATTTTTTACACCCTTTTAAAAATCTAAATGCTACTTGCCAGGCTGCGAACCCGATCTTGGACATATTAGGTTGGTATGGTAACCACTAAATTACATTAAAGTTGTCACTTCAAGTTGAGTTTCAACAAGTTTTAACTGTTCATTCCTTTCACTTTTAATATTTTCCAAAATACAAGTTATTGTGAGCTTTATTATGGAAAAGAGAATGTCATTATCAGCAATGACTAGATTTCGGTAATGATTTCATTGAGAAATAAATGTTTCAACTAATATTTCGAATTATATATATGTTACTTGAAACGTTCATTTTTAGATGTAATTTTTCCTATAATTACATTATCTTTTCCATAATAAAGCTCATGATAAATTGTACATTTGGAAAATATTATAAAGGAAAGGAATGAAAATTTAAAATTTGTAGTGACTCAACTCCGACCGACAATCTGCGAAATAATTACCTTTTTTCATTATTAAGAGCCAAACTTTATCATTCTGCTGCCCAGCAAAGAAACTGACTCAAGCTTCTGATGTATGGAGTTCTAATAAAAGAACCATTTGTCAATTGTTTTTAAAATTTTCCAAATATTAATTGAGAAAGATGCAGAAGAAGAACATTACAACTGCAATAAACAGATCCTGGCCTGTTTTTTACTTCTTGTTCCTAAAAATGGACATTTTATGTTAGGTTGTATCCTAATTTCAGGAACTTTGAATTAGGGTTTAGCCTACAACTATAGCAACCGAGCAGTAACCATAAATAATACTTAATGCTATCTATGGTTACTATGAAAGGTGTAATTAATTTATTCCCATTATCAATATTTTAGCTAAAATTTACCAAAAATGTTATTGTTACAGTCCAAACTAGTGCTCGGACAGGGATACCCTTTTGAAGAGCACGAAGTCGAGACAGAAGATGGCTACATCCTCACCCTCCACAGGATACCTTTCGGCAAGAACAACACAGGGAAGATAGGAAGGCCTGTAATAGTCCAACATGGTGTACTGGCCAGTTCAGCTTGCTGGGTCCTCGGAAGGCCTGATCAATCTCTTGGTTAGTTCTCATATTGTTATCAATTGTTCCTGCAACTCCAAGAAGATCCCGAACTAATAAAAATCTTCAAAATTTGTAGGTTTCATCATGGCGGATCAAGGCTATGATGTCTGGATGCCCAACAACAGAGGAAACTCATACAGTCTCAAGCACAAGACTCTCGATTGCAATAAGTCTTCTGATAAAAAGAAATACTGGGATTTCAGGTAACCATGAACAACGTGTAGAATTAAATGACCTGGAATCCAAGTCATTTTGGATGAAATATTACTTAACTTAATCTTTCTCTAGTATGGGTACTAACAAAAGAACATTTTTCACAATTGATATAATGTGTAAGACCTAGTAAATTCCTAAATCAATTTATATATTCTCTAGCTATGGAACATGGGTACTTATGTATTAGCCGGTCTGTGTGGACTGTTATCCGCCATCGTTTATAACCTGAACAATGATAATTCTGATACAGTTAACACCTACCTTATTACTTCTATTAATGGAGACTGTAAAATACAAAATGTAATAATAAAATGCTGATTCTAGAGCCCTCTAGCTGCATTCCTCCTCTTACATAAGTGTTTTCCCTATACTTTCGAAGAAAACATCTTCATTTCCATCCTTGTCAAAATTCATTTGATATACTTTTTTATATAATTTCATCTTTAGAATTAGTCCAAACTTGAACTGGAAGTATTCTTTTAAAGGGTCCTATTGATATTCCCAAAGTGTTATTGCCTATTCATCAAATAGGCAATAACAAAAGGAATAAGACGAAAACACAAAATTAAATTTAATAAACAATCCAGAAATTTAAATAAAAGAAAACAATTTAATAACACACAAAAATAACTCAAATCAGACGAGTGATAAGGAGAGGTTATATGAGTTAAGAAGGTAGCTTTCATGCAGACCGGCTAGTACACAAGTTCCGAAGCATGTTCCAATTCTTACAACACTGAACAATTTAAAGAAGTAATTAACAATATTATGTCTTTCAGCTTCCATGAGATGGGTTATTACGATCAACCTGCTATCATCGATTTCATCTTGAACAAAACGGATCACAAGAAACTCTTCTACATTGGCCATTCCCAGGGAACGACTCAGTTCTTTGCCTTGATGTCCACGAGGCCGGAATACAACGACAAAGTGATCCACATGTCCGCCCTGGCACCTATTGCCTTCTTGGACCACACCAGAGGAACCTTGAAAGCACTCACCTTCTTTTCAAATGCGCTTGCAGTGAGTTGATCTAACACTAATTATAACATTGCGTAATCGGTAAAAGAAAATTTCTGTAACATTTAATATTGGCTAAAATAATTATCAAATGTTCCAAGACTTCATTAAACCAATCAGTGTCGGAATTTCAACAAAGAACCAAAAAGAAATGGACTAGCTTAATTAATACTTCCTCAAGATAAGTAAAAGGCCTCAGATGATAATGAAAAAAAAATGCCTTGATATAGGGACTTTTATGTCACGTTTTATACATTTAATGCTGTTTTTTAATAAAGCTCATCAATTCTACTGAACTGATTTAGGTGCCATTGTCATAAGCTGTGCCAATGGTTTGTGATACCCAAGTTTGGGTTATTCCAGATCAATCATTAATGCATGTTTATATTTTTATTTCTCATTTACTATCATTGTTTTTTTTTTTTTACAGAAAGTTGCTAATCTGTTCAGCATTTACAACGTTTTGTCAGGCTCTCCCTTCATAAGAAGTGTCGAAAAACTGTTCTGCAGAACTTTGCCTGTCACGGGTATTATTTGCGAAAACATACTCTTCCTGATAGCTGGTTATGATTCACAAGAAATTGATACTGTACATATTTATATTACTTTTTTTAGTTTTATTCTTTCTCTTATCACATGCAGTAAATCGAAGCATGTTTTTATTTTAATTGAGAATATTATGTTTTTTGTATTTTCAGACAATGATTCCCATCATTACGACATACACTCCAGCTGGTGCATCCACCAAGCAGTTGGTACATTTTGGTCAAATGGCAAATAATGGTAAGTAGCCGTTACCATTACTTTCACTATACTTGCAAAGTCCAATAAAATTTATAAATTTAAAGTCTGAAACAACTAGAAACTGAAAGCTGTTTCAGGCTAATTCAGCACTTACTAGGCAAACACTCCAAGCTCTTAATTAATTACAAAAGACTCATATACATGACTTTTATAAGACCTATTCAGACTTATGGAATAGAACTTTGGGGCTCCACTAAGCCATCGAATTTCTCTCGTATCCAATCCTTACAATCAAAAATCCTTCGTATGCTTCTTACCTTGTTACAAATAAAGTCATCCATAATGACCCTTTGTTGCTGATTTGGCCCAAATCCGGTATCAGTTCTTTCATGAAAAATTTTATTCTCACTCAAACCCATTTATTTCAAACCTACCTACCTATTCGATTCCCAATAATCCTCCAAGATTTCTGAAAATAAGGTGACCTTTTAACTTCTAAGTTGATTTTGTTATTTGAATATAGCCGATATGTAATTTATCTACTTGTCATTTATTGATTACATTTAGGCTATTGATTATATTTACTTGTATTATATTATAATACTGTTGTAAATTTCAATTAATAATTTTTTTTTAAATTTAAAATCAGTTTTTGGAATTCCATTGTATTTCCACTGAAACATTTAGATCATTTATTTAAAGTTAAAACACTGATTACTAATACAACTGCTAGTTAACAGTCGTTGGTAAGAAAACTACACTCGTTCACAATAATATCTCTATTTCAGGTCAGAAATTCACTCAGTACAACTATGGATGGTACGAAAATTTGGTACGTTACCACCAACCAAATCCTCCAGAGTACGATGTATCCCTTATCACTACACCAGTCGCTCTCCACTACTCACATAACGACTGGATCTCCGGCATTAATGTAAGGCTCTTAATCCATAATCTTGTATTATTATCTATTATAATAATATATAAGTTATATTATCATTGACGAATAAATAAAATCATTTTAAAACTATAAATTATTTTAGGATGTACTCAAACTGAAATCGAAACTGCCCCACACTGAAGACGTTCTCGTTCCCTTCTTCTACTTCAACCACCTCGACTTCATGTGGGCCAAAGATGCCTGGACTCTGCTCTACAAACCCATGTTGGAGATTATTCAGCAATATTGAACAGATCACCTAGAATACTAACAGAGTATTCTAGAGCACTGAACACGTACTAAGTTGTATTAGTATGAAAAGAATATAACAGAGCAACGTATGACCAAAACTTTTTTTTATATACTTAATGATTGAATGTAATAATACTTATTTTTGTAATTGTAAATATATGTTAATATTAATGTAAATGGCTATTTTTTTTTTTTTATTCAACTCATAACGTAGCATCGCATAGTTATAACGAATTAATTAACTGCTGAAGAAATTAAAATATATGCACCATAATAAAGTTTACTGAAAATAATTGGTAATTATTAATAAATTATGTTGATATGGCAAAAAAAAGCATAAACGTAACAATCAATGAATTATTTTGATTGTAAGGATAGAGATAGTTGTGGGTACAGTCAATTGAAACACCATAATAAGTGCATACTTATTTATTGTGTGCCGACGTTTCGACCTACCTTGCAGGTCATCTTCAGGGCAAATATACCGAGCGGCTGCAAGGTATTATATTATTAAAATATTTAAAAGAATGGAAATATCCCTCTTCCTCTCCTATCAAAAAAAAAAAACAAGAACAAGTTTCAATAAAATAAAAATACTAAATACTTTTTCAGGTTTCCACGGCCATTATTTGTACACAAAACTTCAGTGGTTTCTGGTTTAGACCATGTTGTTGAATTTTTCTTCGCCAACGTTTCGCCAGACATACTGCTAGCATCTTCAAGGCTGGATCGAGATTCTCTATTCTAGAAAAATTCAACAACATTTGAAAACCACTGAAGTTTTGTGAATAAAAATACTATTTTGTAGTAAACTTGTGGGTCCTGTTTTTTAATTCATTTAACGTCACTTTATGCTACTATTGCTAATCAGACAATGCTACAGTAAGAGTCATAAATTTTGCCTATCCAGGTTTAATTAGGATAAGGATTTTTAACGAGTACCTAACATCATACAGGCTCGGGAACTCCATTTTAAGTCCCTTCTGAAGATCATTACCTTTTTCAGACCAAATATTCTACGCAATACCTTATTTCCAAACACCTTTTTTTTTTAAGTTTAATTTATTGATATTTACAAATATAATAATATTACAACAAGTAAATTTGCTAATATGAACAAATGACATGAAAAAAACACTTGTGAAGAAACTACCGGTTATCACTCCAATAAAGTTCTATAGTAGAAGGTCTCAAGGCCATCTTCTTTTCAGACGCCTCGGAGTGTTATCAGGAAAGCAAGTTGAGAGACTAGCGGATTCAAGTGTGTAAGGAGCTTGTCATGTAAGCATAGGTATCTAGTTTGAGCCAAATCAGCAACATATGGGATATTAAGATCATGATGGATGAGTTTGTTTGTGACATAATAAGGAGCATTAAGGATTTTTGATTGTGAGGATCGGATACGAGATGAATTGGATGGTTTAGTAGAGGCCCAAAGCTCCATGTGTCCAAATGGGTCTGATAACCGTCATGTAAATAAGTCTTTTGTAATTAATTGGGAGTTTGGAGCGTTTGTCCAGTAAATGTTGAAGTAAGCAAAAATGTCGAGCAGTTTCTTGTCTTTTTAGTCTTGTAACACCTTTTGTCTTTTTAGCCAAACCCCTTAAGGAAGTTTTTCATCAATCTACATGAACCGCTAATATAGGAAAAAATAAATAAATGAAATAAAAGTATAAACAAAAAATTATAAAATTATTACATATAGAATGCGATGGTTGAACGATGTGGAAGTAAACCTTAAGCTCCTGGAGGTAAGAACATAGAGAAGAGCCGTGGGAGATCGGTCAAAGTGGAGGCAAATTGTGAAGGAGGCCAGGCCCTCCATGGACATTGGTTTGATGATGATGATGATAATTATTTTTCCTGTATTTTTTAATCCCTTTTCCATCTTTTTCCACAGTCCAGAACTTATTGTTAGTACATAACAATAATTGAATATTTAAGATGATAAACTGCATATTTGCGGACTGTTATGGTATATGCATATTTTATGTTTTTTATTCCATATAAAAATTACATTTTCAAATTACAAAAGTAAAGGCTTGTGTTATGGCTATTCTTAAGAATATATGTTGTAACGCAGTTTGGTAAATAAACGTATGAAGATAATGATTTATTATTCAATAACTACCAAATGAAAACAAAAATTTGATTCCACTTCACTTCCAGATTCAGATTACCCTAAGATGATTATCTCAAAACCTCTTGCAGTTAGTTTGCTGTATTAACCGATGATAAATATTATTTAAGTACTTACAGGGCAATTCTCAGAAAATTAAACAAAAAAAGCATACCCTGGTGGGTAACGGATAAAATATTAAAAAATCAACATATCTTTATTATTATATAACAAATACATTTATGTAATATATTTGGCAGCAAACATATAACTCTATATTTACAAATTCGACGAATAGGCAGTTCAAAGCATTCATTAAAAAATTGAATAGAGCCTAAACCTTATTATAATCTCAATCCCTTGTAATTTTGCAATCATTTTCAAATATTCGAATGCATAACTTAATCCAGAATTCTAATTATCTTCTTTTAGAATATGTTTTGCTGAGTAATGCGAAAAATGCGAGAATTCTGAAACCAACTATGAGGCCAACGAGAGCGAAGTAATCCCCAAGATAGTTGTCCTGAAAATAATCATATTTTATGATGAAAATTATATGATTATATCATATTCTATCCATAAAAAATAATTACACGTCTATATACCTCACTGAAATTGTAAGTTTCCAAAATGACATGACCGTCCCTGGGACATGTAGTATTCGACCTTGTACAAGAGATTTTGTCGATGCCTTCCCATTGATTGATAAGTAAAGCCTCATTGCCGTACTTGAACCATGAAAGTTGGCTTAGCCATTTGAAGTACGGTGGAACGGATCTGGAAATAAAGCAAATTAATTTCAATATTTAGATGATACTTTCAATAATAATTAATTACATCGTAAAATAAGCTTCTTCACTAATACAGTAGAACACTGCTTAACTGTCACTCACGTGTCACATATGGCAAAGAAAAAAAGAAAATGACACAATAAAATAAATTTTCTTTTGTTGAGTTGACTAGTTTCAAAATTTAGTCTATCGTTTGAACTAAATATTTAACCCACAGGATTACTAGAATACAGTAAAGTGAAGAGATTTCTCTGCCCTTTAACCTTATTTTAAAAAATTAACTGACTTCATGAATAATATTAAAGATGCAACAACTGTTTGTTTGCTTAAATTAAAGGAATTTTTATATAAAATTATAATAAATTTAATGGCATAATAAATTAATATATATATATATATATATATATATATATATATATATATATATATATATATATATATTAATATATATATATATATATATATATATGATCTACTGACTAACTTTTGAATTGTGTTTTACTTTCTATCTAATAAACAAGTTAAATTAATATTAATGGATTTTTTTTTAGTACTCCAGATAAACCGTTCCTTTTCCTTAACTGGCAATATTAATAATATCAAAGAACTAGGCTTTTACCTTTAAAATGATTTTTTTTATTTCATAAAATATTTAAATTTACACCACTAGGAGATTTCAGTGCATTGCACCATATTTATATCACTATTTTTTATTCAGTTATTTGAATCTTATCTGGAATCTTGTTTATAGAAAATACATTTTCCAGCAGAGTACATAAGGATAGTAAAACTAAAGGTAGATAAGGATCTACTCCTCCCCTACTTGCTATCTCAAAACACTATGATATTAATAGTGGAAAAAATATTTTTCACAAACTACAAAACAGATGAGCATCAAATATTTGAATAAAAACATAACAAAATACAGCAACATCAAATTAGACTCAGAGAAAAAACTGCTGATGAAATGACACCAATAATAAATGTATTGAGAATGATAAATTGATTATAATATTTTTTTTTATTTGTTTTTTTTTACAATTAATGTATCTCGATACCCAAAATCTTTTCCCGCCAATCCTTCCTATCGCCCTTTTCGTCTTCTTCCTCTCGCAGCCCTCTTCTTGCTGTCATTCCTTCTCTTACACCCTCCATCCACGTCTTCCTTGGTCCTTCTCTCTTTCTTCTATAATTTGGTTTATATAGGAAGAGTTTCTTTGGCCATCTATTGTTGTTCATTCTCATCAGTCGGCCAAACCATTGCAGCCTCCTTGTCTCTAATTTAATTTGTATAATATATTTTCCTCCTGCCCTATAGTTTCTCTTATAACACTATAGGGTATGTGTTGGAGCTTTGAGATGCCGCAGCTACGTCTTAAAAAGTCCATCTCAGTTTACATTTTTATAATAAACAAAACTTTTTTTTTACTTTTAGTGCTGGAAAATAAATACCTAATGCAATTTTTATTTATAACAACTTCTGAACAAATAACAAAATAAAATTGTAGTAATTTAATAGCTCATCATGCTTACCCAGCATTGAGGAAGAAACCTCCAAACAGTAAGAATGGGATTATTACAGGAGGCCCAATAGACAATGCCACTGATATGCTCGAGCTGATGCAAGATATAAAGTATCCTGTAATTATAATTTAACATAACTTTAAGTAAAAAGACATTTTACAACTATTACTTTAAATATTTTCATCTCAATCAATGAATATAAGTTACGGTAAAAGTGCAAGATACCAAAGCAAAACCTTAAGATTTTTAAAAATCAGTAAATGATATTAAAACATGATTTAACTGATTTTTAAACATCAGTCAACTTTTTGTTGATTTAGACAGTAAAATGGCAGACAAAAAATGTCCCAGAAATGCAACAAAGAGAAATCAGTTACGATACACCGGCTGACTATCAATACTAACATCATGCTGAGTATTTTCATTTATTCTCACAAATGTTACCGTTTTTTTATTTGTTTTGTTTATTAACATGTTTTAATATAAGTTTTAATTTCTACAAAATTACTTTGTTTAGTCTAGACTTAGTCATACACAGAATGTTCAGAGATTCTTGTGATTTTATACTACGCCTATCTCAGGTTTTAACACAAGCAAAGAAAGCAGAAAATCAAGTGCGTTATAGGGAAAAATAAACTAAATAAACAATAAGATACGTCTTAAATATGAATGAAAGAAGAGTTAAGTGCTGCACAAAGAGAGACCAAATAAAAAACGAAGATATACACTAGGTGTGAATAAGTATACCTTATAACATATCGCTTTAATTCCAGGATTTCCAAATCGTTAAGGTATAAAATAAAAATAAATTTTATTTAGGCATTTATAGATTCCATCTTTTTCTACCCTTACGATGCCCAAATTCGATAAAGATTGTTATTGTTATTGACTGGCTAGTTGGAATTGAAAATTGTTGTCTGAAAGCTTTGTTTTTAAACATTCCTATAATATAAAAACTGAATATTAATTAAGCTGTAAATATTTATATTTTGAGTTTACTTACCAAAAGAGGTGGCAACGTTGCTAACCAAAGTTATGATGAGTGCAGCGGATAAAAACCTGACAAACGCAGGATTAAGACCAACCATGTAGTAGATGACTGAAGTGAAGATAATCGGAACTGCAAGGAACACAGGTACCTCAGCCAAAGTTTTACACAAGAAATAAATATCCGTCCGGTACATCCCATTCATATGTTCTCTAAGGAATACCGGTAGCTCAGAACAAAACACCTACAAAGTATTAATAATACATGAATATACATAAAATACATTGCATCTACAGACAACAGTAATATTAATAGAGGTTGGAAGCCTATTTATATATTTTATATTTATATTTTAATCAGTTGTACCAGTGGTCCGCGAATGATTTAAATTTAGCGGGCAGTGAGCCGTTGGTTGCCGTGCAGTGAGTGGCAAGAGTGCACACTGGTCTTAAGTCCCTGCTAACAAAAATAATATAAAAGTGGTCCCTGGCCAAGAAAAGGTTGAGAACCCCTGAATTACACGGTTCACCCAGGCGCCTCTCCTATTTGGTTAGTACACATTTTAATATTTATATCTTCTCTTCATCCTTCTCCATCTCCATTCTTCACACCTATTTCTCCCTTCATCAATTTGGCATCCATCATACGTTGTAATTAAAGAGTTCATAATTAATGAGCATCATAATTTTTATAATTTATCTCCTTTCTCAAACTGGAATTTTATATCTTTATTTCTATATATGCATTAATATAACTTCATTCTAATTATGTATATTTATATAACATTTCAAATATTACACCTCTTTACCTGTCATTCAATGAGATTCCTATTCATTTACTTTCTACATATTTCTTCTGTATTCATTCTTTGGCATCAAATTTGGATCAATTTTCATACAATTTACTTATGTAACACTCTACGAGTCTATTATCATACATTTAATATTTTATCTGTAATTAAACTAGGTTTTCCATACTTTTATATCTCACCTTTTATACCATATTTATACTTTTTCATTTTGTATCTTTCGGTTTACCTTCACATTTTTCTTTCTCTTTGTTTTGCTTACATTACATTATCACCCTTCTGTACATTTATTCTGTAATTTTTTTATTCATTATCCTTAACAATATATCCATCACTATTTTTTACTTTTCTATTACTCTATGGCACAAATAAAAAAAAAGTCTTCACTAAAATAGAGCCAAAAACTCAAAAAGAAACACTATTATTTATTATAATGCAATTGGGAAAAACCACAATTCAAAACCTTATGTTTCAAAAATACACCTATTTACCAGTCGACGTTTCGCCTATTCAGGCATTATCTAGACACCAAAATCAAAAAGGGGTTATGTGAATCGCATCTCGAAGAAAAAGGTGCAATACATCCCAACGATCAACACCCCAAACAGGCTCCAAACATGAGACAGCACCCCACCACCAAGACGTTCAACATACAACTGTATATATAAGGCAGTTGTATGTTGAACGTCTTGGTGGTGGGGTGCTGTCTCATGTTTGGAGCCTGTTTGGGGTGTTGATCGTTGGGATGTATTGCACCTTTTTCTTCGAGATGCGATTCACATAACCCCTTTTTGATTTTGGTGTCTTGATAATGCCTGAATAGGCGAAACGTCGACTGATAAGTAGGTGTATTTTTGAAACATAAGGCTTTGCATTGTGGTTTTTCCCAATTGCATTATAATAAAAAAGTCTTCACTTATTTGGTGTTAATTTATGACTGCACCCTCCAACTATTTCCATCCTCCATTAGATCTTCCAGTAAACTATTTTCCTCTCTAACAATAGTAATATTAATAAATTAAAATAATAAACACTCATGGTCAACATCCATTTTAAAAAACAATACAACAACAACATAGTAGATAGTAGATACTGTGTTATTTTTAAGACAACAGTTGTGTATGGTGGTGATTAGGCTGAGGTCATGCTTCAGCCATCAGTCGCCAGCTTTTTATCCCAATAAAGGGTACCCACTTTATAGAGGTTGAACTAGCTACAAGAGGATTCTCATCTACCACACGGTCAATTAACACATTGCCGCCCGCTTACGTTTTGCTGAAATTTACTACAAGACTGGTGATTTTATCGTATATCAATATAATTTTTATCATATACATTATAATAGGTCAGGGAAAAAGAAATTCATTATTTTTCCGTGAAATGTCAATGCGTGAAACTATTAATAATAATAATTTTTATTCAAATGAATTTAATCATGTTTTGATTAATAAACTTTTACAAAATGAGAAAAACTAAACACTACGGTCATATCAGTTAACCCTTTCATGCCCAAAGTGTCAAATAAAATTTAAAGATATCTCCTGTGACCTTTTCTGTTAAAAATGGCCTAAATAATTATTTTTCAATTTTTTTGCCCTACCATTTTCTTTTTTTTTAAATAATCAATAATCCATCCAAACTGAGGTTAGAAAGTCTAGTTTGCCTGTGCTGCAATATATATATATATATATATATATATATATATATATATATATATATATATATATATATATATATATATATATATATTGAGCATTAAAACGCTAACAGGAGTACACAACAGATGTTGTAGACAAACGGCTAAATTACGCATGAAAGGGTTAAATTCTTATTCTCGGAGAAGCATAGGGATATAAGTGAAAAGTAAATAATTTTTCTAAACCAGAACTTCAAATTTTGGCTTTAAAATTTAATTAAATCCACTTCTTCTTGCTTGATTACAAAGTTTTATTTATTGCAAATAATAAACAAAAACCATATATATTTTTTGTTTTATGTTTAAGAAATTTTTGAACTGATTCTAAAATAATTTAATCCCTCTGGCTGGATTTGGGAAATAAAGAAATATTCAGAAAGAAATAATTTAAGGAAAGATAATGCTGTGGACAGAGAGATTTTTAGGAAGAGGATCTTGAATATGGAGGGAATCGAGGGAAGAGTGAAAAAGAAAGCTGAGACGAAGTCGTCCGAGGACAGAAAGACTTTGCACAGTAAAAGGATGAAAGAATATTGAAGGGAACAGATGTGAAACTTATGTGATACCTCATTGAAACGAAGAAGAAGAAGAAACCAATGTATGAATATTTTATATTCATTTTATTCTTTATAGATTATTAACCATAAAAGTTCTTAATTAAAAATCCTACTTTAGTTGAAATAATACTAATCTTCTTACATTAATTACGGCAAAGACATTTTGAAATGTCATATTCGTGAGACAGATGAACAGCGCACCGTTTATATTCATCACGCCATCCTGATCAAGTTCTTGCCCGAAATATATCACACCGATCATGAGAGCAACCATCTGGAAAAATTAACCAAGAATTATGTAAAAATCTTAAGTCTATATTTTATTTAAAATATATTAACATTATTTATTTTATAATGTATGAATAAAAAAATTAATACTTACAAAGGTCTGTAGCATACGGACTTTGATGAGCAACGGTTCCTTCATGACACTCAGCCAAGACCTCCAAAGAACCGCTCGGAACTGAGCGATCCAAGAGGCTTTATACGGAGATAAACCTTTGCTATTCGACCAGTTGTCTGCCCAAAGGCCCCAATTATTCTTTGTACCCTACAATAAGCAGCTCTGTGTATATATGGATTAATTGTTTCAAGAAGACATACAAAAAAATTAAGCTGTTCTAGTCAAACAACATTGAAAAGAGAAGAGAAAAGGCCATAACAGCTGATTTGCAACAGCTTGATTATTATTCCTCATTATTGTTTGATTCAATTATTGTGAAAGATAAGATGATCCAGTAAGGGATCGAAAAAAAAAAAAAAGACTTCTCTTATTATCTAATTACAATACATTAAATGTTATGCTGACAAATGAAATGTTTTTAATTAATTATATATAATAGAGTATAAATATTAAACATTAATTAATATTTAACCTTACTTGCATCATAAATTAGTTGAAACTTTTATTTGTAATAAGTAGTTGCTTAATATTTAAGAATTTATTTTTTACCTCTACCCGGACCATTTTCTCATCATTTTGATATACATTTTTATTCCTCATTCGTATTTCTTTAACTTATACTAAAAATCTATGATCAACAACTAATTTCACAATGAATTAAAAATATAATAGTGAGTATAATTCATAAGGAAAACATTTACAATAATAAAATAAGATGATGGTTTATGTATTAGGATATAGTTTATATATTAGGATATAGAGAAAATGGTATACTCACATATTCAACATTGATAGCATTTCTCTGTTTGATTTATAAAGCTTCACTTTAATATACTATCATGGCTGAATTATTATACATTAGTATTTAGCTCAAGTTCTGTAAAGGACTACTCATACTAGTTCAGAACTTGTATTTAATGAGAGGATTAAACAGTTAACCCACATGCTTAATGTTTTTTTTCAATTATTTTAACTATTTTTAGGGTCAGTTAATCATGTACAGTTATACGGTTCACATAGCCGCCTCTCCTTCTATCTACCCTGAAGATGATCGACAATGAAGGTCGAAACGTCGGGACTAATAAAAATAATTTTCACTTATTTTATGACTGCACCCCCCAACTAATTCCATGCTTTATTATTTTAACAATTACCTGTGTTGCAAGTTCTGCTTGTAATATCATTTTCTCTCCTATGTCTGAGTTCTTATAAGAATCGCACACCATTTCAATCATATTTCTACATGTTTCTTCTCGTGTGGGAACAACGGCCAGTAACTGAATAAAGAAATCGGCTGGGTTATAGTTACTTGGACATGCTGCACCCATCCTGTTAAAAATTAAAACTTTAGTGCTTAAAAATCTCAATTAATTGAAAGTTTATTAACTCAATAAGTGAAAATATATTTATTTTCTTAATTAAGTTTTTAATTAATATTTAAAAATTATTAATTATCATAAAAAATAATTAGTATTACACCTTTTTTTCTTTTAAATAAATACTAGAACATGTAACAACATATAAAAAAAATAAATCTTACGTTTTAAAGAATTCATTTGCTTCTGTTGGTGTTCCTAAAAATGCCATTTTTCCTTCAGCCATTAAAAGTACCTTATCAAACATACCATAAACCTAAAAAGTACCATCAAATAATAATCATTGATTTAAAAACAGATGTACAAAACTAAAATTCTCAAAAAATTGGTAAACATTTCCCAATGGCCAATCCATTTTATATCACCCAGTTTGAATTAATTTGTTTGCTAGACATTATTGATTATTTTTTAAAGCAGTTATTCTTTATCATTTGATGAGTAAAACCATGGGTGAAACATTTTTCAGGCTCATAAATTTTTTTTTCCAGCTATCATAATTTGCCATCCATCTGAAAACCAATTTGGGAAAAAGATTCTAACTCTTATAAATTTGCAGATATCAAAACAAAACTAAATTTAAACTACGATAAGGATGGGCTCAGCATTCATGAAAAAAAAATGGTATGATATTTGCCAAAATAAATCCAGAAAATGAGTTCTCATTTTATGAAAAAAAATGTTTTGTTTCTTTTGACAACTTTATCTCCAAAATACATATTCTTGTTCCATTTAAAGTTAAAAGGTTTTCCTGCATAATTTTTTATTAGATCATACGTTTGGCCATTACAAGCGATTTAGCTAATTTATATTAAGCTCTCTGTAAAAATACATTACTATAATTTAAGAAACATTTTTCCTTGTAAACAGTAGTAACGAATAAGTCATATATAACGAAACTCGACCAATTTTCAATTTTTTTTTTTATAGCTATTCGTAACTTGTTTAGCATGACTGGTAGTCTTCAAGATATTCATAAAGTTTTTGGAAGGGCAGACATCTAATTTGACTTAAAATGCCATACATTTTCATAATTACATTTCATGTTCTAAAATGAGAACCCTATTTTGGCCTTTACTTTAGGGTTAGCAGAAGTTATCTGTAAAAAAAATACTGCTTTGACCATTAAAAGCAGTAGAGCTGATATAATTTATATAGAACTCCCCGAAGAAAAAAACAATATATTAAAATAGTTTAAGAACTATTTCTTCTTATTATCCTGCGGCTATAAATACGCATTATATACAAATCTTACACAATTAAATGTTTTAGATGCTAACAATATCCAGTGACTATTTTAAAAATGTATATATAGAGCCTAAGTATATGCTGTCCTTTTTCAGGAATTTTTGCATTTCAATTCATTGACAGTATTTTTATTACAATCATTCTTATAAACAACAACCTTGTCACTTAAATCTTAGTAGAAGAAATTCAGGTTACCTCTGATGATGGTTGATGAATTGTACAAATGACAGTTTTCCCTTTTTCGGCAAGAGATTTCAAGACAGTTATTACATTCTGAGCCATAAAAGAATCTAAACCGGACGTGGGCTCATCACAAAACATTAATGGTGGATCCGTCAGCACCTATAAAGAAATAATTCAATCAAATGTAAAGTGACATAAATAATTAATTAACACAACCAAAATAATTACATTATTTCACTTACCTCAGAAGCAAAAGATAGTCTTTTCATTTCTCCTCCTGATATACCCTTAAGTTTTCCAGGTACGCCGATGATAGTGTTTTGGCATCTACTAAGAGTCAGCTAGCATTTTAATAAACAAGACATTAATTCTATAATATAAAATAAACATATCATATTCTACAGCGATAATCTTAATAGATAGAAAGCCTAGACTACTACAATGAAGATAAAACCTAGCTAATACAGATAGATAATTTCCTAAGACTCAGGGAATCTTAAAATTTAAATTTTTGTTGAAAGCTAGAATTTAAAATTATTCATAATCACAATAACTTCCTTAAGTATCTGTTTTATAAGCAGGTAGCAGATAGTAGGAAAATAAAAACAAATAAAAAATAACATTATTAACAATATAACTCGGTAAACATCTTTAGAAAGATATGGAGCAACATATAGATTTATTGTTTCAACAAGACATACAAAAAAATAAAGATCTTCATGTCAACAAATATTGAAAAGAGAAAAGTAAAGGCCATTTAGCGAGTTATAAACAGCTGATTTTCAACAGGTACTTGTAACTGAACATTTACAATAGTTGAATTATTATTATTATTTTTGCCTTAATTATTGTGAAAGATAAGATGGTTCAGTGTGTGATTCTAAAAATAAAATAAAAAATTATTCTCATATTATATAATTATAAAGATATGCTGGCAAAAAAGATTTTTTTTTTTCAAGTTAAAAATAAATAATTGAGGAACATATTTGTTTCCTCTGTAGTCGAGATACAAAATAAAGGATAATTTCAGAACTGAATTCTCAATAGATGGGTTTGCATTCTCAATTTATTTTATTTATTTATTTTCCTAAATTATATAATATGTATTTGTTTCAGCTAATTCTCATTTCTGTATATCTATTTAGAAAAAATACATAATATATGTAATTGATAAGATCTAAATTAGATTACGGTAGTATCGTTTACTCCTCAGCAAATCTAAAGCTGCTCTCTGCTTTGGACTCAATCCACCATGCGGGTATCCGTCTTGCAACAGGTGCCTTCAGGACAAGCCCTGTCAATAGACAATAGTGGAGAAGCGGGTATGGCTCCACTAGATGTAAGAAGACACCAACTCGCCGGTGGATATATTGGAAGGCTGAAATTCAACGAAGAGAACCCAGCATGGAAACCCATATTCGAACCAAAAACCCTAAGACTCTCAGCAAACCAAAAACTACCCGCGCCCTCAAAAATCAGAGTAAGAAGACACATAGAGGAGATCCGCTGTCTGGAAACAACGACTGAAGACTTCAGCTACCCACCATGGACACTGAAACTACCTACAACTAACTGATTTGATGCTCAAAAAGTACAAAAAGAATAACACCTCAGAATTTACCTAACAGAATTTCAAAAAATGAAAGAAAGATATAACAGCAGCATGTACATATACACAGATGGCTCCAAACTAAACAGTAATGCCGGTTGCTCCATCGTGACGGGATCAAATATCATGAAATATAAATTACCACTTTCCACCAGCAACTTTACTGCAGAATGCTTTGCCATTAGTTCAGCACTGTACAGTATTATGCAGTGAGAAAAAAAAGATTTTGTTTTATGTACGGACTCTCTTTCCGCAATAATGGCGTTAACAAACATATACTCCAAAGATCCCGTCATTAAGGAAGCTCAAGTCTACTCCTCGATGATAAGAAACCTCAATAAGAATTTAGTTATTGCCTGGGTACCATCACACGTAGGCATTAAAGGAAATGAAGTGGCAGATCGAGTGGCAAAAGAAGCAGCATTATCATCGATAGAAATTACAAGCGTACACACAACAACAGATGTATGCAGCCTTTTGAAACAGCAAGCTCTTACGATTTGGAAACAACTTTGGCACTCCACCGACGAATCAAATAAACTAAAATGCATTAAAAGAAACACCAACGCCTGGAAAAGCTCCCACAGCATATGCAGAAGAGAGGAAGTCATTATCACAAGACTGAGAATTGGCCACACGCGACATACGCATGGTTTCCTTATGGGAAAACAACACCTCCGAACTGTAGGATCTGTCACTCACAACTGACAATACGCCATATCCTTGAAGAGTGTCCACAACATGAAAGCTATTTTAGAAACTTAGGAATGGAGAGAAAAATTCAAACGATGCTGGGTGATAATGACACAAATTTTAAAACAATAATTGAATTCCTCAAAAAAGATGGTATATTTCATAAAATCTAATAGACCAAAAATTATAGAATAAGGACACTGAAGACCTTAGACGTTAAGTGTCCATAAATAATCAACCTAACCTAATATCAATAGAAACAGTAGAAAAAAAAAAAAAAGAATAGGCAAGAAAGTAATTGTAAATAAAAAGTAAAAGAAAAGAAAAGAATTGTAAGGAATATTTTAGTAAAAATTTACTTTAATCCATTCATAGATAATCTACAAACCTCTGATATAACTTCTTCTACTCGAGCCATTCTCGTTTCAAGTGGGATATGTCGATCCATTCTTACAAGTGCCTGAAATTTTTTTGTTGAATTAGTATATAATTAAATTATGCAATCTCAAATTTCTTTCAAAATTTGTATCATCATATTTTGAATAAGAAAACTGTATCACAACGACCCCCGGTGGGTCTTGAGTTAAGTACATGGTAGAGAATGTGCTTTTTCTAGGACAACTGTTGTGCAGGAGATAAATTAAATAATTTATCTTTATCAGGAGATAAATTAACTAATTTATCTTCCACAGCTGGACTTTCAGCACATTGCGTATAACTCAGCACTCTACATATTTAGCTACCTCACTGCTTCATAATATTAGTCTGCTTTAGTCATAAAACAAATAAAAGTAAAATGTAACTGGTCTTGCAAACATAGCGGTTACTACATAATTATAAAAAAAAATTTGATTCTTTTATGATCTGAATATTGATTAACTGAAGAGTGTAGCCATTTTCTTTCAAATAAATTATAATAAATTTCCAATTTGTAAACAGTAAAATTCAAGATACCTTTTGGTCAGTTTATTGAATTTGATTTAAAACCATCGCAAACCTTAAACATTTTTTCTGTTAAATGTACAATTGGGGCCGGAGAAGGTGTTTAAAATATTTGAAAGGTTATATTTCTGGATCTAGGACAAGTCACCTCCTTGTAGTACCGTGGTCCATAAAACAGTACAATTTCTACTATGTACAAATCCCAGACTTGTTCACGGGTCGTAGTGGTTACAGGTATTTCTGGTTGATAAAATAATATCTAAGTTCTTTTCCTTTCAAAAAAACTATTTTAAAAAAATTACAAAAATACATATCATTATAAATTTCACTATAACTCCATTAATAAATTTATTTTACAAGAAGAAAAATAAAATAATGCATGTAAACCCCTGATCCTTTTCATCTCAAGAGGAGAACTAGCTAACATATTATAAAAGCACCGGTGGAAATCATTCAAAATTACTCTAGCTCTGCCATGGTGTTTTTTGGAAAATAATTTGAATTTCATAAGCAGTTTAATTTTGTATTATTAAATATTATAAAATACTGACCTGAAATATTAGATGTTCTCGAACTGTGAGTGTTCCTATGAAGAGATCATCCTGCTGTACATAGGCGGAAAGGGAGCTCAATGTTTTAGCATTGACGGGAATACCGTTAAGGGCTCTTCGTCCAGTTACTTCTACAGAAGGTGGTGACCTACAGGGAAATTTATTATTTAAAAAATGCACCTCAAGAAAAATAAGCAAACAAAAGAAAGTAATTTCTACAAACATTTGATTTTTCATTTTGAGAACAATTCATTGATTTTTCTTTTTAATTTTTAAATTTAGTCTCTTACTTTAAAATTTTCTAAGATAAAAATAAGTTTTAATTTTTGCTCAAAAAAAAAAAAATCATCACTAATTCAAAGTTAAAAAAATTGTTTTCAAAACAATCATTACAAGAAGTTTGAAATGTATTCACTTCATTACTTAACATTATTTATTTTAATTTTAAATTATTCGAAAACATTTTTATTCAGTGATTATCTAACTTCATATTTAGAGTTTTTGGATTTACTTAAAATCATTTCAAAGAAAAGTTTATAGAGACGCAGTCAATGAAGAAAAATATACCAATAATTGGTAATTATTTTTAATTGTATGCCTGTATTTTTTGGCTTATATTCCAGAACTTTTATAGTACTAAATAATAAATACCAAAAAATGAAAAGTATAACAATGTGAAAACAAAAGAGTCATTATGTTATGTGAAAATATATCTCAAATATAATACAAAGGACCTGTACACAATACAAATAATTCTACATACAGAATCGATTATATCATTGCAAAAAAAATAGAATAATAAGAAGTGTTTGTTAGAATTTACATAAGATAAATTGAAATAAATAAGCATATTAACACTGTATAGGAGGTATAGAAGTTAAACAATTTGAAACTTTATATGGTAGAGTACATAGAAAAACAGTAAGGAGGAAACTGTCTACAGAATAATATTTAAGTAATTGTATTACTGTATTTTAAAAATAGTGTTGAATTTATCTAGTCAAATTTATTGAATACAAAAATTGTGTGTTCAATTTATTCTTATTGGTTGAAGATGGCTGACAGAATAGAATTAGAATTAACATAAATAAATAAATTAAAATTGGTTAGAAGTGGAGAGGTAGAATATAGGCTGAAATATATAAGGAGTTGCCGGAATATAGTAACTTAAAAATATGTTCCACTTATTAGTATTTCTTCATTGATAACTTTATCAATCAATTTCTCCTTAAATCCTTTAAATAACCAAATACACTTTTTTATCACACCAAGATAAAAAATTATCATTAATTCATGAGTTAATTAATACCTGAAGTTTAGTGTATTTAGTAATGTTGTTTTTCCAGCACCAGAAGATCCCATGAGTGCCATGAGTTCTCCAGGAAGAGCCATTCCCGTAACTGAAATTAAAATGGATGGAATTCATGAAATATATTTCATTATTGTTAAACAAATAATTTAACAATATAAAGAATCAATCAGTTTTGATAATCTCAACTTTAATTTTTTTTTCTGCATTAAGTGATGCTTAAACTTAACTAACACTATTATGAAAAATAGTAGTGTTAATATTTACTACAACATTTTTTATTGTACTAATTTTTTATTCTTCAATTGAGAGTGAAACAATTCTTCCTGTTTTCGGAATAAAATCTTTTAATTAATTTCTCTAAACATATTTGATGCTAAACATTAAAAACATTTATATATTCTTTACCATTTTTTAGAATGTGCTTCTTATTGAATTTTTCAGTATTTCGGCATAACAATTTACTTATAATCTTCCTTTTCTTTGGTTCCCCCCGGCCATAGACATTTATCCCTGACCAAGTGTAAGTAAGGCTTTCTGAGGGATACAATTGAACTCCTTCTTTAGGTTTCTTTACAGGGTCTAGAAGTAATCCATTTTCAGCATTAGATCTCTGAAAATTTAAAATTTGTTTATTATAAAAATTATAACTTAATTTATATCAATCATTAAACATATATATATACTTATCATAAAATTAACATAAAAATTTTTCAATACTCCAGTTTAGATCCTCCAAAACGATGGGTGTAAAATCATTATACCTTATATATTGGTAATACTAAAATTAGGGAATGATAAAGTAAAGCAACTGATAATGATCACTTTTTTTCCATTGCTACAGTTTTTAATGCATATATAAAACCTATTTTGCATATATAAACATTTGCTTTACTGTGCATTTCATAATATTTGCTGTATAAAACTATTTCAATGTACTTATTAATAAATCTTATTAGAATTAACGGATATCAATAAAGCCTCTACATTAATAATAGCATTAAATAATTTTATATTGGAAATTTTAAATAAATGTGCATTATCCTATAGGTAATGTGTATTTATACAGGAATACTGTAGTAATAATATAAGAATAATGTATATATAAATTATGTTACCTTTAATTAATATTTGTATTGCCTATGCAATAATATATATTATACACTAATATGATTTTAGGTATATAATATACTAATCTTTTAATGTATGATTGGCAATTGTCTATATGTAACTGAAAAATTACAAAAAAAAAGGTAAATTGAAAGAATTTATGCAATAATTCATGAAAAGGCTTTAAAAATTAAATAACTTAATATTTCTTTGATCAAGCTAAACAGATTTTCACTAATTGAAATATTATATCATATCCAATTATGTGATTCTAATTCCCCTTTTATTTAATTACAATATTCCCAAAAAGGTAGATATTCAAAAACAATACTTATAACTAATGGATTGTTATCAATTATTAATAGGTATTTTTTTTTAAAGTTCATTTGCAACTAATTAATTAGCTAAAAAAGCTCATTTTACTACGAAATTTTTTTTAAAGTTTAGTTTGGAAACTTAAGGGCTTTTCATTTGGAATTTTTCCAGATCTTAACATTTATGTAAGGTCTCTTTTTACTTTTAGTTATTAATTTATTTTATTACAATTTGCAAATCTCAAATTTTCAGTTTTTAATTATAAAAGCATATAATATTTGGTTAATATCATTGTTTAACAAAAAAATATTTGTGGTTGATTAATACTTTGATTTAATGATTTATATATATGTTAATATTTATAATATATACGTATGTTATAAATTGAACATATCCCAAATTAATAACTGCAGATTTCAGTTTGTTCGTTACGTAATACTTTTTGTTGTTACTTATATAACTGGCGTCTCCATCTTTGTCACACCCAGTTCAAGTAGGAGGTTAGTTCATATTTCATGATTCTCTGTCTCTACCTCTTTGGCTTTAATTTATTAATAATTATGTCAACAATTAATTAATTTCATTTAATAATTACTGTTTTTTATATGTTAGCGTCAGAAAATGTTATATGCTTTCAATTAGTTGAAAGTGATTGAGTAGTTATCAGCTATTGTCGATTTGTATTGAGTGCCATTTTTTCTTAAATTCGTTATAAATTAAAGTTATTAACTAAAAAAAAGTTATAACTATAAAATTAAATGATATTTTTATTTAATAGTTGTGTTTTTAATAACTTATTTCATTATTTATCACTATCGAAATGAATTCGTAAGCTACTATCGATTTATGCCAAGCTGTGGAGATGCTTGTAAATGGCGGCGCTTCGCTTTAGTTAGTCGAGTTGGTGGCGTTGTTTTGTTTACTTGTACAAGTGCAGTGGTGTTGTTGCAAGTATTTTGAAGTTATAACAATTTTAACTAGTGCATAGTATTCAGCTTCGTGTAAGTGTATTTTTTTCAGTTACAAGTTTTTTACCATTATTTTTATATAGAAAACATGACCACTTTTAAGATCAACGACTTAGTTTGGGCTAAGATGAAAGGCTTCCCACCATGGCCTGGCGTTATTACTGAACCTACAAAAGAGTTGAAAGCAGTGGTTAAAAAGAGTGGTGTTCATCACTGTATCTTCTTTTTTGGTAGCAATAACTACAGTTGGATAGAAGCAAGTAATCTCAAGCCTTATAATGCTTTCAAAGAAGAACTGAAAAATGCAAATAAATCATCATCCTTTAAAGCAGCCTGTGAAGAAATCGAGAAATTTATCGAGAAGGGTCCAAGTGCCGTATTCTCTCCACCAGCTGAAGAAGATGCTTTTGACAAATTAGTCGGGTCAACTGAATCAACCCCAATCACTGAAAAAACAAAATCACCCAAGAAACTTAAAAGTATTCTTAAAAAGTCCTCTTTGACACCAACCGCTAAGAAATCTCCTGGTCCATCTTTAAATAAGAAAGATGAAGAAACGAAATCAAGTGCTCAAAAAAGAACCAAAACCCCCAAGAAAGAAACTAGTCCAGTCTTTCCAAAGAAACGATCGAGCACCGACTCGAGTATTGATATGAAACCAAAACGAAGGTACATGAGTTATATAGATCCTGATTCAACCCTACCAGATTCTCAAGAAGAAACTTCAATGCATTCTTTTACTCCAACGTACAGGAAAAGTCCTGGTGCGAATCTTCTCCACCGGCCTCCAAACATCAGTAAGCCTGTTAATCCACCCTTAAATTTAGAGAGTGTATCAGAAACTCTTCTTCAGAAGAATATAGAGCCATCTCCTTTAAATTTTGGTTTCCTCGGGCTAGGTATTATGGGTTCTGGTATAGTAAAGAATTTATTAAACTCGAAGCATAAAGTGGTAGTTTGGAACAGATCTCCTGAAAAAAGTGTAGAGTTTAAAAAAGCTGGTGCAGAAGTAGCATTAACCCCCAGTGACGTTGTTTCTTCTGCTGATATTACATTCTGTTGTGTATCAGATACACATGCTGCAAAAGAAATGGTATTTGGCAATTGTGGTGCTCTTATGGAAATGGGACCAGGCAAATCTTATGTCGAAATGACAGGTATCGATACTGAAGCTTCCCTTGATATTGCAGAAGCAATTACATCCAGAGGTGGGAGATATATCGAGGTGAGATTGCACGGTAGCAAAAAACAGGCTGAGGAGGGCTCTCTGATAGTTATGGCTGCTGGTGACCGAGCACTTTATTCAGATTGCGAATCTTGTTTTCAAGCTTTTGGGAAGAAATCGTTTTACCTCGGCGAAGCCGGAAATGCCACTAAGATGAATTTAGTTTTGCAGTTGATGTCTGGTATAACTTTAGCTGGTTTGGCCGAAAGTATGGCACTTGCGGACAGATCCGGTCTTCCTCAGGTAGAATTATTAAACATATTAAAGATATCGAATTTGAATTGCCCATATATCCTAGATAAATGCACAGCTATGCATGAATGTAATTATACAACCAATATGGCATTATCACATCTTCAGAAGGATGTGAAGTTAGCCTTGAATCTCGGAGACAGTCTAGAGCAGCCACTGCCATTAGGGGCCACAACAAATGAACATTTTAAGCATGCCAAAAAACTAGGATATGGAGATCATGACTCCTCAGCGATATTTGTTGGAGCAAGGTTTTAATTTATTTTACCATCTTTTTAATTTGTAAATTTTTAATTGTTTAAGCCTTTGTATTTTTACAAAGGAGGATAAGATTTGTTACTATTCTTGTTATATAAATATGAAAAAAATTATTTTTATCATACTGTAAAAGTAAAATTTTAATTTTCATGACCAGTTATAATCGAGAATATATCAGTATTTTGTAATTATTTTATATGTACATTCTCCTTTTATTTGCCATTTTTATCACCTTTGTGAAGAGAACTGAAATTATATGATTTCATTTTTATTTTGTAATTCTTATTTATATGATTACCTGTGTTTTGATTTTGTAGTTATATAATTTTTTTCTCAGTTTATTGTGAAAGAGTTGTATTATTATATTCAATATTATTTATTATTTATGTATATGGATAGACAATTGTTTAATAGTTTCTGAAATTTATTAAGACAGTGTATTTTGATATTTTTGTAGAAGATAAGATGAATATAATTTTTTATTTCTTCTGAAATCAAATTTGAGAAACACATTGTTATTTATTAATGGGTTACAATGCTAATTATTTACTTTAAGAAGTACATTACACACTGCATGGGAAATTTTTTATATAATTGTGTTTTAGCAAAAAAAAAGATATTGAAGGCTTACTGGTAGATGACAGAGTGTTATTCCTAAGATATCTTCTATTTTTGGAATAACTCTGAACATATTCTCATGTATTTTTTATTTTATTAGTTCTCAGGTCATTTACCATTAATAGTCTTCGATTGTTAAATGCTTTTAGTTTCTGGCACTATTGTAATTATTCTTTTTAGTTTTTTTTTTCTCTGTAATTATAGAAAATTTATCAACATTTAAACTTCTCTGTAAAAACCATAGGATAAGTATTCTGTCTAACTTTTTAACGCTCCAATCAAACAAAGAATTGTTAGTAGACTTCTTCGTTCTAATGTTGCTTTTAATATTTCGTTTAGTGACAGCAAAATGTTATGTGAATATATATGTATAGTTAAATATTTAAAGAGATTTAAAAAAATGTTACTGTTCTTAAGTTGCATTTTTTATTCTTTGTATATTTCTGAAATATATGTTGACCAAATAATTTTAACAGATTATGTGTTGTAACTTCACTTTCTCTCTGTTTGGAATTTTGATGGATATATAAATAAATGATTAAATTTTTCTTTTTCAATTATGTGCTTTCCTGAAACTTTAAAAGTATATATATATATGAAAACATATTTTACTTTGAAAAAATTTTTAGTTAACCTGTATTGCCTTGATATAAAATTATATACAAAGTTATGAGCTATAACAATTCAAATTTAAAGATGTTCTTTTACAGGAATTGTAACAGGTTTTTTCCAGGTATCATTTTATTAAAACAACATCATTAATACACTAACAGGTTATCACGATACAAAGCTGTGCAAATATTAAGATTGGTCATTATCTGAAATAAGCAATAAAGTGTGATCTAAAGCCTCTATTTGCTCTCTTATAAAATTTTGAAAATGTTCTGATAGTTTACTGCAGTACAACTACAGGTAATTTCAATAGCAGAGATAAACTAATTGAATTAAATTAGCCAATTAATTAAAGTGTAATGTATACAATATAAATTCAAAAGATTTAATAACCATGTTAAACTACAGTTTGATCAAAGATCGCAGTTTCACAGCCCAGCAGGTTTGTCTTAGGATTTATTAAAAGGGAGTTAAAAATCTTTAGTTATGCCGTCCTTCGGAAGGGACGTGAAAAGTCCTTAGCCTGTACAGTCTAAGGTACTCGTTAAAGATCCCTATCCTAATTATACCTGGATAGGCAAAATTTGGGACTCCTGCCATAGCATCGCTCGATTAGCTATAGCAGCATAAAGCGACATTAAAGAATAAACAAACTAATGTTAGATAACTGCAGATTTCATAATTGAAGAATGAAATAATTTTATGATAAAAGATGAAATATCTAGTGAATGATATATGGATTTCAACAAAGTAAATAAAAATAAATGAATTTTAAAATATTAATAAAAAGTTCAATTTCAGGACCTAGAGATCAGTATCATACATACTGAGTTCCTCCATTCCCTAGGAAATTATTAATGAAAAATGAAAATTAATAAATACACTTACTTCAAATTTCTCTCTCTTATTTTATTTATGTATTGAGTTTATTTTATTTTTAGTGATTCGGTATTACTCTATCGAGGTGATTTTATGACATTTTTTCTAATTCGTCATGGTTATAATTTTTTTTAACAATTTCTTTTTTCGTACGATGTTAATAATTGTCATTCATTATCTTTATTTATCATAGTATTATATTGTTTATTCGGTATTCACGAAAAGCTTCAATGTGGATCGAAGCAAATAAACGGTCTGATTACCGTGTGTGCCATAATAATTACCAATAATTATTCGGGTGACCTGTGGTCAAGTGGTTAGCATAACAAACTACCCAAGATCACGGGTTCGTAGCCTCGGAGGTGGCCCTAGGATTTTTTTAAGGAAGTTAAAAAATCCTTACTTATGCCTTCCTTTGGAAGGGACATTAAACGGAGGTCCCAAGCCTGTACGATGTTAGGTATTCTTTAAAAATCCCTATCCTAATTAAAACTGGATAGGCAAAATTTAGAGCTTCCACTGTAGCATCGTCCAATTAAGCATAGTACCATAAAGTGACGTTTAACGAACAAACAACCAATAATTATTCAATCAAAAAGGTTTTAATTATATTAAGTAAATCTTATTTTTATTTTTTATCAATCATTGGACTATGTATGACTATTATAGAGGTTTTTGTTATTTTAAAACCTTAAGAATATTTAGCCATCGATTTTTGGATACTTTATTAATAAATACTTCAACATCTGATTTGCTACTTATTTAAAATTCCACATTAATGTTACTACATTACTTCATCCTATTAATACTTTATTGAATCTCAAAAAAAAAAATGTGAATTTCAATAGCTCATTAATTTCTTTCTTTTATAAACAGTTCATATTCAGATGTACTTGACTCAGTTTTATTCTAAACAAAACCTTCTTTCTTCACTTGTTATGAGACAGAACTAGATTGTTTATCTTTAACCTTCCCTTCTCTCCGAACTAATCAGAGTTCTTTTGTTTTGATTACAATTATCTTTTATGTGCATTTTTTTCTAAAGAGATAATAAATGTATTGTCTGTATTCAAATTAAAAAGGGAAAACAATTTTGTTTATAGTCATAGTGTTGATGAAGTAATTTCCACACAATGACTTGATTTTATGGGATTATTTTTTAACAATGCATTTATACATAAAGCACATTACCTTTAGACATTTGTTGTCACTCTCCAATTCTTCTGTGGCTTTATAAGTTAGTTATTATTTTTTTAAAATCTTTTATTGTATTTTATATAAATGTTTATTAGGACCACTACTTCTTTAAATACGTTTTTAACTTGTGAAAATGTTTCTTTCTCCTTTCATCTCCATTAGTTGATTATCAATTTCCTTTATAGTTTATATTCAATTTTTTTCAACTACTATTAGTACTCTAAAAATTGTAGTATTGGCCATATTGGAAATTCAGTAATAATTGCATCTCTCTTTATATCATAAAGTTTTTAGTGATTACTGTGCAATAATAAAAATGGGTCATCAAAAATAGAGTTTATTTGATGGTCATATTATATTATATCTCATATGATTGTGAAAAAGAGGCACTAAATAGAAATACAAATTAAAATGCGATGAAGGCATGAAGTTGTTTTTCCTGCATGTGACAAAGGTGTATGGAGAGGGAGAAAAACACCAAGCTTGTGCATTTTATTAAATATTGATGCCCGAGATGGGCAGGGCATATTGCAAGAATGAATGGTAACAAAATCCAAAAACAAAAAAGGCTTCATGATGAAAAAATGGGGGTAGACCTCGTCTGTGGTGGGTAGATTAGGTCGCTGCCGGGCACAGAAAATGCAGGGAATTATAAAGTGGAGAGCAGTATTACAAAACAGAGAATATACTTGACTCTTTACGAGTTGTAATACCATCGAAGAAGAGCTACATAATACATGTAAATTACAGTAATTCAATTTAAGCAATGGATAGTAAAATTAAACAAACAGTTGTCTTTATATTCTATTTTTATTTATTGTTCTTTTGATGGTAAGCATTTTTATTTTGAAGAGAAAAGATTTGTGCTGGCCGGGATTCGAACCCTGTCTGAATCTCTTCTTGGATATGACCCCTGGTAGCTCATTGGTTAGAGCACTGTACTAGAGATGCAGACGACCCGAGTTTAAATCCTGGCTAGGACAAATCTTTTCTGTTCAAAATAAAAATATTTAAAAAAGTTCTATTTATAGATCGGACAGGGGTGGGGGGGCACCTCCTTAGTAAGGTATAAAATTAGCACTTCCTATGAGTAGATTTTGTTGAAAAAGTTGCTGTAATAACCCAAGCTTATACTTGTCCCAACTACATAATCTCTTCAGTTCACTAGAACATATTTTTGAGCCAGGCTTGCACACATAGGCATACAGAATGTTTCAAAACTTGGATATTTTGAATATGAGAGTCAAGGAATATGTATGTCCATGGAACTTTACTATATATTTATTTCATATGTAGCATTGAAAATATAAAAAAAAAAGAAAATCAAAATACTATTTGATAATCATTACTGTATGTTCTTAATTAGTCAGAGATTGGAAGTATCCAATTATATTTAAGGAAAAACAAATCCTTAACATTTTCAGCATAAAACATTGTAAAAGGTCCAACAAAGTTCCTAAAATTCAGAGGATAATTTTAGGAGGCTTCAAAACATGGAATCGTAGATCCTTTTACCTGGTATGGAATAAATAAAATAATGAATGAATCTCGTAAAAAATAATTAGTGTTGGATTGACACCTTCGCATCCTAAAAGTGTTTAATCGTGTATATTTGGGAGAAATTAATATTGATCAAATATTTAGATATTTTAATTATTACAGTCTGTTACAAAAACGTATGTACCTTTGTTAAGTCAGAATTCATATGTATTTTTTTTTGGTTTTTATTCTAATACAGTTTTTGATTTTTTTAACCATCAATAATTTAACATTGCTTAGTAGTGTTATTACAGATTCTTACAACACGGATATCTTATTTTAATTCACTGTTTTATAGTTATTTGTTATTATTACTTTTCCATGAATAAAAAAAAAATTATCAATAAATAGTCTGTTTGATTATATTGGTAACTGAACTGTTACCTATTTGAAAATAAAATATCCTTTTTAATTATTTTCATCTTAAAAGACTCCTTGAAATTAACTGAACGCTGGCATTTTTATTTTTTTTAAATTACTTTTTTTCTAATTCATCGGTAAAATCACTGAGAAATGTTTTACCAAAATAAGTGTGTGTGTGTGTGTGGAGAATCTGGTGTGGAAACTAGTACTCTAAATAACTTATTATTGGGGTGGGTTATATGGATGAGTGGAACTGGTTAATGACTGAGTTTTTTCATATTAAGATCCAAATATTAATTCATATATTATTTTTATTGCTATTAATTTTAAGTAGCTATGTTCACTGATCTACGAATCAATTTCTCTGCAATATATATACAACAGTTTGGAGGCGACACGATTCCGTAAGAATTAATAGTTGCTTACTATTGAAAATTTATTTTGAAAAATCCATCCATACCATGTTCTCTATAAAGTTTATATGGTCAACCAAGAGTTATTGAAGATTAATAATATTTGATCTTATAAAATAATATAATATTAAAAAATAATATTATTTTTGCATATAGAAAACTTTTTAATTGTATGTTAATATCGAAAAATACTTATATTTGTGGTCAAGTTATTCTGTTATAACTAATATTATTGTATAGTAAATTATTTCTTTAAGAAAATATAGGTACATATACTGTGATAAGTATAAAAGTCTTGTAGGGCTAAGTTAACCCATTCGAGACAACAATTTTTTTCGAACACGGTCCCAAGGAGCGAACATTTTTTTTTCTTTATATTGTTCTTGTGGTAACATGTTTACTATAGGAAATCACCCAATTCGTAAGTGAATTCACATAAATAAGATCATTGCACACCGAGTATGCTGCTCACTCGAGCGGATTGAACACCCGGTATGTAAGGTAAAATCAAAATATATCGTTAAAAAATTTATTTCAAAAATAGTTAGATAAGATAAAATCGTTATTTTACTTTCAATAATAAAGAACAGAATATAGTGAAAGAAAATTTTTAAAAAGTTTAAAAAAATAAGTTTTTAGATTTTTTGGTACACAGTAAAACCAATACCAAATTTAGTTTTCCTGTACTTTAAAGATTTCATTAGTTCAAGAAAATTCTTATTTCGACGACTAGTTTACTCAGAATAGCTGATAATTGCACCATAACTGTTTTTGCACATTCGGTGTACAATCAGTCTCGAATGGGTTAAATAAAAATTAATTAAATGTAAAAATTTTAACATACACTAATGGCGTATGAGGGGAAAATAAAAATAAAAATGTTGATTAAAATTTGAGATATCAAATTAAAAAAAAATTTAATTTTGAATTTAAAGTTTGGTTAATAAATTGCAAATAAACAAATATAAGAAGATTATAAGACCATGATATAAGGATTAAAGTCCAGAGGGTTTCTATAACCTCACAAAAAAGAATCAATGGTTAAGATAAAATCAATAATAACAAAAGCTTAGTGAATGGAAACGTAATATCAACAATTTAGATCATGCTTGAACTTTGGATGTCTAAGTAAAGATTTTGTTCATAAAATTTACAACTAAATAAAAATATAAATCTCTGGTTTATATTAGAAACATTGTTATTTATGACTAAAAGTATTTGTATGCTTAAAAAAAAGTTTCATGTTGCCTTTATCAATGTTCCTTATTACACATTTATTGATTGTTTTGTTATAAACAAATGTTTATAATAATAATAAAACACTTTTACTTATTAGTACCTATATTTAGAGTCAAAAGAATAAATCAATTGTTATGTTCAGACAGCTGTTATTATGCATATAAAATACTTTTTTTTAACCCTCAAAAGGTACGGTGGGTTAGGGCCGACCCCTGGATGCTTTGAAAATGTATTTTTATGAATAATAAAGTCATGTTACAGTATTAGAATTATGTTCTTATCGATGAGTAGAGAGGCACTGATACCATGGCACCTCAAACCTTAAAAAAAAGTTGGGGTATGTGAGGACCCCACCGTACCATTTATGTACTCCTAACTCAGGTACCATTGGAGGGTTAAGTATATTATGACAATCATGGGAAAATAAAAAATAATAATGAGAAGAAAATAAAAATTAATACATTGTTTAAAATATAATGGTTTATAATGTAATAATATAAATATTTTTTTAATAAACAGAGAGAGAGAGAGAGAGTGAATAGTATTTATACATTTAATTATTTTTGTATTAAATTTACTTTATTAAAAAAGTCATTAATATTTTGTGTGAACACATTATAATTAAAAGTATGGAAGAAAATATTTGTTCTTTGAAATTCTAAATCATTTAGCATAATAATATTTTGTACTAAAAAAAAAACACCTTGCCAATATTTAATGAAAAATTAAGTAAAATACTTAGTGAACAAAAAACAATTTTTAGAGAAGAATAAAAAGTTTAATTGAATTACTACAGTCAAAATCATTCATCAATTACTGAACACACACAAAAAAGTGCTATTTTATTAGTATCTTTCATTAAGAACGTGCATCACATCAACAGAACTAAAAAATAAATGATTGAATTGCTTAAACATAATTGATATAAAATGGGAAATTAGAAAGTCATAATTGAAAGAATTACAAAAAAGCTATAAAAGTTCTTATTTGCATTTATTATTGAAAAAAATCCAAGAACTTGAAAGAATAATTAATTAATATAATTTATTTTATCTTTACATTATATAATTTTTTTAATATTTTATTTGAATAGAAAAGATATGGCCAGGACCGGGACTCGAACCCGGGACATTCACCTCTCCGTGGTGGTTCAAATAAAATATTTAAAAAATAATTAATTAAATTTCTGTAAAAAAATTATCAATAAAGAAGGAAGAAATTCACTTGTGAATTTGAATAGAACCTATCAGGAGCGGAGTGGCTCAGTGGTAGAGCACTGAAGCGTAAATCCTGGTTCAAATCCCACTGCAGGCAGTACTTTTATTTAGTCTGTTTGCAGCGGGAGATGGATCATATAGGATCTAGGATCCTCCTGGGGCTCACCCAGCCTCCATAAAATATTATAAAAATAGGGTTCCCAAAATAAGGAGTAAAAATCTGGCGGTTGAGCGTGACCTAGGACAAGTCACCTCCTTGCAGAACCGTTATCCATGAAACAGTACAGTCTCTACCATGTACTGAACCCCAGACTCGTCCACAGGTTGTAGTGGTAAAGGTCTTGTTTTTAGAACCAATCACACTCATAGATTTTTTAGGCATTTTTATTTTAATATTATACTTTTTTTTTTAAATTGTTTATTAAAATAATTATTGTTTTCCTATTCCCAAACTTTAATTTAGGATTGATGTTTGATATCCAGTTAAAAGTTATGGACAAAAATATCAGGTTTCTTTTAAAACCTCTGGGATATGGAGAATCTCCTTGGGCTCATCCAGGCTTTATAAAGTTATTATCCTTAATGGGTGGGAAAACCTGGTGGTTGAATGTGATCAAGGCAAAATTACCTCCTTGCAAAACCATATGGTATACTGTGTTCTGAACCCAATACCTTTCTGTGGTTCAGGTATTATTCACTGCTTATAACCTGAACACTGATAATTCTGATACTGATAACACCTTCCTTCTTATTTATATTAGTGTAAATTGAAATATACAAGATGTAATAATAAAATGCTAATTCTAGACCCTCCCTAGCCATGCGCCCCCCCTTCTTATATAAATGTTTTTCCTACACTTTCAACAAAAACATCTCCATCTGAATTTAATTGTAAAGTTATATGCAATCTTTTATTTTATAATGGTATTTATATTTGTCAGAGGAACAAATTTGCTTTAATAAAGCTGATGATGATTTTAAATAATAAATAAATAAAATTTTAAATAATTAAATATGAAATTCTCGGCACGTATTTTTATTCTTTGTTATCAATATCGCCTTCAGAACTGGAGCCTGCAAGTGATTTTTTTTTTTTTTCGTCTCGAACTTATTTATTAGAGGAAAGACTCTCCTACGTGTCTGAGGAGATTCATAATTTTAAATTATAACTCGGTTTCGAAAAACGGGACTACTTTGCGTTCCAAAGGTTAGTTTGGGGACAATGGGAAAAGTGACAGAGAAAGAGGACAGTTCTGTTCAAAACGGGACTTATGACGTACCATAGCATGGAAAGTCCGTTAGAACGTTATATTAATAGGTTGGGCGCCACTGAAGTAACAAAAACTTAGTTAAGAAGATTGTGCCCTAGAATTTTTGGTACTTGTGTACTAGCCGGTCTGCAGGGACTATTATCCCACATTGTTCATAATCTGAACACTGATAACAGCTATCTTGTTACTCATATTAATGGAAATAGAATGAAAAAAACCTTTTATTTCAAAAGATTTTTTTTTTATTTTTGATTTTTAATTATGACAAAGTAGCTTAATGCTGTTGAACAGCGAGGAAGGGGTGGTTATTAATTTGATTTATTGTTTTAATTATAATCGATTTAAAGAAAAAAAAATGTAGGGTATGAATGTGTACATTTTATTTTATTTTTATTATTAGTATTATTATTATTTATTTTACTTTATTATTATTATTACCGCATTAATTTCTTTCTGTTACCGCATGTATATATTTCTCCGCATGTATATATTTATTTATTTTATTTTGTTTATATTATTGTTTTGTTATGGAATGACTGTATGCTACACAGCACTATTAATTATTGCCCACAAGTGGCAGATTGTAATATTTCAATAAAGTGTTAATATAAAAAAAAAATAAAAATAAATGAAACGCGATGTTATAGGTAGGTATCCCATGGTTTCATTAAATGAATTATTTAAGAAGTAATTGCAAACTTCAACTTTAGGTTACTGCTTATAGTTTATTTATTGGGATATTTACAAAAACTGATTTATAGCATTCATCGAATTAGACTATTGCTCTGCAAATGTAACTTACTCGCGTAAAAAACTCACGAAACTCGTTCTAGGTTATTAATTGAGGTCAATAATTCACAACTGTATCGAAGTAAAAATATCTCCTAGAGCCACAATATCATCCAGTAATTTATTTTGAAATTATGATTATAATTATTATTGAGATTACATTTCCTAAAATTTCTTAAGGTGGAGAAAGGTAGATTTGTTCCTTTGCTGTATAGAGATTAAATAAAAAGGTAATATATATATATATATATATATATATATATATATATATATATATATATATATATATATATATAACTTGTGACTCAACTGGAAGCGATATATATATATATATATATCCTTCGGTAATCATTTCATCTAGAAATGAACGTGTCAACAAACACTTATCATCTGTAAATATTTTTGTTTTGAAGAGAAAAGATTTGCCCTGGCCGGGATTCGAAACCGGGTCATTGCATCTCTTGTGCAGTGCTCTAAACCACTGAGCTACCGGAAGTCACTGAGGACACGGGTTCGAATCCCGGCTAGGGCAAATCTTTTCTCTTCAAAACATAAATATTTAAAAATAATAACTTATCATCTGTATTTCGAAATGTTAGTTGAAAATTATATTTTTTGATGAAATGATTACCGTTAACTATTCATTACCCACAGTTACATTCTCTTTTCCATACTAAAGCTCACGATACTTGTATTTTTGAAAACATTTAAAGGGGAAACGAATGAACTGTTGTTCATAAAACTTGTTTTAACTCAACACGAATCGACAGCCTGCAAAATAGATACTCAAAGTTGTAATAAAATAAATACTGTACTTTAAACTTTTAGAATTACATAACGAACCACTTCTATACCGTGTTCTTATACGATTCGTTTTGAAGGTGTCCCAATTGACAGATCGAGGACAGAAAGAAAAAACCTGTCGTGTTTTAACCAAGTTTTTAAAACTGCACGCGTTAAGGTTGCATGTAAAAAACATCCGGTTTTTTACTGCTTTTTCATATATATATTAAATATTTAAATGCGATTCGATTTTAGTTGACTAAGCCAGCCAAATTCTAAAAGGAATGAGTCCATATGTTTCATATGTAAAATTTTTTTTATAAATCATTCCCTGATAAATCTGTTAGTTATATAACTTGATTGTGAATGTAGTTAGGTGACGAGAAACGATAAAACAAAATACAAGTAAAAAGCCGTGATTTTTCCAAAATTAGTTTCTTGTACCTCCTTAAGGAGCTGACTTGAATTGAGTTACTGCTGAAAATACAACTCAATTTCAAGCCAAAAACTACGAGAATGCCACGATTCCTCCTCCTCAATACAGATAACTCTTTCTCAACAAAATACGACCCCTTATTTTCCAGGGTTGCAGATATATAGCTTCAAATTTTTTTTTTCAACCGATTTCATATTTTTTCAAACGAATTCGTATTTTTTTCAAACAATTTCATACACTTAATCCCATGAGGTATTGTTATCTAAAACTCAGGTAGAATTCAATGGGGATTAGATTGACGGAATTATTTAGAGATATACAGTGTTTTGTTTGTTTATTTTTCTTTGGAGGGCAGTTATTCATTGGTGAACAGAATGATAAGTAGATTCCGGAATGTTATCGCTAGCGATAGTGAGTCATCAGCATCTGCATCTTCACAAGGTTCAATAGTCAGGCCACAACACCTTTACGTAACCAGCAGCGAAGAGGTAAATATACTCTCAATTCATTACAACAGAAAGAGTTATTCGTACGATTGGTTGAACGAGAAGATCTCACAATCAAGGATGCTGCAATTCAATCTGGCCTCAAAACCCAAACAGCGTAAGCTATTTACAAAAAATACAAAACAAATGACGGTAAAGTTATGGACAAAAAAAAGAAATGGTACCCATCGTATAAGATTGACAATGAGTTCTGTAGTGTCAAGACTCTCATGTCTATTGATTGCACCAACGTTTGGTGCTCAATGTTTTGCTAAAACTGCCTCAAGCTCTGCTGCTGGCAATCTTCACTAACTAATAAATATATATATACGAGTATGATACAATGTACATGAATAACATTGTATCACATACAATTGTACATAAATAATCATTGTAAAATAGTACACATCTTTCCTTGACATATACATATTTGGTGACATATACCTCCATATAAGTATATCGTCAGAATATGTAATAATTTATACATTCAATCTGTTTCCAAATGTGTTATATCCAAATATGTTTTATATGATCTCCTGACAACCACACTGCGACATCTTACAAATTATGAAGTTAGTTGAAAAAATTATGAATTTGGTTGAAAAAAATATGAAATTCACCGAAAAAAGCTGTTATTTGTTATAAGAAATATTTAATGCTATTAGAATTGTTGATCGTTGATCAAGTCTGAAGCGACATTCTTCAATAGTTTATAAGAACTCATTAGAACAGTATTCCCCTCCTCTTGCTAAAGAATATTAATTATATTAAGATATCGGCTCTGTTCTAACAACAGAAGAAACTTGTTTTGATATTTTTTATTTTTTTAAATGAGTAATATATTATACATACAAGGAGTTTCATTAAAAACAGTCCCCGTTAATAATTTTACTAATATTATAAATGTGAAAGTTTGTATGTTTGTCTCTCTTTCACGCAAAAACTAATACATCAGAATAACACATAGGCTATAGCAAGCGAGGAATTTGGGGGGGGGGGCGCTACCCGACAGTTTTTTAGGTACTGTGGAGAATCCATTATACTACATAAATAAAAGAAAATCACATGATAATTGTGGTTAAAATAACAAAAAGGACAGGAGTGAAACTATTTGTTTTGATATCCTACGAATATTATAAATGCGAATGTTTGTTACTCATTCACGCAAAAACTACTGAACGGATTTGGATGAAACTTATTGAATAAAATAGGTTATACATCATAGGCTACAATGGCAGATTTATGTGGGGTCACGTGGGCATGTCCCCCCCCCCCGTTATAGTACATAATTAAAGACAAATCAGGAACTTAGCCTCTTGAAATTTGTAGATAGGTTCTTTGTATAGTTTAAGAAAGAACTTTGGATAATACCACCCCAAGGGTTTCCCTTTTAATTAATGGGGGTTCAAAGGTTGTAGAGAATCCGTCAGTTTTGAAGTTAGACATCTGAAATTATGGATGTAGGAGTAACTTATAAAAAAAAAAAAATAATTAAATTATTTATTTAAAATGATCTTTCACGAAACTTTATGTGGCAGGCCGAATTCCACGCGAGCGAAGCCGCGGGCATAAGCTAGTTGTGACTATAAATTATTCCGAGACAGTTAGGCCTTTTTAAATGGGTACTTTTTTTTTTACTACCGTCCCTTACAGCCTACTGCTGATGGGTGATAGAGTGACCATAACAACGCTTACGGAAAAGTTCATAACTATTCTTAAATTATAAATTTGGTTGCTTTCTTGATTCCAAGCTGCTATGTAAATGGCCGAATGGAAATCACGTTAATTTGTAATTAATTAAGTAGGTATTGAATAAGAAGATTTTGGAAGGACTGTTCGAAAGGATGATAAAAACAAAACAAAAAAACAACTGATGGAGTGAAGGTTGTCATATCAACCAAATGTGCCCCGCTTCTCCGCTATTTAAGTAGATTGTGGAAGAACGGTTCTGATGGATAATAAAAACACGATATAAAGGAGTGTAAGTTGTCATCCCAACCATGTGTACTCGTTCGCCATTTTCCTTTAGTTCAAGCCGACAGATCAGTCGGACATGAAAACCGGTCGTATATAATGCCTTAATGAATGCCGACTTTGTAAATAAGCAAGAATAAATATGCAACCCCGGCGAATAAGTGGTTAAGTTGAATTAATTAAGTACTAAATAAGCAAATTTTTGGAGGACGGATGGATGATAAAAAAAAATGATACAGAGGAGTGGAGGTTGTCATAGCAACCGAATGTATTCCCCGATCTCTCGCCATTTTCTTTCGTTCAAACTTACTCACAAATATAAAATGAAAACGGATCGTATATAATTCTTTAATGAATGCCAAGTTTGTTAATGATCAACAATAAATTTGTAAGTTGCGGTTAATCATTGGCTATGAAGATTTTTTTTTTTCCATGAATTATGAATAATTTAATCGTTACTGATAATTAATAAGATATTAAATTTACATTAAATTATGCAATAACTCCTAGTAATTGAGTTATTATGTTTTTTTTAATTCCTTTTATGATTTGAAAACCTTAGTTATGGCATGTTGTTTGAATACAAAAAGATGTTTCGATTTGAGAACAATTGTTTAAATAAAGTCTAGCAATGATTCAAGCCGTATCAAACGTGCTGAAGTCTAGTTAACCATTTATGTATGCGCAGTATAACAAAAAGACCAAGTTGAAAAAATTATGAAATTGGAAGACAAAATTATGAAATTAAATATGAAGAAAAAAATTATGTAATTTACTGTTTTAACTAAATGTAAACTGTTATACCTTCGAAACTGATTAGGTCTAGTTAATTACATACCAAATCATAGGCAATTTGTCGCCTTAATGGCATGAAAACGCTTCTGCCAAATTGACGTTTTTGTGATACGTGTGATACGTTTCTCTGGCCATACTGCAAGGATTGAGGAAGGTTATATGGCCAGCGAAACAACGCCAAAGAATTTGACTACACAGTCGAAACCAGAAGAAACACCTGATGAATGGATTAAAAATATTGGCCGTGGCAATTTAAGTGATTATTTAATATTTTTCATAATCTATTTTAGAATCACAAGATCTTAAGCCTGCGTTGCCTGGATATAATATAACGACATATTAAATTGTGTAAAGGAGATAGTTGGGGGGTGCAGTCAATAAGAACACAGAATAAGTAATAAACTTATATTATGTGCCGACGTTTCGACCTACAGTGTAGGTCATCTTCAGGGCGATTTGGAGAGCGATGCCGTTAGATTTAACGGCTGGCTAGCAATCAAATCTAACGGCATCGCTCTCCAAATCGCTCTGAAGATGACCTACACTGTAGGTCGAAACGTCGGCACATAATATAAGTTTATTACTTATTCTGTGTTCTTATTGACTGCACCCCCCAACTATCTCCTTTACATTAGATCATTCAGTCAACTATTTTCATCTCATACATATTAAATTGTTCGGCTTCGCAATTTCGTTTAACATTTAATCGTCAGTTTAATGATTGTTTTAAATGAGAGATTTAAAATATAAATAATATTATGTAATAATTTTGGGAAAATGTAAATTTTAATTGACTTAAAAGCGGTTGAACTTTTGTAGAGTTGGACAAAAAAAAAAAAAAGCACAAAAAATAACAAAGATAAAATGAATTCTTAAGAAGTAGAACCAAACATGATTTCCTTGTTGAAGTTTTATTATACGAATCACTTACTACTTTTGAGATTTTTGTCTTTCTGTAATAAAAAGTATTTCTGTGATGGTACCTGGTAACTATTTTGTGAACTATCCTTTCTTGTTTTGCTTTGAAATCTTCAAAAACCCCAAATAAATTGTCTGCTGTGAAAATGAAAGTGGACGATTTCATTAATTGTAGTTTTTGGTGGCCCAAATTAAAAAAAAAATGCTTGTGAAAATCCTCTACTTAATGGTTTGGATTTAAAAGTAAATTTGCTTTTTAAAAACAACTTCAAAGATTAGTTTCACTTTAGATTAGCCTTTGATAAGTTTAATGATTTTTTTTTCACAAACTTCAATTCCCTTAAAGCTCAAACCTCCTAAATACTGCGTCTTTTTAATAATCAGACGTGGATGATTACAGAAATATAGGAAAATGGAAACATACCTGAATGTTGTATAATATTGTTTCTTACCATATAAGATAGGCTTTAAAATATAATACAATAATTTATTTAAAAAAATAAAAAAATCCTATCCTGCCAGGCGACAACATTCTTCGTGCTTAGAATCAACAACTACGGAAATGAAATACATTTTTTTTTTAGTTGTAAGCAATGTTAATAAGTCCGGGTATTGTGAAATGTGGAACGTTAATAATAGCTATAACTTTATATTGCTGTAACATGGACCAGGCAGCTTATGGATTGGTATCCAAGAGAACACGCTAGGAAGAGAGGACGTCCACCGACAGACTGGGACAAGGAGATGAAGAAGAGCTGCGGAGGGGCAGCCTGGAAGAGAGTAGCATTGGATAGGAAAGAGTGGAAACGGATGGAGCAGGGACATTACTTAGTCTGGTTGCAAGAGTGATATATGAAACGATCGAACTTAAAACCTCAACTAAAGATTGATTTTGTTCATACGTGAATAGGTAGGGGAAAAAAAAGGTTGTTTTTTGTATATGTTTATTATATTTTATGAACAAATAAAGGTTATTATTATATATTATAACAATTAGTTACATAAAGTCTGAACATTAGTATTCCAATAACTTCTATACCTATAAAAATTACCAATCTTTTAATTATTACCATACACCTCATACGTAAAATAAATTAGTACATAGCCTTTATCCTTGTAATTTAATTTGTATTCCAATTGAATGCCTCTTTTTTCAACTATATGATATACAACGTAATATGTTAATTAGCCCAACACCTTTTTTATTATTCCACTTTATTAATAAATCATACATTGCACGGTGATAACTAAAAACTTGTTTATAGAATAGATTGAAATAATGTGAAGTTTTCAGAACCTTAAACTTTAAATATGTGATATCTTGTCATATATCACTGTTTCTGTCGTAGGCTTAATGAAAAAGGAAAAAAAAACGAAATTAAATTATCGCTTAATATTTGAATATAAAAATATAGGCATAATAAATTTAAATAAACTAGATTTTAGGTGAAATATTACTTTATTTTGATTATTTTAAACATTTAAATCTGTTTTAAAATAGAGAAATAATCCAGACAAAACAACCTTCAAATTATCCATTTTCTCCTAACTCGAATAAAACAGATTCGGAAATGCAAAACGAACAAAAAACATTAAAACGTGTTCTTTCGAAAAGAGAAACGTAGAGACGCGATTTTCCTTTTTATTTTTACTTTTGATGGAATTAGCATTTTAATCTCTCTGGATCTCCTTCACTTCGAGGATTGCCTACGATTGGAACTTGAAATGGTCGAAATGGTGATAATCGATCTCAGATGATCAATATGACTTAAAATTGATTCAGAAGTTAACACCTGGAAGAAATTCAGGTCTCTATTATTGTTTGACACATATTTGTTCAGGTATTCTAATTTCCTTTTGGGTATGAATATCAAACAAAAGTAACTGTATAATTTTTTTAATATTTTATTTGAAAAGATATGACCAGGACCGGGAATCGAAAATCTCGGACTTGTGCTGATCTGTCTCTGTCCAGAGTCGAGTTCTTTTGAAGTTGAACTCGCAATTCCTAGAGCTCAAGGGTTCTCTTCTATACAACTTTGATGCCGCACCGGACCTGTCATTATTTAATTATCCGAAATTACTAATTACATTATGTTGGGTAGTACACCTAGCCTCACACTTGTGCAAACAAACCAAATTCGCGATATTTAGCATTGGCTCTTCTAGGTTTTTATAATCTTAACTTCCTCTTTAATTAGGCATCTTTTTCTACAATTCTTAAATTTTCAACTAGAAATGCTAGTTTCTCTTTCGGGAAATATGTGGCCAGGGAGCACTCTTGACTCTTAACTATTTCGTTATTTTTCTTTTCTGAAGATTTTATTTGTTCATTGTTATTGTAAACATGTAAATTGTAAATACTTTTTTTTTTAAATTCAAATAAATTAGTTTTTTTTTTATCATCTTTATGATATAATCTTTTAATTTATAATCCTGCAAATTTCTAATAGTAGGTAGGTAATTGAATTTAAATAGGCTAAGCCATCAAATTCCTCTCGTATCCAATCCTTACAGTCCAAAATCCTTCATAAAATCCTCAATGCTCCTTATTTTGTTAAGAATAAAGTCATCCATAACGACCTTAATGTCCCTTTTTTGCTGATTTGGCCCGAACCCGGTATCTATCCTTTCGTAGCAAGCTTCATTCCCACTCAAACCCTCTAGTTTCAAATCTAGCTTCCTCTTCAGTTCCTGATAATCCTCCGAGGCGTCTGAAAAGAAGATGACCACGTGACCTTCTTATTTGAACTTTGATTTGAGTACTACCAGTGGGTAGTTTCTCTACTTGTCATTCTCATGTCATTATGTAACACGCATTCTATTTACTTCTTGTATAATTGTAATACAGTTGTAAATATCAATAAATAAATTTAAAAAAAAAGAATAGGAGAAAAAAACCTATTTCCAGTAAAATAGTCATACTATAGGCCATTCTCAATCTTCTGTTTAAATTGTTTCATTTTTCCCCTAATATATGGTTAACAATTCGACCTTAAGTCATTCATCTCAATTTAAGTGGTTTTATACCATTTAAATTTTTTTTTAAATTCAGAGGGAACCATGTCCGCTATAGTCATTTAATTAAATTAGTTGAAATTCTTTATTAAATAGGTTTGGAAAAAAGAAAGTAGCTATCGAAAAACTATCGATAACATTCAATAGTCTTCAGCCGATAGTATCGGCTTATCGATAGTGCTAACTATCGACTATCACCCAACCCTATCAACACGAACAGACATCACATCTTTTGTTTGCTTACTAATCATATCAACTGTTCGTTGATATTTTTAAAATTTATTATAATTTCATTTTTATCGGTATATCGGATAAAAACTGACAGATAAAAGTATCGATTCATTGATATAATTACATTGACACATCGATATTTGTCCAACAGTCCTAACATGGTCGAGATAGGATATTCAAGATGTCGATATTATTTAGCAAGTTTGTAAGTGGCATTTATAAGCAACATTCTACTGCAAATGATTGAACTAAAAAGGAACACCAACCTTGCTATGATATATGATACATTATAATAACATACAAATATAGCAACTTATTACAATAAAACCTTGGGAAATTATAGTAACAAGATAGTTGCAGTGATTTCTCGACCAACTGAATACCTACAAGGAGATCGACTATTACTTTTCATTTAATTTTATTTTTGTTTAATTTTTCATATTTATTTTAATAATTTCAAGTAGTTATGCTTATCCGGCACGTGTAAGCACGACTTTTTGGGCTACAAAATAAATCTAATGAATTAGGCTGATAAATAATCAAAATATAGTTAAACTTTAATTTAATTCTATTGAACTGGAATTCATAATATATATTTATTATTGAAAAATTATATATTTATCCAAATATTTAACCATTTGGATAACTGTACCATGGTTTGGAAGAAGTGCTCAGGGTTCGCTGAGCTCTGAGCTGAGCCCCCTTCTATTTTTTTTTTACTGGGTCACTTCCCTAACTTCAGGTAGGCGTAGTGAAATATAGCTGCCACTGAGTAGCTGTTTTTTTTTACAAAATCCATGGCATCCATATACGCTGTTGCCATAGTGACACTGTAAAAATATATATCTTTGGCCATCTTATATTAAGAACAATCAACTAATGAATAGAGAACTTGAGACAGTGGAGATCATGAACATCTCAGGCTTTCTTGAAGGAAAATACAATTGATATTGATGATAATTGTTGACCAATGATAATTTATGTTGAAGAAATTGGTCCGAATAGAGGTCACTGAATGAAATTCTCAAGTAATTTCAGAAGATATTTATTGATAACCAACGTTTCGACCTACGCTGTAGGTCTTCTTCAGGGCTGTGGGGGTGGCTGGGGAAGAGGTGGGTCCTCTCTGGCTACGAAACACTGTTTTTCATAGCCAGTGTTTCATAGCCAGAGAGGACCAACCCCCCCCCCCCTTCTTTTCTATTTCTTCAACAGAAAATACAATTGGTTTGTACAGCTTTTTAAACAAATAATTGGTCAAAATCTATTTAAAATAGTATAAATCAGCAGAAACGGAATGTCCTTATGATGACAGAATCAGTTCGCAGCGAAAAATTAACCTTGTTATTTAAAAAACAAAAGCTATAATGGCGTCACCACTAAAGCAATCCTCCCAATTACTCCTCGGTCTACTCCTAGGACGCTTACTAGTCGGCTCAGTGATTATTAACTTTTTAGGATTCGTTCTTTATTAAGCCCAACGACTTAAAAAATCCATCTCAACCTTCGCGAGGCTATAACTGAAATTATATTAACAGGTCGCTTGATCTGCCGTTCTTCGTTGTGTTCGAATACATATTGTTTACAATTGCATCAATAATTTTGCTATTAATTAGATAAAGGTTGTAGTATTTATTTGTCCATTGATCCAATTACTAATGAATAAACGAATATTATTACAGTCAAATTAATGATATCATCAGGGATTTCATTAGTGATTAAAAAGACTGCCGGATTGTTTCCATTGGTGAGTTTTAACATTGGGTTTACGATGCTTTACACCATAAGGAGGATCAAAATATTTTCTTTTAAGTCTCAAAATATTCGCTATTGTAAACACTTCATATGCTGCATACAAAGTAATAAATTATACATTAAGCCTTATGTAATAAAACCTCTATACGGGAACAATGTTTGGTGAGACTTCTTCAGAATTCATTTTATCGTGTTTTTGTCTGGGTTTTTTTTCAACTCAACAAAAGATCAACCGGTTTTAATAAAAAAAAAGTATATTTTTACCAAAAATCTTTTAAAACTCTTATTTAAAAAATCATAAAATTGAATATTAATCATTTAAGTAAATTACAAACCTAAATAATTTAAAATAAATATAAAAAAAAAATAATCTGTTGTGGAATTATAAACAGGTCTTGAAAAGGACTGATGACACTTTTATTTTTATGGTTATATAATAGTTAGCTGAGTGTGTAGTGCGCTGAGTTTAAGTGCTAAAGATTAGAAGTGAGAAATACGTGAACGAACTTGTTCATTGAACTAGATCCGGAAAATGAACTATAAAGAACGTTCTCTGTTTTGGTGAAATATAGTTCTTTTTAAATATTTTACTTGAAAAGAAAAGGTACGACCAGGACCTTGACTCGAACACGGGTCTCCCACGTATCCGTCGTGGTGCTTAGCCACCTCAGCCATCCTGGTTCGCTTCTCGGTCAGACATATCCCCTCTTTTCCCTGATCCTATATAGTTCTGTTTAGTTCACACCACTCACCAGTAGAGATGAACGAACTAGTTCATTGAACTAGATCCTGAGACTAATACTGACTGAACTAAGTGAAGTTCGTCGTTACGTCCTCATTTTCGGGTTTAATCGCGTTGTGTACGAGTTGCTATATGTGTATACAATATATCGGCCAAAACTGTAGGGCTGGATCGTGAGAAGAGGGTAATGTTAAAACCGCCAAGGATCAAAGAAATTTAAATGAACATTTCCACTGCATATCAGACAGATACGCGATCCTGTCTTAATATTAAATAAATTAAGACCAGTCATTTTAATTATATTATAATTAACATAATTGAATTATTATAATAATTTTAAGTATACACACGATAGTTATGATCTATAATTACAATAATTAATATTAAAATTTATAATCGCAATTAATAAAGACAATAATAATGACCTCTCAGTTTCTCCCCCTTTTTCCATAGTTCAATTCCTCTCTTAGTTCAGTACGTTTCTAGTACTTTTGAAGAATGAACTATGTAGTTCATTTGAACTAGATCATCAGAATGAACTATCTCAAAAGGAACTACTTTGCCCACCTCTAGTAAAGATCCCGGTTTCATATCTGGTTGTGGCAGGTGTCTTCTTTAATCTGCTAACAGCCACGGATCGACCCTTGGGATCTCAAGATGCTCAAGATGCCCAGCCTCAATAAAGTGAGTACCCTTAATTGAAGACTGTATATCTTCACATATCAAGAGGAAAATATATTATGACATTGTGTAATAAGTAATGAGTTCCAATTTAAAAATACTGGATGCGATTTTTGGGTCAATGGCTGTTAAGTTATCAAAGGCTATACGCCTATAGGAAATCATGTGTTATCCAGATTAGAATTTTTTAATTTAGTAGCTAACCAAAAAAATATAAAGTTGTTCTGAATTATCTTTAAATAATTATTTCTTGAATCACTAAAACATCTAAAAGTAGGGTTAGTCCTTGTCGGGTATCAATAGCTACTTTTTATTTATTTTATTTTATTATTTTTTAAATTTCCAAACTAATATTTTATTGCATTAAAAGCCAGATGTTTTTTTTTCGCTGTATAATTCTAATAATAAAATTTATTAAAAGGAAACAAAAGAATTTAGAGAGTAATTTTAAAACCATATGTTTTAATATTAAGTGTAATGTTCGCAAAAACAAAACAAGATCAGCCTCGAGACAGTTGCTCTGTGAGAATGTTGCTTGCTACTCTACACTCGATTTTGTCGCCGCTTTCTCCGTCTTCTTCATCTTGAATTTCGTCGAGTCTCACCAGTAAAACTTCTCGCTATTTCTAATTTTGGACTTACCGGTAAGAGACATTTAATTTTTCTACTTAACTTATTATTTAACTCATCATCATTTCGAATATCAAGTCATCGCTATCAAGAACTCAGTTCATTTCTCAGTTTTTCATTGATTCACAGACCAATAATATTTTTTATTTTAAGACTCATCTCTCTTTAGTAAATAAGCTAATTTAATTTTTTATGTAAATAATTTTAGATAATAGCTTAATGCAATTTCTTTTTTTTTCATAACTTTTTTATTTAGTTTTAAATAACTTTCTTTGTATTTTCTTAGGTTTAGTTGTGCACATTAATATTGTTACGGGCGCGGGAATTGGCGATTCCTGGAAGAGAACAAAGCCCCCTTGTCGGCAGAGATGAAAGAGGCCTTTTCGCGAAACTTCGAGATCCGTCCCGTATGTTCTAGATCCGGCATTCTGTCTATTTAAACAGCATCTCGGCGCGAGTACAGAGGGAGTGTGTTAAAGCACACGGTACGGTTAACATCGGAAACAGTGATAAGCCAGTGACAGTTTGTGAGTGTAATTGTGTGACAGTTTGTTATATTCAGAGATTCTTACGGTCGGTGGACTTTAATTAGTGAACTGTAAGTGTTAATTAGTAGTAATTAATCAGTTAAGTAGCGGTTGTAATTTTATGTGATTTGTACAAGCTTATGTAAATAGTTAAGCTATTTAGTAATAATAATATCTTATATTATTGTAATAATTAAATAGAAGTTAAGGCCTAGATTATAAATATCTAAAAATATTGTTGTTATAAATTCATTTCAGTAAATAATTTATTTGTTAGTAATTTCTCTGTTATTAATTTAATTGATAATAGTTTAATTGTATTCTTTTATCACTTTTGTAAATAAATATTAGTATCTTTGATTAAGGAATAGCTTAATTCATTTTTAATACCCAGTAGCCCGTAACAATATTTTTATAATTGTTCTTTTTCTATTTTTACACTATATATTTATCATTTACTCATTTTTGGATGATTTTATTTGTATTTACTTCATGAATTTCTTTTCTTTCCTTTTATAGCTTCAATTATATTTAATTGGGGAAATTATCACCCAATAAAACTATCAAGTTTTTTTTGTATTGAATTCACAACCTGCAAATTCGTTCGGATAGAAGGTTAGCGAATTATTATCAACAGCCCCTTCTTCCACAGTCCTTAAGAATGGTAAATACGTTAAAAATATGAATAAAATAGCATACACTGGTTTAGTATGTATATATATATATATATACATATATAGTAGAAATAGCTGCTCAGATGTTTTAATATAATAGTAATATATTATTTAAATTATTCGGATCAACTTAAGATTAAATAATTTTCAAATATAAAAAAACACAGACTGAAGCCTTATATGTTCATTCCATTTGAAGCTTTTATGTCTTCCTAAATTGTGACACGAAACTTTATGTGGCATAACAAGCGAAACCGTGGGCAAAAGCTTGTTAAAATAATTAATACACCTTTGTAAACTAAGAATTAATCAATATTCACTCATAGGTGTACATTTATAAATAGAAAAATATATATGTATTATATATACATAATGAAATACGCTATAGACCAAGATAAGAAAAGTTATGAGCATTAAGAAACGAAGGGTTCCTTTGAGAACCGGTTCTCATCACAGCTATTCAGAATGCCACGCTACATCGGCTATCTTCCTCGAGGAGAAAGATGTCACCCTGTATACTATATATACAAAATTACATATATATTTATGTATTTGTATACAAATTAACAGATTTAAAACAAAATCTGATACCTTGCATACAAATTAATATTTTTTGGCGCCCGAATTATAATACATCCTTCTTTAAGAATATGCCTTACGGTATGAGGAGCCTAGTATGGTATCAATAATGAAATTTAAATAAACCACATAATTATTTAACTATTCCGTCTGAACCAAGATTTTTAATCTCCCATGATTTCTTTGGCGAATTCCTCAATTCTTGTAGTTAAAGTTAACGAGAGAAATGTATAGTAAGCTAGGAGTGAGATATTATTACAGTTAGTCGGAACAAGTATAAATTCTTCCCAGTCTTTCATTCCGGATCTTTTTTTAGCTTTTAGTAGATCTCTAGAAATGTTATCGTTCATAGCTGTTTCATCCGAGCTATCTTGACTTCTTCCTTACTACAATCTTCTTCTTCGTATATATTCGTACTAATGGATTTGATTTTTGTTTCCATGATTCAAAACACTTTGTTTTTTAAACTTATTCACGCCTATTTTAATTTACAACATAATTATTACAAGGGAGTGAAGCGGTTCATTAGTAGAGCGCTGAGTTGTCATGCTAAAGGTTCAAATCCGTCTGTGGCAGGTAATTTATTTAATCTGTTAACAGCCGAGGATGAACCCTTTGAAATTTGAAGACCATCCTGAAGCTCATCAAGCCTCTTTAAACTGTGTACACAAAATAGGGAGAAAACCTGGCGGTTGGTCGTGATCTTGGACAAATCACTTCCCTGTACAACCGTTGCTCTAGTCTTAACTAGTGATGTGTCTTAGTGGATATCCGTATCCGTATTCGCGGATTTTCGAGGGAGAAGAATGATCCGTATCCGTGATTTGGCGGATCTTTTACCTTAATTTTCAATAAATAGATGAAATTTTATATAGTGTTATGTTATATTCACTGCAAAACTGTTAGGTACGTGTTAGTATCTCTTTAAACAGCTACTTCTGTACTGGCCAACGATGAAATGTAAAAGAAATTCAATCCTCATTTCAAATGACCGATCAACTGATCTTAGTTTGAGTGGGGAAACGAAATTTTTTCTTTCGTTTCCGATATTCGTCCAGAACAAAAGTTGTTGTTTATGGTGTTAGTAACACGTAACTAACTAACTAATAACTAAGAGGTTATCAGTAAATTAAAAATAAACCTGAATAAAGGTTATTAGCTAGCAGTGAAACACTATTGACATTTAACATTTGACTCAGGCATCCTTTCAAGGTTTAAAAAAAAAAGTTCTTTGTTGACAATTTTATAAATCAATACCAAACACAGACATACCAATGCCGTGCAGTGCGAGTCGAAAACTCGAAGCATGTACCTTCCTGTCTGTCATGCAAAGCGTCAAGTGGCGACAACTATCAAGGTCAAAGGCACCGACATCGATGCCGGATCTTGACACCAAATATCCGTATTCGTATCTACGGATATACTTTGTTAACGATCCGGCACATCACCAGCCTTAACCACATCCTGAACCCAATACTTCATAGCTCCGTGGTACAACATTATTATCATTACAATTATAAATATAGCTTTAATGTAAAAGCCGATTGAACAACACTTCAGCTTCAAACAAACTTTACAAATTAATCAATTATTACTAAATAGTATTCAGCCAGAAATAGTTACATCTTACTAATATTATAAATGTGAAAGTTTGTATGTTTGTCTCTCTTTCACGCAAAAACTACTGAACGGATTTGGATGAAACTTTACAGTAATATAGGTTATACATCAGAATAACACATGAGCTATAGCAAGCGCGGATTTAGGGGGGCGCACGGGGACAGGCGCCACCCCCCCCCCTCCCGAAAAGTTTTATAGGAACTGTGGAGAATCCATTATAGTACATAATTAAAGGAAAATAACATGATCATAGTTGTTAAAATATCAGAAAGAACAAGAGTGAAACTATTTGTTTTGATATACTACTAATCTTACTAATATTATAAATGTGAAAGTTTGTATGTTTGTCTCTCTTTCACACAAAAACTACAGAACGGATTTGGATGAAACTTTACAGTAATATAGGTTATACATCAGAATAACACATGGGCTATAGCAAGTGCGGATTTAGGGGGGCGCACGGAGGCAGGCGCCACACCCCTCCCTCCGAACAGTTTTATAGGAACTGTGGAGAATCCAGTATAATACATAAATAAAGGCAAATCAGGAATTTAGCATCTTGAAATTTGCAGATGGGTCCTTTGTATGATTTAAGAAAGAAGTTTGGATAATTCCACCCTTATTATAATAAGGGTTCAAAGGTTGTATGGAATCCGTCAGTTTTGAAGTTAGACATCTGAAATTTTGTACGAGTAACCTATAGTGAAACAAATTAAATTATTTAAATAATTAAATTATTTATTATTTTAAAATATTGTTAAAAAGCACTGTCAAGAAACTTTATGCGGTAGTCCAAATTCTATGCGAGCGAAGCCGCGGGCAAAAGCTAGTTAAACATAAACAGCATAACATTGAGAAGAGATATTTCGGTCTTCAAATTACCGAAATTGATGAGGGAATATATTTTATGTATTATATATTTTATACCTATGTATTTTATGACTGTTATTTAATATATGCCTATGGTAATACACCCAATGAGCTACGACTATCTTTACATTATCAAACAACGTTAAAAACAGATATAGAATCAACCTCTCCAAAATTCGTAATATGAAATAAATAGTTTTAGAAAACATATTTAGAAAGTAATTATAATTTAATGGTTTAGAATTTCATAACAGAAAAAAAAGAGGTTCCAAATAATTAAAACACTCACATTAATTGAAACTATTTTATAAGATACATAAACTTATATCAACTTTCTTCCTTTATATTTCGATTAATTATATATATTTATATTTCGAAAGGACATATATCAACTTCATTAATTTTTAATGACATCTGTAATCTTTTGAAATTGTATATAAAATGTGAATTGCAATTAAAAAAACTAGTTTCGAATAAATACTAAAAATAGAGATAATAAATTTAAAATATTTGAAAAAAAAAAAACAAGTAAACAACTATTTACTATTATTCGCGACCTCACGGAGTTATGAGGAATGTAAATTTTAAAAAAACCCTGTACCGCTGCAACCCATGAAGAACCTTGAGGAGAGAAAATGAAACTGAACAGCTTCAAAGCCAACGGTTCTGCAGGGTGGTTTGTCCAAGATAACAATCAACCGCCTAGTTTGTCCGTCAATTAAAGCTAGACAAGCCTCGGAATAAAAGGAAATAATACAAATTGATCCGATCGAGTAAGAAGTTTCGGACTGAACTTACATTTACATTAGGACTAAAATAAAAGCTTAAGTACTTGGAAGAAACATTATGGGTACAAAAGATAAATAACAAAAAAAAAAAAAGAAATAAGAAAATAACATAAGAACGTGTTATTAATATGTTAATGTGTTTTTTAAGATTAATTTATTGATATTTACAACTATAATAATATTACAAAGTAAATCTGCTAATATGAACAAATGATATGAAAAAAAAACCACGTGTGGAGAAACTACACATCGGTAGTACTCCAATAAAGTTCTATAGTAGAAGGTCTCGAGGCCAACTTCTTTTCAGACGCCTCGGAAGGTTATCAGGAATAGTATGGGAAGCAAGTTAAGAGACTAGCGGATTCAAGTGTGTAGGGAGGCTTGTCATGGAAGATGGTTTGGGCCAAATCAGTAACATATGGGATATTAAGACCGTGATGGATGAGTTTGTTAATGTTTAAGTACAAAATGGTAATGTTAAAGTACAATTTAAAATTTAATATTACTCGTGTCCTTATCACTTATAGGAGTACCTTATCTGTAATAACATTCGTAATTTTACTGAGCCTTTCTTACATCTCTTTATTTATTTATTTTTTGTTACATCGTTTTTTAAATAATTTTTTGGTAAAAACAAAAAAGTTGATATAAAGTTGTTACGTCTTGGAGGTTAGAAGAAATTAGATAGTAACCATGCCAACGGGACAGGTCAAGATACCATGTCACAAAATCTCTCTTTCTTTTATACAAATCTTCTACAGTTTTTTCTTTTAATGGCCAACTCACTATGGCCTGTTGACCATAAAAAGGGATACTAGCTACTTATGTATTAGTCGTTTAGCAGGACTGTTATATAACGTTGTTTATATCATCAGTTTGGATTCCGAGCATCCCACTCCACTATTCAGCAATGCCATCGTGAGGTGGATGTAGTCTCCTCTGCATTACAATGTGGATCATATTGTTCGGGCATCTTTCTTGACGTAGAACAGGCTATTGACCGAGTCTGGCATCCGGGATTGCTCTACAAACTCCGTAAATTCCTATCCCCTACATACTTTCTCATTCTTCAATCCTATCTCACAAATAGAACTTTCCAAGTAAACCATAATGTCTATTTTCCCTATCTGCTGATGTTCCTCAAGGTAGTGGTATCCTTGGCCCAATCCTTTTTACAGTTTATACAGCTGACATCCCGAATCATCCTAATACTATCCTTACCACGTATCCTGATGATACATGTGTATTATCAGCCAACACCAATCCAGTTATTGCATCCCAATGCCTCCAATCCCACATCACTGATCTTGAAGAATGTGTCAAATCGCATCAAATCACTTTTACATTGCATCGTAAACCAATGACTTCCTCCCCTTCAGTATCCTTTAATAATATCCCACTGGTGCCTGCAGAAAAGATCCGATACTTCGACGAACTATTAACCTGGAATCCTCATACAAGACTGAAAAGACAAGAAACCGCTCGACCTTTCAGGTTACTTCAACAGTTACTAGACAAACGCTCTAAACTCCCAATTAATTACAAAAGACTCATCTACATGACCATCATACGACCTATTTGGTCTTACGGAGTAGAGCTTTGGGGCTCCACTAAGCCATCGAATTTCTAGCGTATCCAATCCCTACAATCCAAAATCCTTCGGAAAATACTCAATGCTCCTTATTTTGTTAAGAATAAAGTCATCCATAATGATCTTAATGTCCCATTTGTTTTTGATTTGGCCCGAACCCGCTATCTATCCTTTCATAACAAACTTCATTCCCACTCAAACCCTTTAGTTTCAAACCTAGCTTCCTCTTCATTTCCCGATAATCCTCCGAGGCGCCTGAAAAGAAGATGGCCACGTGACCTTCTTAGTTGAACTTTGAGTACTACTAGTGGGTAGTTTCTCTGCTTGTCATTATCATGTCATTATATATCACTTAGCATATTTACTTGTTGTATTATTGTAATACAGTTGTAAATATCAATAAATAAATTGAAAAAAACATTGTTTATAACCTAACACTGATAATTCTGATACTGATAAAACCTATCTTTTTATTATAGAAATTGAAATATACAATATGTAATGATAAAATGCTAATTCTAGACCCCCTAGCCACTAAATAAATAAAGACCCCCCCTTCTTAAATAAATGTTTTCCCCAAATTTTCGACGAAAACATCTCCATTTCTATCCTCGTCAAAATCCAGTTTTCAAATGATTTCGTCTTAAGGAATTATTCCTAACTTCTTCAAGTATTTCACAGCTTCCTGTTATAAAGACGGTTGTTTCCAAAGTGTTATTTTGTTCATTTTGAATAGGCAATATTGGTCAAATAACACTAACAGTTAAATAAAAAATAAACAAAACAATACAGAAAACAATTTAATAACGAATACCCAAATAAATAAAATCAGATGATAAATTAGAAGAGGTTATAGGAGATAAGGAGTCATGAAGACCGGCTAATACACAAGTCTCCAAGTTATTCACTCTTTATGAACAATGTCAAAGCATTGCAGTTGTCATTTAAGATTAATGAAGTCAAAATATATCTTTTGTATACATTTTATTAAGGTTGTCTGTGGTTCCACCAGTTATAATAATTTACTTAATAATAATATAAAATTAATGTATATCAACCTGAAGACACCTGAAGATCTAAGGAATGTGTCGCGGGGACGGAAAGAGGATTTTGATTTAAATGAGGTCATAGATTACGGATCTCGGAACAGGTACATGTTCCATGAAATGCTCAGCTGACTGAAAATGACCTGGATGCGAGACCCTTAAGGTTTTTTTCTCTCTTTCATCCCAAGCCTGTTCTTTCTCAACATTTAAGATCATTTATATTCTAGAAAAATATCCTCTCTCCATTCCAGGTGATAGGTAAGTGTTATTAAAAGTCCTCCCAATAAAGAGTTTTAAAAAACTAAAATAGTTAACTACTGGAATATAACACACTATTTTTCCACATTCCTTAGGTCAGAGTTTCGATTTTTTTTTAAACAGTGAAAAATATAACAGATTACAGATTAATAGTATATAAATATTATAATGAAAAAATTATAGATGATTTGACGAAGATAAAAATATGAGTGTTGACTGACTGATTTTAATAATAATAATAATAATAATAATAAGGTGGTACTTGTGATTTAGCAGGTCGCCATAAACCTACCCCCATACTTCGTGTCACCTATTTTTATCTCTTATCTCATTTGTGTTATTTGTTTGAATTATTACATTGATTTCGTATTTTTGTAGTGTTTTTGTCTAGTCAATTTTATTTAATGTCTATTTAAATTTCTTTTTTATCTACTAAATTTAATTTAATTTGATTACTACCAGTGGGTAGTTTCTCTACTTGTCATTCTCATGTCATTATGTAACACGTATTCTATTTACTTGTTGTATAATTGTAATACAGTTGTAAATATCAGTAAATAAATTTAAAAAAAAAATTTAATTTGTTTTTTTCTTACTAATTTTGTTAATTTCTATTTAAAATGAACAGGATCATACTTTGGAAATTGCCGTCTTCAGAAGAAGAAAATGTGAAATATTTTTAGAAGTTCTGAATAATCCGAAATATTGAATTATGTGAAAATGGCCATCAAATGGATTTTGAAAAGAAAATGAAATGGAGATAGATGCTTCGTCGAAAATGTAGGAAAAACAATTCTATAAGAAAAGGGACTTAGATGGGTTAGAAATTAGCATTCTACCATTACATTTTGTACATTTCAATTTTCATTAATACAATAATTCGGTTGACGGATAACAATCCATGGCAACCTGTTAAATCACAAGTACCTTAAAGGCTTAGCGAACTTAAAATATTGATGCCGACAACGGATTACTGCCTAAAACAAATCCGTTCGATCACCATTTATAAAAATTTGTAATCTTCTCACCTACGACTCGGTCTACTAGTATCCCAAGACGAATACCGGTCAGTTTAGCGCTTATTAGCTTTTTAGGTATTCATTCGTTACCAAGCCCGACAGCTTTACAAGCCCATCTCAACTTTCACGACGCAATCAATTAAACTGCATTAACAGGGAGCATGTAATTCTGGGTTGTGTAACCTCCTAAATTTTCTAGTAGAGATGTTCTTTTTCTGACTTAATATACTACTCAGTATCTTATTTTCGAAGACCTTAACACATTACTCATCCTTCTACAGTTAGCGACCACATTTTATACCCGAACAGAATAGATTTATAAGTTCTAATTTTGAAATTTCAAATCGAAAATTATCGAGCCTTTCCCTTCTTGACTTTTAAGTAAAATTTATCTTGATCATTCAGAGAAAGTAAATTCTAATAGTCTTGTATTTGTTAATGGACGTTTATAGTTTCATCTTTAATCGTTCAGAGGTTAGATCAATTTTAATTTAATTTGGTAGTTTACGAAAAAAAACCCCATAATTTTCAATGTTTTTTTCGTTTTTCACTGCGCTTTAACATTTAAGCAGATATACAAACAAAATAACTGGATATAGTTTTGCAAGAATTCCAAAATTCATTGAAAAGAAACGTGGCAAGAAAACAAGACAAACAAGAGCATCAAGGAAATATCTTGAATCTATTTACATTGTGTATCTAATTTTCATATCTATTTATAATAGATATCTATCAAGTAACATGTTCTACAATACTTTTGCGACTATTAAAAAAGACACAACACTTAAAACATTTTTTTAAATGAATCAGAATATTTTTCTTTTGAGAAGTAGAACCAGTATCTTAAGTTTCCTCGTTTTTCTGCTGCATTCCGTGTCTGATGCCACAGAATGCTGTATAACATTATAATATGCATGTTTATTATTATAAAAAAATGTACGTTATTTTTTATTTTTTAATAAAGCGAGTTGTGAAACAAGTAGGAGAATTACAAGTGCAGTTTTCTTGTGGAAGGTCATTAGAATGCGAAAAAAAATGACAAAATTTAAAAATCAGCTGTTTAACATGGAATTATATGTATTTAATAATATACATATATATAATAATAAGCTTGTTTAAACACTGTAAGAAAATGAAATTTTATTCCAATATACATTAGAACAATCGAATTGTGGACTGTGAAAACAAATGTCATTTGGTACCTCTGGCAAAGTATGGTGGATTACTTAAAAACTTCAGGGACATGCAAGACGTTTTTATGATGCTCTTATATCTCAAATCACTATTACAAGATATATCCTCAACTAAAATGCCTGACAAAACTACCAGAAGATTTAAAACAAGTAGAATGAAAGATCTCTTCGCCTCACGTATATAATTATGCTAAATTATATTTTTCCACTATGTAATACTATACTAAACAACAACAAGAAGGTGGGTATCACTCTATCATGACTTTCATGTCATTCAAATTATTAACAAGTATAATTGTGAAAACAATGCTTTGACAAAAAACTATTAAATAATCACTTTTCTTCATAGCAACTAATATTTATTAAGAAAAAAATCTTATTCTAAAATAAATATGCTAAAATAGATTCAATTAAGTTTAATACATAATTAAAACTACTAGGCACGTTATCAATATGAACTGATAACGGTGTAACCTCCCACCTGTTATAACAGACATGGGGCCAAGGTAGGGGATGAAAATTGTTCATGAATGAAGAAATTAGCAAATAATTATAAAAAAAGAGTTATTTAAGCTAATTTTTCTTAGATTAATTGTCTTTTGTTCTGTTATGAGCATGAAATGAATACTGACGTTGATAAAAATTATGTATATGTTGGTAAAATTAGGGAAAATAGTATTTATAAGTTTTATTTTTAGCAAAAAAAAATCTACACTAATTTATGTTTAAAAGCAATAGAAATTACTTATATTAGTCTTGTAAAATTAAAGCTTACTTCTCGTGACAGGCAAGATATAAAATAGTCTATAAGGTATTTTTTTTAGATCAATGTTAGTCTATGATTTTATTTGTTGTATCAATTTTAAAAGAATGACATAGCAAGAATATTTATTCCGAATATTAAAATTAATTGGGTGTCTCAATCTATACGAGATATAATAGATACATATCAAGGGGATGTGGTGCCCTACTTTAGAAATGCCAATACTTAAACAAGTGTATTTTTAATATCTTAAAGAAATTCGTTAGATGTCCCAGAGTTAGAATAAATAAATATGTTTTGCTATTAGAAGAGTGTTTTCATAGGAACTTTCCGATATATGTTACCCATTAAACTTGTAAACAAAAACACTATAAACTATTTTCCAAACCGGTTCAATACATTTCTAGTATTCTGGAGTCTTTAATGAACATTCTCTGATCACTTTAAAAGCACGTTAATGTATATACAAATCTGAATATATAGATTTTATTTAGTTAAATTCAAAATAGTGTAGTAAGCTGTAGTTTTTTATTTCCGGGTGTAAATTATTTTCGACGAGATGTCAGCTTGAGAATCAAGAGCTAAACCAGCCGGGATCTTAAAGTCAAAAGTTCAATTATACGATTACATAATGCAAGTAAACGCGTGTTTACAACAATGCTCACGTGAATTTGACAAATATAACAACGAGATATTAATCATAAACTTTAGCGAATTAGTTAGTGTAATTAATGCGTTGTGTTATTTAAGGATAGTTATATTAAGAAAAAATAATGTTATTTATAGTTTTATTTAATAACAGTTACCTTTATTGGCTATTCTACAGTTTTATGGCTGTAGTTGGTAGTGGTAGTTGTATAGTTATGATTAAATTTTAATTGGTAAGAATTCAAAATTAATAACTTTAATATTCACTAAAAAAAAATAGTAAAAACACGAGAAAATCGCTGTTTTGATAAGAACTATGATATGACTGATAATGACTCACATATGTACTACGGTAGCCTCCGTTCGACGGCGCTTGAATAAGTGGTTCGGTTTCTTCGTGGATAGTCATCGAAGTCGGGGACAGACGAAGACAGATGCAGGCAGAAGAGTCGAAGAAGGAGCGACCAGGTAGAGCGCACGGCAAGTACTGGGCTCGAAGTGGACTTAGGTTATATAACAGACCTTACGTAATCCTCAGAGCTTCGGTCCACTCTGGTCCATGTCCCAGGGCTTTGCTGTACATGAGAGTATTTTTGTGTTTTGGCAATGGTGAAATATGTGGTAAAATATGTGCACCCCCCAAAAAAAAGTAAATATGTATTTAGTTTTTTTTTTCTAATATGTATATATATAATCATTTTTTTTTTTATCAGATTCCTGAACTAGTAACCCATTGGAGGAGGAGTTTGTTTACAAAATGTACGTATATAATGTGTAACAGCATAGCATATCCCTTCTCCATAACATATCCCTCCTTCAAAAGAACGGCATAACTAAAATTTAATATAAATATTAATATAAATTTAGCATTTTTTCGCTAAATCTTCAGTATAAATTGTATTGGTTGACGCTTTTTAATTCAGAAAAAAACCTATCTGATATTCTGTTTCCAACATGTTTAAGTTGTATCGTGTTTGAATCCGAAGTTTTATGCGAAAGATGACATAAGTTAAAATCAAAAACGTTTCAAGCTTTTAAAATGTTTCTAATGATTAATAATATTGTTTCAACACCATCTTGCAACAGGAACGCTTTGCTTTACCAATAACCAAATTTTCATTATTTTTTTTTACTCACGTGAAACTTTCAAATAACTCTATTGAACCATCAGATTTTTTGAGTCACGACATTTGTTCTTTTGAAGGAGCAGTAAATATAAAATGTTCATTTTACATTTTTAGTAATTTTATAATATCATAAAATATATACAAGCTTAAAATTTGAATAAAAGTAAAAAAAAAAAATAAGATAAAATCATACAACATAACCATTGAAAATAATAGTATGTTTATATAGGTTTGGTAATTATTCCGCAGTTTGCCGCTTTGAGTTGAGTCACAACAAGTTTTAACTTTTCATTCGTTTCCCTTTTAATATTTTCCAAAAAATACTAGTATTCATGAGGTTTAGTATGAAAAAGAGAATGTAATTATTGGAAAAGTGTGGATACTTCAGTAATCATTTCATCTATGAATGAACGTTTCAATAAACATATGTCATCTATATTTCTAAATGTTAGTTGAAGCTTTTATTTTTGATGAAATGATTACCGAAATCTACCCATTAGCCATAATTACATTCTCTTTTAACCTCTATAGCTCATGATAACTTTTATTTTTGGAAAATATTAAAAGTTTATTTAATAAATGAATGAATTAAAAATGAAACGAATGAACAGCTAAAACTTGTTGCAACTCAACTCGAAGCGACAACCTGTGGAACGGATACCGCAAGTTTTAACTTTTTTTTTTTAAATCTATTTATTGATATTTACAACTTTATTATAATTATACAACAAGTAAATAGAATGCGTGTTACATAATGACATGAGAATGACAAGTAGAGAAACTACCCACTGGTAGTACTCAAATCAAAGTTCAAATAAGAAGGTCACGTGGCCATCTTCTTTTCAGACGCCTCGGAGGATTATCGGGAATTGAAGAGGAAGCTAGGTTTGAAACTAGAGGGTTTGAGTGAGAATGAAGTTTGCTATGAAAGGATAGATACCGGGTTCGGGCCAAATCAGCAACAAAAGGGACATTAAGGTCGTTATGGATGACTTTATTCTTAACAAAATAAGGAGCATTGAGGATTTTTTTCGAAGGATTTTGGATTGTAGGGATTGGATACGAGAGGAATTCGATGGCTTAGGAGCCCCATAGCTCTACTCCGTAAGTCCAAATAGGTCGTATGATGGTCATGTAGTTTTAACTACATAACTGAATTTATTTATATATATGTATACCTGAATTTGAATATATTACTTTGTCAAATATAAAAATTATTTATTTCAAAATTATATATATACCTATAATATTAGTTTAAAATATACGAGGTGTTCAGAATCAGAAGCGAATAACTCCAAAATTTCAAAAATTAACTTTTTCCCATTTTCCCTTAGATAAGCCAAGAAATTTTGCCCAACAAGACACTTTTCCGCATTATTTCTCATGGCTTTAGTCTAGTTCTCAACCTCAAGTTTCAAGAGCATAAAACATTGCTTGACTAGACTAGCCTAAAATGTAAAAAAATAACTTTATTTTTTTTTTTATTTATTTTTTTTTTGTCAAAGGATTGATATCGGGTTCGGGCCAAATCAGCAACAAATGGGGTATTTAGGTCATTATGGGTGATTTTATTCGTAACAAAGTCAGCATTGAGAATTTCACAAAGGATTTTGGATTGTAAGGATTGGATACGAGAAGGATTCGATGGCTTAATGGAGCCTCGAAGGCCTAAGTCCAGATGAATCTTATAATAGTCATGTTTTTGAGTCATCTATCTAAGCTTTTAGATAGAAGCTTAGAGTGTTTGTCTTGTAATTGCTGAAGTAGTCTGAAACGGCAAATAGTTTTTATAAATTTTAAAAAAATCAGTATTAACCAAAAAGTAGCATAACGAGTGTCGGTAAAATAATAATAACAACAGAAAATAAATATGCTAATGAAAGGATTATGCCAACCCTCGTGTTATATATTCGATATGTGAATTAGATACTTGAAAGGTTACCAGGGTTAAGTTACAGCTCCCTTGCTAGGACAGGTGATATTTTCCACATGCCTATGTTATAAATAGTTTCTCTTACAACCTTGTTGCTATATTACACTACACTAATCGTGACTCAAATTACGAATTTGCGTATTCTGTTTTCTCGTGTACGAAGTTGTAATGACTACGAGACGTACACATGTTAGGCGCTACTTGAAAGTTCGGCAGCAATAAGGTGGGAGCTTAATGTCTTTCTGATGATGCAGAAGAAGTAGCTCCGAAATTTAGTTCCAGTATATTTAACCAGATAGCACTATCAGCATTTGATTCAAGTTAAAGAGGGGTCAGCACCGGAAGTACCCGGAAGTTTGGTTGAATGAGTATTACAAATAATAATGTATATTAATATTTTAATATTAAAATAATATTGTACTTAAAACAAGATAATTACTATGAGTTATAATAACAATTTCTTCTTCTTCTTCCATGGCTCTACAGCTCATCAATATGCCTCCAGTCCTTTCTGTTTATTGTGGCAGTCTTCCAATTTCATTCTCTTGGAGTCCTCTACTAACCCCCTACAGCCATCGCAGCTTGGGTCGCCCTCTTCTTCTTGTACTTCGTATTCTTCCATTAATCTTCTGGGTTCTCCGACCCATTTCATTCTGGCCTTCAACCTACAGAGCTTCACCACTGTGAAGACATCTGAGGGCTGCAATAGATTCGCTTGTTCCGCATTAGTATTTATACTGGCTTCCCCCTCTTTAATATATCCTTATAATCGCCGTAGAAATATTCCTTTCAAAACTTAGCAGCTATTTCTTATCGGCTTTCTGGTAAAATGTCGTTTTAGCGTCCCCTCGCTAGGTGGCAACCATATACACAGTATATCAATCGAAAGAGCTTTCGATTTTTAGTTGAATGACATAACTCCCAGCGTCCGGAAAGGTCAAATAAAAAAAATTCTTAAAAACGTTCTAAACGCTATATACCGTAAGTAACCAACTCTAACCACAAAAAACCTAACGTAATCTAACCAAACCATGAAAAAAACATTTAAAGAAACACCTAACCACCCCTAACCAAACCACCAAAAAAAACACCTAACCACCCCTAACAACTCCCAGTGTCCGGAAAGGTCAAATAAAAAAGCTAGGCGTCCGGAAAGGTCAAATAAAAAAGTTAATTAAAAACCTTCGAAATGCTAGTATGTAGTATAGTTACCGTATGTAATCACCTTAACCACCCCTAACCGTCTAACCACCAAAAAAACCTAACATAATCTAAGGATACTTTTTTTTATTTTAATTATCTTGTTTTTGTCACTGGAGTACATCTTTCTTAGTCAATCATTCAAGTGAGTAAAATAAGGATACCATAACAAAAAAAAACACCTAACCTAACCTAACAAAAGCAGCAAAAAACCACCTAACCACCCCTAACCTGACCTGAGATAATAATGCTGGCTGTTTAGCCGTCAATGACGTAAAAACGTAAAAAAAGAAAGAAAAAGTAAACTTGAAAAACAAAAACACAAAAGACAAAACTAAACTTAAAAAACAAAGTACGCCTAACCGCAATGAAAGCTAACTGACAACTTAAGAACAAGTAGCGTCGCAACGAAACTCCACATGCGCTGACCTCGTGAAAAGTCAACACATATGGTACTAGCGTTTCGAACGTTTTTAAGAAACTTTTTTATTTGATCTTTCCGGACACTAGGAGTTATGTCATTCGACTACAAATCGAAAGCTCTTTCGATTGATATATATATATATATTATATATGGTTGCCACCTAGCGAGGGGACGCTAAAACGAATGTTAGCCGGCTTTCTTTATGACCCAGGCTTCTGAACTGTATAGATTACAGTAGTACTTTCGTATTCAATTATACAAATTTGATCTTTAGATTTCGGTTTACCCTGAAGAAGTATTTATTTTCCTAAATCATTCTATTCTTGACCTCTATTGAGACATTGTTACCGAACGTGAGGGTGGTAAATAAGAAGATAGGTGAAGAAGCTCAGTCTTCCAATACTTAGGCCTCCTATGTTATCAAAACCAGTTTGTTCCAACAGTCCTCCCGTGTTCCATGTATTTTCTTTGTACTATGTTCTCAGCCACTCGAACTAGGCTAAGGAATGCCTACATCATCTTTATTTTGGATATTAGTAATTACTTAATACTTTAAGTAATTACTATAGCTTATTACTTTTCGACAAAAGTTCAAAATTATAGTACAAATTATAAAATTGCATGCAATACATGCAATGCAAGAATGATTACTTTATTCTTACTACATACTTGATTTTAATTTTTTTTCGTTTGTATTTATTCTGTACCAATTCTATATTACCTGTTACGGGAATGTTAGATTATAGTTTCTATTGCAGTTAATTTTTAAGAATTTTGTTTTGAATTATTTTCATAGGATGTTCATACAATGCCTAGTCTACGTATATGAAATTAAAATAAAGCAATAAATAAAATAAGGTAATATAATTAAATCTTGAAAACGGACAATATTGTCCGGAATGTGGACAAAGGTCGTTAATAAAAGAAAAATCTTGTTTTAAGCCTGTTTCTGCTTCTAGGTCACCTTAAAAATATTTGAATACCGTGTCAACTAAAACTTAATGCATGATAAACTCGAAAATATAAAATGATGAATATTTGATCATAGGCCCATTTTCCACAGAACGGTATGGCATCTTGGAAATTACTTAGGTGAGAAATGAACTGAAATTTAACTGAAGAATTATTTAATTCAAAATTTGTAACGTAAACAATAAACTGATTACATTTTTTACTATATCTTTTAATTTTTTTTTTAAATACGTTGTTCCGTTTCTTTTTAGGCTCCGAAAATCAAAAGTATTGTACTAATCTTGGAACAGAGGTTTAAAGTAGATTAAACGTAAATAAAAGTAAATATATAATAATCTCATCACAATAATTTAGTAGAATGGTTTAAAAATATAGTTTCTGTTAATTCTTCTGTTAGAAAAGGTACGATACTGATAGAAAAAGTATAGTGTACTGCGTAAAATTGTAGAATTAAATTTAAAATAAAGATATATATATTGTATAATATTGATACATGATACATTATATAATAGCCTAAATATGCTTTTACATAGCAATAAAAACATGCATTTAGAATTAGAGTGGCCATGTGGACGTTCATCTGTTAAAAATAGGCGCTACTTTCGGTAAAATAGTGGAACTTTGTTTAATATTGCTAAAAATTCATTTTTTTAATAAAACTTACACTTATATTTTCAGTTGACTAATGGTACATTTATTCATATTGAACTTTCTTTTTCATTTATTTTTAGAACTCATATTACCTGCAATGTACCATATTTAAAAAGCGCTGTACATCTTACATCTTAACCATGTTTAGTTTCTTCATAGATATTTTATGTCTCTTGTAATCCTTCTAAATTAATCTTCCACGAAAAACTCTGTTAAAAACTTATAGAAAACTTCGATTACATTAAAACACAACACAAAACTAAAACGAAATTGAGTTTCATTACATCAAACACAATGCTACCTTCATAAATGGAAGCAGTGTTGCCTTAATAAATTGAAGCAGTGTTGCCAAAAAAAAAAAAAAATAATACGAAACTTATATCAGTTTTAAAAAATATGGTCAACTGGACTCAATCATATAATTTATTCTTTAAATTGGAGTAAAAAACCTAACCTAAAGCTTCCAGTAAAAAAAATTTTATTCCGTATTTACCGAGATACGTTTCGGCCTAGGCCATTCTCAATCTTCTGTTTAAATTGTTTCATTTTTTCCCCTTTTATATGGTTAACAATTTGACCATAAGTCATTCATCTCAATTTAAGTGGTTTTATTCTATTTAAATTTTTTTTAAATTCAGAGTGAACCATGTCCTCTATAGTCATTTAACAATCCCTTTCCCACAAACCTCTTTGGTCACCCAGCTTTTTGTAACCTCCACTACCGTTATGTTATCACCGCACTCCCGTCACAGATAATATATGTTTGTTAAAACGTTCATTTCCAAAATGAATTGATTAAGAAGAAATAAATGTACCTCTTGAAAGATTTTATTGAACAGAATTTCACACATAGACAAAGTACATTTCAGAACTTGTAAACAACTAATAAAAGGTAACCATAAACTGCGGAGGTTGAACAAAGTACGCCAGAGCATGAGCCCCACCAGGAGGAGAGAGACCGGACGGATGCAGACTGGCCGGATGCGGCTGACCAGGAGGGCTGGACGGCACCCGGACGGATGCAGACCGGCCAGGAGGATTAAAAGTAAGGTAAAGCCCCATCAGTAAGGTGCACACCGGGCAGCACCACAGATTTTAATTTTAAAATTATACCCGGAAAAATTAAATGGTACCCCCACCCATTGTTGTAGAATAAGCATTTTGAATAAAGAGTTGTTTTTTGGCAGTGGTGGGCGCGTGTAAACCCAACATATTAACCAACCACTGACGAACCCCGTATGCCAGAGATGGCAGGAAGTGGGGAAAAAAAAAGGTTAAACAAAAAACATATGAGGGAAAGAGATACTCTAATGATGTATCATTCAAATAAAAGAGTGGCCGACGGATCCTTTGGCTCGGGCGCAGAGTTGGAGTTTACTAATCTCGTTGGAGAACCTGAAACTTGGAGGTCCACAGCTGAAGGAGGCAAGGGCGGATCCAGGATTTTTTTTGGGGGGGGGGGGGCACAACGGGCAGAGGGACAAAAAAATCAACAATAACCTAGAAATACACTTTTAGTATTTATAGAAAGGCTTATTAAATTATCTAAACAATAGTTTCAATCATGTTATTTCTGTTATTTTAACGACTATCATCACATGATTTGCCTATAAGTATGAACTGTAATGGATTCTCCACAGTACACAAACAACCGTCTGGGGGGGCACGTGCCCCCGTGTCCCCCCCTGGATCCGCCTATGGAAGGAGGGATATCTTAACTGGAAGGATTCTGTTCCAAGTTATTAACAATTATAACTCATTGAATAAAAATCCTACACGTTCCCGACATTTTGCAGATTTTATTACTTATAAACACTCAAAGACATCAGGCCTTAACTTTAGTTTAATTTATTTCTGTATTAAATGCCATTTTCCCAGACCAGAGAAAGTCTACATCAATAATCAATTTAAATATCGAATTATACTTGTAATAACTTTTAATGATTCAAATGATTAGGAGTTCTCGAATTATACTTGTAATAACTTTTAATGATTCAAATTAGGAAGTTGGAAGTAATTGCCAAGTAGTAGTGGAAGTAATTAATAATTAGGAAGTTCAAAGTAGTTACCAAAAATTCCACTAGGTATCACTATTATTGGATTCATAACCTTAACTGGTTATCAAACCTTATCTTGATGGTCAATACATAAGATTGGTTATGGTTCCTTTTAATAATAATTTATAAACCTAAGTTGATTAGGACTGTGGTCTGATTGATGTGGGTTGAGTTGTTAAAAAAACCTGTACCAATAGTAAAAAATTCAAAAACCAATACCATGAACATCATTTTCATCTCATGGTCATTTTCTCCACCCAGGAGCTTCATTCATTTTTATTAAGTGTCATATTTCCAACTTACTAAACTCTAATGTATAGATGCTACTTATTTCTCCTTTATTCTTTTTCGGTCAAGTTTACTCAACTTGACAGGGCTTTTAAGTTTCTTGATTTAATAAAGGAAGGTTAATTTATAGCTAGTTCTGATGGTGAAGTTACAATTAACATAAGTTTTATTATAAGTACAATGTCCAACCATGCAACATTCATTGTTAATTATGACTAATTTTTAATGAAATATTATAATAACAACATTATAATGGAAAGCATATATAAGGAAAAAATAAGTGTAGTAAGATTCGCCAATAACACTTCAAAATTATTTGAGACATCTGCAGGGATGCAGTCTTAGCTCACTATTGTTTTTTCTATCCTTAGTTCAGCCATTAAACAGTGAAAAAAGAAATTTAAAAAGTTCAAACTAGGGCATTTCAATCTGAGGACGCTAAAATAAAACTAAATTGCAGGCAATCTAGTTGTGTAAGCATACCATGATGAAACTTTTAAGCAAAATATTAGGGTACTCCAAAAAGAGCTAAATTATAATATAATATAAACATGAGTATCAACCCGGCTAAAACAGAGGTAATTAGGATTAGAAAGAAGCCAAACAGAGCCATGAGAAAGACAATATAATTATCTTAACAATAATAATTAATGATGCAATATTACAGCAAATTAAGTGTTTCAAATATCTGGGAGCTCACTTACATGAGAGTAGTTCCATAAGTAGTAAAATAACACGAGCCGATTCGAGCAGCAAGCAGGATGTTCAACACCATGAACTGAGCCTTCTTGAACCCATCGCAAGGTGGAAAAAAAAACAAAGATGACTCTACATTTCTACCAATCTCGGCATAATCTTGTAGAGTCATGGACACAATCAAGAAAGGATAAATCGGTGTTTCAGGTAGCCGAAATGAAGTTTCTTAGAAAGGTGGAAGGGAAGACTAGAAGATACTGAGTCTGCAACAAGACAATAAGGACACATCTCGACAAAACCAGCCATTGAAGTATAGAATGTTTTTGAACGACAGTATAGAAGATTGTTTGGACATCTGTTACGTATGGAGAGAGAGAGAGGAAAACTGCGACTGAGATGGGAAGATGGGATGAAGGAAGCATAAGCAAAAAGAAGAATTAATTGCAATTGAAGAAATGAAGAGCAGCATTTGCTGTTAATGGATGAAGAGGCATCCATTTGTAAGAGGAGAACGTACAGAACATTCCTGAGATGTATGAATCTTAATCCAGTAGTGATACAGCTTCTCCTCTATAACGATGGTGTGGTATTGATTACAGACTCTGTGGAAAAGTTGCAGCTGTAGTATGGTATGATGCTTTTGTATGATGCTGTAGATGAAGAGCTTTACCAAAAAGGGATGCTTATAAATACCAACAAGAGTAAGATCCTACAATGTGGAAGGAATAAAGAAGATATCCAAATATACTGTAATGGAGAAAAATTGGAGGTGGTGACAGACTTCATACATCTAGGTACCTAGTGATAGACGGATCTGGGAAAGTAGACGAAGAAATATTAAACAGAATCAACAAGGCAAATGCAGTTTACAACCAGATCTGTAAAACTGTGGTGGGGAAGAGAGAGGTAGATAGGGATGTCAAGCTTCACATCTTCAAGGCGGTGTATCTGCCCATACTTACCATACTGATGGTGTATTGAGCGGAGAGTTGGATGTTGACAGACCAAACCCTGTATGGCCATTTTGGCAGGAAAGGTTAGAAAAAAAAAAAAGAAGGATGATAACGGACCGACAGGAGAGCAGAATCACAGATGCCAAAATGAAATTTCTGCGGAGTACGATTGAGAAAACAAGGAGAGACTGGGTTAGTAATGAACGGATTCATCAGGAACTAGAGATAGCCCCGTTGAAACAACTCCTGGAAACTCATCAGCTGAAGTGGTTTGGCCATATTGTAAGGATGGACAACCACCGAGACCCTCTAAAGACCACAGAATATGTCCCTAATGGCAGAGGACCTAGGGGCTCCCCTAGGATCTCGACTACATTGATCAACTCTGTAGGACGAGGGGAAGAACCTCCGACAGGCCAGAAACCTAGCTAGAAATAAGGAAGAATGCAATTGCTGGCTGGATCCTCCTCTACCCTGAAAGGCACTAATGTGGGAAGCTGAAGAAGAAGAAGAAATGAGCTGGTACTGGACAGGAACGTCTGGGTCAAGCTCTGCAAAGAGTCTCCTCACACTGCTTAGGCAGTAGGTGAGGAAAGATAATGACAATGATGATTATAATACCACAAATATGATTGTTTATCACAAAAAATTATAGGAAGTGAGGTCACCTGTGGTCTAGTGGTTAGCGTAACAAACTACTAAACCCAAGATCGCGGGTTCGTAGCCCGGCAGGTGGCCCTAGGATTTTTTTAAGGGAGTAAAAAATCCTTAGTTACGCCGTCCTTCGGAAGGGACGTTAAACGGGGGTCTCGAGCCTGTACGATGTCAGGTACTCGTTAAAAATCCCTATCCTAATTAAACCTGGATAGGCAAAATTTAGAGCTCCCACTGTAGCATCGTCCGATTAGCCATTGCAGCATAAAGTGACGTTAAATAAACAAACAATTATAGGAAGTGAAATAGATTTATAAATTAAATAAATATTTCATTAGGCTCTTGGTAATAAATGTTTTTAAATCTTAATGAAAACATTTGTTTAATTGAAGAAAAGGGTCTTGTTAAGATTCAGGATATTTATTAATGATAAATCGCAAGATCAGCAACAATACTACAAATTAATATAACACATATATATTCAGGTTGGTTTTACAATGATTGGGTTCTTTGTAATTCTAAAAGAAATTATGGGTTGTTTAAAAGAAAAACTAAACATGAACATTCATAGATATAAAGGCCTTTAAAACATTATAATATTTTAAAAAAATGTATTCATATAACTATAAATGATGAGATATAAACATATAACTAAAAATAGACCCTTATGATAATCAGTAATATTATTATACAACTATCGGCATACCTCTAATTCTTAATATCGTTGTTTTAGATTTATGTATACATGAAATATACTTACAATTTGTATAGCTCCTTGAGCATTGATAACTTATATGTTTATAAGTATGACACTATAAACCGATTTATGACTAGTTCAGACTAGTTTAAAAATATAAAAATAGACAACAGATAAGCAGTCTTTGACCACAAATGCCTGTGATTATATCTAATTTTTGCATATATACATAATACATAGTATTAGATACATAAAATATTTACATACTATTTCTGAAACATTTTTCAACTTCACCAATGAATAACTAATTGTCATTTTTCTAAAACAACATTATCTTCATATGTAAGGTTTTGTACATAATGTCCTCCAGGTATTGAAAAATAATGAAACACCATTTAATACAACAAAACAAATAAGAAATAATATTGTGAACAACATGGAAACTGAATTGATTGAGATAGTGTTGTTAGCTATTAAAATGATAAAATAATTTAGAATTAGAAAAATATATCATTTCATAAACTATAAAAATATACGATAACACGATTTGTATTTGTTTCGTTACATGAAATATAAATTCTTTCTTGAGGAATAATGTGAAGAGAAAATTTCTAATGTTTTCCATACAGTTCAATGCCAAAGTAGAAATTAATAGAACCATCATTGCTAAAAAATTATAAATGGTTATGTAAATAAGCAATGATAGGTTTGCTTTAATATCTAATTACGACATAATATACATAAAGAGATCTAAATTATATTAAATTGCCACTAACCGTTATATGATTTCAGTTAAAAAATTTCAAATTGGAAGATTTTTCTTCATTAATAATTTTCCCAGCAATTTTTTTAAACTGATAAATGCTTACGTTAAAGGCATTGTATGAAGAAATAATTTATTAGTTACTGATTAACTTGTTCCAACTAAAAAACTAACTGCACAAGATCTTGACTACATTACACTTATAATGTCTAACCATTATCAATTAATGTGACTCCTTGGGATGGAGGAAATACCAAGGGATGTTTGCTACTTGTTCTCCAAATAAAAAAGAGCTGTCTTTAATCTCATGGATATCAAATTCTTGGTATTCTTCTGTATGTTGCAAGTGTTCTTTAATGTCATTCACATTAATGACCGGGCAAGATTTTGAAGGAAATTTAATATGTTTCATACCGATAAGGAAACAATGGAATTTTAAATAAGCCCAATCCCATGACTCAACAATTAAACATTTACTTTTAAAACTCTCTGAAAAAAATAAGGAAGGTACATATTTATTCTCATTCATATTGATATAAGGAAGAATTCGTGGACCTATTTTAATAAAGCCACAGCAACTTTGTAATGAGGTCCTGATATTATTGAGTTTGACATAACAAAATTTTACATACTTATATAGTTCAACTCCATCATCATACAGAGTTATTAGGTCCTCTTTTGTAAACTTTTCCTTACCATAAGCTTCATTCATATGCTTAAGATTAATCTCATTTAACAACATTGCCTCACTGTTGGTAATACAATAAGCTTCTACCCTGTTGTGGGTGTAAATATCAGAATTAAGTGTTTTTATGTACTTGCCTAAAAGAGATTTTTCCAACATCCGAACCGAAACATACAGTTTTCCATTCCGAAGTAAGCAAGGCAAATTGATATGTTTTCTTGTTACCCAGAAAAATTTTCCTTCCCTGCTGGTGGAATCGTCTATGCTCTTGTCCCTGGAGAATTGAGTCTTGATCATTGGACTAGTATCCGTTGAGCAATCAGCGGAGGCTAAACGCACTTTTAATGGACGTTCCATCTTCCCGAAATTACTTCAAATACCACAACATTTTGTAAACTTCTTCCACTTCTTGAAACCACGGGCATTTACATATCCCAGTGTTGCCACCTCCCATAATAGAATTGATTATGCCAAATATGTTTCATTCAATAAAAAACTGTCTAAACAAACAATTATATCAACTGAAATTTAAAATAAATAATAACGGAAATATGCAAGTTCTTTGTTAAAATTCAATACTAACTTAATTGAGGAGTTGACATAGAAAAGGTAGTAATTAATCATAAGAATGGAATAGAAGTGGAGTAAGCCAAAACTGGTATTGGTTTTGTTTGTATTTTCCAATAGAAGCTGTCACTTTTAGTTGTCAAAACAGTTGTTCGTGTCTCCTCTATAAATTATATTTTTATGACAATACTTTTTTTGCCAACGCTTCAATTAACCAATCCCAATAGCAATGCCTCAGTTGTATTTCTTTCCTATATTTAATGATTACCGCAAGAACTAAGTACGGCTTAAAGTAAATAAACTTTAAAATAACAGTTCAAAACCTTATAATACTACGAAACTATCTAAAAATAGTAAAGTGTAAAGATTTTATTTATTAGCCTCATTACTCCACTATCCAAAATATTTTTGCTCTTGGTTTAATTTTGAGAAGGAATAAACTCCAGTAACATTAAAAAAATTAATCTCTGTTAAAAAATGATCGAATAATTTATATTAAATAATATTGAATTTATGATGTAAAATTAAAAAAAATAAATTGTTTCGCACGGGAGAGGCTGAAGTTTCTTAAACTTCTATGAAAGTCCTACGCTTCCCATCAAAGTTATATTTTTCATCTTATGACTCAAGATAATAGACCTTTCTTATTAAATTTAGAATTCTAATTAATAAAAGCTTTGTCGTTATCTTTTGGAGACTCCTCCGATTTTCTGACCTCTTTGTATATATCGATTAACCTAGCGGGAGAAGGTTGCAGGGTATTGTTGACTGTGTGTCAAGTGGTTGTTGTTTGGTAGAACTTTTAAATAATAATACTAAACTACCTTTAGGATTAGCTAGCCCAGAACCAAAATGATACACAGTCTGTTTATAATTAATTCCTCAGGGTAAGGGAATTTTAATATAATTTTGTTAATCATTTATGTACCCATATTTACAAGTGGGAAACAGAAGTTATCATCACAATAAAATATTTAGTTTTACTCATATTACTTTTCATTTATTTATAATGCAGAGGCTCACTAACTTTATTGTTACACAAAAATGCTATCTTACATAATATTAAGTCTGTAATTGTGTCTACATGACTTTATTATTATTATTATTATTTAATTAATTATGGCCAATAAATGTATGGAAGGCATACAAGAAAGAACAATGCCTAGTTATTTTTCTTATTTTATTTTTGAGCAGCAATATGGTTATGAATTTAATGGCATAATGGACTCACTTTGGTTTTGAATATAACCAGAAAGCCGTTCATCAAATTGTATTCCTGTTAAGACGGATGAAATTTTATTTTTCCCCGTAACTGAGGAGTAGTTTAGTTCATAGAGTAGTGTTGGTTCTTTGAACTAGTGCACTGCCAAATATCTAATTCATACCTACATATTTATGAAAATTATATTATGTTTGAGATTTAGAAAAATATGTAATTTTGTTGCGTACATACTTTTTTGCTGTATATGTGCTTAATAGTTACACATTAACCTTCATTACACTAGTATATTTATAGCTTACTATTTTCAGTAAATATATTTCATTGTTGACTTTACTTTTCATTATTTAAAGAAATTTAATTTAATTATTGCTCATTTATTTTTTAATATAAGAAATGTAGAAGAGTAATGTGTTTGGCTGATAATTTATAGGTAAATTACGATATTTTCAGGGAAAAAGTTTACTGGTTCTAAATTTATTGCCTCAAATTATTCATTGATGTCCCTTGAACAATTAGAAACATTTCGAGCTCAGAACACTAAAGAAATGTGTCTTTATGAGGTCATATATTAATATTTTGAGAGAATAGCTCAAATAATTTTAAAATTTGATGATAATCTACATTTTATTATACTATTTTTACAAGTTTTTTTCAAATATTGTCGCATTATTAATGCATTTATCTTCGAATCATTTACTTAGTATTTTGAGCTATCAGACATAAAAATTGGTCATTTGGTTCACTCAAAAAAATATGTTCCTTCTAACAGACATATGAACAAATTAAATACTATATTAAATCATCAATTTTTAGCACAAAGTGTTTCAAAACATTCACAGAATCACGAGTAATTTGATCTGTCAAAATTTAAAATCGGGCGGTCGATTCTCTAAAATATTATTGTCTATCTCCTCATAAGGACGCAGTAAACACAATATTGCTTTTGTATGCTAAGCTCAAAATATTTTAAAACATTCAAGGGACCTCAATGACTATTTTGAGCCTTCAAATTTGAAAATCGGTCAACTTTTTCAATGAAAATATCATTACATACTTACAAATGTAAAGGCTAAACACATTCATCTTCAACACTGTATTCATTTAAAAAATACATGAATTATAATTGAATTAAATGCTTATCGTAAAGAAAATTATGGAGGGGTAACTAAATGTAGTGGATAACTCTATAATCAGTAGCTAGCTATAAGCTTACTAGTATGGGTATCAGTTCAACAGGTTGTTGCTTTGAGTCAAATCTCAACAAGTTTTAAGCTTTCATTCATTTCCTTTTTTTAACATCCTCAAAAATAAAAATAATTGTAAATTTTAGTATTAATAAAAGAATGCTGTTGTGGGAAATATGTAAATTTCAGTAATCATTCCATAAAGAAATAAACCTTTTAACTAACATTCCAAAGTAAAGATGATTTATGTTTTTAATCCATTCATCAGGCGCTTCTTCTGGTTTCGACCCTGTAGTCAAATTCTTTGCCAACGTTTCACTGGTTATTCTGCAAGCTTCCTAAGAGCTTAACTTGAGACGGCCTGCTGAAAAGGCTGCCTTTTGAGGAAGCTTGCAGTATGGCCAGCAAAACGTCCGCAAAGGATTTGACTACATGGTCGAAACCAGAAGAAACACCTGATGAATAGATTAAAAACATTAGCCATGGCAAAATTTAAGCGAGTATTTATGATATACTACTGTGATAAAGAAATAAGGTGTAATTGTCAATTGAAACTCCCGTCCGTTAGAAAGGCAGGTAAATTTTTTTTCCCTAGGTTGGTAGGACTGTCTATAACATTTGCCAAGGATCTGTTAGTGCAAAGGTTTTATTATCTCCCAGTTACAAGTGTTTTTGTAAACAAACACAAGTGAATTTTTCGATTTTTACAATGGATGGTTTTGTTGAAATTTGATGCAAGTTCTTTGCTCAACAAAATCGCCCATTGTAAAAATCGAAAAATTCACTTGTGCTTGTTTACAAAAACACTTGTAACTGGGAGATAATAAAACCTTTTCACTAACAGATCCTTGGCAAATGTTATAGACAGTCCTACCAACCTAGGAAAAAAAATTTTACCTGCCTTTCCAACGCACGGGAGTTTTAAATGACAATTTCACCTTACTTTTCTATCACTGTAGTATGTTTGTTGAACAATCATGCCTTGATGAAATGTTTACTAAAATATTCACATTTCCCACAATTACACTATTTTTTCATTCTCAACCTCACAACCATTTGTATTTTTGGAGAAATATATTGAAAAGGTAACAAATGAAAAGTTAAAACTTGTTGTGACTCAACTCAAAGCGACAGCCTGCGGAACTAATACCCTAGTGTGTACTATTATATCTCAGTAGTACTATTTTTTTAGATGTCAATTACATTAATAATCCACCAAAATGTTTATTTATACATTATTCAAATGTGTTCAATGTCTTAAGACAAGTAGGGTTTTAAGACATTTGAGCTATCTATGAACTAAAGGTTTTTAATTTTTATTAAATTCAATTTTCATGAATACATTTTCTTAACCTAATTTAGTTATTTTTTAATGATTTAGAGATGTTTTTATGGAAAAGCACTGGAAAAGTGTCGTTTCAAGATCAGTGTGCGATTACTTTTTTGACGAGCAAAGGAAGGTTGGTAACCCAGATGATATGCCTCCAATCATCACAGCCCCACATCATTACCTAATTAGTATTCATCGCTCTTCTATGTTCTTTGTTGCTGTTTGTACGACAGAAGGTAATTTTATCCTTTGATTGTTATACATTTGTTTAAATTATAAGATATGATAATAGTAATATTAAAAGGCTTTTTAAATCTGAAGATTTGATGCTGATACCATAAATCGTTGTTTAGATATATCGGTATCTGTTCCACAGGTTTTCGCTTTGCGTTGAGTTACAACAAGTTATCATGAGCTTTAGTATGAAAAAGATAATGTAATTATGGTGAATGTGTATACTTCGGTAATAACTTCATCTAGAAATCAGCATTTCAACAAACATATATCATTTATACTTCCAAATTAGTTGATACTGTTATTTATTGATGAAATAAGTACTCAAATACTCCTAATTACATTCTCTTTTCCATACTAAAGCTCACAATAACTTGTATTTTTGGAAAATATTAAAAATGAAATAAAATTTTCTCCAATACTATGTTATTGTATTTACAAATAATTTAAATTTAATAAAATAATAATTGTAGTACTAAATTGTATTGTACTAATTAAAATTATAATGTAATAGTTTTAATTTAACAATTTTCTATTTTATTTGCAGTTCCGCCTTTGTTTGTGATAGAGTTCTTACACAGGGTAGTCGATACATTTGATGACTATTTTACAGAGTGTACCGAGACTATAATCAAAGAGAATTATGTAGTCGTATATGAGGTAACCTATACCGATAGTTGATACTACTTATTTAATTGGTTAAAAATGTTTAAACAATTTTTCACCTGTTAGCTACTGGATGAAATGTTGGACAATGGCTTCCCGCTCGCAACAGAATCAAACATCCTTAAGGAATTAATTAAGCCTCCTAATTTATTAAGGACTATAGCAAATACAGTAACTGGTAAATCAAAGTAAGTGTTAAAGAAATTGATTCTAATTAAAATAGTGAGAGTATTACAGCTGTTTTGCTCTTGTAATAAATTGGTAATTTTATTTGGTAGTAATCAATCAAAAGTTATAAGTAAAAGTAACAATTATATTTATCGTTATTTTGAACAAATATTAAAGTCAACTGATGACAAAAATGAGTTAGTCAGGTCCACGATTGAGTTTTAAAAATTCATTTTTTTATTGTGTATAAATGGGATGTCTGGAAAAGTAGATGTTACTGATTGAAATAACAAGATTGCTATGAAGACTCATTAAATTAATGTAAAATTTGAAACTACCTTATTAAAAATTGCCATAGTTATTCAAAATTTTCTATTTTCTGAATAAGAATATAAAGAATGTTGTTTTGATGTTTTAGTTTTCTTCAAACAGCTGATTACTACCCTAATATTTTTCATTCTAGTAGAAATTGTAGCGCTAACTAGTTTCTTGTTATGTTAGTACTACTAAAATTATTGTTACTAAAAAAATTATTATACTAATAAGGCGTTGATGACCAACCGGTTTTACGCCTCTAACTAAAAACAACCAACCAACTAGTTTCTTGTGGTATTAACATATTACTAAAGTATTTTTGTTAAATATAAATTTCAGGATACATTGTAAAAACCTGTTTAGTCGTGCCTTTTATCTTACGTTTACAAATGAAGATTCCCATAACCTTGGTTTTAATTTTTCATTTTTTTTATTTATACCATCAATGGCTTTTTTGGGATTGTTTTCAATTGCTCTCAAAAAGTCAAGGCACCTTTCATTTCTGTTCTTTTTTGCTTTTGTGAAAGATTTTTCGGAATCATTTTGGCCCAGTTTTTCTCAACCCTGATTCATTAGTCAATATTTGATTAACGATCGTGTGATAGGGGCGACCTGTGGTCTAGTGGTTAGCATAACAAACTACTAAGCCCAAAATCGCGGGTTCGTATCCAGGCAGATTGTCCTAGGATTTTTTAAAGGGAGTAAAAAATCCTTAGTTATGCCGTCCTTCAGAAGGGGCATTAAACGGGGGTCCCGAGCCTGTGCAATGTCAGGTACTCGTTAAAAATCCCTAGCCTAATTAAACCTGGATTGGCAAAATTTAGAGCTCCCAATGAGGTATCGTCGGATCAGCCAAAGCAGTATAAAGTGACATTTAACAAACAAACAACGATTGTGTGATCAAATTCAACTCTTCACCAATCATTCAAAATGTCAAACAATATCTGAACATACAAGATAGCAAATTCTGCCAACATTCCGTGCCTTCTCTTAATGCAGGTTCTTGAAGTTTAAGGCCTTCCACTGCAGGCTAAGATATTATAAATTCATGAGGAAGAAAATGGTCTGGATGGAGGTCAATAATTTTCTCTTAGATAGGGAGAAATGTTTATTAAATAGCCAATGTTTCGACCCACTTTGCAGGTCTTCTTCAAATCTGTCAAGGGAGGGAGCTGGGTGCCCGGGCCATCAGTTCACATGTTGCATCACGAATCTAATGATTAACTCAAGTCGTTCGAAACTTTGGCTATTTAATAATCATTTCTCCCCATCTAAGAGAAATTTATTGACCTCCACCCGGACCATTTTCTTCCACATACAATCAAAGTCAACTATTATCATTCAATATTATAAATTCAGTTCCAAATTTAGCTTTTCTCCATAAATATTTAGTAACTAATGTCAAATAACTTTTATTTGTTAATATAATTTTCAATAACTTATGATTGTTGATCTCATGGTATTGTGCCTAGTGTGAGCGCAACATTGCCTAGCGGTCAGCTGTCTAACGTTCCATGGAGGAGGACTGGAGTGAAATATACAAATAATGAGGCTTATTTTGATGTCGTAGAGGAAGTAGATGCTATCATTGATAGATCAGGGTCTACTGTCTTTGCCGAGATTCAGGGCTATGCAAGTTTTATTTTATCATTATGCTCAAGAAGATTATTTATTGTTATTAAATTACTTATTTGGCTCTGACAATTAACTTGTCTTTTCTAGATTGATTGTTGCATTAAGCTTTCCGGAATGCCAGACCTAACCCTGTCTTTCATGAACCCTCGCCTTTTTGATGACGTTAGCTTCCATCCATGCGTCAGGTTCAAGAGGTGGGAGGTAACGTTTTATTTTTATTTCTGATTATTAAACATATCAATAACTTCCTGCAATGATGTCATATCTCGACAATTGTTGAGTTAATAATACTGATATAATTTTAGTAATGTGAACTTTAAAATAAGGTGTTCAGAATCAAAAACAGGTAACTCCAAAATTTCAAAAATTTACTTTTTCACATTTTTCCCTTGTTTAGTAAGAAATTTTGTTAATTTTCTCACAAGACTTTGCCACCTTATTTCTCATTGTTTAAGTACGGTTCTGGACCTGAAGTTTCAAGATCCTAAACCATTGCTTATTTATAAGAGAAAAGTCAATTTTTGAAATTCAGAATTATCCGCTTTTGATCCTTAACGCCTTAATTGATTGAACATCATTTCTTATGTTTTAAGGACTATTGCCTGATGGCTCAAATTATTTAGTTAGTAAGAAAGTAATTTCGTTTCTTTAGTGTGAAATAAAACTCAATTTTTCCTATACAATAAATGAACTTTAATCAGTCAAATATCTTTGATTCTGTTTGATGAACTTTTGCCATACCTCTATTAACTTCATGATTGCGAAAAAAGAAACAATAACACTGCATTTAAAATGCATGTCACTCAGTAGAGTGTTACATAACTTGAAACTATAACCTGCCTAACATTACTATAATTTTTTTAAATTTGTATGCATTCTGTAATAAGTATTGGGTTGTAATGAATGAAATGTCAGTTTCGTATATTTACAGTTCTCTTTTCATTAGGGATTAGGTTATTTGTACACAAACAATTATGTTATGTATACCGTTTGAAAGATCACTTAATCCTTTCTCATAATCAGTCTTACTTTTCTTTTGAAAGTGAAGCAACATTTTAAAAATAAATAAGAAGAAAATTATGGCTTCTACGGAAATTCGTTTAATTTTTCTCTAATAACTTAAACTTTGCCATAGCGTCAGGGAGGTGTTCCGAAACATTAATATTGTTTACGGTGATGAAACAATCTTCGATAATATGAGCGAAAAAACAATCTTCCATTGGTTTGAAAAATTTTGGTCTGGGAATTATGACCTTACCAGCAAAGAACGTGGTAGGCCGAAGGCTAAGTTCCACTTGTGAATTAGGTTCACATCTTGGAGCAAGTGCCATGACTGTTTCCTGGCACCTTAAGGAGCTTGGTAAGACAAAAAAGCTGGAAATATGGGCATCAAATGAATTAACTGAGGCCTAGCAGCTCACCCGATGGATCCAGGAGCTGAAGATATAGCTCCTTCCTCACCCACCATATTCTCCGGACCTTTCTCCAACTGATTTTTACTTTTTCCGTTGTTTGGATAATTTCTTTAGAAATAATAAATTTGACAACGAAAATGCCCTGTAATCGACCTTCCAAAACTTCGCTTCTTCCTCGACACCTAATTTCTACAGAGCGGGGATAGAAATGCTTGTTTCACGTTGGGAGAGGTGTATTGAAAGGGCAGGATCCTATTTTGATTAATAAAAGTATTGTTTAATGATTTTTTTGCTAATAATTTAAATTTACACCTTCACTGACATTTCATATGTTACAACCCCTATAATAAGTGCTAATTTCATAATTTTTTACGTGGATTTAAGGTTACTTTTTAAGCTTTCAATTTCAATTAATAAAACATATAAGGAAGTGGTTTAGTGTAGTCTATCTATAAATGCTGAATCATTAATGGCAATATGAGATGAAAATAGTTGACTGGATGATCTAATGTAAAGGAGATAGTTGGGGGGTGCAGTCAATAAGAACACAGAATAAGTGATGAACTTATATTATGTGCCGATCAGTAACCGCCAGCCGTTAAATCTAACGGCCACGCTCTCCGAAATCGCCCTGAAGATGACCTACACTGTAGGTCGAAACGTCGGCACATAATATAAGTTCATCACTTATTCTGTGTTCTTATTGACTGCACCCCCCAACTATCTCCTTTACATTAATGGCAATAGTTGACATAACTAATTTAATTTAGATATTAATTACTTTATTTTTTTACAGACAGAAAGGATATTGTCATTCATCCCTCCCGATGGTAACATGCGATTGATGTCTTACCATATCGGTTCTCAAAGAGTGGTAGCGATTCCGATTTATGTTAGGCACCACCTCAGCTTCAAGGAAGGAAGACTTGATCTGACTGTTGGACCAAAGCAGACAATTGGCAGAACTGTAGGTTCAAGTTTTATTATTATTATTTTTTTTTTTTACAACATTATCAAATTTTCCCAGCAATTTAACAAATTGTTTAAGCCAATTCGATTAATAAATTAATTTTTTTTATATTAAATAAAATGAGAAATTACAAAAAATCTTAAACAAGAAATGACAAAACATTGAAGAAATGTGTATTAATTAAATTGAAACAATTTTAACACTGGGATGTCCTAAAAGAACTTTCAGAAGTACATTATAATAATTGGTGGCACTGATCGTGTTGTCTCTTTGTCTACTAATTATTTCTAGTTAAAATTTTAATTCAGTATGTTCATTATCCAAACTGACTTTGCGGAAAAGATACAAGGAGGAATGACATCATCAAACCTAGAAAATAAGTATGAAGATTTAAATAAGTATTATATAGTTAATCAATACTTACTACTATACTTAAAATAATTACAGACTAAGTTGCCATTCGAGATTTCGAGATTTAAGCAACTAATATTAGAACTTTCTTTGTGTTACAACCTTGATGAATCTTGTTATCCATATACATATTTTTAGTGATATTTATTTGTTTGATTTGTGTAGTACACAATAAAATAATAAGACATTAGTTCAGATAATTAATGCTATATTGTAATAATATATATTTTATACTTTTCTAATATGTCATAAGACCATTTGCTTTTTACTAAGCGATAGATGTGGAGTTCCTGAAGATCTATTGTATAACTTATTATTTCGTTTCAGAATTATAATTGTTGAGTATGTAATTCCAAAGGTAGGTTTAGGACGTCAAACCAGGTGAGACCATTCTAAAGGAGCCCAAACTCAGTTGGTTTGGACATTTCCATAGAACGTAACTAGAGAGAAGCACCAAGAAGACTTATGAGATGCGCACAGAGGGAAAAAGGTCCAGAGAAAGGTCTCATCTCCTGGGAGGACAATGGAAGGGAGGCTTTCAGGAAGTGAGGAATAGACTGGAACACTTGGTCCAAACTCTATTAACATGACACAGCAGTAGAAGTGGGAAAGATTATGGTGATGGTTGGCACTTTTGCAATACACCCCTCCACAAAAAAAAATAGTAATAAAATCTATAAAAATTGTTTATAAATATTAATATTTAATATTTTTTTGTCTATTAGTTGTTATAAAATTTAAATATTAGTTGTTATAAAGTTAAATATTCATATGTATTAATTTCATAATATTTTAGAAATAGATTTTTAATAACTTGGCATTGTTGGTTTTTAGGTTGAAAATGTAGTTGTCGAAATTCCAATGCCAAAGTGTGTCTCCAATTGTAGTTTGTTGTGCAACCAAGGGAAATATTCGTTTGATCCTGTCAGCCGTCTGCTGTCTTGGGACGTCGGCAAGATAGATGTCTCGAAGCTACCTAACTTACAAGGAATGGTAAGTGCGCTTCTTTGTTGTTTTCTAGTTCATTTTATGATAAATAAATTATTATCAATGGTTGTTTCTATCAACTGGGATTCTGTGAAGATCTGTCATTAAAATAAAATAGTAAAGAATCAATGTAAACTATTAGGTAGGAACAGCAATGAAAACATCTTGCCTCTATCCCTACTAATAACAGGTGTCCCTTGTCCCCAGGGTGTTCTGATTCGATCTGGGGGGTTTAAATATCTGTATTAACCCTCCAAATCTGGGAAGTATATTTTTGAAATATATTAGCTTTTTTTTTACATTTTTCTATTCTTATAGTGATACAGAACTCAAGAACAATAATTTTAAAAATTTATCATTTATTTATTATGGCAGCATCTATCAGCCACTACCATTTCTTCCCACGAATGCTAATTCTTCTCTGAACGATGTCTTCATCCATCTGATCAGTTCCTCCCATGTTTTTATTATACTGGTTAATCATTACAAGCTGGGAAATTGGTATGTTTTTCTTTTTTTCTGGCAAAATCTTTTTATTTTAGTGTCCAAGAGACAGAAACCACATTGTTGTCCACCCATTTGCAAATGAGAATCCCATCTTCTTTTTCTAAAACAGCTGTCGATGTCCCTCTCTCCATTTTGCTCATGGTAGCTTTATTCAGCAGAGGGCAATCTTTTAGAATCCGGTTCTTTCGAATCGTGCCTGTTCCATTGTATCCTCTTTTTTTGAGACACTTTAAAAGATTCAAACTTGTTAACAAATTATCCATATTATACAGGGTGTCCCGAATTTAAATGGCAAAACTTCAGGAACTTATAGGGGACCGAAAAACTAATACAAAAAGACCTTAAGAGGTTTACTCGTTTTTGCTTAGTTTTAGAGAAAATCGCAAAAAAAGGAACAAAACAAAAATGTTACAGGTAGCGATTATCATCTTTCAAAGTTCGTCAGGTTAGGTAGTGAGATATGAAAACACTTAATGTTATCCTTTACATTATTTTATTTGTTTACATTTTGGCTTCCTTCTAGGATTATAAATCCTAAATCAGTCTTCAGTCAGTTACTCAGATATTTTTGTGTGAATAGCATCAGCCACAATGCCGCAAACATATTCTAATGTTGAATACGCTGATATGATTTTTGTGTATGGTTTCTGTAACGGTAATGCTTTAGAAGTGGTGCGGGAGTATGCGCGCCAATTTCTAAATAGAAGAGTGCCTAATCGACGAGTCTTTTCGTTAACTTTTAATAGACTACGAGAGACTGGGTCATTCTTAATACGTAATGAAGGCGACCAATTCCAGGCAGCAGTAAGAGCAGATTATCGGAGAAGAAATTGTGTCCAACGCCACTTCGATAACAATCCTGAGACTAGCATCTGAAGAGCATCTGCTACATTAGCAATATCGCGGCAAGCAATATGGCAAACTTTGAAAGGTGATAATCGCTGCCCATACCATCTTCAAAAAGTTCAGAATTTATTACCTCAAGATTGTGTCAAGAGATTGAATTTTAGTAATTGGTTTCTTGAAGAAATTCGCGATGATAATTTATTTCAATTAAAAATTATATGGACCGATGAAGCTATCTTTACAAGAGGAGGAATTGTTAATCAAAGAAATTATCATGTATGGGCTCTTGAAAATCCCAGAGCTATTAGAGAGAATAGGTTTCAGCATGAATTTGCTATTAACGTTTGGCTTGGAATTTGGAACGGATTACTGGTGGGACCATATTTTTTACCTGGAAGATTAAATGGTATCACATTTACATATTTTTTGGAGAACCACTTTTCTAATTATTTAGATGACATTCCCTTACAACAGTGGATTGAAATGTGGTTCCAACTCGATGGATGTCCAGCTCATTATAGCAGAGTTGCTCGAGTTTGGCTGGATATAAATTATCCATGATGGATTGGACATGGAGGAGTAGTACCTTGGCCACCCAGATCACCTGATATGACATCCATGGATTTCTTCGTATGCCTATGAAAGCTTTGATTTCATCCACGCTAATCTTTTAATATTTTTGAATAAGGCGTATTTATTCGACTCATCTCTGAGAAACTTGAAAATCTCATCTGTTAAAAACATTTCAAAGCATTCTACAGGTGTCAAATATTTGAAAAGTTTGTAAGATTCTGGGGTGAATTTATCATATGGAATATTTTGTAAATAACCTTCGATCCATCTCCTTTGTCGATTTTTTGTATATTCTGACACTTTGAATATTTCTCCAAGGCTGCCTTGCAGTTAGGTTGTCGATAAGTCCTCCCTCGTCTTCATCAGCACTGTCCTCTTGTCGATAAGTCCTCTCTCGTATTCATCAGCACTGTCCTCGTCTGTCAGAATATTTGGTTCTGGTGGAGCAATGTAAATGTCAGCTACCATTTCTTGGACATCACTTCCATCAGGTTGTGCAGCATATTTATGCCGGAGAGCCTCTTCAAGTGTGAGACCACCCACAAACAAAAATGTTTTCCCAAAAAACAATAAATAAATAGTAATTGAAAATATTTTAAAAAATTAAACTTGTACGCGAACCCAAAAATAGGAGTTTGATGAAATGTAATTTGAAAATATATATCTCAGTATTAACCGTAATAGTGATTTTATTTTTTAAAAAAGGCAAACGAGGATTAGGTTGCAATTCCTGCATGAAATTATTTATCAATTTACAGATATAGCATAATTGGGGAAAAACCATTGATATACCTATAGTTCATCTAGAATTAAAAAAAACTACTATTCTGTTATGCTATGAGCGATTGAAAATAGCAATTTACAATGAAACAATAGATAACATCTGGAAAATCCTTAGTTACTGAAAACTTTTTTTATTTCACAATTATTTATTTTTTAATTAGACAGGCTTAAGCAAAAACAAAAAGGAAATTATATTCATATTCTTATGTGAGTATTTTCTCAAAATTTATGTTTTGTTTATTTATTTTTATTTTATTTATTAATTTTTGTAATTTAGAGGAAAAAAAACATGAATTTATAAACAATGATTAAAAACTACTATTGTTTGAAAGATATTAATTGCTACGTGATTTTGGACGAGAGTTGTGAACAAAAATTTAACAAAGGTAGTTCTAAATTCGTGTGTAACATATTTGTTACACTGAGTCAAGACCAAAAATATGAAGCTAAATCTTTTTTTCAAAAATATGAAGCTAAATATTTATATATATAAATAAAACTTTAATGTTTCATGTTTCATATATATCTATAAAATCACATAAAATGTAATATATATATAATCACATAAAATGACCACCATGCATCAAGATCAAAAATCATTGTAGGCCAATTTTCAAACTTCAATAGAAGCAGAAATACAAACTGTTTGAACTCACTGTTTGCACTAAACTGACTTGTCAGAGCCCCTTGTCGGCGAGTAGATGCAACGGTAATTCACCCTTAACAATAGAAAAAGAGGAAGGGGGATGGTAAACCCGGGCTACTTTCTATTGTGACATAAACGTCACATAAACTTAACGAGTAATAATAATAACAATATTACTTTGGCTCAGTGAACCTGAAAACACGACGCCAATTCCATCAATCTCTACTTGCAAATTTTTATCCACGGACTTGCACTCTAATCCATTTTTTTTTCATGAAACGCACTGTGATTTTGTTGGTCTATTGTTCTCCTTACATGAGGATATTGCTTATCTAGAACCATATTCAGATTCTTGGTGATGTTCTTATCAATAGTTTCAATGCTCCAACTTTGTTTTTTATCTATAGAAGGGTTTGCTGATCTTCTCTCGGAATTTCACCTTGAATATATTGTTTGTTAGTGCGAGAAGAGCTTGCAGAATCATTGGTAATGGTACAAATGGTACAACAAGCAGTTCCAGTACAATTAAAATTATAAAAAGCAATGGTGTTTTATAAGCAAGAGTGTCTTATAAATTGAAGCTGAGAGACATTGAAAGGCGATTTTTAACTTTTCTCTACTTGATTCTTATTTTAGTACTCCCAATATTCGGAACAATTAATTTGTAAAAAATAATAAGTTCATTGTTTTTTATCCAGGTAACTTGTCAAAGTGGATCTGCTACTGAGTCAAAACCCACAATAAATGTAAGAACTTTACATTAATCTCTTATGGACCAATTTATCGATTGTATTATAATTTACATAACATATATAATTCTTTATTATAGGTTAAGTTTACTATAAACCAGATGGCCGTGTCTGGACTTAAGGTGAATAGGCTGGACATGTATGGTGAGAAGTACAAACCATTCAAGGGAGTTAAATACATAACCAAAGCAGGCAAATTCCAGATAAGGATGTGAATATTCTGGTATTAATGCTTCCGGTAGGAATCACATCTGATTCTATGTTTCATTCTAAATGCCACAACTGTTTACATTAAATAAACTTGGACTGTACTACCAGCACAGTTCGTAATTATATTCTTATATATATTTAAAATCCATGTACATAATTGTAAATAGTAATTATGAAAATTACATTTTTCATGATATTGCTGAAAAGTTTAGGTTATGTTATATTATTAAATGTTATGACTACTTTATTTTTTATTGTTGTTGTCTATCAATACGAGTCTTATTGTAATCTAATTTGTTAATAAAAATATTATACATTCCTTTTTATATCAGATACTTTATTTTTTCTCTTTTCTTGTAATTATAGATTAAATGTATCATTTTGTTCTTGTTTTGTTTTATTTAACAAATATAAATATAGCCTATATTAAGAGAGTAGTATGTTTTTAAAAAACATGAAGTCCACTTTAACTCAGAAAGATCCTTTCAAATTTCCTTTAGAGAAACCAAGTATTATATCTTTTGCTATTTATCTGAATTGTTATCCCTTTTTTTTTATTTTTAAAAAAGAGTTTATTTGGAGCAAATACATTATCTTAACTATAAAATTAAATTTTTTCAAAGTAGAAAAACTAAACCAATATACAAGTCTAACCAGAAATAAAAAGAACAAGATACTAGTATCAATTTTTTTTAAGACTGTTTGAAATAAAAGAAAAATAAATTAATGTATCTATATTAATTCCGACATCTCACAGACTGGAGAAATTTTTCTTATTGTGTTTCGTTTTAAAGTTTATTAATAACAGACACAACAGTATCTATCTAATTTTGTTGCGATTTAATAGATTTGCATTGAAATAAAAAAATTAATTGAAGCACAATATTTTGAAACGTATCCCTTAGTAAGGTGATTCCTAATAATTTGACTTAATTTATTTACTGGAATTCCTCTGCTGATAAGGTTGAATAAGACTTTTTTAGAACCATTACTAAAATATTTTTTTTTTTAATCGACATTGATGAAAATTCTTCTAAGGGATATATCCATAATCCTCTAAATCAGAGTGAGTCTTGCAACTAGTGGTTATGTATGGAAGCAATGCCTTGACGATGACCCTTAATGATGAATGTTTATTGAGTATGTGCGAGAGGAAAATCCTCAGAAGAATTCATAGTCATACAAAGGAAGGGGATAAAGAGGAGCAGTGGTGGATGAAGACCGATAAGGAAATAAGAAACTCAACGAGACACCAGAAATTGCTTTCTCCAGAAAGAGGGTCCGAATATGATGGTGGCGACATGCCTAAAGAATGGAACTTAGTAGATTCCCTAAAATGATGATATAGGGGTATCCAGGTAGAAGAAGAAACAGAGGTAGACCTAGACTTTGTTGAAGACGACTTCAGTCTTGGGTGCTGAGAATTTGCTGTGTGGAAAGAAATTGCTGAGTATGCCAAGGTCCTGGAATGGCCAGAGTGCTGTTAGAGATAAATAGATTTTTTTTACTACTGTTTCAGCTTTATGTAATTGGTATTTGATGTTTTACCCTTATAGCCAACTTAGGATAATGCATGATTGTTCATATGCTATCTGAGCTAAGTGACATAACAGTGAATATCATAAATAAATAATTTATTTAATTTGTTCTAGTATGAGATATTAAATTAGGAGAGTTAAATTAAAAATATTCTCTTTTCTCTTTAAAATAAAAATATTTAAAAATCAAAACAATTGACTAAAAATGATAAAAAATTGAAAATATATAAATATTTCTTAAAAGTGCCTTTATTATATTCGTTTTTATTATGATACTTGCAAGGAAGACTTCACGCTTCTACTTAGTAACAAACTCTCCTGTTCCCATTTGTACGAAGAATAGTTCAAGTTCAAGATCGTATCCTTCTTCTATGATGATCCATCCTTCTCCTTATCATACTTCCTCGTGATCCATTAAGAAAGATCATCACAATAAAGTAACCTGTCATAATAATTCATTCAGAAGTAGAACTAGTTAGTCTTTTTAAGTGTACCATTAAACCATCTTTTCATTAAATAATTATTAATTTTATTACAACAATATTTTAATCTAACTCTTCTGGTTTCCTGTTGTTAGATAGATGGAAAAAAAACTTTATATATAATAGGGCTGAGGATTTGAATTTTAAGAGATTAAAAATGTAGAAAGTGTGCTGGGTACTGACGGTTTGGAATAGGATGTGCAGGTGAAGATACTTTGAGAGTATCCAAAATAGAGGGGGAAAAATCTAGTGAGTGGGCGTCATCTAGGACAAATCACTTCCCTGCACAACTTTTGTCCAAGAATCAGTGCAGTCTCTGCCGTAGATTGAACCCAAGAGCCTTCACGTTTATTTTGTGTTTTTTTTTACATTACAATAGAACAGATATATCTTTAGGTAAGATTTAAAAAACTACGATTTCTGAATTATTTCATGGCATCAATGCAATACCTTATCCTGTTAAAACTAAGTTGAGACAAAACAAAATACCAAAAACAGACAGAAACTGCAGATGTTTTTTTATTTAAAAATTACTTTAACTGGTATTATTTCTTGCTATTATATCAGCTTGATTTTTGTTCTTAGTAAATAATAACTTAAGAAATCAAAGTTCTATAAATTACCTGTTAATAATGTACCAATGACCGTCGGAAAGAAAGTATTTTCAACTCTTTCCGTTTTGGTGATTGTCCTGCTCCAGTACATTCCCATTGGCCATAATGAAGGTTCTTCTACTTTTTTCGATACAACACTTGTGAAGAATGAGCAGAGTGTTGAATAGAAAAGATGCCAACAAGAGACTATTACGTTGGTTAAGATCCAATGGGCAGCTAGCTGTAAAAAATAAAGTAATTGCCAACTTAAGTAACAATAAAATTTTATGCATTATGAAATTTAGATATTGAGCAGGTGTATTTTTTATTATTTGATAACAATTCTTTAGATGAAAAAAAAAATGATTTATTTAAAATGTCCTGGCTATTTATTTCCATGTCTTTGTGTAATGTATGAAGTGCTATGTATATTTATTTGTTATTTATTATTTCATTTTGAAGTAATTTTTTAACAATAATAAAAATTACTGGTTTGTCACTTTTTAGTTCAATTTTTCAGTTTTCTTATGAGAAAAGAACAAATTTGGAAAGGCAATTACCTGTAGTACTACGGAAACTTGGCTTAATTTTAATTGTTTATCTACAATTCCACAATAAGAATGCAGAAGGGTGCTTTAAGTCTCTCAAAACAAGACTTTATGGTAAAAAATGGAGATGTAGTGTATAAAAATAATAATATACTATTGTATATTTATTTGAGCCTCCTATGTAACATATAATATCCAACATTCCTAGGTATATGTTTGAATTTGTCTTATTGTTTTAGTATATAGACTTATTTATCAGCTATAATTTCTTTTATTTTTTTTTTATTTTAGAAATAGATTTCTTTTGTACGGAGAATAGCCTGTACAAAAAAAATAACTGTTTAATAAATTTAGAAAATCTAAAAAAAAGTTACAGTAACTTTTTTTTAACACTGTAATTTTGTTGTACCTCAGCAAACTTTGCCAAATATGTGAAGCTTCCCTGATGAAATCTGTCGGGCAATCGCACTTGTATTTCAGGATTCTCCAATTTGTAGAGTACTAAACGTAAAAAATAATAATTACTTTTCATTTAAAATGAAAATAAGAAAAAGTAGAATAGACAGTGTCTGCTTGACATTACAAATAAATGAATATTTCATATTGATCATTATTGTATAATTCGACAATTTAGAAAGCAACCTTTTATAAATTTGGAGGCGGGCTGGGGTGGTGTGGTAGGGAGTTTCATAGGTTACCAACATATGATATAATATTGTTTATCCAGGTTATTTTTCTATATCAAAAAGTGTGGTGCCGTTGCTCTCATCAGTGGCACCAAATCAATTCATGTATAATGTCAGCCTTACAATTGTTAGCCATAAAATAGTTTAGCCTATTATAATATAATTATAGCCTTAATGAGGAGTGAAGGGAGTTAGGTAATGGGGCAACGGGCGTGGCTTCTATATGCCTGGCTGGCCCCAGGCGATATCTGTGCAGGTAATTTTCTAAATTGTCAGGCCTTAATATGTATTGTATTCATTAATTACCTACACTAGAGGACTATAATTTTAATAGAACAACAGTTCACTGGTCCAAAATATTGAACTTAGCTCAGTGTATAGATTGGTTCAAATCCGACTGTGGCAGATAAATTATTTGTCTGTTTTAACAGCCATAGATAGACCCTATGGATTCTGTAGACCCTGCTGGAGCTCATCCAGTTTCTGTAAAGTGATTACTCTGAATGGGGGGAGGAAAACCTAGCTAGGGCAAATTACCTTCCTGCATAACCTTTGTCTTTGAAACAGTACAGCCTCTATCTAGTTACTGAACCCAAGTCCCTTTCATGTGTTGCAGTGGTGCAGGTTAAGATTGTGATCAAAAACATTATCAGTGATTTCAAAAAACTAATACTATAATTGTAATATTCAATAAGAATTATGTTAATTGTCTTTGATAATTGCAATTAATCCTTTAAATGACTTTAATAAACTTTTTTTTAATTAAAAAAAAAGAACAGATTAGGTCATCAATGCCTATGGTTCTCTATGGTTTGGTATATTCGTCAATGAATAACGCACACACAATTCACACATATCTATATTTTGTTAGAACATGTTTATTAAATAAAACTCATCAGAGATTTGATTAAACAAGAAATAACTTACCAACAGAGAATATAAAAAGGACCGTTGGAAGTTTAGTGATATCTCCATGGAAGAGGCAACAAAATGCCAGTAGTGACTCTTCATTTATGATTAATAACCTCAAGAGAAATGATGGCAGTGATGAAAGAATGGTGCCTAACATTGGCTTCAGATGCTAACTTACTTACTTAAATTACTCATTTATTTATTTATTAAGTTCATTATACACCTTTCAAATGGAGAAAAATCAAATTGATAACACTGATAAAATTGAATTATCACATGTTTCATAGTCCCTCAGTCAGATGATAAAATAATTTACATGTGTCAGTTGAGTAATGTTGATATTAATTATAGATTCAAATCATTATCAGAGTAAAATGATTGATACATTTTTTTATAGAAACAGTATAAAAGACAGGGAAATATAGATAGTCCTGATAATGCTTGTCAGAAATTATAAATAGCTTAAATATTGAAGAAACTTTAAATAATTAATCGGTTATAGTAACATCCAAACCTGATTTGAGGGAAAAAATCGTAGTTATTTCATGACATTCGGATACATATAAAATAGAACTACAAGATAGTCCTCAATATTCTTAATAAAAATTTTTTTTTTTAAATACCTCTAATGTTTTTGTTCCCTAAAAGTAAAAATTAATATTTAATAAATAAAATATAATAAGCCATTATTATTATTCTGCTAACCCAGACTGGACAAAGTCCCAGCTCCACTTATTATCTATAGTAACAGACTATGGGATGGAACTCACCCAGCGTATTTTAAATATTGAATCTATTAATCTCCAAAAAAAGATATCATTTATGTACTATTGTAAAGGCAATAATAATGTAAAAATTATAACACTTATAGAATGCATTTTGACGGTGCCATATATAGTGGTGTAGCTAATTCAAGGTGTTAAGAAATTTGTTAATTTATGTAAATTTTTTTATAATGTTAAATTTTGTGATTGTTTGAATTTTCTTTTTGATGTTTTTTTTTCAGACAGAGTTTTATACTGTTTTTTTTAGTGATGATGAAAGATATATATTGAAAATTTGGGTCTAGATGTACATAAAGAATAGATGAAACCAAATAAATTTTGGACTAAAGGTTTTTGTATTTTTTACACCCAAGGAAAAAGATAACAGAAAAATTTGAGTAGAAAATCTTCTTTTTCATTACTTTGTGTACATATAACATACCACTTGTCGGTTTTCCTGTATATGTTAAATGTGATTGTGAGATTCCAGTTTTTCAAATTTTAAATATTTAAATAGAACCTAATATGTTCAAGGAGTGATGGTATAGAGTTCTTTATGACTAAGAGACTGTTACTGTACTTAGAAATTAATTGATTTATTAACAATTGTCAATCCACTGCGAGATACGCACATTTTATGTATCCTCCTTTTATGTATCAGTCCCTCCAGTGGCTCCCCCAGGCTTTATAAAAGTGAGTATAGTTAATTGGGGGGGGGGGTAAACTTGTCGGTTGAGCATGGTGTTGGTCAAGCCACCCTGCACTACAGTAGGCTTGGAAATGATACAATTCATCATTCACTAAGCCTAGGACCTATCATGGGATATTGTGTTATTGGGGGGAGGGGCTAATGATCGTTTTGTATACTAGCATATATAGTCACTATTCTTGCTTTCAATTTTTTCTTCCTCTCCAATAATTTGTTTTATCAAAAAATAAAATAATAAAATAAAAACTTTTGTCAATCAACATAAATTTACTCCATTTTGAGTTTGTTAATGAAAACTTAAAGGTTATATTTATCAAACTTTTCTTGAAGCAATTGCGTGAGATCCGTTGGCAACACTGACTGACGGCGCCAAGAGAGTTAGCCAAGTTTAGTTTAGTTTGATATGTCTGTGTATTTAATTGTTCAGTAATAATAGTAGTGTCTGTTTCGAAGAGAGAATACATTATTATTTCTACAGGTACAACCGCACAATACTTACTTATAAATCACTAACGTTTATATAGTTTAAAGTAGTTACTATACATATTGTATATATTTATCTGTATTTTTTTCTTGATTGTATTCCTTTTATTTTACGCTGTGAAGGTTTGTAAATATTTTATTTCCTTGTTCATAGTGATGCTGATTTTCAAAATTCATTTTGATTAATTTCATTTGTAATCTTATTAGTTTTGATATAGTAATAATAAGCAGCATTCTAGTAATAAGTAATAAATCATAGCTTACATATTTTATATTTATTATTCTTATGATGGTGATAATTTTGAGTATTTTTATTTTGAAGAGAAAAGATTTGTCCAGGCCGGGATTCTCTAGAGCGGTGCTCTATCCAACTGAGCTAACCTGGCTCATAACACGACCAGACAAATCCATTCTCTTCACCGATCCTATATCCCCGTGTTCTCGCAATTTTTGCGATGTATACAAGGGGAAGAATGTTCATTGAACATTGCTTTAATTAGGATCTCGTTGACTTAAGTCAATTTTATACTGTAATTTATTTTATATTTCATATTCCTTTGATGGTGATAATTTTTAAATATTTTTTATTTTGAAGAGAAAAGATTTGTCTGGCCGTGTTACGAGCCAGGTTAGCTCACCGTAGTTAGAGCACCGCGCTAGAGACGCGGGCGTCTCGGATTCGAATTCCGGCCTGGACAAATCTTTTCTCTAAAAAATAAAAATACCTAACTTACATAGTTCACTACTTATGATGCTGTATACGTATATTTTATTTTGATCCAGAACCGCATTTGAGCAATATATTTAAAGTTTAATAGGCGTACAAGTAAGTAATATGTTGTCCACAAGAGATATTTTCCTAGCATTAGCTATCAGGAAATCATTAGGGGAAAAAAAGCTGTACCACTACTACTCATGAAGTGTCTTGGGCTTAGTACATGGTAGAGACTTAACTAGGATGACGGTTGTGCAGGGAGTTGATTTGTCCGATATCACGCTCAACCACCAGTTTTCCCCCTACCTCATTTAGGGGACCCACTTCATAGAGGCTGGGCCAACCCAAGAAGGGCTTATAGATCCCACAGGGTCATTCGTGGCTGCTAACAGATTAAATAATTTGTCTGCCACTGCCGGATATGAACTTGAAACCTTCAGCATTGCATCTCAGCTCTCTACCAATGAACTACAAAACCTGTACCTCTATAATTCATGAAGGGTTTTTGGTTCAATACATTGTAGAAACTAGGTTGTTTCTAAGCTAACGGTTGCACAAGGAAGTAAACTTAAGGAAGCTACCTAAATTTAAAATCATACAAGAATTGAATTTTCTATATAAACCCCAAGACTTTCGTGAGTTATTTTTCGAGAAGAGATAATTTTAGATAAAATTCTCTTAAATATTGGAGTATAGGACCACTTAGGGTGATGTGGTGACCAAAAAGGGCGGTACCCTTAACAAGTTGTTGCTCCAATCTAAATTAAAAAACTTCAATTTTCTACCTTTTAATCGTTTTCGAATTTAACGAGAAATTAACGAAACCTACTTACCCGTTCGACGATACTAGTTCCGTTTCGACGAAATAGTTAAATGGAGAATTCTTTGAAATCTGAAAAACCTCGAGATCACATTGCTACTTTAGGGGTTGGGGTCAGTCAATGTGACTGGACTTGACTTGACTTGACCGGGACCTCTGCTGAAGGTTCCAGGTGCAAAACCTGTTGTAGCTACATTAATTAATGTTTAACAGCCATAGATCTACCTTGTTGGATAGGATTATTCTACAAGGTAGAATTACTGATTTTATTCTACTCCTTTCCACTAATATGCGTTCCTGAACAATCGGTGGCTAGGATACAGTACGATCTGTACAATATACTGAACCCACGTCTTTCGAGGGTTGAAGTATTATAGTTTTTTTTTTACAATACTATATTTACTCTGGGTACAAGGTAGTAATAATAAAATCGAATTTCTCATTTTAGTATTATTTTTTATTTATCACCTCCGTTCGATTGTTGGAGAAAGACGGTAATATTTAATAGGAAGCAGCGAGATGTAAAGAAGATAATATTAGGCGGAGGTGGAGAGTGCAGAATGCTAATCTCTTTGGCGTCCAGGTCACCGCCCTCCAGTGCCTCCTTCATATCGTCCTCTACTAGCCGCCATGACGCAAGTTCCTTATAGTTTCGGGTCGTCTCACTGTACAGTTTCTATTTCCATTCGAAACTAATCGTTCGTTAACGATCCTTCGCCCTTCTTAAACTGGAAAATTCAATTTTCAGGTCGATGCTTCAGGATTTATAAGTTGTTACGTGTTGTATTATAATCCTGTGTATAGGATTTATAATTTGTTGTGGTGTAAATAAAAATATTTTTTTGTTTTTTTATTAATTTAATTTTTTTTGGCTATCAGGCCCCCATTTTACGTCCCTCCCGAAAGACGCTATTCTAAGGATTTTTCACTCCCTTTAAAGCAACTACCCAGGCAGCTAACCGGCGACCTTGGACAAGGTTGTTATGCTAATCAATATACCACATGTGACCCAGAAATCATATTGCATAATAAACTCTCAATGAACTGTTATCAAATAATAGCATACAGGGCAAGGTTGATGCTGAACCCTAATCGCCTCTAAAGACGTATGAATGATTTTACCAAAAGTGATCTTAAAACCATTTCACGAAGGAGGAAATGGTCCTGGTGTAAATACAAAATAAATTCCATAAATGTGCATCCGGTTAATATAATTGAAGCATCTAGGAAATTGATACGGTTTTGTTAAGTTGTTGGACATAGCGAAGATCCAATTCCGAAGAAGTTAATAAGCGCTGAGTTGACTGGTGGACGCCCTAGAGGTAGGCGGGGGCGTAAGGTGGGAGGACTGCGTTATGAATGATCTAACAGATTTGGGTTTGAGCAATATTCCGTGGAGAGAAGTTTGGAAGCGGATATTGGTGGTACCGGCATCGAGCCTTATTATTAATATACAACAATAATGAAGAGAAAAGAGGATGAAGAAAAAACCTAAAGTATTTCAGCCGAGATTGGCTCTCCCCCGCTAGATGTGATTTCGGTATCAATTCCGCAGGTTGTCACTTCGAGTTAAGTCACAATAAGTTTTATGTTTGCTTCCTATTTAATATTATAGACAATAATAGTAGCCGCGAGTTTTAGTGTGGGAAAATAGTGTAATTATTTCACCGAGAAATGAACGTTTCAACAAAGATATTATATCATAATTATATAAAGATATAATTGTTCGCTTCGATTTGTCTTCGACGCACCGAGGTCTCATGTGTCCCGCCTTTACGTTGAGTTAAAGTGGCTTTTCCCTTCTCTTTTTCCTTTGTTCTTACTTATTTCAAACCATCAACTCATAACATCCATCTTATATCTATTGTCTCCTACAATTCAAATCCTCTATCCAATCCCAGGACACAAGATCTCGCCCTTCCGATCTTTATATCCGTTCCCATAGAACCAAAACTTTTGAGAGTTCCTTTCTCGCCCGATCTATCTCTCTTTGGAACTCACTCCCACCCGATATCCGTCATACGTCTTCTTTAAACTCATTTAAATCCAAACTTTTTCTGTATCTTTTAAATTCCCAATCAGATACTTAATAATCAATAAATAATTTATAGATATATTCAACTTGATCGGTTGATGAACTACTATAAATATTCCTTGCTCATAATGATATACTTTTTTTTATTTATGCTATCATTTATTCACTTATTTTTCCATAAGCCTATTTCTTTTTATTGTAAATTTGTTTGTTTTTTATTTTAATTACATTTTCTGATTCTCTACCAAAACATACCTGTTTAGTTATTTACTTTCAAGATATTATGTAAATATTGTTTTATTCTGATGTAGACCTTTGGGGATAAATATTTATTTAATTTTGTGCAATTTTGTTATTCTAAAGGGACCTGGTTCCAGAATAAAATTATTGTTCTATACTGTTCTATCTTATAAACTTCTAAATGTCAGTTGAAACTTTTACTTTTTGATGAACGATTACCGAAAATTACCTTACCTTTTCTCGCACTTAATCTATTTTTCCATATTAAAACACACGATCATTTTTATATTTGAGAATATTAAAATGGAAACGAATGAAAAGTTCAAGCTTGTTGTTTCAACTCGGAGCGACAACCTGCGGAATTGACACCGAGATTTCTAATGAATAATGAATCTATGTTAATTACTTGTATTAATGCCAGCAACTTTAATTATTTACAGATTATTAACCTTAACTTTTTATAACATTTTTTTTACACATTTATAATCGTAGTTTTAGCAATTCAAAGCGTGTCTTCCAGAATAAAATTATTTTTCATTTTAAAAATACGACGTAAATGGTACTAAAACTTCGGAATATTTCGTAATAAAGGAAAAAACATTATCCAATCATATTTTTTTTTTGTTTATTTAATTATTAATAAAATGTTTTGACACTAGTTGTCATTTTCAATTATTTTGATAAAAATCTTGCATCAATTTATTAAACTGATTAAGGAATATTAGAAAAAAAGGGAAATTTAAAAAAAAAAATATTAATTAATTTATTTTTAATTTTATATATTTTATTGTATAGTGTTTTTTTTGTATTCTTGAAATGTTATAATAGATGCTTTGAAATCATTAAAATATAAATCATATAAATTATTACACAGATCAAAGTTTGAATCATTTAATAACAGGTGACCGTGGAGGACAGTTGATCCCCAAGTAAATACATTTCAAATATTAATAATGGCTTTTAACGAGGTATTTGAACTTATTTCTGCTAATTATTTTGGACATATCTTCCTAATATTATAAATGTAAAAGTTTGTATGTTTGTCTCTCTTTCACGCAAAAACTACTGGACGGATTTGGATGAAACTTGACAGTAATATAGGTTATACATCAGAATAACATATAGGCTATAGCAAGCGCGGATTTAGGGGGGATGCAAGGGGGCACGTGCCCCTCCACCCCCTCCCTCCCGACTATTTTTTAGGTACTGTGGAGAATCCTTTATAGGACATTAATAAAGGCAAATCACATGATAATGGTTTTAAAATACAGAAAGAACTTGAGTGAAACTATTTGTTTTTATACCCTACTAATCTTACTAATATTATAAATGTGAAAGTTTTATGGTATGTTTGTCTCTCTTTCACGCAAAAACTACTGGACGGATTTGGATGAAAATTATTGATTAAAATAGGTTATACATCATAGGCTACAGCGAGGGCAGATTTATGTGGGGGCATGTGCCCCCCCCCCCCGTTATAGTACATAATTAAAGGCAAATCAGGAACTTAGCATCTTGAAATTTGTAGATAGGTTCTTTGTATAGTTTAAGAAAGAAATTTGGATAGTTCCACCCCAAAGGTTTCTCCGTTAATATAATAGGGGTTCAAAGGTTGTATAGAATCTGTCAGTTTTGAATTTAGGCATCTGAAATTTTGGATGTACGGGTAACTTATATTTAAAAAAATAATTAAATTATTTATTTTAAATGATCTTTCACGAAACATTATGTGGCAGATCAAATTCTAGGCGAGCGAAGCCGCGGGCATAAGCTAGTTTTTTATAATTATGTATCTATTTTATTGTTATTATTTTTTATTTTGTACTTTACAGATTTTATGACTTATAACTTCAAACTCAATAGTCTATACAAACACACTACAGATGTCAAAAAGAAAATACATATTATTTACATACGTCCACACGACAGATCCCCGTAGCGTTGAGAATGATAAAGTACTTGAATGCAAATACACATGCAAAGACCGGCGCTGACAGAATGCTAAAATAGAGTTAGATGAGTGACTTCCTTGATTGTCATTTCTCTGTAGCTTTTTACCCTGCCTGTTTTTCTGAATGCCATTATTCTATTACTATCATACGTGAAAATAATATAAACAAGAAAATACGTGAATAATATAAATAAATACGATCATGAATATGCAAAAAGACTATTCTTCTTTTAAATATTTTAATACTTTAATAATCTCATACGAGATATCGCAAGATCTAGTTTCGTTCGTTTTCTACGACATCTTGCTAATGTTGCCATGGCAACTACGTAACTATGGAAACGTCTTTACTGTATGTATATAAAAACTGACTTTTTAAAAAAATATATATTACTTACTCATACACAATGGTTTTATTACTTAATTTTTAAGTTGAAGAGATATTTTAGTTTTATCCAAAACTTCTTTTTTTTTTGGAGGGGGTAGATTTATTCCAATAATTGAATATATTTACTTACACTTGAAATTTATATTTCTATCCTATATTTTTAACTTTATTCTTATTTTATGCGATGCATTGCAGTTAAGAAATATTAAGGAAATAGAGATTCAAATATTTCATAATTTTTCATATTCATGTTTTTATTATCAGAACTGGGTTTATATTTTATATATTTTTTTTATTATATTTATTATATATATTCCAATGATTTGGTACATTTATTTACATTTTAAACGTTTGTTTCTGATTTGTATTTTATTTTTACTAATTAGTGATGCATTGAGGGTTCAGTATAGGAACTTAATTTACGTTTTTATTTATATATAAGGATTAATGTTTTTTTTTAAATATTTTTTTGATTTTGATAAAAGTTAATAATATATTGCATTATGGATTTATATTTCTTATTTTTTTTTTTTTTGCAATCCAATAATTGGATATATTTTAAATGAATTGAGAGCTCAGTAATAATAAGTTAAATAACGTTTATTTTGATTATTGAAGTGCATATTATGAGAAGCCGACAACACACATTTTATGGTTTCGACTTCGTTTTAAATTTAAATTGGCGAAATCCTCAAACAAGACTGAAAAGACAAGAAACTGCTCGACTTTTTCGCCTACTTCAACATTTACGTTCAAAGCTCCCAATTAATTACAAAAGACTCATTTACGTGACAGTTATCAGACCTATTTGGAACATACGGAGTTGACCTTTGGGGCTCTACTAAACCATCCAATTCATCTCGGATCCAATCCTTATAATCCAAAATCCTTCGTAAAATTCTCAATGCTCCTTACTATCTCACAAACAAACTCATCCATCATGATCTTAATATCCCATATGTTGCTGATTTGGCCCAAACTAGATAACTATCCTTCCATGACAAGCTCCATACACACTTGAATCCGCTAGTCTCTCAACTTGTTTCCCATAGTATTCCTGATAATCCTGCGAGGCGTCTGAAAATAAGATGGCCTCTAGACCTTCTACTATAGAACTTTATTGGAGTGCTATCAATGGGTAGTTTCTCCACAAGTGTTTTTTTTTTGTTTTTATGTCCTTTGTTCATACAGCAGATTTACTTGATATTATATTATTACAGTTGTAAATATCAATAAATTATTCTTAAAAAAAAATTGGCGAAACTTGCATATTACTGAATATCCTATTATTCATTAGAGAAAATTCTTACGATTCGTTTTCTCTGTTCATGGTAGAGCTATATCTAAAAAAAAATGGTATATATGCAATAAATAAGTAAATCCAAAAATTTAAACTACCTGTAATCGTACACGCATAATACTTATATTTTAAGCATTTTTTACACTTATATACATTTTACTTCTTACTAATATTATAAATGTGAAAGTTTGTATGTTTGTCTCTCTTTCATGCAAAAACTGCTGGACGGATTTGGATGAAACTTTACAGTAATATAGGTTATACATCAGAAGAACACATGTGCTATAGCAAGCGCGGATTTAGGGGGTGGCGCGCGGGGGCACGTGCTCCCCCCAGACAGTTTTTTGTGTTTTGTGGAGAATCCATTATAGTACATAATTAAAGACAAATCACATGATAATAGTTGTTAAAATGACAGAAAGAACATGAGTGAAACTTTTGATACAAAAAGTTTGTATGTTTGTTACTCTTTCACGCAAAAACTACTGAATGGATTTGGATGAAACTTTACAGTAATATAGGTTATATATCGTAATAACACAGGCTACAGAAAGGGCGGATTTAGGGGTGGGGCACGTGCCCCCCAGACCGTTTTTTGTGTTTTGTGGAGAATCCGTTATAGTACATAATTAAAGGCAAAGCATCTTGAAATTTGCCGATAGGTTCTTTGTATTTATAATTTAAGAAAGCAATTTGGATAGTTCCATCCCCATGGGTTTCCCTTAATATAATAGGGGTTCAAAGATTGTATGGATTCCGTCAGTTTTGAAGTTAGACATCTGATATTTTGGATGTGCGAGTAACTTATATTTTTAAAAAATAATTAAATTATTTATTTAAAATGATCTTTCACGAAACTTTAAGTGGCAGACCAAATTCCACGCGTGCGAAGCCGCGGGCATAAGCTAGTGTATATATATATATATATATATATATATATATATATATATATATATATATATATATATATATATATATATATATATAGATAGATAGATAGATAGATAATGGTATATATTATATATATAAATAAATAGTATAATCAATATCCATCAAGTGATGTTCTCGCTATCCCTATTAAAATCACCTGGCCTTCAATGTACAGTTCTACGTCCTTGTGATCCATATAGTTCATAAAATGACTCAGTCGATAACTGTAACGTTTTATTTTCGTTTGCATCTCACGTTTTGTGCTATCGTGCGAGGCTGCTACGATGAATCACTTCATATGTTCTTCTGAGTCGTAAAAACGTTTCACTAAGTGTTATTTTTATGGTTTCTGCTATGATTAACTTTGGACTGACTCAGAAGCAGTAGATAAACCTATCAATGATTAAGGAGTTTATAATCCAAAGTTAGAAATTCTTGTTTCTAATTGTAAGCATACTTAATAGGATACACGCATTGGACTTCCTATAGATCTTGAATGAGGGTTTACCAAGTAGGATCGATGTTAGGCGTTTCTTAAAAAAAAACAAAAAACAATAGATTATTATGATGTTAATAATTGTTTTATTTATTCTATGCATGTAATCGTGGGCTTGCAGCCCAGAATTTTTAAAAGGGGAGGAAAAATCCTTGGTTATGCCGTCCTTTGGAAGGGAAGTAAAAAGGGGGTAGCGAATCTGTACTGTTATCACTATCCTAATTTTACCTGAATAGGCAAACTTTCGGATTATCATCGTATCATCGTCCGACTAGCCACATCAACATAAAATCTCTTTAATTAAATAAATAAACGATTGTTATATGTTATATTCATTTACTATTAGTCAGTATTAGGGAACGATGTAACGCTGTGTTGAAGTTATCGGGTTTATAACAGGCTTTGACAGATAAATTATTTAATCTCTTAAGAGCCTTAGATGGACTCTGTGAGATCCCCAGACCTTCTCAGGGCTCACTCAGGCTCTGCAAAATGGGCACCAATAATAGGAAACCCTGGTTGTTGAATGTGATCTCGGTCAAATCACGTCATTTCACAACCACTGGCTTAGAAACAGTATAATCTCTTCTAAGCAATTGATCCAAGATCCTTCATGTTTATAGTGGTACATGATTTTTTATTAGTCAGTATTCCTCAGTTGAGATTTATTTTTCTATAGTGCTCAATGTGTGAATCATTTTCATGTAATAGAAAACTAAAAATTGTTATTTAAAATTAACAGTTCGAAAATTAAGAATCAAACTCACAAACCGGAGACTCTGGAACCATCGCTACAATTACTGGTCAATCACAAAAAGTACCACAGGACCAGTTATCTATATCAATACCAGTACCTAAATGAAGTAGATAATTGTTTCTGGTAACTAATTGTTTCCATAACCACCTTTCGCAGGAACGAGATTTATCTCACTAATATTATAAATGTGAAAGTTTGTATGTTTGTCTCTCTTTCACGCAAAAACTACTGGACGGATTTGGATGAAACTTTACAGTAATATAGGTTATACATCAGAATAACACATAGGCTATAGCAAGCACGGATTTAGGGGGGGCCGGGGGCACGTGCCATCCCTCCCTAAATACGCCCCCCAATCAGTTTTTTAGGAACTGTGGAGAATCCATTATAGTACATAAATAAAGGAGAATCACATGATAATTGTGGTTAAAATAACAGAAAGAACTTTAGTGAAACTATTTGTTTTGATATCCTGCCAATCTTACTAATATTATAAATGTGAAAGTTTGTATGTTTGTCTCTATTTAACGCAAAAACTACTGGACTGATTTGGATGAAAATTATTTTGTAAATTAGGTTATAAATCATAGGCTACAGCGAGGGCAGATTTATGTGGAGGTACGGGGGTTATGTAACCCCCGTTATAGTACATAATTAAAGGCAAATCAGGAACTTAGCATCGTTTCCCCTTTAATATAATAGGGGTTCAAAGGTTGAATCAGTCAGTTTTGAAGTTAGACATATGAAATTTTGGTTGTACGAGTAACTTATATTTTAAAAAATAATTAAATTATTTATTTTTAATGATCTTTCACGAAACTTTATTTGGCAGACCAAATTCCACGCTAGCGAAGCTGCAGGCATAAGCTAGTTCATTCATATTACAACTTTATGTAAGGAGCTGCGTAATGCTGGTAACATTCATTAGTGCTAAGTTTGTGGCGGCTGTTGTTCAAAATAAACTTTAAAGTCGAGTGTAAAGTTTATGATAAACTTTTAGAGCCGTGTCATGGGAAATATTTTAAATCTTAACATTGTTCTGGTGTTCCTTTATCAAACGAAGTATAAGGCATTCTAGAGGAAACCACTCCTTAATTAATTTATAGTTTCTATATAAATTATTTTAAAAAACTGTATCACTACAACCTATGAAGAATTGAGTACCTGATAGAGACTGGGAGACGGTGAGTGGAATGGCTCAGTGATAAAGTAGTCGGCACGAAAGTCCGGAGATCAAATCCCGTTATCTGCCAGATTTTTAAGTAATCTGTTAGTGGCCGGAGATGGATCCAATGGGATCTACCCAAAATAAGGGGGAAAATCTGGCGGGTGAGCGTGATCTAAGATCACCTCCGTAGTCTTTGGAACAGACTCAAGACCCTTCACGGGTTTTAGTGGTACAAGTTTTTTTTTTATATATAGATTCTAAAAAGCCTGTACCACTACAACCCCTGAAGGGTTCAGTACCTGGTAGAGACTGTACTGTTCCTTAGACAACGGCTGTGGAAGGAGCTGATTTGTACAAGTTCACGCTCAACGCCCAGTTTTTTTTCTTAATTAAGGATACCCGTTTATCGATACTGGATGTGCCCCAGGAAGGTATGTTGTTCCCACTGGGTCCAATCATAGCTGTAAAATGATTAATCTGGCATTGTTAGATTTATAAACATTAACGGTCTTGATTAAGCTATACCTCTGCCGTATAAGTTTTATGCTATATAAAGACTGTTATAATTGTTTTCTTGACAGTTATTTCGTTTTGAACTTCCTCCGATCTATAAGTCTGATTTAATTAGTGGTGTACAATGATAATGGAGGACTCTTATGATATGCAGAACCGCGATGTAGGAGATGTGGATCACAAGAAGAGCAGAGAGGTAGAATGTTTACTCGGAAGGATGATAACACAAACATCCTCTTTGGAGAGTTATTCTCGAACTATTTATCATCCTCTTTCCTTCGGCTCCGCCACTTTTCATAAATAAATATTTATTTCGTAATTTTAGCCCGCCTCCGGCCAGTCATCCGTTTGTTTATCGTATTTATCGCGATTGAGGAAATCTGTTGGCTACTATTTCCAGATCTTGATCTATTCAAAAAGATTGTTTAAGGAATTACGTTGATTCAAAATATATTCCAGGATGTTACAAGAGTCTATTTATAACTTTTACTTTTTGTTCTTGAGGTTCAGTGTATCCGTTAATTTTTTTTTTTAGGACGTTTCGAAACTATATTGTTCTCATAATCACATCCTAACAGTAAAAAATAATTTTTTAGTTAATTAAATTAAATAACACACCAGCCTAAATATAAAATTTACTTGTACGATGCTAGCATATAAATTATACATACATAATAATATATGTTTACTATCACATTCCTTCATTATTACTATGTTTTCCGTAAAGACTAGCGATCGCTGAAATGTGAGATGTTAAATCTGTACTGTACCAACTGGAATATGCAATATATATATATATATATATATATATATATATATATATATATATATATATATATATATACTGCATATTCCCCATAATGAACCTTTTCATTAGCTCATTATGTTCTTTTTTTCCATCTCACCGAACCAGCACAAGTTGGAGTCAAAACCTCGTATTTGAATGTGATATTTGCCAAACAAAACTGAGAAACCGTTGGCTTAGAAACAGTGCAGTCTCAATCATGTAATGAACCCTTCATGGGTTATAGTAGACAGTTTTTTTATATACGTGTTATGTATTTAAAATTTATAATGAAAATTTTTAAAACATAAACATTTATTTTGATTTATTTCTTTGTATAAACCTTATTGTGTAATATAAAGCCTCATAATGAAAAATATTTTTGTTACTTGTGTGTAAACGCATTCACCGTTATATTTGCCTTCTTATTCGCATGCGCGAGCAGTTATATTCTAACAGATGATTATATTATACATTATATTTCCAAACACAAACCACCCCTAACACCAATAAACATATTTAAAAACGTTATGCAAGATAGCAGTTATAAAAGATAACTGTTACAAAATATAACTGCTCCCGCATGCTAACAAGTAGGCAAAAATAACGGTGGCTGCGTTAACACACAAGTACCACATTTTTGATCGAATTATATAAACGTAACTGTTACACGTTAAAATAAAAAAAAAAAGTTCGTTAAAAAGTACTTAATAGGCAGTTACGACAAAAAGTAACCGTTAAATTATTTTTGTTGTATTTTTATTTTTTAAAGAAAAAAGATAGGCCCTCGGCCGGGATTTGAACCCGGAACCTTTGTCTCACCGTGACATCGCTCTACCAGTTGAGCTACCCAAGGCCGCCTGCCGTTCGAGGACAAATCTTTTCTCTCTTAGATCCCACGTCCTCGTGCTCTCGCCATTTTTGAGATGAATACACTAGAACGAAGTTCTTTGAACATTAATTTAATTTTAGGATCTTATTGACTTACGTCATATTACTATTTATATTTTTTTATAATTATTGGTCATTTTTTTGAGTTTTTAAATATTTTTATTTTTTAAAGAGAAAAGGCGGCCTTGGGTAGCTCGACTGGTAGAGCGATGTCACGGTGAGACAAGGTTCCGGGTTCAAATCCCTGCCGAGGGCCTATCTTTTCTCTTTAAAAAATAAAAAATAAAAATATTTAAAAACTCAAAAAAATTCCCAATAATTATATAAAATATTTTTGTTGTAGCTTCTTATTAAATTAACAGTTCTGCCCTATCTAAAAGACTCTAATGGCAGTTGTTAGTACAAAAAAAAGGAGTGTGTTTGGGTTTTTTCTACATTAGGACTACCAGTTATTTTTTAGTAATGGCTATTATCATCTATATTACTTTAAATTAATCACTATCAACTAACATATGTTTAGAAAATATTAAAAAAAAGTTAATAAACAATATATGTTTCTCAAATGTCTCTCAAGATTTGTTCAAATAAATCATTATTTCTATCCCTCTGAGATAACTCCTTTGAATTCCGACAGATTCGTTCGTAACAGAAACACTTCTGTTTGTTAAAATGCTATATTTCATGCCCTCCTTCGTATAGAATAGTCTAGGGAATTTCCTGTAAAAGATTCATCACTTTCTTCTTCTTTGCACAAGTTAAACAGTTCTAATGTAGAAATTATATTCATGATAATTTTCATATGATTTATTCAGTTACTGAAAAATAACTTAGTCGACAGGCGTTATTAAAAAGTAACTGGCTATCCTAAAGTAAAGAAAACTCGTGTATTTTTCTAAAAAATCCTCCATTTCGACGCATAAACAAAAGATGACGTGTAAAATAATTAATAATAGTTTGTATAATTACGACGAGGATATTAGTGATAATAGCCTTGGCCGCCTCTAGTTAACTAATTGTTAATTCGATTAACACTTCCCTTCCCACGATAGCTCCTCTTTTCCTGATATATAGAGATAGCTTTCAAAAAATACTAAACTTAATAACTTGATATTACTGAACGTGTCGTTCGTGAACTATAATACAGTAGAGCATTTTAACTATACTCTTATAATTTTTAAACAAAAGTATTTCACTCTAGCAACGGTTCGAGGAACTTAATTTTTGTCTAGTATTTTTTCAATTTGTGATCGTGATCGATCAGTTTACTTATATTTAAATGCTTCAAAAACGAAAAATTCTAAGAGTTTTTAAGCCATATGGGAAGAAAGCAATCTTGATAAACCAATACAGTAGTGCTTATTGAATACCATTAGTTAACCTTATTTATATGAGGAACGGCTCGGGTGAAAGTAAGAATAAAATCGCTATATTCCTGAAGAAGACCAGCAATGTGGACCGAAACGTTGCCATTAAAATAAACCGTTCTTCTTACTTAAGATAATTCTTTCTGACCTCAACCCAGACTATTTTCTTCCTCTCAAAACAGTGATTCCCAATCTTTTTTGTAACCCCCCTGTTCAAATCAAAACTTCCACGGCCTCTGTTCAAATAAAATTCTTACAAATCGTAAAATAAATTGTATGGGCATGAGCGTCACAAGATACAATATTATAATTTCAATTTAGGGGAAAGAAGTCCTAAAATAGCTAAAATTAAGTCAGAAATTTTCATTTTCAATTGGTCCCGCCCTCTCCCCCTCTGGTGGGCACGCCCCCAGGTTGGGAACCACTGAACTAATAGTTATACAAAAAGCAATGAGGGAGGGGATATTCTCCATTACCAATCTTTTTGGTACGCACCGATTAGGAGATATAGGCCAAAAACTGAAATAACTCCGAAAATTTCGAGGTTTTTCGGCCTCCAAAAGTTTTCGCATCCGTTTTTTCGGTAGCAAATTGGATTACCACTAGTCAGACATTCCCCTGCAATATATCAAAAATGCAACCCTAAATTTATTGCGACCTTCAAGTACCTGACCACTGGCCTATATGTTATTTAAATCTTACTAATATTATAAATGTGAAAGTTTGTATGTTTGTCTCCCTTTCACGCAAAAGCTACTGAACGGATTTGGATGAAACTTTACAGTAACATAGGTTATACATCAGAATAACACATGGGCTACAGCAAGCACGAATTTAGGGTGGGGCGCAAGGGGGCAGGTGCCCTCCCGACAGTTTTATAGGAACTGTGGAGAATCCATTATAGTACATAATTAAAGGAAAATAACATGATCATAGTTGTTAAAATATCAGAAAGAACAAGAGTGAAACTATCTGTTTTGATATACTACTAATCTTACTAATATTATAAATGTGAAAGTTTGTATGTTTGTCTCTCTTTCACACAAAAACTGCTGAACGGATTTGGATGAAACTTTACAGTAATATAGGTTATACATCAGAATAACACATGGGCTATAGCAAGCACGGATTTAGGGTGGGGTGCAAGGGGGCAGGTGCCCTCCCGACAGTTTTATAGGAACTATGGAGAATCCATTATAGTACATAATTAAAGGCAAATCAGGAATTTAGCATCTTGAAATTTGCAGATAGGTCCTTTGTATGATTTAAGAAAGAAGTTTGGATAATTCCACCCTTATTATAATAAGGGTTCAAAGGTTGTATGGAATCCGTCAGTTTTGAAGTTAGACATCTGAAATTTTGTACGAGTAACCTATAGTGAAAAAATTAAATTATTTAAATAATTAAGTTATTTATTATTTTAAATTATTGCTAAAAAGCACTGTCAAGAAACTTTATGCGGTAGTCCAAATTCTATGCGAGCGAAGCCGCGGGCTAAAGCTAGTATATTATAAATGTAAACAATTTGCAATACCTATGAAGGATACAGATGAATTCCTAACCAGTTAGAAGTAATTAGTTTCGAAATTTTATATTTTAGTATAATATAGCAACTTAATCATACTACGACATTTGCACATCTGTACACCGAAAGGTTGTTCACACTGGATGTAATTAACTATAATTATACCTTAGAAATTGTAATTTAGCTTTTTTATACGTCCTTGTACTAAGTAAAAGAATATTGTGATCCTTAAAATTTACAAAGGACCTTCAAAAGGTACATGAATTTTGATCATTCCTGTATCCATCCTGTTTCGTACGCTACTAGTTTCTTTTTTTTTTAATGTATTTATTAAAATTTATAACTGTATACTGAATATATCAAGTAAATATAATGAAAGATAAATCATGTCCCAAGATAAAGGCAAATAGAGAAACCTACCCAGTGATAGTTGGTAACTTAGAAGATCACGAGGCCATCTTCTTTTCAGACGCCTCGGAGGATTATCAGGGATTGAAGAGGTTGCGAGGTTTAAAACTAGTGGATTTGAGTGGAAATGAAGTTTGTCATGAAAAGTTTGATATCGGATTCGGACCAAATCAGCAAAAAACAGGACATTAAGGTCATTATGGACTACTTTATTCGTAACAAAGTAAGGTGTATTGAGGATTTTACGAAGGATTTTGGATTGTAAGGATTGAATACGAGAGGAATTCGATGGCTTAGTGGAGCCCCAAAGCTCTACTCCATAAGTCCAGATTGGTCTAATGATTGTCATGTATAAGAGTCTTTTTTTAATTAATTAGGAGCTTATAGCGTTTATCTAGTAAATGTTGAAGTAGCCTGAAACGGCGAGCTGTTTCTTGTCCTTTCAGTATAGTATGAGGATTCCAAGTTAATAGTTTGTCAAGGTGTAGTCCTAAGTAGCGGACCTGTTCTACAGGAATCAGTGGGATGTTATTAAACGATACAGGAGGACAGGAAGTCGTTGGTTTCCGACGGAGGTCGTACCTTTGTGAGTGAAGAATTATTTAAAAAAAATTAATGGGTTTTTTCGGATCATCCAGAACATTAAATCACTTATTTTCTTACCTAGATCTATAGAAGCTTCCTTGCGCTTCCTCGAATATTTCTTCATTCTCTCCGATAATGCCACTCTCCTCTTTCCCGAGATTTCTTTTTTTTTTAATCTTAGGTTTATCTTGGAATCTTTTAGTTGCACCCTTAACAAATTTCTTAAGTTAACAGTATTTTTAATTATGCTTTCTGAAATATTTAAGTCATTCAAATCGAGTTGAACTTGTTTGAATCAATTACATTTTGTTTGATTATTCATTTAACACCACTTTATGCTGCTGTGGCTAACGCGGAAGAACGTGGGAACTCTAAATTCTGCCTATCTATGTACAATTAGGATAGGGATCTTTAGCGAGTATCTGACACCGCGCAGGCTCGGGACCCGCATTTTACGCCCCTTCCGAAGGACGGCCTAAGTTTTTATTTATTCCCTTTAAAAAATCCTTAGGCCACATTCCGTGCTCCTAAAACCGGATCTTGGGCCTAGGTTGTTATTCTAAAAACGAGACCACATGTGACCCAATTACATTTTGTTTTCCTGTTTTTAGAAGAATTAAATATTTGTTTTACCATTATATTATATATATATTGTTTTACCATTATATAGACATTCTTAATAAATGACAATAAAAACTAATTCTTCATTTATTTTTTCTGTATTAACTGAAAGTGGTTCAGTTTTTTTATAAAGTTCAATTTGATTTGGAAACAAATTCACCTCATCATTTTTAAATTTCGGTTCTAATATTTTTATTAACATTGTATGCATACATTTTTACGTTCACATTTAAATAGTACATTATTTATGTAATAATTTCATCACTGTGTATTTTTTTTTTTTTAGCGGGAAAAGGCCTTAAAGACCACGCGAATATCATGCCTAGGCCCTGTGTATTATATATATAAATATATTGTTGATATAATCTACGTATATGTACTGCGTTATCACTTTTTTTTGCCAACTTTATTTCCTCCTATTCAAATTCTTCCTAAAATCAAATAAAACACATATATTAGTGGTACTGCATTTAAATTTTATGATATATAGTAGCTAAATATTATTTTTAAATGTATCCATGTCCTGTGTATACCACGATGTTCTTAAAAGGTGGAGCCGGCAGGAAGTGATGTAAAAGTCGAGATATCGGATCGGTTAATATCATTACTCCCAACAACCTCCTACGAAGAAAGCTTATTCGGTAAGGCGGGTGCTGACGTGGGATGTGGCGCCCTGGATTTGGTTAACAATAACCTATCAGATTGTTTCCTCAGCCTGCTTCTGATGAAGTGCGTTCCTTACATTCAAGAGAAATGTGTTGTAGATTTTACATTACCCCAAATTATTCCTTATGATTTAATTCTGTTGGTTAAAGACGTGGAATCGTTAGAACTAAATACAATAACTTATTTTTATTTATTGTTCTATTGATGGCGATTATTTTTAAAAGGATGCCTACCCTGAGGATGTCTGAATAGGCGAAATAATGGAGAGATAATTTAAATTTCTGTTTTTGTTTGGAGACTTAAGGGCTTTTCGTTGGAATTATTCCACGGTCTTAACATTTATGTAAGGTCTCTTTTTACCTTTCCCTTTTCAATATTAATTTTTTTTTTGTGGAATAGCCATAAATCCACTGGTTTCTTGATAATGTTCTTTTTTTCTTGCACTTATACTTTTATTTTTTCATATGGTTTTTGTCTTATGTTTTTGTGTTGGTTACTATTATTTATTTTTTCCTGTTGTGCTTTTTGAAGTTAGGTGAGTGTATGTTGAATTTTCAATTTCTGAAATATTTACCAGCTTTGATTATCTTGCCTTATCCAGCTGGGGTCGAGTAACCTTCCTTTTGATTGATTAATTGCATTTGAGCCTTGGAGATGGTGGGATGTTTCTTGGGTGCATTATTCAAGTTTTGTTTTTGCTGTTTCTCTTTCTCTTTTCTTCCCTGAAGATGCCTGAATAGGTAAAAAGTTCCTGAATAGTTAAAAGAAATACAAAAATACTAGCTTATGCCCGCGGCTTCGCTCGCGTGGAATTTGGTCTGCCACATAAAGTTTCGTGAAAGATCATTTTAAATAAATAATTTAATTATTTTTTTAAAATATAAGTTACTCGTACATTTAAAATTTCAGATGTCTAACTTAAAAACTGACGGATTCTATACAACATTTGTATTATTTAATTATTTTTTTAAAATATAAGTTACTCGTACATTTAAAATTTCAGATGTCTAACTTAAAAACTGACGGATTCTATACAATCTTTGTATTATATTAAAGGAGAATCCCTTGGGGTGAAATTATCCAAATTTCTTTCTTAAACTATACTAAGAACCTATCTACAAATTTCAAGATGCTAAGTTCCTGGTTTGACTTTAATTATGTATTATAACGGGGGGGGGGGGCATGCCCCCGTGCCCCAACATGAATCTGCCCTTACAGTACCTTAATATGTATAACCTATTTTACTCAATAAGTTTCATCCAAATCCGTCCAGTAGTTTTGGCGTGAATGAGTAATAAACATAAATACAAACATTCCCATTTATAATATTAGTAGGATATCAAAACAATAGTTTTACTCATGTTCATTTGTTATTTTAACAATTATGATCATGTGATTTGCCGTTAATTATGTACTATAATGGATTCTCCACAGTACCTAAAAAACTGTCGGGGGAGGCACGTGCACCCGTGCACTCCCCCCCTTAAATCCCCGCTTGCTATAGCCTATGTGTTATTATGATGTATAACCTATATTATTGTAGAGTTTCATCCAAATCCGTTTAGTAGTTTTTGCGTGAAAGAGAGACACACATACAAACTTTCACATTTATAATATTAGCAAGATTTAAAAATAATCACCATCAAAGACTTAAGTCAACAAGATCCCAATTAATGTTCAATGAACATTCTACCCCGATAATACATCGCAAAAATTTCGAGAACACGAAGATATAGGATCGGTAAAGAGAATGGATTTGTCTGGCTTGGATACGATTCCTGGTAGCTCATTGGTTAGAGCACTGCACTAGAGATGCAGATGACCCGGGTTCGAATAAAAATAAATACAATAACGTTGATGAATGTTGGTAATCAATTAGGGCTTCGAAATGAATTCGGATTAGACGAATTATATGGTAAGTAAAAGAAACAGCAATGGTCTAGCTAGAACAAAATTCCTCATACGATTAGAGGAAATGAATTTGAACATGTCGAAAAGTTTAAGAACTTAGGGTCCGTGATAAGTTTAAAGAGCTTAATTAAAGAGGAAATAAGGTATTTTTGGATTTGAAAATTAGAATTTATAAAACTATAATCCTCTCCGTTATGTAGTCAAATTTGGCTGTCTTCGAAGGATGAACCACGTCTTAAGGTATTGCCTTGCTACGCAAATTCGTCAGAAGAAGACGAGTACACTGATGAATATAGGAGATTACACATCGCAGAATTGCGTTACTCTGTTGGTATAACTGAAGTGATAGCTTTATCTTAGTAGCAGAAATGACGGTGATTTTAATGATACCAATTTTATAAGGAATGGTTTGGAAGTGTACTATTTGGTACAAAAAAATAAAAGAACAAACACTGAGGAATAGAGAAGGGAACTGAAAAACATGCAACCGGTTTTAATATAATTGAAGCGATGGCACTGCAAAGGTTGAGCTGGGATTTTAATGGTGTTGGGCTTAGCAGCGAATGAATTTTTTTAAAAATAAACAGCGCTGAGCCGACTGTTAACTTCCAGGTAGACTGAGGAATATATGGTAGAGTTAAATGAGTTCTTACTCGCTAGTTTTTAGGTGGTAGACTCTAGATAGAATTACGTAATTATCAATTGGTATCTGTACGAAGTCTCTCTAAACCTTTTATTACTGTTCACATTACACCGAGGTTCCAAACAAAAAAGCCTATACCATTAAAACCTATGAAAGGTCATGCATGGATTCGTTACGTGGTAGGAAATGTAATGGTTCGAATCTGAACTGTCCATCGGTTGTGGAGGGAAGTGATTCGGCCGAGTTCACGCTCACTGCCATGTTCCCCCAATGAGGGATACCCACAGTACAGAGCTTGTGTCAATGAAGGGTACCCACAGTGCAGAACTTGTGTCTGCATAACTTGTGATGAACTTGTGTCAATGAAGGGTACGCACAGTACAGAACTTGTGACAATGAAGGGTACCCACAGTACAGAACTTGTGTCAATGAAGGGTACCCACAGTACAGAACTTGTGTCAATCCCAGCAGGGTTTGTACATCCTACAGGATCCATTCGGGACAGTTAATTGAATATATAATGTATCTGCAACAACCTGTATCATATACCTCACTACAATATAGCTGAGTATCGTTATATATACGTTACATCCAAAATTCTCCAGTGGAATGGTTATAGTAAATTCTGGTTTTCAAACTTCGGAACCAAAGAAGCCTGAAATGCCTAGCCTGGAAAAATATTTAGCATTTTCCGATTTTGATTATATTTGTACACATATTTAATTTAATAATTTTCTCATAGAAGACTGGAAAAATAAGAAACTGCTCGACGTTTTCGCCTATTTCAACATTTACTGGACAGACGTTCTAAGCTCCCAATTAATTACAAAAGACTCATTTACATGACAGTTATCAGACCTGTTTGGACATATGGAGTTGAGCTTTGGGCTCTACTAAACCATCCAGTTTATCTCGTATCCAATCCTTACAATCCAAAATCCTTCGTAAAATCCTCAATGCTCCAAACAAACTCATCCATCATGATCTTAATAGTCCATATGTTGCTGATTTGGCCCAAACTAGATACATATCATTCCATGACAAGCTCTATACACACTTGAATCCGCTAGTCTCTCAACTTGCTTCCCATACTATTCCTGATAACCTTCCGAGGCCTCTGAAAAAAAGATGGCTCCGAGACCTTCTACTATAGAACTTTATTGGAGTGCTACCGGTGGGTAGTTTCTCCACAAGTGTTTTTTGTTTTCATATCATTTGTTCATATTAGCAAATTTACTTGTTCTAATATTATTACAGTTGTAAATATCAATAAATTAATCTAAATAAAAATAAAATATAATTAATTTTGTGCCTTTAATTACTCTTGAATTTTGTTCTTCCTAATTTAAATGAAAATCGGAGCCAACACGTAATTGATAAAGAAACATGGAGTCCACTTACTTTTTTAATTGTAATTAATATTGTCTGTAATATTTGTTGTTATAATTATCAATATTATAAAATACCTCAACGTCTGGGTCGAATTTGATACATTTGAATGATGTAAGGTAAGTACAAAGACAAGAGGATAAAACGTGACGCTGTCCCAGTTGGCTGGAAATAAATTTAGAACCTTTATTCTAAATATAACGTCATCAAAATCAATATTTATATTTTTGAAATATCTGCTCTCACAATGTCTGGACCCCTTCATATAAAGTAAATAATCATAATATCTAACTTTTCAATTATTTTATTTAACCTATTGTTACGGGCTACTGGGTATTGAAATGAATTAAATAATGCCTTAATTAAAGATACTAATATTTATTTACAAAAGTGATAAAAGAATACAATTAAACTATTAACAATTACTAACAAAGAAACTAAACATCGCTCTGCTTTACCATCTATTTGCTAAAGCTGAGTATAGACGACGCGACATAGTAATGTTGGTCTTTGTATAGACACATGCTTTAATGCTTTTTCATACAAAATTAAATTATTAAGCAATAAGTATCAAAAAAAAAAGTTTTAACACTGCCAGTGTCGGACAATAGCCCAAATCAAAATGAGGATGGAAAAAATGAAATACGTTATCAGACAGTAGTAAAGGGGCATAATGAAGGTTTGAATGGAGGTAAAAATTCAATAATATATATTATATCAAATAATATATATATCAGTATTAGGATGGGTTGGGATGTCAGCTGTATTATTATTATGGGGCCGAGGACTCTTCCTCGAAGAACACCAGTAGATTGTGAACAGACTAACAATACTAACAGTGAAGCACCTAAGAAATTATAACAGATTATATAAACTGAAATGATAGGGATGACAAGAAAGAAATGCAATAAACAAAAGGTTACATTATAAAATGATTTATTTTTAAATATTTTTGTTTTGAAGAAAAATGATTTGCCCTGGCTGGGATTCGAACCCAGGTCGTCTGCGTCTCGCAGTGCTCTAAACCACTGAGCTACCAGGGGCCGGATCCTTATTTTGTGTAAGTTTGACTCCAGCCACCGACCGTTTTCAACCATTTCCACATCAATTAGTTTAATTAGTTTGTTATTCGAATTTCATTGTTTATATGTGGAAGAAAATGGTCCGGTGGAGGTCAATAAATTTTTCCCTTTCTAAGAGAAATTCATAGACCTCCACACGGAGTATTTTCTTCCAGATACATAATCAAGGTCAACTATTATCATTCAAGATTTATTGTGTTTATTTTTATTATATACTAAACATTTCTTTTGAGTCTATTTTCCTCCTTTCTTTTCATTTATTTATTTATTGTCTTTTATTATTAAGTCTTGAAAAGTAAGAATATGCTATTAAAAAAAGTAAAAAAAAAAATACTTATTCCCCCATCATCTTTCTATATTATTAATAATTCAAGAAATAACAAGCCTTTTGAATAATAACTAACGTTATAAGCCCTTTTGAACAATCTAAATCTGAATTTATCTTAATCCCCTGGAGAATAATCCATTGTTTCATGAGGATTAGCTACGACTGAATAAAAATTTTAAAACTCTAAGGTCAAACACGTTCAACAAATAAACTTTTAATTCCCTTTCTGAATATCATCGCTTAGGTTTGTTTGAACATATGTTTTTCTGTTTTATTTATTTTAATATATATATAACAGTATTGGAATAAGACGTTTGTTTCATTTTTTAAATCGATGCATTCCATTTTCTCCATTTCCATTTAAATTTGAAAAAAAAGTGCTAAACTTTGGGTAAAAATTAAAGAAGTCAGGAATATTGATTTTTTGATTTGCCTATTTTTTTAAAATAAAAACTATCTGATCCGGCAGGGCATAAGACAAAACAAAAAGAAAGTTCCCTCGGTCCGTTGCTAGGCAACGCCAATAAAATATCCCTAAAAATGTTTGATATCAGTTCCGCAGGGTGTCGCTTCGAGTTAAAAAAACAAAATATTTAAATCACAAGCTATATAGGCAGTCTTCACAGGCACTCTTGGCACAATCCGTGCATATCGGTGTACTGCAATGAGCACAGTAAACCTTTGTTTTTTTATCCCAACTCCTTGGGCACTTCCCATACCTTATTCTTTTACCAGGTACAGCTGAGGGCTTTGGAATTTGGTAATTTATCGACCTAGAAATCGATTGCATAGGATCAGGCGGGATGTGCATGAGGAGATGGTTCTCTCCTCTGAAGTTGTGGTTCAACCAGCTGCCTCGCCAGATTTTTGATAAGTCAAATCTTGATAATTGTTTGTTCTCCGGCAATGATGAATACATTATATATGAGTTACTATTATATTGTGGGAACGGGTTCGTACGTCTACCGCAGGTGGAGTAGAACACCACTTGATCCTATTTTTTCCAAAATAATTCTGAGCTGTCATGCCATGAGATGCAACTTCTCCCTGCACACCGCATCCTTGTTCTAGATTTTCTAAAGAAATACCGATTCTTCATATTCCTGACAGTCTTCGGTAATGGTCACTTTCCAAATCTGGATCAAAGTCCTGGTAACTTCCACATTCGCTCATAACACCTTCCAGCCATTCCAGAAAATTAGGATCATTAACATTCGTCGACTGTCGCTGCGAATATGCCATTTTTGACTGGAATAATATGAATTATTTTTTATAAAAAAGTTTCACTAATGGTATGGTGGGGTCATACGGACCCCACGCTCCACTAATAATCGAATAAAACTCCGAAATCACTTAACGCGGTACAACCAGTTCTGTCAACAGCTCAGAAGCTATTGCTTGAAAGGTACTGTGGACCACAGATCCTATGGGAATTACAGAATAAACAAAACTGGTTGGGGCTCCCAGGACCCTACCATACTGGTCACGGGTTAATATTGTCGAAGTAATGGTGAGCTTTACAATATTAACTACACATTTCCCCGTAACTACCCTCTTTTTCCACACTAAACCTCGCAATTTTATTTATTTTCGAGGATATTAAAGAAGTAACTAATGAAAAGTTAAAACTTGACTTCGTGACTTAACATCGAACTGACAATCTGCGGAACTGATTTATTGAAAATTTAACCAGATAAACATTTTGTGTGTAGAAGAAGACGGTATTTACAACGCACATGTACAATAAACACACAGCCTCTTAGTAGTAGTCGTTAACCCTTTTGTAACCCCCTTGGATGGGAATCTGTTTATGATCTATGTAAACATTAAAACTAAACCTTGACTGGAAACTATTCCTGTCTGTTTACTTTTTCCTCCAGAAGAGAGAACTCTCACAGCCATTTATACTGGAATCTATTCTAATCAATTGTGGTAGTTTCAAAACTATTTTTTATTAAAGGAAATGGAGTTAATAATCATAAATAATCACTTCAAATAGTCGTGAAATAAAAAAGACATGTTGAGGAAATCAATTGGAAACGGAATGAATATAATGCTGGATAGGCTCCATTTGAACTAATTTCCATCATAAAAGCGTAATCATACGAAGTAAATTTCTCAAGACATTAAAAAGCTCTTATGATGATGACCTAATAGAAGAGAGGTTCAAAGAAGAGTATGTAATAGAAAATGGTAACCTGCATAGGCGGATCCAGGGGGGGGGCACGGCAAATATAGGCAATTATAGGAAAATCATGTGATGTTATAACAAAAATAACATGAGTGAAACTATTGTTTAGATATTTTAATAAACCTTTGAAACCTTTCTATAAATTCTAAGTTTATTTCTAAGTTATCGTAGATTTTTTTGCCCCTCTGCCCGTTGTGCCTCCCCCAGAAAAAATCCTGGATCCGCCCTTGGTAACCTGTATACTATCTTTACTATACTTTTTAATTTATTTATTGATATCTACAACTGTATTACAATAATAGAACAAGTAAATAGGCTAAGTGATATATAATGACATGATAATGACAAGTAGAGAAACTACCCACTGGTAGTACTCAAATCAAAGTTCAAGTAAGGAGGTCACGTGGCCATCTTCTTTTCAGACAGCTCGGAGGATTATCGGGAATTGAAGAGGAAGCTAGGTTTGAAACTAGAGGGTTTGAGTGGGAATGAAGTTTGCTATGAAAGGATAGATACCGGGTTCGGGCCAAATCAGCAACAAAAGGCCGTTATGGATGACTTTATTCTTAACAAAATAAGGAGCATTGAGGATTTTACGAAGGATTTTGGGCTGTAAGGATTGAATATCAGAGGAATTCGCTGGCTTAGTGGAGCCTCAAAGCTATCTTTACTATACTAAATAATAAAACTGTAAAAATAAAAAAAACTGTTCCACAATCCATCGCACTCTAACATCAGGTTTTCACCTACTTTATAAAGACTGTTTTAGCCCAAGGAGGGTTTTCAGATCACGTAGGGTTGATTTATGGATGCTAAATCATTAACTGATTTTTCTATCTTAGCCGGATTCAGAAATGAGCTACTCACCCACGTGTACCCAATGTACACCAGCAGCATTCAGTAGAAAGAAACTGATCTACAATATATGAAAAAGTGTGGTAGAAATGGTTTTCACCATATTTGTGGTGCTTACTATTCAATAGGATACAACCAATCTTTCAGTTTATAGTTCAGGCGCCTCCAAACTATAAACGTGTTGAAAACATATTGTATATATAAAATGTATTGTTTTTTTTAGATTAATTTATTGATATTTACAACTGTAATAATATTACATCAAGTAAATCTGCTGTATGAACAAAGGACATAAAAAAAAAAAAACACTTGTGGTAAAATTATTATTATCGATAGCACTCAAATAAAGTTCTATGGCAGAAGATCTCGTGGCCATCTTCTTTTCAGACGCCTCGGAGGGTTATCAGGAATACTATGGGAAGCAAGTTGAGGGACTAGCGGATTCAAGTGTGTATGAAGCTTGTCATGGAAGGATAGGTATCTAGTTTGGGCCAAATCAGCAACATATGGGCTATTAAGGTCATGATGGATGAGTTTGTTTATGACATAATAAGGAGCATTGAGGATTTTACGAAGGATTTTGGATTGTAAGGATTGGATACGTATTGTATTGGGAGCTTGGAACGTTTGTCCAGTAAATGTTGAAGTAGGCGAAAACTTCGAGAAGTTTCTTATTTTTCCAGTCTTGTATGAGGATTCCAAATGAGACGTTTGCCCAGATGGAGTCCTAGGTAACGTATCTTACGACACGGATCAGTGGAATATTATTAAAGTAGGGCAGGAATTCGTATATATATAAAATGTGAACTGTCAATTTAATGGGAATGAATCAGACTAAATATTGCATTCATTGGAACAAATTACCAAGTTTTACATATTGTGGAATATAATTAGGTTTGTGACAAGTAAGACAATGAACTTATTATCAATCTTCCAAGGCCATTTAACATTGAATTCAGTTCACTAAAAAAACATATGAAAGTCCGGCTATATTTTCCGGCAGTTACATATACTATTTACTGTCATGTTAAATACTGTTGTATTTCCCAAATATTTATCATAGTAAGTTTTCCCATTTTTTTCACCATTTTTATTTAAGCCCTATACAAATTTCAGAATTGAAATAAAGATAAGTCATTTCTCTTAAAAATTTTCTGTTGTAGACGAGAGGGAAGTGGAGCGTTTCATTCTTGTAGTGCTTATTGTGACTCTGAGTATGATACGATTTCGCTTCCCCCAGTAAAATGAACTCATTCTGAACTAAATTCGACTTAACCTCCTAGTCGCCGTGGCTGCAGATATAAAAGATACTTTGTACTATGAAGTCAAACAGTCATTTTTCTTCAACAATAATTAATCCATAAAACTAGAAAGCTATAGCTTTAAGGGGAAAAGGTAAATAATAAATAAAGTGATTTTGAAATTGGGTTCAAACATTTCTGAAGGTTTTAAACTCTAAATCATACCAATGATATATTTTACTTCAGAAAAACGATTTGTGCCAAAATTCTTCTCTGACATCTCCTTCGGGGGTTGGTGATCATCAAGACTATTCTGATCTTTGATGCTGTTCTAAGCAAGTGGATAAATTTGCACTTGGTAAATGGCCTCTCTCCTGAAAATTTCTCAGCCAGGATATTTATCTCCTTCCTATAGATATTTTTCCCTCGATTTTTTATTTATAGCAGTATTTCATATTTTTCTTAGTTTTGTCTGTTCCAACCACTCCAGTTTTCTTTTGTTTGTTTATTCATTTAACGTCACTTTATGGTGCTTTGGCTAATCGGAAGGTGCTACAGTGGGAGTCTTATTAAACATTAAATTCCCAAATACAATTATGATAAGGATCTTTTAAAGAGTGGATGGGGTTTGTACTGACCCCGTATCGGCTCGGGACCCCATTTTACTTCCCTTCCAAAAGACCTAAAACCAAGGATTTTTCAACTCCATATAGTAGCAGCTGCGGGTTTATATCTGCTCCATGGTGAATAAGTGGTCAAGTCGAATTTTGGGTCTGTTTCGGAAAACGCATGCAGATTATTTTTTAAATATCTGTTATTTAGTATCGGTTACTTTTATTGATAACTGTTATAACCTGCTGTAGGTGACTATAAGGGGCCTAGGCCAGGTAGAGTAAAATGGTCCTTAGGGTTCATTACTTAACTTTGAAGAGAGGGGGCAGTTGTCGGTACGCAGCAGCCAAGTCAAGACGTAAAGAGGAGGATGGAGAAAGAGGCCCCATGTATCATAAGTCACCTATAGCTTCCGGTTTTCATTGTAAGTTGTTTTGAAGTCTGTAACCATGATCAGAATAAATAAAATATAATGTTCTTCTATAATTATTCTTATTTAATAAACAACTCCTGGTCAGTCAACCACGTTAACCTTTGGAGAAGACTATATAAGTCTCATAATTATTAATAACATAAAAGTATTACATATTAAGTATAACGATCTCAGGGTGGCATCCCATTTTAGTATTTAAATATATTCAGATCAAAGGATCTGACTTTTCCCTGAGATCATAGCTTGGGCAGTAAAGCCAATATAGCAAACCTAATAGAAATAAAAATGTAAAGAAAATTAAATCATGTATTTTACTTATATTATATATGATTTACTCAGTCATTAAAATGAATTTCTAAGAACTGGCGAAAATAGTTAAAAATCAAGAATCAAGCATAAAATATGCTCAAGATAAGGGTATTACACATAAAAAAAGACTCTGTTCTAAGAGACATGAAATAAACTAACCTCAGGAGCTCATACTCAAAGAATCGAATCTCTATGGCCATCTCTCAAGAGAAGGAACAAGAGAGAATGCGGTACCCACCAGGCGATGATAGATTCGTACCTATGTGATTATATTTGGGGAAGGAGGTACGAAAACAGGGATTTATTTGAGCAGATCCTGAAGAAAATTGTGGATTTTTGTCCTCCAAATTGAAAATGTATTGGTTGTTTGTTGTGTTTTAAATTATACATAAATACAAACATATGTTCTTTTATTTCTATTAGGTTATAACTGTTATCAATAAAAGTTATAACTGTTATAAAGTTATAACTGCATTTATAATTAGGTTACATATTAAATTTCTGAAAGATATGGAGTTATTTCAAGTAATCATAATTACCGAATGCATGCGTTTTCCGAAACAGTCCCTTGGTCTATACAAAATGAGTTTCTTGTGCGTAACTTGGAAAGAGGAATCATGTTATCTTCGTAGAAAATAAGGGCCTAAATCAGGCATTGCCTTGACTACAACTCCATTCCTAGCCAAAAATTAATAGAATTCCACTTCCATCAATACAGTCAACTCTCTCTAGGCATAATTCGACTTAGGAGTTTATTAACCGGCGTATTATTACTTTTAATTATTACTTTTGTACCCAATTATTGTATTTATTAACTTTTTATGGTAGTATTATTACTACTTACTACTTATTATAAGTGCTTTAAGTCAAAGATATACAAATTATACCTGATAATTTTCGTTCTTATTATGAGAGAATCTAATTATATCCCGGGATGTGAGATTAGAACAGGGAGATGTTTCGTTATCAGCGCCATTAGGACTTAACGCGAGGGACCATCGCATGCAAGGACAGGCATGAAATGCCATTAACCGCTCCAATGTTTTATGTAAATAGCTTTTTTAAAAATGGACTGAATTTTTCGAGAGCAATTTTTAGAAAAACTCATTTAAAAGGCAAAATGGAGGGGTTGATTCAGGTCTTAAAATACATCATATCTTCTCAGAAGTGATGATCGTTAACGTACACGTGTATGTCTGTATATATATATAAATATATACACTCATTCCATGATGTGATATCTAAATATTACAAAGTAAAAATAATATAAATTATTTTTTGCCTTTCTTTATGGACCCTTTTTAACCTTATAAATCGAATATATTGTAATTATATAATCTATCATTAGAAATTATTTACAATTTTTACAGATAACTTCTACATACTGTATAGGTTGATAAATTCCTATTAATACCTATAGTAAATTCAATAGAATCTTTCAAAACCTAATAAAAAAATCTGTACGATTCAGCCCATGAAGTGTCTTGGATTCAGTACATGGTAGAGACTGTACTGTTTACAGGTTACTGGACAATAATTGTGCAGGGAGGTGATTTGTGTGAGATCGCGCTCTAAAAACAGAGCAACCTCGCTTAAGTTTGATCAAATCAATCAAAACCTAAGAGTTGATCGAACGTCTTGGAATGAAGTTGCTGTTTATGATTGATGAGCGTTCGTGTGAGATACGTCTTATTCCAGTGGTTCCCCACCTCTTTGTGCCTCCCCTTGTTCTAATAAAATTCCTATTACGCCCCCTTTACGGGAACAATAAATTGTATGGGCATATAAAAAACAAGCATTATATTTAAAACAAAACATTTAGTTTTACCGTCACGAAATACAACGTTTTAAGTTTCCATTTAAGGTAAAGAAGTAATTGCAAGAGAGAAAAAAATTAAATTAAGTCTGAATTATTCATTTTCAACTGGTCTCGCGCACCTCCTGACTTGTAATCACGCTGGCCAGGTTGGGAACCCTTGCCTTATTTAGTGAATGACATATCCATTGTTAAATAGAAAACATGTATAATATAGTGATTATTATTTACCAATAATGAAGTGTCGCTTTCTTATTATTGTTTGTATTATTGTTATTTTATAGTCTTATTTATGATAAGATTCATTTATTGCCGCAATATTAGATGAGAATTAAATCAAAAGGGGAATATCTAATAATAACTAACAAAAATACTTTTGAGGGAATTTTTTTTTTTTTAAATAGCTTCTTACAAGCAATTCAACTGACGAAAATGGATTTCTCGTCTAGAGAACGTCATTCAAAGGCACATTGTTGAGCAAAACAGATAAGCTATTATCTCATTTTCAATTAACTTATTCTTAAAGATTTTTCCTGGGATTAGTAATGGTTCATATCTGAACGAGGAATGTAAACAGGTGCCATTGCTTCCGAGATCGGATCTCGAATCGATTGTAACATCGATACTATTTTTACGAATCGTGACGTCACAGATGACGCACTCAGTGATTCACTCCTCCACCGCTGACTCACAGCTCTCTTAGCATTCTCGTGTCTTATCTCTATCAAATCTTGCTAAAAGCCTTGTTTCCGATTTTAATATTGTCGCCAATTATAACAAAATTGATAATTGGTATCAGTTCCGTAGGTTGTCGCTTCACAACAGGTTTTAACCATTCATTTGTGATATTCTGGGTCAATAAAATGGCCGCTATTGACAAACACTGGAATAATTACCATTATTTTTATTTTCGAGAATGTTAAAGAGGAAACGAATGAAGGGGGCTGTGAGAACAAGTCAGGGGGGCGCAAGACAATTTGAAAATACATTCTCAGTTAGTTTTGATTATTTTTCTCTTACCTGCTAAATGAAACTAAATGGTTTGTTTTTAATGTAATACTTGTTTTGTTCTTTTCATATAACCCATACAAATTTTGTACAAGGAGGAAATGGGGGAGTCTCATTTGAAAGAGGGGGCGTGGTACAATAAAGGTTGGGACCAGTGCTTTATACCAAGGTTCTTGTGTTCAGTAATTAGTAGAAGCTGCATTGTATGATTTGTCCAAGATCATGCTCGACCACTGGGTTCCCCCCCCAATTGAAGGTACCAATCACTTTACAGAGGCTGGGCGAGGATGGCCATATCCCACAAGGTCCAACTACGGATGGTAAAAGATTAAATGCCACAGCCGGATTTGAACCAGGAACTCGTCATAGCTATTCAGCTCTCTTCTCCCTGAGCCACCATATTTACATATATAAACCTAAAATTTAAATCAGTCGTGTGAGCTGATGGCTCAAAGCACAATATTGTTGTGATTTTTTATTTATTTAGAGTTTCCCCAAAGTAGAGGGGTTTTCCAACCAAATTTAAGGAAATCCTTTTTTTTTTCAGTTCTTCCTGTCAGGAGCATCTTCTTCGTTGAGACCGCATACTGCCATATCTTCTTGAACTTGATTCATCCATAAAATTCTTGGTCGGCCTCTTCCTCTTCTTTCTTCAGAGTACTTGGTCATTTTTGGAATTATGCTTTTTTCCATCTCCAGTGGGTGTCCAAACCACTTTCACTTTATGGTGATTTTTTCGAGAATGCTATTGTGTGTACCCATTATGTCTCGGACTTCTGAATTGGGTATCCTATCATGACTAGATATTGCTCCCCCTTCTCAATTTCCATTTTTCACAGCCATATAACATTGTAGCCATTATAATAGCATGAGAAATCATCCTTTTTGTGTTTTTTTTTTTAATATTTCGTAATTAAAAAATATCTTTGTAACTAATATTGTGTTGATGTTAATATTACATTAATGTAATACGTATTATATTACATTACCCGGTACAAATAAAATAAAAAGACCGTTAGAGACTACCTGCCCCTGTCATTGCTCAAGAACACGATCCTCAAAGGACTTCCTTTCCTTGCGCTGAAACAAGAGACCTCTCCTGCTTCGGTGAACTCGACACCCGCTCAGGACAATCGTCGTTGGAATTGACTCCTCCTTCCTTAGATGGTCCTTCGAAAAGGATAATCGAAAAGGATCTTGTAGCTTGCGAGCTATTTATAGAACCTTCGATCTAATGATGTAAAACAATAGTAAATTAAATGTTACATGTATGTAAAACATCCTATGTGTATATATAAGCATATGTATGTATGTAGTAGCTTCCACACTACACACATTCATGGAGCCTTACATGAAAAGATCATAGGAAAGAAATATTTGGCTCCTCAGTTCATTAAACCATCTCTTCAAAGCAGTAGGCAGCACGATGCAAAGAATCATGATGATCGCCCACTTTCGACTAAAGAAGGGACAATTAGAGGAAGATCAATTTGTTTATTCATTTAACATCACTTCCTGCTGCTATGACTGATCGGGCGATGTTACAGTGGGATCCCTAAATATTGCCTATACAGGTTTAATTAGGATTGCGATGTTCTACGAGTACCTGAATATTTGGTGCGAGAATTACTCTGAGACCTACATCAGGAATTAGGATGTGAAATTGTATGTGTTTTGCTTCTCGATTCGTTCCTGGTTCCTTGAACAATATGGATGTGTGGTTCGATATGTCATGAAATATGGCAATGTGTAGAAGACTCATATTTCATGACATACCTAAAAGTCTTTCTTTAAGATCGTTAAGAGACATGAAGGTTACCCTGTTAGTAACTAATCTAATGTTTACTCGTGCGGCTGGTATCACATTAAAAATTAAATTAAAATCTAAAATCCTCATATGTTTTCACGACCATTCTGTAGATTTTCGACAAAATAAATCTAGTCAAGTAAATCCCTGCCTCAACGTAAACGGGGAGATGAAAGAAGCCCTGAATGTGCCTATATTTAACCAAACCCAGCGTCAATTTGCCCCTTCGATTACTTTGTAAAGATTAATTCAACTTCAGTTCTTCTATCTCAACCCATTCAATACGATGATTTTTTTCAAACACGGTTCACAGGAGCGAAAATTTATTTTTCTTTACATTTTTAAATTAGGTTTCAATAATAAAGAACAGAATATAATGCAAAGAAAATTTTAAAAAAATATATAGATTTTTTGGTACAAAGTAAAACCAATGCCAAATTTTCTTTTCCTGTACTTTAAAGATTTCATTAGTTCAAGAAAAATCTTATTTCGACGAGTAGTTTACTCTGAATAACTGATAATTGCCCATTACTGTTATTGTGCACACGGTGTGCAATCGTTCTCGAATGGGTTAATGGAGATTGTATTTTCTCTAAAATTTCACTCAAATCGCTTTTAACTTTATAAAATATATGCTTTAATGTTACTTTTACAACGTTTTCCTTGAAATGATTAACGCAGAGAATACTTTATCGTTTTTATTATTATCGGTGCCCACATCTTCACTCTATTATATAAACAACTTTTTAGTGAAGAACATTTTGCGTTGCTTAGCAGCGGATCTAGGAACTACTTTTCGTTAGCCTTTTGTCGTGCACGATCAGTTTAAAAATATAAATATTTTTAGAAATTGGCAAATCACAAAGGCACTATTCCTGACTTCTCTAAGTCGTTTCATAAAGCATAAAACTGTTCAATAATTTAAATAGTAAAAATGGAATGTATGGATTTAAAAAATAAAACAAGCTACATCTTATTTCAATGTCAGGACTGGGGGAGTGGAGTGGCCCAGTTCCTAGGATCAAGTCTCGCTGCGTGGCAAATTATTATTTAATTCCTTTTATTTTGAAGAGAAAAGATTTGCCCTGGCCGGGAGTCGAACCCGTGTCGTCCGCCTCTCCGTGGCAGTGCTATAACCAATTGAGCTACCAGGGGTCGCCTCCCAGTCAGGTAAATCCGTTCTCTTCACCGATCCTGTATCCCCGCGTTCTCGCAATTTTGCGATGTATACACGAAGAAGAATGTTTATGAAACATTACTTTAATAAGGATGTTATTGACATACGTTATTATGTTATTTATATTTTTTTATAAATAATATAGCGATCCCGGGTTGCTCAATTGGTTATATATCAATTAAAAATATATATTGAATATATATCAAATAAAAAACACATTATGTTGAAGAAATTGGTCCGGGTAGAGAATGAAATTCTCAAGTAATTTCAGAAGATCTTTATTATTTTTAAGAACACATTATTTTTTTCTATAATTATTATAGTTTTTAGTTTGGTAAGTGCCAGGATAGCTCAAGTGACAGAGTACCACGACGGATGCGTGGGAGTCCCGGGTTCGAATCCCATTCTTAAATAATAAAACCCGGAAATACTTAGTACTGTAACAGATTAAATGAAATCCGCTAAAGCCGGACATGAACGCAGCACCTTCATTCAGCACGGCAAATCAGCGCTCTACTACCGAGTCACTCCGCTCCCATAATATTACGAGTATTATGTATGCAATTATGTAATACATACATAATGATTATAACATTGTTTATTATAATGAATATTTGATTACATGTTAAGGTTATTATTGATCTAGGAATGATCGAGGAGACTCCTAATAATATTCAAAACAAATTTGCAATATTACAAAGTATTGTTAATTTTAATTTATATGTACTACACTGGACTGAAATTTTTAATAATCATAATCAAGCAAGATAACCAGTTTCCAGTCTACACTATTGTGTATTATTTTAAAACGTTTCGACATTGGTCATTATCAATAGATAAAATATAAGCATTGTGCATCATCCAACCACGTATATAACTCAATAAAGTCAAATTATCTCTAAAAGTGCAATATTATATTATTAATTTCTAAAGTTATCATTATCTAGGGATCGACTTATCCTCCATGATCAAATGAAAGTCTGGTAATATTAATTTGTTTTTTTCCTTCTGATTATAAGTGGGTGGATTATAAAGGTATATCCGAATTCCCTTTACAAAGATAAAACGAAATAACAGGCCAGCCAGTCAATGAGAAAAATGAGTTGGCGGAACAAAAAGCTGAACAAGTTACTAAATATAGACTTACACTGTCTCTTAATTAAATTTCGCCCCCTTTCACAAAATACAAAATTAGAGAAGAAACTGAAAAAGAAAGAAATCATATTACATAGAATGCAATGTTCAAAATATTTAGATCAGTCTGTGGAAATGTATCCCACGCAATCAAAATGGAAACCATCTGCAATAGAAATTTAATTAGTTTAATTTATACTCTTCTACGTGGATAGAACGTACGTAACTTGTACGTATGTATTCAGTGTGTAGAACGCCATGTTGCGGTGCGGTAGGTCTTGGATTTTAGACCTAATAGTATAAATATATATATATATATATATATATATATATATATATATATATATATATACAATTATATATAATAAGACTTTTATAAAATAGTACATTATAACACTGTCGTAATATCGAAATGTCTCTTTGCCAATTAATGCTTCTTGATAAACTATAGTCCCAAAAAACTGGAAGTGCTGGTGCAGTTATGGTTATATAAGTGGTATGGGTGCAGTTCAAACTAAAGACGGATGGTAACTAAGAAAATGAAAAATCTGGAAGGGTTCTGAAGAAATACCGGAGATATTTAGACGAAGCTGGACTGAGGATTAAAGGAAACGTGCCTGTGTAGGAAAACAGGAATATTGAAGCCAGAAAAAACTCCAGCAGAGGAAAGGAAAAAGAAATACTTTTTCCTTAAATTTTTTTAAAAATTTAATTTATTGATATTTACAACTACAATAATATTACAATAAGTAAATCTGCTATATGTACATATTGAGCATTGAGGATTTTACGAAGGATTTTGGATTACAAGGATTGGATACGAGATGAATTGGATGGTTTAGTAGAGCCCCAAAGCTCAACTCCGTATGTCTAAATAGGCCTGATAACTTTCATGTAAATGAGTCTTTTGTAATTAATTGGGAGCTTAGAGCGTTTGTCCAGTAAATGTTGAAGTAGGCGAAAACGACGAGCAGTTTCTTGTCTTTTCAGTCTTGTATGAGGATTCCAAGTGAGACATTTGTCCAAATAGAGTCCTAGGTAACGTACCTGTTATTTTATTTCCCAAATTTTGACACTATTCTTGAAGGTTTGAGATATGGTATTGAAGAGATTGTGATGCATCCTTATTTACTGATAACACACATGTGTCATCATCGTACGTAGTGAGGACAGTGCTTGGTTGGGTTGAGGTGTCAGCTGTATATGTCGTGTATAGGTTGGGACCCCTTTAAAAATTAAAAATACTTTTAAGTCGTTACGTGATCGAAGTTGGTCAATACGAAATTTAAAAATATACATAAAACAACAAATATAGAGTACAGCCTGGATGTAATTAATTTGTCCATTAAACTATCTACAATATTTCCTAAGGTTCGTCGTCAAAACCATGAGTAAGCTCAATACATTTTCAACCAGGGACCAATTCTACAAGGCCAGTATTGATCCTTTAAATTCAATATTAAATGTAGATACTGGAGTGCTTGGAATGGCTCATTCCACTGCATGTGGATACATTACTAGTAATGCCGGAAGGATTAATAAGAAAAATAATTGTCGTCGCTTCTGTTGATACCTGTAATTGCATTTAGTTTAATGGTTTCTAGACTGAAACGACAAGAAACTGCTCGCCTTTTCAGACTACTTCAACACTTACTAGACAACTGGTCTAATTACTCCCAATTAATTACAAAATATTCATACTCATCACTATTATGAGAACTGTTTGAAGTTAGAGAATAGAGCTTTGAAGCTCCATTAAGCGATCGAATTCCTCTCCTATCCAATCCTTACAATCCAACATCCCTAGTAAAATCCATGGTGCTCCTTATTTTGTTACGAATAAAGTCATCCATAATGACCTGCATTTTGCCCGAACTCTATATCAATCCTTTCATGACTAACTTGATTCCCACTCAAACCCACTGGATTCAAACCTAGCTACTTCCATACCCGATAAACCTCCGAGACGTTTGAGAAGAAGATGGCCTCGTGACCTAAGTTGAATTTATTTTATTTGAGTATAGCCACTGAGTAGTTCGTATACTTGTCTTTATCCATGACATTATGTATCATTCATTATATCGAATTTTGGTTTTGTTACAATACAGTTGTAAATTAAAAAAAAAAAAGGCTATTTACCCCAATTTGTAATAAATTTATTGTAATGACTTTTGTTTTTCCAATATAGATATTTCAATGTATTTTATTATTAATGAAACTACATATTTTTGGAATTTAGAATTTCAAATATAATTTCTTAGTTATTTCCTCATCGGAAGTAGTTTTGTAAATTAAATAATAGTCAGACCAGGAAAAATGAATTGTAGTGAATTTCAAACATTTGAGATAATATAAACAATTTTGGGTCAACTTTAGTCATTGTCTCATTGTTTAATGTAATTTAACAAACATCAAACTTCACACATCAACTATTCGTCCATCATTTCCCTTTTATTTTCAACATGGAGATTTTAAAGAATGTTCTCAGAAGGTATGAACAAAAAAATGAACCGGCAAGAGGAGACATTTTGGTTCAAGGGAAGTCATGTAAAGTTCATATATGAGTTTTTTATAACAAATTGAAAATATAATTGTCTGTACGTTACTACGTAACGTGTTGCTAGGTTACGAGGTAGTATTAATATTGTCAGTATCATTATCAGTATCAGCCGTTCACAAGTTAGTTTGAGGATAAACATGTTATATTCTATACATCAACAATTACATAGTTGAGAGATTACTTGTTAAAATGTATGCAAGGATTTGATTTTTATTGCTGCTTCTATTCAAATGGAAAGCGTAGGTTGGTGAAGTGTAGCAAATTATATAAGAAATAAGTATTTAATCAATCAATCATATGTATATGGTAAATCACATGCAAATATGTAAAAAATGAAAAACTTCTAATACAGATGGCACCGAAAAGAACTTCCGGTATAAAAAGTATTTGTTTAAAATTACTGCATTCGATCGAAAACTAAGTGAAAAGATGTACAGTCACTGGTCATATTAATGTGACCACCAAGAAAGATTATTTTCTTTTTGTTTTTTCCTAATTTTTTTATATACTTCCGCGTGTCTTCTGTTTTAAGTAATGGCAACACTGTTATAAGTTTTTTAAAGTCTTTTTTTTTAGTAATAGCAGCATTGGTTTTAGTACAGCCATTTTATTTTACGAGTGACGACGTGCATAATTTGTGTTTGCAATTTTTGTGGATTTATTGTTTCTTTTTCATTAAATACAAGTCGGATTCGGTAAGTTTATTATTGATTTATTATTTGTATCATATATTTTAACTGTTTTGATAGTTTTTTTTCATCAATATGTAAAATATTGAACCTAAATAACTATTTATTCCTTATCATATAATAATTAACAATTAAAAAAAAAACATCTGTTTCGCAGATTATCGCTTCGAGTTGAGTCACAAAAAAAAAATTAAAATAAAATAAAAAAAATACTCATGTCATCAAGAAATAAAAAATTCCACTAAAATTTGGAAGTATAGATGATGTTTGTTGAAACGTTCATTTCTACGTGAAATGATTACCGAAGTATACACATTTCTCATAATTACATTCTCTTTTCCGTACTAAAGCTCACGACGACTTGTATTTCTGGAAAATATTAAAAGGGAAACGAAGTAAGTGTTAAAACTTCTTGTGACTCAACTCGAAGTGACAACCAGCGGAATAATCACAAAAAAAATATTCAAAATGCTAAAATGCCTACTCCTCGAAAATTATCCACTCGCATACCGAAATACGGGGAGGACTTATTGTTTACCTAACAATAAATGATTTTTCTAAATTTACTTAGAATTACCTTTAATTCCAAGATAGTATTAAAAATTATGGGAATCATATGATAGAATAAACATCCTGTTCTTAAATGGTTATTATGATTTTTGCATTGATATAGCATCAACCGAAGGAATGTTTAAATGAATAATACTCGGAAAACAAGATCTGATACTCCCACGGTAGTCACAAATAAAGATTCAAATTAAATATCGAATCAAACATTTAAAAAAAAAAGTTTTATTTTTAGTTGATTTGAAGATAGACACGTGCCCCCCCCCCCCGACAGTTTTTTAGGTACTGTGGAGAATCCATGATTGTACATAATTAAAGGCAAATCACATGACCATAGTTGTTAAAATAACAGAAATAACATGAGTGAAACTATTTGTTTTGATATCCAACTAATCTTACTAATATTATAAATGTGAATGTTTGTATGTTTGTCTCTCTTTCACGCAAAAACTACTGGACGGATTTGGATGAAACTTGACATTATAATAGGTTATACATCAGAATAACACATAGGCTATAGCAAGCGCGGATTTAGGGGGGTGCACGGGGGCACGTCCCCCCTCCCGCCCCCGACAGTCTTTTAGATATTGTGGAGAATCCGTTATAGTACATAAATAAAGGCAAATCACATTATAATAGTGGTTAAAATAACAGAAAGAACATGAGTGAAACTATTGTTTTTATGTTTGTTACTCATTCACGCAAAAACTGCTGAATGGATTTCGATGAAACTTATTGAGTAAAATAGGTTATACCAAGAGCAGATTTGTGTGAGGGCACGAATGCATGTCACCCCTCTCCGTTATAGTACATAATTAAAGGCAAATCAGGAACTTAGTACTTGAAATTTGTAGATATGTTCTTTGTATAATTTAAGGAAGAAATTTGGATAATTCTACCCAAGGGTTTCTCCTTTAATGTAATAGGGGTTCAAAGGTTGTCAGTTTTGAAGTTGGACATCTGAAATTTAGGATGTACGAGTAACTTATAGTTAAAAAAAATAAATTAAATTATTTATTATTTTAAAGGATAGTTAAAGAACACTTTCACGAAACTTAATGTGGCAGGCCGAATTCCACGCGAGCGAAGCCGCGGGCATAAGCTAGTCTTTTATAAATTTCAGCATTTAATTGTTATTCTCAAAAGATATAATTAATAAGAGACGCATAACACCTACAGTCCTCGTTCTGTGCTTAAATCAAAGCTAATTAAATTGAATAACTTGACTTTCATCGTAGGATCACTCCTTCGGTCGGCGTTCCTCACGAAAGTCGGCCAAAACTTAAAATTTGGACTTATTAGAAACAATGTCCAATTTTCAAAGGGACGTAAATCAGAATGTATTGGATCTAAAGAGCTGCGGTTGGGTTCAAATTGTAGTTGTGTAATTAACAACTGAAAAAACTCCGAAAATTTGAGGTTTTCCGGCCACCAAAAGTTTTCACATCCGTTTTTTCGGTTGCAAACTTGGATTTACAATACTCAGACATGCTCTTACAACATATCAAAAATGCAGCTCTCTTCAATTTTTAGCGACCCTCAAACACCTGGCCGCTGGCCTATATTAGGACTTTTTGGAAAAAAATACCAAATTTCAAGAGGGCGTAACTCAGAATCTATTAGACCAACAGGCCTCGGTGTGTGGTTCAATTAAAGCTTATCAATTGTACTACCATTCCATTTCACTTGACTTTAATCGTATGATCACTTCTTCGGCCGGTTTTCATCACGAAAGTCGGCCAAAACTAAAAATTTGTACTTTTTAGAAAAAATGACCAATTTTCAAAGGGACGTAAATCAGAACGAATTAGACCTACAGAGCTGCGGTTGGGGTCAAATTGTATAAAATTTAATCAACTTTAAAAATGGTTGCCCATGTTTTTTTTTTCTTAAATACGCACCGATTAGGAGGTACAGGCTAAAAACTGAAATAACTCCAAACATTTGAGGTTTTCCGGCCACCATAAGTTTTCCCATCCGTTTTTTCGGTTGCAAACTTGGATTTTCAACCAATTTTCAAGAGGGCGTAACTCAGAATCTATTCGACCTACAGGCCTCGGTCTGTGCTTCAATTAAAGCTTATTAAATTTATTATCATTCCATTTCACTTGACTTTCATCGTAGAATCACTTCTTTGGCCGGTGTTCGTCACGAAAGTCGGCCAAAACTTAAAATTTGGACTTTTTAGAAAAAATGACCAATTTTCAAAGGGACGTAAATCAGAACGTATTAGACCTACAGAGCTGCGGTTGGGGTCAAATTGTATAAAATTTAATCAACTTTAAAAATGGTTGCCCATGTTTTTTTTTCTTAAATACGCACCGATTAGAAGGTACAGGCTAAAAACTGAAATAACTCCAAAAATTTGAGGTTTTCCGGCCACCAAAAGTTTTCCCATCCGTTTTTTCGGTTGAAAACTTGGATTTTCATTCCATTTCACTTGACTTTGATCGTAGAATCACTTCTTTGGCCGGTGTTCGTCACGAAAGTCGGCCAAAACTTAAAATTTGGACTTTTTAGAAAAAATGACCAATTTTCAAAGGGACGTAAATCAGAACGTATTAGACCTACAGAGCTGCGGTTGGGTTCAAATTGTTGAAAATTTAATAAACCTTAAAAATGGTTACCCATATTTTTTTCTTAAAAATGCACCGATTAGGAGGTAAAGGCCAAAAACTGAAATAACTCCGATAATTTGAGGTTTTTCGGCTACCAAAAGTTTTCCCATCCGTTTTTTCGGTCGCTAACTTGGATTTACAATACCCAGACATGCACTTACAACATATCAAAAATGCAGCTCTCTTCAATTTTTTGCGACCCTCAAATACCTGCCCGCTGGCCTATATTAGGACTTTTTGGAAAAAAAATACCAATTTTCAAGAGGGCGTAACTCAGAATCTATTAGACCTACAGGCCTCGGTGTGTGGTTCAATTAAAGCTTATTAAATTTATTACCATTCCATTTCACTTGACTTTCAGCGTATGATCACTTCTTCGGCCGGTGTTCTTCCGGATCGGTATGATCACGAAAGTCGGCCAAAACTAAAAATTTGTACTTTTTGGAAAAAATGAACAATTTTCAAAGGGGCATAACTCACCAAAAGTTTTACCCTCCATTTTTCGGGTTGCAAATTTGGATTTACATTCCTCAGACATGCCCTTACATATCATATAATAATATGCATCAAAAAATGCAGCTGTCTTTAATATTTCGCGATTTTCAAATACCTGTCCGCTGGCCTAATTGTTTTTCAATCAGGAGTGACGCCGGCGACCTGGACCTCTGTTTCCTTCAATTTTGTGTTGTATGATTAACTGCAGCAGGCGATACTTTTCATTTCGTATTATTTTTTATAGCTTTTGATGGTATCTAACATCTCGGGGGTCTTCTGTTTTCGTTGTAGTATAATTTCGTTACTGACATGAAACTCTGAGCATGCTCCGATGACATCACATACCGAATGCTTGTAGATTATTAGATGTTATTATTGTTTTAATTAGTTTTGATAGTAATCAATAATGAAGACATTTAAATTAGAAGAAAGGCTAGTTGAAGGTACTCTATTCATAGTGTTGTTGAGCCCGAATATAATTTCTTTCTGGAATTCGATGTTCCGTTTTCTTAGCTTCAAAAACAGCCCCGGCATCTTCAGTCCACCTAAGATGGCAGTCAGTTCACAAGAAAAGTTTCTGCCGATGAAATCTCATTGGTTTTGTGAAGAAATAATGGCTTTGGGTCTTGGCGGAGGTGGGATGCTGGTTGGAGTCGTGTTGTATTTTGAGCATGGGGTGTGTTTCATTCCTTTTGCTACTATTCTCTTTATCCTGAAGATGAATATGTGAAATATCGACAAGTATTTTATATCTAATTTTTATTTAAGAGACTTGTGGCTTTTTAGTTGGATTTTTCCACTATTATTTTATGTCTATTGAGCTCTTGCTCTTCAACATTGAAATAAAATATATTTATCCAACGCCAGAACTTTTCAATTTCTTAATGTTTCCAAGCCTATTTGTCTTGGGATGACATGATACGGATGTTCTGTAGTTGTATCATGTCCCTCACATGATACAATGAATTTTGTTGTACAAATTGAGAACCATCATTGGAAATAATATTTTTTGGTGATCCGAATTCAAGAAAGGAGGGTTGAGTCATTGATGATCATACGGTATAGAATAGAATACCAAAATATATAATCATCCAAGGGTAAGAGTGATAAAAAATATATTAAAAAATGGGGATGGAACCCTTTAGGTAGATCCACCAGAAAACAGAAGAAATAGTTATAGAGAAATGTCCTCTGTTTTCTGTTGGATCTACCTAATGGGCTCACCATTTTGGTTACATATTTTTTATCACTCATTTCCGTAAATGACAATATATTTTGGTATTCTTTACCATATATTATTTCAATTTATATGCATCTTGTATATTTAGCTCTGAAGGAGACCTGCAATGTGGGTCGAAACGTTGGCCTTAAAAAATATGCAGTTCCTCCAACTAAAGACAACTTTTTCTGACCTCCACCTGGATCATTTTCCTCATAATTATAATGTGAACTAATATTATTCAATATTAAAAATAAATAAAAATATTAAAAAAAAAAACAAAGAGACTTGTGGTTAAATTACTGATTGCCTGATACAGGAAATTACATTCTAATAAATAATATGTATGTATATATTTTTTAATAATATAAAATGTAATAATAATAAATATTATGTAAAGTAATAATGGTGATCGAAAAAGGAATATCGATTTTATATTTCGATAGCGATACTTCTACTTTAGATAAGGACTAGCGATTCAGCTAACTGATAGATACATACATAACAAGACAACTCCAACTACAATAGGCAGGATGACAATATTATGCGGGACGAGAACCCAGGCAGCTCCCCCCCAGACACCTTCACGTCCCCAAGCTAAGAATACACCTCCGCTTCCTCTAGCACATCCTGTTCTCATGGTCCTCTCCTCTATCCGTCCCAAGGAGGCAAAGGATATGGGAAGATAATAATAATAATGTATTTATATTAAGTTAATTAATCAGCCATGAAAATCATCAAGTTTCCTTATTATTGTCATGTTCTTTTAAAAATGATTATTGTAGTAATATACAGAGTGTTTCAGTAGTAGCCAAATTGATATTTTTTTTCAATTTAATTTATTGATATTTACAACTAAATAATATTTCAATAAATAAATCTGCTATTATGTACAATATGACATGAAAAACACTTGTGGAGAAACTAACCATCGTTAGCACTTCAATAAAGTTCTATAGTAGATGGTCTCGAAGCCATCCTCTTTTCACACGCCTCGGAGGGTTATCAGGAATAGTATGGGAAGCAGGTTGAGAGACTAACGAATTCAAGTGTGTATGGAGCTTGTCATGGAAGGTTAGGTATCTAGTTTGGGCCAAATCAGTAACATATGGGATATTAAGATCATGATGGATGAGTTTTTTTGTGACATAATAAGGAGCATTGAGGAATTTACGAAGGATTTTCGATTGCAAGCATTGGATATGAGATGAATTGGATGGTTTAGTAGACCTCCAAAGCTCAACTCCGTATGTCCAAATAGGCCTGATAACTGTCATGTAAATGAATCTTTTGTAATTAATTGGGAGCTTAGAGCGTTTGTCCAGTAAATGTTGAAGTAGGCGAAAACGACGAGCAATTTCTTGTCTTTTCAGTCTTGTATGAGGATTCCAAGTGAGACGTTTGTCCAGATGGATTCCTAGGTAACGAACGTATCTGTTCGACAGGGTTCAGTGGATTATTATTAAAGGATACAGTAGGGCAGGAATTTGTAGGTTTACGACGAATGGTGAAGGTAATTTGATGGGATTTGTTAGGATTTATTTTAATTCCCCAATTTTGACACTACTCTTGAAGGTTTGAGATATGGGATTGAAGAGATTGTGATGCAACAAATGGATCCTTATGTACTGATAACACACATGTGTCATCAGCGTACGTAGTGAGGACAGTGCTTGGTGATGGGTTGGGATGTCAGCTGTATGTATCGTTTATAGGATGGGTCCCATGATACACCTTGAGGAACTCCGACAGACTGATAATTTAAACTAAGAACCTCAAATCAAGAAAAAAATTTCCTAAAGAGGTTTTCAGGAAATTTTTTGTTTAGGAAATATTCACACCTAAAGATTTTCAGTGTTATGTATTATTCAGGTAAATAATTAATTATAACTAAATAATTAAATCTTGAAATAAATAAAATTTATTTAATTTGTTCCGACTACTTTCCTTGAGCATTAAGACAGATTTAACAGCAGCAGTGGCTGGACTACACTGGATATGTGTTATGGTTTCAGAAGATTCAATTATCCTTCTTTGTAAATTTACCCCAAAACAAAAAAATCGAGTGTTGTCAGGTCTGCATAGCGAAGCCTTTGGTCAAACACGGGCAATCCATATTGGTTATGCAGAGAGATGTCTTGTCCAGGATCACATTCAACTGCCAAGCTTTTCCTCTCAATTAAGGGAGGCTCCGCTGGAACTTTTATCTTTCTCCAATATTTCTTCGTTCACTGGCACGTTTGATTTCTTTCTTGATCCTAGTACCTTTCCGGATTTTTCTGAATATTGTGCACCCTACTATTATTAACAGATTAAATGATATATAAAAATAACGGAGGTAATACAAGATTAATAATGTATTTATACTGAACATTTCATCATTCACAAATTAAAAAAAAATATTAAAACCAGAAAAAAAAAATATCTGAAAAAGGGAAATAAAAATAGGATTTAATTTACAAATACCATACTTCAAACAATTCTTTAAAAAATATATAAAAAACACAATTGTTGTAATAGGTAATAAGTACTAAGTTAATGTATTTAGAATAATACAGGTTAATGTATATAGTCTCAGCATCTGTTAGTTAGGATTATTGAATATATAATGGCCACGTGTAGTTTATTCATTCATTCATGACGGTTGATCACCTGGCGCCGATTATTGATTCATACCGATTGAAATTAGAACCAACTATTAATCATTATCAAAACTGATGCAATGAGTGATACAAGTTTCGATTAATATTTGGAAGTATAGATGATATATTTTTGTTGAAAAGTTCATTTCTAGGTGAAATTATAACCGAAGTATACACACATAATTACATTTTCTTTTTAACACTAAAGCTCATGATAACTTATATTTTAGGAAAGTATTAAAAGGGAAACGAATAAAAAATTAAAACTTGAAGCTCAACCTGGAGCGACGATCTGCGGAACAGATACCACAATTTTATTACTATCCTATTCTTCTCTCATTATGTGGTGGAAGGTAAAAGTTAAGTATCACTTCCGGTTTTTCAATTATGCCTTAATTTTAATGATTTATGTCCATTATACAAAACTATATCAGGTTATTTTATTTTATTTTTTTATTAATTATTATAATTTTTAAATATTTTTATTTTGAAGAGAAAATATATGTCCAGGATCGGGATACGAACCCGGGATTCCCATATTTCCGTCACGGTGCTCTACCACCTGAGCTATCCTGGTTCGTACTTCGGTCAGACAAATCCTTTCTCTTCACCGATCCCATATCCCAGTGTTCTCGCAATTTGCAATGCATACAAGGGGAAGAATGTTCATTGAACATTATTCTAATTAGGATCTTGTTGACTTACGTCATTATATATTTTTATATTTTATTTTATTTTTTTTTTTTTCCTAATTGTTATAATTTTTAAATATTTTTATTTTGAAGAGAAAGGTCCCGGCCCTGGACATATTTCTCTCTTAAAAATAAAAATATTTATATCAGGTTATGTATGCAAAAGGGTTGTCAGTTTAAGTTGAGTAGCAAGTTTTGAATTTTCAGATACCCAATGCTCACTAAAAACTATCCAAGGAAAGTTTCAAACTGGCTGACTTTTTTAAAATTTTTAATTTTGATAATTATTATTATTTGTTCAAAATTTGCAACGTAAGTTCCATCCCTTTCTTCTACTCTTAATCGAGTTCCTTATCGCCTTGACTAAGAGCAGCCATCAAACGACCCTCCTCTCTCGCCTCCTTCCTGTGACGTCCTTCAGGCATTCCTGTTGCTCGATCCTCATGATTCAGACAGGACGTCACCTACCCAGCGTGGGAAGTGGAGTAACGCGGGATGAATGAGCCCTTCCCAGAAGTGGCCTGACTAGTTTCGACGGAAGCCATTTTCGACACCGGAAATGGTGGAGGGGGAGAATGGGAAATTGGGCTCGGTTGAGGAAGATGAAATAATAAATTAATTGTAGAATGTTTTGTTAGTAATAGCTCACTATGACGAACAAGGTCGATGACAAACCATATTACATAATTTTACACTTGAAATCATTTTTATCTTTATATAAAATATTAGAAAAAAAACAACAACGAAATATCAAGATCTGCAGCCCCATTGAATAATTGGTTAAACGGTTAAATTCGATCCTACGAGAGATAACTGTACAGAGGGAAGCAGTCTTGTAGAATCTTGTTGTGTCATAACAACAAGATTCTACAAGACTGCTTCCAAGATACTTTTTGGCTTGAAATTTATTTATTTCGATTGTCAATTTATTTTAATTGACCTGCTCCGACAATTGCAGGGGCAGTAGAGCATATTATGCCTACCGGTTTTGTCTCTCGTAAGATCGCATAAGTTTTATGAATCGAATATGTGAATTAGACTTAAATTTAATATCATGTTACACTACATGAAGTATTTTAATGTTTTTTATTATGTAGATGTTATAATCAAAATAAAATATTTCTTTATTAGATATTTATTTTCACGCGCGTTAATATTTTGCGATAACTCCAAAGATACTCATTTAAATATATTGTGTAAAATATTATAATAATGTGCATGAAATGCTTAAGGTAACTAAAGTATTTAAGTTGACAGCGATTATTACTGCATCCGTCTGAATAGCTTTCAAAATACCGCATCATACGTAACCAATTTTTTAGAAAATGTAAAAGGCATAGTAAGATATCTTTAAAATGTAGATATATTCTATCTCGGATTTTTTTTTTAGATCTATAAAACAGGAATATTCCACCATGCATTGTATCGTTATAGCTCAAAGAGATTAGGCAGCGTCTTCGGTGAAATCTTCCAGGCGGCTTTACTTTTTTCTACACTTCTAATTATTGTTATATTCTAACTCATTTACATAAGCCTCAACAAATTATATACCTAAATCTTCCTGGTGAATCACTCTATCTATTGGTGAAAACCGCATGAAAATCCGTGCAGTAGTTATCGAGTTTAACGCGAATAGACGGACAGATGTGCGGCCGAGGACTTTGTTTTATAATATGTATAGATAACTCTCATTTCTCTTGTTTCAAGGCAATGCCTAAATGCATATGTTCTATTATATATATATATATATATATATATATATATATATATATATATATATATATATATATATATATATATATAATAGAACGTATGCAAGGCCCAAATCTGCTAAATCACTCTTAGCTCAATCCTCCGACTGACACCTAGGTCTATTAGGCAACCCAAGGCTTATTAACTCCTTAAGAATTAAAGGCTAAAGACCAACAAGTTTACATGCCTACCTCAACCTTCGCGATGCTATCAGATCATTAACTGGGCCCATGCTATGCAATTCCGCCTTGTCCAGTCCCCCAAATTCTCCATTGGTCTCATCCTGTTTACCTAAAATATTAAATTTAAAATATGAATTTTATATTCTAAATATGAAATATAAAGTATAATCCATAATAATAATGAGATTTTTTTCAATTGCATTCTAACCAATTGAATAAAATTTGAAATATTTTTTTACATAAATTATGAGAAATCTTATGACAAGTCGGAATCTTTTTAAAATTAAAAAAGGAGAACTTCAGTACACTTGTTAATTAATATACCATATTCTATTTTGTCTCTGAAATAGTTTTTGCTTTCTACGAAAAAATAAGAAAAAGCTGCTGATATATTATCAAGATACAAAACGGAGAATTTTGGTAGACTTTCTATTTTATAAATAATTTTTTTGTCTAGTTTGCAAGTAATTGATCGGAACAATTTGTGTAAAGTATTTACTTTTTTTTTTGTTTTTTGTTCCGAACGGTGTTTGACCGAATGCATTAATATTTGACTTAAACGGTGAATATTTGTGTGTATATCTTCGTTATAATTAAATCAGCATTTAGATTATGATTGCAAACAAAATTAGAAAAAATATTAATTTTGTATTTGTGGCGCTTGTTACAGCTATATTTACTTGTTTACGATTTTCCATATTTCCTACGGCAACTACATGAGAAAATTCTAAAAAAAACTTATTCTTTTTTACGGTTCATTGTGTTTTAATTCAGAGTTTAAAATGTTCCGTGGAAGTCATTGTGCCAAAAAAAAAGAGTCTTTTAAATGTTTATTGGCGCTCAACCTACGGGTAAATGTCCAAATGGTAGGCCTAAACGTAGGTAGGAGGATTCCATTAAGGAATTCTAGCCTTGCAAAATTGGGTCGGTGGGTGGCAGTATGTAGGCAGAGATTGTTGGCGGTTTCGGCATCGAACCTTTGGGGGATAGTCTTCTATAGAACAAATTATAACATTCAAAAGACAATTAAAGTTTCAAATATGTGTGTGTGATTGAAAAGATCGTTGTTTTTCATCAAGTGGAAGTAGTTCGAAATTTCGAAACAAATGGAAATTGGTGAGGCGTTTTCAGGACATGTGATTTTTGACTTCTTTAAATCAAATTTGTTATCCTACATAAAAAAAAAAATCTCTTTATCATGAAAAATGTCTTAAAATGAGAAGAAAATCATAAAACAGGAAAATTTTCATTAATAATCGCCGTTTTGTAGTTATAAATAAGATACGATGAAAAGACAAAAGTCCAATTGTATATTATACAACTTTGTATAATACAATATTTGTTAAAAATTACAATGCGTTGTTAAAGCGTAAAAAATTTCTCTCTTTCTAAGGTATTAGGTTTAGACGTAGGTGGGAGGATTGTGTTACGAGTGATCTAACGAGCTGGGGTTTGGGTGGTCATCCGAGGCCGGAAGTTTGTGAAAAGAGATCGTTCCAATTGATTTCTTTTTTTTTAAATTTATTTCTTAAATTTACAGCTCTATACTACATTATTATAATGCAATAAAAAACAGAATGAATCATAAATAATGGCATGGGATGAGCTACCCACTGGTAGTATTGAAATAACAAACTTGGAAGGTCACGAGGCCATCTTCTTTTCAGACACCTCAAAGGTTTATCGTGAATTGGTTTGAAACTAGTGGGTTTGAATGGGAATAAAGTATGTTTTGAAAGGATTGATATCAGGTTCGGGCTAAAAGACGTTGAGCTCATTATGGATGACTTTATTCGTGACAACATTCAGGATTTTAGGATGGATTTTAGATTGTGAGGATCGGATACGAGAGGAATTCAATGGTTTAGTGGAGCCCATAAGTTCTACTCCCGAAGTCCTAATAGATCTTATTTTAGTCATGTATATGAGTCTTTTATAATAGTCTATTAAGAGGATTCCAAGTTAAACGAATCATATTTAAAGCAAGACAACTCAAAATTTACTAATTTAATATATCTTAATATTCCCATCCTATTATCTTCTTTCTCCCTTATTAGTCCTTGGGATAATATTGATTGTTTAATACATTGCAATATCATTTATTTTTTTTCCACTAGCCTATTCCTTAGAATCGATTTCTCACTCTCGTCTGAAGATGAATCGGTCGACTATCATGGGCTTTCCTCATGATCAAATTCCTCTCTAAATCATTCATTATTCGTTATATCTTTTTGTTACGTCAACGAAAGGAGAAGAAATAGATTAATGAAGGTGCGACTTACGCACGGGTTACGTCAAGTTTACATCTTTGTTGAATCATGTCCATAAGGAAATTGTCATTTTTTATGATTAATTATAAATATTTATTTTTGTCAGGAGGTTATATATAAGTGGAGGAGGGGGAAGGTGAAGGTTAGTGTAAAATGGAATTATTATAAAGGAGAATCATTAGTTATTTCACATACAATTCTAACCGAATAAAAAAAAACAAACATTGTAAACCATATTATATCATGTTAAAGCATACTTAAAAGATAACATATTTTGTATGTTGTAGGTTAGGGACTATGATATATTGTAAAAAGCGGACTGTCCTCTCCAATCCTAATATACACGGACGAAATAGGTTTTCCTTTCGTATTCCTTAACTTGTCAATATATTAATATTATAAAGTAAAAGTTCAAAATAAACATTGAATAAACGTTAAGACATCAGTTGAAAAAGAAGACATTCATGGACTCATGTGCTCTACAAAACAGCTTTTCAGATCTACCGTATCAAAAATTGGAATAGCCTTGATGAAGAAGAATACATGAGTAGAAAAACATGAGTTTCTAAAACAATAGGATACAAAAATGCTAGCCAATATTTTCCCAATTCAGGCGTCATCAGAATAGAGCGTGAATAATAACATTCCACCATTGTTACGGGCTGGTGGGTATTAAAATGAATTAAACTATTCCTTAATTAAAGATACTAATATTTATTAACAAAGTGACAAAAAGAATACAATTAAATTATTAACAATTACATTATTAAACTGGTATAAATTTGCAATAGCAATATTTTAAATATTTATTATCTAGGCCTAACTTATTTAATTATTACAATAATATAAGATATTACTAATACTAAATAGCTTAACTATTTATATAAGCTTGTACAATACCATAAAATTACAACTACTGCTTAACTAATTAACTACTACTAATTAATACTTATAGTTCACTAATCAAAGTCCATCGACCGTAAGATTCTCCAAATATGACAAACTGATACACATTAATACACAGAAATGGTTTATTACTCTGACACTCACTTATTACTGGTTCATCACAGTGCCTGGTCTACTCTCTGACTGACTCACTCGAGGCGAGAGGGGTATTTAAATAGGCAAGGCCGAATATTCTAGAACACGTAAGTAGGAGGAGACTTTTCTGGGATTGTCGAGAAGGTCCTAATCCAATCTTAACTTCTCCCACCGACGGGCTTAAGACGCTAATCCCTTGTTTCCGCCCTTCTCTCTGTGACCGTAACACTATCAAAGCCCTAATGCATTTACTTTTTTTTTTAGTTCCACCCAACTTTGGAGTACTCTGGATCGATCATTAATGCATACTTTGCGATTTTCTCTTCACACACTATTTTATCATCTTCTCCGATCTCCTATTCAAATTGAATTTCTAAGGAATTCAAATATCCTTTTCGATAGTCTGCATTCATTCGCATGACATCTCCATAGATATTAACCCTTTGTTTCCGAAAGTCCTGGATTCAAATCCCCCTGCTGGAAGAATTTTACTTAATCTGTTAGCGGCTGGAAGTGGATCCTATGGTGTCTAGGGGCTCACCCAGTCTCTATAATGTGGGTATCCAAAATAAGAGGGAAAATCTGGCGATTGAGTGTGATCTAGGACAAATCCATTCCCTGCACAACCGTTGTCCAAGAATCATTACAGACTCTACCAGGTTACAGTAGTAAGTATTGATCAATAACACCAGGATATCAATTTTTTGAGAAAATATACTTCAAATTTATTTTTCACGCAAACCAAATTCGGATAATTGACGTTCGGATAATCGAGGATCTACTTTACTTCAAAACTCTGGTTATGGTATATACCAATGGCGTTCCTAACCAGAAACAGGTAAGAGTTAAAATCTACTTCCTGAGTAGTAGTGAACTGAGCATAATTATTTTAAACTTGTGCACAACATAACTTAAGTTCAATGAAGTTACTAAAAAGTTTGAAAATCTTACTAATATTATAAATGTGAATGTTTGTATGTTTGTCTCTCTTTCACGCAAAAACTACTGGACAGATTTGGATGAAACTTGACAGTAATATAGGTCATACATCAGAATAACACAGGCTATAGCAAGCGCGGTTTTAGGGGGGGGCGCACGGGGGCACGTGCCCCCCCCTCGACTGTTATTTAGGAACTGTGGAGAATCCATTATAGGACATAAATAAAGGCAAACCACATGATAATAGATGTTAAAGTAATAGAAAGAACATGAGTGAAAATATTGTTTTTATGTTTGTTACTCATTCACGCAAAAACTACTGAACGGATTTCGATGAAACTTATTGAGTAAAATAGGTTATAGATCATAGGCTACACCAAGAGCAGATTTATGTGAGGGAACGAAGGCATGTCCCCCCCCCCCTCCGTTACAGTACATAATTAAAGGCAAATCAGGAACTTAGTACTTGAAATTTGTAGATAGGTTCTTTGTACAGTTTAAGTTTAAGGAAGAAATTTGGATAATTCTACCCAAAGGTTTCTCCTTTAATGTAATAGGGGTTCAAAGGTTGTATAGAATCCCTCAGTTTTGAAGTTGGACATCTGAAATTTTGGATGTAGGAGTAACTTATATTTAAAAAAAGATAATTAAATTATTTATTTAAAATGATCTTTCACGAAACTTTATGTGGCACACCAAATTCCACGCGAGCGAAGCCGTAGGCATAAGCTAGTCTTAAATAAGAATGTATTTAGCCTTTCCAAGTTGGTGATTTCTTTAGTTAATTTTAGTATTTATAAATAGAAGAATGCATTCAGGAATCATTAACATCTGAAGTAAATAACGATTTATGTAAGTTTTTATTAATGCAAGAATTACTCATCGGAATCCATGAGTTGTATTAAATGACATCATTCGCAAAGAAGGATGACGTATTCGTGAGAGGCTTTCGAGATATTTGAGATACTTTTCTTTTCCTAATTAATTGTTTTATCATTGGGTGCATTGAAGAAAGCAGGCAGCCTAGTGCGGAGATAAGATTCGAACGCCGGGTAAGTAATCTTGATGACTCAATATTGCACTCCCTTTTGATATCGCTATCTTTTGTTTTATTGTTATACCTACCTTCTCATGTCTTTGGTAGTAACGTTTTTATGCTCCATTTGCCCATGACATAAATGTGATGGTTTGCAATTCATCTTCAGATGAAAGTGTGTTATAAGGAATAGGTTAGTGATTAAAAAAAAATGTAATGATATTGTAATTTGTACTATGAAACTTCAAATTCATATGATAAAACTTCAACGACAGTAAGTAGTTTAGTTGGGTCTGTTTCGGAAAACGCATGCAGATTATTTTTTAAATATCTGTTATTATGCTATTAAATAAAATACTCGGAATATATTTATGATATGTGTATATTTATAAATAATCTCAAAACAAAACAATTTCAATTAAATTTTTGGATAATTAATATTGAAAAGTAAAAAATAGACCTTACATAAATGTTAAGACCGTGGAAAAATTCCAACGAAAAGTCTTAAGTTTCCAAACTAAAACAGAAATAGAAATTATCTGTCCAATATTTCGCCCATTCTGGCATCCTCAGGGTAGAAAGAATAACCCCCACTTTAATTATGTAAGGTCTCTTTTTTACTTTTCAATATTAATATATTTTGTGGAGTAGCCGTAGTTCCACTGGTTTCTTGATAATGATAATTTTTTTTTTCTTGCATTTCTACTTTCATTTTTTCATATGGTCTTTCGTCTTAAGTTTTGTGATGTTTGCTATTATTTATTTTTCCTGTGGTGCTTTTTGAAATTTAGTGAGTGTATATTGAATTTTGAAATGCAGAAGTATCTATCAGCTGTTTTTATGTATCCTTAACCAGCTGGGGTCGAGTAACCTTTCTTATGATTCATTAGTTGCAGTTGAGCCTTCGAGGTGTTGGGATGTTTCTTGGGCGCATTATTCATGATTTGTTTTACTGTTATTCTCTTTCTACCCTGAGGATGCCTGAATGGGCGAAATATTGGACAGATAATTTCTATTTCTGTTTTAGTTTGGAAACTTAAGGCTTTTCGTTGTAATTTTTCCACGGTTTTAACATTTGTGGATAATGCTTTCTAAAATCTCAGTAAACAAACATACTTTCTCATACCTTCTCCTCCATGTGAATTCGCCTTCTCGTTCCACATTCTTTTTTGTTTCTTCGTTTGACTGAAGCCCAAAGTGATTCCAGCCGCTGGGTATTAGCACCTCTGTTCAATTCAACGAATTTTTTTGAATATTTAACAACTATTAAAAAAATTATGTTAAGTAATTTTATATATTATAATATAAGAATATTATATATTATAAAATAAGAATATATATTTAATAAACATTATGTTAAGTAATGCTTATACCTCATGCCTTCAATTTGCTTTATTTCCTTAAAGGCCTTCCAGCAATCAGAATATATTGTTGCCCCAGGTCGTATTGCAGCTTTAATGCGAGAAGTCAGCACTTCAGCTGTTCAGATCGGACAGAATATAGTTTCCCTGCATACGCCTCCGATCACCCATTCCTGCGGATATATCCTCCCCGCATTATATTTCTTTTTGGAGAAGCCGGATTCATCGATTTCAACACTAAGACCTCCTCCAATCATTATGCTTTATCAATATATCATTTGCACATACTTCTCTGAGATTGCCATTTATTAATTTATGTTAATTAGCATTTATAATTAGGTTACATGTTAAATTTCTGAAGCGTATGAAGTTATTCCTTATAAGTAATCATAATTACCGAATGTATGCGTTTTCCGAAACAATTGAATAACTTGGTTTCTCTATTGTCAGCGTTGCCTAGCAACGGATCCAGGAACTACACATTGTCTTAGTCTTATTTCGTACTCGATCAGTTGAATTGTAAATATTTTTTAAATTGGATTTGAAATTTGAAAAACTCTCCTTCTTTGGGTAATACTTTCGCAAACTGTTTCATTAGCCCCAATTTGATATGAAGTGGTGAAAGTAAGATATTTTTAGGATTCACTAGACTTTGTCTTTCAACAGTTTTAACTCCAGGAATAAGACCCTTTCTGATTGGCCACGCCTGCTTGACATAGTTTTGTCTCCTGTCACGGCTATCCCATTCACAGAGAAAACGTGGAAACTTTGAGTAGCCGAGCTTATTAAGAACAACCTCAAGATTTTCGTAGCATTCTTTCAAATGGCCTGATTGTCCAACAGAGAGAGTCCAACTAATATTAAATCGAAGCATATCGGTTACCATCGTGAAGAAGTACAGCTTTCAAACTCCTTTTTGATGAATCGATGAAAAGTCTACATTCCTCTAGTTCATACGTGATTTGTGACTTATCTAGAGGTGATAGAATTATTTTAAATAAAAATAAAATCAACTTTATAATTCGATATATCGATTACAGCTGATCGATATAATATAATGAAGGAAACAGCTGTTGATTAGTTTCAGTTAGACAAGAGTTAGATTGAGTATTCTAGACTCACAAGTTAGGTACAAAATAAGTTTTAAACTGAACTTCAATTTCTAAAATAATTTCAGGGTAACTTTACTGAAACGTTAAGTACCTAATGTAGTTCAATTAAAATAATAGTTGTATAATTTGTAAAATTAGGGTTGGTCCGTCTTTAGATGAACAGGAAATATCTCATAATATAAAAAAAAACTTTTTACTTCAAGCTGGTTTCCTGTGTCATTTATAAAAGCACGCTTGAGTTTTAACTAGTGATGTGCCGGATCGTTAACAAAGTAAAACCGCGGATCCGATACAGATATTTGGTATCAAGATCCGCGGATATGGATCTTAACTTTGAAATTAAAGTAAATCACGCAGCAACTACAATTACTGAGGACAAACCAATTACTGTTAGAAATAACATTGCCAGGGTCTAGAAGAGTCTATTGCTAATAAGGTAGATGGTGACAATAAGCAATCTGAAAATCACATATCAGATACGAAAGCTAATTTGCTCATAGAATATATTTCAGAAAAAAAAATTACCAAGAGATGAAGACCAGGTCTCAGTCACATTGCTCGCACATATTTATCATCACCTTCCACGAGCGTTCCAAGTGAACAATTTTTCAGTGCAGCAGGAATCGTTTACGATCCTCATCTTAATATACTTTCCGGGGTCAAAACTGCCAAGTTACTCCTTTTGAAGTACAATTTACCTATACTTAACTTCAATAATGACTAATAATATTTTTTTCAGTTTCTACAATTGTTAATGTTTTTATTTGAAGCTAATGCTAACACACTATGTGTCACGCAGTATTTTTTAACTTAATTAGAATAATCGATAAGTTAGAATTTAAAATGTTACGAAGGTTTCACTTTTGGTTTTCTCATTATAAAAGATATGTTATATTTTTCTATAATATTTAAATATTTCATTATTTTAATAAGCTTATCACAAAGATTTTTATTATGTTTATTTTTATTATGATTGATCTGATTATAAAGATAGTTTAGAACTTACGACCTACCTAGTTGATTTAGTGTAATACAATAAATCTTTGCAATATAAAGCTGCCAAATATTTGATTTAAGAAATAAATAGTAATTTGAACAGAATTCAATAGTTTTTCCCTGCTACCTAATAACCTTTATTTAGGGCTATTTTAACTTTTCTGGTCAAACATCGAAAACCTAAGAAAAAATTCCGTTCTCTCCGTACAAACTAAGATCAGCTGATCGGTCATTTGAACGGAGGAATGATTTTTTTTTTCATTTCGAAGTTGGCCAGAACAAAAGTTGCTGTGTATAGGGTCACGAATGTGTAACTTAGAGTTTTTCAGTGAATATAAAATAACCTTATATAGAATTTCATCTATGCATTGAAAATTAATAAGGTAAAATATCCGACAAAAAGTCACGGGTACGGATACAGATATCCGACACATCACTAGTTTTAATATATATAGCAGAGAATCGATTATGCGAACTGGCTTTGCGGAATATTACTTAAAACTTACCACTGTACTTAAATGACTTATTAACTTAGCTGCCGTATAGAGGAGGAAGTCAAGGTTGAGGCGTTGCGTTGAACTAATATTAAAAATTACTTGTGTCACAACCTTGATAAATTTTGCTATGTACGTACATATTTTTGTTGTAGTTTATTTTTTTAGTTATCTTTAGATATAATTAAGATTGTTTTATTACAAACGTGGTGATTTTATGACATTACCAATTTTTTAAACTCATTTTCGATGATTTGAACTACACCCGATGACTTTAGTTCGAATAATCGACGCTCTAAGTCGATTATTCGAGCCAATTATCAATGACTAATTAGTATTTATTAATAACTAATTAGCAAGACCGATTCTTTTAGTTTTCTCCAGAGCCTTTATTTCCGCTTTCTTTTAATATTGATTGAAAAAATTAAAATCTACATTTAAAATCAAAATATACAAATTTTGATGACGAATCTTGTCATATTAATGAAATTATTTACCTAGCTAAAAATTGTAAAATAGGCGGCATTGACGACTGCAGGCGTTAAGCTAATGTTATTTTTTACTACTGTAGAATTCAGTCAATGGTGATAACAATATTAACAACTGTTAAGTGGCGAAATATTACATAACTGTTTAGTCTCCGTTAGTACATAACGTTACATAAATGATCTCTAGAACACAGGTGACCCAAATATATGTTTAAGCATGTATTTAATTATCATCGTCTGAGTATTAATCAATACAGATCAAATTTATTTCGGGAATGTATGATATATGATTATAATCAGACGAAATTTTCCCGAAACATTCTTAAATTGACTCTTTTAAGTGAAAATTTTAAAAAATCGGTACTGCTACAACGGATGAAGACCCATGGCTTCAGTAGATGGTTGAGACTGTTCAGCCAATTTATTCTCCTAATTAAGGGTACCAACTTTATAGAGGCTGAGTGATCCATTCTGCACACCCCCGCATGGTATAGCTCTTAAAACTAAATAATTTACCTATGCTTTGAACGGAAGATTTTGGCGTTACACACTGAGCTAAAAAGTCGGTTAAATAATTATTCCTAGAAAAATTAAAAAGTGCAGAAGGTACAGAGCATACTCCAGGTATATATTTTTGCGAAGATTGAAATGGGCTTGTAAAGTAATTCCCTAAGTTAGTAAACCTTGAACCAACTGGTAAGCTTCTAAAACGTAAGATGGAGAATTGTTTTAATGGTGGTTTTCTGGTTTGGTTTTGGGCGGTACTCTGTTTACAGAAGTTGGTCACATCAACATCGAGCCTTACGGTTTGTCAATCCAAGGGATTTCTGTCAGTACGTGAAGGAAAAGTTTGCTGTTACGTTAGATTTTGGCTAACGAAATTCTCAATCTTCAAGAGAAATGAAAACGCAACCTCCGTGGCTTCAGGAGGAACATCAGAAATTAAATTGGCAAACATTGGAAGTATGGTATAGGACATGCTTTAAAAGAAGGGATGCAGTTGAGAAGGATTCCCCCAACCTACGCTTTCTGCAGAAGAAGAAAGGAGGCTGAAAGATCTCTGGCGAGAAGCTAAACGGCAAGGATAGAACACTTAGAGGAAGAAAACCATAAACGATCGTTGTGTATTTGCAGTCCAAAGATGGCTGTATCAAATAACAATAAACTATTTATTAGAAACCACATTGCATGCCTTCATCAAGTCCTAATCATCGATTATTATTAATTCGGCGTAACAAGACGTGAACGTCACGTAATAAATTATATACAAAAATATCTGTATTTATTATTTTTAGTATCGTTTATTCTGCTCTGATGAATAGTTGTAACGTGAGTCGGAACTATCTTTTTTTCACTGTCACTTTTTGGGAAAAATTTTTAGTATCCCCTCCGGATGATTACGGTCAACAAATAATTGTTCAATATAACCATTAATAACCTGATTTAACTGAAATATCCCTTCATAGTTATTATAACTGCTTTAGTATTGAACCTGTTAGTTTTATTGATGCACGACCCTTCCAATGGATAACAATAGAAAGTGATAAGAAAAAAAATATAAGAAAGATTTATTCATTATCTAAGGACGGATATGGTTTTAGATATAAACTTTATCTTTGTTGCCAGGATTTTATTATTTCTAATTTATCTACATTTATATAACACGCTAAAATATAACAAATTATATTTGTATTAATGGATTTTGATGGTAATTATTTTAAAATCTTTTCTCTTCCAAAAAAATATTTAAAAATAATAAATCATAGTTATAAATTTTATATATTAGAATATTAAACACTTAATAAAGGGGAATTGAATGAAGGGGTGACCTGTGGTATAGTGGTTAGCGAAACAAACTGCTAAGGTCAAAATCGCGGGTTCGTAGCCCGGCAGGTGGCCCTTGCACGCCGTCCATCGGAAGAAACGTTAAACGGGGGTCCCGAGTCAGGGGTACGGTGTCAGGTACTCGTTAAAAATCCCTATCTTAATTAAACCTGGATAGGCAAAATTTAGAGCTCCCACTGTAGCATCGTCCAATTAGCCTTAGCAGCATAAAGTGACGTTAAATGAACAAACACCTGAATGAAGGATGTAGAGAGGAGAGAGGGTAAACAGCCAAGAGCTGAGAATATTTTGGTGTGGGATCGATACAGCCACCTACACTAATCGCCTCCTACTCCTTTCGTCATCCCCCATCCATTCACGTCTCTCTCTCTCTTCTCTCTCTCTCTCTCTCTCTCTCTCTCTCTCTCTCACACACACACACACACACACCCACACACTCACACTCTGCTATCTCTCTCCCACACACACACACACACTCACTACTATGCTCTCTCTCTCTCTCTCTCTCTCTCTCTCTCTCTCTCCTCTCTCATTCACTCTCTCTCACCTTCTCTCTCTCTCTCTCTCTCTCTCTCTCTCTCTCTCTCTCTCTCTCTCTCTCTCTCTCTCTTTCACACCACACACACACACTCACACTCTGCTCTCTCTCTCTCTCTCTCTCTCTCTCTCACACACACTCACACTCTGCTCTCTCTCTCTCTCTCTCTCTCTTCTCTCTCTCCTCTCTCTCATCTCTCTCTCTCTCTCTCTCTCTCTCTCTCTCTCCCTCTCTCTCTCACACAGACACACACTCTCACATTCTTCTCTCTCATTAATAATTCGCTGAATCATACTCCTGTAGAGTTTAATAAAAAAGGGTAAATAATATGAAACATTTTATCCCTATAAATATCGTTAAAGTAAATTTTTAAAAGTAAAAATTTATAATTAAACCAGATTATAATTATTATGTTATACTATGTTTTCATATATATATATATATATATATATATATATATATATATATATATATATATATATATAAATAAATCTATACCATTACAACACACGATTGTTCAATACATGGTAGAATGTGCTGTTGCTAAGCCAATGGTTGTGCAGGGAGGTAAATTGTACCAGATCACGCTCAGTCACCTAGGTTTTTTCCCAAATAAAGATATACAATTATAGAGACTGGTGAGGGGTACAGATAGTCTGGGGTGCAGTCAAAATAACACTACATAAGAAAAACTTATTCATTATAAGTGCCGAGGTTTAGAGGCTGGTGATTCCATCCCAATTTATTGGTCAATGTCTGTCAACAGATTAAATAATTTATCTGCTACAACTATATTTTAGGAATAAAATTAATATTATACAAAAATTATTCCGATTAACTTTTAATACATTTAATTTATTTTTGAGAGTTTATGTGAAGTTACGTGCTTGGTCGTTGATTAGGTACTTAGATTGCTATAATGGAAGTACATAATAGTATCTGCCCATAAATTATACAGTTTACTTCAAATATTATATTTTACCTCGTCAAATATATGTAAGTTATCTCTCATCATATTTTTAATAATTTTTCAAAGTGTATATATAAGTTTTTTACCATATTTTTATTTCTTTAGGATAAAAAATCGTAAGGATAGAAAATAAAAAAAAATCCTTATTGAAACATCATCAATTATCGTGAGTTAGTTAAGTAGGCGTAGTAGTGTCATCTCGTACTCGCCAATAAATCAGTTGAACATTGAATTTAAACATTTAATTTTTTTTTTAAGTAACTGGCATAGAGCAAAGCTAGAGTGTATTTCAAATATAATAGTTTATCCATTCAAGTAGATGTCAATTATCCATCCAACCACGAAATGCTCCCCTCATAGATTTTTTTAAAATTATTTATTATGTGAGCTGACTTAGGTACTCCATCGTGGGGGCATATAATACTCAGGTATCATTGAAACTTAACTTATTGATTTTTTTTTAGTTTTAAGCTGCTGGATAAAGTATATTACCATATTTATCCCATTGGATTGGTTTTAGGACGATAAAATAAATTACACCAGCGACGTCACGTTAGATATGTTTACCGATGATGAGGAGACACTAGAGCCATTGATGGGCTACCATTGACAGTACAGAATGGGCCGCCGCCCACGCCTAGTGTCCCTGCGTAAAGCAACCAGCTTTTATCAATGGGGAGGAGTCACGTGACCTCTCATTGATGTTCGCCAAGGTGCAAGGTTGCTCTCGGTATACCGTCGGCGACGGTGGCGCTGCCTATATCTATCTTCAGATATACCAGTTATAAGTATTTACCGTTTTATTTCTCATTAGAGCGGGCGTGAGTAATATAATAAGGCGTTTGGCGGCGGATCGGGGAGAGAAAGAGCGGGAGAAATGGGAACCGGCGGTGGGGAGTGGGAGAGGTAGGGAGGGGTTGGGCCACCGTGATGCGTCCCTCAGTCAGTGTAGTGGGAGGGGTCCAGGTCGCTTCTCCGCGCTGCTAGTGTTGTGGTCTTGTGTAGGTGTTCTTGGGAGTGCGCTCAGTGATGCCGTCTGACGAGGAGGAGAGGTCCAAGGTGGAGCACGTCTCCAGGGACTGGCTCTATCGGGAGCTCCGGTCCAGTCCGGGCAGGCTTATCATCCTCGACTGCCGATCTTCCAACGAGTTCGGCGAGTCCCACATCAGGCAAGCGGTCAACTTCTCCATTCCCAGCATCATGCTGAGGAGGCTGGCCGCTGGTAAGATAGACCTGGCCAGCACTGTCCGCTCCAGGGAGCTCAAGGAGAGGATTGTTAACGCTCTGAAGGAGAATGTCTTTGTACTCTACGGTGACTCTACTCCTCCGGAGAAGGGCAACGATACGATCTGCGTCCTGTCCAAGAGGTTGGCTCAAGACGGATGCCGCGTCGTCTGCCTCGAAGGTAAGTGGACAGTGTGTAAACAAACTGACCCCCCCTCCTCAGGCTCTATGCCTTTTTCGTGTCCTCCATACTCACTTATCATTATTATCATATATTCCTTCATTTATAAAATCCTTATTCTAAAGCTCCATTCCTCTCTCAATAATCCAAAATATCTTTCAATAACTTCAGGTTAATTAACGCTCCGTTCATAACAAGGCTCCCGACATCAATAAACTCAGGAACCACTACATAACGACTTTTCAGTTGTTGAACTTGACTTTGAACTTATCGAAATCTCACGAAAAATCAATCACTTTTCACTAATAACCTATAATTACATTGAATAAACCGCATTCTCCCCACATTTTAATCATTATGAGATATGTAAACAAAGCTAGGCACATTACCCTTATCCCCTGATATTATTTTATATGACGGTTTTTCCATAATTGATAATGACAATGTTGTACTAAATATTAGCCTTCTCATCAATAATGTTATCACAGAATCTATTTAAAGATTGTTTCTCAGAATTTAGATTTCTTAAACCTTTGCACTATCACTTATCAAAATCTTATTGGAAATAAACTTACCAAACTATGAAATAATTTCTGATTTAAAAGTTCTTTTGAAGTACATAAAAATAGCTGATAACATTCCTTCACATCCAATCATTTTCAACCTAAATTTAAAATGTTAATCAAGAAAGTAGATGTTTTGTGATAGGGATCTTGGAATTATAATAAATTATTGATTTTACGAATTCATAGTTCCAACTACTTATATTATCTGAATGCTTGTATCTGTTGCAGCATTAACAAACATTGTATTATCCCTTGGTTAATGCTGATAGAATATTTATATTTCATGTAGTCAGAAAGCTAAGAAGATTGTTTACAGAATAACTGTTGAGATTAACTAAAACAACAAGCTACTTTGTTGTTTACATTCTTAAGCCCAAATGTATTTGAATGGAGTATTAGAAACTACTGAATGAACACTAGAAATTGATTTTATATTATACAGTTATAACATTCTCACCTGTGTTATTCCTCATTTTGAATGAAATTCCTTCTCTCTCAAGGATTCTGAAATTATTAATGTTTCCTGATAGCGAAGATATTAGATATGCTTTTTTACAATACATGCTTTTTATTGTCGGAATAAAACATTTAAAATAATCATAGTAACTGTATTGTTTGATTGCTGCTATGAAGCTAATTATGACTGGCTTATTAAATGCTGTGACTTAATTATCATTTATGAGATTTATAAATAGAAGTAGTTTGTTTCTATATTTGAAATTAAATAAACGCTCAGTTCATAAAAGTAATATAAAAGTTTGTTAAGAGGGTTTCAGTAGCGTTTTAAGCGTGCAATGATCATTGTTAATTTATTCTCTGTAAACAAATCTAACCAATGCATATTCATTTGTCGTTCTAGGTAAACTTGTGTAATGTTATTATTCTTTTTAACAAACATTACAAAAGAGCCCATATTATATTTACACTCATCACTCATCACTTATAGCAGGATTTAGTTCAAATTATTCTTATAGTATTTTCATCCAAAATTTCTCTCTATATAAAAAACTTTTGTGTTTTGGAAATAATATTTGGATTCAGTTTGTATATGTGTCATGTTACATTTTTAAAGACAAGAAAATACATGATTATCAATTCTAGGTCTAAATCATATGACTCAAAACAATAAAGAGGCATAAGGAATTTCCTTCTTAACGTAGATTTGAGAAAAATGAGGTTATAGCTATGTGTAATATATCACCGAAAGTGAATTAAAAATTATGAAGTTTTCTAGCGAAAGATTTTTTTTGAATGGGATATGTGTAGTATAAAAAAAAATCTGTTAGACCTCTGCAAAATGAGTTTTAAATTTTTTTTTATTTAAATGAAGTATTTTATTATGGTTTGCCTACTGATAAGAATCTGATTTTATTATTTATAATAAAATTAAATTAAATTGAAGTGCTCTGAGCTAGATGAATGTAACAGGCCACATTTTAAAAGTTAGGATCAGTTTGGAAATTGTCCGTAGATGTATTAACTTTGAAGCAATTGTTCAGATTATGGTCGATAAAAAAATGTGACTAATTATTAGATCATCATAAGGGCAAAGAGTCTTAGATTCAAGCATATACTGTTTACTAGTAAAATTATGAAAAGTTTTACTAATTGTAATATGAATTTTTCATTGACTGCATCTCTAAGCATTTCCTTCCTTATTTTGTAAAAAATGCTTTTTTTTCTCTGTGAACGTTCCAGGAGATAATAGGATTCTGTTTAATATAATGTAGATTTATAGGGGAAAGTAAAGTGGAACAAAAATAATGTTTTATTTTATCATTAACTAAATTCTCACCTATGCCATTCATTTATATTATATAAAACAACAGGTTTCTGTTAAAGTTTGGTGTTTAATTAATCATTTTAATCATAATATCAACTTTGTGTGAACCACCAACTACAACTATCATTTAATAAAATTTTAAACTTGAAATATTATAATTCATTCTAATTTTTCCTTGTTATTTTTTAGATAGTTTCGCTCAGTTTCGAGCGAGCTACCCAGAATGGTGCGAAACTGTGGACGACAGCCTTTCAGCTTCTGACCCCGACATACCTCTTATGGGACTGAGGTCTGTATTGATACAGTATAATCTTAATTATCTTTTTTAAATGCAATATTTAATATTACTATGTTTAAAAAAACTAATGCATTTGAACCTATTTATACCTCTTTATTGATATTGATTATTATTAACTTTTAAATTAAATTATCAAAGAGGCTCGTTTGTACCCTCATATCGAGTCTTTTTAAATTTATAAAATACACGGTTTTAGAGTATATTGTGCTGCTCATAAATTATAGACTTCTATAGTAATGTAAATATTTGAAAAAAGTTAGTTCTTTGAGTCATTGATGCAGTAATGTTTATTTTTATCTATTTTAAGTGTTTATGTAATATTTTGTAATAATTATTTTCTTGGTAAATAGATATAATATATCTAATTTGTATCATACTATAATTCTATTAACTTAATTAAAAGATCATATTAATTAATTTATTGAATTCCCTATATGTTTTATAGGGGAAAAAATTGTATTTTATTTATTTTGATTTGTTTCTTTTAGTCAAGAATTAGTGGTTATTATTTTTATTTTTTGTAACATTCTCATTTGACTGACTTTTAAATATTAGTTTTTATTATTTAAATCAATTATATTTTTAAATAAATAACAAATATTAATTTTTTTTTAAATATTCTTAATTTGTGAAAAATATAGAAGAGATATTATTAAATAAATTTAGTTTATTGGCAGTATGTACTTTTTTTAGTTCTCAATTCACTACGATTAGCCAGCATCATTAGAATAACTATTGTTAGTTTCAATTGAGCGTTCTGAATGGAAAAAGGATCATATGCTGTGAACTGGTTCAATAGTATTCAAATGGAGTTAGAGTGGGTGAGGCCTTAAAACATTTCCTCTCTTTCAAGGTTCCTGTGTGGGTTGCTTCGATTTTCTGTCAATATAACATTTTTTATTTTATTTTTTATAAATATCATTATCTTCTCTTATAAATTAATAATGCTGAGGCTCTTGGAATGTTATTGCGGTCTTAAAAGAGAAAGTTCTTTGAAACGGTAATATTTCATTATAATAATTTATAATCAGTAAAAATTTATGAAATAAGGAATCCTTTATGCGACATTATTGCGATACACTGATTATGATCGTAAGTTATCGGCAGAGGATATGATGTGCCCACGGCAAGGTCATAAACCTCCCATATGGCCATTTATTATATATTTTTTGTTAATAGTTAATTAAATTACCATTGTTCCATTTATTTTTAGATTAAAATTTTTGTTTAATACCTAAGTTTTCTTTTCAAATAAAAATATTTAAGAAAACTGATATTTTGTTTGCTGATGTTTTGGCCTAAACTTTATTTATAATGCCAGGGCTATGATGAACAATATAACAGTAAGAGTTTTAAAATATATCTCAATGAACAATAACAGATTTAAAATTGATAGCTATCCCCCCTCTCCTCATCAATTACTGATGATCTTTCGTTGAATGAAAAAGGAAATGATGACTAAAAGTATCAAAACAGGCTATTTTTTTCTTCAAGACACATGTATCCTCATAATGCTAACTTTTATAATAATCATTTTCAAAACTCTTTATCGACTGCAAATTAATATAACATCAATGGGTCAAATAGACTCATTTATCAGTCTGCTCTTTTTTTCTGACATTTTACAGAAAACAGAGCTATTATCTTCTAAAAATATTAATTTTTTATCAATTATATTGTATATACTGTATTGTATAAAAAAGCTTTTAGTGGCCTTGTATTATTTTATTTTATAGTTGTAAAGCGGGACGGAGGCACTATACTTTTTTCCCAGATTATTTCTCCCGGCATTATTAAGAATTATTTTTCACTGAACCCAATTTATTCTATTTTTTCACATCTCTTATCATTCTATCCACAGAATATTGACCTCAAAATTCCTTGGATACTTGTGTATTAGCCGGTTTGCTTGAAACTTACCTGCTTATCACGTGTAACCTCTTCTTATCACTCATCTTATTTGAGTTGGTTTTGTGTGTTGTTAAATTATTTTCTGTATTGGTTTTTATTGTTTTTGTCTATTTAAATTTATGTATTGTTTATTACATTTAATTTTGTCTTATTCCTTTTGTTATTGCCTATTTATAATAAACAGAATAACAACTCGAGAACAGCCGTCTTTAAAAGAAGAAGCTGTGAAACAGTTGCAGAAGTTTGGAATAATTCCAAAGACGAAGTTATGTGAAAAAATTCATTAAATGAATTTTGGCTAGGATAGAAATGGTGATGTTTTAATCTGAATTGGTGGAAGAAGAGGAATGCCTAGAATTAGCATTTTGTATATTTCAATTTCCATTAATATGAATAAGAACAAAGGTGTTGTCAGTAGCAGTGATGAGGTTATAAAAAACATCAGATAACAGTCCTTGCAGACTGGCTACATAAGGATAGTCTTTGAATAACTTGAAGATAGTTTTTACAAAATAGAAGTATTGAAAACGAAAAAATCCAGGACCGTATGATATATGGCACAGTTACGATTGTACTGTACCACATGAGCAATACGTGAACTATCTCTGGGCAATAACAAGTAGTATGCTGCTCATTCCAGTACATCAGTCACTGCTGTTTCTACAACGAAATATGCTTCACTCATATGATATATATAATATGGTAATATCAAATTTAAAATTTCTCTCTTTTATATAAAAAAGAGTTTAGTGATCGCCCTGTAATTTATTTTACATCCGAGGTGTGATAATAAAATTGGATTGTAAAAACTTAAGTTTTACTGGTGAAGAACATAGATAATTTGTAAATGAGGGTAGGTCTCACTGTTAGGGTGATATAAATCCTCATAAAATATAAAGCCCTAATGAATTCAAAAGAAAATTATCAGTGAGGATAGAAGCCAGTCTGGACTCTTGGTTCTCCAGGCCTGCAAGCTATTTCACATTATTTAGTTGCTAAAGGGTTGGTTTTAACTAAAAAAATCATTCAAGATTAGGTTTAGTGTAATAATTACCTTATTTAAACTTTAGAATCATCTTTGAACACGTTTTTCTTTTAACACTATTGTTTACTTGATGGAACTACTTAAAATGTAACGCTTGTTACAGATCTCTGCGCATTTCTGCCTACAACGCAGGAGGACGCTGTGCCAAGTGTGACGAATGCTCCTGTTCCCCACCTTGCCTCCCTGGCAAATCTGGTCATGAGGAAGATTCTCTGGTGGAAATCTTACCCTTCTTGTTTCTTGGCAATGCTGCCAACTCTGCAGATCTGGAGCTGCTTGTCAAGCATGGTATCAAGGTAGGTTTGTTATTTCTAACTCAGTTAATGGTTATTTTAGCTATGAAATTAAATAAATTTAAAGAGATGATAATTGTTTGAAACATTATATTTGTTTAATACTCTTTTAAATTTCCACTGCAACTATTTTCACAAAAGGCTTCAGTGGTTTCTTCTGGTTTAGAACGTGTAGCTAAATTTTTGCCAACGTTTCGCCAGACATGCTGCTGGCTTCCTCAAGGCTTTTGTTGAGTTTGAGTCTCAACATAGCCTTGAGGAAGCCAGCAGCATGTCTGGCAAAATGTTGGCGAAAATTTAGCTAGCTACACGTTCTAAACGAGAAGAAACCACTGAAGCCTTTTGTGATTATATTTGTTGTTAAGAATGTAATATTTAAAAAAATATATTTTTTTATTAGCATTCAATTATGAACTATCAAAATATAAGTAAGTTTTTTAAAATTAAATCTTGTATAATGAAATATTTCAACAATTTTTATCTAAAGTTTGTGTTTGTTTTTCTAGTACATTTTGAATGTTACTCCGGACCTGCCTAACGTCTTTGAAGGGAAAGGTGAGATACAGTACATGAAAATTCCAATCGCAGATCATTGGAGTCAGAATCTTGCTGCTCACTTTCCGAAAGCAATCGAGTTTATAGGTATACTGAATATTTTTCAATTGGAAATAATTTACATTTTTTTTACTAATAATACCCCTAATAATGAAGTAAATTAACTCATTTAAATTTTTTAACTTATTAATACATGCATAATACACTGTTATAGAACAATTATTATTGTTTTGTCGCTAAAATATCAGATAGATGTACAAAATACATGCTAAAATATAGAAATAGATGGATTCTGTTGTCTCATCTACTTCCTTAGATTTTGATTGATAATTATCTCCTTTGAATATATGGGGGTATGTTAAGACTCAATTATTATTATAGAGATGCTAACAGCATTCACTACTTAGGGTATGTACCATTCAAGATTATCTCGAAAATTTTGTATGATTAGTAATAAGTTAGGAATTCGCTGTAAATTTTTCAAAAACCAGGAAATTCGTCATTAATTTTAAACTTAAATATCTTGCTTCGATTTTCTTGAATTGTAGGATAAGTTATATTAGCAATTAGAGGGATGAAGAAGAATCCTCTTGAATATTAGGTACTTTTATAAAGGAATCCAGTGAAATAGAAAGATGTACATATCATAGTCCTCGCCAGTTTGTTTTCCTGTTTCCGTTTTATCCATATAATTTTTTTTTTTTGCTGATACCTTGATCTAGGCTTATTATTATGAACCTTTATTATCTCGGACCCTCTTGGGGCTTATTCAGTCACTATATTGGTTAACTTTAGTAGCGGCATAACCTCTCTGTCATCTTCCTCCACATCCATTGGCTTAGCAACAGTACAGTCCCAATCATGTACTGAGCTAAAAACCTTCATGAGTTGTTAATAAACTTTGCAGTGTCAAAGACAATAAAACAGTTATATAAAAAGAAAATATAAGGAACAAAAGATCAAATTATAAAATAATTGATGAGAAAATCAAAAATAGTAAGAGTGAAATGAAATCAATGAAGGTTATAAATCATTAAAAAAAATATATGAGAAATGATTTTAAAATCTATAATGTATGACTGACTGGTGAAAGTTCAAACAAGGTTAAAATTAATTACAATTAAAGAGTGGTGTATGTTTCAAGATAAAACTATATAATCAAATAAAGATAATACAACAGGCTATTATCGTTTGTCAGGAAAAAAAGGATATGTTTCTTATTTTGTTTAATATTGTTTTTCTTCCAGCAATAAAGTTAAATCCTTACATAATAAAGTTTGATAGGTTAGTGTTTAGGTTAAAGTGGAAACTTGATTTTTGGAAACGATTTATACTGTTCATTACTTGATATAAAATTATCTAATCTTAATCATTTTTAAAAACATATTTAATATTTTATTATTACTTTATAATATAATAAAAAATATCTCTTGTTTTGAGTTTAGTTTTATAAATGTTGAGTAGATCAATGAAGGGGACTAGTGGAGAATTGAATGGGGTGGTTGTGGCCAACCTGTTGCAACCTCCCTCCATTCTATCTCCCCTTTCAAGTTCTTATTCATCATCACCTCTCCCATTCTTAATCTTAATCAACTGTATCACTTCTTGTTTAGCAAATAATATTCCTAAAATAACTTCTCTTTATTGTGGTAGTAACGGTAAAATACTTTATAATGGTAACCACCAACTGTTTTTTCTCCTAATTATTGTTAATTTAATATAATCATCGAATAATTTCTAGTTGATTTTAGAGGATTGTATAGAGGTAAACAGGATTCAAGTGACAGTTGCATTAATTAATATCAAGGGTAATATGATATAAGTAGCAGTGAACATTTTTAATCAGTTTAAACACTTAATTAATAACAATAGTAATCATATAAATATTATTAAAACACTCAGTCATTTAATCTTTAAGCAAGCCATTGTTCACGAATGCGAATAAATTATTGGAAAAAAAAAATCTCAAAATAAGCTCATTCAGTATTTTTATTCGCTCTTATAAAGGCATAACTTAATTTAAATACCAGAAATTATGAGGGGTGACTTGTGGTGTAGTGGTTAGCACAAAAACCAAGGTCACGGGTTGGCAGCCAGATAGGTGGCCTTAAAATAATTAAAGGGTTAGCCTATTCTTCATAGGGGTCGTAAAATGGCAGTAGTTGGCTTGAGCCTAACATGGTATATCTATGTTAGATGCTCGTTAAATCTTAATGTAGTATTGTCCTATTGGCCTTATTAGCATAAAGACATGTTAAAAAAATAAGGAAACAGTCTGAAATTATAGAAGATTTTTGAGGTACTATAGTTTTGAAATATGTAAATTTCCTTTTTATATCTTTCATATTATTTTGTTATAACAAAGCTTTATGAGTTAATCTATCATTTCGGCTCTCATATAGTAATAGAACATTTTAAACAAGATCAACCACATGAATGAGGATATTTTGGTTAAAATTCTTCTTAAGACCTAAATTTCCTTTGGGCTTTGATGTGTATCTAGTTATAAAATATATAATGCAGCTATGGCTGCATAAAAAAATTATCTTTAGGTTGTAATCAATTAAGTACCTTACAGTGAATAAATTCAAATATATAAATGGTGTTTTCTGTGAATATTAATTTATTTAATTTTACAGATGAGGCACGGTCGAAGGAAGCTGGAGTGCTTGTACACTGTGTGGCAGGGGTTTCACGTTCTGTTACTGTTACGCTCGGCTACCTCATGTCCAGGCTGGGATTATCCCTTAACGATGCCTTTGCACTTGTTCGGACGCGTAAGGCCAACGTTGCTCCCAACTTCCACTTTATGGAGCAGTTGCACACGTGGGTATAGGACTATTAAAAACTTTAATTGTTTCAAATAGCTATGCATTTACAATATCCTTGCATTATTATTGAACAATTTTGATAAATTATAGTACTTGTAGATTTATAAGAGACTGATTGGTTTCTAGAAATGATTAGAATGTTAAAATTACTACTCAGTATAACAATACTAAGGCTATAACTGAGTGAATTATGGGATAGATTGTAACAAAAGATTGTAACATTGTAGCAAACTTAGCATTAATTTATTTTTTATGAAGATCTTTCTCATTAGTTAAATTATTCTATCACATACACAATATTTATTATTTATAATACCTTAATAAAAAGAAATAAAACGCCCAATGCGCCTAATTAAGCCAAAATACTGAAACTGAAATTGTCGTTGGACAGATTCCTTTCTATACTTCTCTTTTGAGATGGAAGATGGAAATAAACTTTATTTAAATGTTTCTTGAATGCTGTTTATTTTTCTTGTTGCGCCTAAATGCCTTGGTTTCTAGAATTATTCATTTTGTAGTTCATTGTTTAACATACTATTATTGGGTTGTAACATATGAAATGTCAGTAAAGGTGTAAATTTAAATTATTAGCAAAAAAATTAATAACAATACTTTTATTAATCAAAATAGGATCCTTCACTTTCAACACTTCTCCCAACGTGAAACAAGCATTTCTATCCCCGTTTTGTAGAAGTAAGTGTCAAAGAAGAAGCGAAGTATTGGAAGGCCGATTTCAGGGCATTTTTGTTGTCAAATTTTTATTTCTTAAAAGATTATCAAACAACGGAAAAAGCAAAAATCAGTTAGAGAAAGGTCTGGAGAATATGGTGGGTGAGGAAGGACCTCTATATTCAGCTCCTGGATCATCGGTGAGCTGCTGGGCCTCGGTTAATTCATGTGGTACCCATATTTCCAGCTTTTTTGTCTTTCCAAGCTCCTTAAGGTGCCTGGAAACAGTCATGGCACTTGCTCCAAGTTGTGAACCTAATTCACAAATGGTTTGGAAATGGCCCGCTTCGACCAAATCTTTCAACTTTTCTTTGTCCAACATAGTCTTCGGCCTACCATGTTCTTTGTTGGTAAGGTCATAATCCCCAAACTGAAATTTTTCAAACCTACAGAAGATTGTTCTTTTGCTCACTGTAAACAATATTAATGTTTCGGAACGCCTCCATGACACTATGGCCAAGTTTAAATTCGTAGAGAAAAATTATAGTACCTATTTCTGTGGAAGACATAATTTTATTCTTATTTATTTTTAAAATGTTGCTTCACTTTCAAAAGGATAAGTAAGACTGATTATGAAAAAATATTAAATGATCTTTCAAACGGTATACATAGCATAATTGTTTGTGTACAAATAATCTAATCCCTAATGAAAAGAAAACTGTAAATAAATGAAACAAACGAAACTGACGCTTCATCTGTTACGGCCCAATAGCTCCTCCTTTCCTGTTTCATTTAACATAGTAATATTGAGTATTCTTATTGAACCTAAAATATTTATGCAGAACACTTCACTTCTTTGAAAAGCTAACAATTTTTTGTATTAATACAAACAATTATATACATGATAATATATCATTTCATCTTTGTCATTGTCTTTACTTAAATGTTATAAACAATTAGTAGTGGGATGAATAAATTTAACAATTTAAATCTTATTATTAATTAAAATTTAAATCTCACCATTTTTTAATATTTTATTTAACACATCAAATTTTGTTATACTTACCGTGAACGATGGTTACAGGTTTGAACAGGAGTTGGCTGGGGGAAAGTCCTCTTCGAGCAGTATTCAACCGCCTGTGGGTACTTTCTTGTCTCCTGCGGGGATCGGCCAGAGCCCAGACTCTGGAATAGAGTTCGACCGCTGGACACCAGGAACAGGAGAATGACAGGAAGAGGCAAGATATCCTTTCTAAGTTCTCTCCCATTCATCCAGACTAGGCTAACTATAGCATTTCGTATTTAGTTTGCCAATTTTTTTATTTCATTAATTTATATATTAACTATGTATTATATTTTTTTAATGAAAGAGTCCTGTTTTATTACTTTTTTATTAAGTTTCATATTTTTAATATTGTCTGTGTTTACTTTGAATACGTCCTTCTGGATTAACGATGTATACTCTATTATTTAGAATACGTTGAGTTACTGATTGTGATCGGCAGACACAACCAAATTTGGTTATGTATCTTCTTTAGTTTGAGTTGGATATTGAATTTTGAAGTTAAATTGTTTTTTGACTAAAGTTGAATTTATCTTTAAATAGATTGTTAAAAAAGTTTTAAAATATTACCGTACGTATATATACATATAAACATTATATAGATACATTGTTTCTTTCCCTCAGTCTGTGTTATTTAAAAACAGCATGGTTGTTAATTGATAAAATGTGTAAATAGGAGAGGAGTGTATATAGACTTTAAAGAAGGATAATATGTTGTAGCCATGTGTTGTAATGAAGCTCATGTCTGCTACCAGGCAATCCTCCGTGTATAAATGTCAGCCTAGTTGAGCCTCGAAGGGAAATAATAATTTATAAATATATATTACATGTTACTCTATATAAATATATATCTATATATATATATATATATATATATTGTCTAGGCTATATGTAAGTAAACGTACTTTTATTGTGGCTATAAGTTTGCTGCACAGCCATTGATTGAGAGGGGAATCGATAAAAATCATTATCTATGTTTTCTCCTTTTTTTTGTTTATCATCTATGTTTTTGTTTAAAATACTTCTTTTCTAATAAAAAAATGATTTTATAATTAAAGAATACTATGTTCAATTACACATGTGCAATTTTTAAAATTTATTATATAAGTTAAAAGTGATTTAAATTTCATACAAACTAAAGTGGCTTATTTATAACAAATAATATTGTATTATATTAAGTTAAAGATTTGGAAATATTAAGATGAGACTAAATTGTATAAATGGTTAACTATGTTTTCATATCGTCATGTCGAATATAATAAGTCATGTATTTAAATTAATGTGACATTATGATTCCCTTACGGTAGGCATGGCGTGGCGTCTGTGATGTTAAGTATAACAACATGAACATTTTGAAGAGCCAATTTTATAAAAGAAACTTGTCATTTTTTTTCTCAACATTCCATACATTACTAATAATAAAAAAATGAATTAATAAGTGTTTAAATGGATTTTTCTTTCATTTTTTGAAGATTTTTATATCAAAAACGAGGTAGATATGTTTTTAATTTTAAGTAAACTAATCTTGTATTTCAATAAAAGCGTGTAGCGGGGACCAATTATAATGACTACTAATAAATGGTTATAAGTAAACATTCATTACATATAAATATTTTGTTTTGCTTTTTGTTTGTCCAATATCTTGCCATTACGTCAATGACTGAAATCACTAGGGGTCTGATAGCTTGAGGGAAGTTAAACGTATGTTGATTTACTGCTGTGCTAAGGTACAATTGTTTTTTCATTATTTAAGGAGATTTCGAATGGTTTTCCTTTCGATGATGTTTAAAAATTAAAGTGATTTGTACATCCACTATTATCTACTGTGGATTCTTAACATTTCAACATTTATAAAAAGGATTGGAAAAATTAATTTTGAAAAAACTATTTATGCCATATCATAGCCAAAAGTAAAACTAGATAGCAGTTTGTTAGACTTTACAGCCATACATTATATTGACATACTATACCATAACTTTGTTTACTTTTGCTTCTTTGCTTCTTTTCCACTATTGATGTTTTTCTAAAGTTTTTCTAACATATTCAAAGTATTATTCATGTTTCTATGTAATAATGTTATTGCAAGCAGTAACCATTACATAAAATAAAATTAAATTAAATGAGCCTATTTTTTATATAAATATTTGATTTACGGTTTAAAATATTTCATGGATATATAAATTTGAAAAAAAAAGTAATTTATTTGAAATAATTAGCACAAAATTATCATTTATTTTTTATATCCCTGTCATTAACTTTTACTGTTAAGTAATATTGTTGAATGTATTTGCGAAGTTCAGTGTGATGCGTGAAATATTCTTTCATATTCAGTGAAAAGTATCAGACCCAAATAAATTAGTTGAATTAATTTGTAGATTTTTTCCCCCGAAAATACAAATTTGATGCTAATAAATGTGTTGGTGTTAATTTTGCTTAAATGTTTGTATGGTAGCAGTAAACAAAAAAAAATGACATATTTCACTTATTGGTCTCAAAAGATTTGCCAGATTGTATATGTATTTTTTGAATTGTGCCACTTATTTATATATGTGTGTGTATATATATATATATATATATATATATATATATATATATATATATATATATATATATATATATATAAAATAATATTTTTGTGCCAAGTATGAATATGTGGCATTTAGAAAAAGAAAATTTTGAAAACTTGAAAAAAAAAACTCTTGATGATTTATAATGTCCCGTGCTGTTTTAAATAAATATATGCTGTAGCCTTTATTAGATCTGTGTATAGAACATGTCTGCTGTAAATTAGACGTTCCTTTTTGGACAAGGAGATGTAGTTGTAACACTTCTCTGTATTTTATATAGAAGTCGAATGTGAGCGTAACCCACTGGGTGCAGTCTTTTCTAAACATTGATAATCTTTACTTCCATTATTTTTAATAGATCTGTCTGTATATAAAGGCTTGGTTTTCACTGATTGACCAGAACTGCTCAAGTCTTAATTGTATACAGACTTAAGACAGATTACCAGTGCCATTGTTATTTGTATTTTTAAGTGCCATTTAAATTTAATTCTTATAAATCACATGTTTCATTATATAGTTGATCGATACAATATCAAATCTTAATCTAAGGTATGGTTTTCATTCTTTTCCATTCCTTAATCATCAAGCGGTTTTGTACAATCAGTTTGAAGACCTTGTTGTGTAGTTATATTACAATGTAATATGGATATTTTAATCATTCCATGAATTCTTATACCAAAAATATATCAGTTTTCTTAAATTTTTTATGTAATAAATATTTTGTATTGTGCTTCGTTTTGGGTGGGACGGGATGTACATTTTTTATGTACTTCCCTTGAAACTGGAAAAAGACAAAGATGGGTAAGGGACTAGGAAATCTTTCCTTGACATGTTCTCTCTTTCCTAGTCTGCCTTCTATGTCAGTGTAATATATATTATTATTATTATTAATAATAACATATGAAAGTCTTTCAAATTTTAATGTTATAACATTACAAATATTTAATTTTAAATTAATAAGTAGATGTGTTAAAATTATAGTGCATACTGTAATGTTAGCTGTAAGAAATATGAATCATTTCTTCTACAAATTTGTTATAAGCTTCAGAATTGTGTTGACCAGCAAGTTACCAAGTGATGTTCTGTGTATTAATTATGGTGCTACAGAGACCTTTCTAACCTGCTCTTTTTTAATGAAAATTGAAAATATTATTCTAGTTCATTCTTAAAATTTTATTTAATTACCCGATGAAATAAGAAATACTGATTTATTAATGCTTTAAACACTTAAATTTAATAGCTCTGCTAAAAAAAGAACACAATCATTAACTAAAAAAATGCATAGCCCAGCTGTTTAAAAACAGTTGCAATTATCAGTTGTTTTATTAACAGTTTGTTTTTAAAATTAAGTTCATAATAAAAAATATTTAAATTCAGTATATTAAAATTTATTTATTAATCTTATGTTGCTTTAAATAAATTGAGCAGATTAGATGAGGTCATAAAATTTACATGACTTTCTGGTTATTAAACAAATCACTTTTCATTGTAAGAGTTAATTATTAAAACAGAAATATTTATATTTAATTGATCAATTTATATATTTTTATATTGTTTCCTAAACAGATTCAATTATCTTCATTTAATTTATACTTTGGTGATAAAAAATGTGTGATAGTTACCAGAGTGGCAGCGTATATCTCCTTTCGATAGAACTATTTCTTTAAGTGCCAAAGATAGTATGTGCCAAATTAAGGCCGAGTCCTTTTACCATCTCTATTTCATTTCATTTATGTATTTCTCTCATGTTTTTTTTCTACTTTAAGAAGCTCTTATAGATTTAATTTTGGTGTTCATTCTGTTCGATGAAGAATTTAATTTTAATTTACGGATTGCAGTTTCGCATCTTGATGTGTATCAAGATATTATTTAAGCATTATATTTTAATTAAAAAACGATGTGAGCATAGCCTCTTGAGTATGGAATGATTTATTTAATAAAATAGATATTTAAAACAAGCAAAATATGTTTCAGTTAGAAATTTATTTATGAGATGTCTTTAAACCATAAAATATTCATAAATTGTTCTATAATTGATGACAAACAGGTTTTCCCTGTTTCCCATCTTAAAATAGTGATATTCACAACAAAAAAAAAATATTTAAATGCACTATGTAGAATATGTTTATTATATTAATATAATTGTACCTTGTAGAAATTATCGTCATTGTATGTTGTCATCTGTGTAGTTCAAAAATTCTCAAAGCAGTTAGTAAAACTATAAGAAACTCAAATAAAGCAAACTTAACTATATCCTGCCTACTTATTTTGATTGCCTCAGTACACTATTGTAAATTCTTGAAAAAAAGAAGAGTTTCCTTACTACGGAATAAATAACCGGAAGAGTACATCTGGATGAAACGTTCCTGGTCCAGTTTTCGTGACATCAGCTCAAATTATTTATCAGGACCAGATTTGATTTTTTGTACCATCCATACTTTGATAATTTGTTTATTATTTTCTATTATATAAACATTTGTTGTCAACCAAGGAAAATAAACTCTGTCTCCTCCCTCACTACTATATTCTAAGATTAGTATTTGTTTAATTGCGACCATTTTAATATTATTAGACATGATATAAACTTTGGTTTAAGAATTTATAGCATACTTTATTGTCATTATTGTAGAATTTCCCTGGACAGACATTTCTATAAGGACAGTTTTATTTTCTTGGAAGTCATTACTTTACCAATTTTTATTAATCAGACATTTATTTAGGGGTAAGAGAAATAAAACCGTTTTCCAGTTATTGTTTATTCTTAATTTTCACTCAATTAGAGACGTTTCGACACTACGGTGTCATTCTCAATCTTTTCTTCTCCTGCATCTTTTAACTGGAAAGTCATACTTTTAAAAATTCTTGGGAGATCATTAGTCCTCTATGGTAAATAAAATAATATTCTTTTATTTACCATGGAGGACTAATGATCTCCCAAGAATTTTTAAAAGTATGACTTTCCAGTTAAAAGATGCAGGAGAAGAAAAGATTGAGAATGACACCATAGTGTCGAAACGTCTCTAATAGAGTGAAAATTAAGAATAAACAATAACTGGAAAACAGTTTTATTTCTCTTACTCTAAATAAATGAAGAATTAAATCCAGTTTAAAAAAAAAGAAGAAAAAAAATTATAAGAATTAATCAGACATTTAAAGGGACATATAAGGAAAAAGTCCCTCTTGAGCTAATAGTTAGTGAAAATCTGTATGCAATTTCTTTAAATGGCAGAAGCCTATAGATTATACAGGGAGTTAAAAATAATTGTTTAGAATTTTATTATGCCGAATGGCATATGAAGTGTTTCACTTTTTGTATGTTAACAAATCATTATTTCAAAGAACTTATTTTTGTCTCCTGCAGTCATAAATAGTAAATAAATACAGATTTGAAATTTTTTTTTTTACATTTCTACATGTAGTCAACTGTTGTTTTTGACGAATTATTTTACAATTCTCCAAGTATCTTTTGGATAAACTTTTGGTGGTCTACTCTTCGCTGGAAAGTTCAAATAAAAATGTTAAAAAATTAGGGACAATAATTCTTTTTTTTTTACTTTAAAGTAATTCCCTTCTTCTACTGTTTAGAATTTCGATGTTAAACATAGTTCCTTATTAAGTTGAACGCAGAAATCAAATTGGTGCCCATATTTTATTTTATCCTAGCAGAATTGTGACATATGATTGGTCTTAATGATAAGAAACAATTTTTATTTTCCCTAATTAAAAAACATTTTGGAATTTAATAGTTAAAATTTCTTTGTGTGCTTAGATATTACTAATTCTACCCTTTGATTGTCATCTGCTTTGTATACACTCCATATAGACACTTAGACACTCTATTCACTTTTCTTAAAAACAACAATTCAGTAATATTCTAATTAATGAAATTTTTGGACTAAAATTAAATTGGTAAGTACATACAATACATACCATTCATACATTTAATACATATTTAAACATTTATAACATTAAGAATACATTAATAATTGTTACTTTGTTGCTTTTTCCAATTTAAATTTAATTTTAGTCAGGGTCTTTATGTTTTCTATATTTTTTAAAGACTTCTTTTCGCAACACTGATTTATGAAAATGTATTCATGCGCATAAAAAAAAAAGAACATCAATATTATAAATAATTTTAGGTATATGTTTTGGTCATATATTTTTATATAATGTTAAATAACACTTTTTTTCCTTACTCTGTAGCTCTACAGCCTGGGGTAAGCCTTGACAATATTGCTCCAGTCCACTTTGCACAGCTCTCCCGACCTCCAGTTTCTCACCCCGAGAACTGACAGGTCTAGATTTCCTTGTATATTTTAATTAGGGTATTATTTATTTTCATTGTTAAGGTAAAATCAATGAATACATGTATAACTTTAATTATTTAGGTCCTAATTAAGGGAGTAAGTATTAAATGAAAGAACAATTAAGAACTTATTGGATTTTTTATTTTATGCGGGGGGTCGAAGTAGCTCAGTGTAAAGAGCGTTAAGTTGCTGAGCTTTAAGTCCTTGGTTTGAATTTGGCTGTAGCAGATAAATAATTTCATCTTTTAACAGATATAGACAGATCTGCTGAACCTTTACTCAATATCTATAAAGTGTGTACTCTTAATTGGAAGAAAACACTGTCAGATCTAATATTTCTCATTCATGCGCTATAGTGATACAGTTTTTTTCTTGTTTAATATTAGAAAATAAACGGTTCTATATCTTCATATATTTCTTCTGCAACTTTATGAGAATTCGTAAATATTTACTTAATATATGATGTAAATAGAAAATATGTCATAATATAACATAAAATGAAATCAAGGAAAGGGTCACCTGACCTGAGATATGTGATATGAATGTAGATATATTTAAATACATCAAGGCAGTCGTGGAAAGATGTGCAAGTTGCTTCTAGTATGGATAACTTTTGTTTCATTAGTGGTGAGCGAATTTTTGTTTTTACATTATATAACGGGTAATTATAGTTATTAAGTATAGTTTTTAAAGGGAAGATCTTGTTTTTAGTTACTGATACTAGGTAAGAAAAGGTTTTGTAATCAGATCAAAATTTTGATGTGCATTTTTACCCACCTTTGTCACAGTTTCAATTGCACATTGCCAAGTGTTTTTAATTAAAATGTCAGCTTCAAGGTATCTAACCTTGGACATGCAGTTGATGGAGCCAAAGCATTGCCCAGAAAAACCAAAACTTAAATCTAAATCAAACTTACTCTAACACCTTCAACGTTCTTTATAGAAATTTTCATTTTTTTTTTTTTTTTTTGCTTTTTAGCCTTGCCCATGAAATTGACAAAATAATTCACTTGGTGCTTTTCTTCACTCCATAATATTGAATAATATTCTTGCTCATTTTATTATGCAATATTTAAGTTCTGAAACTGGTAAAAGAAAATCTTCATTTGTAGATGAAAAATACTGAAATATAAAATTTCAATTTTTTTTTAATAGATTAATTTATTGATATTTACAACTATAATAATATTATAATCACTATAAAATAATACTATAATGACTATATAATAAGTTCTACAGTAGAAGGTCTCGAGGACATCTTTTCAAACGCCTTGGAGGGTTATCAGGAATAGTATGGAAAGCAAGTTGAGAGACTAGCAGATTCAAGTGTGTATTTGGAGCTTGTCACGGAAGGATAGGTATATAGTTTGGACCAAATCAGCAACATATGGGATATTAAGATCATGATGGATTAGTTTGTTTGTGACATAATAAGGGACATTGAGGATTTTACGAAGGATTTTGGATGGTAAGGATTGGATAAGAGATGAATTGGATGGTTTAGTAGAGCCTCAAAGCTCTATTCCATAAGTCTGAATAGGTTTGATAACTGTCATGTAATTGAGTCTTTTGTAATTGATTTTCATTTTCGACGGAGAGTTCGTTCATCTGCTTTAGGTCTTAGGTCTTTCTGCAAATCGATAATATTTCCTATGTTAATGTAGATGAGCGGGTGGTCTCTCAGTGAGTAGTCAACCAGCTGTGGTTGATAAATCTTTGAGCGTGATCCAAGACAAATCACATCGCTGAAGAACCTTTCATTCTACTTTGTACTGGACCCAAGAACCCTTCATGGGTTTTAGTAGTACTGGGGGTTTTATTTATTTGTTTCTGTATAAACTCGCCCAAAAAGTACTCGGAGTTTTTCTCTGCAAAATAATTGTTCCCGAAGGTGATTTCCTCTTCGTTTGACGAAAATCTTTGTCCTCCGAGCGCAATTTTTAAATGAGGGAACAAGAATAAGTCGCTTGGGTTTAGATCTGGGGAGTAAGGCGGATGGTCAAGCAGTTCAAACCGTAATTCGTGGATTTTCGCCATGTCAACCGCTAGAGTGTGAGACGATTTGTTGTCTTGGTGAAACAGGATTTTCTTTTTCTGCAAATGTGGCCGTTTTTCCGCAAGTTCTGCCTTCAGCTTGTCAAGTAATGATGCTCAGTATGCTCCTGTAATGGTTTTTCCTTTTTGAAGATAATCGATTAAAATAACTCCATGACTATCACAAAAAAACAGTCGCCATCACTTTCCCAGCTGAAAAAACAGTTTTGGCTTTTTTTGGAACCGGTTCCCCCTTTGCAGTCCCCTGTTTGGACTGTATTTTTGTTTCGGGCGTTTAATGGTGTATCCAATAATTACAGTAATTAATCGGTGCCTAAACTGCGACAACAGTGTTGGAAATGTTCTTTGGAACACATTTTTGGCAACCACGGCACGTAACGTGCGGACAGCTTTCTCATTTCTAAATGTTGTTTTAATTTGGAGCAAACACGTTCTTTTGACATTTTGATAACCTCTGCTATCTCTCTCACTTTAATTCGACCGTCGTCTAGCACCAAAGGGTCCTCTTTGGCGATGATCGGCTGAAGCTTGTCAGACCACTCTCGTATGTCTGATACATTGATATTTCGGATGTCTGTCCGATATCAATGAGTAAACATCTTACTTGTGATATTATCCTTAACATATCTTCATGGTAATATATCACGAGCTATTGTGATGCTCATTAAATGGTAGCATCCGCCCATGGATTACACAGGCCTACGATGAAAAAACTTTTTTAATGAAAATACCTTATTCTTATGTTGTTTAGGTTGCTGAATCCAAATATGATGCTTAAAAAGTTGTATCACCCACCATTTATTCACATTTTATAGTTAAATTCATGAAATAAAGAAATATTTTTAGAATTTAACAGCTTTTTCATAGTTAAGATAACATGAAAAAATAGGTCTAATGAACAAAGATGATGTTGGCAGCACTGCTGAAACACATGCTAAACAGCTGATGTTTTGTTTATTTTCAACATAACCTCACTTTTACGTTTCCTGTACATGTGCTCAGTGCAATGTCTCATCGCGGCTGTAAAAACTCTGCTGACAGTTTTTGTTATATTTGTGGTGAGTTTGTTATTAAAAAGCACCAAAGAAACATTACAGACTTTGTGAAAAAGGTTTATCTAGCATACTTTGGAACCAAACTTGGAGACCAGGATAAACCTTGGGCACCGCATAAGGTATGTTATGTATGTGTTGAAGACCTCAGGAAATGGTCAAAAAAAGAGAAAAAACACTTTAAATTTGCTGTTCCCATGATATGGAGGGAACCAAAAAATCATTCCGATGACTGTTACTTTTGCAGTGTAGATATTACTGGTCATAACTCTAAGAACAAGAAGGTAATAAGCTACCCTAACCTTCCGTCCGCCATCCGACCAGTAGGGCATGGTGTAGATTTGCCAATCCCGGAACCACCAGAGGACTTAAATTCTATTGAAACAGAAGTATTTTCTGATGTACAGTCGGAGTTAGATGAACACGATGAAGAATTCCAATGTGTTACAGAAAATGTAGAGCCTAAATTGTTCACTCAGGTCGAGCTTAATGACTTAGTTAGGGATCTGGGCTTAACAAAAGAAAAAGCTGAACTGCTTGGCTCTAGGCTAAAAGAAAAGAACTTGCTGGCGGCTGGAACCAGCATTCATGTGTATAGGAAGAGAGAACAACAATTTTCGAAGTATTTTGAACAAGAGGGTGATTTGGTGTACTGCTCAGACATTCATGGTTTAATGAATGAGTTTGGAATTGAATACAAAACAGAAGATTGGAGGTTGTTTATTGATTCATCCAAAAATAGTTTGAAGGCAGTTTTAGCACACAACGGTAACATGTGTGCCTCTGTACCTGTCGGTCATTCTGTACATATGAAAGAGAGTTACGAAAATCTAGAAATAGTGTTAAATAAAATAGGTTATTCTGCACACGGTTGGATGATATGTGGTGATTTGAAAGTTACGTGCATGCTCCTTGGTCAGCAAGGGGGTTTTACCAAATTTCCATGTTTCTTGTGTGAATGGGACAGTAGAGCTCGGAATCAACATTGGTGCAGAAAGAACTGGCCTGCTAAGGAGTCTTTAAAGCCTGGCGAGAAGAACATTTTACGCAAAAACCTTGTAGATCCAAAAAACGTGCTCCTACCACCACTACATATTAAGTTAGGTCTCATGAAACAGTTTGTAAAGGCTTTGCCTAAAGATGGGCTTTGTTTCAAATATCTCTGTCAGAAGTTTCCACACCTTTCAGAAGCTAAACTGAAAGAAGGCGTCTTTACCGGGCCTGATATTAGAAAAATGATGATTGACGTTAACTTTGAATCCACAATGACCTCAAATGAAAAGGAAGCATGGGTTTCATTCAAGCAAGTTGTCACCAAGTTTTTGGGAAATGAAAAAGACCCAGAATATAAGGCTATTGTTGCTAACATGTTAAAAAAATTTGAACAGTTAGGATGTTTGATGAGCCTGAAAGTTCACTTTTTGAGCAGCCACCTCGATTACTTCCCGGAAAATTTAGGAGATGTTAGTGAGGAGCAAGGTGAGCGTTTTCACCAGGACGTTAAAGTGATGGAAAAACGTTACCAGGGCCGCTGGAATACCAACATGATGGGGGATTACTGTTGGTCACTTCACCGGGAAGTTCAGCAAGCTATTCATCGCAGGAAAAGCTACACAAGAAGCTTCAAGGAAAAAAGGGAAAGAAAATATAAACCAATTCCAGTTGACAAGTGAACCTTGTATCATCACATAAAATTACTATTCCAAGTATTTTACTGTAAATACAAACCATTTTTACGATTCTACAGTGTTTCATTGATTTCCCTATATACTGTAAATGGGTATTAGACTATATAATAAAATACATTTTGCTTGGAAACTAAGGGTGATACATAAAAACTACGAGCAGATTTGGATTCAGCACATAAAAATCTATCAAGATCAGCTATTAAAATTAAAAAAAGTTTTCAAAAAGGTTTTTTTTGTTGGCCTGTGTTATCGTCGAAGCCCCAACCCGTAAGATCACTCTTAACAGAATCCTCCAATCTACGCCTTGGTCTACCCCTCGGCAGTTTACCAGTCTACTCAGCAGCTTATTGACTTTTTAGGAATTTGTTTGTTACTAAACCTTGTAACTTTACAAGGCCATCTCAATCTTTACGATGATACCACTTCAATTAAATTAAAAATTGAAAACTCCCAACATTCCAGATGCTCATTTGAAATGCAGTTAAGTTTTCCATACAGCTGAGCTTACCTAAAATATTTCCAAACATTTATGAAGATACATAACTATAGATATATAAGATACATAATGTTTAGACTATGCATTCAAAGCTGTAAGCTAGATAATAATAGTGGACTAACCAGAAATTTTATTTTCACGAACAACGGACTAAACTAATCCAAATAATAAAAAGGAGGATAGTTAATTAGCTATTCATCTACTTAAAAATTAGTATAGTAGTATAATAGTAAATACAATTAATTAAATTAAAATATATGACGTATTGTTTTGAACAAAATTACTAACTTACTGTGAACATTTTTACAGGAGTCGTCCAACATCAATGAGTGTGGGCAAGAAATGTTGAAGAAAACGTTAGGTAATTAATGGCTTCTGATTAAATATGGAACCTATTTTCTGCAAAGTTAGCATAGGTTACCGTTGTGTTTGAATATAACTGTATTAATAAATATTACGATTTTAGCGACCATTAATACGTGTACCTTCAAGTACTTCAATCAGAAACATAATGCTGATTTGAAATTTTTCACCACGAAATTCCTTCCTCAATGTCTTCAGGATAACCCAAGTGACGAGGTAAGTTGGACACTTAGTAAAATATCTGTTGTAACAAACTATTTCACAACTATTGTTACTATAACCTTGATTTTCCAGATTAAGGGCCTAGTAAATAATAAGACAGATAGTGGGTTATCTGTTATCAAAAAATACCTAAATCTTTCTGAATCCCATGACGACAAAGAAGCGATAGCGTTGGCCAGAACGACAACTTTCCAAGGAGACATGCTAGTGCACAGGACAGCCCTCGAAGGGAGGCTTGATGTGATGGAGGCTCTTATAGCGTTGGATGTTGATGTAAATCCAGTGGGACCATTCGGGCGAACTCCGCTCCATTACGCATCTGAAAGAGGTGATATCGAAATGGTAAAAATACTGCTGAATAGAGGGGCCAACGAAGACGCCAAAGACTCTGAGGAACTGACTCCACTTCACTTAGCCGTCACGACTGGTTCTTTAGAAGCAGTAAAGTCTCTTCTTGCGTTTGGAGCAACCGCTGATTTAAGGAACCAAAAAGGACAAACAGCAATGCACGAAGCGGCCAAACGCGATTCACTGAAATTAGTGCAACTTCTTCTGTTCGGTGGAGCCAAGACAGAGGTGAAGGACAAGGATGGTTGGACTCCACTTCACGTAGCAGCCATAAGCGGGAGTATGGAAAGTGTTTGGGCCTTGTTGAATTACGGAGCAAACATAGAAGCGAAAGGAAAGAACGGATGGACTCCATTGCACGCAGTAGTTGTTACTGAACAAATAAAAGCTGCCAAGCTATTGATAAAGAAAGGCTGCCTACTGGAGGCAGTAGATACAGCTAAGAGGACTCCGTTGCATCTTGTAGCGAGGAATGGTTCTCTTGAAATGTTACTTGTACTTCTGGTCAATGGAGCTCTGAGTGAAGCTAAAGATGATTTCGGTCGGACTGCGCTTCACGAAGCTGCCTCCAACGGACGTACAGATCTTGTTGACGCGTTGTTAGACAATGGTGCTGATATGGAAGCGCTCGATGGATCAGGTTATACACCTCTCGAACTTGCTGCTAGAAGTTCTTCCTCTGAAGTAATAATGGCTTTGGTAAACAGGGGTGGTAATCTCGATTTTCAAGACAAAAACGGTAGAACTCCTCTTCATAGAGCTTCTTTTGAAAATCATCAGGCATCTGTGAAAATGCTATTAACTGCTGGAGCGAACAGAGGAATCAAAGACAGCGAGGGATACACGCCTTTGCTTTTGGCTGCCAAAGTGGGAGCGACCGACATTGTGAAACTATTGCTTGCTGGAGAACACACCAGCGATCCAAGTGGGATTTCTCCACTCCATCAACTAGCAGCAGAAGGGCGTAATGAATCTCTTGTGTCGCTTTTGGATGCAGGAGTGGATATAAAAAGTAAAGACGAGTCTGGGAACACTGCCTTACATTGGGCAGCTAAGTGTGGAACCTTGGAAGTGGTAAAGCTGCTGTTGTCAAGAGGAGCGGACATAGAAGCAACTAATAGCAGTGGATGGACCCCACTTCATGTTGCAGTTGCTAGAGAGGGAAGTCTAGATTTAGTAAAGCTTCTTCTTAATAAAGGGGCTAACAAGGAAGCCAAAACTAAAGATAACGAAAGTCCTCTCCACATTGCTGCAAAAAGTGGATCTGCAGATGTTATTGAATTTTTAATCAAGAGTGGAGTATCAATTGAATCAAGGGACAAGAACGTCAGAACAGCATTACAGGAAGCGGTAAATTCAGGGCGCTTGGTAGCAGTGAAGGCATTGATTTTCGGTGGTGCAAATATAGAAGCTCGAGATACATCAGGTCATACTCCTCTTATATCGGCTGCCCAAAAAGGATATAGTAAGGTAGCGAAAGCTCTATTGGATGGTGGGGCTGCAGCTGAGACGAATGGAAAAAATGGCAGGACCCCTCTTCTTTGGGCGGCGGCGAACGGCCATGAAGCCATGGTGAGCGTGTTACTTGAGGCAGGAGCAGACCTAGAGAGAAAGGATAAGTTCGGATGGACTCCGCTCCATCATGCGGCAAATGAAGGACACACCGGCGTGGCCAAACTTCTTCTGGATGCTGGAGCGAATATTGGATCGAAGGATAACGGTGGAAGTACGCCTTTGCATCGAGCGGCCTATTTTGGAAGAGCAGAAGTGGTGGAGCTACTCATTGAGCGGGGAGCCGCTACCGAAGTGAAGGGGAGATTCGGCTACACGCCCCTCCACGACGCGGCCATCAGTGGCCACGAAGAAGTCGTCCAATTACTGTTGACGGCTGGAGCGGATAGGCATGCAAAGACTAAGGATGGAAGAACGCCAGCAGACTTCGCTAGCACCTCCAGTCTCAAGACTCTTCTGACAGAACTGAGTACTGAGGGTACAAAATGATCCGTGACGTGATAACAAGACTCGGAACATAGACTAATGATGTTGCATCATGGATATGCAAATTAATTAATTGACGAATGAAAAAATAAAGAAATGTAGCTTTCCTTTAATTTATTGCAAACTTTACCTCAGAAGTATTATTTCAAGTAACATATCAAATTATTGATGCATCATGGATTTGCCAAGTCGTGCTTTACAAAATAGGATTACAAAACAATTACACATAGATGAGAAGAATTTCATAATTTTACAAAATGTATACCTGTCATAATAAAATGATGAAGGTTAAAAAATTAAAATGGTAAGCGAATGGAAAACGAGCGCTTATTAAAGCTATTGAAACCATTATCACGCAAATACGTATTCCTAAAAATAAAAAAGATGAAATGAAACCCGATGTCTGGATTCACTGGAAGTTGAACACATTTTTGTCATCAAAATTTAAAAAAAACAAGTTAAAAGAATCAGATTCTATAAATAATACAATAGGGGAAGAAAATTGTACTGTTGTGATTATGATAGTAATGTTACTTTCAGTAAAATTTAATATCTATTAAAATGTTATGTATGGTGTATACTTTTTACTTAAACTTATGTGCTGTGTTTTTTAAATTATTTTACTGGATACTAATAAAATCTGTATGGATAATTAATCTCGATAATGATTACATTATCGTTGATCAAAGTATTTTGAACTCTCCCGTAAACAAATAGTTGTTTGATGCATTTACACAAAGATAAAGATACACCAAGTTGAAGATAAAGTTGGCATTTACACCAACTTCAGGATAATATATTGTTAGCTACACTGAAACCAAATATTTCATTCTCTGTCCGGCAAACTTTTGGGAAGATTATCGTCCCCTCAAGTGTTTTTGGAACACAATACTCTTATACGTGAAGAAGTTTTTATTGTGGGTATTCCTCCTTGGTCATTTTCTGACTAACCTCAAGGTATGGCAACAAATAAAGTCTTGTATATCCCGTAAATTTGATCCACATTGCTACAAGAGTATGCCGATATTCAGTTGGGTCTCAGGTAGGCTACAACTGCGGAATCTATGTTTTTACTAGAAAAATCTCTTGCCTCAGGAGAATCTCTACGACCTAGAAGTCGATATCATGATATCGAGAACTAATGCTATTCATAATAGCGATCCAATGGTGGGAATATTTGGAAAATTTGAAGATCCAACCGGCATAAAAGAGAAATGTATTCATCATCATATCCAATTCAGTTAAAGCAGTTTCGCCTGTTCCGATATCTAGGAGGTTTTATATGATCACTCGACCGTTTTCCAGGGCGTCCAACATTTCTTCTTTCGCGTTGTCTGCAATCAAGAATGTCTTTGGGTATTTAATCAATCACCTCAATTCTCAAAACTTGTCCATGTCTCTTTTAAGGACTAACTTGGAACTAATCAGTTCCAGTTCTTCTCTGATTTCATTTCAGCAGGTTCTATTTATTTGGTTCGTTGTAAATGACCAAGTCTCGGTAATGATAAGGCAATGTTTTGTAAAATTAAAAGCTGTTTCATAATTTTGTTTTTATTTCTTGTTCGTACTAGCTGTTATGTAGACAGAGGACGCATAAATAGAAATAAAAATCTTGGAAAAGCATACAAAATTTTATCTATGCCTACAATTCCTACTTCCATGTATCATCCACATCGTGATCATCGAGCATTGCATGGCGTAATATTGATGCCTTGTAGCAAACAGAAGAGGGTGGAAGAAGAAAATCAGATATGTCTCCATGCTTCGAGCTCATGTGATTGACCTTGAGATAGATTGGGACTCTCAGCCAAGGTAAATTTTTCGTTATACTCCAAAAAATCAACCTCCACGAATAAGGACTGATATTTTGTTGACAATCAAGGCAGGGACTATGATATACATATAATGATGTGTACGGCACGCACCATTTCTTGAAAGAAATTTCGGTACTTTTCCAATCTAACGACGACCTACCCCAGCGCCCCAAGTGTCACTTTCGTTAACTACCTGCTACTGTTAGCGAAACCTTCCTTAGTCCTTTGTTATTGTTTGTGTCTAGTGGACGTTTATTTGTTTTCATGTTAGTTATACAATATGAGTTGGAATTTGATGAAGATTTTTCGCGAGGTGATTGATGAAAAGTCAGCTGTGGTATTTCTACAGGAGCGGAACGTCATACTGTGTGTTAATCAATATTGTTTATAATAAATGTTTTATTATATTTTATTATTTATTTTCTATTTTAAATATTTAAATTTTAAACATAAATAATTATATTTAACTACAATGTGATGTTTTTTGGTTAATTGTTTTGATTGTTCTGTATATACGACACCGTTTTGATGTGATATTGTTATTTTTAATGAATTTTGTTTATAATAAATGTTATTTTTTATCTTCTTATTTATTCAGTAGTTTATATATTTTTTTTTTGTATTTCTTTTATTTTTAGATATTTCTCTTTAAAAGAAAAATAGCTAAAAATAAAAGAAATACAAAAAAAAAATCATATTTTAGCTGTATATCATCTCCTATTTCATTTCCTAACAATCCTCTTGTCTGTTTACTATTTCAAATATATTTCAGGCATCATAACCTGACAGGCTGCAAATAGTTGAGGTAAGTGCCAGAGGAGCGTGCTGAGGTAGGTCGTCGTTAGATTGGAAAAGTACCGAAATTTCTGCTCTACGATTTTTTTTTTTTGCTTCAAACAATCCACTTCCGATTAAAAACTTAGGCGAAAAGATAAATAAATGCAAATACAGGGCATTTATTTCTCGCTAAGTGGCGTAAAATAAGTTGAGGGTAAAAGTAAAGATCCATTAATAGCCAGGGAGAGTTATTTAAAGATAAAGTAAACAGAGGCCTCGTGAGGTGCGCGCAGCTCGCCCTGGAGTCGGCACAATCCCTCAGATAGCGCGACTGCTCCGCCCGCCATGGAGGTTCAATCCCAGAGGTAATTATTTATACAAACTAGATCTATCCATCCATCTCTATTAGGGGAAGGGTGGGCATAGTGGCCACTCTAACGGAAACACATTTTTTTCAAGAAGTTATAATTGTTGAAAAAAAATAAAAATTACGTGTTCGGTAGCTTATTTAGTTGCATATCTATAAAAAAAATCTGTTTAACCATATCTTTGTTACTTTTTATAAAAACATTTTTTTTTTCAAAATATAAAAATTGGCCACTTTGCCCGATGGGGTAGGGCAAAGTGGCCACCCTGTGGGCCCATGTAAAAAATAATATTACAATTGCATTTAAAGAACAAATTATCTGCGTATTTTATACAAAATATTAAGTATTTAATTCAATACAAGTATTAAATTCTCTGAATATGATTTAAAGTGAAAAACAAAAAATACAACTAAGTTGAAAATTGCTTCAGAACATTTCATGAATTTTTTTATTATCCTTTTTCAGTTCATTTACAGAAGTCACATATGAACTCATCATCTTCCTCCTCACACCCAGCACAAGATTCATGAACCCAATTGTAGCAACCAGAGCACCTGATCTACCCTTCATTTTTTTTAGACTTTGAATACAAGTCATGACAGTAGAGACAATCTACATCACTCTCGTCACTAAACAAATCACGTTTTTCCACTTTTGATTTCTTTTCTCCTGAATAGGTTTATTTTTTTCTTTAGCAACTCCTTTTTTTCTTTTATTATTTCTAGTTTAATTTTCTTAAGTCTTTCTTTTTCTTCCTTTTCTGCTTTCGCAGCTTCAAGTTCAGCCTTGTAAGGGCTTGAAGTCAAAACTGCCGCCAAACCCTTTTTCCTCTTATTTTTGCGTTTGATAATTTTTGTTTTAGGGATTGGGATAATATCATGAGGGCTTACAGCAAATGAGGTACAGGGTATGGCGATTGGACTTACAGCAGATGAGGTACTGGAGATGGAGCTTGGGCTGAAGGCAGATGAGGTGTTGGGTTTAATGAGGGGAGGGGAGCCTCTAGAGATCAGAACAAATGATGTACTGGGGTCTCCAGAACCTAGAGTAGCCCTTAAGGTAATGCTCGCATTGGGTTCGGGGTCTGCAGATCTTTCTTCGTCAGGGTCCGATGACACTTGATTGAATTCAGCTGTTGTGTCAGAGGGATTGAGAACTTCTGTGGTTGTAGATGCAACAAAGTCCGCTTCAGTAAACACGTCCCTGTTAACTGGTACTATGCCACATCTTCTGAATCCCTTTACGGCAACAGTAGGGGTAGCAGCACTTAAAAATGCCTCCCCGAGGAGGCGAGAAACCTGGTATTGAGTTACTTGCCTACCAGGGTTATTGCGCAAAAATCTCTCAATTGCTTGGACATAATAAGTGTTGAAAGGCCCCATAAAGGATAAGTCCAGCGGCTGGAGCTTGTGACTGCAATGAGGAGGGATACAAACCACAGTAGTATGGCGATACCTTGCTTTTTCAATAAATTCAAGGTTCTTTGTGTGAGTTGCTTGGCCATCAAGTATTAATAACACAGGGTCATCTTTTGATGGTTTGGCAAAGGCTAAAAAGTGTTCGAACCATTGCGTAAAAATTTCGGATTGCATCCACCCTTTTGGATGGCAAGCAAAAGCTGTCCCAGGGGGAGAACCATCTTGGAGTTCAACTTTCATTCTCTGTCTGGGAAATATGACCATAGGAGGTATAAACGTTCCCCCTGCTGACATACAAACTACAAATGTAGAGAGAACTCCTCTTTCGGCAGATGTAACTGAGCCAACTTGACGTCTGCCTTTTAATGCGAAAACCTTTGAGGACTTGGACTGGACAGTCAAAAGTCCCGTTTCGTCGACATTGTACACATTGTGAGCTGGATAGAAGTGGGTTTTCTGGACATCCTCTAAAATGTCAAAGAACTTATTGACATTTACCCTGTTAAAGGCTTGATCTCTTGGTACCGAAGTCGCCTCTGGTTTTCTCAAAACCAATTCGGGGTGGCGCTGTCTAAAGCCCCTAACCCAATCTTTCCCAGCTAATTTCTTCTCATGATTGAAATTATTTGAGATATTATTTTCTTCTGCCAGTTGTTATACAAGGTTACGCAAATCGGATACTGTAATTCCAAAAAAACGTTTTTTATGTTGTAAAAGCTGCTGTTCTTGTGCTTCGTTAAAGACAGGACGGTAGTGTCCAAGAACTTTTTTGTTTTCATTAGCACACTGGTTCTTACTTAGAGCTCGACGTTTCAAGGTGTTTCTGAGCACATTAAAGGTTTTGGCAGCTGTTTTAAATGCCATACCATCTTTCACAGCATTTATAGCTCGTTGCATCGCCTGAGGGTCCCAGGACTGCTGCTGGCTTTTTCTTTTATATTTAGACACCATAACTACATCTGAAATAAAATCAAAGAGTTAGATTGTTAGTACTTTGTAGTAGCTTACAAAGAGAAGTGCGTCGTAGGCCAACTAATAGGGAAACAAATTTAGTCACAAGGCACATCTGAAGGTTCCAGTACCTATTACTGATGGCTTTTTTTGAAACATTTACTAAATATTTAAATGCTCAAACAGCGTTAGGCACATGTACCCTATAAATATTTTACATTAAAACAGCAAAATATTTAGTGTCGGGTAAAGTGGCCACGGCAGGGGCCACTTTGCCCGTTTTAGACTCTATTACTTGAATGCCACTCTGCAGGTTCACCCGTAACACCATCTCTTACTTTCACATGTGAATTTAAAACTTAGATCACACTTATTTCAATGGTTATTGTCTGCATTATATACTTGGATCGAATATGTAGTTATAATAGTTAATGCAGTGCACTTACCTTACATCAGCAACTTGAAAAACAACTAAATTGATGATAACTTCTGACCACGTGGTCTTAACAGCTTCAAGACACTACACAACACTAATGGCGGTTCTGTGGAATAGTTGAGGCGTTTATAGCCAGGTGGCAGCACTTTGAAATAGAAAAATAGCAGGTGGCCACTATGCCCGCTGTGGCCACTATGCCCACCCTTCCCCTACTATCGATATTAATTCGATAGTTCATTAAAAAAAAATTAATAGTATTTTAGTATTAGTATTAGTTATAAAGACCTCAACAAAACAACTCAATACAAATATTTCTTGGGTTTTAATATTAATATACATAAATCTGGTTTAATTTTGTTCCATAGTTAACTTATAAATTTTCTTATTGGGATAATATTTTTCTGTTGATAAGTAAATAATTATTAAGAGAGATAAACATGTTAAGGGTTGTCAAATTTCTAAGCCAACGGCTGTGTAATGAGGTGATTTCGACAACCAGTACTACAAATTTTCCATTTTATAGAGGCTGGGTGAACCCTAAGAAGAGTGTGCAGTTTGCAAAAATACGACACACAACTGAACAAATAATTTATCTAACACGGCCGAAACTTGTGTCCTTAATTCGATAATCAATCACTAATAGTTCATTAACTATTAAATTCTGTTTCACTAACCAATGAGAGAAGGTAAGTAGATGGTAAAGTTTGTATAGGTTCTAAGCCAACGGTCGTTTAGGGAGGTGATTAAGCCATGATCACGCTTAACAGTCAACGAAGCAGAGAGTCTTATTCCCTCTCTTTTTCACTCCACACCTTTTTACACACTCCCCACCTGTCTCCTAACTACACTCAATAGATTTTTTGCTTTACAGGTCAATGTTTATTATCGTTAAAATTTACCCCAAAACTTACAATTTCAATTTAAATCAGGATTCAAAATATACTAAACAATCTATAATTTACATTTTTTGTCTTGTTACTACAACTATACAGAAAAAATTGACTATAAATATATATATATATATATATATATATATATATATATATATATATATATATATATATATATATATATATAATAAAAGGCTAAACGAACCCGAAGGCTCGATGCCGATACCACCAATCTCCGTTTACAAGCCTACTCCACCCAAACCCAAACTCGCCAGATCACTCTTAACACAATCCTCCCACCTACGCCTCGATCTACCCCTCAGACTCTTCCCAGTCGGTACAGCGCCTATTAACATCTTAGGAATTCGTTCGTTACTAAGCCCAGCAACTTTACATGACTATCTCAATCTTCTCGACGCTATCACCTGAATAATATTGACCGGATGCATGCTTCGCAATTCCGCGTTATGTAATCTCCCATATTCCCCAGTGGTCTCATTATTTTTTGGACCAAATATTCTAAGTAGCACCTTATTTTCGAATACCTGAAGACGTTGTTCCGATGGCTATTTCGACTTCCTCCTTACTAGGTCCTTCTATAAATGGTTCGTACTACAAAATTATATACAAAACATAATTATTGTTTGTAAAGAAGAAACTAATGATTTTTTCTGAAAATAAGTAAAATATTTTTAAGAGGAAATAATATACAATTTAGATAAATATCAATATTTAATGGAAAACATGTTTAAGTTAAACCAAAACTATTGACACAGCTTTTCTAGTTTTTGAGTTCTGGTTTTGCAAAATTATAAAAAAAATTAATTTATTGAAATTTACAACTCATATTCTGGAGCATAGAGCATGTTTGTTTAATACATCATTTGAGAGGAGGTTCCGCACTTTCATATTCCGAAACACAGATTTGATAATTTATTACGGTACTCAAAACACTATCAATGTGATTTTTAAACTTACTCAAAATGTCCGTAGGACCTACTAAGATAATGTTATTTTCGTCTCTAATTACAGTCATTGCAGAACATACTGTGTACATGTTCCTTATGTTACTTTCGATTCTATTAGTTTCTATCTCTACTAATTACTTTTTAAGATATTATCTTTTTTTATTTTTAAGAAGTTTTGGCGTTTCAAACATCGTTTCAAAAATCTACTACTACATTGTTATTAAGAACTTTCATTTTTTGCGGCTTTTCTTTTTCCACACATATTTTGACATTCCTCGCCGAACCAGGGATTATTCTTTTTACTGTCCTTTTTCCCAATAGATAAGTTACCAGCTTCTTTAATATTAACCCTAATCTCTACCCACAAGTTTTCTCTATCTTCGTTCCGCCTAATGTCCCTAAAGCTTCAAACCTATTCTTGATCTCTAACGCGAATTGAGTTTTAATTGAAGGACCCTTCAATTTATGTGAATCAAAATTTTCCAAATAAAAGCCGTTTTCTGTTCTTTTGTTTATTATTAGTTTTTGTCGAAGTTGTAGGATAACTAATCCATGACCTGATCCACATTCTGCCCCACGATACGATCTCACGTTAGTTACGTTATTCTTCCATCTTGTTAGTATCAAAACTTGATGTTCAGGTGTACATATAACCCAACGCAGCTGAAATGCAACCACTGATATCCTTTCACTTAAAACTGCACATCTCATAACGCAGAAAGCCATTTATTCTTCACCAAAATCCTAAACAATAGTTTTCATAGTACGGGGTGCTAGTTTACCTGCGGATAATGAGAAAGATCCATGACTATTAGTGGTATTTAGTGAACTAAAAATGTGAGTAGGACGTTCTAACCTACGTCACATCCCTCCAGAAAGCTTGGGGGCCACCCTCATTGTTGGTCCGCGAGTCCATCGGACTTGTGGGATGCTCCTCTACGCGGTAATGAGATCCGCGCGAGAAGCAATAAAAAGCAGCTCCAAATTTTCAAGTGAGTTATGAATTGAAATTTATGGTCCGGATTATGATAATGTTAGAAATGTATGCACATTTGGGACTTATGCCGAGGTGTATTCCTTGAAATAGGATGCTTAGTAGTCCAACTAATCAAGATACGCCGTAAATGGTTAGACCATGTAATAAGAATACCTGATAGAAGAATTCAGAAGAGTTTGAATGAATATAAGCCTAGACCACGTATCACCAGTGTTGTTCAAGTTAATGTTAGAAGTAGCCATACAGAAGGCAAGGACAAACCCGAAAGGTAACATTTAAAACATATAACACAAAAACTAACATGTACAGACGATCAGCCAGAACAAAGGCAGCGCTGTCAGGTGCTTTTCAGGAATTCGAGTAGGAAGCAAGGGAACATGGGAACATGAAAATCTCAAAAGATGGAGTTGTTTGCTTATTTAACCACACTTTATGCTGCTATGGCTAATCGGACGATAATACAGTGGGAGTTCTAAATTTTACCTATCCAGGTTTAATTGGGATAGGGATTTTTAATGAGTAACTTTCATCATACAGGCTCGGGACTCCCGTGTAACTGCCAAAGAACGGCATAACCAATAGGACCACCTGCCGGGCTACGATCCCGCGATTTTGGTCTTAGTAGGTTGTTATGTTAACCACTAGACCACTAAACCACAGGTCGCCCCAAAACATGGAGTTTTCCAATCTGGAGATTACAGCTTCTCGGAATGCGATTCCTTTAAGTACCTTGAAGGAATGATAAAAAGTTACAATGACGTGGTTAATCGAGCCTGGCGCCGCTGGCAACGAATTCAATTTTGGCACAGTTGGATGTACAGTAGTACAGATAAGTTACCATTAAAATAAGATAAGTCGAAATGGAATAATATCAACCTCATCATTTAAGAACCTCTCAAGAAGGGCTAAAGAAATAATTATAAAACTATTAACCTGCATACAGTCAGTTAATGCAGCGAAACCCGCTTACAAAGCACAAGGAGGAAGCTCTTATAGCAGTGGATCCCAACCTGGGGGTTGTGAGCACAATGCAGGAGAGGGGGGGGGGGCGCGAGGCCAGTTGAAAATGAAAAATTCTGACTTAATTTTAGTTATTTATCTCTTACCAGTACTTATTTACCGTAAATTGAAACTTATAATGTTGTATTTTTTGACGGAAAAACTAAATATTCTGTTTTAAATGTGAACACTTACTGTTTTATTTTTTTTAAATATGCCCATACAATTTATTGTGGAAGGAGGGGCGTGGAAGGTTTTCATTTGAACAAGGGGTGTGCTACAAAAAAAGGTTGGGAACCACTGTCTTGAAGTTTAGGAAAGAAAAAGTTATGTTCCAGTCAGTGATGGGGAACGCATTGGAATGAGAAAAAATTCCATGCTAACGGAGTTGTTTGCGCGAGCTCAAAATTATTGCGCACATAAAAAATAGATGTCTGGCTTGGCTTGGCAGACAAAGAAGCAAAGAGCAATAAAACGAAGGAATTCACGCTGAAGTTGGCTGGGTGATGTGGAAGGTGACTTTCGAAGAATGGGAGGGCGACGATGGAGACAGAAGGCCACAGACGGGGAATATTGTAGAAAGCTGTTGGAGGAGCGTCTGTCAGTGAGTGAGAGAAGAGTATCGAAAAAGGTCTAGCTGGGTTTTGTAATTGGCAAAAAAAGAGTCGCCCGATGACGCAGGCAATTGATGCTATATGTTGAAGAGGGCCTTAAAGTGTTAGGCACGGAAGCAGAAGACTCGAAAGAAATCATTAAGTGACCCAAGTGACCTATATAGTGTGACCTATATGGTAACCCTCATGTACAGCTGTATAGTAGTACATAGTATATATATCTAAGCTACATCACATATATCACTACAACCCACGAAAGGCATTGGGTTCTGTATCAGTGATACCCAAAGGCATTGGGTTCTGTAGCAGTGATACCCAAAGGCATTTGGTTCTGTAGCAGTGATACCCAAAGTGTGCGCTGCGGTGACGTCATAAGAGCGCCGCGAAATATTCAATTAAATAATTCGACTGCTAATGTCCAATGTTAATCATCAATGGACGTTCAATAAATTGTTTGTGAATTTAATATTCGTGTTCGATTTATTTTTCAACTAACCTAACCACATGGAGGTTGTCCAGCCTCAATACAGATATTGCCGAAACAGTTGAAATTGGATATTTTGTATTATCCCAAGGAAATTAATAAGTAAAATAATTCGCTGTTAAATGGGTAATCGCTTTTAAAAAAGAAAGTTTACCACTTTTTAAGAACGTCAAAAATTTAGCAATCTGATTATTTAGGGTGCGGCAAACCAAAAGATTGGGAACTTCTGCTGTAGAGGCTGTCTTACAAAAGCTAACGGTTATCCAGAGACTTCCCTAATTACTTAATTTGGCCGAAATCCCGCTCAGCCAGCGCCTTTTAAGCATCTTGAAGTAAATGTTAATAAGTTACAATGACGGTACCATCGTGGTTAATCGAGCCTGGCGGCCGGCAACAAATGCATGTATGCATGAGCGATTCCTCCACAACCAGTGCGTTTCCACCAATTAAGATAATTCAATTTTGGCACAATTGGATTTGGGGTGTGTGGTAGTAAAGATAAGTTACTATTGCAATAAGATAAGCCGAAATGGAATAATATTAACGTCATGAAAAAGATCGCCATTCAAACTGCATAAGCTCATTTAAAAAAAAAAATTACTTTCACTGTCACTCACCTTCATTTCTCACTGTTTCTCAGTTAATACTGCTTATTACCAAACAACTAAACTTGCTGAATAAACAACTTATCAAAGCCATATGTATCATGTGCTATCTATATACCTATATAACTATATTCCGAAATGGCGAGAAAAGTCCTAGTTACCACCAAGTTAGTAAAAACATTCCACCTCCATTATTACTATAATTAAGTAAACAGATGCCTGCAGCTGTATCCTATAAAAACTTGGTATGATTTTTTATTCTCTGTCACATTGTTACCATAAAAACTTTCATTATCCTTGAGGCTAATCAAGTTGTAGTTTGGTGATTAGCTGTTGTGTGTACTTGTATGGCTCCCTTACTCCCAGCCTAAAAAAAAATTGAGGGTAGAATGACTTTTTTTATAATAAAAAAAACACTTCAAAAAAAGTCACCTTAGTTACCGTAACAGGTGAAAAATGAACCTATAATGATGAGTAAAGACATCTAATGAACTTGTACTTCACACTTTCTCTCCAAGGTTGATTTAAGTAAACCGGATTAACTGAAGGATTGATACAAATATTATATGAAAACTGGTAAAAAGAAGAATGTGGAAGTAAATAAATTTTTCTAATCTTCAAACAAAGCCTGAAGTGGAGTTAAGTATTTTGAAAAAGACCCCAACAATATAATACGACTCCGAAAGATGAAAACCAAGACAAAGACGATACTGCGATGGGCAGCTTGTCGATAATGTATTTCTGTGAAAATCTAAATATACATTTCGTCTTATCAGTCCCTTTACTTGTATCGCCGTCTATTTTCGTGGTCTTGCAGTTAATTTAGGAACTGTCTTCTTTTTTTTTGGGGGGGTGAGGAGGTCGGGAGACAATATCCGAAAATAGCTTGTTAAAGTATTTTTCCTATATATATAATTATAGGGTAGAAATGACGTATTTTTCCATTTTAATATTAGTTTTAATATTTATATTGGGGTAACTTGTGGACTAGTGGTTAGCATAACATATTGGGGTACCTAGTGGACTAGTGGTTGGCATAACAACATACTATTGCGGACTAGTGGTTAGCATAACAACATACTATTGTGGACTAGTGATTAGCATAACAACATACTATTGTGGACTAATGGTCACATTGTTACCATACAAACTTTCATTATCCTTGAGGTTAATCAAGTTGTAGTTTGGTGATTAGCTGTTATGTGTACTTGTATGGCTCCCTTACTTCCAGCCTAAAGAAAAAAAATTGAGGGTAGAAAAATTTTTTTTACATTAAAAAAAAACACTTTAGAAAAGTCACTTTAGTTACCGTAACCGGTGAAAAATGGATTTTTTTAAAAATGACCCTATAATGATGAGTAAAGACATCTGCTAATAAACTTGTAGTTCACAATTTCTCTCCAAGGTTGAAAGTACCTTTTCCATTCCACCATGGAAATCAGATGGAGTCAATGCTTGCAAAATTCGGCATATGTCAGGACGGTTGCCCCCTTCTTATTACGATACAGTCCTTCTCAACTATTCTCCTCCTATATTCCTCTGCAATGCGCCGTGTCCTTCTGTTGATCATCGAGTGCTTTGTTCAGGTTCAAAGAAAACTACCAGAGAGTTTCACGAAAGTGTAAATAACAGTGAGGCAAAGGTATGTCTTGGCATTTCTCCTCTTTAATTCTTACCTTGAAAAGGCTGTTTTATAATCAAGAATTCAGGCACTTTGTTCAACAGAGCAGTTCAGCTGCTAGCGTATGCTGATGAAATACACATCATTGGCAGATCATATCAAGCTGTACCAGAAGCATTCCTTGTTCTCGAGACTGCGGCAAAACGTCTGGGCATGATCGTAAACCAATACTCCATAAAGTTTATAGTGGCGGAATATTGGCTTTTGGTCCTTACAGGTTTGATCAGGTATCGGGGTATACATAATTTGGTGTACAAGTGACCTACCAAGACATAATCTCGACTGGGAGGCAGAAAAGAATGATCTCAGAGAATCGTTACCAAAGACTCCGCTCACAAATGCCTACCAGACTTGTCCCACAGCGCATCAAGGTAATCCTCAGCGCTCTATAAAATCCTCATCCTTCCTTTTATGACTTATGGATCTTAGACATGGACTAAAGCAACGCCTTCGTCGAATTCACATGCTCGCCTTTGAGAAAGGACAATGGAAGGCTTAGAAATAGATAAATCTGTAGCTTCTATAATGAGCATGATATAGTCTGATGTGGGCCACGTTCTTTGGATCTGTGGCAACATTACACTCATCATGAAAAGATTTGAAGGTTTGAGCTTCTATTCCAGCTGTTGCAACAATTTACTATAACGGATAAAACATTATCGCCAATCCTAGATTGTGAAGCCATAGGTCGGTGGAATTAGTAGAGACTCCCAAAGTGGCTCACCCAGCCTCCGTAAAATGGCTGCCCTAATTTGGTGGTTGAGCGTGATCTCTGTCAAATCATCTCCCTACACAACCTTAGAACCTGTACAAAATCTAGTTAGCATGTACGAATTATCGAGACATTGATTGTTCAATTATTTTCCAGTGTTTAAGGGACCCTAGATTTTGTTTTTTAGAGTTTTCCGATTGAATTTTAATTACTATTTTGTCTATTATTGACTGTCTGCTAATAATACAGATATAATCTTATTTTTATCGGTACAAGGCCTATTCCCATCAGTTAAACGCGCACAAAAAGTATTAAAAAAAACAAATGTTTAAACCCCAGACTGACCTATATTGCGTTCCACCCTCAAGACGAGTAGACTGCATAACCAATCTGTCTCTTCCAGATTCTCTTATACAATTGCTACTTTTATATTCCGCATCTTCATTTCGTAACTGGATATAATCCCTTTGGCTATATTTGTATCTCGTTTGGGAATGATGGTCCAAGATAGATTGGACGTGATTTATTTGGTCTTCACTTATTCTATTTTAAGCAGGACTTTTTTCCATTTCTTACTTGGAAACCAATGGAGTAAGCTGAGGGGAGATCAGGGTATTTCGTAAATAATTTACAAATGTAAACAACAATTTATTAATTGTTGAAATAATCTGAAAAGATGACAGTCTCGACTACAAAATTAAGAAATCTTAAACTAAAATCGGTTAATACCCTATCTCGGTAAAGAAAACCTGCATGTAAAAGAATAAGTTTTATTATATATTAATAGTATTAAATATTTTTTAATTTCAGACAATATTATTGTCTATAAATATTCTATAAATGGCAAATCAGAATAAACGCCTCAAAATCAAGCCATGTAAGCTTCTCTCTACGCAAACCTTCGTGTCGAGCAGTCAAAATTGACGACTTATCTACCTTCCAAAACTATGAGCGTTAGCTCGGACTGTACTTGGACAAAAGGCTTACAAGAAACGTACATACAAAATTAAAAAGACAAGAACTGACAAGACGCTACAAAAATTACCACATCTTCTGGACTAAAGATCTTCACTTGACTTGAGGAACAAACGACTTATCTATAACCGTATACTAAAACCTATTTTGACATATGGAGCAGAACTTGGGATTCAGCAAAACAAGTCCACATACACAATATACCAGCAGCACAGTCAAAAATTCTCAGAAAAATTTTTAATGCACCACAGTAATTCACCATACACAACGGCACGAACCGTCCCACTATAATATATATATTCATAACAAATACATAACATTCCACTCATCGACACAAAATCACCCAAACCCACTCTTTCTTCCGCTTTCCTATTCCTGTTACCTGGACTTAATAGAAAAAAATTAAAAAGACATTGGCGAAGAGATTTACTCAACTATTGGCATTTCCATTCCAAAACTTGATGTTCCAGTAGAAAAGCAAAGAGAATAAAAATTGGATCAAATTAGCTGGATGCGCAATTACGCAGGCGCAAATGGAAATTAAATAATAAATAAATAAATAAAGATATAGTGTTAGGAATAGTACAATTATATCATTTAGTATATTTGAAATGAATAAACTGTGACCACCTACTGCAATATCCCAATAAAAAAAAAAGCTATCACTACTTTATGAAGACTCTTGAGTTCAGTACATGGTTGAGACTACAGTTTCTAGGTCAATGATTGTGCTTAAAGTTGATTTGTCCGAGATGACGCTCAAACGCTGGGTATTTCTCCCAATTGAGGGTCCCACTTTATACATATATATATATATATAAGGTGGGTGAGCTCCACAAGGTCTATCCGTAGCTCTGATCAGATTAAATAAATTATCAGTCATAATTCTATTTGAAACGTCAATTGGCTAGTTATCAAGTTTCCGGTATTTTAGAGTTTTAAGGCTTGGCTCCAATTTTAATCTAATTATTAATTAATATGTTTTTTTTATCGACCGATGTTTCCAAGATAAGCAATGAGAGGCTAATCAGCCTGTGATATAGGTGACGTCACACCCTTATCTTAAGAACGGGATACTGCATTGCAGTTTATTAGGTTAAGTGCATCAGAATTCCTAACCGCTTTTCCTGAATTCTTCATCAAAGGCTTAGTGACATGTATAGGCGGTTCCAGGAGGGGAGGGGGGACACGTGCCCCCCAGACGGTGTTTTGTGTACTGTGGAGAATCCATTACAGTACATACTTATAGGCAAATCATGTGGTGATAGTTGTTAAAATAACAGAAATAACATGAGTGAAACTATTGTTTAGATATTTTAATAAACCTTTCTATAAATACTACTAGTGTATTTCTAAGTTATTGTTGATTTATTTGCCAGTCTGCCCGTTGTATGTCCCCCCCCAGAAAGAAATCCTGGATCCGCTCTTGGTGACATCCATTAACATCCGCGACCCCTAACACGTTATTTAGTTATTTCTGACCCTCCCAAATTCCGTAATTTCAAACATTGCTCTCCTGTCTTATTCTTTTAAGAGAGTGTTATATCTCATTCCTTTTTGATGCATGATTCAAAGTTAAACTATTGCTGTTGCTCTTCGTTTTTAAAGATTATTACATCTGAGTCATATTGGAATGCAATTGAATAATTATTAAAGATGTCCTCCCAAACTCCAGAATTTAAAAAATCGGTCTCCTGTCTCCTCCTTTTATGAGAGTGTTATAACTGATACATAATGGGATGGTATTGAATAATTATTGAAGATTGTTCACCTGTCAAATGAAAACAATGACAATCAGCTGATTGGCTGACAGTAAGATAATATACTTACAATGTTATGAGAGGCATGAAGAAGAACAGTACCCAGCGATACCTCTCCCTTGGCTTGATGTAATTTCCTACTGGAATAGATCCATCATCCATGTTCTTTTTAGTCTCCTCCTAGTGTTCTCAGGTATGAGAGTAGTGGCCATTTGTTGTATCAATCGGTTTTGGGTGTTCGTGCAGTTTTTCTTGAAAGCGTTTTTAGTACGCTCGTATGTGTTTGTCAACCCTACATTTTTAGGTGATAAGTCTAAGTACTTTTGATTGAAAAGTTTGCAGTCGTTTTCTGTGAGTCTGTTTAGTGACGCCGTAAATTTGTAATCATATGTCCAAACAAGTTTTAGTAGGTAAGTATACGTGTTTAATTTCTGTCTTAAGTCTAATTTGGAGTTTTTCATGAATAACGAATAAATTAAATTGAGTTTGTGGTTTAGTGATTGGCGGTTCACCCTAACGTGAGGACCCCATGTCATTCTCCTATCAAACGACTTGTAGAATTAAAAAAAAACTAATTTGTGAATGGGATAAATATGGGATGCCCTTTAGGCAGGTCAATGGAAGGAAAGCTCTCAGTATTCGTCATCTTGGATGTGTATCCGTTCACGTCGGTCTGTGGTAGGTCTGTTTCTTTAAATTTTTTTCCATTAAAATCAAAATAGTTGTAAACTGATTAAAAGTCCTTAACCAGCAATATGAAAGAATCGAAATATTTATCTTGACCTCCTTTAAATTTTCGCTTAAAAGCAGTCCAGTCCTTGCCTTGTACTGAACTACGCAGCACAGCAAGTACTATTTTTTAATAGATGTATCTTTTAGAGCAATGGGCTATTTAAAACTGAAATAACCAATCAATAAACTGTTACAGCGGTACCCGACGTTTTTAGTTGTGCGGACCACTTAAAATAAATATACAATAAGTACGAACCACCAATAGATTGATTTGGAGGGGAGATTCTAATCACGGCTTACAAGCAAGTGGGTAACTCAATTTTTTTTTATCTACTCTGTCATATGTCAGCCTACTATATCCAAGATCGCGAGTTCGCAGCCCGGCTGGTGGTGGCCTTAGAATTTTTTAAAGGAATTAAAATCCTTATTTATGCTGTCCATTTGATCGGACGTAAAATGGAGTTTCCGACCCTGTAAGGTACTCGGTAAAGGCCTCTATCCTAATTATATCTGGATATTTTTTTTAATTTATTGATATTTACAACAATAATAATATTACAATAAGTAAATCTGCTATATGTACAATACGACTTGAAAAACACTTGTGGAGAAACTACCCATCGGTAGCACTCCAAAAAAGTTCTATAGTAGATGGTCTCGAGGCCATCTTCTTTTCAGACGCCTCGGAGGGTTATAAGGAATAGTATGGGAAGCAAGATGAGAGACTAGCGGATTCAAGTGTGTATGGAGCTTGTCATGGAAGGATAGGTATCTTGTTTGGGCCAAATCAGTAACATATGGGATATTAAGATCATGATGGATGAGTTTGTTTGTGACATAATAAGGAGCATTGATGATTTTACGAAGGATTTTGGATTTCAAGGATTGAATACGAGATGAATTGGATGTTTAGTAGAGCCTCAAAGCTCAACTCCGTATGTCCAAATAGGCCTGATAACTGTCATGTAAATGAGTCTTTTGTAATTAATTGGGAGCTTAAAGCGTTTGTCCAGTAAATGTTGAAGTAGGCGAAAACGACGAGCAGTTTCTTGTCTTTTCAGTCTTGTATGAGGATTCCAAGTGAGACGTTTGTCCAGATGGAGTCCTAGGCAACGTACCTGTTCGACAGGGTTCAGAGGAATATTATTAAAGGATACAATAGGGCAGGAATTTGTAGGTTTATGACGAAGGGTGAAGGTAATTTGATGGAATTTGTTTGGATTAATATCTGGATATTTAAAATTAAGGAGTCCCACTGTAGCATCGTCCGATTGGCGTTAAACGACAAAAACTAACAAACACTAATACATTAAGCCAAATGCATATCTCTATGTGGTTGTGTTTGAGAGTGTACGTGGACATTATTGCATAAAGTTCTTATTAAAGGAAAAATGGAATTGAAAACAAAAATGGAGAAATAAAAAAGTAAGTTGAAAATAAAATAATCATTAAAAAGGCTTGAAGTGGCAAGTTGATATGAAAAGGAAGCAGTTGGTAATTAGGCTGGAGAGAAGAATGGACTAAATTTACAAGTTAGGTAACTTCTCCTCAACTCCACCCAATCCTTTTCCTCCCCAGGGTTATATACAAATAGCCTCGTGACTCGGGGGTTTTAGAATCATACTCTTTGTACTCTCGCTTCGTGCTGCTAATTTTGTAATTCCATGTGATCCCTCCCGGCGGACTTCTGCCTTCTCTTCACGTGGTCTCCTTCAGTCCGCTAGGAGTTTAGGATCCGCAACGTGAAATTGGAATTGAGTTTCATAACGCTGACATCGTAATCAAAATGCAGGATTAAAAAATTAATTAGGGTTTGCCTCTCTTTGAATAACTGATATATAAAATTATGCAATATGAATATATATATTTGCATATATAGCAAAGCAAAGAGATTAGAAGATGGTCATATAAAAGATAATAAAGATATTGATAAAAATTGGGGTAAATGTATATAATCCTTTGAAAAAAGGCGTATTTACAGGGCTATTCATTCACTAAAAGTCTATTCAATGTTATGTGGTCGTGACAAAAATTTAACGATAAATTTCGCAAACAAAGTCATTTTGCCCTTTTTATAGTACATGCACCTGCCCCACATTCCCATATATTGTTTGAGTTTCGAATATAGCAAGCAGCAGACAGCAAGTTCAATAGGAGGGTTAATACAATATTAGTGCCGGTCTCATAAATGGCCATATTGTTTTCAGATTTCAGAAGGTGTTAGGTATTTGTAATAAACAAAACACGCTAATAATAATAAAAAAAATCAATGGAGAAGAATAAGAGTAGAAGAAAAAAATAAAACCAAATGTGGATATTTCGTAACAGAGCGACCTGTCGAGACAACCATTAACTAGTCTTCACTTTCACGATTTGAAGTTCTAAATTACGATCATACTCTAAGCCTTGGCATAATATTCTCTTTATATTTGGTTTTAGGCATTGTAAATTAAAAAACAGTGAAGAAGCTTGATCCACTTGAGCAGAATTAAAAGTTTTCACTGAAATGGATCAATAAATTAAAAAAAGTTTCTATTTATATTAAAAGATAGCGCCACTGTATTTGGCAGGGTAGTAGTTTCGCACTGAGCTGCTCATAATCTGAATTGATTGTGAATTTTCCAGATGATTACGGTAATATAATATAGTAGAAAATAATATTTAATCTAATTTTTACTGAGCAATATTAATAAAGATTTGATCGATTGTACAAATAAAACATGATATTGGCTTATCGATTGATTGAAAAAGGTCCTGTATAACAAAATAGCTGATTGGTTTTATAAAAATGAATATGGATGACATTGCGTTGGCGAAACGCCGGTTCACGTTGAAGGAAACGTGTGTGAAAGGAGCTCTTGAATTTAACTTTGAACAAAATAAAAACATCAAAATAACGATAAGGAATATAGGAATAGTTGTGTCCTTGATTAGAATGTGATGATGCTTCCTTTTCATATAATTCCCATTGAAGATAATATCTGTTTTTATATTTATTAATAGTCAGCTGACCTTGCATTGCTTTCCAATTTCTTGATTTGAATATATTGGATCTATATTAAACTAGCTTATGCCCGCGGCTTCGCTCGCGTGGAATTCGGCCTGCCACATAAAGTTTCGTGAAAGTTATTTATTTTAAATAAATAATTTAATTATTTTTTTTAAATATAAGTTACTCGTACATCCATAATTTCAGATGTCTAACTTCAAAACTGACGGATTCTATACAACCTTTGAACCCCCATTATATTAAAAGGGAAACCCTTGGGGTGGAATTATCCAAATTTCTATCTTAAACTATACAAAGAACCTAACTACAAATTTCAAGAGGCTATCTTCCTGATTTGTCTTTAATTATGTACTATAACGGGGGGGGGCATGCCCATGTGACCCCACATAAATCTGCCCTTGATGTAGCCTATGATTTATAGCCTATTTTATTCAATAAGTTTCATCCAAATCCGTTCAGTAGTTTTTGCGTGAATGAGTAACAAACATTCGCATTTATAATATTCGAAGGATATCAAAACAAATAGTTACACTCCTGTCCTTTCTGTTATTTTACCACAATTATCATGTGATTTTACTTTATTTATGTACTATAATGGATTCTCCACAGTACCTAGAAAACTGTCGGCAGGGGGGGCACGTGCCCCCTACCCCCTAAATCCGCGCTTGCTATAGTGTTATTTTGCTGTATAACCTATATTACTGTAAAGTTTCATCCAAATCCATTCAGTAGTTTTTGCGTGAAAGAGAGACAAACATACAAACATTCACATTTATAATATTAGTAAGATTAAGATTAGTAGGATATCAAAACAAATAGTTTCACTCATCTCTTTCTGTTATTTTAACAACTATTATCATGTGATTTGCCTTTATTTATGTACAATAATGGATTCTCCACAGTACCTAAAATACTGTCGGGGGGGGGGCAGGTGCCCCCTTGCACCCTCCCATAAATCCGCGCTTGCTATAGCCTATATGTTATTCTGATGTATAACCTATATTACTGTAAAGTTTCATACAAATCCGTCCAGTAGTTTTTGCGTGAAAGAGAGACAAACATTCACATTTATAATATTAGTAAGATTGGACGTTTGATATAAGCTACTTTATTAATTTAAATATTTATTGATTCTTCTTTTCGTAATAACATTTCCATGATCATTTGTTAATTCATCGAAAATCTTATATTGTTTAACTTGCATGTACAAATAAAATATTTTTTCCCAACATAACTTCTCTCTTTTTTTCCGTGGAGTTAGTTCACGTGTAGCTAAAAATATTCGTAGAGAAGACTTGAATCAAGTGTTATTAAAATCTTCTGCACCGTTTCACGGTACACTCTAAGGAAGAAATTATTTTTCTTCATTAAAGCCAGTGAATTCGCAGAGCCTGAAGTTCTCGAAAATCGGGAAAAAAGTGATGTTTCGTGTTTGGTGGAATTTCGAAGGTTCAGGTCACTTCTGGTGTCGGGCAGATGACTTAAACCTTCACTTGTTACAAATAAGTTTATGCGTTTGTGAGAAAACAGTATCGCGCGTTGGTCAACAGGACCATTTTGAACACTTTTTCATTTGACTGAGGAAAATTTATTGGAAGGTTTATTCCTTTTGCCTCATTCTTCGTACACCCTAGATATTCAACCATCAGACGATGGTTAGACCATTGACTTACTATTTAAAAGATCGTATCTTTGATAATTTACAAGAACTTAAACATTGAATATGTAGAGTTTTTATCTTAAAACTAAAAGGGAAGTACCATCCTCAAATCCAATCGTTTTTTATTATTATTACGGCGCTCCAACCAGGTTACAGGGCTTGGCCTACTCCAGAGGTCACGATCTTGTGCCGGAGGCCATCCAGTTCTTAAATCCCAGGATGTTGCGAGCATCACCTGCCAGGAGTACATTTAGCATCAAATACAATTACTCACAGAAATATTAGTGAATTTTGCAAGAAAAAATAATGTTCTTTACTTCTAAGAGTAGTCAATACTGCTTAAAATGTTTAATCTGAAATGAAGCTAATCCCACTCACAAGGACTTTTGTAATAACCTGCAACGCAAGAGGTCTTTCATCCATCCTGCCTGATTTTATAGTTCTTTTATAAATCTTTATTTTAATTAGTCTTCGTTTGCCCTGATATGGCTAAATATTGGCAGGTCTTTCTGTCATTTTTAGATTCATGGCATATCATTTGTGATTATCCATGTTATATCAATGTATCGATTCATCATACAGGCATCTGCCATACATCTATAACAATCTTGCTATAAGCGAAAGTTATGATTATTGATTTCTTTTTTATCCACGTAACTATAAGGTATATAAATATTTAATACTAATCGGTATATAATTGCAGGCCGTTGTTACATAATCCATTATATATAATGTATCCTTAAGGAGCGATGATAGTGCCAAGGGCAACTAGTTCTGTGTCAATGTTGTTCCAACCTCAGACTGTTTACGTTACGTAAGGTCGCGCCTCGTTATAAGGATCAATGGTCTTCGTTCACTGCCGCTCCCCTGTTTTTTTTTAACGTATGTGAGATGGTTGCATTTCTAATTTTTAAGCGCTGTCGTTTTAAATGTAAGGTTATAAAGTTAAGTATATAAAGAATCAGAAAAGAAAAAACTCAGGATCATCCTGTAAGAAACTATAAAGCGAATGGAAACCAAGTTGGCTAAAAAAAAAAGTATTGGATTAGAAAATTCTAATTTAGTCAAGATATAATTAGCCTATAAACTTTGAAAATTTAAAATAATCAAACTTAATTTTTTTTTTTTTTTAATTTAATTTATTGATATTTACAACTATAATAATATTACAATAAGTAAATCTGCTATATGTACAATACGACTTGAAAAGCACTTGTGGAGAAACTACCCATCGGTAGCACTCCAAAAAGTTCTATTGTAGATGGTCTCGAGGCCATCTTTCTTTTCAGACGCCTCGGAGGGTTATCAGGAATAGTATGGGAAGCAAGTCGAGAGACTAGCGGATTCAAGTGTGTATGGAGCTTGTCATGGAAGGATAGGTATCTAGTTTGGGCCAAATCAGTAACATATGGGATATTAAGATCATGATGGATGAGTTTGTTTGTGACACAATAAGGAGCATTGAGGATTTTACGAAGGATTTTGGATTGCAAGGATTGGATACGAGATGAATTGGATGGTTTAGTAGAGCCCTAAACTTAAATATTTAAAACACATCCTAACCTCAAAATCCATCAAAGACACCGACCAGAAAATGCATCCCTCTCCACTAAAACCCTTATACAACGGAATCAGTATCATATGTATATTTTACGTTTATTATATTTTTTTCTCAGCTGTTTTATTTAACATTTTCCGGTTTTTGTCCTTAAATCTCCCTTATGATTCAGTAATTACATTTGGGCCTTGGTGGTGGGGTGCTTTCTCTGACTGGTAACTTGTTGGATTGTGAGGTTGGCATGTACTCTATTTATTTTTCACTATCGATGGTGCCTTAGTAGGCGAAATATCGCCAGGTATTGTGATTTTCAATTGTTGTTTTTTTGGAGACCTGCGGATTTTGTTATTCAGTTTTTACACTCATGTCCTTAAAAATAATTATTTTTGCTTTTTATTATATTTGTCTCTATTCATTCGATGTTATTGTTATGAGATGATATTATATATTGTACCGATAAAACAGAAGTAAAACTTGACGTTCATTTTTGTTGTGTTTCTGCTTTAGTAGACCCCTAAAGCATACACAGAAATATTTGGAGGCTATGTCCTAAGTGGCAAAAACTCTGTATATTTTTCCTTTAATTTTATTTTTATAAATTGTCAATAGACATACCTACCTATAATGTGAAGCAGAGTAGACAATTAACAGATTGGGTTTCGAAATGCTCTTGGCATAAGAGAAGTGATGTTCTGCTCCCAAGTACTCTTCCAAAGGTGCAGAGATGTGAACAAAGATGTACACAATAATTGGTGGATTGCTCGACAATTCATAGCCAAATGCTACTTATGTTCTTTTTTGCTGTAAGGTGCGTGGACATTGCGGATACACTAATGAGAAGGCTTGAAGGCGCTTGAGATGTGGATATACCGGCGCATTCTCAAAATATCGGATACTGAATCCGGAATTACTAAAGAAAGGAAATAGCTTTTACAATTGAATATCTCGATCATCTAATGAGACCAGACAAAGAGTCCAGGACGAGAGAACAAACGCGGATCCGGAAAAAGAAGACATTGATGACTCCACAAGTTACATCAGTGGTGTGGACTGGCATCATTCCAATTATCTAAAAATGTGGCTAACAGAATTAAAATCGCTGAGATGATAGCCAACGATCGTTACGGACAGGGAACATGAAGAAGGAAATAAATAACTCTATATCTATCTTACCCCCGTACCTAGGTTCGATTCTCAGCTGTTAATATTCTAGAATAAATAATTTATCTGTCTGAATTTATCGGACTTAACCAGGGACTTGTAGAACAGTAACCCAGAAGCCTTACGCACTGACCAAGCTGAGAAAAATATCTTTAATTAGCTTTGGAATGTTAAATGCTTTTTAATTACATGAACCTCTCATACAGAGATTGCGATATTGCATTCATATACATCGATATTACAAACATTATTAAAATTTCCACTATATAAATATTGATGAACTAGACTAGAACAGAGACCCATCAGGGACATTGATACCGGGAGTTATCTTAATCCCAACAGCTCAATTCCTGCACGTTACTTCCAACGTGATTCCGCTTTTATTTGCAGGAAGTGATTGTATATTATTCTCGTCAAAGTTAACTTGGAAGTGGCATTTTTATATTCAAATTATCAAATACAATCGTATAATCCAGATCAAAGAAAGAAATCTACAGATATTACTAAGGTACCTGACTTCATTTCTAGAAATAAATTGTTCTAAAAACCTTTAAACGGATATACAAGGTCAATATACCATAAATATGAGAAAAAAATAATAATTTATTTTAATTAAAAAAAATTATTTACAATTTACATGTTTACAATAACAATGAACAAATCAAATCTTCAGAAAAGAAAAATAACGAAATAGTTAATTTCAAGAGTCAAGTTTGTTCCTTGAGCCAAATATTTCCCGAAAGAAAAACTAGCGTTTCTAGTTGAACATTTAAGAATTTAGATCAAAGAGGTAGTTAATGTTATAAAAACCTAGAAGAACCAATGCTCAATACCGCGAATTTGTTTTATTTGCACAAGTGTGAGGCTACGTGTACTACCCAACATAATGTAATTAGTGATTTCAGAGAATTAAATAATGACAGATCCGGTGCCGCATCAAAGTTATATAGAAGAGAACCCTTGAGCTCTAGGAATTCCGAGTTCAACTTCAAAAGAACTCGACACTGGACAGAGACAGATCAGCATAACTCCGAGAGTTCCAAAAATTGAGGGTAAAAAAGTTCCATCAATAGTCGACATTATCGATAGTGACCATCCATAGCCATGACATATCGATATATTGATAGTAATTATCGACTATCGCCCAACCCTACCTTCAGGTCAGCTACACAATACTCTAAAAATTCAGCTTTCGTGCTCTCGTATAATTTATGTAATCTTGTATTTATGTCATATATTTTATAGCGAGTTATAAACATATATATGAATTATATGTCAAATAAGTTAAATCCTATTAATTTGGTTAACGTTGACATATCACACTTCCCAGCAAAGCCGAAATAACAACTGTAGTATCGAAACAAGAGGGCTATATTTATGCCTTTGAAGGTCGTTCGGTCAAACATCATTCAAAAAGTTATTTCCACTCGAACGAGTTACTTATGGGCGAGGGAAGCGGTGACCTTTGGATATCTTCGTCCTTCTAGAGCTCACATGTTCTGTCAGCTGACCAGAGGAATGCAAGAAGACCGTCCTTGAAGGATCCCATGTTACTCTCTCCTATCCTGTCTGCCAAAGAGGCGGAAGACAAGGACTTTCGTCACAGTTGCGTAAACCACGATAATTGTCTGCAAGAATAAAACCCAAGTTCTTTTTCTATTAGACAATAACAATTTATTATCATAAATGGATAATCAAGTAAGGAATAGAGAAAACGCTTATTGAATATATGATTAATAAATGGAAATTTATCCAATACACTATTCGTATCAGGTTATAAATAGTTCTCTTTTATATAATTCTAGCTTTTGCCCGCGACTTCGTCGGCGTAGAAATTATATTAAAATTTTAGTATTGAGATGTGTCAAAATGAAATTTAATTTAAATCAAAAGCACTGAGGAGTATTGATGATATCAACTTCGAAGCAAATCACCGCCAAAATAACTTTCTACTTTTTAATCCCGTTAGGGAAAGAATTTCAATAATATACGGAACACGATTCCATCGATTCTGTTAAAAAAGTTTTATGCAAAATTTGAAGTAGATTGGACCAATTAATCACGTTGTACCACAAATACTTTGCCCAACTGTTTCACCCCCTTAGGGGTAGGATTTCGGAAAATCCTTTCTTATCGGATGCCTAAGTCATACAATGAACACACCCTCAAAGTTTAGGTCTCTACGATCAGCTGTTTGGGCTGTACGTTGATCCGTCAGTAAGTCTTTCAGGATAAAGTATTTTGTATGCATAGATAATTTATAAAAGACTAGCTTGTGCCCGCGGCTTCGCTCGCGTGGAATTTGGTCTGCCACATAAAGTTTCGTGAAAGATCATTTTAAATAAATAATTATTTTTTAAAAATATAAGCTACTCCTACATCCAAAATATCAGATGTCTAACTTCAAAACTGACGGATTCTATACAACCTTTGAACTCCTGTTATATTAAAGGGGAAACCCTTGGGGTGGAATTATCCAAATTTCTTTCTTAAACTATACAAAGAACCTAACTACAAATTTCAAGATGCTAAGTTCCTGATTTGCCTTTAATTATGTACTATAATGGGAGGGGGGCACATGCCCCCATATAAATCTGCCCTTGCTGAAGCCTATATGTTATTCTGATGTATAACCTATTTTTCTCAATAAGTTTCATCCAAATCCGTCCAGTAGTTTTTGCGTGAAAGAGCGACAAACATACAAACTTTCACATTTATAATATTAGTAAGATTGGTTGGATATCAAAACAAATAGTTTCACTCATGTTATTTCTGTTATTTTAACAACTATGGTCATGTGATTTGCCTTTAATTATGTACAATCATGGATTCTCCACAGTACCTAAAAAACTGTCAGGAGGGCACGTGCCCCCGTGCACTCCCCCCCTTAAATCCGCGCTTGCTATGGCCTATGCGTTATTCTGATGTATAACCTATATTATTTAAGGAAGAAATAGTTGGGGGTGCAGTCAATCAAAACAAGTTATGCTTATATTACTATAAAGTTCCATCCAAATCCGTCCAGTAGTATTTGCGTGAAAGAGAGACAAACATACAAACTTTCACATTTATAATATTAGTAAGATATAACTGTCTTTGCTTTACTTACTAAAGCGTCACGCTTGTTTTAATTAAGTTAAACTTTTCTTAAATAACAAGTGATGTGTCCTTCCCAAAGATCCGGACATAATCCCAAACCATAATTCTTTCCTAAATATTTTATTTGAAAAGGAAAGACATAGCCAGGACCGGGACTCGAACCCGGGTCTTTCACCCCCCCTCCGTGGTGACGCCTCAACCATCTCGGCCAGCCTGGCTCGTTTCTCGGCCAGCCTTATCAATTCTTTTCACTGATCCTATATCTCCGGATAATTTGCGATGTATACACGGTGAGAATGTTAATTGAATATTACTCTATTTTTGGATCTTGTTGAATTTAAGTCTTTAATATTATTATAATTTATTTAATTGTTATATGATATAATTTTTTTTTAAATATTTTACTTAAAAAGAAAAGATATGGCCAAAACCGGGACTCGAACCCGGGTCATTCACCTCTCCGTGGTGACGCCTCAACCTGTAGGTAATCTGTACATGTAAATCCTATAGTGGCATCTATACTTACACACATGGCTCTCTTACAGCCAACAGTGCACAGATTTCAAGAGAAATGAAAAGCCAAAGTATGGTACCCTAAGCGAACACTTCAATCAGAAGTACTTGCATTAAATACCTACGCCAGGAGGTAACTCGAGGAGTGGCTGGAAGGCAGAAGAATTACAATTTCGTCACTGACTGTCGAATTAGGAAGCTACTTTTTTGTACAAACCATTGAGTGTGTTGGGACTGTAATGCAGCAGTACAACTAGCGCAGCACAACAGCGTTGGAGTTGAGTGGGTACTGGGTACTACAGCGCAGCACAACAGCGTTGGAGTTGAGTGGGTACTGGGTACTACAGCGCAGCACAACAGCGTTGGAGTTGAGTGGGTACTGGGTACTACAGCGTAGCACAACAGCGTTGGAGTTGAGTGGGTATTGGGTACTACAGCGCAGCACAACAGCGTTGGAGTTGAGTGAGTACTGGGTACTCTTGCATATCCGGCAACGAGGCAGCTGACAAACTACCCTAATCAGCCTCAGAAAATATGCCTTTAGCCCCTGGACCCGTTTGTAGCATCAGTTTCAGCTATACCAAGTTCAAAACTGTTCAACAAAACGGCCAAATATTGGTATGGACTTAAAAACCTCTGCATTATTAAGCAATTTCTTACTACCCCTTGCGCGGGAAGGAGTATACAGCAGTAAAATTGGACCGGGCGCATTTAGAATTATCTTACAGAGTACTATAGACTTAACAGCCACATTATAAATTTGGGCTGGCGATTACGTTGTTGTTTCTGCCGTGCTGACGACGAAATTCCCTATCAGAAAATCTCTCTTGTGTAATAGATTCACCATCCTAAGGTGGATATACAAGACTATCACTTACTAATTTCCTGAATTTGTAGTCTCTTCCAAGATCATGTTTGAAATAGTATCCCAATGTAAAACGCACAAGAGACCAACAATGATCACAGTGCATTTCACGCCTCAGAAAATAGAAAAAATCGAATATGATATCTATAACTTTCATTATTTCTCGTGGGACATGTTGCAGCCGTGATATTCTACAACTCCGTCGTAGCCTATCTGTTTCTAAGGCCTGCATTTCGTTGTTATATTTTTTTTCGAGAGGTTTTATATTTCTTCATTTATCTACTATTACTTAAATTAAGTTATAATTTGATAACCAATTAAAATATAATTTAAAAAATATATAAGTTTATATTTATTATTATTATTGGCGAAATCTCTCCAGAAATCGAAGATGTAAAGCAAGATACTCGATCAATTTTTCTTTGGGTTCTTCTTGTTCTTCAATAGGCTTTCATTCTTTCTGAAAAGACTTGTTTGTTTGTTCATTTAACGTCACTTTATGCTGCTATGGCTAATCGGACGATGCTACAGTGGGAGCTCTAAATTTTGCCTATCCAGGTTTAATTAGGATAGGGATTTTTAACGAGTACCTGACATCGTACAGGCTCGGGACCACCTTTTAACGTCCCTTCCGAAGGACGGCGTAACTAAGTATTTTTTACTCCCTTAAAAAAATCCTAGGGCCACCTGCCGGACTACGAACCCGCCATCTTGGGTTTAGTAGTTTGTTGCGCTAACCACTAGACCACAGGTGACCTCTTCGAAAAGACTTGTTTAGGCTCTTCCGACCATTAAAATATACTATACTTACCATGTAATTTTGTTTATCATGCCAATTTCACAGACAGAAATCTGCCGATTGTCGATTTGTTGTCCTTGGCAGGTGTGGGTATAAATATAAAAAGAAAAAAATAATAAATTCATATAAACAAATAATTACTAAGTAACCATGACGACACTGTTTATAACAGCTACAGTGCTGCCACCAAGGGGAAGAAAGGTACGATTCCTGGCGTCAGGTTGGCAGCACTGGAACTCACGTGTAGAGGACCGTGATCCAGTAGTTCTCTCAGCGCTGGCTTGATTTTTGACATTCATGTCTGTGTTGTTGGAGGCGAAAAGTCCTCCGAATATGAACATAGTGCTTATAATTTAACTTAAAGTGTGCCCGTTTAAAACTCTATATTTTAGGATAGAAGGGTAAGTACCTCTTTTATATATATTCTGCAGAATATATTATACTAAGAGAGGGTTTGTTTTGAAATTGAGTTCGTTTTGGACTTGGTTCAAAAATTAATTTAGGAATAATGGCAGACTGTGATAAGGAGAATCCAGACCATAGATTAATTCAATCTACTTACAAATCAACCAAGATGGACTGCCGCCTTATCAACAAATCTTTCTTTCCAAAATAGACGTAGAAACTAGAAACCTAAAATCAAAAATTATTATAAGTGACAATGTTTTTATTATTAGCTATTATACCAATAAATTCAGGTATTATAGATTTATATGGAAGTAAATAATTATATATATCAGATATCAGTTTTTAAAGTTTTATTTTCATTTCTTATCTTGGGTGTAGCCGTTGGAGCGGCCTATATCAGTTGACTGAAACTTCGACTGATTTGATTTTTGTTTTAAAAATTTTAATTGATCCCCAGTTTAAAAAAATATTACATATTATTTTTAAAAATATTGATTTTAAATTATAAATTTAATTTTCGAAAATCTATTTAAAGCTGATACAACTTAATAAATGGCTGATAAAAGAGATCATATTTTACGCTACATGAGGAATTATGTTTTAAAAAAAATATAATTTACTAGTTTACCTCTTGTTTATTTACGCCATTTTCAGTTCTATTTCTGAAAGTTTAAAATGTGTTTTATTGTTCCAAATGCTATTTAATTGTTATTAGTTACAATAATATAAATTGTATAGAAGACAGATATATTACAGTTCATCAAAGTCCTAGAACTCTAATAACTATTACAATCTCAAAGCTGCAATCTTAAAGCTCGCAACCTTGTGTTGACGTAATAGCATCTCCCATTGTTTAATTAGAATCCCATTGATATAAATAACTGATGCATTGATTTGTTTTTATTATTAATCTTTTTTTTTAAGTTCGGATAAATATTCACCTTCTTGTCCTGAAATCTTTGATAAGAGGTTTGAGGAATTGTTCGTATCTGTTTCTTATCAGTAGGTATTATTCCGAATATTCCGACAATTATTCAAAAACATTTGAGCACGTGTATAAACATGTGAATACATATTTTTAAATAAATTTAATTTGTAATTATTATTATTTCACAACACTAAATAATTACAGAGTAGCCAATATCGATATTAATAAATATAAAATTATTTAATTTTACACCATTATAAGACCTATAATTTTAGAAAAGTCTTCTAATATATTTTGGGTGGAATTTATGAATAAATAGTATAGGGGGAGGATGATTTTTTATGACCCTTAACCATTTAGACCCTTCCTTATTCTTTTTCATTTTAATCGGTAACATATTCAACGAGAAAGACATCCTGTGGAAGATTCCCCCCACTGTCGTGGTACTGGGTCGCTCCTCGGCACAATTTTCTCCTTTTTTCTTTTTCTTAGCCCCTTCGTAAATTTCTACAAAAGTGATTTCATTAAAATTGTGGATCTTTATAATATACGGATGTATTCCTCAACAAATAAATAATCTAAAAGTTTGTATTTAGTCTTTATTTCTCCACGGTTTCCACAAGTTTAAATTCTATTTAGTTTTCTTTAAACATTGACACCCCATTGAATGATATTTGAAAATCAATTTCGGTGTACAATAATGATTTCAGCTTATACCCTTTTACACTATACTTTAACTTCGACGAATATATTTATTAGATAATATTTTGTTATTTTACATAATTGCTTTGTAACTTTTCGACTGTATATTTTAAAGCTCTATTAATACTGTTAGTATTAATATATCCAGAAATTTGTTTTTCATCAAGAAAAATATAATCATTTAATTCTCCTTTATTATTTGTTAACTGTCCAATCAATTCAAAATGTATCCATTTTCAACACGACTGGCAATGGACAAATCTTAGTACGCAAACATTCTTTCTCGTACTGAATGATAATTGTTGACCTTGATGATTTATGTGGAAGAAATTGGTCCCGGTAGAGGTCGATGAATTTCTCTTAGAATTGGAGAAAACTTTATTAAATAGCCAACGTTTCGACCTACTTTGTAGGTCTTCTTCAGGGCTATATACAAAATACAGACAATTAGGAATACAAATGGTACAAATATATTAAAACTAGTATAGCAATATTTTTACCTATATTCAATTACCTGAATTCACCATACTTTTTTGTTTTTTTATATTTACTATGTTTTAATATATTTGTACCATTTTTATTCTTAATTGTCTGTATTTGCATATAGCCCTGAAGAAGACTTACGGATAAAGTAGGTCGAAACGTTGGCTACTTAATAAAGTTTTCTCCAATTCTAAAAGAAATTCATTGACCTCTACCCGGACCAATTTCTTCCACATTCTTTCTCATTCCTTCTCCTCCATATGAATTCGCATAAATATGAATCCATTGTTTCTTCGTTTGACTGAAGCCCAAAGTGATTCCACTCCCCGGGTATGAGCACCTCTGTTCAAGTCAACGAAATTTTTTGAAAGGTTAACACCGTAATGTTTATACCTCATGCCTTCAATTCCCTTTATTCCCTTATAGGCCTTCCAGCAATCAGAATATATTGTTGTCCCAGGTCGTATTGCAGCTTTAATGCGAGAAGTCAGCATTTCAGCTGTTCTAGATCGGACAGAATATAGTTTCCCTGCATACGCCTCCGATCACCCATTACTGCGGGTATATCCTTCCCACATTATATTTCCTTTTGGAGAAGCCGGATTCATCGATTTCAACACGAAGACCTTCTCCTCCAATCATTATAAGCTTTGTTAATACATATATCATTTGCACATACTTCTTTGAGATTGCTGTGTATTAATTTATGTTAATTAGCATTTATAATTAGGTTACATGTTGAATTTCTCAAACCTATGGAGTTATTTCATATAAGTAATCATAATTACCGAATGCATGCGTTTTCCGAAACGGACCCGTATAGTTGAATAAGATAAACAATTGAATAACTTGGTTTCTCTATTGTCAGCGTTGCCTACCATTGTCTTGGTCTTATTTCGTGCTCGATCAGTTGAATTGTAAATATTTTTTAAATTTAATTTGAAATTTGAAACACCCTCCTTCTTTGGGTAATACTTTCGCAAACTGTTTCATTAGCCCCAATTTGATATGAAGTGGTGGAATTAAGATATTTTTAGGATTCACTAAACTTTGTCTTTCAACAGTTTTAACTCCAGGAATAAGAGCCTTTCTGATTGGCCACGCCTGCTTGACATAGTTTTGTCTCCTGTCACGGCTGTCCCATTCACAGAGGAAACGTGGAAACTTTGAGTAGCCGAGCTTATTAAGAACAAACTCAAGATTTTCGTAGCATTCTTAAAAATGGACTGAGTGTCCAACAGGCACAGATATCGGTTACCATTGTGAAGAAGTACAGCTTTCAAACTCTTTTTTGATGTATCGATGTAAAGTCTACATCCTCTAGCTAGTTTCATATGTCATTTAGAAAAGCACGCTTGAGTTTTGACTAGTGATGTGCCGGAACGCCAACAAAGTATATCCGCGGATACGGATCCTAATATGGATATTTGGTATCAAGATCCGCGGATATATCCTCCCCGCATTATATTTCGTTTTGGAGAAGCAGGATTCATCGATTTCAACACTAAGAAATTCCCCTCCAATCATTATAGGCTTTGTTAACATATCATCTGCACATACTTCTTTGCGTTTCCTACATATTAAATTATGTTAATAAGGGTTTATAATCAAGTTACATGTTAAATTTCTCAAATATATGGAGTTATTTCATATAAGTAATCATAATTACCGAATGCATGCGTTTTCCGAAACAATTGAATAACTTGGTTTCTCTATTGTCAGCGTTGCCTAGCAACGGATCCAGGAACTACACATTGTCTTAGTCTTATTTCGTACTCGATCAGTTGAATTGTAAATATTTTTTAAATTGGATTTGAAATTTGAAAAACTCTCCTTCTTTGGGTAATACTTTCGCAAACTGTTTCATTAGCCCCAATTTGATATGAAGTGGTGGAAGTAAGATATTTTTAGGATTCACTAGACTTTGTCTTTCAACAGTTTTAACTCCAGGAATAAGATCCTTTCTGATTGGCCACGCCTGCTTGACATAGTTTTGTCTCCTGTCACGGCTATCCCATTCACAGAGAAAACGTGGAAACTTTGAGTAGCCGAGCTTATTAAGAACAAATTCAAGCATTCTTTTTCGTAGCATTCTTTCAAATGGCCTAAGTGTCCAACAGAGAGAGTCCAACTAATATTAAATCGAAGCATATCGGTTACCATCGTGTTTTGCTGTTATTCTCTTTCTACCCTGATGATGCCTGAATGGGCGAGATATTGGACAGATATTTTCTATTTCTGTTTTAGTTTGGAGACTAAGGGCTTTTCGTTGGAATTTTTCCACGGTCTTAACATTTATGTAAGGTCTCTTTTTACATTTCAATATTAATATATACTTTAAATGTATATTAATAAAATGGCTTGTTTATTGATTGTTAAACAAGCTATTATGTAGTAATTTTGTCAGAGAATTCGTGTAAAAGAATAAGTGATAGTTTTTTTTTCAAATATCGCTCTAATTTGATTATTGATTATTTCAATATTAATTTAAAATCGTTCCACATGTTATTTCAAATTTCATAAATTTTGAATCATTTAAATCGTCAAATGCAGTTAAAATATTGACAATGTAGATCCAACTTAACATAGAGATGCTTTCTCGGATGTAGGAAGAGAAGTGAAGACCTCAGGTCACTTGATACTCACAGCTGATGAATACATGAATCTCTTGTTCCATCGCTGATGATTCACGTCATCTCTTCTGATTTTCAAATCCGTTCCTTGCACCCAAGTAAAGGCAAACCCTTTTCACCTTTCGATAACATAAAGTCATGTATGGTAACAAGCATATACATAATTCTGAATACAGTGGAACGTCGATTATCCGAACTAATGTTGTCAGGGCTGGTCCAACCTAATGAATAGGAAGGGATTCAGAGAAACAAATGAAATTACCTAATTAGGTTTACAGTTCTTAGTAAATAAATAGGCATTGAAGTCAAGTTCATTTCTTGGTGTTCCCCCTTATTGACTTTCAAGGAAAAAATCATTTTATTTTCGTCAAATTTTATTTAAAATAAAAATAATTTTGCAATACGATTAAGTAACTGGATGATCTGATCAAATTAATTAAAATTACATTCTTTTATAATTTTTGGTCAATTTTTTTAGTTTTAAATATTTTTATTTTTAAAGAGAAAAGATAGGCCCTCGGCCGGGATTCGAACCCGGAACATTTGTCTTTCCGTGACAGCGCGCTACCATTTGAGCCACCGGCCGAGGGCCTATCTTTTCTCTTCAAAAATAAAAATAATTAAAATTACATTAGAAAAAAAAATGTTTTCGTTAATTGAACGTTCGGATAATCGACGCAGATCTTGAAGAAAGGATCTGGAATTCTGTTAGGAAACTAAGTACTTAAAAAAAAATAATATCAGTTCATTAAGAATTGAGAAAGCGAATAACATATTAATCCTGAAACAATAATTTATCAGCATAAGGATGAAAACCATCATCGTTGAAGGATGTCTTCCCCCCCCCCCCCACGGTAATTTGAAAACAAAAAAGTTGAAAATATATGTTTTGAATATGAATCATTGAAACTGAAGTTTCATTTCATAATTTATAGACCTAGTACAACTCAAATAACCTCAGTGCTCTTGTTAAGCGTCCAAGGTGAGGGGGGTCACGGTTGAGGCGTAAGAGAGAGAAGTTCATGGCGATGTTATGGGCTAAGGTTTGGTTCGTAATTTGAGGACGAAAGTTTGTATACAGCGAATGGTGGTACTTACATCGCTTCTTCGGCTTCGTTAGGCCTTTTATTCTTGTTATGATAATATTCCTGATTTCTTTTGGCTAAAGAGTTCCGAGAATACAGAAGATTCCTGAAAAGTGAAAAGAATTTAACATTTTTTCAATACACAAAAAGGGTCCGAAGAAGGATTGGAATATCTATCCTGGGATATTGATACGCAGTAGTCTTGGGTATTAAACTCAATGCGGTGTCAGGTACTCGTAAAAGATCCCTATCCTTGTTATATATATATATATATATATATATATATATATATATATATATATATATATATATATTATCTGGATAGGCAAAATTTAGAACTACCATCGTCCGATTTCACATGAAACAACAAACAAAGTAGCATGGCAGCATAGTTTCGGTCCTGGAATTTAGGCCACTGCAACTAACAGCAATTGCCGTCGTGTAAGAGGTTAAAGGTTGGTGAAGGTCACGTTCAGGAACACGGGGAATTGGTCGCTTCGATAGATCGATATCGATAATGGGATCGATATGGGACAGTAGTACTACAAAGAAGCTCTACATGTAGGTTATGCAAGAGGTGGCTTCCTTGCGTAACTTATAATTGGCTGAGGCGAGCTGATCTTTAGCACATGTTCCAACACCTGCATCCCCTACCTGTCGTTTTGATGATGATGTTAAAAAGCTCTTCTCTCTGAGTTTCTTTAAAATGTCCGCATTTGATTTGTTTGTCTATTGGGCAATGTACAAAAATTGAAGTATATAAAGAGATTTATTTATTAGTTAAAAATCAATTGGAAGAGACACAGAAGATGTGCACTATTATTTATACAGTAGTTGTCATCAAAGGACAATAAAAACAATCTTTTCTCCCCCATTCTAGCCACATTATCCAGCCATGACATCAAGCCTTGGCCTGCCTCTTGGTCTAGCTTCGAAGAACTTGCGTGGTCCGCGATCTTCGTCCATTCGGCACACATGTCCGAACCACTTCAACTGATTCTTCTCTAGAATGTCAGTTAGTGGTTTCACCCCTAGATCCTCTCTTATTCTGGCGTTCTTGATGTGTTCCCTCCGTGTTTGACCAGCCACTCTTCTGAGATATTTCATCTCTGAGGCGTTGCTTCTGTTCTTCAATCTGTCGAGAAGGGCCCCAGCTCTCATTACCGTATAGTAGGGTGGGAAGGTAAATTAAAAATGTGAAGTTTTTTTTCTCAACTTCACGTTTCCCAACAACAGTATTGCAGGTTTGGTAATAATTTTTGTTCGCTTTTTTAATCCTGTTGGATATTACTTGTTGAATTTTACCATTTCTGCTGAGAACTGTACCTGGGTACGTGTAGTCTTCTGCTGTCTCTATGGTTTCTCCTCCGCAAGTGATCTATCAAGTTCTTGTCCTATTTGCATAACTTAACTTTTATTTGCATTTATTACCATGCCTTTTCTCTTCTGCTTCCTCAGGTCATATATAATATAATATAATAATCAAACCTCAGGTAGTGAATGAAATGCGACTACAAATAGAAATAGAAAGAAAAGGTAATTCTGTATTTCCTGTTAGTCAATTAGAGCTAAACGAGAATTATCAAGTACCTTGACGATTACATAACGATCCAAAATAATACCAATAATCTAGATTTATGGGAATTTCAATAATATCGCATAAATCTAAATTATTGTGATATCATCACCGAAAGATTACAATAACATATTATCATATTTTATAAGGAAACAATAATCAAAGTCCCTTCAGAATAACAAAAGGCCAAAAGGCCAAAAGGCAAAAAAAACAAAACAGACTACACAATAAAAGGTACTTATTTAAGGAAGTAACTAGATATGTTTGGGAAGTGAGATGTTGAAAAAGCAAGGGTTTAAAGGAGGATAGCTCAGAAGAATGGCGGATATTAGGAGAGATTGAGTTCCAGGTGATAAAGAAACGAAGAATGTGATCAGTTTTAGTAATTGGGTGGGAAAGTTAGCGCCCAAGAAGGGATTTGGAACCGCCGGCCAAGTTTTTATTATTTATGCATATATTTTGGAACCAATAAGGGAATGGGGTAGTTGAGTTCAAAACTTGCTATGGCAATTAAATTATTCTTTCTATTAACAGCCGTTGATTGACAATGTGTTATCTGTAGATCCTCTTGGAGATAATCCTAATAAAAATATTGAGATGTGGTTCAGATTTATGTTTTTTTTAAATCTGATTTTTTTCGCTTCTCATAGAGGTTCCAAAACACTTTACATTTTCTCTTATCTTCCTAAATAGCTAAATATAATGTAGAGTTGCGAGGTTGATAATGATTGTAGAGTGGGTTGCACGTGATCTCTCTGCCCTTATGATAACCTTAAAGATAGGCCGAAACGTCGGCGGTTTCTTGACCTTAGCTTCTACCTTATCTGACCTTACCTTACCTTGACCATAGCTTCTACCTTACCTGACCTTACCTTACCTTGACCTTACCTTACCTTGACCTTAGCTTCTACCTTACCTTGACCTTAGCTTCTACCTTACCTTGACCTTAGCTTCTACCTTACCTGACCTGACCTTAGCTTACCTTGATCTTAGCTTCTACCTTACCTGACCGTACCTTAGCTTCTACCTTACCTTGACCTTAGCTTCTACCTTACCTTGACCTTAACTTCTACCTTACCTTGACCTGAGCTTCTACCCTTTTCTATATCACTCATTAATTCTACGCTAAACTATTGCCAATCCAATATTAACGTGTTTTAACTTCATACTTGAGTTGTTTGATTAGTCATGAAATATGCTTGACACATAAACATTTTATTTATCTGAATCTTTAAAACATAAGACATGTGATGTATTCAATTGTTAGTCCAAGAAAAATTTATATTTTAACTTTAATTTCACCAAACATGTACTAAGGCATGGCAATAACTCTTTTATTAAACACTTGCCAATGCTGATCTATTTCGAATAAATTGAAAAACACTCATATATTTTTCCAATAAAACAAATATAAAATGAAATGAGTAGAATTTTTATTTTACAGTTTAAGAGAAGTCGTGGCTAGAATGATCAATGTTTTATTATTGTTAGAACATATTATACATTCATGGAGAATGTGTAATATCAGAATAATTGCTCATGGAATTTATAGTAAGTGTAACATGACAAGTTGATAATAATCTTATAAATAAATCTTCTTGGAATTATTAATGGGTCAATAGACTGGAGAAGTACTTACCATGATCAGTAGCAGACCTGGATGGGTTCCAAGCTGCTATTATTATGCTAAGATGGGTTACATAATGCTAGCAAAAGACCCTGTTACCGAGAAGAAGATAAAGATAGCTCCAGAGACCCTAAATCCGTTCCCTGCCTCGTAAATACACTTGCCGATAGCCTTATCAAATCTATTTAAGGATCTTGTTATGACTTCAGCTAAATGCTGATAGGCTTATGTAAATCGACCGTTTTTTGCATTATGCGGCCAAAGAATATTTCCTAAAGATAATGGAAAAAGAATCTATATTTAATCATATATGTATATATCGTCGCTGTCAAAACAATACCGCCTATGTACACTTTGGGCGATTTTACAAAAGAGAAAAAAACGCGCCATTAGTTATATTATCTCAGGCCGCGTATCCAATAGGTTCGCGAATCAATGCCGCTCCGTGCTCCGAGCTCCCTCTTAATGGAGATGGGATTTGTAAACATGGCAGAACAGGAAGTGATCGGCAAAGTTTTGACGAATCTTGATGGAACATTTCGTCTAAGTTAGTGGCAGTCTATATTTAATTATTATTTATTTTAAAATACTACAGAAGACCACCTTGTTTTGTCGAGCTAACTTGTATGAAGAGAGAGGCAAACGCGAGTTAATGTTGGAACTTCTCAAGAATTGTGTGGGCACTACGAAAACTTATTTGTCAAAAATCTTTTTAACTTGGTGGCACTGTCTATTCAATGATTTCCGAATAATTGGAAAATAACGGATAAAGTTTAAAATTAACAGCAAGTGTACCTCTAATTTTTCTTTAATAAGGTAAAATGCTAAATGTAGATGAGTACTATTTTATATGGTCATTGATTGTAATTGTAAAATTAGACTGGGTGAAATTTGTATAACTGAGGGGTGTGGCTCATTATGTAAAGCATTGAATTGCTCTGTGGAAGGTCCCGGATTCAAATCCAGCTGTAATATATAAATTATTTAATATAATGCAATTGGGAAAACCACAATGCAAAGCCTTATATTTCAAAAATACACCCACTTACCACTCGACGTTTCGCCTATTCAGGCATTATCAAGACACCAAAAACAAAAAAGGGGGTTATGTGAATCACATCTCGAAGAAAAAGGTGCAATACATCCCAACGATCAACAGCCCAAACAGGCTCCAAACATGAGACAGCACCCCACCACCAAGACGTTCAATATACAACTCAATGTTGTTGAAACTCAAAGTTGTTTGTTGAACGTCTTGGTGGTGGGGTGCTGTCTCATGTTGGAGCCTGTTTGGGCTGTTGATCGTTGGGATGTATTGCACCTTTTTCTGCGAGATGTGATTCACATAACCCCCTTTTTTGTTTTTGGTGTCTTGATAATGCCTAAATAGGCGAAACGTCGACTGGTAAGTGGGTGTATTTTTGAAACATAAGGCTTTGCATTGTGGTTTTTCCCAATTGCATTATAATAAATAATAGTGTTTCTTTTTGAGTTTTTGGCTCTATTTTAGTAAATTATTTAATGTTTAGATCGTGGAAAAATTCCAACGAAAAGCCCTTAAGTCTCCAAACTAAAACAGAAATTGAAAATAACTACTAATATTTAGTTTGGAGACTTAAGGCTTTTCGTTTGTATTTTTCCACGGTCTTAACATTTATGTAAGGCCTCTTTTTACCTTTCCCTTTTTAATACTATACAGCTAACTGAATACAGCAAACAAGTATTTCTGTGATAATTTAAAAAATATCCAATTAGGTTGCATTATTCTCATTACTTTAACAAAACAAGAAACAAATGAATGATCTTCTCAACTGACAAATGAATAGTTTTTCTCTGTTCCGTTAACTTGTTACCCGAACATGCGTCGATTCCCACACCTGCCCTTGCACGCCTACTCGTTAACTCCTATCTCGGTATATCCGACCGCTTTTCCCTGTGTCCGTTGTTTTTTTATAGCTTTGCAGTTATTAAGCAGGAGTTTAAATATGCTATTATGACTAGTTTATGCCTCTCTTTGAGTTATTAGTTCTCCTTTTTATTGGTGGGTTGATCAGTATATTTCAAAAAGGTTATGTTTAAATGGCCCGTTCTGATACGAGATTTTTAGCCCACACCTGGGTAGAAGGAATGCCAAGAACAACTCGTACAGTACAAAGTGGAAAGTAACATCCCCCACCTAACCTTAGTGCCATTGCAACCCCCGGCATTATTGAGGTAGGCCTTTACTAATCAGGCCATTGCAACATACTACAATGTTGCCACCACAGCCAGGGAAAAATCTTACTTCTTTTACTGTTTTATTAGCCATTTCATCCCCAATCTGTACGGTCATGCCCAGGCACCCATGTGCATCAGATACCCATCACCAACTATGGTCTTTTCATTCGATTAGATTCTAGGATTATTGGAATCCAGTTTTACCAACATCATCGCTAGAATACTGTTGATTACGAATTAGTGCTATATAGATATTTTTTGTTCTATTTAATATGATTATTTTTATTATCTATTGACTTTCATTTCACATTAGAATAGAGAACATGTTTTATTTAAGCATTTTACTGTCTACTTGCTGTTGTGAAAATACTATTTTGAATTTAACATTTAACTTTTCTCATTCCCGATATTGAATTTGTATTTTTCCATTAGCTTGCTAAACTTTTTAATTCAAATAAATTTCTCAAAATCGTATAGAACTTTCTTCGATTGAAAAATAATACATGTAGAGTATATTCTACAGAGGAGTAATATCGAACTGATTTGCTTAAATGTCTTGTTAAAGCAGACAAACTATGTTATAAAATCAATATATAGATAAAAAATAAAAAGTATGCTTGTACACTCTCCTCATGATCTTTTTCGATAAATAAAATTATAATAAAAAAGTAGTTTTCTGCAAATTTAACTCGATGAATTAGTTATCTTCTAAAGGAAATTATAGCAAACGTGAGATTTACGTCTATATTAATTGCATCAATTACTCAAGTGGAAGGGGGAGGGGGGGGAATTACGTGCACTCGCTGATGGATCTCACAAGGTCTATTTTGTTTGTTGTTGGCCCTGTTTGGCGGTGTAACATATCAAGTAGCCTTTGAACCATATCGGCTAGATTGGCTTTGTAAATAATTAAATAGAATCTAAGGGATTTATGTATAAGGCATGCACTTGTGGATGGGACGTTTGTTTGTTCATTTAACGTCACTTTTTGCTGCTACGGCTAATCGGACGATGCTACATTGGGAGCTCTGAATTTTCCCTATCTAGGTTTAATTAGAATAGAGATTTTTAACGAGTACCTGACATCGTACAGGCTCGGGACCCCCGTTTAACGTCCCTTCCGAAGGACGGCGTAACTAGGGCCACTTGCCAGACTACGAACCCGCGCTAGACTACGCGGGCTCAGTAGTTTGTTACGCTAACCACTAAATCACAGGTCGCCATGTTGTTGGGACGTACTTGCAATCGTAAACTGTAACGTGGAGCATAAGGCAAGCGAATATAGCACCAAGTTTCAATATTCATCGATGACATCTTCACTAACTATCCATCAGCCATCTTGAAAAGATATCCATGTACATTTCTCCTGTTTTAGACGGATAAGGTTATTAGATTATTTCGATTGTCTTTTTATTTTTTTTTAATAAAATAATTTATTTGACATATCTATTCCAAAACAATAGGGCACTGGTGATATTGGCTACATCTTATTTTTATGAAGTCAATTAATGACAAATTAATAAGTAAGCTGGATGAAATGAAATTCATATTCCAAAAGCTATTACATAACCAAAACTGAGCCCTTCTTTATCCAGATATTGTTAGCATAATTAATCATTATATAATCGGCTTTGGTAAAGAATAAAATAACCTTTATTCACTTATTACATCAAAATTTGTTCGGTTATTTTCAGGGCTGGATTAGCCAAATCTCCACAAATCGTAAAGTTATTAACTTCAGTGATCTATTTACCTATTCTGTTTTGTTCGCGTAGCGATGCATAGTAGTTTTTTCTTAATCGACTAATCTATATTTTTTATGAATATATCATCGATATTCTCATCCGAACTTTTTTCGTATAGATTAACATTAAAATTTGAGCATCAAAAACCAATATTTCTTTATTAATATAAAATAATAATTGTTGGTGCGTGCCCATGGGCCACTTAAAATGGCAGTAACATGTTATTTACTTCCTACAAGGCAGCCCTCTTAACAGTTTTATTCATTGTTAGTTGTTATAATTCCATATTTAGTTTTATTCACATTTATTGTTTCAAACAGTCTTGTTATCCTTGAAACCTCCAAAGTGTTCTGCTTCAATTCTTCAAATTAAAAACTTCTCTTTGATCGATATATCTTACTGCTCTGCACAACAGTCCTTGTACCTCGGCCTACCTACTTGCTAGGTATGGCTTTGTACCTACTGTGCTCCACACCTCTCGGTCTGGCTCCTTTTCTATTCATCTTCGCACTCCCATTTTTTTTAGATTCTACTCCACGTCATCAATCCACAGTAAACGTGGTCTTTATTATTCCCTCTTCATCCATACTCTTCCAAAGAGCATTGGCTTGGGGAGATTGCTTGGCTCCATCCTCTCCACATCCCCAAACCATCTCACTCAACCTTCCCTGTTTAATATTCTGGAGTTCTATATTTTTTTTTACCCACAATTGAACCCTCTCCTGTCCTGGACCAAAAATCTTTCTACCCCCCCGACTGATCTCGCTCTCGGTATGCTTCGTGAGCCACCATATCTCACTCCATTCACTGTCTTCTTCTTATCTGGCATCACGACCCACTTCATAAGTCAAAGACTGCTCCAACAAAAATTGCCAGTCCTCTCTATTGCGCGCCACTGCCTTCCAATCCAAGTAGCATTCTGGAGTCTGCAGCCTCAAAATCCTCCCAACGAAGCTTGGAATGTCCTACTCGTCTTGTACCATACACTTGTTCGGACATCATTTTTAATGGGATATCGCCATGGTTCATTATCACGACATGACCAGCCCAGTGGAGTCAAGCGAATTTGATGGTGACAACATTGACGTCTTTATACATCATGCTTATTTCGGCATTTGTTCGTCTTCTCCGGGAATCCTGCTCACACACACCTCCATATATCCTGCCATACGCAAACACAGGTGTGATAAACGTCTTGTGTATCTAGTTTTAGAGGCCTTGGACAATACGCTGCTCCTTATATGCCTATTGAGTGCAAAGTATGTGCGGTTCGCAGAAAGAATGCGCCGCTCTATTTCCTCTTTTATGTTATTTTTGTAGTTGCCTTGGGATCCTAAGTAAATAACCTTTGTATACCTTTGTACTCTGGTTGAGTACTCATGTATTTCGTTTTATCAAAATTTATCCTTAGGCCTAAGCATACCGCTGATTTTTCTAGTGTTTCAAAAGGCTCCTTCACTGCGTTGAGGGATCTTCCTGCTATGTACAGATCATCTGCAAATCCCAATACTTGAGTTGATTTGTTAATTAGAGTTCCTTCGGTCTGGATCCCTCTAATTACCTTTTCAAGAGAAAAGTTGAACACGAGGCAGGTAAGGGTTTCTCCTTGTCTAACCCCCGACTCTGTTCTAAAAGTTCTTGACAGTTTTTCCAGATTTCCTCACAAAGCATATATTATCCTCCATCGTCATTTTCACTAAACGAATCAGCTTAGGAGGGATCTTTAATTCTAGCGTTGCCTTGTATGCTTCTTCTCTGTTCACAGTATCGTACGCTTGTTTGAAATCTATGAACAGATGATGAGTTGAGAACAGAAATATCATGTTTTCTCCATTAAAATAGCATGAAAATCTGGTCGACAGTCGACTTACCCTTACGAAATCCACATTAATAATTCCCTAATTCACGATAAGAGAAAGTATTTTGTATCCGCATGGAAGAAGAGATATGCCCCAATAGTCAATGCATGCTAGTGTGTCACCTTTCTTATGTATAGGACAGGCTAAAGTTTTTTCCCACTCACTAACTCTGATCATTGTCTTGAACAGAGTTATTCTGCTTTCCTGGATATGAACTTCAAACTTAGGGTTTTATGCAGGGTTGATTAAATTTATGTATCGCAGCTTGCACTTTCAATTGTTGCTTGCACACCTGCCCTAGTAGTGTTGTCGTTTGCAATATTCCCTCCTAAACACATGAATGACTTTTGGTATTATATAATTGACGATTTCCACTATCTTGATGGCATCAAATATTTCAGAACACAGGCCCATATCCATATATTTTAAAGCTGCGGCCAATGCAGTGATCGTTCTTGCTGATATTACTACATTATCTAGATACACCATGATCTGTATTACCCTCATCTTAAATACGCTGCTTCCAGGATTTGTTTTTATTCTCTTATTAGCCAACTCTAGAGCTAAGTTAACAGAAATGACAAGGGAAGGTCTCCTTTGTACTTTGAATTGTTCTGAGAGACAACCGATTACTCCGAACATGCGTGTTGTTTTTGATAGTGGCATCCTTGTGAGAGTCATTTAAACATCTGTACTTATTTTTTTCGAAATCGACATCACCTCTAATAATATCACCAACTTCAGCGCACTACAAGTAACTGAAAGAGACCAGTGTCACTTGTCCAAAATACTTCTCTATCCACTTCTCCAACTAGTTATATGAAAGATAATAAAAAACCTCCATTTAATAATAAGAATGTATGTTCTGCAATTCCTCATAGCATCTCACGTGTCGCTGATGTGGCCTGATCGATAGAATCCATTTGGGAGTTCTCGGTAAAGTCCGATACACTTACTCATCAAGTCCTTCTATAAGCTCAGACTAAATCTGATCTTGGTTTGATTTGAGTAAGAATGTTCTTCGGATTAAATATTTTCGTTCGCCCACTCATTAAGTAAGAGTTTTATTGCGCCCAGAATTTAACCTTATTCAGTGCGGATAACCATTTGAACGCTATCTATTCGTATCGATCCCCTGCAATAAACTCTTCAACAATTCTTCCAAATATCATGCATAAATGCCCTTCTTGCATGTCTTCAAGCTTTTTTGTACCTCGCTGTCTTCCTTTCTAGTTGTAAAATCTATCCTAATCTGGATATTTATGCATTATTACATTAGGTGCATAGTGCATCATGCGGTTTAACTCCTATTTGGTGCTTCTCTGCAACTTACTTCCAACATGCAGAATTTTCCTGTCTGAAACTTCCCAAATATTGCTTGGCTTATGGATCCATGAGTTTGTCCAGGCCTTTGTTGCACACCAAAGAGTGTTCTTTTGGAATCTCACCACAGCCTAAAATACGAAATTATCCTGACGAAGAAATCCTCAATGCAATAAAACAAAATAAAATTCAACAGGTTTCTTATCACAAGAGTTTTTTTAATTTTGTTAAACCGGAAGACTAATTTCTTTATGCGTAGGTTTCAAAGGTTGTTTATGGTTATATTTTTGTATAAGCGACCAGGTTATGACCCAACTAAAATAGAAGGGAGGGGGCAAATCGAACCGGTCCAGAAATAGCAGCCCCCCGCAATACATAGTGTCACCGGGCCCTGTCCTGCTCTTCAGTGTCCTCCCAACCTCTGCAAGGGCAATCTTCTCTTCCTTCACCGAGAGGGCACTAGACCAAAATAAATGTAAGCTTGTATAATTTTATTATCCGTCGGTTCGATGTCTTTTCAACATCTATCTGCGATATTGTAAGTATCCGATTACTTATGAAATCATATAGATAATTTTTAGTTATTAGTCCACTTTTGAAAACGTAGTTCAAATTATAGATATTAATTAAGGAAGCACTTTGCTAAAACTTGGTTAATATTCTCCTTTCTTAATTATTTAAAGATAGATGTGCCAAGAAATGATAAACATATCAACAAACAATGGTCCATTTAACAAAAAAAAAAAAAAAAAATCGTTTGTTTTGTTTTATTAACTTCTACCGTTTTCTCAAAATATATGAATATTTTTCTCCTAACTTTTAATGAAACTTAGTTTAAAACCATATATACATAATAGAAATTCAAGAATAATAAACATTCTTAAAATTTATAACGCTTTTAAAAAATCATCACTGGTTCTCCAAAGCCAATCAAAAGTTTTGGTATAATTTTATACTCTCAAGGAATTTAACTTTAGATTTTGAATAATATGAATAATGCAACAATAATTTAATTTTTTTTTAGAAAACAAACAAAATTATAATTAATGATAACAACTAAGATTGGATGTAAAGAAATAAAGACAAATAAGAATTTATTCATAATTTTTTTGATATTTCTCATTACTTCGTTTATTTTTTTAGTGTTTTAAAATATAAAATAATGTACAATAGTTGTAATAGTTTCTATTATTTAGCAAATGCTGTATAGACTATTTCATAAATGTTATAAAGAGCTATAGATGAAAAGTATAGTCCCAAAAAATAAACAATTAAGTCCAAAGCAGACAGAATGTTGGCTGCTACTGTTAACCTCATAGCGGGTACCAATTACTTAGCTTCTCAGGCTATGAGGCATTGTGTAACGGAGATTAAACTTTTTTTAATTAAGTGGAATAAAACCAAAACTTTGAAGAGGGTGTACTACTCTGGGAACTTAGCCGTATTATTTTTTTTTTCATTTTCTGAAATTTTCAACCTTAGAAGAACATACAAGTAAATGTGATAAGAATAAATCTACAACTCGGTAGTATGTTTGATAAGGGCCTAAATATTAGATATACTATGTTAGTGGCTCCCACTTCAGAGGATTGGCGCCAAGAGTTTTGTTTTCAAAGACACCCAATCGTATTACATCCAGAGCCAGAGGTGGTTTAAACCCGACCTTAGCAAATTGGTAACTACTGCGCCACCGTCTTGTTTCATCTCGGGTAGGAAACAACATTAAATGCTACCACAAATTTGTGTTTCTTTTAATTTTAACACCTTAGTTCGACGACAAATTAAACTACAGACAGTTTAGAGAAGAATTGGTTGACTGTAACTTCTAATATAAGGAAGAAATAGTTGGGGTGCACCCCCCAATTTTTATTGGCTGCACCTCCAACTATTTCTTTCTTATATTTTATATACAGACAGTTTAAGTCTACAGTGGTAGATGAATATAATACGATAATTACAAAGTGTAATAACAATATTCTCTTAATTATCGTTATTATTAATTGATTATTCGACATTGACTTCATAACTATATTTCCTGTTTCAGATCCGACATGGAAGAGACGGAGACCGAGAAGACCAAGGTGTCAGATTCTGGTTACTCCAACAGCTGCAGTAACAGCCAATCACAACGGAGGTAACTATTTCATTACTTTTAAAAAACTATGCTTGTACTCAGGTAGTCCTTCAAGAAATAAAAGAAACACGATTGACAAATGCTTTGTAATATACATTCTCACATAAAAAACAAATACTTCACAAAACATGATTCACATTGTTATAAAAATCGATCATATTGGAAGGTTACCGCTGAGGTTACACCACGGCCTCCTATGCGGTCTCAATTTCAATATTATGACATATCATACACAACAATCCTCCGCACATATTTTAAACTAAAACACTATGAGGAACACAAAACAACTGCACACACTTTAAACCAGCACTCAAAACCACTGACTGAAAGTTGGCGAGGGTAATTTTTTTTGTTTCCTGGTGCGCTGTGGATACCGTCTGAAATTTCTGGGGTAGTTGACTCCAATGCTGATGGACCTTGCGTAGATGGGGCAATGTGCTGGGTCATGTTCCCTGTGGCCTGGTTCTGGGCTACCTTGGTTTGAGGTTTATCTTTAGTTTGTTTGTTCCGTATTAAGAGGAGATAAGCATGCAGAATCGTGGAGATAAGGCAAGATTAAAGGAGAATGATTCTGATTCTCAGATATATGAATTCCTCTTTTATCATCTGAGTTTGACAGACAAAGATCGCTTATCGGCTCGCTGGAGATATCCATAGTTCTTGGTAGGATTTGGTCAATGTGCCGCTCGAAGTAGTTTCCTTTGAAGTCTATTTCATAATGAAGGTCTCCCAGTTTGGTTACAATCACTTCCGGTATCCACTTGTCAGTTTTGTCGCGGAACATGACTAGGCCTCCTGTTGAAAAGGTACGTAAATTTTGATGAAAAGATTACTAGTTGCCTTTCCTTCATCCTTCTCTTTAGATCCGGCTTTACAAGATTCAGTCTGGACCAATCAACTCTTCCCAGAAAGAGAAGGGATGGCCGTTTTCCCGTTGTTTGGTGAGGAGACTTGTGGTATTGAAGAAGAAATCTGTTAATATGATGCTGGATGTCGTTGCTTATTTCTCCTGAGGTGTGTAGCATTCTCTTCAAGGTCTAGACACCACATTCTGTCTGGCCATTAGTCGAAGGATGGTAAACTGCTGTGGTGCGATGAAACCGGACACTTTGTTTCTTAAGAAAATCCTGAAAATATTCTTAGCAGAATTGTGGCCCGTTGTCAGAAACGATTAGTGTGAGAACACCGAACTGAGCAGAGGCATTTTAAAGGATATTGGCTGTGGTTTGCGAAGTAGTCGAGTTTGTGATAGCAACTGTCATCCACTTAGAGTATGCATCGACGATAATCAGCTGGTTCTTCCCAGTACCGAGCAATAGTCTATGTGAATTCTTTCCCAGGGAGCTTTTGGGTATTCACAGTGATGTTAACGAAACTGAGGGGGCATTTTGGAATTCTTCAGGCAGGCAGAGCACGACTTAGCCATGGTTTCAATGTCTTGATCAATTGCCGGCCAATAAATGAGAGAGCGAGCTAAACCTTTCATTTTAACCACTCCTATGTGAGCAAGATGGAGTTCCTCTAAAAGCATTCGACAAAACCAGGGTGAGACAACAACTCTGTGGCCAAGAAAGACATCCATCGGTGGTGGTGTATTCTGTTTCTCTTCCGTTGCACCCAAGCGACTTGAGATTTTTACCCTGGCTTGAGTGGTAGCCAGTTGTTGAACTAAATTAGTTAATTGTGCAAGTTGGGAAGCCAAATTATCTACCTGTGGAGTAGTAATTATTGTAACACCACTTCAACACTTTAACTGAACTGTTAGTACTATCCTCTTCGCCAATTATTATGCTTGTACTCAGGTAGACCTTCAAGAAATAAAAGAAACACGATTGATAAATGCTTTATAATATACATTCTCACATTAAAAACAAATACTTCACAAAACATGATTCACATTGTTATACAAATCGATCATATTGGAAGGTTACCGCTGAGGTTACACCTCGGCCTCCTATGCGGTCTCAACCATTTCAATATTATTACATATCATACACAACAGAAACCATTTACTTTAACAGGTCATTTCCATTTGTTTTCTTCTGGTTGAGATACATTATAACTTGGCCACATCCCACCTCTAGCAGACAATTTTAGGGCAACAAATATCAGATCTTTTCATTTCATTTCTCGAGCACAGTAAATGAGGTATTGCATCACTACCTCCCCTCTTGAATTACATCTAGGATATTCATTGATACTTAACACAAATTTTTGGCCTCATATTTGATCAAAAATTAAAGTAGGAATCAAACATTGTATCATTAAGAACGACTGCATTCTCACTCCTGGAGCTTCTGCTGTAATTCGGCCTCAGATCGCTAGTGGGTTACTGGGTCTTGGAGTTGTCCAATGCCAATCTTATTGTACACCTTCGGTTTTCGTTTTTTACCTTTTAGGATTTGTGTGTCTGCCACCAATAACATATGATCACTTCCTACTTCAGCCCCTCGAATGACTTTTACATCTGTAAAGTACCGTCGGATCTCCCGACTGTACAGCAAATAGTCTATGATCGTATTGCCATTAAATTTGATTTCATGTATCTTCTTGGGGTAAAATGAATTTCCAATAAGGAGATCATTGTCTGTACAAAATTCTAGCAATCTTTGTCCGTTTCTGTTTACAATCCCCTCTCCCGCATGAGGCCCCATTACACCTTGAGATCTTCTGAAATCATTTCCAATGCGGGCATTTAGGTCTCCCATGAACAGAATACTTCTGCTTTGGCTTCTATATCTCTCAACGGCTCTCTCAAGTTCACTGTAAAACAGTTCCTTATCAAGGACGTTAACATCTTCTGTAGGGGCGAATAATTGCATCAGGGTAACTTTGCCTATTTTAAGGCTTATATTGGCTGTCATTATTCACGGATTGACTGGATCACATTCCTCCACTTTACTGTAAATGTTGTCACTCAGCATCAGGCCAACACCATCCTTAGCTCTGCTTTCCGGTGCGACACCCGACTATAGATTATATCCCCAAATTATTTCCATTGACCAGCCCCTTAGAAATATGTGTTTCTGTTAATTTTAACACCTTTCGACGAAAAATTAAACTTCAAATCAACCAGGACTAGTGCGTCTACTGTGGTAGATAAATATAATACGATAATTACAAAGTTTGAAACTCGTCTCGGGTAGGAAAGAACATTAATGAATGAATAAAGCCTTTATTATAAAGAGAGTTATAAAACAAGATGGTTTACAATAAACTACTAATATTTACAAAAACATATACATACATAATAAGTCTTTATAGGCCTTCCCTTATGGGAGTATGGTCTAACTTCCCGGAGTGACCAGCTCTATTGGGAAGTGGAGTTCGACATTAATTTCTGCCACTTAATTTTATTTTGAGCAATTCTTGTCCTATTTTATCTTCTTCTGTCGAATCGGCAGTTGGTGTGTGGACTTGAACAATGCTTAGGATTTTCTTCTTAAAAATTAGTCTGACTAGAGCTATTCTGTGGTTAATTTCTTTAAATTCTAAAATATTTCCTTTTAGTGTTATTTATATCAAAAAATCAAAAATCCCACAAATTATCAGCTCCCTAATATGCATTAAAATATTAATAAAATTCAACTAATAGTCTTTTAACCTTTTAACACACCATACACTTCTCCTTAAATCTATCTATTAAATACAATAATTTTAAACAAAATTTTTTTTTTTCGGATATATATAAAATAAAACTAATAGATAATCCTCAATATTTATAATAAAAAGAGTTTTTATAAAAAAATACTTCTAACGTTTTTGTTTAATTAAAGGTAAGAATTAATACGTAATGAATAAAATATAATAATCCATTATTATCATCTACTAATCCCGACAGGACAGAGTACCAGCTCCACTCATTTAGTATAGCAACTGACTATGGGATACAACTTATGTACTATTGTAAGAACAATAGCAATGTAGAAATTATAATAATTGTGGAATACATATTAACGAGGAAAGAACATTAAAACCTACCACAAATTTGTGTTTCTGTTAATTTTAACACTTTAGTTCGATGACAAATAAAACTACAGAGAGTTTAAGTCTACAGTGGTAGATAAATATAATACGATAATTACAAAGTGTAATAACAACATTACCTTAATTATTGTTATTATTAATTGACTATTCGATATTGACTTCATAACTACATTTCCTGTTTCAGATCCGACATGGAAGAGACGGAGACCCAGAAGACCAAGGTGTCAGATTCTGGTTACTCCAACAGCTACAGTAACAGCCAATCACAACGGAGGTAACTATTTTATTACTTTGAAATCATTTACTTTAACAGGTCATTCCCATTTGTTTTCTTCTGGTTGAGATACATTACCACATGGCCACATCCCACCTCTACCAGTAGCAGTCAATTTTAGGGCAAAAAATATCAGATCTTAAACATTTTATTTCTTGAACACAGTAAATAAGGTACTGCATCACTACCTCCCCTCTTGAATTACATATACGAAATTCATTGATACTCAACACAAATTTTTGGACCTCATATTTGATAAAAAAAATAATCATTAATTAATAAGAATGCACCTCATTTTATGTACAGAATCAGGTTTACTTCTCTTGTTTTATAGAAGACATAATTGTCTATAGATCATATCCCCAAATTATTTCCATCGACCATCCCCATAGAAAAAATACCTTTTCAACCTAAGTCCTCCACAATCATTCGACAAAAAGCAAACTATTTCGTTTCGTTCCTTTAAGCTATTCCGCCATCTAAACTTGTAATCTAAGTCGATACCAAGGCTTTCCCATATCCCTAAAAACAATAACAATCCTCTAGAAAATAAAAATTGTTGTTTCCCATCCTCCAAAACAAACCGATCATTTTTTAAATGATACGGTTTGGCAGTTACGAGTGCCAAGAATCGATAGTGGATCGGTAGTAACACAGTTTTCCCATCGGGTCCTTAGGCGTCCAAGCTTCTGTGTTCCAAATAGTTTCTCCGTTATGACTTTAGAAGGATCTTCCTCTGGATTCATACTACATCAATCACGTCTAAGACCTTGTACAGACTTCCCTGCTCGAGTTTTTTCTTTTTCTTCGGTCTCCGTTATCAAACACAGCCCCGTAAGTTCTCCTCAGGATCTTCCGTTCAAGCCTGCCAGTTCGAGTTTCTGAGATCTTAAGTGTCCAAGTTTCGAATTCATATGTTACAGCAGATCGAAACAAAGTTCTGTATATTCTGACCTCTTTGGATTTCGACAAATTACTAGACTGGACTTGCTTTTGAACTGCTTAGGAACAACGATTGGCAGTCAGAATACATTAGACTGCCTCTTCTCCAATGTCATTGATGGGAATCTAGTTAGAAACCTAAGTATACAAATCCTTTGTTTATCACTTCTATCCTTTGTATGTCCAACTGAACAAAACCTTCCCGGATTTCCCGCTTTGGGTTTACACAGTATACTTTGTTTTATCCGTGTTTATTAGGAGCCCTATAGGTGCTGCTGCAACTTCCAGGGCTTCCAAAGCAACCCTTACAGCCCCCAAGATCCATCCAGCGAGGGAGCAATTCAACAAATCTGTCCAGAAGTATCCCTCTGGTCTGAATACATGAGTTTCTCACTGCTGTTTCAAGTCAGACAAGTTGAATAGAGGACAGGCCAGACCATCGCCCTGACGAACTCCCGTCCCTGTGTTGAAGCTTCTTGAGAGGTCCCCGAACATACGCACCCTGCAGTTTACTCTCCATTGTCTTGCGTGTGAGTTTTACCAGTTTTGGAGATATCTGCATATTTATCATAGCTTTGTAGACTTCATTTCAGTTTACAGAATCAAATGCTTGCTGGGATTCCACAAATACATAGTGTGTACTAATTCCATACTCTCTGTTTTCTCAAAAAGCAGACTGAGAGTGAATATTTTGTCCGTTGTATATTTGCCCATTCTGAAACCACTCTGGTATTTTACTTCACATTCCGTATACGGAAGGAGTCTCCTAAGCAGCCGATAGTACCTAGCAGGCACAGGGTAGAAAACATACTCCACTATAGTTTTGGATTTTCTGGGCATCACCCTTTTTGTAAATAGGGAATATGATGGTCTTCTTCCACTACAAAGGCAACCTTTTCTCGTTCCAGGTATCCCTATGCTTCAGAAGTTTGAGTGCTATATCATCTATGTCTCGGGCCTTATTCATCTTGAATTTCGACAGAGATTACTGGATCTTCTCTCCATTAGGAGGGTCTCCAAGTTGTTTCCCGGGGAATTGCTTGATGTCTCTCTGTTTAGCAGTGCACTAAAGAATCGGCCAATCTATCTAGTGGAGGCCATAACTATCTTTTCTGTGTTCTCTTCTTTTTCCTCCTCAGATGTGTTTATTATCTTCTAGACAGAAATATATACGCCTAATATTTGTATGGGTCTTTGTATGCTTGCGTGATAGCATTTTTCTAAAGGATTCATTTTTACTTTCACCTAAGGCCTTATATTCCTAGTCAAACCAATTGTTACGCTTGATTTCTGTTGCCAATTCTAGCACCTACCCAACTGAATCGTTGATGCCTTCCTGGCGGTATTGCCATCTAGCATCAATACCGTCTTGAGCATCAGTTTTTCATATCATGACTTCAAAGGGTTCACTGAATTTGGTACTTTCTTCAGTTTAGTAGTAAACTATTTATCTAAAGTATTTTTAGTAGATTCTAAACAAAACATAACAATTAATGTTCTGGCCACTTACATGATTTTTAAATATTAAAACCAATAACTTAAAAAAAAGTTTTGATTTTGTTTTGTTTTTCTCTTACATGTGCATTATAGGCGTGCAAAGTGTTATTATGACGTTGAAGAGGTTATGTATATACCTATTTCGAAATTAGAATGTACAACTGTTCTCGATGGCCAGGTGACAATTACATAAAGGCAATGAGTTCGTAATAACAGAAGCCAGTTACGTGAGAGCTGTCAGTTAATTCTGTACTATTTTGGCAAAACCAAAGGGCTTTCATGGCGGTCGATATAATCCTCATTATGTTATTAATATCCGTTTGAGCATTAATGGCTTTGTAAGAACGTTTATTTAAAATATAATCCCAGGCTATAATTTTGGTTTCCAGGAAAATGAGCTATGTCGATCGTCACATATGCTGTATGGATTGTCTCTCCTTTCAAAAATCCCTGCTATCGAGGTCCTCCTTCCAGTGTCTTTTTCAACCTCTTAAAAAGTTGTTAAAAATAATCTAATTTTCAGTTGTTTTATTTTTCAAAATAGCTGGGGATTCCGGATCTCTTGAGTGATTTTTACAAATTGCCAATTTTAATGTTCAGTTTCCTATAACATTTTGTATACAATATTTTGGAAAATTTTAAAGAAACACCGTGGAGAGGGGCATCGAAGATCAACATTCTTTACACGCTAATTCAATTTCTTCTGGATATTAAACAAATCTTTTTAAAGGAAAGCGCTTGCGACCCACCATCCATTTCATTCTTGGAATAAGTGGTGGTATTCTCTCTCAATGTTTTTCTGGATTCTTACCAAGTCTTTGCGGCCGCCCTTCCTTTAGTGGTTGAAGGCCATGGACTATTGGTACTGGTCAATAAAATGAAAGATGACATAGGGCACCAACCAACACCTTCACAGCCGCATGTGACATAGTGTCATAGGCCCCTACTGCTCTCATTGACGCACACATTCTAAATCTCTAGATAGTAGCTAGTGGGAGGTACACCTTAACATGCCCCAACTCTACCCTAGAATGGTCCTCGTGGCTTGTTACCTAAGGGCATGTTTTCACTACTAATAGCCAAAGGTTGGTAGTAGGTAATGTTCGGCAAAAAAGAACGCTTAACCAATACTGATTATCAGACTACATTAGCCAAGAACGGTATATTCATTTTAATTCGGTTCAACATTGTCACCAGTAAGCGCCGTAAAGAATCGAGGAATGCACAATTAGGAATACAAAGTGTACTACTCATGCTTCAAGGCTTTTTTGATATCTTTTTGGAATGAATAAAACGATTCCTCCCACTTCCAAGGTGTTTAACTCCTTTTCAACAGGCTTTTTTAGCGAGAATATAATAAAAAGTAATAGGCGAATGTCCTTTTTTTCAAGGAAGCATATTTTGTAACATTTACAGCTAAAACTAGACGGTCAATCCGGATCCCAGAAAATAAAAAAAAAATTTGCCATTGCCCATGGGCTGGATTTTTTATTCTAATATTAAAAATAATATTTTCGTTTTGTTTCTAATTGTTATAAACCCAACAAAAGTTACCCACTTTTGTTGTGGTGATTGGAAAGCCCAAATAAGATTAATTGTGCATTACAGGCTGTTAGGCCTAAGGTGCGGGTAAAGGGTGGTACTGTTATTAGAATGATTGCACATTATGAAAAGGATTCTGGTATTAAATGTCCGTGCTTGCTCTTTGTCGGATGAAGTGATTACTTTATATGAAGACGTAATATCATTAAAATAAAATTCAACAACATTGACGAAATTCAGTAATTTAGCAACCCTTGAAGTATACAGAAATAAGTCAACATTTATTAACATATAAAACGGTAACAATTACAACGATATAGATGTAAGAGGACATTCAAGTGTGCTTGAACGCTTTAAAAAATTTAAATATTAGGAATCTTCTATTTTAACTCTCGTGAGCAGTCATGGTATTCATATATACCATACCTCACTCTCCCTTACAATGTTCCACGTTCCACAGTTGCTTGATGATCTTTCGTCTCTGAACCCTATTGATTACGTGCGGCTGACGTAAGAAATCTTGATATTCATTTTAATGGCCTCGCCAAATCCAGATTCCGGGTCTCACTGGCGGTACATTGGACTTTCATCAAGTCCATCTCTTAATCTTATCGGGCATACCCCTTCATTGTTTGTTATGGTACCATGGCTCAGCAATCGCTTATTTAGAATCCTGCGTTCGTTCTTTAGAAATTGATGGCAATAAAACAAGCTTAAATAAGTGGACTTTTTCCTTATGTCCCATCTATATATTTTAAATAACAGAACTACGGATCTAGTTTACTTCAGAGTTTACCTTAGATGCTACTCAAAACTAAATAATCCACCTTACGAGATCTACTCATCACCAAGCTAAGTTCATGAATTACGTTACCATTTGCATAACCTCATCTATAAAAGCAATCTGGACGCCCTATAGAGTTCTACTGACTTTTTTGGGTATTAAGACCATTCCCTTTATCTTCAAATCCTCATTCTATCCTGCTACTATCTGTTAAAGAAGCTCGAGGTACTCAGCTTGATAATCAAGATGCCCTCTGCAAACGTGTGAAACAGTATGATGAGGTGTGTGTACCATCGCTTCGCCCATTTTCATTCGTGCGTTTCAAAACATTGACAATCCAAACCATAAATTCAGTTAAGAGAAAGGCGTTGAGAGCTTCCCTTCTCAAGATGAATCATTTACAACAAAGCACCTTTTGTTGCATGATACCCTACGGCTCCTTTCGGCATTTTATTATGGCCTTTAGAAGCTTATTAGAGTACTTTAAAATTTCTTTGTTTGTCACCAAATGGAATTTCGCCTTCAGGTCCACAAAGGTCCAGTAGATGGTTCTATCAAAGAACCTGTTGGAAAGCACCTTGCTAGCATGTTAAGAGGTAACACGGCTCCAGTCGAGCACGGGAGATATCCAAATAGACGAATAATTGGAACAATTACTTTGACTGTCTTTCTTGTGGGTGAGGTTTATAACGCTGTTTTGGAGAATTTGAGAAGGATGGCGAACCTCAAATCGTTAGAGAAACCGAGACTATCTCGAAAACATAAATATCTTAGTTTGCTTCTGTCCCGGTCTTATTCTTTGTTTCACATGATAGGATCTCGATGGTCGATGTGCTTCTTATCTAGAAAAGTAATAGTTATTCTAAAGAATAAGCAATGGCGATAAAATTTGGTACTAAGTACTAAATTATAATCAGACAGACCTGTTTGGTCGGCTCCGTGCTGTCGTTCGAACCGTTACCTCTGATGGCGTTTCTCGCACAGGATGAGCTAAAAGACCCAACAGGTGAATAAAAGATCTAATCTCTACCTACAGAAATGTTATAGAGAGGTTCTGAAGAAGCAAAACACAAAATGACAAATGAGGCAATAGAACCTACATCATGTTGTACTCTTTCCAGGCATAATTATTGCCTAGCTCCCCTTTCACCACACAGTAAACACGAATGGATTTAAGAGAATAGAAAGAATAGTAGAGAAAGGGAATGATTACCACAGACTCAAAAGTTGAAGTAGATTTACACCTGTAGATCAGGTAATGAGATATTAAATTTAGAAAATCCGTATCCTTCTGTTTTGAGCTGGAAACTCACTAGCATAAGAATACATTAAATGCCTATTTTTAATTTCCTACATCAGTATTTCCTAAATCAGTTTGGATTTAGGCTCCTTTATTTCTTTGAAGTGGATGAAAATAAAATCAATTAACTTGGTAATTTCATGAAACACCAACCATAATCCACCTTTCTTCTCCTTGCCTTTGAGAATGGTGCTACGGTTATATACAAGATAATTTTAAAAGAATTTTTAAAAGAAATCTTTTAACGCAAAGCTAAGTTAAATGGAATGAAAACTGATCAGTTATTTTGTTAAAGTGGATACCAGGCATGTTCTTAGTTATGCATTATAAACGACTTGACTCTACATCATACACATAGATAAGAATATAGAAATAGGCAGCGGGGGTCCAATGCTATAGCACCTTGGCAACCTTGAATCTGCCACAGCACCTGTAAGAATATGGCCTGAGGCTCAGGCCCTGAGCAGATTGAAATTAATTTTAAGGTGTCATGCAATGAATCACCATCTTCCCAATAGCTTTAAAACCTATGGGAATGAAGTAACCTGTCCTCTTTAACAAATAATCACGCTTATGAATAAAAAATATATTTAATTTAAAATATAACCTCTTCCCAATGGTTATTTAGCATACTATAGGTTACTTATCTCAGGTAGATTCTGGACCTAGTTAGTTTGGCTGAAGTGCTATTAGTGCAAAGCATTGTCTACTCTCCTCCTTACTATAATAATAAGTTATAGTTAATAAGTTATAGTTTCTAGTATTTGCACTCAGGCAGTCTTAGGTTTTCTCCATTGCTTGTCAATACTGGAGCAAATTAATTCATTTATTTCTCTTCTGTGTCTTTTACCTTATTTTTCATGTCAATTGCCCGGAATATTTAATTAAAATTTTGTTTCTATATAATTTTCTCATCTTTGGGTAAGGTTAAATATAATTTTCTATTCCCTTCAATTACAGACTAGCAATAATCATTGCGATATTGAAATAATTGAAGGCTGTGATATGCATTGTTTGCAAAATCAAGGTGGAAAAGAAGAATAAAATGATAGGCACGTTACGTGAATAATTAAACAAAATAAGAAAATTTACTCAAATTCTCATTAGAAAACTTAACTTTTAACTAACTAAAATCTTAAATAAAATCTGTTCTTATCCTTACAAAAAATGTTTAAGGAGTAAGTGCAGACGTTGATTTGATTCTAAGTAATTCCAAAATACTGTTTGAATTAATATTTCATCCACAAATTGGCCCTTTAGAGCATCAAATTAAAAAAAAAAAATAATAATAATAAAGTAGCTTAGATTTTGTTCAATGGTGCACATTCGCTTTAGTAATAGTCTGCACATTATTAAAATCAGAAAATAAAATAGCATCCATGTTCAAACAACACTAAGTACTTAACTCTTCATTGTCCAAAACAGGCTTAGTTTTCCGTATGCTCATATCTCATATCTCAGCAATGTTCAGATGAATGTCCCCAAAAAAAATCTTATGCTCTTACCCTGGCTAAGCTTGCATCTATCTCGAATGAAATTTGAGTTAGCCCATTAACTATGCTGCATACTGTCGCATCTTTAATTTTACTCCATTAAAATGTAAATCCAGGTTCTAACTGATCATGCTGGTAGATCATGCGAGAGTGTTTATACCCAGGATTTCTGACCCACATTTTTATGTAACTGTCCTTATTTATTAATATCACCCCATTCAGATGTGACGGTTAGTGGCATTCCTCAGAATTAACCTCCCATTATTTGAATACTTTGAGTTATCGCTTGAGCATTATTAACAGATATTTACTATGTGTTGCTATGGTAAATACTATTACTTCTCTTCTTTTCTTCTTCTTTCATGGCTCTACAGGCCATCAATGAGCTTTGGTCTCCTCAATAAGCTTCAGCCAGCCCTTCCCGTCCAATGCAGGATCCTTCCAGTTCTGGACGTCAGTTATGTCTCACTGACCCCATCCAGCCATCATACCTTGGGTCGCGCTCCTCTTCTTGTGCACTTTACCTTTTCTTCAATTATTTACTTGGCCCTTCGACGCTTGTCATTCTTGTTACATGGCCAGCCCTGCGCAACCTACCAAGCTTTATTACTAATCTACTGCTTGCAAAGAGCTCTGCTGATTTTTTATATGGATAACCCTTCGATCATCTTCTATTCATATCTATTCTTCGCCTATCCTTTTATACAGCCATCATACTACACATTATTTGTATTATAAGAAACTAAATCAAATATGTGGCCTTCGTGTCTTCATTTGAATGGTCTGTATTGTTATTGTGTCTCTCAAATCAATTCTATCTTCATATCATGATCAACTCTTGCTAAAATTATCAAACTGAATATTTTATGTCTTCAAAGAACCAGAAAACAATGACATAAAATAGGCATTTCTAAAAACCTTTTTCTCTAAATATGAGACAAACATTAAAAATAATTCCTTATAATAAATGTGATTCCTGACTAATCTAAGATAGATTTTTAATGATGTTTTTTTCATTTTTTTATTAATTACTTACAAATTCAGTAATTAAATTAATGTTATTTCTTTTTAGTTCTGGAAGCTCTAAGTCTCGCCACAGCACTTCCAGTGGTAGTAGTGGTTATTGTGCACATTTAACAAATAATAAGTGAGTACAGAACATATTTTATTTCTCCTTGGACCTTTTTTGTATTTGTATCCTTTAACTTTCAAAGGGTCTGGGTGTATCCCTTCTTTATGCCAATGAATTCCCTAAATGAATTTTATCACTTGTATATTTTAAGATTTATTGCTAGTAACATTATGGTCCTAGCTAAGCACTGAAGCGAAGACCCTGTTATCAATCTGTTCAAAAATGTCTATTTGATAAAACAGAAATGAAGAAAATAATTTACCTGCTTTCTATATTCAGAACTTATTTCTGAATTAAAATGCTTAAATCAAATAAAATAACTAAATGTAGCCATAGGGTTTTTTTTTATGACAGGATATCATAACAAAAATAATAATAAATAAATAAAATGGAAAAAAATTGGTGCTTTCAGAGTCAAACTAAATGTGCAAAGAAATAGTTAAGGAGCACAAGGAATAATGAAGATTAAGAGATTATTTAAGGTTGTTTCAATCATTAAAAATCATATGTATATAACTGCACTGGCAGGAGATTAGTTTTATATCTACTTGAATCATTGATTTCTTCAGTGTATGAAAAAAAAAAAAAATCATATCTTTAGATATATCTCAACTGAAAACAAATAATGAAGTAAATGAACTGAAAAAAAATTGTACTATAATTGACTACAATGGAGGAGTTTCTGTAAGGAACAATCAGAAGTTTTTCTAGTAGGGCACATCACTAAATTTTGACACAAACCGAAAAGAAGGTGATAAAAGAAAAATTATAGCATGAACAAATAACAAGTTAAAACTTTAGGTAAGGAGAATGAGACAATTAGATTTTATCATAAAAATTAACATATTAATGATAATTGTTGACCTATGATAATTTATGTTGAAGAAATTGGTCCGGGTAGAGGTCATTTCACATTCCTATTGTATATTCAGTTTTTATTTTTTATCTGTAATACCTTAATTTTTTAACTGTCAACACTTTCTGTTTTATTGTTATTTTCTTCATGTTTTATTATTTTCTACATTATACCTTCATAATTACCTTACTGTACATCTTTATCAATTTTTTTTGCCTGTATTCACCTTCTTTTAGTTTATCTATATTTAAAATGTTTTAATATTCGTACTGTTTTCTAAAATTGTCTGTATTTTGCATATAGCCCTGAAGAAGACCTACAGCGTAGGTCGAAACGTTGGCTATCAATAAATATCTTCTGAAATTACTTGAGAATTTCATTCAGTGACCTCTACCCGGACCAATTTCTTCAACAAAAATTAACATAATTTATGCTAGACCTTACAGTTCAGTTGCAATTATGTGACTTGTTCATCTCTACCTATCTCTATATAAGTTTCCTATACACCGCACATTGGGCGACTGTGTAAGAGAGGTCTTACAATCATAATGGATAAATCTAAAAAAAGACCATACTGCATAATTTTATTTTTAATAAGTACATGAACTTTAATTTTACAGGGATCATGTTTTTAGACTAATGTTTTAAATTAATATTCGCAGGTTGCGCATCATTATTTGGTATGTTATACATTTTTATCATACCATAGCTTATTAAATTTTCAATTGATAACTATTCGACTAGTTTTTTTTTTTAATATTTCTTCTAATAAAAGGGTTATTTTATTTATGAATTTTGCAACTGCTTTACTTTATAGTAATTATATTCTATCTATATTTAGAGGGTTTTTTTTTTATTGTTATAATGAAGCCTAAAATGTTATTGCCATGGTGTAGTGACCATACTTTAATAGCTTTGAGCATTTAAAAAGCCATTTGCCTGGCACAGAGCAACGAGAAGATTTGGTAAGGTGGAGTCTGAAAACCTCCAAGTTAGTCACAAGCTGCTCCGGCCTCAATTATCCCACAAAACGTTTCGCATTACTCAGGCCACCATTAACCAAAATAGAGAACAACCAAATTCTTTTTCACTAAGTCTAGAACTTAAAAGGGTACTTAGTACTTTTTCATTAGGCCTAGTTCTGAAAAGGGAAGGTGGAACATTGGCACAAACTTGTGAAGAAAACAATATTGTCTTAGCCGAATATTTTGAAAAACTGCTCAACTATGAGGAGCCCAAAGAAATACTGGCAACACGAAGTAATACCACCAAAAAAATAGATTCAGATCCACCTGACGATGAAGAAATAGACGATATTATAGCAGCACTAAAAAACAACAAAGCATCAGGAGAAGATGCGGAATAGCGGAGATGTGGAAATTAACCGGAGATGATTTCAGAAAAAGAATCGGAAAGAATGAGGAAAAGGTGGGAAGAAAGAAGGAAGCAGAGAAGGGGTATGAAAAGAAGTGAAAATAATTATATTCGCATGGTCTCTAAGGCCGTTCTGTGAAAAACAAAAAAGAGCAAAGGGTGTGCAGATGAGAGTCGGGGTATAGTATTTGTGACTATATAAAATCTTAAAAGCTCAGCAAAGGTTAACTAGTGGACAAATGAGTTAAATATTCAGGCACACCCTATTTAATCTGTTTAATATTTTACTAACAACATTTAATAAATTCAATTTCTTTCAATATTATCTATAGTTTTTATAGGTAAAAACTCATTATTTAGATTTCTACTAATCTTAAACTAGCCTATTAAGCAATGTATTCTATAATAGAAAAATATTAAATAGCTTTTGAACCTAATTTTAAAACTTGATTGAATATATTAAAAAAATTTTAGTGAAATATTTCTTTGTTTAACAGGAATGAAACAGGGTTTTTTTTCTATGATTATGGCCTTCTTTTGTCAGTTATACATTTTTTGTGAATCTCGTCTCAAAAAATTATTTTAAAATATTTTTATCTAAAAACACCAATTACAAATAGTGATATAAATATTGATGACTGGGGTGTAAAACAAAGAAACTTTAAGAATTAGTTTTTATAAGCAAAATTGAATTTTTTATTTAAAAAAACTTATTAGAATGCTCATGATGAGCATCTGATTAATTACAAAAGTTACATATTGTTCTCTGGATGTAATTAAGGATAACTCAAATGCTAATAAAAAGCATAAACTGAGATGGCGAAGCAATAGAGTGATTGTCTGCCGGCTGCCATTATTTCAATTCAACAGTTCAAAAGCTGATTTCAAGAACAAAAGAAAAAAATAATAAAATCAGACTCGACTTGTAGGATAGGCTTGATTAGGAAACCTCGGTGGCGGAAAACAACAGACAAATGAATACCAAGCCCAATAAATTAAACATAAATAGTATTATAATAAAATATCCCTAGGCTTTACTTCTGAAGAGTTACGAGTATAAAATGCCTCATTCCTGATTTTTATAACTAAAACATTAATCAATACATTTTCGCAAATACATATCTACTATTTTGGACTATATTAAGTTGATAATAAATAACGTATGATTGCATTTTCCGAAATCCTAGCCATTGCTGTAAAATATTAAATTATTTAACACAATTCACAAGCTAAATATTACTAATTATTAATCATCATAATAACTGTTTTATTCTTTTACATTTCATTTGTCAGAAATTAAACTTAAAAAGATTCTTCGGTTTTGGGTTGTAATACCAACAAAACACGTTTTTAATAAAATAATTATTTGTATCAAGACACTTTCTTTGCAGTGATGGAGAAAAACCTCCTGATAAAGAACACAAGAAGAAAAAAGATGGTCAAAATTCACTTCAGCAGTCTTCGACGGAACTTGAACCTCCACCACCCGTGAGTTTTTGGAAAATTCAAATACCCTCCTAAAGAGATTTGAACCAAAAGAGAAAAATCATAATGAGCCAATAAAAATTTTCATTCCTCTGTTTCAAGTAAAGCTAACATTTGTTATTGAAATAAAGGTGCGATAGGCAAATGTTAAATTATTGCTTAACGCTAATGTCTTCAAAGTCTCAGCTCCCGCTTTCTAAAGGTATCTAAGTTTGAAAGGTCTGAAATTCTCTTGCTAGTCTGAATTGATTTCTAATATAGCAATAAACGACATCTTATATTGTGGTGGGTATACAAATTTCTTTATATAGTAATAGGTTCATTTCTATTAAAGATTAAGGATTGGAATCGAAAAGTAAAAATAAAAGAAATGACTTGATTTATCAAAAGAAGTGTTGTATGTTATATAACATTATACTATATAAGCTCTTTCAAATACAATTCTGTATTGAAGAGCAATTTTATAAGAATCATTCATTATACCTACGTAACTATTACAAAAGTTCTCTCTAACACTGTTTTAATAATTTAATTTATAATTAATACAGGGCACTAAAATGTATTTTTTCTGCTCATTAGAGAAGTATATAATGACATATAACAATAAATAAATAGACTCATATATTTCAGTTCAATCATTCGTTTCTATCAATAATTTTAATTTGTAATAAAATTGTGTAAAATAATAATTTTTAAAATCAAAGGGAATTAATAAAAAACATATTTGTTTGTTGTATTCTATTCCTCCATTTTGTTAATTCCCTGTATTTGTTAGGAGAACTTTTCACTAGATCCATCTAAATAATAAATATGGTGGAAAACAATCTATTCTAATAATAGCATTCTAATAAGTGCGTAATATATATGTATCTAATTTACATAATACACAATCATCCTTACTGAGCATATCGACAACGAGATTTGTCGACTAGTTTAATGATAGTTGTATTAAGAGTTTTTCGATGATGAAGAAGGATGAAAAGTTTTTTGAAGGCTATAGCATGCAGGTGCAGGCAGTGACCTCCATGCGCATAGTATTTCTTGCCACCAGGTCTCTCAGAATGCCATGCCAGAGGAGAACACACCTCAACACTCTGACATGCGATGTCACGAGACTCTCCAATTGGCTGCCCTCAACCAGACTTTCTCCACCGTCAAGAGGCTAAGGTCCAAGGAACAATCACCAGGTATGCTAGTATCTTCAGCATTAAGGTAAATCTGTCTTAGCAACGATGGGACACGTAACAAAAGCTTTCGTAACTAGAATTAAATATCATTTGGTACAGTCCAGTCGGCAAAGGTAGAACATTTTGGAAAAGTTTTGAAACTTTGGTTTTTTTTTACTTTTTAGGTTGCTGGTTTCAAATTTCAACTTTGTTACCTTTATTATTTTCATGAAATATAAACAAATTTAATATATTTTGTTTTTCCTTTTGTAACATGAAATACATGTATTTTTTTTTTTCATCAGAGGTATCGTGAGGGATACTTCTACCCTCTTAATCAGATAAGAATTAGGAATTCTGGGTCTTGGAGTTTTTAAATCTACTGCTTTGTGTTCTTTAGGGTATAATTTACAACTTTGTTAGCTTGAATTTTTCCGAGAAGTATAAAAAATAAATAGATAAAAAAAATATTATCAATTTTCCTTTTAACTTGAAAATCATATAAAATTGAATAAATTATAATGTCCATTTTATATTAACTAAACAATGAATCAGTCAATATCTAAAGTTTTTATTCATAAGAGTTGGTTTTTGAAATTGCATTCTAAAAAACATAAATGAATAGTTTGTTAGATCAATTCCAGAATGCTGTCCTAGAGGAAAAAAATAAAAGTGTAAACAATGTGGTGATTTTATTATGAATTTAATTTAGTAGTAAGAAAAAAACGATAGAAAGTAAATTTTGTTGAGGGTTTTTGCCACAATTTTAACAAAAAAACTCTAGGTAATAAACCTGAAGTTCACAATCAGTTTCTAGAAAAACATAAATAACCAAACTTTGATAACTTATCCAAAGATTTCCTGGTTGAAAAATATACTAAGTGCCTGGACTGTATGATATATAAGGGCTTGGGACTTTTACTCAGTCCAAATACAAAAATTCTATTTATGTTATTTTGAAAGCATAATGATAATTTTGGAAAAGGATGAGTTTAAATCTTTTAAAATTTCATAAATATTTTGGTTGATTCACAAAAATGAAATGAAAAAATCATTCCTATACGGAGTGGTTCCTAATGTGAATTTTACTTTTCTGTTTGGAAAAATGTTTAAAATTATGAAATATTATTCACACTATTTACTAAAAAGCAGTGGTATTCCCAGGGTGAGCTCGGGCGGGTCGTGATTAGCTGTTGGAAGGTAGGTACACCCAGTGTTACATCTCACTTCCTTTTGCACAAAATTTCATTCACTGAATGATAAACTTGCCACAATTTGAGTTTAAATCATTATTGTAGCTCACACTTTAATTGAAATTGAAATTTCTTTTTAAGTAGGATATTTGAGTATTACCTCAACTCTACCTCTTTTGTGGTCATTATATCCATAATCGCTCTGATATCAGTGTCCGATAAGCTCACGTACATGATACAGTTGAACCTCTTTATCTGCAACAAACTTGAAAAAATTCCATCATTGATGTGTGAAATATGCATGCAATCATTCCAAAAAAAGTCTTCTATGTTATTATAAGATAAAAACTTTACTAAGGTGTTTGAAAATTTTGTAATATCGAGCTGTGTTCTAATTTGGAATGCTTCTGTTACCTTGTTTCTCTTGGATTTATCTTGAATGAGCAGGTTCAGAAATTTTAAAACAGTTTGTGTTTTTACTGTTTTAACAAAGTAAGTTCTCTTCATTTTCTTTTAAGCCTGAGGTTTTATTTTAGTAAGTGTATTTTAGTAAACATTTAATAAACATAAAATCTTCTATAAGTAACTTTCAAGTTTTTGGTAGATATAATTTTTTAGTTTAGTTTAAATTCAAGGTTCCTAAAACATTCTATGTATCAGAGGTTCGACTGTTAATACATACATACATACATGTAAATACAGAAGCGGTTTTAACTGCATTGTTGTGAACACATTTAACTGCATTGTTGTGAACACATTTACAAAATGAGCTCTTCTGTAGTGTTCAGTAACAATTATATAATTATATTTCCTTATAATGGATTTTATTGAACTAATAAACTATCTCAATATTTTACTTATACTTTAGTTTTAATGCAATACTATTTTTTAGAAAGAAAATTACAATAATAAATCAAAGTGCTGTTGACAAGCTTGATAAACTTTGTATCTTCTTTAATGAACTTTTAAACTTTAATTAACATATTCAGAAATTAGCTTTTTTTTGTATGGAGTGTTTGAAAAAAAAATGCATTTAATAATATTCCTACATTGTATCCCTGCTTTTAAAACTAATAAAACATCTTGAAACCGAAGGAAGTGTCACAAAAGCTCTCTACTATGTGTGAGATGTTTCTTGCTGTGGCTATTCTCTTCCTGAAAGTATGGTGGAGGGAAGAAAAATCATGTTATGATACAATATGTTCTTTATTGAAACCGATCGTAAGAAGTTGAGCGATTTATGCAAATAACTCTGTTAATTTGACATTTGGTATTCAAGTATTACTGTGTATAGAAAACATTTGATGTAAACAGTTTAGACGAAGCATGAGGTTTTAACACAATTTTTTTGTTTATTTTAAAAATATGTGCGATTGATTAAATTTAAATATTGGATGTAATATCTCATGATGTACTATGGTTGTATTATGTTGGAGGGGAAAAATAACACTATACACAAAAGATCTTCATAACAAACATTAGTTAGTGTTTTCTCGAGATGAGTGATAAAGTTTATAAATGATAAAATTTTAATTTACATTAAAATAATATTTCTTAAATATTTCGTTTAGAATCAATCGCATAACATAGTGGTACGTTATCATCTCTACATTTATAAACAATCTCATCATCAGCTTATGACCTCCCCATCAATGAGTTTAGATGAACCATCTTTTATTATTTATTAAATTAAAATTAATAATGTATTGTTATTTAAGCATTATAATGGATCATGTTTATATATTTATTTATTATTGAATTATCGACCCTAGGAAATTGAAAGTTCCTGTTTTTTGATTTCTATACATAAATATTTGTTTGAATCTGAATGTTAAAAAATTTTGTGGTGTTAAAAAAACAGTGGGCATATCATTTCTGTTATATATGCCATTTTAATTTTACAATAAATTTAACAAATACTAGAATAATTGAAGGGTACAATGGGAAAAACCTGATCAACTCCATTTGTCAAAATTTCGCCGGAGAAAGTACATTGTTTTTATAATTATTGGTCGGATGTTTTGATTTTTAAATATTTTTATTTTAAAGAGAAAAGATATGCCCCCGGCCGGGATTCGAACCTGGAACCTCTGTCTCTCCGTGACAGGTGGTGGCTCAAATGGTTGTTGGAGCTTGTCACAGAGAGACAGAGGTTCCGGGTTCAAATCCCGACCGGGGGCATATCTTTTCTCTTTAAAATAAAAATATATTGTTTTTCCTCTGAAATGTTATTTACTGTTAAAAACCTAGGCTTTTAAACAGTTGTTTCCTTTACCGTGCATACTATTCTTAGAACAACGTTGTTATTGCACCAATATTACATCATCGGATCCCCCTGTACCCTTCAGTTTTTCTACTTATGGAGGACTTTTTAAAGTTGCCCAATATTCCACACGTTTTTTGATTTAGCAGCCCAAAACATATATTTCTACATTTATTATAGTTATACTGATGCAAACATGTCATTACATATTTGAAGGTTTTACTTTTTCAAGTCTGATCCCAGTTTTGTTTCATATTGTTATGCTAGTTTTCTTTGATGTTACTACTTTGTTACCTCGGAAATTTTCACTTTTTTTTTTGTTTAAAACTTTAGTCCTAAACCCGGTGAATCTTTCTTTACATGTTGAATCCAGTTAGCTGACCATTCCTCTCAAATCTACTTGAATATTCTTTTCATTAATTTTTATTCATATGTAAATATAATAAAGCTTTAGTTAGTAAAATATGTATGCATGTAACAGTGCTTGGTATAATACGATTTTCAAATTCGATAAGCCTGTTATTATTGATATATTTATGAAATGCCAATGATTTAATGTGTAGCAGCTTAAAAATTCACCTAAATATACATCAGTTAACTTGTATTAGATTTAATTTTAATTTTAAGTTGAGTTAGCTCTAAAAATTTATTGTCGATATGTATTATGAATACCATTGCTATAAAGTGGTTTGTGAGTATTGTGAATCAACCTGCGTAAAGAAATATTTATTTTATTTTTTACTTTTTTTTGCCATCATGTTTCTTCAAGAGATAATAATAACAAAACAGTATTTCATCAATTTAAAATATATTTATATTATAGGTAGGCAAATATATATAAATACAAATTTCTTGTTTGTATCTCGAAGAGTATTAGGGTGACTCATTAATATTAATATGTAATTGATAATAATGTTTTGTTATTAATTTAAAACGATTACTTTAGTGAGTATGGGAATTTAAAAAATGAATTTTTAATTATTAAAGATTTTTTAGCACTTAAGTGCAGAATTATTATTTTTATTTATTTTATTTTTTTAATGTTTACTGGATTTTCAATCATTTCATCAAGCACTGTCAAAAGATGAAATAATATTTTGTTGTCAATTCTACCATTTCAGTATTAATATCCAACTTTTTACGACTATCTGTAGCCAATATTTGAAATGGAGTACGTAAAATAGACATTGAATAGTGAATTGACTTTAAGCGAGATAATAATTGAACACTGCTCGTACGCCCAACAAATGTATTTTATTTAGTTACTTATTTTACTTAGTCTTAGTTTACCATTTTTTAAATTCCTGTACGTAATATTAATTATCTCCCTTCCCCTATTTATTATTAAATAAATATGGCTATTATTTAATAATTAACATGTTTTATTCTGGAAAATAAATATTTTATTATCAGGATAATTTTCAGCCTAAAACCTTTTTTGGTACTGATAATGATATTAAATAGATGTATTATCCTACATTTTAGCTTCGATAATTTATTTTTATCAATATGATTTCTTCAATTCTTTTCTGGCTATCATTTATTCAATTACTTACCAAAACTCTATTTTATTGAATTGTCTGTACTCAGTTTTAAATTATCCTATTATTCACAAAAATTAATTCATTTAATCCATACCGAAAATTCAAAGGATATGAAAAATATATTTTCATTAATATTATCAATTAAAATAACGATTGATTTAATAAAACTTAGAACTTAAGCATGAATTTCCATGCTATAAAAAGTATACAAATATTTTAAATAATATGAAGAATAAAGCTTAGAATAAAGAATCAAATAATCCTTTTATTATTAAGTATAGATATTTTATGTATACAATATTTAGTATAGATATTTTTAAAACAATGTTAATTAAGTTCTAAAAACTAATAGGGTAAAGTAGAAAGGACATGAAAATGAGGGATACAATTTTTTCTGAGCTTAAAAACAAAACAATTCCATTATCTAGAATTAAAAAAAAAATATAATCAACTAAAAAAAAAATAGTATATTCTAGAAAATGGATGCATACAAAAATAAAAGTTACAAATTAAAAGCAACAGATATGTGATACAATTGTGAATCGGGCTAATTCGAATAAATTATCCTGTAATTGATAAAACAAACAGAGATAGAATCTAGTCTTTGCTTACAACTATGTAATATCAATTTCAAATATTCCACAATTTTAATTATTCTTGGGCATTCGGTAATCTGCTTAATGTATATATCCTGATATTTTTCAGCATTGAATTGATTATAGCCAAAGTTTTATTCAATAATTTTTAATCAAAAATAACCAAATATCTTTATGGCAGTGGTCAAGAAAGTTATCTTCTGTTAGGAGCTAATGAGCATACATAGCTAGTTATATGTTCATCATACATTCTTATGCAAGTCTATCTAAATAATAAACACTTTCTCAAATTTAATAAATGTATTGTTCGATTTATTATGAAATCATTTGTTGTAGTTTTTTTAATTTAAATTATTTTATAAATTTTCCAAATTTATTTTTCATATTACCATCATGTTATTTGGAAAACGATTGAAGTAAACATTTAATAAATTCAAAATAATTTTAGTTTACTAACGGCAGTAAATATAAAGGAACAACGGACACTGTTAAAATCACTCTTCTTCTCGTGGGTACTCATCAGATTTAATAGCTACTTTGCAGTAGCAATTGATTACAATTTCATTAATAACATCGCCCCAAATGTACGTTCGAATTGTTAAGACATATTCAATTTCCCAAATCATTATTGTTTGATATTGTTTACCAATCATTATTTTGATTTATCTCAGGAGAAAATAATAATGACAATGCAGATCATGTGATATAGTTACTGGTGAAGCTTACGAAATATTTTTAAGTAGCTATCATAGTATAATTTAGATCACTATAATACATGTACAATTTAGACATATTCAGTTTTGCTGAGAATCACTAAATATTTAAAAGGCCAAACAGTGAAAACCGAGAGATTATAAAAAATTTTAAAAAAGTGCTATAAGTTATTTACATAATGTATCTTTTAAAAAAATAATATATTGTAATTATTACAAAACAATGCTGTTTCTCCTGCCTAACTGGAAAGATGAGACATTTGAGACATCTTTTGAGTTCGAGGATTGATAATCTGCACTCTTTATTCATTTTAATAATGATTATTAGAATGAACTTTGTCAATCATATTGATAAAATTAAGAACCGAATGAGAAAAACATAAAGAGAATCAATATAAAAATGGAATGTATAAACACTGGTATTACCGATCTAGATGTAGGAACTGAAAAACTCCATAAAAAAATTAACAGAACTGAGATGGATACCGCATTACATCTATTACACTATAAATTAGTGGCTCAAAAAGTGATAATGAATCACTATGGTCACTAAATTCTGAAAAACAGCAACATCTGATAAATGCTGAAACTAGGGATTGTGATACACATTGAAATCTTCACTTAGATTAAATTAGAGATTGAACTGCTATAATTGTACTGTTATTTTAGATGAATGTCATAACACAACATTCAAATAAGACATCACTTTCAGTTTGTCAATTTTAACTGAAGAAATACATAGAAAAATGAGAAATGCAAACAGTTAAGATAAAAAATAAAAAAATCGGTATATGATTTATAAGAGGTTGAAGAGTACTTACCAAGAACAATCTGCATAACCTAATGTTATGTCAAAGGAACTATGAAGTGAGAAATGACCAACAAAAACAGAAGAAAGAGGAAGTAGTGGGGATAGAATAGAATAGAAAACAAACTTTATTCTGGGACCAAGGGGTAGCACTTGTTTTTTAAGTATTGCTTTATAGTTAAAATAAATAAACAAAAGAATTAAATTATATAGATAAAAGAATACTTACAATCTTATATACAAAATAATATGTGTATATAACAAATAAATTTTATATATACAACTATATACATATAAAAGAGCATATAGTGGCTAAATAATAAACTCAAATGCCTCATAGATAATGATAAACACAAACTTCTATTCTCAAAATTATAAATGGCATATCAAAGGAAATACAATTTAAAAACATAAGATGTCATCAGAAAAATGAAAATACACAAATAATTTGTCCTTTGTTTTTCAAGTAACTAAAAATATTAATAAATAACTCATCTCACTTCATAGTATTGCTTGAGAACTTTTTAAGTATAAAAATTACTACCGAAAAATGAACCAACAATGAAAAATGAAAAATTTTTATCAACATATATTTATCTATCCATAATTAATGGCCTTATTCAATGATGATAGATACAGTTTAACGTAAAATAATGCTGTTTCTTGATAACAACATCTGGTACAAATAAAGAAAATATGAATATTGGTTGAAATAATAATTTTATAAATCACAATGCTGTTAATTGTAATAACACAAATACAAATGTTTGGCCTTATCAAAAATACCAATTAAATTGAATGAATTTATTAAATGTTTGACTTCATCATCTTTTAAGTGTTATTTGAGGGAATACAAAATTACATATTTTTAATTTATTAGATGGATACATCCATAACTGATGATTGTGACAGTATAAATGTATTATAGTAATGTGTCAAACATTATATTTTTACTTAAAATTTGATTGAGAAATAAAATTACTCGCTTATTCAGCATCTATCTAAGAATGATTTATTTTATGAAGAAAATCTAATTTTTTTTTAGGTAAAGTATGCGTGAGATATAAAGTAGGTTGGGCACGGGATGATTTTCATGTTAAATATTGAGACAAAAGAGATTAAAGAATGGGCTAAGTCATTTTTTTACGGTTTCATTTGTTCAGATGTTGAAATCAGCAGCCCCCGAGAGAAGAACATCACTCAATGGAGCCGGGACGAAGTGATGCAACTCGTCAACGAGGAGATGACTCACGAGGTGGGTCGAGCACTACCAACAATCCACCCACTCACAGTATATTTTATTTATTAATTTTCAGGAAATGATGGAAAGCTGTTTGAAAAAACTGTTCTTCTTTTCTCATGATTAATGACTATTGTATATATACATATGTATTCATGTATTTTGAGCTTGGGATTTATAAAATTAGTTTTTATTATTATCGCATAGTTAAATTGATTATGAGTTTGATTAGACTATAGAAATAAAGTAAGATTGAAAGGTATATTCATTAAGATTAATCTGTTTATATTCACAAATATTTGTGACAATAAGCAGTCTAGAAAGACAATATTTTAATGAAAATTCAATAAGTTATAGCTAAGAGCCATTCACTTATTATGTCACTCTGTTAATTGTCTTTTTACCACAACATCTGCTTTCTTTGAAACCACAATTACATTTCTTTGACACCACAATTACATTTCTTTGACACCACAATTACATTTCTTCTTCTAGAGGCATTAAAGAACATACTGTGTGTAATGTGTTATGCAGTTGGTAATACACACACCACTTCTGTCATAAATCTTCAATTGTCAAAAAATCTTCCACTTTATTGTATTGTGATATAACCTGTGAATGGCCATTATTTAAGATGTTATAAATAAATAAGAATTTATCCATATTTTATATAAAATTGACCAGAACGATAATTTTCATTAGCTATTTCATCCCTTATTCTTATTATTGAAATATATTTTCTAAGGATTGATAACTATTACTTATCATAATTGAGAATTAGTTTAAAGTAGATAGATCATTTAGAGTATTCTAAGCCTATTTCCAGTTAGCTTGTTTTTTAGCTGAAGTCATCTAGTTTAGTTGTAATATTTAGTTAAAATCATTTCAAAATTAAAGCCATATAATAAAACATAAAAATTTAGGAGAGGTATCAGATTATATTGGTATAATAAGGTATCTGATTATCCTTGGTAGCCAAGGATGATAGAGTTGACCAATTTTTTCATAATAAAAAAACATAATAATAAACAGAACTGTAGTTTTCCTCAGCTTACTGCTAAAAGAGGAAGGATATATATATATATATATATATATATATATATATATATATATATATATATATATATATATATATATATATATATATATATATATATTTGTATTGATTTAAACAATAGAGATCAAAAGCATGATTCATGAAATTTTATTTCAGGATTTATTTAATTCGTCAATCTTAAAACCTTATTAGTATCTCAGTCGCTGTGTTATATTAGGTGCTACTAGTATAGGAAGCTTTGTACTTTATTGTTGGTTTATTCAGTTAGGTAATCTAGAGGATTAAATACTGGATGAAATCGGTTATTTTGGTGTTTCCCTTAACAAAAAACTGGTATTCTTTGGTGAAGGCTTTTACTTGGTAGGTTCATCAAATCAGCACTAAAATGAATATCTGAAGATTGGTTGATTGTATATAATTTAACCAAACTGTCTCCTGAGAATACCTTGAAGTTGAGAATGAGGGTCTTCTACGTAAATCTGCTCCCTAGGCTTTACATCAGCTGTTACAGGATTTATTTTAGTTAGAGAAGTATAGACAATGTTTTATTTTAAAAAATAACACTACTAATCTACCATCTCTATGTATTTTTGGAGAATTGATGTAAGGAAGGGTTTAACTAACAATTATTTCGATTACTTTGAATATAGCCTCCTATTTCAGTTGAAACTATTGATTTGTTTGAAGGTTTGGATAGAGGAATAAGAGAGTGGTGACCATGTTGTATCTTATAATATGCTGTCCATCGTCTTTGCAAAAGAACTGGTGCTATGATAGGAAAACCCTGATGCTGGAAATCTCTCTTTCTGGAGTGTTTTTATTATACATAGGGAGGGCTGTTGTACATCTTAAAATCTCAGCTAGAGCTTCTAGTTCATGTTCGCTCATGTTTCAATACGACCCAATCATATCAACCCAGTCTTGAATATATCAGAGAGGTCAGCAATTTTTGAGTTTCTAATACCTCAATTATTCTTTATTAGAGTTTATGTTGTTGTTTTTTTTTTCATTTCGACAAGGTAAGTGTGGAGTGGTACTCAATAACATATGTTCTTTTTTGCATTATTTTGCAACCAATTTCTTAATTTTTATGCAAGTGTAATTTTTATGTGATTCATTTGTTTAATTAATTTGCAAAAGCAGCTATTTACAGTTTGTATTAGTGTTTAAGTTGTAGAAATATTTCAGCAAGTTGGTTTAGACAAAATATTATTACAGATTATTGAAAATAAGAATATTTGAGAAGCTGTTGAACTATTGAATTCCAAATAATTGAGGTTTCTTTAACTTTGTTTAAAACATTTTTAATTCATTGCAATTGAGCATATATATAATTTGGGAACTTACTACTAATAGATTTTTTATTGGTTTTATGACTTAATTTTGTTTATGGTATCCTCAAGAATATTCACAATGTTTTTTTTTTTAATTTTTATTGTATCAAAAAAACATAATGAAGGATATACTGCTACAAATCAGTTCATCGATAAAATTTGAAAAATGGTATGAAACATACTACAAAAGGAATGGATAACTTATTTTATAAAATAACAGTGGCTCGTTATCATATAGATATTTGTTGGTGAAATAAATGATTGGTAATGATAATAGAGCCAACTTAATAATAATTGTAACAAATTATTCAAATGAGTCAAATATATATTAGCACCATTGATCAATTTAATCTAAATGTTCTTCAGAGTGACATAAGGATAGCCAGCCGATGTACTATTTACTGTGTCATTAAGTAAAGTGCTTTGTAATAAAAAAATGAAGAATTTAATGATCCAATGAAGTAAAGGTGGGATTTAGGATTGTTATTATATGCCAGATATAGTCAGGTGTTCATCTACAGCCAAGCTTACTCTGGCTAAACTGTAAAATAATTGAAACTTTGTGTTATGCAATCAAACTTGGTGATTTATTTTTTAGACCTAAATGTGATGAGGTTTTTTTAAAAATGCAATAATTAACATCTGGTGTTGAGAACTAACTTTCCAGTGTATTAATAAACAAATTTGAAAAGTGAGCTTGGTTATTTTGAGATTTTAAAATTTATGAAGTGTACAAACTGGAATTGGTTTAAATGTACAGTGTATATGTACTACATTTTCATATGTACTCCTAGTGTATACTATTATTACTTAACTTCCAAATTTAATTGATACAATTTCTTGTTATGAACAATTTAAGTGCTGTTTCAGAGACTTCTATATTTTAGAGATACAAGTGTGGTAAATGGTAAGTGGAAAGTTAATGAATTTGTTTTTGTTTTTTATTATTATTTTTTTTATTATTAAATATCGTTTATCTTGTATTTGGTTGTGATTCTTCAACCGAAGTATAATTGTCTGAATTGAGTTAGTTCAGAAAATTGTTTTTGAAAATATTGAGAAGAAATAAATTTCAAAGACCTTTCCCCAGGATGATGATATTGACATTGCAAGCCCAGGCCATCCTTTTGTAACGAGTGTTATAAGGCGGTGACGAAGCAGCCAACGGTGCGGTCTGGTGGCGATGAACTACAACAACATTTTTGTCCTTTATATGTATCAATTGAGTGAGGATTTTAAGCACATTTAATTATCTCAGCTAGCTCACCTTTTAATTTGTACGGTTAAACCTGTTATTCATCCAATCCTTGTTATCATTGTCAAATCCATAAGCCTAATCGCTGAGTCCATCTCTTTTAGCACAATAGCCTATATCTGATACCTTGGAACCACTCTCTCAAGCATTATGAACAAACATGAAACCTAACATATTTTATTTATGATTTATTAATATCTATGAAGAATATTTTGTTTGCTTGTATGGTAGTTTATTGGCAATCTGGTTGTAGTAGGTTATTTTTTTTTTATTCTGTTTAAATAAAAAAAAATGATCCTTATTGATTGATTAGGCCCATTAGGACAATCCAGACAGTTACTTCATTTTTAAAATAATCAGAACAGCAATAGAATTTTCCAGACCTCTTGTTGAAAAATGTATTATTTATTTTATTTTATCTGCTCTAAAATTCATATCGCATCATTAACATTTTTCAATCATTTTCATATCGTTTTGATAATTTAATTCATAATTGCAATAATTTTGATTTCATAATTGTATTTGGAACAATATTTATTGTGCACCTGTTTTTTTCCTTTTCTGGTGGTGAAATACTATCAAATTAAAGATTGTTCTTGTTAAGTATTTAACAAAATTTTCCAAAAAAAACTATCAACTATAAAGTTAGTGTAATTGTCTGATTTCTTCATGCTTGGTTTATTGTTATGTCGAATTTTTATAATTTATACATACTTTTTTGTTTTGTTATTTTGATTTTTATGTTTTCTTTGTTTTATTTATTTTTTTCATGTTTGTTGTTAATATCCTTTTCCATTGCCAGGATTATATGAGGTCGAAGTATTGCTCGGAAGACTGTTTGCCAACGAGAGCTAGGAGTTACGGAACCATCGCCTATCCATTTAGATATCACCCTCAGGTAGGCTTCGGTATTTCTTAGGCCTCGCTAAGGACTATGGGGAACATCTGCTTATTCTGACTGAGGCAATCGGTAAAACTAACAATTTAACAAATATTGAAAAAAAAAATTCATTTGCCAATTAGTAGGTTTTGGATCCTAATTGGAAATAGTTACTAAAATTCTGTTACTCCCTAAATCCTAAAGTAGAAAATGGAATGGCTTACATGCAATGGCTTACATTAACAATTGTCGTAAAAAATAAGGAGTGAGATTTACCATAGGTTATGTGCTATAATTGATGAACTCAGCTAGTGAATTATATAAGATTGAAAATGTTCAGAATTCATGTGTACATTAATACAGATATTGATGATGTTGAAGAAGTATCTTGCAATAACGGTAAAAAAAAATAAAATAATAATAGCATTAGCTATTCTTGAAATTAACATTTATATTGAAAAAATAAATAAATAAAAATATTATTTAAATAATTAAATTCCTTTTGATGACTAACAGTTATTTTGGTTACATTTAAACTCATATTTTCTTCCTTATTAGTACCTTTCAAAAGAAATGAAAATCAAATTGAATATTTTACTCTCCTATCTCCCCTAAGTTTATTTAAAATCCAGAAATCATTCCATTTAATGACCCTCGAAGTGATACTACCACATAATATTCAAATCTGAAACAGTATAAATACATATCTTATAATAGTTCATAAACATTTTCCATCGCATTGAAAATAAAATATTGCTAAAATTATTTGTTAAATATTGTGGTTAAAATTAAAAATGTTTTGAAGTACTTTCCGAAAGCCAGAGCTATGTATTATTAGAATATTGTCATCAAACCTCAGAAAGCTGGTCAAAACGGAGGACTTTAATTTATCTACACAACTGTTTTTTCTTATTGTCATAGTGTTGATAGTTACCCATGTTCTACAGATTATTTCTAAAGTGGTTATTAAAATTGCTGGAAGTTAAGAACGTTTGTAATCTCTTCCATTCTTCTGGTATAAATATGTTAAATATATAAACATAAAGAATAACATATATATAGGTAAACAAAAGTTGTACCCCTAGCCAATACTAGCTTTTAGGTGCACTAGTACTGACCTTTAGTACCTGGCCTAAGCTGTGGCAGCATTGGCGTAACTAGTGTTGACTCATGGGGAGGTTAACACCCACCAGTCAACCACTCCAACATATTACTCCCTTTAAAAAAGATGTCTCGTAATATAGGTATAATATGTATTTTACTATAATCATGTAGTTTCAAATGAAATAAATAGATTATAATTTTTTATAAATGTTCTTTTGGAAGTTATAAATGTTATTTTTGGAAGGGCAATCAAGAAGTAGCTTTTAAATACAAGTAACCCTATTTATTGGTTACAATAACCTACTATGCTTAATTGCATAGGGAACTTTCTAGACCCATCCAGACTTTACTTCTAAATTCTAAGAATTGTCTAAACTGTTATTCTCACATTTGTGATCTTGTGGTAGCCGCTGCATGCCACTACTGCCACTATAATAATATAATTGTCTGTAATTAAACAGTATTACCTTTTGATTTGTCATTTTGGTGTACCTTTTATTCATTAAAATAACTGTGCACTTTCTTAGTTGTGTTTTTGGCATTATTGACCCTTACTTCTGTAATCCTTTGAAAAAGTAAGTCCTTCAAAGTTTAATTTTTTTTTTTAATTGTTACAATTTTTTTTTTTTAATTTCTTCTAAGCAATGGGAGGGGGTACATCTCCAATAACCCCCTCCCCTCGTTATGCCTAATGGCAGATAAATGATTTATTCTGCTGACAGCCATAAATTGGTTCTATGGTGTTTGGAGACCCTTCTGCTGTTCATCCAGCCTCTAATCCAAATCACTTCTCTACATAATCAATTTCTTTGAAACAGTATAATCCCTACTACTGAACACAATACCCTTCATGGCTTGTAGTGGTACAAGTTTTTTTTTTCAATGATTCAAAATGAACAGATTGATGAGAAATATTTTAATTCTTTTGATAATTAATATATAATGCACATAATTCTGCTGTCTACTTTGAAATACGCAAATTACAACTAGTTTATTTTATTTTATTTTTCTTTGATTTGGTATTTTCTCTTGACCAGCAATCAACATTGTAATAATGATTATTAAACCTCTCAGATATCATTTCGAATTACTATTATAATTTGACCAGCTTTTCAAGGTTTAGATCTAAAACTTCATTTTGCATAATTAAAATTACTTTTTCTTTCTTTGAAATCAGCCTGGTAAATTATCGAAAAGACCTATTAATATCAGATAATTATGTTTTAACATAATCACAGTTACTATAATCCTTACTTAATAAGCTGTTTTTTTTTCCGGTGGAAGATGTGGTCATTAAAAATACTTTCATTATAAATTATCTTGAAAGAATCATTACAGTCCTGTAATTACCTGCAATACATGTTATGCCTAGAGATCTACTAATGAGGAATATAGCTCAAAATTTGTTGCAAATCAGTGCTATTAGTCTTTTTTTATTAATAATGCATCGATGGAACAGTTTCAAGAGTATATAGTCTTTTGTTTAAAATTCCTTTGAATAACATAATGAATGGAAATAAGCAATATTATATTCTTCTGATTACGATGAAAAGGTATGTATGTATACATTTTACACGTGTAAGTGTTTCTTTTGTTTTTATATTTCTTTTTCATTGAAATAGTTTATACATTCATTTAAGTAACAATAATTAAAATTGACACCTTTATCTTTTTTTTCTCAATTATTTGCTGGCATGTAAATTATGCCTTAAAGCGTCATACCAACCAACAGGTCATACTGAGCCAGGTTGTTTCTTGCAGATATTTTTTCATTTTCTGTTTCTTCAAAGGGTTAAAACAATGACAAAATCAGAAATCTAAGATGGAGGAAATTAGCCATTGGTCTTTTATAATAATTGATTCAATAATTTTTAATACTCTTCCAAGTATTGAATGAAGATGAATAACTTGTGGCATTGTGGTTGATAGATGGGAAGGAAAAGTATATTTGTCTGAGTCTAGGACCTTAAAGAATAACACTGAAATATATAAATAAAGAATTAAATATGTGGAAAAAAGATTGAATGATTAAAATTGATGGGTACAAATATCTCATTGGAATAAGAATTACATACATAATACAAGGAAGCTTTACCGATGAAGGTATATTTGTTAGTTAGAAAAAAAGAAGAGATATATTAGAAAAAAGAAAATAAAAAAATTAATTAAATAAAATTCATGATATGCTTTTACTGGCAGAAAATTGAAATAATGAATTATCTTCTAATTAAAGAAATTACTTTTGAAATAATAATATTAAATAATTTTAGTTCAGTTGTAAATGAAATTTCATGACTAGAGAACATCTTTTTAGGATAGAAAGTTAAAAAAAAAAGAGTATTTATGTGAGAGCAGTAGAGAAGCATGGCAGATATTAGGTAGTGTTGGTAGGTTAGAGTGTTTTGTTATGTAGATATTAGGTAGTGTTTTGGAGTAATAGAAGGAATTAATAAGTTTAAGATTATATTATTAGATTAGTAGAAAGAGGGAGTAGGTCGAAATTAATTTTAGAAAATTTAGAGCTATGGTGTGAGGTGAAGTGGACAGCATTATTTCACATGGAGTGTGGTATGGCCAGGGGTGAACAATCCAGCTTTGCACCTGGGTCCAAGAATTGATAATAGCTAATCAAGCATACATAAGGTAATTTCAATTCAAATTTATTTACTGGTTGATTAATTTCAGTGTAACAACTGCTAGTCTATCTAGGAACCCCTTCTGGTTTCAATTGGTTCTGTTTTATCTCCAAACTCAAGATATTGAAGAATTCCATTGAAATTATTAAGCAGAGAACAAAGATCATTGATTATATCTTTCTAAACAAATCAGTACAATTCCTTAGAAAAGACAAAGGTGTCACTTAGACAAAAGACAAACTTTGGTTTAATAAAAGATTTAATATTTTTGCTGAATCCATTCAGTATTGTTGCTCCCAATCCTTCCTAACTACCTGACCCATCTGACCCATCTGCCTATGACGGTGTAAAGGTGATTTCTCGACTTAGGCTTAAGTGTCTATTGATTGGTATGTGTCTACAGGAGGAGTTGGGTATCATAGTGTCGATGGAGGATGGCCTTGTGCTCTACATTACCCCAGCGCTGACTGACGTACTCTGTTATCCCAAGGACATGTGGATCGGGAGATCGTTGATAGATCTTATTCATCCTGAACACCGAGCTTCCTTCGCTGGGCACATCACCTCTGTGATTGCGAACGATGGAGGTAAAAATTTTCAAACCAACATTTTTTTTCGGCATGAAGTTTTCATCTTTTTGTAATTTCAATTGAATGAAAAGAAAAAGTTATCCTATGAAAAATTTAAAAATTACCTTATTTTTCAGTGGGAATGGTCAAAATTGGTTGTTACTACTTTGGTGCATTGTACACAGCTTCGTATTATATTTGGTAGCAAACTCATTTACACCTTGTAACTGTCACTCATAATTTTTTATTGGCTTTTTATTTATGTACATATCAACTGTAAAATTGGCGGCATATCAGCATGAAACGTGTTGATAATTGTTTTGTTTTTTTCAAATTCTACCACCATACTTTTTAAATATTCAGTTCAAAACTTTCTTGATTAAAAGATATATGAAAATTCTCTTAGTTAATTTTAGTTGCTAAATAATGACAAAAATATTATGCTTAGGAACTACTAGACGGACTCCATACTCATGCTACTTGCGTCAGTATCGAGGTCTGCGAAGTTCCGGTTTTTCAGTGACAGAGAAATGGGTTGGCTATTTACCCTTGCAGTTGAACATCAGTTTTCAACAGACCATTGGCGAAGCTCCGAAGATTTGCCTAGTTATCACAGCTGCCCAGATAACATCAGCTTACAAATGTAAATTTAAATTTTTATTTAGAGATAAATTCAATTGAATCCATTATATTAATTAATTTTAAGTTGATTGCTCTAAAGGTAGTAGTAGGCAGAAATGATAGGAAAGGCAAAATTAAATTTAATTAAAATGTGTTAAGTTACAATAAACCTTTTTCAAAATCAACAGAAACCAACAAATGTGACCTTCTATCCTTTCGTTCTCTATTGGCCTTCTAGATCCCATGGCATTTAGCTGGTTCAAAAAAAATCCTGAATTCGATTTAGGTCATCCTTAATTACCTCATTGACTATCCTCTTTTAAAAATTTAAAAATTACTTAAGAAGGAGTAATAAATATATTTTTAATAATCAAATTTATTCATTCATAATTTTGTGCAATTATATTAGATATATTACTTTTAAAACTTACATGTTTTTGAAAAATTTTTAATTTTCAAACTGTAGATGGTGATGAGATCAGGGTTTCAGCAAAATTTACGACTAGGCATACAGCTTCTTCACAGCTGTGTCATGTTGATCCTGAAGTAACTCCATATTTTGGATACTTACCACAAGACATCCTCGGAAGATCAATTTTAGAATTTTATCATCCTGAAGATTTACGCTTTTTAAAAGAAGTATACGAAGCAGGTACGTTTTTTTATTTAATAATTTTGCTTAAATCTATAAATTTCGTTTCTATCTTATATTCCAGCTTAATTGTTTTGAACTTTTACAGTTTAAGTATTGTTATTAAAGTTCAATACAAAAAACAGTGAACTTTATTATATAGAATTGTAAATGTGTTATATAATGTAGCATATAATTTATATACTGTTACAGAATTGTAAATAAATGCTCTATTTAAAAAGTTTGTATTAGAGATTAATCATGAAAGTTCCTCTTAAATGATTTTTTTCTATAAAATGTCTAACCCAAAATTCTCTATTAGAACTTATAATGAAATATCTATCATAAATGTTCATTTTTAAACAGTTTCATGGAGGTATAAAGCAGAATAAGAATTAAAACCAAAGAATTAAAAAAAACTAATGTGCTGTTATTTTTGGAGCACTTCTATTAACTAATAAAGTGATTTGTATTTCTTGTTTAATTTCAGTTATAAAAGAAGAAGGCCACCTTTTCAGGAGTAAACCGTACAGGTTCCGCTGCCAGAATGGTGGATTTGCCCTCGTCGAGACTGAACTCTCTTCATTTATCAATCCTTGGTCTAGGAAGCTTGAATTCATCATTGGTCAGCATACTGTTCTAAGGGTAAGGTGATGAGGATAATTTTTTTAATTATGAATAAATATTTTAGTATGTTTCTATGGTTACATGTTTTTGCACAAGAGAGAAAATCTCACAAACGATTTGTCACATTTTACTTTTTCTAGCTATTTTCCCTAGTAATGGACTTAGTAAGATTCCAATTATTATTTTTTTTTACTTTTAATATTTCACATTTCTTATATTTATTTTTCCTCAATTTCTCGAGTAACCATTAAAATCTTGATGAATAGAATACTAGAATGACTTAGGGCTTTTGAACAAATAGATGATTCAGTACATATAAAAAGTTTTATTTTGTAATTCTTGTGTTATACTTATCTTACAGTATATTTCAACATCTTACAGGGCCCATCAAACCCAGATGTCACAACTCCAGTAGCAGAACCTGAGGCCGTTTCAGTATCAGAAGAACTTTTAAAGGAAGCTAAGATTATACATGAAGAAATCAAACACCTTCTTAATAATGTGAGTTTAAAAAATTTTATCTCAGCTGTCACGAATTAGAATTATGATGAATAGATAATTTACATGATTTAAAACCTAAAAGTAATGCGTGGTTGGTAATCATTTAAAGGGCAGTTTAAAGTATATTTTATTAAAGCTAAAGAGTGATTTCTGCCATAAAGATTAACAGAAATTATTTGACGATTAACAAAAAAGGAGATATATTTTGATATGTTAAAAACTAAATATTAATATGTAGTTATTAATTAATAACTAAAAATTATTATGTTAAAAACTAAATACCAGAAAGAGAACTAGCGCTACCTGTTAGCACAAGTTGTAACTAAATCTTAGCCAAGTAGTGCTAAATCTAATCAATAGAGTATGCTAATAATATTGTTTTGTTTTTTAATTGTATGCACAATAATAATAATGACGCATAGGATTAATACACAGTAGTAACAATATAGTTTTTAATAGTTCAATGTTTTGTAATTCTTTCTGTATAATTTAGTATACAGTCTATTCATTATACATATCAGTTTTGTACACTTTTTTTTTTAATTTTTATATTTTCTCATTTCTTTGTCTAAACAAATAATTATTTATAAGCATGTATTTTTATAATTATTCTCTTATAGACTGTGGTGCGAAGCTGTAAAACAGCAAAACAGCAAGTAACGAAACGTTGTAAGGACCTGGCAGCATTCATGGAAAATTTAATGGACGAACTGACAAAACCAACCGATTTGAGGGTGGATGTACCAATGGAAGAACAGAGTTTCTCAGTCAGTATTTATTTTGTAATTTTTTATAGCCTTATGTTGTATGAATGTCCTATGAACGAAATATTCATATTACTTAACCATTTTTGTTTCTAAGGAAAGAGATTCTGTTATGCTTGGTGAGATTTCTCCTCATCACGAATTTTATGATAGTAAATCATCTTCAGGAACTCCACCGAGTTATAACCAGCTCAATTATAATGAAAACATCCAAAGGTAATTAATGTTTTATATCAAGGGAAAAATTAATATTAAAATATAAATATTAATATCTTGAAATAATTAATAATATCTTAAGACCTCTAGTATTTTAATATAGCATTAAAATATTAGATTTTTTATATTATATCTTATTTATTTAATTTAATATACATCTAGCTGAAGGTTTGTAAAACTCTGGTTGATGTTGATTATTTAATTGTTAGTTTAGTTTTATGAAAATAGAGATTGCTGATTTTTTACCCAGCTTAATATTATTAAGAGAAGTTCTATTATTATAGTTAATATAATGCTAACTAATACTATAAAACCTGAACTATATTGAATCATGAATATTTGTATTAGGTTTTTTGAGAGCAAACCGAAAACAACTTTATCTGAAGAATCAAGTAAATCAAAAGTTGGTAGCTGTGAAGATGGAAAAACCTCACCTGTTTTGGAATCTGTAGTTGATTCTAAAAGGTAAAATATGGATTGTTATTTGATCTAAAAAAAAAACAAAAAACAGGCATTGTAAAGATAATCTTTTAGGAATTTCAATTTTTTTTTTTTTTTATTCCTTTATAGATATATAATTAAAAAGAATCTTATGTAGCTTACAGATCTCATTAAGAAATAATTTTTTCATAATCATTATGAGAACAGTTTCACACAGATATATCGGGTTTTTAATTACATTAAAATATACATTAATTTAATTATATTAAATATATCAAATCATTAATATCAATTCCTTCTTTCTTGAAAACAACGATTAAGATTTTATCCAATTCATTTTCAGAAACTCAGAAAAGTTTTATTTCTAAAAATGCTTTTAAGCCATTTCTACATCAGTATTTTATGATTGAAATTTCGTTTTAAATTTAAGCAACTAAATTGTTCCTTAAATTTAAAAAAATAAAACTTTAATATATAAATAAAAAAAAAATAAAAGTTTAAGTATAAATAATGCTTATTACAGCTAATAATAATTTTACATAACTGTTACAATACATAATTAAATAATTAAAATAATTCTAAGAAAATAATAATAACTTAAAGCAACACAAGGAAAATAAGGCATAATTATTGTATGGATACACATATTTTAAAAAATAATCTCTTTTTTTAAATCAGTGCCCAAAAATTAATAAAAATATGTAAAAGTAATTTGTTAAAAGCATTCTTTTGTTTAAAAAGAAATGTTTTGATGCCTATGTTACAAATTGTATTTTATTGTAATTTAGTGGGGAAAGTTCAGGAGCTCAGAGCAGTGAGAGTAATAAAAACTCTGGAGAGTCGAACGTCAGCCCTCCGAAGAGCAATCCATCTAAGAAATTCAAACCAACAATGCTAACTAAACAGCTTTTGTCAAGGTAGGAAATCATAAAAAGTCAACTATGTCTAATAATTTATTTAGTTTGTATACATTATTTCAGAAATGTCAAAGCTTTTATAATATTTTTTCAGGCATAACGAGGATATGGAGAAGCGTATGGTACAAAAGCATAGAGAACAGAGGTCGAAATCAGACAGAGATTTGAAGATCAAAGAAAGGCTAAGAACAACTTTGGATAAACTACAGGTTTGTTCACTTTAAAATCTCAGTTCATATATAATGGGCATTATAATAGACAATAACATATTATGGCCTTATAATATGTACTAGAATTATGTAATATTAAGGTCTCTTAGTACATTTTGGTTGTTATGAGTGATTTCTCCTTTCTGCAGACTAGCCTTTTCATTATAACCTTTTTAGCTGTAATGTTACCTTTCTTTCAGTATGTCAGTAACATGTCTTTGGATCAAGTACTGTCTCTTTTTGCTGTTTCTTTTTAGACTGTAGATCCTATTTATTTTTCTAGTCCTGAATTGTCTTTTAGCAAAATGTTTACTGGTTAATTGTTGGTTAATGAACACAAATAAATGCGCTTATTTGATGTGTTTTTTTTTTATTCATTTAATGTCACTTTATACTGCTATGGCTAATCAGATGATTAATTCATCACTTCTAGTATTCCAAACATTCTGGAGCAGGTCTTAATATATTATTATAATATAGGGAATATATTATTATCAGAAAAATTAAAATTTTAATTTTTTTGCCTTACAACTAATTTTTAATTATTTATGTACAACAATTTACTTATATTAGAATATGCATTTTACGTGATTCTTTTTCCTACTATTACCTTTTTCCTACTGTTATCAATGTATACTGCTTTTTATTTATTATGTTAATCCAACTTTCAGAATAAATTGTTTTATTCAAAACATGTATTATGTAATATGTTACAAAATTGTAAATTGTTAAATTCATTGTAATAAAACTCTTTCTTATTATTATTATTTTATGTGATTATTATATAAATTATAATATCAAGAATTTTCTTAAAACAGGAAGAATCGACCAGTCATGGCATCAAAAGGAGCAGTTCTCACTCTTGGGAAGGAGAACCCTCCAAAGCGATCATGTCTGTACTTACCACCGAGCCCGCGTCGTCAGCAATGACCAATGCTGAAAAGCAAGCAACTATACTTCCAGTCTTCCCACCGAGCCAGTAAGTTATAAATTATATACTGTCTTGATCAGAAATTTTATTTTAAGGATGTTTTTAAAATAATTTATTAAATATTAACTTTGTTTTCATATATTTTTGCTTAGTAAATATTTATTGACAAATTGACAAATATTAAAAGTTTTTTCATGTATTAATTAATTAATTATATATGATTATTATTATTTTTTTTTTAGAGAATTAAATCCTCCCCCGTTCGCTAGTACACTTATGTCTATGTACTATCTACCCAATAAGAGGCCGGATCTTCTCTTTCCTCAACAAAGTAAGTTTTTATGATTCATATTTGTTGGTCTCAAGGACTTAACTCCCCCCCCACCAGTTTTTGAAGAATTTTGGAAACTTGAAGAAGTATGCCAGAACAACATCCAATGTACATATACATAATGATAAATATACATAATGATTTACAATGAGAAAACTCCCCAAAAAATGAACTTGTTAACATACTAATAAAATGCTCTCTTTTACTCACGATTGTTGATGCACCACACCACTCATGTCTTTAATATTAATAAAAAAATATATAAAAAATTATAACAGATACACATAAGAACCTCAAAAATATGGTCCACACTATATATACACTAACACTAAAGAAATATAATAGTAATAAAACAAAATTGTACGCTTCTGTATTCAGGACACTCCAGGCCGTTACGCATGTTCTACCTGTGGAAGCTCAAGTTGTTCAATATGAGCATTCTTACCATTATTGCCCGGATAGTCAATCGGCTACCACATTCTCCTTGCCGGATTTATATTTGATTTCGAGATTATACTGTCTTAAGAATTCCACGATGTCCTTTTGAACTCACTCCTGAGATGATCAACATGCTGTTTTTCAGTTTTGCTAAACACCAGCAGGTCGTCCATATACACTTGGCATACATCTTCATCCACCCCCCTTTAATTTCTGAAACATAATGGGCGCGTGCATTTTGAGGAGGAAAGGCAACCTCGTGAACTCGTAGTGTCCTCTTTCGAACGTGAATGCCTTTTTGGACTGATCTCTCGTGTGCATTTTGATCTGATGGTATCCTGCCTTGAAGTCTAGGGTGCTAAACACTGTAGCCCCGCTCAGCCTGTCGATGATATCTCGGAATGGGATTGTTTTCATTTAACTTCCGGTAATCGATCACGACCCTGTATTTCTCTTCCACAGGTGCGCACTTTTTCCTTACCGCCCACAGTGGACTACTGTACAGTGATGTGCTGTCTACTATGAACCCCTGATCTTTAAGATTCTTTATTTCCTCTCTAATGTGCTGCCTCAATGCCTGCAGGTATCGCCTTTCTTTGACATACGTCACGTGCTCTTCCTTTAATGATATTTCATGAATGGTTTCACCCGTCGCGCCCAACTGGACCTTCAGTATCCTGGACAGGAAGTCAACTTGATCGGTCTCCATCATCTCACTCAATTTCTCAGCGATTTTGTTGTACCGAGCTAACAACACCCCTGCATATTGTCCGTGGGACTGCCCCGGTTTCCGGAACTCTCGAAACATTTGGAGGATCTCCTCCTCTGGGGCCCATTGTCCTCCCCCAAATGCCATTTTCAACCTCTCCTTGACCGTATGCCACAGAGTATCTTCATCTGCCTGAATCAAGTTGAGGATGTTTCTTCTCACTCGGCATACTAAGGCTGCTCTTAGCCTGGTGGCATCCAGATCATCAATATCCTTCTCATCGACCTGTACCTGGATATAGTACATGATCCTGTCCCCACCCTTCAGGAAGGAATGAGTTCAACTCCCCGACTTCTCCGTCAAAACTTTCTAGTTCACTGATCTCCCTCCTAAGATTGCGTGCATTTTTTCTCAACTTCATATGCTCGATCAGACTCGTCTCTCTTGCCTCTATGTCTGCACGAACCATCGCTAACGTAGTAGTTGGTAGCATCGGGAAATCAGGATTTATTGATTCCTGAGGTTCTAGCGGTGGTTGTGGTGCTGTTTGTTGTTGCGATTCTACTGTAAGCATCGCCTGTCTCAAAATTTTGCTTAGTCCGGGCTCAGGCATTCTTTTCTCTTGATGCACAAAATCAAATAAGGAAAGAAAAAAAAATTAATTTACCAAAATTTTTCTTCTCACACGGTCCCGGGTTTCGGCACCACTTAACGAGTATCGAGAGGAAAAATTAAAAAAAAAGAAAGGTTTGAAATGAACACAACAAACTCTGATTGATAACTAACTTTATTGCTTTCGTAATTCATAAAAGCACTTTAGGATTAAGGTGAATATTGTTGGTCTCCGGGACTTAACTTTTGTATATATATAATATATATATATATTTTATGTATATAGATTATACATGCCGGCCAAGACATAATCTTTTCTCTTCAAAATAAATATATATATTTTTTTTATCTATGGTTCTTTTTAATTATTTAAATTTTTTTTTTTAATTTTGAAGAGAAAAGATTATGTCTTGCCGGGATTCGAACCCGGGTCAATATATATATATCATTTTTTTAAACTTATCAGCTATTTAAACAATATAGGCTAAGATGATCCAGAAGGTGGTCTAAGAAAGATGTTAAATAAATAGAAAAAAAAACAGCTGTTGTAATCCAATTAATCCAATGATTTGATCTACAAAAATTACTATACTTATTATTATAATTATTATACTTTGAAAATGAAATTAACAAAAATGTGTAATTTTTGTGCCAATAATCTCAAAACCTTTAATATTGAATTTGTTTGAAGGATGCCAAAAACACAAGGGAAAAAATATATATATATTAAAATAACTATACGACAATGGGAATTCAGGTGGTTTAAGCAATCATACAATTGGAACAATGGAGGTTGGTCCACCACTAGCTGGATAATGGGCACTCCTAGTAAAAATAAAAATAGTGGAATATACAATACTTACAGAATAATTTAAAAAAATTAAAATCAAATCAAATTGACAACTATTTATAAAAGCTATTTTTCTCTCATAGCCCTGAAGATGACCTACAAAGTAGGTCAAAACGTTGGCACTAATAAAAAATAAGTCTTCACTTATTTGGTGTTAATTTATGACTGCACCCCCCCCCCTCCCAACTATTTCCATCCTCTAACAACAATAAAACTTGGAAAACAAGTAAAATTATCATTTTTTAAAAAATGGCAAAAATAGTGCAATAATAGCTCAGAGTGTAATAAAGTTTAAGAATAATTATGCATCAATTAGAAAGGAGTATTAAGAAGGCAGTGAAATGTAATTATGCATCTGGGCTTAATTTTCATTCATTTTTAAATTTTCATTATCATAGTTTATCCTATTTTTGTTGTTTATTTAGTTCTAATGAAGAACTACAACATGGGTCAACATATTGGATTTCAATTATTAATTTTGTTAATTATTATTTGGGAATTTTCTTTGAGTACCATCGCCATTTATTTATCAAAAATAAATAAAATATTTAACCAAGAATGGTTATCAATAGAAATTATTAATTATATTTACAAAAAGTGAGAGGCTCTCATGGAAAGGTGTGTTGACAGTTCCTTACGTTGGAGGGATGGTTTATCAGCCAGTGATGTTCGGTACACAGCCGCTCGTCTACGCTCCATTAGCGGTCGTTCCATCGCCTGATCGCACCCATCCTCCTGGATCCATAGCTCATGAAGAAACAATGTCCTCTTCGCAGGTAAGATTTTTTTTCAAATTAGTTATCATTTTATAGAAATTAATTAAAAGCTTTCTTTGCATTTACTTTTTTTTTAAATATTATCTTGTCAATTTTTATACAGCAAATGAGCACAGACATCAAACATGGTAAAAATTATCTTCCTAAAAATTAATACTTCGATCATACCTATTACAAAAACATAAAATTTACAAAAACAACCAAATAATGTTATAATTTATATTCTTGTTATATGATATAATTTTTTTAATCTTTTTCGATTTTGAGTCCCGGTCCTGGTCATATCTTTTCTTTTCAAATAAAATATTTAAAAAACCAAACAATGGTTTGAATCGTTGTTATTTTCATAAAATAGTAGGCATAGTTTTGTGGTGAGATGTTATTGGATCATTTCATATGATTTCTTCTGTTTTCAAAGGAAAGATTATTTGTGAAACAACATTATGAAATCAAAACATTTGTATTAAAAATATTTATCCTCATTTTCTATAAATTTTTCCCTAGGTATTATCAAATTTTCAATCCTAGAACTGAAAAATTCAGGACTTGTGATCAAATAAAGTCTGAGAATGCATTGTTGACTTGAGAATCATCATAATTCTAATTGGTCCAATAACATTTCAAATAAAGATTCTTATTATTTTATCTATTGATCTGAACAAAATTATAGATGATTTTTGTATAGTTGGGCACCACATTTTTTGTTTTTCCACGCTGTTTTATATGTGGATTATATAATGGCTTTTTGCAAAAAAAAAAAAAAAATGAAGTGTTAAGCAGATATAGAGAAATCGTGGCCATTTTTTTGTTGGCTCTAAGTTCATTATTGGTAACTTATTAGTGTTTGTTACTTTAGCTATTGGAAAAATGATCCGTAATTTTCATAAAAAATTATTTAAAATTTAAATAGCTTACTGTTTCAGAAATAAATCTAGATCTAATTTCATGAAGCTTTGATGTTTTCTTTATCTTAGAATTTTATTTTAATTTAATAAGGGTCTAGTCTAAATTTCATTAGTAATCATTAACTACTTTATGTTATTTTTTTACATATAAGTAAATAAATATAAGTATGGTAATGGTATATACATATAAGTATGGTAAATAGTTAAGTTTAATTGAAAAAATATCTAATTGTTTTTTACTTCACTTGAAAGTGCTGTCAACAGTTCTGGGTAATGAGTGTGGTAGAGGTTTGGTTGAATTTCTTTGCATATGTTTTTATATGTTTATTGTACTATGTATTTTCTTTCTTTGCCTAATTAAATTGACATTTGAGTTAAATTTGACTGTATGATTTCTTTGTGTGATCAGGTCGCATCGTGGATAGAAGATGTCAACATTACCCCAGAACTGATACTAAAATATCAGGACAGCGACAGGTCGATGGATGAAGTATTGTATCAGGACCTTCAGGCTCTAAAATCGATAACTCAGGTATTTATTATACAATTAAAAAATGTATCCAAATCTATTTTGAAGGCAGAATCGAAAGGTCTTACTCTTTTCCTTTGACTGCATTATTGTAAATTCATGTTTAGATAAAACATGTGTTATAAAAAAGTGATATAACTGAAGCAAGGTCTAATTTAAGCAGTAATGATTTGAACAATCATTTAATAATTCAAATGTACGACAATTTCTTGGATTATTATTTCCCAAGAGGAAATATCCAGTGCCTTAGCTGTTTGATAATAATAAAATATATTTCATATGTAGAACTGCCACCCACTTGCCGTAAAAATGTATATAATCTTATATTCAGGTATAATTTATAATCAGGTGACAGAACATGGAAAGTTGTAGGTATAAATGAGTAGTAACTTATGTTATAATGCACTGACATAATGTATATTGTTATATACTTTATATAAAGATACTATAGCTGATAACAGTTAGTTGGCAGCATGGAAATGAGATCAATTCCCAAAAATGGAGGTAACTCTTCACTTTTTTTGTTTGTTTTATTTTTTGTTTTCATGTTTGTTGTTGATATCCTTTTCCATTGCCAGGAATATATGAAGTCAAAGTATTGCTCAGAATCCCATTTGCCAAAGAAAACTAGGAGTTACATCGCCTATCCATTTAGAAATCACCCTCAGGTAGGCTCGGTACTTCTTAGGCCTCGCTGAGGACTATGGGAAACATCTGCTTGTTTCAACTGAGGCAATCGCTTAAACTAACAATTTAACAAATATTGAAATAAAGCATTGGCCAATAATGAGGTTTTGGATCTTAATTGGAAATAGTTACTAATATTCTGTTACTCCCTGAATCCTAAAGTAGAAAATAGAATTATGGAAGCCTTTTTTTTTTCTAACAATCTATAACATCATAAATATTTGGTGTAGAGGTGATTTCTTGGTTGAGGCTAAAGTGTCTATTGATTGATATGTGTCTACAGGAGGAGTTGGGTATCATAGTGTCTATGGAGGATGGCCTTGTGCTCTACATTACCCCAGCGCTGACTGACGTTCTCGGTTATCCCAAGGACATGTGGATCGGAAGATCACTGATAGATCTTATTCATCCTAAACACCGAGCATCCTTCGCAGGGCACATTACCTCTGTCATTGCGAATGATGATGCAGGTAAAAACAGTCACTCATAATTTTAAATTGGCTTTTTATTTATGTACATATTAAATGTAAAATTGGCGGCATATCAGCATGAAACGTGTTGATAATTGTTTTGTTTTTTCAAATTCTACCACCATACTTTTCAAATATTCAGTTCAAAACTTATTATGACAAAAATATTATGTTTAGGAACTACTAGACGAACTCCATACTCATGCTACTTGCGTCGGTATCGAGGTCTGAGAACTTCCGGTTTTTCAGTGACAGAGAAATGGGTTGGTTATTTACCCTTGCAGTTGAACATCAGTTTTCAACAGACTATTGGCGAGGTGCCGAAGATTTGTCTAGTCATCACAGCTGCCCAGATAACATCAGCTTACAAATGTAAGCTCAAATTTTTATTTAGAGATAAATTTAATTGAATCCATTATATTAATTAATTTTCATTTATTGCTTTAACTCATTATTGCCCATAATTTTTTTGGTTAAACATTGTTCTCTAACTTTGTAAAATGCTTCTTTTGGTATATAGAATCATCATAAAAATAACTTAAAAAAATAAAAAATCATTTTCAAAAACGTAAAAAATTCACTGTACAGCAGATAGAACATGACTAACCTCTTCCCCAGCATGGTGTTGGTCTAGACAATTTGTTAAGACCAAGAAATAAGTCTCAAAGTCCAAAATACAGCGTGTAAACTATCAAAAGAGGACTAAGGTTAGCCATTCTCAAAATAACCCTTTAGGCTCTAATGGTTTGAATAGTTGAAGACGGAAAGGTCAAAATAAATTTAAATCTTTGTTTTTACTTGTAATAAGGTAAACAAACCCTTATAGTGGAGCCTAGGAAGGTAAAGCCTATGGCTTTTACTCTTTAAAAAGTAAAAACTATCGACTATTAGGGCATGTATAAGATATCCTATAGCATCATAGCTTTTTATATTTGAATTTTAGTTTATATTTTTAAAACAATTGAATTTAGCTTAATACATTATATAACAATTGAAGCATTAAATTTTTTACAGTAATGTTCCTATTAATTTTTTTTCTGTTTAAGAAATATATAGTCATCAATGTAGTAAATGGAGATACAATAAAAGGGAAATGAAAGTTCAATTTAATGCATTTTTCTCAGATTTGTTGCTTGAAGAATGTATATTTTGTTAGGTTTGTTTTTATTTTGGTCTTTTAAAATGCTTCTTTCTACAAAAACCTCACCAAGAAAAGATTATGTTGAAATAATTAAAATCAAAGTTGAAGTTTGGGCGCCAATATTATTGCAAATTATTACAAATGAAAGAAATATAATTTATATTATGAATAAACTATCTGCAAAAACATCTTATCTAAAAAATTAACAAAAATCCTTCTGTAACATGATATCCTAGTTTAAGCAAGAAAATTATTCAAACAAAATTATGAATCAAAAAGAATGAATTATGAGACAAAATTAATTAAAAAATTGTATTTGAACAACCGTAACATAATTTAAGTTTTTTGGACAGAATATTCTACATAACACCTTATTTTCGAATACCTGAAGATGTCCATCCTTCAGCGTTAGCGGCCAAGTTTCACATTCATAGAGAAGAGATGGAAGCATGATTGTTTTATAAATTCTGATTTTTAGATTTCGGAACAAAAGACGCGAGCTTAGTAATTTGGAGACGGAATAATAACAAGCATTTCCAGCCTTTAGTCACAGCTTTATTTCCTCTTGAATTTCGTTTTTTCTAGTTACCATAGACCCTAAGTACTTAAACTTCTCCACTTGTTCCAACTTATTTCCTCCTACTACAATATCACCAAAATTTCACCATTTTCTGCTACTAACCATATACTTAGTCTTATCCAAATTTATTTCCAGCCCTATTTCTTTACCAGCATTCATTAACGTTTGTGTATTTAGCTTTATAGTTTCCTTAGTAACAGTAACAGTACCAAATCGTCCACAAACCCAAGCACGGATATTTTACTATTCATATTCAAATTCAAACCTCTTTCGTTGTGTATCACCTTTTTAATAACGTATTCGAGTGTTAAATTGAATAGTACAGGTGATAGTGAATCACCTTGTTTTAAACCTGAACGATTCTAACTGTGTCGAAAATTTCGCTCATACACATCCTTACCAGATTTACTAATTTCTTTGGTAAACCCTGTTCAATCAATAATCTGATGGCCGATGAAATCATAAGCTTTTTTAAAATCGATATAAAGCTGATGAACGACACCTTTATATTATAATTTTTTCTCTCGTATTTGGTGTAAGGAAAATATTTGATCCATAGTTGAACGGTTTGTCTAAAACCACATTGATTATCTTCGATAATTTCCTCGGCATATTCCGTAATTCCAATATATAATATATGTGTGTGTATAAACATAAACTATTTTTTCAAAATGCAAATTTTTCATCTATCATTAATCTATTAATATAACCACTGAATTATATTTTGATGTATTTTGCAATGTATACACAGGGATATAGGATGGGTGAAGAGAATGGATTTATCTGGCTTGGTTACGAGCCTTAGTAGCTCAGATGGTTAGAGCATCGCACTAGAGATGCAGACGGTCTGGGTTCGAATCCCGGCCAAGACAAATCTTTTCTCTTCAAAATAAAAATATTTAAAAATAATCACCATCAAAAGAATAATAAATAAAAAAAAACATTCATAATTTATTTTAATTATTTTAGATGTATTACTTTTAAATTTATGTATTTTTAAAAAAAATTTAATTTCCAAACCATAGATGGTGATGAAACAAGGGTTTCAGCAAAATTTACGACTAGACATACAGCTTCTTCACAGCTGTGTCATGTTGATCCTGAAGTAACTCCATATTTTGGATACTTACCACAAGACATCCTCGGAAGATCAATTTTAGAATTTTATCATCCTGAAGATTTACGCTTTTTAAAAGAAGTATATGAAGCAGGTACTTTTTTTTAGTTGATGATTTTGTTTAATCTTAGTAATTTCCAGTTTGACTGTTACACCAGAACATTTAGAGTTAAATTATTGACATTAAGGTTCAAAAAAATAATTTGATAAAAAATTCTTTAGTAGATGTTTCTAATAAAAGTTCTGTTAATATAAGGTTCTTTAATGCATTTGTTTAAAAAAGGTCTGATGGTATTTGTTCTTACTAAAACTAGATATAGATTCTAATACATGGTTTCCTTTACTTATGGGACACAGCTTTAGGGAAATCTTGGATAGGTGAAGGGAACCCTGCCTGATACTTTCATTATAACAAAAATAAAATATTTTTATTAGTTAGAAACTCATTAGATCAATATCATCATCATCATCATCAACACAGACGAACACAAAAAAAAGAAAAATGAAGAAAATTATAAACAGCTTTAGAAATAAATAAAAAACGTATAAATCAACAATTACATTTTCATTTACTTTATTCAATATAAATTTTTTAATTCTAATAGAAAAGTTGTTCTTAGTTTGATGAAATCCACTTCAGAATGTTTATTTAAAGATATAACTTTGGATAAGAAATAATGAAAAAACAAAATCAAAATATAAATTTTATTTTAATGACTATTAAATAAACAAATTCATATTTATAAATGAAAACATTTATTGTAAGATCATTGAAATATTTTACTGTGAACTTTATTGCATTAAACTATAACTATATAATCATGTGATTATTACCATATGACTGATTGTCATTTGTTATTCATTTTAAGTGGCAGTATTATAGATATTCCAGTGTACTAAGGTACAGTCTATAAATTGTTTTGTTTTTAGGCATGATATAATTTATGTTTATTATTTGATTTTATGTGTTACCATACCTAATAGTGTTATGTTTTGCTTTTAGCAATCGATTAACAAATAGAATAACAGTTTTGTTGTACTCAAGTATATTTTTATTTGTATATAGAGTAACAGTTTTTTAGTACTCTGGAATATTTTTTTCAATGCCACTGACAATGAATAACAAATGACAATCAGTCATATGGTAATAATCACATATTTATCAGTTTATTATTTATATACTAAAATATTATAGAATTGCATATAAATGTTCTTTTTTTTAATTTATAAAAGTTCATGTGTGATATTATATATAAAAGTTCTTCTTAAATGGAATTGAGCTATAAAAGTTCTGTAGCCAAACATCTAGCTTAAAATTTAAACAGTTTCAAAAAGAGATAAGTCAAAATACGAATTAAAAAAAAATTTAAAAGTAGTGTTAGTTTTGCAGCCATTCTATTAACTAATAAATTGATTTGTATTTCTTGTTTAATTTCAGTTATAAAAGAAGAAGGTCACCTTTTCAGGAGTAAACCGTACAGGTTCCGCTGCCAGAATGGTGGATTTGCCCTCGTCGAGACTGAACTCTCTTCATTTATCAATCCTTGGTCTAGGAAGCTTGAATTCATCATTGGTCAGCATACTGTTCTGAGGGTACGATGATATAAAATTTAATAGTAAAAATAGTGAAAACTAATCTTTAAGCTAAGCTCCTTTCTCCATAATAAATAAGTTAAGATAGAAAGTACAATTTATGCTACATCCACCCAGAATAAAAGAAATAATTATTCAGCGTCATTTGTTCAGTGTCGTTTCTTACAGAACATTTCTTAGTTTCTGGCTTCTGATTTTTTCAATTTTAAGTTTAAAAATGCCTCTTTATGCTGAGGATGTTGGACGTGGTGTGGCACTTATTGATGATGGACGTTCACCCATGTAACTGTGAGTTCTGGTCAAGTCTTGTCTTCGTCCCACAGTCTCATACTGGGGGAAAAGCTATTAATCCATGCTCATTTAATATCCTCAGAGCAGTATGTTCAGAAATTTGCACACCTTGAACTTTTTCGAGCTGATTAATCGCTTGAACAAAAGTAAAAGGTGCCGGTTTCATAGAATTCTTAAAGTAAAAAAACGGTCATCCAGTGATTCTGTTAATCTAGGCCATCCACACCGGGCCTTCTATGGCGTCTTGTAAAGTTTCGTAGGGATTATATTTCATAGAGATGGCATTAGCTGCATATCTAATAGAACTTCTATCATCAATAAGTGCCACACCACGCGCAACATCCTCAGCACAAAGAGGCATTTTTAAACTTAAAATTGAAAAAATCAAAAGCCGGAAACTAAGAAATTTGCTGCAAGAAACACTGAACTAATGACCCTGAATAAACATTTTACTTATAACATTTTAATTTCATGGAAAGTGAACATCGGAATTCATATTGAATTGAATGGAACATTGAATACAGTCTTTTCATTGAATTAAGGGTTATTATTCTCTATATTGACATTCCTAATTGAAAAAAAACACATATTTATTCATTAAAAAAAATAGACCAATCCAAAGCAGAAACATTTTTAAATGAAAACATAAAAAAATCAAGTGGCTGGAATTTATTGCTTATCAGTATATATATATATATATATATATATATATATATATATATATATATATATATATATATATATATACTAGCAGACGTGAAAGACGCTATCCTTTTCAAACATTTAGGAGGAGAATAAATTATTTTAAAAAACATTATCTATCAGATCCAGTTGTGAATCTAAATCATTCTCAAACCCACAAAAAATTTCTTAAAAATTGGTTCAACCGTTTAGGAGTTTGGAGACACGACCAAAAGAATTTTATTTATATCTATTATATTATATGTATATATAATAAATATATATGTGTATATATATATATATATATATATATATATATATATATACATTATATTATTCTATCATTAGTTTTACTTAAATAATGTTATATATTTTTTCTTATTGCTCTATTATTACAAAACATTCCAACAATTTTATTTAGTGTTTAAAGATTCATGTGTTTTTGGAAAAACAGAAGAAATCCCACTCACATCTTGTAATATTTTGCTCTCTCTAACCAGTTTTCCCCGATAATAGACTATATAATATTCCAATTACTTTTCTTGAATATACATTAAAGTCTTGAAGAATAGAATATTAGAACGTCTAGGGCTTTTGAATATATAGATTAATCAACAGATATAAAAAGGTTTCACTGGGTGTTTTAATAAATTAAAATTTTTTGTTAACTTTTAGTTAAATAATATAATATATTTTAATATCTCACAGGGTCCACCAAACCCAGATGTCACAACTCCAGTAGCAGAACCTGAGGCTGTTTTAGTATCAGAAGAACTTTTAAAGGAAGCTAAGATTGTTCATGAAGAAATCAAACACCTTCTTAATAATGTGAGTTTTAAAAATTTTATCTCAGCTGTCACGAATTAGATTTAAGTATGATGAATGGAAAATTTACTTAATTTGAAAACTAAAAGTAATGTTTGATTAGTAATCATTTATAAGGCAGTTCAAAGTATATTTTATTAAAGCTAAAGAGTGATCTCCGGCATTAAGAAATCATTTGATGATCAACGAAAAAATGCTCTTCACTATTGTATACATCTTTTTTTTTTGTATTATCTCATGTCTTTGCCTAAACAACTAATTATTTATAATTAATAGCAAATTTTCTTCGACTTCAGCATGTACTTTTATAATTATTCTCTTATAGACTGTGGTACGAAGCTGTAAAACAGCAAAACAGCAAGTAACCAAACGTTGTAGGGACCTGGCAGCATTCATGGAAAATTTAATGGACGAACTGACAAAACCTCCCGATTTGAAGGTGGATGTACCAATGGAAGAACAGAGTTTCTCAGTCAGTATTTATTTTGTAATTTTTTATAGCCTTATGTTGAATAAGTGTCCTTTGAACCAAATATTCATATCACTTAACCTTTTTTGTTTCTAAGGAAAGAGATTCTGTTATGCTTGGTGAGATCTCTCCTCATCACGAATTTTATGATAGTAAATCATCTTCAGGAACTCCACCGAGTTATAACCAGCTCAATTATAATGAAAACATCCAAAGGTAATTAATGTTTTATATCAAGGAAAAAATTAATATTAAAATATAAATATTAATGTCTTAAAATAATTAATAATATCTTAATAACTCTAATATTTCAATGTAGCATTAAAATATTATGTCATGTATATTTTATTATACCTATATTTAATTCCATTTAAATGTAAAACTCTGCATGGTATTGATTAATAATTCAGTTTTTCTTAAAACAGAAATCATTACATTTTTTCATCTATACTAATATTATTAAGAGAAGTGATTCTATCATTAGGTTACAATTTTTAGTGAAAATCGTGATTTATGTTCAATGCTTATATTTGATCTAATCGGTACATTTAATAATTAAAACTATAATAACTGTTGGTATACCTACAAAACCAGTTCTAAATTTCACCTCTAATATTCTTATTAGATTTTTCGAGAGCAAACCAATTACAACCATATCTGTAGAATCGAGTGAATCAAAAGTTAGTAGCAGTGAAGATGGAAAAACTTCACCTGTCGTAGAATCTGTAGCTGATTCTAAAAGGTAAAATATGGATTGTTATTTGATAAATTTAATACTGTTTTCATAAATTTAGTTTAAATATGAAAAATCATGAATTGTCAAGATAATATTTATTTTTAAATTAATTCTTATTTTTTAATCATTAAGAGAATAATTTCAAACAGATATATTTTTTGAGTTATAATATTTTGACATTAAAATTTTAATGTTTTATGATTAAATTCAATTCCTTCTTTCTTGATTAACTGTTAAGTTTTTATCTTATTAGTTCTCAGAAAAGTTTTTATTTCTGAAAATGTTTTAGGCCATTTCTATACCAACAAAATTTTATTATTAATATTTTGTTTTAAATCTAGTCAAATAAATTCCTTAAATTAAAAAAAAAATAATATAATTTATAATTTATATATGTTCATAAGTTATTGCTAAAGATTTAACACTTAAGGATTAATCCATATAAATAATATTCATTGCATAGCTATTACAATATATTCTATAATAATTATAGTATCTAATAATAATTAATATAATATAGGAAACTTTTTTGTACCCATATTACAAATTGTATTTTATTGTAATTTAGTGGAGAAAGTTCAGGAACTCAGAGCAGCGAGAGTAACAAAAACTCAGGAGAGTCAAACGTCAGCCCTCCAAAGAGCAATCCATCTAAGAAATTCAAACCAACAATGCTAACTAAACAGCTTTTGTCAAGGTAGGAAATCATAAAAAGTCAACTGTCTAATAATTTATTTAGTTTGTATACATTATTTCAGAAATGTCAAAGCTTCTATAATATTTTTTCAGGCATAACGAGGATATGGAAAAGCGTATGGTGCAAAAGCATAGAGAACAGAGGTCAAAATCAGACAGAGATTTGAAGATAAAAGAAAGGCTAAAAACAAATTTTGATAAACCACAGGTATGTTCATTAAAAAATCTCACTTCAAATATTATAGCTATTAATATAGGAGAATAATAACTTATCTACTATAACCTTCCTTTCATTTTTATTATTGCACTTATTTTTTTATTTTATTTTATGAAATATTGGTTTTATGGAAATCATTAAATCAAGAATTTTCTTAAAATAGGAAGAATCAACCAGTCATGGAATCAAAAGGAGCAGTTCTAACTCTTGGGAAGGCGAACCTTCCAAAGCGATCAAGTCTGTACTTACCACAGAGCCCGCGTCGTCAGCAATGACCAATGCTGAAAAGCAAGCAACTATACTTCCAGTCTTCCCAGCGAGCCAGTAAGTTATAAATTGTATACTGTCTTGATCAGAAATTTTATTTTAATGATATTTTTAATACTATTTATTAAATATTAATTTCGCTTTCGTATATTTTTACATAGTATATATTTATTGTAAGGAAGAAATAGTTGGAGGTGCAGTCAATAAAAACACCTTAATAAGTGTATATACTTATTTATTGTGTGCCGACGTTTCGGCATATATACAATAAATAGTATATATTTATTATTTGACAAATATCAAAAGTTATTTTATGTATTAATTAATTATATATGATTATTATTATTTTTTTTTTTTAGAGAATTAAATCCTCCCCCGTTCGCTAGCACACTTATGCCCATGTACTATCTACCCAATAAGAGGCCGGATCTTCTCTTTCCTCAACAAAGTAAGTTTTTATGATTCAGATATTCATACAATTATGAGGGATTTCTGTATGGCTCAGTTTTTTGTGTGTAAAGAATATAGAAGTTAAGATGGTGTGGGCGGTGGTCAAAGAAAGTTATTGATGGTGTCACTTTCTCTTGTGACCTCATTGCAAGCCCTGAAGAAGATCTGCAATATGGGTTGAAGCGTTGGTTTTCAAGTAAATAGATCAACCCTATTTAAGAAATTATTCCTCTGACCTCCATCCGGACCATTTTCTTCCAAATATATATTAGGATAACTAACATTACTCAAGATGTAAAATGAAATAAAAGAAGCTATAAAACTTGGAAATATAGTAAAAAAAAAATAATTAAACAGACAAATACATTTATAAGAACAACTGACAAAATATAGACAAAAATATTTATAAGAAGTAAAATATAAGTACTTGTCTCCAACTTATTAACTGATGTGGGCTCTCATGAAAAGGTGTGTTAACAGTTCCTTACGTTGGAGGGATGGTTTATCAGCCGATGGTGTTCGGAACACAGCCACTCGTATACGCTCCGTTAGCAGTTATTCCATCACCTGATCTCACCCGCCCTCCCGGATCTGGAGCTCGTGGGGAAACAACAACTTCCCTGCCGGTAAGATTTTATTTTCTTAATATTCATTTTTCTAAAAGTATCATACTGTCAACATAAAAATTAAAAAAGTTGAATTGTAATTTATTATCCCTTTAAAGGAAAAAGATTGTGTTTTGTTGTTAGCCAATAATTTTAAAAGTAAATTTGCAATGAGCTATGTGTGATTTACAGTGATTTACATTTTTATACAGCAAATCAGCACAGACATCAAATATGGTAACAATTACCGTCCTACCAAGTGTAGCTCTCCTCCAGCTCAAGACCAAAAAACAGAGAGCAACGATACGAGGTAAACTTATTTTAAATTTGATTTTAATGAATCATACTACAGTATTAACAAATTTTCATATGCCTTAAAATACGATTTTAATAATTTGCTTTTCTTATTATTTAGTGTACCTTTCGATGATTCCAGTTCTTCATTCTATTCTTTCCTTAAGACAGATAAGTCAGATGAAAGTTTGCAAAGCTCATCAGAAATTGACACAAAGCCAGAAGTGAGATTTCCTTTCTAAATATTTAAAGTACTTTTCCAATTTAAGATTATTTAAGAAATAAATTGTTTTTACAGGTCTAGTATAAGGTTTAATTCCATTGTATTATAGTATTTTTGTTTGTTGCATCGCTATTTTTGAAAAATTAAAGCTATCATAAAATAGCATTTGAAAAAAAACAACAAATAGAAGTAATTAATTAGAATAGATTGTTTTTAAAAAAATAAAATGAAAAATTAGGTATTTATACAAATTAAATGCACTAGAGGAAAATAATTATTTAAAGTACAGTGGATTTCTGATCTCAAATAATTGAGACTTGTTCAATTCGGGATTAACAAATTTGTCAGATCCAAGCAAATTCATTCTTGTATCAAACTTAAATTACTTAAATATTATTATGTGTGGTTTCATAGTATTCCACTAAGAGGCCGCGATTGATGTATCAATACCACACCACGACTCAAGCAGCCACCATTTTTTGAGGGGCTGGTGTTGTTTGGAAGAATTCTTCTCTTCCAAAATAAAATTTAAAACATTTATTTCAAACCAATGTAATTCTTAAATAAAGAAATCAGTTGAGTAAACTGTCAAATTGTATTTTTGAAAATATATTTTAAATAACTTAGTTTCACTATGGATTTATCATTTAATTCTAACCTTAGTTCTTTTTTATTCCTAATAATATAATATAGTTTTGGTTTTGAGATAACTGAGGTTTAGATTATCGGGAAACCACTGATCTATTATTTTCAGAAAACGTATATTCGATTATCAATTGTTAAAACCTTCCAATCCTTTTTCTTTCTCCATTGGCGTTTCCAATTTGCAAATTCAAAATCTTCATTCTAAAAGTCGGTAGAGCAGTTAAGTTCAGCCGAAGGAGATGGTGTATCCTCAAGATTTCTTAGCCCTTTAGTAGTTTCCTCTGTCTTGTTTGAAAGTTAAAAATATTTAATTTCATCTTCATCTATTATGCCGTCTGATTTTGATTGCAAATCTTGCCCACTAATATTGATAATAATAATCAAGTTTGTAAGTTCTAAAAAAAAAAATTTTTTTCTTCACTAGCTGCAAAATTATGCATTCTTGCAGTTATGTATTTTATCTGCACTATCTTTTACATTTAGTAGCTCCTCTTCAACTGCCTTCCTTACAAACTCTTCCAAAACGTTAAATTCTCCTTATTGCTCAGTGTCTTGTCTAGTTTCGTCCTTATATTTTCCATCCAGAGGCCAAACTCTTCCTCGTATTTCTGGGGAGTTTCTAAAATTTCAATTGCTGGTCTTTTTTCCCAGTTTTCCTCTTTATTTTGTTGCTGGTAGCTTGTATTTTGGAAATTACCAAATATGATTAAGCGGATGAACCTGTCGCTACTATTACAAAGATAACTAACTCCTCTTACTATAACCTAGTACAAAGATAACTAACTCTTAAATCAATCTATTTTATAATTATTATAGTCAAGTTATAAGTCGGTGATTTACATCAAAATTTCACATTTCACTTTACTGAAATACTAACTATAACTGTGTAAAATGCCATGAATGTATGTTAAATGTTAAAGATAGAATTAAGAAATATCACGAAAATAAGAAATATCACGCTGTGAACTGTTGAAAATTATATATGGAGATTTCTCAAGTGTTTTTGTGTGTATCTTCTTACTAGGAAATAAGATGCAATGATCGAATTCCTTGAGGTTACTAAGTTTACTAGACCATCTCTATAGAATATGTCCAAAGGTCATTTATTATGTTCTACTCTAATTATAATATAAACGTGCAATATTAGTACATACTAATATAGATATGTCAGGAGATAATCCAAATATATTGAAGTTAAGAATGCTAGTTATATTAGTTTATAATTCTCCAAGGTGGCCATTTCACTTAGCAAATCTGTACATGTTTATTGAAATTGTCAATAAATTATGATGGCAGTGACTCACCTATTTCTGGAAAATAATTTTTACAGGATGCTGACTGGCAAGGAGGGAAGAATGGAGATGGCAAAGTGAGGCCTCTAAAAAAGGTAAATTAAACAAGTCTCGGATGCAAAAGATTGTGTGAAATGAATAGTCTTTGCCTGATTCTGTTTTCAAATACTTTGTTTGTTCTTCGACTGAATTGAGCATATCCAGTAATCCCTTCTGTTACTGTAGGAAACAAAGTCAGTGCTTGTGTTTCGGTCTCAGTTTTTGACTGACCATTATCAAAGGCTAAGAATACTAATAAAACAGTAATATAACCAATAACAGTTATAAAGTATGATAAAAAAAAACATTTGTTTATTGTTTTAATTTATTTGAGTTTACATCAATATTTTTACATACATTTTTCCATAATTTTATTATATCTTACATACAAATCTTAGCCTATCTTTCTTTCTGTATGGTGTATTTTTATTTTAATAATTTTTAGAGTTATTTGATTCATTATTTTCATTATCGCTCCATCCTTTTCCTTACTCATATTATCATAATTACTTTCCATAGCCCTAAATATCCGTGGCCGTAGGTAAAGGATAACATTTGCACTAAATAGATAATTGCCATAAATAAATACTATATTCAATACTTCCAATTACTTATCAATGCCAATTACAATCTGAACAATTTTCATTAAGCTGTTTTTATATTTGTAATGAAGAAAAAATTTCAATATTTTAAAGTTAAGGAAAAATGGCTCTCCTCAGCGAGTACAAAAATTACAAAAATGTGACTTGGTGTCCTTTACCTCCGGAGTATAGATACAACTAACACATCTTCATAGTAGTATTTTTCAAGTTCATTGGTATGCATGATAATTACATTTTGATTTATGGGGCATTACAAATTAACATACATTATTTATTATAATACATGTTTTTTTCATATTTTATTTTTATGTTATTGGCACATTCAATGCTGTTAATTTATTTTTCTTCGCCCTGATGTGTACAGATTTGGTTGAGTTTGTAAATTTATATTTTTAAATGTTTACTGCACCATTCATTTTCTTTCTTTGCCAAATCGAATTGATGTTTAAGTAAAGCTTGAATATGTGATATGTTTGTGTGATCAGGTCGCACCGTGGATAGAAGACATCAATATTACCCCAGAGCTGATACTAAAATATCAGGTGAAGGAAAGGCCGATAGAAGAAGTATTGTACCAGGACCTTCAAGCTCTAAAATCTATAACTCAGGTAAAAATTATTCAATCGTGAATTTTTCCAAATCTATTTTGAAGCCAGAATCGAAAGGCCTTAATCCTCTCTTTTGACTAAATTATTTCTTATTCGTGTTAAAGGGGTTATAAAAAAAGTGTTGTATCTGAAGCAAGGATCGGATTAAAGCAGCATTAATTTCAATAACCATTAAATAATTAAATATATGCAGATATCCTATGAATAACGATTTCTCAGATTAGAAGTCGCCTCTTGGCTTAAACAAATAATAATTTATGTTATAGTGCACTGACATACTGTATATTGTTATATGCTATATAAATATTCAATAGCTGATAGCAGTAATACATGGGATTACAAGGCACCATGGGAATTGAGATTAATCCTCAACAGAGGAGGTAACTTCCCTCTCCACACTTATAATGGACCTGATATTAATTGATATCACTGTTATGATTTCATTACATATTGTTCAAATTTCGTAGAATTTGATGTCTCCAGAGCTTGAACCTGAACTTATGTTGAATATTATTGCATTGATTTCTTATAATCAATAACATCCTCCAATCTCACAACTTGTATTTAATGTCCTTTATGTATTTACACACATAGTCCATCTCTTCTCTAGAATATTTGTTTATATATTTCTTCTGTAAATTTTTTTTCCTCAAAGAAAAATACGTAGACTATCACTATAAAAGTATCTGTAGGATAATGTTCAGTAACTTAAAATAATACGATTTCAATATTCTTAAAATAAAGTCGGTATACTCTTCAAAAAATTATAATATAAAAGACAAAGACATCTACCTAAATGAGATCAAGTTGTACTACTATTTTATATGTAATAAAAATTAATTAATCATTAACTATGTACAGCTAATGCACTGAATAAATTTCATTGTAATTAATTTTCAGCCTGAGCTCGTTTCTGAACAGTTGTCACAAATGTACCTTGACCTTGAGTTGGAAGGATTATCCAAACAGCTAACTTTGGAGGAAGCGTCATCCTCGTCTGAATCCAGTGATGATGAAGCAAAGGTAAAGTAAAATTGAATATACTATCAGGACAATTTATACTTATAAAATACGCAATTTTCTACTGAAAAATAATAAATCACATGAAATAAAAAAAATGAAAATTAATTGGAAATGCAGTGTAATGGTCAATCTACAAATTGTTTTAGGTGAGTTCCTGGCAGAAGAATAACATGGAATACGATAGAATGGTTATTTTATTTGAAGAGGATGCACCACTTCCTTCTCCACTAGCTCAGTAAGGTTTTAGTCATTGTTATTATTCTATTATTTATTTGACTTGCTTTTGTTCATTATTTTCTGTAACGAACCTTAGTAATTGTCCAAGACTTTAAAAATTCGACTATCCTTCAAAATTAAGCTGTAACTTGGGCTCAGTCTTAGCACTATACTCCCGACTTTATCAGTTTACCTTAACTTGGAGATATTTATTTAGTCTAACAACTTTATATCCCCATTTCATTCATTATTATTCAAGTTACAAATGAAAATACAAATTAAATATTTTTAGCTTTTAAAATTGAAAAATGTCTAGTGAGATTAATACATGGGGGTCACATGGGGTGCGAAATCCAATAAATAAAATTATTTTTACTTCTTCTTTTTTTGGCTTTATACATTGTATGAAAAGTTAAAGACTTTGAAGAGGAAATATTATCGAAGTTTTGCCAAAATTGCTAAAGCCGTTTTGTTTCTAAAATTGATAGAAAAGTGCACATTTCAAACTATTGCACTCAGAAACTGATTCGGTAAATCAGATTCTTCGGTAAATCAGAGAGCCTCCACTCATCACTCCACTTAAGTGATAATTGTGATGCAAGTGCACAGAATAATCCATAGCGGAAATTGTGGTTTTTAGATTGGAGTGAATGGTGTTTCTAAAATGTATTTAATATATTACTAAAAAAGTTTCTTTACAAAAGTATTAACAATACAATAAAGTTATTTATGTTGATGAGTATCTAGTTTTTTTAATTATGTAATAAATATTTTTATGTTAACAGGGGCTACTAATTTGAAGGAGAATTCCATCGCTTCTGCCTCATCTGGTAGAATTACATTAAATTTTAGTTTATAATGTTTGATGTAATTGTGTATTTTTATGTTTGAATTAGCTTCCTTGTATACTCTTATGTTCCGACTTTACTGAGAGACAATCCTTTTAATGATGGCATCGAGATAACATATTGACAATCAAGAAATTTAAAAGTGTTTTTCTGATAGCACAAAATTAAATTTGGTATTAAAATATGTTGTGCAATAACTTTCATGCTGGTTATTATCGCTCAATACAAAAAAAAGTTAATCAAAATGTACATTACCTTGTATAAATTAGATTTATGTTCTAGGCTACATATACCTCAATTAGTTTTTATTTTTTATGTATCTTTCTGTGATGTGTAATTGTCCTCAAATTAACATGACATGTTCTTGGTTAAATGTTCAGGTGTATAGGCTAAAATAGTTTAAATTGCTGCAAGCACAATGTTTTTCTTTAAAATAAGACATATTGAATTGAAACTTTCCAAAGCACAACTGATTTGTATTTTTTGTATTACAAAAAAAAAAAATCTTTCAATTGTATTCAATCCATCTGAAGTTAAATATTTCAGGAGTTTAAATATGTCCTACTGCACAAAAAAAAAAACTTTGAATATAAGATACTCAAGTTTTCATAATTTAATTGAGGAAGAATTTTTTATTTGGTGTAAATATAATTAGTTTTGTAGCTTTGGCTAGCCACTTTTTTATTTGTATTTATTTATTTATATTTTTCAATGTTTTTAATGAAATTTTTCCTGCCTCAATTATTTATCATAACTTAGAAATTGCTTTATTAGTTCCTACTTGAACAATCAGGTTATTTCCAAAGAGGGCTAATATTAACTGTTTTGTTCATTAAGTTATTGATCTCCTATATCGCAGTGATTATTATTTTAGTACGTTATGAGATGAGAATCTATTCAAACATATTTCAATGTATATATATCGCTATAAGATATGGAATCCCTGTTGCTTAGTATTCACTCAAAACAAATCTACAGATGCATAACTAATTACTGGTTTTACAGTTGTAATTGTGTAAAAGTGATAATTTTTTAATAGATTACTATCAATTCCTGAACGTTATAGCCAATCATCTTGTGCTGTAAATATATACATAACTATCTTATCCCAATAGTGAATTTCCAATTGTGCCTAATTCAGATTCCATGAGCTATTTATATAAATTATGTACTTAAAAGAGAAAATATATGCTTATTTAATGTGTTACAATTTATTAATGTTTGAAAAAAATGACTGACTTAATCTTAACCTAATCCTACCTCTTGCTTGAATTCAATAAAAGTATTCTCAATACAACAATTGAAGGAAATAAAGCTGAATTGCACATTGAAAAGTAGTTAATTTATAAATATATTAATAAAGATAAATAAGCAGTAAGGAAATATCATGTGTGTACAGATGTTTTGGTTTAAGTCCTCAGCTTCTTATTAATTTAACTTTTAAAGAACGATTTAATTATATTTAAATGTTAAGTATTGGTTTGGCTTGGTATTTCCAAAAGGTCTAGTAGGTCAATACATACATCGGTCTGAGCCATATGTACTGTATTCAGTTTATAGGAATTTTATTTCAGCCATTAAAAAAAGCAAGGTATATTTTATTAATGCTTATACTCATTACAAAAAACCACTATGTCCTAGATCACGCTCAACCGCCAGATTTCTCCCCCTTATTTTGAGTACCCACTTTATAGACTGGGTGAGGCTCAGGAGGGTCCTAGATCATATATGGTCCATCTCCGGCCGCTAACACATTAAATAAAAGTCTTGCCAGCAGCGGGATTTGAACCCAGGACCTTCAGCATGGCAACTTAGCGCTCTACCACTAAGCCACTCCACTCCTTGCTCATTATAATGGTTCAGGAAATTTAAAAATGATCAAGGTACCTTTATCAGTCAAATGCAGACTCTAACCAAAACTTTAATTATCACCGCTTTACTTAAAACTTCTCCAAACCAGCGGAAGTCATTAACCCTTTAGCGACCGAATACGCCCGGGTCAGAGTGGGCTGGCTGGACTGAGTGGTAGAAAAGTCAACCATGCCTGCTGAACCGATTAATTTTTGACTCTGAAATCATGTTTTTTTATTTAATTCCTTATAGTTTCCCATCATCCTTTTTGATCCGGACTTGGAATGGTGAATGGACTGACACTGGTGAATTTAAAAACATATTTTAAAATTTTTTTCTTTTAATTACTGTAAATTAATTTTAAATATTTAAAAAATTATACAATTATATACTTTAGTTTTTTGAAATGTCTACATACAAATTTATACATATACTTTATTTTTTTGAAATGTCTATATACAAATTTATACAATTAAAAATTCTTTTGAGTGTGATAAATGCCGAAACAGGACAGACACACTTTACGAAAAATAATATAGCCAAAAGTGAATTTGTACGACATCTGTCGTCAAGAAAAAGTCTTCCAGCTTGTCATGCGGACACCTAGATGGCTCTAGGAATTGAACTACTATTGTAGCTCCCGGTCTAGAAATGCCGGAGAAGCAAAACTATTATAATAGTCCATGGTCCGTGGAGCCCACCTGACTATTATAATAGTCAACGGTCCCCACGGTACGGCGCGCTCGGACTATTATAGTAGTTCACGGTCGCTAAAGGGTTAATAACAATAATTTTAAATAATATGAAGTTAAAGGACACCAATATTCCCAACAAATACTTGTCTACATTTTATTTTATGTTAATTGTACTCACTTATTTCCTTATATCAATTTTATCGTTCTTTATCTGTTTACTAATTTATTTATTTGTTCTCTCGTGTATTGGGTTGTCCAATATAACCCAAATTAATAAGAATCTAACATCGGTTATAATTATTATTAATTAAAAGTTATTTATTTTATTATTTAATATTCTTTTTTTTCTTTGTTTTTTTTTTTGGTCAGCTTTAAAATTAACGTTATTCTTCATGTTCACCGCAGCATGTATTGCTTAAAAATTGTTATATATTTTTTTTGTATTTTTGTTACCTCCATATATTTTTTTCCATATTTTTTTTTTTGTATTTTTGTTACTTCCAAACTCCATCAAACACTTAAATTTTTTTTTTCATCATTATTCTGCAGATGGAAAAACAACCCTGAAACATTGAGAAAAAAAATTCTAATAAAGAATATTGAAACAACTGTCTGTATCATAATCAGTTTTGTTTCTGTATTCATGGTAATAGATCCTATCTTCCTCAATGCACTTCCTTACTAAGTGTGAAAGAAATTAATATCAGACAACTTTGCATTAAAATTATAATGAATTAATAAATACAAAGCACATTCCATCAGTCTATATATATGTATATATATATATGTGTAAAATATATTTATAAATATACACCCTAAGTTATAATAAAAAATATATTATTTTACAATACAAAATCTTTCCAGACTATAAACTAAATATGATTCTCTATAATAATTATTGAACATATTGATTTTATAAATGAATATAAAATTATTAAAAAAAATACATCGTTATTACTTTGCCTAAATCATCTAGGCAGTGTTTTGTTAACGTGAAAGAAACAATTTGTGTAAAGCAATTCCCACCTCAATGCCTTAAAAATTATTTTGATTACAAACTCACTCGTCGGCAAAGAATCAGATGAGAATAACTCCACACAATTCTCGTCTAACAGAAGTACAGCAGAATGAAAGGTACAACCAGAAATCTCAACTCTTTAAAATAATAACAACAAATAATTATATTTTTTTCCAAATATACATCATTACATTCAAAAATAACTGATGACATTTTTCATTTACAATTTTACAGTTGAGCATTAATACAATATCTTGAGACACAGAATAGGTTACCTCATTTTACAATTTGGTTTATCTTTTTCTTTTCTTCTTAATTTGTGAGCAGGTACTTTCCAAAATTCATGAATGGAAGTTGAAGAGATCAAAGGAAAAATAATATAAATTAAAATTTATTAAATGCATCCTTAGAAATAACTAATAAATAATTTAATTATATATATTTATAATATAAAATATTATTTACAAAGTTATATAAAAACTAAATTACTAGGGGAAATTAAAACTATGTATTGTTATAAATAATATGTAAGAAAAGAGCTTATTGGCAGTGAACAATTATTAAATCTAAAGCAACTTTCCAAATGTAGAATACCACATAACGAAAGATAATTTTTTTTTTTTTGTTTTATTGCACTGGTACTACACATCTCGTATTACCAGAAAAACCTACATTTAAAACTTACCGACAATAATAATCTATTCAACAATAAAACAGAATTTAAATCAGTAAGTCATACCACGCTGTTTCACTAAGCAGTAAATAAATATACAATTGCAACTTCAATCTTATATACAAAAAATAAGTAGGAATATTTTATTTTCCTTAAAAAAAAACAACTTATATTTTCATTAATGTAAAAGTTAATCATTTGTAATTATAAACCGCATGGCAATGAGGATTCTACCGACTAAAGAATATAAATATATCCATTATCCCAGAAGAAATGTCAGTTAATATTATGAATTCAATAATGATTTATAATTTTGACACTAATAATTAATGCACAACATTAATTTTAAAATATAATTAATTTAAACCAACTCTACCAACCAAATTCAATCTTGGTTGTGGTTTAGAAATTGAAGTTCTTTAATTACGTTCTCTAATGACTTTGGATTAATAAATGGGATAATGGTCATTAAAGAAATTTGATTAAAAGATAAAATTAGATAAACACACCAATTTGAACCGATCAAACAGGGGAGTAATAGCACTACAGAGTATTTGTATATGTGTGTGTGTGTGTGTGTGTGTCTATGTATATATATATATATATATATATATATATATATATATATATAAACATCAGCATATGTAATATAAAATAAATATTTATTTAATAAACCTGATCTGGCAAATACTTGAATTATAATCAGTCGAGACAAAAAAAAAAAAAAATGACGGTCAATATATGAACTCCAAAATTAATTTTAATTGTGGAAATTTAAAAATAAGTTACTAGAGGATGCTCCTTCAGTCAAATTCAATTTTTTACACCCCATTTTTATTTTACCTTATTACACGCTAGAAATTTCTTGTAAAAATAGGAAAAAACAAAAAAAATGTTAAATAGTTAAAAAAAAAGGTTAGAAACGGCCTCAACACTCAAATTCTAATCAAACCTTTCTAATAAAATGGCTCATTAACGATCTGCAATTAACATAGATTACTTTATTTTATTTTTCTTTGTGATTAATATTAAAAGACATTCGTTTGTTATGTATGTCTGTGAAATTTAAGTTTAAATAATTCAGTTCTGATTAACCTCTTAACTTGCACGCTCGAGTTAATTCGAGCGCGCTAAACAGGCCAAACTGTGCACACTCGAGATAATTCGAGCGGCGTTGTATTTGATGCTGCTATAATTTTTCACACTCGAATATATTCGAGAATTGAAAATAACAATGTGAAAGCTAAGAAAAAGAATCGTGTTATTGATATTTATCATGTACATAGGATTGTAAGCTATAATACCTTCATAATACCTTGCATTCTTGCATTTCTATACTCGTGACGACTGACTGCGATCCGTCGTAGTATTTTCGTGAATTTATATAAAGGCCATTGTATCTTTTATTTTACTATTTAGACGTGAAATATCAAACACTTGTTTCTGTTGTTTTATAGTTTAGTTCAATAGTTACCTAAGTGTTGTAAACTTGCAAAGATAAGTGTATCTTTATAGACAGTCAGTTATTTTGTGATTACAGAAAATAAAATTGGGTATATTGGATATTTATACAATTGGTATGTTTTTTCATTTTCAAATTATTATTATTATTATATTTTATTTTATATATTTATATATTTTATAATGTTTTTCACGAAATAGTAATTCGAAACGAAAAATAAAAAAGTCGATGGACGTGTAACATTGCAATATTCGGCTCTTTTCTGCAATGTGGATCAAAATCCAAAATTAAACTAAAAATTTTGATTAATTTTGAATTTTTTTTATTTTTTTGCCAAAAAAATGTTCTAAAGTTTGTTTTTTTACATTAAAAAAAATTGATTTTTTTGGCCGGTTTTTTTTTTAAAAAAAACTGCGTTAAGGGGTTAAAGGGTAAAATTTCTTAAATTGTTCAGTTGTTTTTAATAATTGTATATAAAAACCATTAACACATGTGATAGTAAAGTGAACGATACATAAAGAATTCAAGTGAGTAAATTAAAACCTTTTTCCAGTCATATATTATTTTTCTTTATTTAAAAACGTTTCAACAATTTTATGTCATTCTCAATTTACATTATTTATAAGTCCTTTAACGTTATTTAATTTTACAAATATTCTCTAAAAATTTTTTTTTTATAAATTTGTACATTTTCAACTTTTTTGGTTGATTGTCATATAATTTAAAATATTTCTTACAAAGCTTAGAGTTACAGTGTACTCCATGGTCAATTAACAATTTTTTTCAATTGTTAATTGACCATGGAGTACACTGTAACTCTAAGCTTTGTAAGAAATATTTTAAATTATATGACAATCAACCAAAAAGGTTGAAAATGTACAAATTTATAAAAAAAAAATTTTTAGAGAATATTTGTAAAATTAAATAACGTTAAAGGACTTATAAATAATGTAAATTGAGAATGACATAAAATTGTTGAAACGTTTTTAAATAAAGAAAAATAATATATGACTGGAAAAAGGTTTTAATTTACTCACTTGAATGATTGACTAAGAAAGATGTACTCCAGTTACAAAAACAAGATAATTAAAATAGAAGAATAAAAGAATTGAGGTGACTTAACAGGTGTAATGAAGCGATCATTGTGTATTGGCGAGCTAACTGAAATTGTTTAATTGATCTTGAGTCCTAATGAACAAGAAAGTATACACTTATTCAAAACCTGCTTCGGAACTTAAGATGGGACAGAAAAACCAGACAATTTTTTAGTTGAAAAAATAAAATAAGAAGAACTTTGAAGGTAAAAAATAAAAAAAGGCTAGTATTTCTCTCCCATCTATAAAACAAATTAGAGGGTGAACATGCATTGGTGTAAAAATCCAATTTCAAATTTGTTTTCATATTAATAGCTTTTATAATTACAAGAACTCAGATCAAAATTCGATAACATTTTAAACAAAATGAATATTGTCCTTAGCCAAATTTTCTGTATAGCTTTAAAGAATAATTACATCATAAATTCTTATTTACAATCAATAAGGTGGAATTGTACTCGTATATTTTTACGCTTCTATTCTGATTTCTTAATAATAGGTGATCTTAAATTTGTACAAAAAATATTATTGCCTTTCTCAGAAATTTCTAAAATCGATTATAAATACTTAAATCCAAAAAGCACAAATATACATACAGATAGAATAAAATATCCAGTCTCTGGCCAAACTAGAAAAAATACACTCCAGTCTTAACGTTGAAACATAATAAATATAAATTTGCATTAAAATATATAATATGCTGATGTAAAAATCAAAATCATAAGCAGAAATTAATCCTGAAGCTAGGACAATAACTTATCATAGCAAGATATTTATTGCAGTCAATAAGAAATTCCATCATTTTAATAATCCAAGAATAATTAAAACTCATAAAGCAATTAAGAACTCAATTTCTTTTCTTTCTTTTTTCATACTTAAAACCCCATTTCAAAAAAATCATCATAAAATCCTCATTAAATACATTATATAAAAAAATGAAAAAAAAAAACAGCTGTCTCTCTGATACAGAGTATATGTACACGGCCCAACGCAGGCAGAATGTACTCGCTACTACCTGCATTACCATATATACAAACGTATGTAAATATTTTATAAACATCATTAAATAAAGCCAATAAGAAATATTTTTCTTAATATTAACAGCAAGAGCCTGTGCCTGTTTTATAACAAAAAATTACAGACTTTTAAGAAATAAAATGCCAAAACTAGCTTAGTAAAATAAAAGCTATTAAATTATAACGCTAAATGATAATGTTAAAGTAATATTAATTCTGAATCTGCTTTCACTTATATCTTGAAATGCTCTAAACTGCTTTGTTGTCTCATTGAAGTTTTTTTTTTTTGTTGTATCAAATTAATTAAAAATCTATTTAGTTTAAAATGCAGTTCCAAGAATAAAAAAATTTCAAGATTTAGTCGATGATGATTCGTGTAAACTTGTGTTTGGTTATCGAAGAGAGACGACTTAGAACTAAAGTTCGGTAACTAGTAAAGCACTGAAGAAGCATTTCAAAAAACTATTACTAGCAAAATAGTATCAATATAACAATTTAAGAAGAACAAGAGAAAATCATAAGTTGTAAGGAAAGCTCAGAAGGTGGCTTCAAAACGGCCCTACCTCTTTCAGATTTCATAACTTACTTCAAACCATACCCGACATATGAGTCAATGACAGAAAAAACAAAATGTGTTCGTCCTAATTGGTGAAAACCCTTCCCTCTTTTATAGTCTTGGATAACAGATAGCGTTCATCCTAAGTGTGTTGAGAGTCGTGCTTTGTGCGCATCGCGTCAATCCGCGCACAGATCTTCAGCGCGGGTCCCAGCTTCATCGACATTGCTGACATGAGGTGATCCTCCTTCAGAAGCAGTAGAGCTTGACCATCGATCTCCTGAGAGGCAAAGTCCTCAACATATTCCCTGCATCCGGGTAAGTTCTTGATGAACTCACACACTTCTTCAACCTGAAAAGTGTGAATAATCACATTAAGGTTAATAATTTCCTCTAACTAATAGTAAATTTGCTGAAAATAATGAACTAAGACATACCCCCCAATTGGTAGGATCTCCAGAGACGTTGGAAGAACGAGTGTCGTTATTTTCAGGAGCTGAATTTGATGAATCATTCGTGTCAGTATTAGTATCCTGAAGAATCAATTAATAAAAATAAAAGTATGATGGGCAATGTATGATAACCAAATATGATAAAGAACTGAACTAAAACTATGCCTTACCCAGTCTTTCTTCTCATTTTCTTCTTCCTTTAAGGCAAGTTTGGCTTCCTCTGATTTAATCTTTTTGTTTACCTGATTAGCTCTGAGGGATAAATTATTATATTAATTAAAAAAAATAAAATGGAAGAAGTCAGCCAAAACTTACATTTATGATAAGATTATAAAACATAACATTGAGGACAAAGTATCCTCAATGATATCTAAGTAAATTATTAAAGCATTTTTGCAAGATGAAAATAAATATTAAACAAAGTTAATTTACTGTAAAGATTACCTTTCATAAGCTGTAACTGATCTAATATTGATAAAACATAACACAATACAACATCTTAATGATTAAAAACCTGATAAGTACACACCTCTTGACACACTGAGCAGAACAAAATTTCTTTCCTTTCCTAAATTTCTCTCGGAAATCAATTATTCCACACATTTCACACTTGGCCTTTTTACCATCATTTTCTTCTTTTTCCTTCAATTTCTTAACTAGAATTGAAAAAAAAAAAACATATATAATAATACAATAATACAGACCATAAAACAATGCTACAGTTTAAAATTATTTATAAGGAAGATACATGACAAAAAAAAGGCTCAGTCCGGATAAAGTGATGGACGGAGACAATTGAAAAAAACTATGCCCCGCCAATTATTTCTACTGATAAAGACAACTACCAATTGATAAGGTAATAGAAGTCGGATGAGATTTTGTACAAATAAAATGAAGTTGTTTCGCCTGTGGGTTGAATTTCTAAATATATTATAGAGAGACCAGGGCCAGCAATCGGCCTTTATTTATTGAGATTGATTGCTGATTATTGTTTGTATTTTGAACAACTTAATAAAAACTCAAAACTAATGTTTCATTGTATAATATTAACTCATACAATTAGTATTAGTTAATATATCATCTTATATAACAAGATCATATAAGATAAAAACCCTCAAGAAATGGCTATTTGGGATTTCATTTCATTTATTACAGCTCCAAGGTCCTTAAAGGATTTTTAAAAATTTCCATTCATACCAATAACAGTTGTGTGTAGGCCTAAATGTTCTAATATCATATATTTAATAGGGTATTGTATGATAATAGTTGACCTTGACAATATATGTGGAAGAAAGTGGTCTGGGTAAAGGTCAATGAAAAATTATTGACCTCTACCTGAACCACTTTCTTCCACATTTAGTAGGGTAGTTCCTCCACATGTCATTGTACAATATTATATAATATATTATATTATTATAAAAATGAATTATTTTAAATATATATATATATATATATATATATATATATATATATATATATATATATATATATATATATACATACATACATTTATATATATATATATATTTAATAGAAGAATAAGAAATACGGCTAACAGTAATAGTAGCAAAATATTTCATCCAGATACAGATGAGTCTATACAGTTTTTTTTTTTTTTTAAGCCAAATTGACACTTCAGATGTTTTTATGTACCTACAAGTCAGCTAGAGTAGGGAGAGTTTAGTACTTTATTATATTGTACAAAAACTAAACGTGGTGTCGTCTCATGTCTATCATATTTATTTAATCAGTCACAGGCTAATATTCTATGCAGTATGCATATACTACATAGAATATTCTAAATGGCATAGAATGTCTAGATGCATAGACAACTATGTTAATGCATGCCACATTACCATAGTGATTTTTATTGCCTTTTATATAAAAAAATACAATAATTCATTTCAATAAAATTAATTATCAATATTATTAATAAAAATATGAATCCACTATTCTGACCTATTCTGTAAACTTGAGCACTAACAATTCCAATGTAGTGCCAGATTAGTGAGATTCTACTGGATACTTAAAATTTATACCATATTTTTTTTATCTTAAACTAAAAAGACAAGATAGGATAATAAAACAAAACTTACGTGGAGGTTCATCTGAAGTATCCATTGCAGGTCTAACATGAGCGGTTAGGTCTGGTGCCACCACCTGGTTCCTATTGATAGGGAACGGTTCAGAAGCTGCTTCAACATAAAAGATACTTTATATGAATCATCATAATAGATAGATTAGATAAAAATAAATATTTATCATTTAAAAACTTTAACATATATTTCAAGATCTATTACTTCAAGCAATAAACAAAAATAGTGGAACTTCGTAAGATGCATTCAAATCGACAAAAAAATAAGTATAATAAAAAAAAATTAAAAAATTGAAGATAATTTTCCAATAATACAGATGACCTGTATCTACTTACTGACAATTTAATTGCTTCGAAACAGTGAAAAAATGCCATTAATTGATACAAAAGTGTCAGCAAAATAAGATTAAAAAAAATTTTGTCTAAACATTTCTTTTTTTTAATTTGTGTCTTTTACTATTTTTTTTTTTTTTTTTTTTTTTAATGAAGAATTTCACATCAATAAATATTTCTGTTTTTCAATCAGCCAAAATCAATAAGAAACGAAATAAAGGGAAATCATTTTGTTTTGTTTTGTTTCTGAGAAGGAGGCAGTTGCCTCTACTATTCATAAGAAATAAAATTGTTCTTCAAACAATCTCTTTTAATTCTACATTTCTCATTATTTGTCATAATATTACAGCCTCATCATTTGTCATAATATCCTCATAATTATAATATATCACTTGGCGGCTTCCCACCAATACATTTTTAGAGATCAAGCAAAAAATTCATAAGTATAACAGTCGATTCTTCTACAGGCAATATCAAATTCTGATGATATGATCCCATTGCAACTTCATCACGTGAACTATCATTATTCAGCATACAGTATCCTAAGTAGCCTTCTTTCTCTCAGAGATGGACGACTTTCTCACCATTAATAATTGCAAATAATAGTTATGTCTTCTTAAGACAATCTATCTTCTATCACAGACAGGGTACACAATATTCTCGACAGTTAACCGCAATAGTCATTGCGTATCGATCATGACAGTTGACTTTGAATTTGGAATAACACATTCAGTTCCAACTGTGCTAAACAATCATAGCTACCACCATTGAGCCTTGCATCCATTTTTAGCGAAACAATGTAACAGCCAAAATGGTAGAGGGCTAAAATATAAATAACTTTATTAAAATCGAGTCATAAAAAACAAACATTTATCACAAACAAGTACAGTGGAACTTCTCTAAAACGGGCATCATTGGGGAATGAAATATTTCCGTTACTGGAAGTGCCACTTATGAAAAATTAAGGATTTGAAATACAAATGCCTAAACTATTCATCACATAAAATGGAAAAGTAAAACTTGGAAGACGCGACAAAGATACATTGATGACAAGCAGTTGATATTTGTGCATAAGTTCAATTTGTTTTTCTCCTGGATATCATGTTTTGATTTTATCTTGGGCATTTCTTCAATCAATGAAGAAATGAAACTTGGTTGACTAACACCTTATCGGTTCTGGTCACACTAACAACCTCTAGCGATTCAAACTAAGCATGATATATTATTTTATTTTTGTAATCTTGCATATTATATTAATATTAAGTAATACATAAATTTTAACTGGAGTCAATCATATAATATATTCTTTAAATAGGAGAACAAAAAACCTATTTCCAGTAAAAAAAATTTTTTTCTTTATTTTCGAGATACGTTTACTAGGCCATTCTCAATCTTCTATTCTAATTGTTTCAATTTTTTTTCTTATTATATGGTTAACAATTTGACCATAAGTCATTCATCTGTAAAAACATGCATAAATTCTATAATTATAACAATATAAATAATTCAATAAATAAAACTGTATATAAAATATTTCTATTGTCCAACAAATAACCAAAATTGAGAATGGCCTAAGCCGAAACGTATCTCGAAAATAAAGAAAAACATTTTTTTTTACTGGAAATAGGTTTTTTGTTCTCCTATTTAAAGTAATACATAAAGTTTTACTCTTTCAAAATAAATTGGTGTATTCTGGTTGATATTATCTTCCTATAGGCGATTACCATAGATTCAATATCGATATGGAAAGATTGAAGATTTAACAACCGATCCTTATCACTAGTACATGCTGTAGGCAGGTGAGTGAGGCATAATGAGTTGATTAGAAAAAAAAACAGTGAAACTCCGCCTCAGTCATTTTACAAAATAAACTCAAAGAAATACTTTTTACTTAAGCTAAAAATCATCACTTGTTGAAGAAAATATGTCCTAAAACATAAGAAACTTAGTCATGGAACTAAATCTCTGTCTGTTTAATAGAAATTAATGTATGATGAAAAGTAAACACCGGGGAAAATAAGACTGTCCGCTTTGAGAGATATCTGTATAAAAAGAGTTAATCATTGAGGGTAAGTTCCACTGTACTTAATATTAATAAGTGATTACTAATAGCAAATGATTTTTCATCATCAGTAATAATTTAACCACTTTAGTGCCGATCGAAGTAGCCTAGCAAGAACAAAAAATATATATTTTATTTGTATTATAAACATATAAACTTGATAATGATCACTGCAGTATGAAATTAAATGTGGCTAAAGCAGTAATAAGATCTTATGAAGCAAATAATTATTTGGCACTAAAAGGGCGATAAAACAACAAAATATATTATACCATAAAATCCAACTGTTAGGTCAACGCAAGCTAATATGATAAGTTTTTATCTACCTAGCAACTAATCGGAGTATTATCATAAATAGAAAAGTTAAAAAGTTGGCACGGTATAAAGCTTCAATTAAGTATCTTCAAAGACAAAACTATTACTTTACATTTTAAACATTTGACATTACTTCACATATTTTTTAAATTATTTTAAGTAACTAATCAAAGTGATTATCCAACGATATTTACAGAATAACTTCAATGAATACTTAATATTTTTACAAGAAAAAAAAATAATATAATAGTCAATTCAAAGTTCAACACTTACATTCCTGAATAACGTATCCTTCGATGACATGAGTCAGAACCTGAGGTTTCACCATCGCTTTAGGCGGACCAGACTTTTCTTCAGCTGCGACAATTTGTTCCTCCTCTACTTCTACTTTGTCTAAAATGTTACAGTTTATTTATTTGAAAGGATACATGCATGTACAAATAGCAAAACTATCAATTTTATTTTTATAAAAAAAAAGTATATGAACCAAGTTTAATGAAAACTAATAAGAATATATGGAGAATGGAGATAGTTGGGGGTTGCAGTAAAAAAAACAACACCAAATAAGTACAAGACATGTTTAATGTGTGCCGACGTTTTTTGACTGCACCCCCCAACTATCTCCATTCTCCATTGCATCATCCAGTCAACTATTTTAACATTAATTTTAATATTTAATATTAATTTCAAAACAAAACTGTGTTGTGATTCAAATGATAAATGTTAGAAAAAGCTAAAGTAATGACTTTTAGGCAAATTTTTTTTTGTTGTGAATATATAATGTTATTCATTAGGCCCTAAGGAATGTAGCTGTGATATATTTTAATACAGATAAGAAATATTGATAAAGTAATCACCTGTATCCATGACAACTGGCATTGCCTCAGCTGCTTCTTGCATAATGGCAGTAGCTTCCTGATATCAAGCAATAAAGAACAAAAATGAATAAACTTTAATAAAATAAGAAAAAATATATGCGTTATTTATTAATTAAATCACCACCACGAGCAAACAACAAATAAACGATCTATCCCATAGATACAAGTATATACAAAGATTATAAACTTGAAGGCACCTTTGGTCTTGAATTAGCATATTTAGAAGGCAGGCGATAAGGATATTTCAAGGGCGAATTAAACATAACGTTCAATGATAAAATGATATGAAACCTATAGATAATGAAACACAATAGGCAATGGAATAAATTCAAATAGACAAATTAGAATTAAAAATAATAATGCAAGTAGGAAAATTCTAGCAAAAAATAAGGTTTTAATAATGGGCAATTTATGGGGAAAGACAGGAGTAATCACGAGATGTCTAGTGATTTTTTTACTATAAACAAGACTGTTTTCAACAGATAATATTTTGGTACAAGATCATCAAAGTTATCTTGCTTTTGGCGCTCATGTCGAAGTTAGGGTTACGTCTGAGAATTTAATTTTTTTTTTTTTAAGCTTATAGACAGCATTTAAAATAGTTATTGACTCACATTAAAAGGGATACTCACAAGTACAGGTTTCTCTGTAGTGAGAGACGGCTGGTCGACTGTTGCAATTGTAGACGCCTGTTCTTTCGGCGACTGAGCGGCAGCAGGGACAGTAATACCTTAACAACAAATATAATATAGTTAGAAGAGAAGCTTGCGGAATGGCTCATTTTGAAATCAACACCACAAAGGAAGTAAAACCTACTCATGAGAGGAGGAGGCTTGGGCTGCAGAACCTGCTGCGACGCCTGGATCTGCAGGACCTTATCCTGGCCCGTCGACGGCTGGACCATCTGCTGCGGCATCAAGGTCCCCTGGCTGGTGATAATCATCCTGAAACAGTAATGTTATCGTCCAAATCGACATACAGCATCATCTCTGAACAATTACATTGCATATTTAGCCAGTTTTCACTTAGCAGTTATTTTAATATTTATAAACAAAATAAATCTTAAAATAAATAAAAAAATAAAGAATAAAAGAAAAAATAAAAAAAAAAATCATAAATAACTAAACAGAAAAAGTTTGTTGAAATTAATTTAACTTTCACACTTTTACAACACTACCAAAATTAGATTAATATACAATTTATATTTGAAAAAGTCACATATTTCTTAGTTTTAGTTTTCCCTAAAATGTAATTAATACATACATTTATATTTAATTTAAAATATTTAGGTCAGTTTTTTTATTATCTATTGATTATCAGAAACTTGCAGTAATTTCAATAAAAAAAATTTTCTGAAGGTAAAAAAGTTTTTCCGACTAAAATAATAATTATGCTTGTTTTAAATGGTAAAAAGTGTTGTTTAACTAGTGTTACTTCTTCTCAACGAATCATTATAATAAATTTGGAAAAGATTATTATTATAAAAAAATTGTTTAAGCCCTGTTTCACAAATATCTATTTACCCTTACAGCGTATACAATTTAATTTGGAGGAAGAATGTATCAGAGACTTCAAAGTTTCTATGCAAACATTTTGGTTAAATAAATGATACGAGGCAACAGTAGTGCAAAAAAAGAAAAGCCAGAAACCTCCACAACAAGAGATGACTATCAGTCTCTGTGAAAGAAGTGGGAAAAAGAAACCAAAAGGACTAACATTATACTGTCATGCAAATTTTACCAGTTATAAATTAAAGAAAATAATTGAGTCAGGCAAGTAAGAATAAATATAATAAATGTATTCTCACTTGGGATGCTGTGGTGAAATTGGTTTAGTTTGATTCTGGGCATCAAGTTTCTGTATGGGAACGCTTGCTTTCGTAAAAACTGTCTTTGCCCTCATCTTATTCTGAAAAAAGCAAATTTGTTAAAATACAACAGAAATAAATGTTGTTCTTTAAAAAAAAACACTGATTTAACAAAATAATGAATGCTTTTAATAAAACATAAATTTTATTGTTAACTTTTATTAAATATTCATAAAACCAACCTGCTGTTTTTGAACGATCTGAGCAGAGACGGGGGCAACACTGGCCGGCCTGATGGGGGCTGCGACCGACGGCAAGATGGAAAGTGTCCTTGAAACCTGCACTTGAGGAGAACCACCTTTCATATCGTTGCTAGCCTTCGACATGGTAACATTCTCTATAAAAATATCAAAAAATTTGTATTACTAAAAATATCGGAAAATTGAGAAAGCAAATATGCATCCACTAACCAGGAATAATTGCAAAAGAATAAATATTTAAAAACAAAAACCTGATAAATGGTATGACTTAAACAAACACGATTATAATTATTTAAAGAAAAAACAAAAATACAATTTCAAGAATCTAATAATTGGAGAGTATTCTTGGTAATAAGGATATCAGGAAAATGAGGAAAGAAGAAAAGATGAGAAACAAAAATAGACAAAGAAATTTACATAGTTTCATGAACTTGGAATGATCAATTTGATATTACTAAAAATTGTAAACTTCCATGATTTTAATATAAATAGCGTTTAAAATATTTTTGTTTAAAAATATTTGTATACACAAATGTCATTTTTTTTTTTAAATTAAGTTAAATTTATTCTAATAGTGGTGCTTAAAGAAACAAGTAACAAAAAATGGTAAAGTCATATAAACACAAAACAGTCAACAAGATTACAAGTGATACATCATTATGGAACAAGTTTATATTTACTATTTTTATATTTACAATTCAAAGGATGACTATAAAATGTAAACATGAGAAGGAATAATTCTTGATGAAACTATTGATTTACAGACAGCCGATTTAAAATTGATTAATAGAATATTGTTAAGAAAAGAGACTCACGAGATACTTGCTGCTGCTGCTGTTGTTGCTGCGGCGGCGGACTCTGGATAAACATCTGCTGCTCCTGGTGTGGCCCACGGATGAAGATGGGGTTCTGGGCGGTGATCACCTGCAATCAAAAACATAAAACTTTTAACAACTAGGCAGGGAATAAATAATTATTTTAATAAACAATAAAAAAATCTAACTAGAGAGATGAATGTTATATATGACAAGTCTTTCTCCCTAAATTATGAATTTATTTAACTTACTTACATATCTTCCTAAACAAAATATTTAGGATATTAAAACTTGATGGTTCAAATATATATTATGAATATATGATTAAGGCTTGAAAAGAAAAAATAACAAAAAAAAAAAGTCTAAAACAACAGGAAACAAAAAGTATTTTAGTTTCCTGTTGTTTCAGAGATGCTTTTATGTTTGGATTTTTACAATTCATGCCTTGATATATATTTCAAGTCTCTTTGTACTACTTTTTTATTATCTTATATAGGAGCTTTTAATGCGACTTTAACTTTTTACACAACTTGGAGAACTTTTTCAAACTCTACAATGCAATCCAGGTTGGCACGCTTTGATTTCGAGGTTTGATTTGGAGAACTTTGAACTCTGCATTTTTGGGAGCATTTCACTTTTTTAAGAATATTTAGTTCTAAAAAAAATATCATAAATAAATAATATATTTAGTTCTAAATATCTGATGTGGCGTTAAAAAAACAAAAGAGTATTTGCAGATGTAAACTACAGACTGTAGTCTACAGTTTCCATAAAAAAATGAATGGATATGTGTCAAAGGATTACCAACCAACCTACCTCTCTGCTACATATATTATCCATGATAAATAAAATATATAACATGAATTTAATTATACCTGTGGGTGATGAGGAGTGGTCGCCCACACCTGAGGTAGTTGGGCAGGGTTGAACTGCCACGGTAACTGGACTCCGTTACTGGTCGCAGTTACACCACGGTTTTGGCATGCTGTTACATACTGAAACACAAGAAAATTATTAATAAATAAAATATTATACAATCAAAACATTAACTAAAATCTGAAAAAACAAACAAGAAATATACTTTTCAAAAATAATGGAAAATTATTAGAACTAATCTAATAACTTCAGAATCTTATTTACTTCTAATTTAAAAAATATTAATTAGTCATAAAGTATACTCTATTGATTATAGTATTTTTAAAATTAAAGTATTTCATTTCTGGGTATTGAGAGAGATACCTTTTGCAAATCTTGTTGCTTCTGTTGTGAATGTGGTAAAATGGACGGTTGTGAACTGATCACTCCAAGCTGGCCTATGACGAGGGTTTGGTTCGTTGTCGTAGGAATAGTCGCATAGCTCGGAAATGATGCTGAAGAAAGATTCCAACAGTTAATATTGATTAAGAGAACATTTAAGTTTGAAATATCCAAAAGAACTCAAATTTAAGTTTAAAACGCCTAAAAGAACTCACCTTGTTGTGTTCCAATAACTGGTTTACCGAGGACATGGGAAGTTATCTGGTTTGATTGAAATGGTTTACCGGCAGTGATAACCTGAAAATTAATAATATTTAAAAAACATTCTACTCAAAAACTGAAATATGCATAAAAAAGTATTATCTATCTCAAGATTACTTAAAATAATAAGTTATGTGAAATACTGTCAATTTGCAGCCATGGTTTAAGTAACCATTAAGGTAACTTCATCATCATAAAATTAATAATAATAATTAATAAATTTGATGATGAATACAAGAAAACAGTTAAAACCGGTTGATCCTAACAGCTATGGAACATAATTTTGGCAAGTTATGAACTAAGAAAACAGAAACAATTCAAATGGAGATTAAGAAAGGTAAACGGTAGCTATATATTTTCAATAAAAAGTATTCAGTAATTGTAACTGCTCAGAACTCATTGCAAATAAAATATTAGTTAATTGTAGTTTTTTCTTACTTTTCCTAATTATCAAATTAGTACTAGTAACGGAATCGACTTGGAAAACATCTCCTTGAATTTATGGCAGACAACTGACTTTCTTCAGATCATTTGATACTGTTTGGCACACATTAATATTTTTCTATTTCTTTCTTATTTTATAATTTCACAGCCTCATAATTGAAGAATAAAGAGAAAGAGTAAAGAGAAAGGAAAGAAGGCAGCATCAAACTGAAAGTTTTAACTTTATTCACTCTCGTCCTTTTAAAATGGTGAAGGGGTCTCATCGATATAGATGATAAAGGAATCTTTCTTCCGAGCCACTTACCTCCTCCTCTGGCCCAACTTCTTCTGTCAAAGGCTACCTGGATTGTGCTGCCTCATTTCTTTTTTTTTTCTCATTCTCTGCCCACCTTTGACCCATATACGATTGTCGACACTGTTATCTGCCTGGCTTAACTACCTCATTTGATTACCTTTGATACTCTTCTGACTTAAGTCCCAGATTTTGACATTATAGATCAAAATTCAACACCTTCTGGCACATCTCACCACTCTTATTGAATACCGAGTTGCCATGGTTTTAAGTTGGCTCTTGTGCTTTGTAGCAAGCATCCGCGATTCACTTGAATAGGTAAGAAGGTATTATTTTAACATTTCTTTCTTTTAATTATTTTGAATTTTTTAAAAATATTACTGATAAAACCTTTATTGACGGAAATACAACACCTGTAGGTTATTATTTCATTTCTTTCTCCATCCATTGAGACATATTTTATAAAATGAGGACCCAGGTATTAAAAAGTTCCTTTTACTTGCTCTAACCAGATAGCTATATTTACTCCAAGTTTCATGAATCATAATCTCGCCCTCTTATTTTTACAATTAAATCACCCGATCGGTTACTACTGAAGTAGTGTCCTGCACTAAGGGTACATTAAGCTGACTTTATACACTACAAATTAACTAACTTACAGTTAGAAAATCTTTAAGAAGTGATATTTTATAAAAAATCAATATTAAAAATGATTTTACTTGTATAGAAGGGTTCATGTTTGGGGGAGCAGGATGAAGGGCGATGTTTCCAGACATTAGCATCTGTCCTTGGGCATTGTAGACCTGCTGAACGTAGGCAGTGTTCTGCACAGGCTGCTGGAGTACTTGTACCTGCAACCACATTAGTACATATAAATAGTTATGTGGGATAATATATATAGCGGAATAGGAAATAGAAACTTGCTAACTTACCCGCTGGGTGTTCCAATCGCTGACCTGTTGGATCTGAGGCTGGGGTGTATTTGCCTGAACTGGTTGCTGAGATATAGTTCCTGCAACAAGTTTTTGACTATTTAAATCTTGAAAAAAAAAAGAGAACTTTATATTGCCTAAGTTATAATATAATATTGCAATAATATGATATATCTTTATGATTATACCCTTTGTTCTCCAATGCCTAACTACTAAAACTAGAACTTACCGCTATTGATAATTAGGTAAAGGGGCAATCAAAAAAAGTTTGGTATTTTATTGAAATAAATACCAAAATTTTGATCCAGAACTGTAATGAAAATTTAATATGAATCTCAATATTTGGAAGTCGTTCACATATAAAATACCAACTTTCTCATAAAATATTAAATAATTCATACTTGAAGGTAAGTAAATTATTGACCAACTGTGGTCGTCTGGTTAAATAGTCAGTATTTATTTAGTAAATAGTTTATCTAAATAATTGGAGTCAGTTCAGTTGGAAACACATATGAGTATACCATTAATGGCTGTAATAAAAAGAGCAATGTATAAACTATTAATTAGGCCTTTTGTTCACTTTCTTAAACAATCAATTAATTACAAAGTTCTAATTTAGCTGGATCAAAAACATCTTAGCATTACACAGGTAATTTATTTTTTAATCTCTTAATAAATAAATAAAGATATAAATAATACCCTGCGCTTGCATAGTTGATATTGTATTAGCAGCGGAGCAGAGTGGGCTCTGAGGTGTCGACATCCCAACAGTCTAAAAAAAAAAAAAATCATATCTAATTAGAAAATTTTCAAAGGTCGGCAAAACACATAACAGATAAATATTTAGATAATAAGATAATAACATTGGACAAATTATAAGATAATAGATAGAAATTTTACTAATTAATTAATTAGACAGGGGGAATAATTTAACAGTGTATGAATTCTTTTTTTTTTCTTTATCTATCTCCGTTGTGCTGTTAGGCGTGGAGTAGCCTCAGTCCATCTTTTATAAGTTTCTCTGTCCAGAGCCATTCTTCGAAGCAGATCCATCGGGCAGCCGCATTCCTTTCCTAGCCCCTCTATATATTCACTATAGGTAAGTCTTAGCCAACCTACAGGGCGGTTTCCTAATGGCCTTGCTTCCATCAGCCAGCGAGCCTTACGGTCATCTTCCCTCCAACAAACATGACCATACCATTTCAGCTGACATTCCTCTAGGACATCAGTAATAGATCTCACGCCCAGTGTGGCACGGATGTTATTTCTTACATAATCCCGTCTGGTTTTTCCTGCGACTTTCCTTAGGAACCTCATTTCCACTGCAATAACTTGGATTGCATATTTCTTAAACATCGCCCAGCTTTCTGATCCATATAGAAGAGCAGGCAAAAAAACAGATTTGAACAGGCATAGCTTGGCCTCCTTACTTACTTATTGCTTGCCTATCAATGCTTAAGATATTTGGAAGAACACTCCATTCGCCTTTCTTATTCGGTTCAAGATCTCTTGGTCCATTCGTCCATCCCTACTTATGACAGTACCTAGATAATTGAAATTATCTACCACTTCAAGGTTCTGTCCAAGGCAGTTAATTGTAAGCTGTTGGTCTCTCCTTCCAATATGCATGATTTTGCTCTTCCTTGGGTTTATGCACAATCCCTTTCTTTTCAATTCTTCAGACCACTCATCAACAGCTACTTGCAGACATTCAGGCCCATCTGCAATCACCACTATGTCATCTGCATAGATAAAACTTTGAACCAACACAGGAATCAGATTCCAATAACCAACTGTAGCTCTAGTTCTTCTTTTGCAAACTTTCCACACTTGGTCCATCACAATATTAATAAGAAGGGGACTAGACTTTCACCCTGCTTCACTCAAAAATGTTCCAAAAGGTGCATATCTTGTACCATTGAGGGGAACTATATCCTTCGGGCCCTGATATACTGACTTATAGCTTTTATTAAGTCCGGGGGTACATTCTTCTCTTCCAAACAGAACACACTACCTGGTGTGGTAGTGAATTAAGTGCAGCTTTCTAGTCTAGAAAGGCAAGGTATACATTTCGTCCTCAATCGCAAACCTTATCTGCCACCATTCTCAGGGAGAATAGGCGATCTTGCATTTGCCTACCAGGACGAAAGGCAACCTGTTCCTCCTCAATATCCTCCTCGACAAGTTCCGCAGACATTGTTCCAATATTTGAGTGTATAGTTTATATACCACTGACGATAAGCTAATAGGTCTATAATTTTCACATAGGGTCTGACTTCCCTTCTTATGGGTGGGGATAGTAAATAATATTTTGTAACCACTCCTCTGGTATCTTCTTTTCATTCCAAATTTCCTGGAATAGCGTCTGAAGAATCTTTTTCAGTTCTTCTTCTTCAAATTTAATAAGTTCTGGAGCAATGTCGTCAGAAGCACTAGCCTTACCGAGCTTTATACTATCAACTGCCATCTCTATTTCAACCTCTGTGGTGCAGTTGTCCATATCCTCAGGTTGATCTACTGCAGTCCTTGAACGTACTCCACCTAAATTCCCATGGTCAATATGATTGACAAATGCGAACTTCTCTTGGTAATGAATTCTCCAAACTTCCAGGATCTCTTTTTCATTCTTTTTTTTTTTTCGTTCTTTATGCTTCTAACCTGTTTCCCTCTCTTTCCTCTGAGGCTTTTCAATGTGTTCCAGAAACGCTTAGTATTGTCTTGAAAGTTCCTCTGTATTTCCTCTCCAAACTCCCGCCAGGATCTATCTTTGGCTTCTTTTATTAAATTCTTGCATAGGTTTCTCTTCGTGTGAATTCTAATATTTTAACTGTATAGCATTAAAAGTTATCTAGTTGTAAATAATATAATTAAATATGTGAATGCATGTGATGCAACAACCAGTTATAATGAAGAAAAAAGAGTGTAGTTATGGGAAATGTGTATAATTTGGTAATCATTTCATCAAATATATATCATACAGTTGTAATGTTTATTTCTTTATGAAACAATTACCAAAATATATTAACAAATAAATTTAAAATAAAAAATATTACAAAACACAAAACAAATAAATTAACTAAAAATAACAAATAAATTAACATTTCCAATAATATCACCCTTTTTTTCATACTAAAGCTCATGATTATTTTTATTTTTTGAGAACATTTAAGAGGAAATGAATGAAAAGTTGAAACTTGTTGCGACTTAACTTGAAGCAACAACCAGCAGTACTGATTCCTTAATTTAATGATATAGATTGAGCAAACTTTTTTTCCTTTTTTTTTTTGTCTAGTTGTGGTTTCAAAAACCAGAAGGAACTTTGCAAACTAATCCTAAATTCTAAATATGAAATAATGCATAAAAATACATTATTTAAGAACCTCTTGAAAACATAAGTTATGGCTCACCTGCATCTGATGCTGAATGTTGGCAGTGTTGACGAGGAGCGTCTGCTGCTGTTGCTGAGGAGAAGCGACAGAGGAGACGACCTGGCCCTCAAGAATCTGCCCGCCTTCCTGCCCTCCGTTTCCACCACCACCTCCGGCCTGCACTACCTAGTAATAACAACAAAAGGTTATTTTAAAAAGAAATTGGATTAAGTTATTATCATGAAAGAATCTATGCCATAAATAGAACGATTTGTGGATGGATTTACAGCTAAGATCACTAGGTTCTATGTTAGATGTTACAAGCACCTGCCTTAATTAAAAAAAACATACATTTTCTATCTGTTTTTCCATTTTGTTAAATCAGTAGGTAGTAAAAGAATCAAAATGGGCAATACCACCAATACAAAGATAGTATTCATGTAAATAAAACTTAAAAAGAACAGATACTAGGAATATTTAAAGTAATCTTGTTTTTATCATTAGGGAAATTAATGAAAAATTTCAAACATTGAAAGCCTTGAATTTCAAAAATTCTAGAAAAAAAAAACCAGTTGATATTTTTCCAATTCATGCATTTTCAGGAAAGAAGGAACACAAATAACAAAAAATAACATAATATGGCAACTCTCACATTCGCAGTTCAAAAAGATAACAATTAGAAACAGGATCTAAACTGAAATAACAGAATATACATACGGGAAGAATAAAGAATGTTACACAAAAACAGCTGAGAAAAGTTAAAATAAAACAGCTGATTAAAAATAAAATTAAATATACATATAGAAAATAAAGAAATCGAATAAACAGAAATGTAAAAAAGATAATAAAAATAAAACCAATAATAAAATGAAAATTATAACAAAAAGAAAGAATTAATAAGACAATAGGTCGATGTGATGCAGAGGAAGATCTTTGTTAAGTTTGAACGAACACCACTATGGATAAACATCTACAACACAAAATTCATTAATATGCAAATGAAGATGGCCTAATTTGACAAATATCGACTGGTTTTTTTATTTTGTCCTTTTCGGAAATAAAGGTCTCTTGTTTGGACTTTTCCATTTACATCCTAATACTTATTGTGTCATTTTCAGCTTTATACTTTAAATACAAGCAAAAAACATAATAGAAACTATAAACAACAACTGAATAAATAATAGTACATACCTGCATTTGGTGCTGGAGGTTGGCCGTGTTGACGAGGAGCGCCTGCTGTTGCTGCTGCTGCTGAGCCGCCTGCTGTTGTTGTTGAGCTACTTGCTGCTGTTGGGCCTGTTGCTGCTGTTGAGCAGCTTGTTGTTGCTGCTGCTGTTGCTGTTGTTGACTATTGTCCATCCTGTCGGATGCGTCTCCTCACAGCAAGTGTATAGATTATCTATCTGGAAAATGAAAACCTTTATAATGAATGAGTAGTAAAAAAAATTAAAATTCAAATGACACTGCCCACAAATATGAACATATTAAAATATAAATTAAATATTTGTCTAATATTTAAGCAATATAATCACCAAAAAACGACTACAGAACTCAACCCACCACTTACACACACAGAGACTTAGTGAGCCAGTAGCTAACTGAGATACCTACAAACAGAATCATCAGTCACTAGGATAATGGCTCATTTTACCTCAGATAAGATAAGACATATGATCCTAGTTGTTTTGGTTTAGAAAATAAAACAAACCTCATATAACATCATAAAAGATTTTCGGGCGCCATTTTATGTTCTAAATTAAAAATGTCTTGTTTTAAAAAAACAATTATGATTGATTTAATTACATCTTAGATATAATGCTTGCAAATAGAGTTCCCCAGTTTTAACTTGAATGCCTGGCACTTACTATGTCTTACTATTTCAGTTATGCAATTATAACCAATTTTATTTAATTATAACAAACTTATTTAATTTTGTGTTAATAAAAAGAAAAAAAAATGTTATGTGAAAAACAACCCTTGTTGTTTGTAGTTTATTCATATAACGTCACTTAATGCCACTATGGTTAATTGAACGACTAAACAACAACAAAAACAAAACAACCCTTGTTCAATTATGAATAACATGATAGTAGCCCCTTATACTTCAGTTGTAATATGAGAAACAAAAGCAAAAAGTTTTATCATTTAAAATACAAACCAAACTACAAGTTATAAAATGTTTTTTGTTTAGAAAAACATAAAATGCATGTTTCCAACAAATTTCAATATTAAATATACCTACGATTATTTTCATTTATCGGACCAGATAAACATGACAAAAAGATGTTTATTTAATTTTTTTCGGTTTATCACAATTTTAATAAAACCGAAAATTTAAAAAAAAATGCTTTATTTTTCTATCGTACGTTAATTGTTATAACTTGTTTGATCGCGGTCAAATTCATTTTGAAAAATTAAGATAGTATTAGAAGACATTTTTAGAGAGTGTAGATGCCCATCATCACGTCACATCTTCAAAGGTATTCATTGAAGGTAATGGACAATAGATACTTTATTGGGTACAAACCTGAACCACAACAACCCATAAAGGGTCTTGGGTTCAATAAATAATTGATAAGAAGAATAAATACTTTATCTGTCACAAACTCGAACCCTGGACCTTTTGATTAGTAGTGTCCTTACACGCTAAGCTCCCCAAATTGATTTCATTATTTATTCTTGCAACATTATTATTCATTATTTATTTCTTTTTTGTGGAGAGGGGGGAGAAAAAAAAGAATACCTACGGAAATTTCGGTCGATCAATATGGCAATTATGATCCCAATAATTTTAAATAATGTCAAATGAAATCTGTAATACTTTTAACTATCCCAATGAATACGAATTTTAAATTATAATACAAACCAGTTAGTAACCGGGAATTCCTCCCCCTAGGTAGCACTAGCGCGACGACCTACTGAAATGATTCAACTGATTTTGAATTTTAGTTTATAAATAATTATTTATAAATATGGTCTATCAATATCTTTATTGACATTGTGTTTATTTATACTTTTTCGGCTATTGTTTGCTTTTATTTGTTAACAAGACTTTTTTTTTAAATAAATAAGTTCAATGTTCCAATTTTGACGCGGATGAATGCTACTAACAAAGATTATTTAAAATTTGAACAACACCATTACATGAACATATGTTTCATAATGCCACCTATAGGTACACCTCATTAGTACTTACGTTAACAACGTTGACGTACTGATGAGATGACGGTTTTCTATTAGCAACCTAATTTTCCGTAATTAATAATTTAAAAAGTCATTAGACGCGCCATCTACGTTGTAATTAGATCCCAAATGAAATTAAAACAACGGGCGAGAGGAGAGATGGGCAAAAATCAATAGTTTGGCAGATATCGATATTTGCCCATCGCTCCTCTCGCCCATTGTTAAATCGTATTTATCTAGTCCGATAAATGAAAATTATCGTATATTTAATATCGAAATTTGTTGAAATGTGAATTTTATGTTTACTTTAAAAACAAAATTTTTTTACTTCAAATTTTTTTCTCATACTACAACCAAATGTACATTGAGGCTACTTTCATTTTGTACAACAAAATAATTTGCCTGTAAAGAGTGACGCACTAGTGATAGTAATTAAGAAAGTCGATAGTGATATCGTAAGTTATAGTATGTTTTATAATATGTTCGGAAATAAATAGAGCAGGTAAAAGTAGTTTTACTAGTTTTTTTGTCTTATTATTGACATGAATGAAGGTATAACAATAGCTCGCGTATTTATAAAATACATTTAATAAGAGAATAAATTTTCTATAACGCGATAGGCACTATCGATAGTAACTAAAACAGTCGACAGTGCTATCGAAAACGAGTGTATTGCTGATTACCTCATTTATAAGACATAAATAAACGCCATGATGCATAGTAATTATTAAATATAAAAGGATACATGAGGATAATATTTCAGAATTATTTTATAAATTTATATAAGATATATTATATTAAATAATAGAACCAGAGGCGGTCCTACGCTAAAGGAAATAAATTCGAAGAGCCATCCGCTATGAGAGAGGAATCGATTTGAATACTCTCCTGGAGGAAGAACCAGCACCAGCTCGGATCACCTTACTCAATAATGGCCAAACTTACTCGTTCAATACATTTAATAAATAAATATATTATATTTATATCTATAATAAATATAAAATATTGAGATTAGAAGCAATAGATATAATATTTTAAAAATAACTAGTGTATTAAACAAGATGTGCAAGTAGTAAAAGAATTCGGGGTAGCTAAGATGACCGATAGTGGATAGTAATATACGAATATCGATTGTGTTATCCATATATCGATAGTGATAAGACTAAAGATTGACCTAATCACTATCGATACTATCTTCCATCCCTAACTAGGTGTTACCATAGCTATATTATCAATAATAGTAATAATAAACCAACTAGATAGACAAGTCATTTTTTACTTTCACTTGCCTACATATGAATTCTAAAGAAAAAAAAAACACTTTTTTACTACTGTAAAAAATATACATACAGGTATTCCGAATATATACTAAACCGAAATGCACGTCTCAAACTCCCTTGGGTCCAAATCAATCAACTCTCACAAAATTGCATGGCCTGTGTGAGTAAAGAACAGAGTAACTGAAAACGACAAATGAACAAAACTGAAATCATTTATTTAAAGTAGGTTCGGTTTGGAATGCTCCAACAACGGCAAAATCAAATTAGGCGCAGCTTTACTGTACATTATTAATTATATAGATTTTTACAGTTTGCTCGAAATTTTAATTTATATCAGAACAAATTGCAAAAAACATTAATTATTCTTTTTTTTTTACTAAAATTCTTTATAACTTATAAATAAATTAAGAAAATAAGACCTGTTAATACTGATACATACATACAGTATTAACTATACACACACATACACATTTTCCCTCTCTAGAGAAAGGGGAGAGCTGTGGCCTGTTCTCACGCCTCCAGCGGTTTCCGCTTCCTACGATTCTGTGCGAAATCGATACATCTAACAAATATAAATAAAATAAAAAAGTTCACAATAATACATCTGGATATTCAGAGATTCCTGCATGAAAAATATCTTGAGCATATAACTGCAATCAGGATAGTTTTTATGATACATTCATCAATAAGTCAAATTCTGATATGATCATTAAAAACATACATTCATTACTTTTAATATTAAAAACGTTTAAATACATTCAGCCATACAAGCGATTCTAAGAGAGCGCATAAAGATCACAGAGCACAGTTGTCTAAATTGAAGTATATCACTTTACACTAAATGTTAAACTTAAACTCCTTTAAAATCAAAATAATAAAATGATAATTGATTAATATCTCATTGTTTCTCCTTTTAATTATTTTTTCTTTTAATGATTAAAAATACTCATATCTACTAATTTAAATATATTATCTAAGTAGAGCATGAAACATTACGTGAAAAAACCTGAGCAACAACGACACATAAAGTCTTGGGTTACTACGCTGGGCAAAGACGTTATTTATGTTTTTGGCAGTATTTCCCGTATGTTTTTATTCTAATATTTTCTTCTTATTTTTCTCTTAGAACTTATGAACTTGAAATTAATCAGCATTTAAAAAAAGATCAATTGAAAGTAACTTCGTTCGCTGAAATTCAATTAATTTTCCTAAAACGAAATTCGTAATATCTAATGAAGCATACAGATATAATAACATATAAACAATATGTCTATTCAGGAAATAGTTTAGAAATTTAGAATATGGTGAGGGAAGTTAATATTATAACTGTATACAGTTAGAAAGAAGTTGTATTAATATAAAATATGATATGAATATAACATAAAACATACAGAAAATTATCATCATTATTATTTAGCCTCATATTTTTACATCTACTGAATTTCTACACCTATTTTCTATATGTTTATGTTATATTCACATCATATTTTATATTAATACAACTTCTTACTAACTGTATTCAGTTATAAAATTAACTTCCTTTACTTATATTTTCTTTTCATACTTTAGATTTCATATTTATAAACATTATTTTTAATTTTTCAAATTTATCAATCCTTTCTTTCTACATATGCTTGATTATTAAATTTTACTTATGTAACCTCTAGAAGTCTGACATCATACCATTTATATCTATAATTAAACTAGTTTTTTCTAAATCCTTCATATTCCACCCCATTTTTTTATATTTTAATCTTCTCATTTTGTATCTTTCCGTTTACCTCCTCATTTTTCTTTCCCTTTATATTATGTTCACATTTTATCTTTTCTGCACATTTATTTTCTGTATTTTATATTCGTATTCTTTAATCATTATATCTGTCACTATTTTAATTTCTGTTCATCATCTATAATTTTATTATTATCTGTCACTATTTTAATTTTATTATGTTCTGTAACCACTTTTATATTCGTTATCTTTAATCATCATATCTATTCACTATTTCATCACATTACTTGTACCACATTACTACATTATTTGTCACCATATTCTTGTTACTGCAACGTTTTTTATATGTTTTTCTGTTTATTTCTCTCTCTTAGCCCTGAAGATGGCCTACATTGTAGGCCGAAACGTCGGCACACAATAAATAAGTTACACTTATTAACGTGTTTTTATTGACTGCACCCCCGACTATTTCTTCCTTATATTATAAAAAAAAAAATAGCATTATTGCGTAGCGAGATTTTATTTATTTTGTAATCCATCAACCGACGATTAAATACAACTCCTCAATAATTTAGATTTTTGAAATGGTAATCAAAGATGTATCAGATTTTGCATCCTATTGTGGATGCGATATCCTGCAATACGATACAGTAGTGGGCTTGCGCGATTCAGAACTGTGGAGTTGACGAAACTAAATATTGTTCAATCTAACGAGAGAGCAGTGAGGCATTAAAATAAAATAGAAAATAAAGGTTTTAATTTTTTATTCATTGAAATTTAATGTTATTCTTAATAAAGCGGTCGCATTATCAGTAGAGACTGACTCTTAAGGAGTCAACAAAAGAAGCAGTCGAGAAAAATACGAATATGAGGGATAAATTATTTAATGCGATAAGAGATGTGGATGGATCTACAGATCCTCCCTCCTTGGGGCTCGCCCAGTCCAAGTTGGTATTCTTAATTAAGGAAAAACCTAGCGGTTGAGCCTGTCTCTGACAAATCATGTTCCGGCAAAACCGCTGTCCTAGAAACAGTAGAGAATCTACCATGTAATGAATCTTCATAGGTTGTAATGGTACAAGCTTTTTTTATGATACAAATACTGATAAAGATGTTTAATTTTAATTTTTAAGAAACATCGGAAAAATGAATATATAAAACACAAGATTACATAAAAAAAAAAATTTAACATCATAGCTAATAAGTTCTAATAACTCCTTAATTACTAAATTACTTTAGATAACATTTTCTGGGTGAAATAAATCATAATAGAATAAATAAAGTTACTTTAACAATATTATTATTATCAAAGGTTCCTTTTAGATGACAAGGTAGGGAGAGATGAGGCTCGGGGTTATAGCCCAACCAGGAAGTAATAAAAAATTAAGGTCCGACATAAACCTTTTAATTTTGCATAATTTCTCGTTTACTGTCCATTTATAGGGGGGGGGGGGACATGCTCCTTCAGATTTTTTGAGTTATTTTTAACTCTTCAGGTTTCTTGCTGATAATTCTGTTATAAGTAAGAAATTGTTTGGATTTTCGTTTCCTTTCATAATAAGCGTTTCATATAATCCTACACTATAATATTTATTGGCTAATTCTATGATTTATATAGGTCTTTCAAAATCCCTCGGAAGGGTTTGATATATATATATATATATATATATATATATATATATATATATATATATATATATATATATGTATATATATATATATATATGTGTGTGTGTGTAATATCCGCACCATTACAACCGACGAAGGATAATTTGTTAGGGACTGTACTTTCCGAGCCAACTATTGTGCCAGGAGGTGCTATGGTTCAGATTTCTCTACCAGTCAACCGCCAGATTTCCTCTAATCAATAGTGCTCACTTTAATAAAGCTAGATGAGCCACAGAAGATTCTCCAGATCTCATAGAGTCGATTCACAACTGTTAATAAGATCAATTATTTATCTGCCACGACTCGCCTCAAACTCGGAATGTAGAGCTCAATACACCAGCACCCTAGGTACCTATGTGCTGAAATACCCGCTTCCAAGGAAGGATAATATGAGATTTTTTTTTATTAGTTCATTTAGTTTTTTTTTTTGGAATAGTGGATAACTTTGTTACGAAAGTTGTTTAGCCTGAATCTGAAAGTATGTTATATAGACTTATATTTATCCAGACTAGGTATACTTGCATACATTATATACTTTTCCTATATTTCTTTATGATATATTTACATAACTTATTATTATGTACAATCTATAAACATAATTAATCGTAAATTATAAATATAAAAGTATGAAAACAGAAGATATTTATCACCCTTCCATGACAAATTCGATTATGGCTCGCTAAAAAATTGAATATAACGAAGTCAAAAATACTTGTCCGATAGCTCTTGCAAGAGGAAGTAATGAATAAGAGGGAAAGGTAATATCTAGCTCCTTATCTTCTCCTAAACCCCGGAGATTGGAACTCATACCAGAGCTAATCCGATTAGAGGGAGGGGCCGTACCCCTGCGGGTACGGAATCATCTTCCGCGGTGCCAGGTAGGAGAGGGTGAGAGGTTCTCACCTTTGTAGGGCAACCGCAATCAGCATGGCTCTCTGGTGAGCAGTAAAAGTTATCTGGGAAGGTTGTAATAACTACGTAAGTAATTTTGGGTACGTATTTCGAATAAAGAATCAATACAGGAGAATAGATATGTAGAATGTATTGATGATGAAAGTATAAAACCTGTACCGCTATAACCCACGAACGTAGGCAACGAACTGTTTATAAGCCAACAGTTGTACAATGAAGAGATGCGCCCGAGAGACCCTACCGTCAGGTTTCCTTCCAAATAAGGGGAAATTTAAAGGGACAAGTTGAGATCAAGGAGAGTGCAGATCCCAACAGTGTGGATACAAAAATATTGTTACGGGCGCCGCCAGGAAGACGGAAGCAAGAGGATTAGCGGCTTAAATCCGTCGGCGGGAGAAGTTAAAATAGGATTAGGACCGTACTCGTCTCCTTTTGTCGGCAAAGGATTAAGAAGATTCCATAATTTTCTGGCCCCTTCGAGTTCTAGAATGTTCGGCCTTGCCTATTTAAAGACTTCCCTCACCTCGAGTGAGTCAGTCTTAGCCTGAGAGTATACCAGAGAAGATCTGTGATAAGTGAGTGTCAGTGTGATAAACTAGTCAGTGTTGAACCGGCCCCTGTAATAAGTGTATCAGTGAACTGTGACAGTCTCGCGAGTGTAATAAACTGTTTCTGTTTGTTACTGTGTGTCAGTTTGTGATACATGAAGAATCTTACGGTCGGTGGACTAGTGAACTGTAAGTGTTAATTATTAGTTATAAATTGTAGTGTAATTTTATAATATTCATAGAAACTATTGTAACTACTTAAGCTATCTAGAATTAGTAATATCTTATATTATTGTAATAATTAAATAGGAGTTAGGCCTAGATGATAATATTTAGAATATTGTTATTATAAATTTATATTAGTTCAATAATTTAATTGTTAATAGTTTAATTGTATCCTTTTTATCATTTTGTTAATAAATATTAGTTTCTTTAATTAAGGAATTGTTTAATTCATTTTAATACCCAGTAGCCCGTAACAATATATACTTTATCTGCCACAATCCGTCTCGAACCCAGGACTTACAGTTCAGTGATTGTAACTAGCGCTATGAACGCCACTCCTTGACTGGGGAGTAGAGCCACTTGTTATAGGCAATTGAGGGAGTATAGGAAATTGAAAACCAAACATCGTGTTACTGATACATAAGCCTAAACATGAATAGTTAGTTAGGAAAATATTAATGTTTAAAAAAATTGGAAACTTATCCATCACTATTAATTTATGCAAGATAATATTTCATTTCATTAAAGATGTAGCTACAATACTTTATTTCAATTACGAACAATAGTTCTGTTCGCTAGGTTTTTGAGTGTTATAACATGAGAAAGAAACACGAAATAATATTTTTTTTCTCTAGATTACTTCATATTCTATGTTAATATTATTATTATATTATTGTTGTTAATATTAGTATTATATTCTTGGCTTAAGCAAATACAGAGAACTAATTTACCAAACTTAATATATTAATAATATATTGTTACAATATTGGATGTTAGCAAAACACGTTTATTCGGAGAAATAATATTAGCATTAATATCTATTGCACCTGAGAGCAAAAAAAAAAACGATCTATATAATGATTATGAAATATTATTATACGGTGTGGGTAACATGATATTTAAAATATTGTATTCAATAATATAGAACGGTAGAACCTAAAAATACATCCATATATATTTCAAAGGCATCTATGTCTAATTATCATCTCCAGATACATTCATTTTTATCTTTATTTCGAAATAAAAATGGATCTAGGCATGTTTGTAACCATGGGCAACATACATTTATGAATAAATTACCGTTAGGTAGGTGGAGTAATGTTAGGATATATCTAACCTCCGCAGTAACAAAGCCGTTGTTGTAATCTTAGCCATGAGGGAGCCTTGTTACCGGTCCCAGCTAATTAGGCCACTTCTAATTATCTGAGAAGTAAGAGTGAGAAAACGAAGGGAAAGTGTGTAATGGGCCAAAGTATGGTGATGATGGGAGAATTAGCAACGGTGGCTATGCTTCGTCATAATGGTTATTAGTAGCTTTGTTTGGTTTTTACAGAAAATATAATGTTTCTAAAAAGTATTCGCTAGGATCATAAGTTAACCAAATATCTATATTCAATAACTATTAATGGTGGATAGAATTGGTGATGGGGTGCAGCCAAATATAACACAAATTAAGCAGAACTTATTTTTTAATTCTACCCTTGATTAGAATTATCCAATCAACTATTTTCCACTTAAATAATTAAAAATTGTCCACTGAGAAACATTAGCAGTGAAATAAATAATGATATTAAATAACTTTCAACGAATGATGAATGATTTTCAAAAGTGTTTAATGAATGACGTCATTGTTCATATGAAATATATTCATATCAATCAATGAACAATTGAAAAAGGGCATTTTGATCATAAATCTGATATTTAATATTAATTTTAAATAATTTACAAAACAGTCTATTAATAATTATATATTATTATTTGGCCTATTTTGAGAGTACCTAAAAATTATTTACAAAATGGCGTTTTCTTAGCTAAATTTAAAACATTTTATGTATTCAGTGAACCCGTTTCCATGGAAATGAATAGTTGCCATGACGATGACATTTAATAACGTTAGCTTATATGTATTTACCCCCACCCCAGGTCTGCCCTAAATCGTGCGTTATCTCGTTAGAGGAAAGTTTTACGGCTTTAAAAACCTAGCCCTAATAGGGCCTATATCTTTACGTCAAAATATACAGAAGAGCCATTTCCATCCGTCGACAATTTCGCTAGTTTATTTAAGAGAATTTGGCATCATACATTAACCAATGATGTATTCTCTATTATTACGTTTTTATTATATATATATTTTTTTTACGAAAACGCCTTTCAAGACCTCGCGAATACCACTCACTACATTTCTTATCCTAGTATTTTCTCATCACTTGTGCGTTCCTTTGCTTCCTTTCTCCTGACCACGCAATACCCTTCACCCTTCCGTCATCCTTTATTTTCCACAAGAACATTGATTTCTTTCCGTATTGTCCTCTATCTAGTCTCTAATCTATTATTATTATTATTACTATTTAATTTTTTTTTTTACGAAAAAGTGTTTTTTTTCTTCTTATTTATATTTTACTTATAAACAAACTTAATTTATACGCAATAATCTGTAAATAACAATAATAAGTGTGCTTTAGGTATAAGGTTTAAGCCGAAAAAATTGGGAATATTTACTTTGATAGAAAGGAAGACTCCCATTTTGTTTTCGGCTTATCAATGATTGAAGAAAGATCAAAGAATTAATTGCGTTTTGCATGCGATGGAGGATTGTTTTCCTGCTTACATTATATATATTGAAAAAATATATAATAATAACTACAGATGAAAATTATAGTTATACCATTTGAGGAACGAGTCAGATCTATAAAATAGGGGTTGGCATGGTAAGGTGGATCTCTAATATATATATTTTTTTTTTCTCTGTATGCTCGATATAAAAACATGAAGATGTTTGTCCCTGTGTAGGCAGTTGTTATATAAACATTCTCTTCTTCACTTAATATTGATATATATATATATATATATATATATATATATATATATATATATACACATACACACACTCATATATACTATGAGGGTGAACACAGGTAAACGTGAACAATATCGATCGACCCTTGACCCTATGCCTAGGTGCGAAGAGGTCGGGCGCGACCTCCCTCGGAGGGCACCGACCTTAGAACCGGTTGTCATCTGTCCTACCTCCAAGGTGTGCCGGAGGACGGAGTATGCTACTCGTCTTTAAGAGGGGAAGGAGTTGCCTCCATGGTACCTTTTTGCTCTGTAAACAGAGGCTAGAGTCTGGCTTCTGCTTTTAATTTTGTTTTTTAATTAATAATACAAGTAATTAGAATGACTGATACATGAAGGAATAGACAAAAGCAAGTAGAGAAACTATCCTCTGGTAGTACTCAAATAACATATTCAACTTAAAAAGTAACGAAGCCCTGAGGATTGTACGCTCTTCGGAGGATTATGAGGAATCGAAAAGGTTGCTAGGAGGTTCGAAACTAGTGGATCTGATTGGGAATAAAGTTTATCACGAAAAGATTGATATCGGGTTCAGGCCAAATCAGCAACGGATAGGACATTAAGGTAATTACAGATGACTTTATTCCCTAGATGCATTTTGAAGTAAGGAGCATTGAGGATTTTATGAAGGAATTTGGATTGTGAGGATTGGATACGAGAGGAATTCGATGGTGTAGAGCAACAAAGCTCTACTCCGTTTGTCTAGTAAATGTTGAAGTATCCTGAAACGGTGATAATCTTACTAATATTATAAATGTGAAAGTTTGTATGTTTGTCTCTCTTTCATGCAAAAACTACTGAACGGATTTGGATGAAACTTTACAGTAAAATAGGTTATACATAAGAATAACACATAGGTTACAGCAAGAGCGGATTTTTGGTAGGTGCACGGGGTTACGTGCCCCCCTCCACAGGTTTTTAGGTACTGTGGAGAATCCATTATAGTACATAATTAAAGGCAAATGAGGAACTTAGCATCTTGAAATTTGTAGATAGGTTCTTTATATAGTTTAAGAAAGAACTTTGGATAAATCCACCCCAAGGGTTTCCCCTTTAATATATTAGGGATTCAAAGGTTGTATAGAATCCGTCAGTTTTGACGTTAGACATCTGAAATTTTGGATGTAGGAGTAACTCATATTTTATAAAAATAATTAAATTATTGATTAAAAATGATCTTTCAAGAAACTTTATGTGGCAAACCAAATTCCACGCGAGCGAAGTCGCGGGCATAAACTAGTAACTTAATAAATTGGTACACAAGAGTGTATATGTATGATTAAGTAACTATAGGATAGAAAAAATCTTAAAACTGGACAAGCTGACGGGATTATCCTAGAAGGACGAGTGTAGGATGTGCTTGGTCCTGAGAAGGACATCGACGGTCGAACTAATCAAGATACCGTCACTACTGTTTCAAATAGGCTGTGAAGGAAGGATAGAGCTCTATCTGACCAGGCTTGGAGGCCCATTTATTTCTATTATAATTACCAATATAATATTATAGAAAAAAAATTATGGTATAAACATGTATATCGGTTTGAAATAATAAATAATGCTGTAAATATTAATAAGAATAAAAGAAATGTTCAATAAAATGAACTACATAATTATTGATTGCCATAAAAAAATCATTTGTAAAAAACGCTGTAGGTACCATTACAAACCATGGAGGGTCTTGGGTTTAATACATGGTGGAGACTGTACTGTTTCTAGAGCAACGGTTGTTCAGGGATCACGCTCAACCACCAGGTTTTCCCCCAATTAAGGGTGCCCAGTTTATAGAGGCAGGATGAGCCCAAGGAGGCTCTACAGGTCCCCCTAGGGGCCGCCCATAGTAATTAACAGACTAAATAATTTTCAGCCTCAGCTGTATTACAACATTGGACCTTTAGCAAAGCAATTCAGCAACTCTACCCACTGAGTAACCCAGCTCCCTTTTTAAAACAGGAATTTTACTAAATTAACACAGATTAAAAAATCATTCAGTAGTACGATTTTTTTTTTAATAAATCAATAAAATAAAAAACAGAAGGACGCTTGACGATGGATGCATGAAATTACATGTCGCGGTCCTAGATGGCCAAACTCGAGAAGAAAACATGGGGAAAAACTGTAATCCTATATATTAGAAATTCCTCTCAATACCACAGTGCGTTAAAGCATTCATTTTATTATTTAGGTGATTGTATTAATACCCATTATAATATGTATTTAAAAATTCATAACCCTACAGGCCGAAAATTGTATTTCCTTTAATCCTTGTTCACTATTTATAAGGACCATACTAAATGAACGGTTGTGTCAGAAGCTGTGTGTGCTCTCCCTTACTTTGCATAGATCATAATCATGCGCCCTGGTTTTTCTTCCAATTAAGAGTACCCAATTTATATCGGCTAGGTTGATCAGAGGAGGGTGTATAGAGGATCGATCCACGCCTGGTAACATAACATTCCATAGCCTCGAATCAGGACCTGCAATACACAGTGCCCTTTCACACTGAGCTACTCAACTTCCACTTTAAATGGTAATTAATTAACAACAGCAAGGCTCAGTGAACCCGTAGGCTCGAGACCGATACCATTCTTCTCTGCTTCCAAATTTTCGAACATGAACTACTCTGAGCGCGATGCTCCCATCTACACTTCGGCCGACCTCCCGGATATTTTCCAGCCAGTTCAGCTTAACAAAGTATTATAAACTAATAATAATAAAAAAGGAATCTGAAGTATCTGAGATGTTTTGAACCTATTTTTTTTCTTAATGGACAACCAAGATTTTTTTTTTTAATTTAAAACAAATAAATTTTTATTATAATGCAATTGGGAAAAACCACAATGCAAAGCCTTATGTTTCAAAAATACACCTACTTACCAGTCGACGTTTCGCCTATTCAGGCATTATCAAGACACCAAAATCAAAAAGGGGGTTATGTGAATCGCATCTCGAAGAAAAAGGTGCAATACATCCCAACGATCAACAGCCCAAACAGTCTCCAAACATGAGACAGCACCCCACCACCAAGACGTTCAACATACAACTGTGGTATTTTGGTGTCTTGATAATGCCTGAATAGGCGAAACGTCGACTGGTAAGTGGGTGTATTTTTGAAACATAAGGCTTTGCATTGTGGTTTTTCCCAATTGCATTATAATAAATAATAGTGTTTCTTTTTGAGTTTTTGGCTCTATTTTAGTAAATAAATTTTTAGATTCACCATAAAGTAACTTTAACAAAAATATTTATTTGATGTTTAAAAGATCATTTTTCATCGAAAAAATCACGTTTGGATTATGAAAAAATTCACGCGGGAAATGAAAACTTTGGCTTGGTGACGTCATCGGGCTTGTTTACATTTTTGTGATAAGAAATTCATCTGATGTTTTTTGCATTTTCATATAGAATAATTTGTTCATCTTGAGCAATAAAACAATTGCTTATTAATTAAATTAACTTATTTCAAGTAAAGAGTATCACTTGCATTTGACAGGTGTAGATGAAAATATAAAGAGAAAAAAAATAAAAGTAATGAGTCAATTTTTGTTATTATTATCATTTTATTCAACAACCATTAGTTTTATCAACATAACCTATACCTAACAAAGGTTTCTTTATGATCTTTTTTGAGTGTGCTTAAAACATTGTAATGTAGAAACACTTTCTTTATCACAATCACTTGGTTCACTCAAAGAAAAAGTAGACAAATCTCTGTTTTATCATCAACATACGATGAAATGTTATCTGAATCACTTGAGTCATCACTATAAATATTACTGGCAAGAAGTTTTGGTACCTTCATGGGCAAGAACATTTCCCATTTTTCACCATTAAAATAGGGGATGATGCCCTATCTTACAAACATGCCTTTGTTTGAACAGCTTAGCTACAGACATAAGCTTTTTCGGCATTGTGTATTTCTGATGTCCATGATACTCGTGTTTATGAGAGAGTTTACATGCACTATACACTGGCTTGTTATTGCTGAAACTATTCTAACTTTACACTATATTCAATGTAGAAGATATATATTAAGAAGCCATAACAATCTTTTAAGGATAATTTGTACATATAATTTGACTGATAACATTATCATGACAATCATCTTATTTAAACATAGGTGAAGACACACTTAGAGTGCAGGAGAAGTGAAGAGCACAAAGCTTAAACTTTCATTAAAATGATCTTCACAGGCGTAACATTATGTAGAAGGAGCCAGGATATCTTTTCTTCTCATCAGAGAAAACCACTTTTTTCTTCTTATTGGATCCATGGCAACTTTAAGGAACGTTTTATCTGGGGTTGGTTTTGTGGTGTTTTCACACATTGGCACACAACAGTATTTGTAAGGCCTTAGCCATTAGCTTTAATCACTTATTCATCAGTGATTAAAGCTAAAAATATTTCAAAAATAATTTTGTTACAAGGAAAAGTAGCGAGAAAAACTGACAAGCCTGATGACGTCACATTGTGTCTTATCAAAACTAATCGTTTTGGCACGAAATTCAAACAGTAAATTTTCAAAGTCAAAAATTTCATGTTAAAAAAATATTTTTGCATTAAAATTAGCGGTAGACCATTATTTAAGGTTGATAAATTACATTGAAACGAGTGTTGAAAATCACCTTGGTAGTCCATTGTTTGGAAAAAAATGTGCTATAGATCGATTCTGCCTTAAACAGTTTGTAATTAAAATAAACTAATTAATAGGATTATTTCCATTAGGTTGCCGTGCCGAAGGTCCTGGGGTCTCAAATCCCTCTCCTTGGCAGATTTATTTAGACCCTCTTTAGCCTCACCCGACCAAGTGGGTATCCAAAATAGGGGATATGGCGGTTGAGCGTCATCTAGGACAAATGATCTCTGAGCAAAACAGTTGTCTAGGCAACAGTACAGGCTCTACCATGTACTGAACCCAACACCCTTGATGAGTAGCTGTGCTACGAGTTTTTTTAAATTTTATTTCCATTAACTCTCGAGGTTATGAGGAGTTAGATATTGGCTATAACCATACTCCGTACGCAGAGCACGTCTACACCAGCTAGCTAGGGCTACTAGCTGCCTGGAAGCGGACAAAGAGCCTCCAGAAGAGGATTGTAGAAGGATCCCTACTGAAAGAGGGCACCCCCCTCCACCACTACCAGGAGTGGGGAGTCGTATTGATCTGACCGACACGTGGCCCACCACGTGCATTGCCCTTCCTCAAGGTCACCGCTAAGCGATTCACGCCAGTCTGTAAGGTGCACCTGGGAAGTGACGACCTGTGCGTACTACCACTATCGAAAGTTAATCGACACATAAAAGAAATAAGTAAAACTCAGCACACGACTACTGTAAACAAAGAGATCTGAAAAAAAATTATATGTGAAAAAAACGATTGTTTTAAAAATTAATTATATTAATTTAAATAAATAAATAGGCCGTCTCATGTATGCTGTAACCCATGTCTAGTCCGTACAGTCCGATGGGCGTCGCTAGTCTCGAGCATGTAGGTGACGCGAAATCATAAGTTTTCCCCAATTAAAATTCTCTAAACGCGGCTAAAGAAGTTTTAAAATCAAAAGTATTTAATAAAAAATCTGTAATTATCAGTATCTACAGTTTGGTTCAGATGAGAGGAAGTTGGAAAAATATAAAAAAATCATTTTTAAAAAAATATGAAATTTTTAAATGGTGTTTTCGATATTAAAATTTGAGTAGCGATGACACAGTTTGATTTTTTCTTTTTTTAAATAACAAAAATAAACTTATGGCGCCTTGTGCTAATTACTACTTACTATTAGGAGCTATGTTGAAGCCAGCCATTTTAAAGTTCTCAGGTGTTGTTAGTTGTTCTTGCTAGCGCTTGTAGCAAATTTTTTGTAGCAATAAATTTTAATTTTATTTACCTTGAAAGTAGAAGGGAGGATTACCTTAAGAGTGTCCTGGCGGATTCGTTTCGGTTTCGGTAGTGGTCCTTAGGGAGAACTTTATTATCTATTATTATTTCCTTCAAATCTTTTGTACATTTCCATGTAAATGATACAATACAATAAAATCGATATAATTGAAAACTATTGATATGATTTAAATCGGTAATTATTATATAAGCGTCTTTGAAAATATCAAGGTCAAATAAATTGAATCAAGCATAATTTTTCGATATAGCGAACTATTAAAGTATTGAAATGTTAAAATAAAAAACAAATGAGACGAAATACACTGATGTGTTTTTTACATTGAGCCCTAGCTATAGTTCAACATTTTTATATTGAACCCTAGCTATAGTTAAAAATTTTTATATTTAGCCCTAGCTATAGTTCAAAATTTTTATATTTAGTCCTAGCTATAGTTCAAAATTTTTATATTTAGCCCTAGCTATAGTTCAAAATTTTTATATTTAGCCCTAGCTATAGTTCAAAATTTTTATATTTAGCCCTAGCTATAGTTCGAAATCTGATGCTGCAAACCGTATTTTATTCCCCTTTTTTTATTATTCTTTTTAACTTATTATAATGTAAACAACACAGTTCTGAAAAATTTGCCTAAATATAATAGTAGTTACTTCTAAAATACTACATAAGTAACGAAAAGTAAAATTATTTCTAAAAAAAAAGAGGGTTGAGATTCCCCTCCATGCTGGAACTCCAGAACTTTGTTGGAAATTCGAGCCTGTCGGAGCGCCCTCTCTGATCTCCCTACAGGATAGATTCCTATCTACTAATTTATAAATCTTAATCTACTAGGTCATATCTATAAATCCTAGGTGGTAGTATATACTAGTAGATACGTTGCGAGATTTTTATCTAAGTTACGCAGTATAGGGATTTGAATATAATTAACCAATGAATGAATCAGCGTCTTCGGGCAGGTTCAGAACCAGAAATCCATGCTCGTGTGCGGTTCCATATAAGGAATGGGATGAATCCATAGATGGAAAAAATATGCTATTTTTATATATATGCCCTTTTATATATGCCCTAGGTCGAAGTTAAGCGCATTTATTCATTATGGAATCCATATACATATTAATTAACAATAATAATTTTTAATTTTTAAGCTTTGATAAAAAAAGGAGGCGCGCTTTACCTAGCATAGAGGTTAACTCATTGATAACAAATAATCGAAATTCCAGACAAATTCAAATACTTTCCAAGGCATAAGTTAACTACCAAGCTCATCACTATTTCTTCTATCAACCTCCTGTGTATTTCGTCTTGGCAAAATTCTAATCTTATTTCTTTACCACCTTTTGTCATCGGTATTTAGTTTTACATTTTCCGTATCTTTGTTCAAAGGAAACATATTATCTGCAAAGCCATAAACGGATGTTCAAGCCTTTTTCAGTGCGTAAAACCTTTCTAATTAGTTTGGTGAGCACTCGACTGCTACGCTTAGCAGTAACAGGCGGACCGAACCAGGACGGAATTGTGGAGTAGTGGAGATTGTTTATTTTATTAATATAACGCTTGATTAACCAAAACTTAAGCTAACAGCCTCCTAACTTTGTAGCTAACGGGACTTGCTGAAATCCTTGGATCCTGATCTGCTGAAGATATTGCGTTGCATCTTTACTAACCATGTTCAGAGCTCCATGGATATTTTTTGCTTTTTAAGCAATTAAAAAATAAGCTTTCCAGCGATAATATTACCAATCCCGGTGAGTAAGTGGTCAAGTTAAATATTCTTCAGGGAGTTGACTGTTTTGAGGGAAGCGGAATCGTATCATTCTAATAATTTTTGGCTACAAATGGAGTTATAATTTAATGCCTGACTTAGCCCCTAAACAAGGGCGGATCCAGGGGGGGGGGGCACGGGGGCATTGCCCCCAGACAGTTTTTTTGTGTACTGTGGAGAATCCATTATAGTACATAACTATAGGCAAATCACATGATCATAGTTGTTAAAATAACAGAAAGAACATGAATGAAACTGTTGTTTTCATATTTTAATAAAACTTTGAAATCTTTCTATAGATACAAGTGATTTATAGGTTATTGTTGATTTGTTCCCGTCTGCCCGTTGTGCCCCACCAGAAAAAAATCCCGGATCCGCCCCCTATAAATATAAATCCCTCAAAACAGTCAGCAGCTGTCTTTCATCACATAATTATTATTATTTTTTATTCATTAAAAAAATGCATTCCATCAATAATATGAAGACTAAGAAACCGACTGATTCGCTAGACGAAGTTATTAAGCTCCTTCCATTAGTATAATAACAGGATAAGGCATGGAGGCTAATCGCAGGAGGTAATGTCCCAGGGGAAGAGGCGATCTGTTCTACCTGGAGAGGGCGAGGGTCTGCGTTCTCCATCGGCCGTTGAGGAGGGTCATTGTTATCTCGATTCTCTTCCCGATCAGGTAACACCTAGCAGATCGATAAGTTATCGGGCGCTTGATCAACGGTTGTGGAGGACAGCAAACAGTTGAATGGGGAGTTGGAACTGATAGCGGCCGAGGGTACTGCTCTAGGTCGGATGCAGTATTGATCCAACCCACAATGTTACTTGGCTACCGCTGCACCCGGTCCGGCCTGCGAGGCACCTACATGGCTCTGCTGCAAGCCACGGCGAGTCAGAACGAATCTAAACGGTACCATGTTAGCTTGACTATATAACTCAAAATATATTAAAAATTAAGTTAACATAAAACAATGATTATAAAAATGCAGCATATACGTTTGCACTTACATCGAAAAAAAAAACACCCCATGCAGGGTTGTAGGTTAAGTACATGATAGAGATTGCACTGTTTCTTGGACGATTGCCCAGGGAGGTTATTTGTCGTAGATGACGTTCAACTGCTAGATTTTTCTCCTATTTTTGGGTACTCACTTTAGAGAGGCTGAGTGAGTCCCAGGAGATTCCGGATACCAAAGGATCCTTTCGCTACTATTAACTGATCAATAAAATTTGCCACAGCCGGAATTGAACCGAGGAGTTTAGGCACGGCAACTGATCTCTCTACCATTGCGCCACTCCGATGCCTACACTTACACCGAAAAATTAAAAAAATGACCTATTCCACTATAATCCGTAAAAGGTATTGAATTTAATAGATGGTAAGGATAACAGTATTGTAATAATAATGGTAATAAGCCAACGGTTGTGCAGGGAGCTGATTTCGCAGAAGACCTTATGGAGGCTGAGTGAGCCCAAGAAGGGTCTGCAGGTTCCACGAGGCACATCTATGACTGTTATTTAAGATATCAAACAACACATCAGTCACAGCCAGATTTGAATGAATACAGTAACACAGATATTAACTCACATCACATAGATAACCCGCCTCCTAAATGAATAATAATAATATACATAAATACATATATGTGTGTAAAAGAGAAGGGACACCTGAAGGTGACGCGACAGACTAAGAAGAACAAATAACGAACCCAACACACAACATTAACCAGATCATTATGTGATACGGGAAATATATTGAAATGGTAGAACGTGCTAAAGATAAGAACAGAATGGACATAGTTATCAAACTATGCAGAAAGTTAATTCAAATGATTACATATTTTGAAACCTCTTAATGATTCGTCGTAAAGATGATAAAAAAGATAATGAAGATTAAACTCAATTTGAATCGCCTTCGTCAATAAACTACGAGTATATATATATATATATATATATATATATATTTCTAGTTTATGGAGGATTTAAACAACGTAAACAACAGAATTGCCTGAGAAAGATGAAAGTTTCTATTTCTACTTTAAAGTTTCTCTCTCTTTCATTTCTTCAAATTATTAATTAACCGTAAAAATTATAATTAATTAATTATTAAATGCCACTGGTAGAAATAGAAGACCTATAGCCACTGATAGTTCCAACCAACGTCGAGTCCTGCCAAAGTCAGCATTACAGCTACCTGGTACCGGAAGCATATGGATTCAGAAGACAGGTAACGCACTATGAAAATAGGATTTGTGCATGTATAGTGACTGATATAGAATGAAGCATATGCAAAAATATAAAACAAAATAATAATAAGAAATTAGGTAATTAAATTAATTGTTTACAAGTAACAAAAAACATATTTGCAATTTTGCACTGGAGAAAGTGCATATGTCAACTATATTATAAACACAGCTTTCCTCAAGGGACAAGAAGCTAAAGACGACATTAGTCGGAAAGTTTTTTTTTTACCTAACCGGTTTCGGCTTTCAAGTAAAAAATATAGCTTCACATCAATGAAACACAATAAAATCGTATCGATGGTATCCTTCCTCCACACCCCAACATTCCATTTGATAGACCTGGAAATGGAATTTCATCAAGGAAGGTCCCGAAACAGTAATCAGGAAATGATTGCATGTATGTAGCTTCCCTTCAGATCCGGTGGAAGGGACGGGGACGAAGCAATCCCCCACCCTAGGGTGCCTTGGGCCTAGCCCCCGGGAGGGGAGCTCCCACTCCATCTACCTAATTAACTTCAGAAAGGATGGTAGGGAGGGAAGAAAGTTGGCAATATTCTTTTACATGGCTTACAGTTCTTAAAACTTGATGTATATAATTACCATTATAGAAGAATTAAAACAAAAAAAACTGTACAACTACAACCCAGTAGGGGGTCTTGCGTTCAATACACTGTAAACACAATAATGTCCTAAAAAAAAATCCTGTACCACTACAACCCGAGAAGGGTCTGGGGTTCAGTACAAGGTAGAGACTGTACTGTTTCATCGACAACGGTTCTGCAAGGAGGGATAATGTCCAATGCAAAGAGATGATCTGGCCAAGATCACGCTCAATCGATAGCCTGTGTGATAGCCATTTATAGTGGCTGAGTGAACGCTAGGAGAGTGTGTGGATTCCAGTTAGTCCATCAATGTCTGTTAACTGATTAATTTATCTAGCCCAGCCTGCTTAGAGCCCGGGATCTTCAGAACAGGAACTCAACGTTGTACACAGTCCACCGTTATCCAACACAGTCATGTGAAGCAATTGATGTTTTTTTTAGGTTTACCAATGAAAACTAAATCCTTATTAATATAAACATTCCGAGAGGATCATGACTGACGCAGAAGAGAGAGGGGGAGAGAGAAGGAAGCCAACAGAAGCCGAGCACAGCCAGTGATTGACCTCACGAGACCCGCTGACCCAGCACTGCTCGGCTCTACTCGGGCATCTTCGTCAATCCTCGTGTCGGTCTTCGGCCATCTCCGGACCGAGCCAGTTGCCGAGTTGCTTCGGCCATCTCCGGACGAGGATTCCCCCGCCACTTCTAAATTTAGTGAAGGGACCTCTCTTAGCTTTCCCTACCTGTTCACTCAGCCTACTCAATGAAACTTCATTTCGCCCATTGAACAGGTGTCACGATCGCCATATGTAAACTTCAAATGAAAACGTACTTAGAAATCGTCAATAAAAAATACTGTTCTATTATAAAACATAAACATTTTATAGGAAAATATCAAGTTATATCTAAATAGATTTCATGTTAAACACTAACGAATAATTCCGAATTTGATTAAAAAGACACTGAGAAAATGTATTTATACAGCCCCATTAACTATTAAATGTAAAAATATGTTCAGGTGTAAATAAAAGATGGAAACTATTATTTACCTCTAACACACGAAACTACGCCCTTAATTAATTAAATTTCAATAACACATAAAAAGACAATATTAAATTCCAAATAAAACAAAACTAATATTCTTAAAAAAAAAAAAATGAAAGAGTACTCACAAGGAGGGGACAAGATGGCGATGGTTGCCATGCGAACTGACGCCCTACTAACGGTACTCCCCTCCCGAAGAAAAGGAGGGGAGAGAGGAGAACTCCCCCCCACCACCGAGCTGGTGCTAACGGTATAGCAAGGGCCAGTTTAAACAATAACAACAATGGACCAATGAGGGATCATACCTGCCCCGCCATTCATAATCAGTGATTACGTCAGAGTTAAGATATGCGCCATGATCCCTCAAGGCGCAGGTGCCCCCTGCTCCAATCAGCTGGCCCCTCTCGGCCTGTCATTAGCTCCTCTCTCTCTTCCAATCAGCTAGCATCTCTTCACAAATCATCTCACCATTCCCATAGATCAAAAAATGTCACTACACTATAGCAGCCACAATTCATCAAACATATTATAACAATCTTTCAGATCGCTACAATCTAAAGCTAGAAACCAATGTAAAGAAAAGTAAATATATCTAATTGTCATATTATCAGAGCAATCTCTTATACATTACTAACAAACAAAATTAATTAAATCCATCCGACTTACTTTATTTTTGCAATCAACAAACTTTCTTCAATAATGCAATAATTGTTTAAATATCAGTTTTTACTCGAGATATACAACAACCACTTTGAAATAGAAAAGTGTCTAAAACGTAAAAAGGTAATGTCTATGAGAAATAAGTTCCTAGTTATCAGTTTGTAATAATTTAGAATTATAAAATTGGAATTATTAGATCCTAAACTGCTAATTAATCGATAAATATTATTTATTATTAATTAAACTCAAGGTTTACAGGACATTATTAATTAATAATAATATTAGATTTATTTTGCCGCTCACTTAGAATTGTATTATTACTATTATTATTACATTATTTAATGATTAAAAAAAAAATAATTTCTTTAAAGCACTTAAATAAAGATGTGTATATTTCTAAGGTGCCTGGGCGTGGGGAAACATTTTAAAACATGACTTTAATGAACTACAATGTTCTCTCCCGAATTTTAATGTCTTGAAAAAAGTTTTTTCTTTCTAATCCATAGAAAAAAAATGATTTACCAGATGTTGTTTTTAAATATGCATTGTTCCTCTACTAAATGGTTAAATTATTATGATTTTGTTTCGGTAAAATTAAAATAAATTCAACAATACATAATAAAACCTAAACAGGGTTAAACGAAGAAATACATAATGGTCAAAACATTATATAAAAATCCATAAAATGAATAAAAAGACAAACAGAAAACATCTTGGTAAAAACAATATAACAAACAAGGTAGCACAGGAGTCAAAATAGAAACGAATTCAAACGAAGATGACGACGTTACCTAAACAAAAAAAAATCTAAGGAAATAACATACAACACCTTTATTTTTTCCATCTATTCAAATAAGTAGATGTTGCGGAAATCGATCTAGAATTATGCTCGAAAGTCGATTACGCTTAACGACAACGGGCCAACACTAAAAAAGACCTGCTCTCTACTAATTACCCACAGTTCAGAGGCTCTCTTTCAGTTTAAAAAAATGTTGCTAGATTTCTACTTTAAGGTAAATTGTAAAAACTAAAAAAAAAAATATTATTTTTTTAACAATTTTTTTCTCTCTTTCTTAGCCCTGAAGATGGTCTACAATGTAGGACGATACGTCGGCACTAGTAATAAATAAGTTTTGCTTATTTGGTTTTATTATTGACTGCACCCCCAGACTAATTGTATCCTTCATTAGATTCTTCCAATCAACTATTTTCCTCTCTAAAAAAACAAAACACTTCTTTTAAATAACATAAGCTCATTTCCCCCCTCATATATACGTCAGTAATGTTTTTTTTATATAGGATTTTTTTTAGGATGTTGATAAAAAAGTTCTGATTTAATCTTATTAAAAGTAATTGATCAAAATCCCGAATAATAATAATTTATCCAATTCATTTTTAAAATTAAATCAAAAAGACTAATTAGGAAAACAACCAAATCATTCGATTGAGTAGTGCGTCTGACGCAGCTAAAAATCACATATTAGATGGTTTATATTTACAACCCTCATAGCATTTGTAAAAGTTTGGATTTCGGGGAAAAGAGGAAACAGATAAATTAACCATTTAAAAAAAATAGTCACAGACGGGCTTGAGACAAAACAGCTCAAGAGTTGAGGATTTATTGCTGAACGGGAATAAGTTGTAGAGGAAGTTTCTGTAAGTGACAAGAAGTCATCAAAGGGGCTGTAAAGTAAACAATAAGTGTTTGTAGAACAGTAGGGACCACCCAGCCAACTTCTGTCGAGGCCAGGTCCTGTCTTAGTTGCTCACTTCACCATTCTACTTGATGCTTGTCTCAAGGAACGGAAGTAACGATATTGTATAAATAAAATAATAATAATAATAATAAGGATTAGCGAACCGAAGGTTCGATGCCGACACCAGCAATATCTGCATACAAACTTCTGCCCACCGAGCACTCCCTCAAACAAAACTCAAACCCGGCAGATCACTCTTGTATGAATAAAATACCTAAAAAATATGTAACAATAGCCTCCTTTCCTTAGGCCTTCCTAAAGTTGGCATTAGAAAAGAAAAATTTAATTGATTTTCTGTTAACGGAAAGATAAACAAGAGACGTGTTATCGATAGCTACAGGCTGGCCACCCTCCCCCCTCCCACTCTGCTTGAAGTTGTCGCAACCGAGGCAACCGCGGAAAAATATTACTAAGTGTTAAGTGCTTACGACTTTTTGCAATAAATTTATATTTCTTTACGAACATCAATTATTTTTTTAAATACCAAATAAATAGGTTAAGAGTGTTGAATGTAGTATTTGTTTAGGCAGTATGTATACAGTTTATATGTCCATGGTTGTGCAGAGCTGGGTTTACGTTCAACCACTGTGTTTTTCTTACAATCAATGGTACACCGTTTAAAAGGCTCTCCAGATCTCGCTAATAGAAAAACTATAACCAGCCTCGAACTACAAAGTTACGTTGAATCAGTAACGCTGCAACTTTAAAACAAACATTTTAAGAAGGGAACGATAGGTCCTTTAAAATAGGAGCAGAAAAAACGAAGGAAACAAATTATTTTGGTCGCAGAGAACTATAAAAGGATGAAGCTCGTTTAACTATCAACTTCAGAATTAGCCAATCTTTAGCTCACCGCTTTGTGTGATGATACGATATCTTTAGATTGTAATAAATAAAGAGATTCGAATTCATTACTTACGCTAATAATATTAAAAGAATTAGGAGATCCTAAGGTTCGATACCGATGCCACCAATCTGTTTACAAACACCCATCAATCGATTGCTTTCAAACCCAAATCGAGTAATATCACTTATAACGCAACACTCCAATCTACTCCTGGGATTACCAGTCTGCTTGTTCAGCGCTTCTTTACTTTTTACCTATTCAGTATAACACGCTCAATAAACTTAGCGATAGGTGTCGGACGTTGGGGAGGATATGGATTGCAGTTCTATGTCACTATTTTTGGATTTTCGCTTTTATATCGAAAGTGTGCATCCAAGCGATTATACCAATGAAAAAAAAAATTAAAGCTGACAAAATGCTCCACACTATTTTTTTGCCTTATATGACAGGTGAATTCTCCAACCCCTCGTTTAAAAGAGGTTGTAGGGCATTAAATCCCTTTCAATTTAAAAAAAAAATAATTTATTGATATTTACAACTGTAATTATATTACATCAAGTAAATCTGCTGTATGGACAAAGGACATGAAAAAAAAACACTTGTGGAGAATCTACCCATCGATAGCACTCCAATAAAGTTCTATAGTAGAAGGTCTCCAGGCCATCTTTTCAGATGCCTCGGAGGGTTATCAGGAATATTATGGGAAGCAAGTTGACAGACTAGCGGATTGAAGATTGTATAAAGCTTTTCATGGAAGGATAGGTATCTAGTTTGGGCCAAATCAGCAACATATGAGATATTAAGATCATGATGGATGAGTTTGTTTGTGACATAATAAGGAGCATTGAGGATTTTACGAAGGATTTTGGATTGTAAGGATTGGATATCCTTTTAATAAACTGTAAATTTATTTTTACTTTTACTGTCAACAAATTGGAAGTATATTTATATTAATTCGAACGATAATGGGCAAGATATAATACATTTTCTGTATCCTCGGAGACCTAACTCAACAAAAGTACATAATCAAGCATATCGTCGCTCTCAAAAGAATACCGCATATTAACATTTTTTTTCTCTCCTGTAAAATCGCCCAAAGTGTGCATAGGCGCTATTGTTTTGACAGCGATGGTATATATCCCTTTCACTACAGCCTGGCAACCACTGCAGATTTTAAAAAAGCAGACGAGAGAGTAAAATTAGTAGTTCAAAAAAATTGACATTTCCTAATTCCTTGAACAAGGAAGAATGAGGAAGACCATAACTTTTTAGCATATTGTGACAAGATCTCACTTGTCACGCGTTTTATATGCTGATAAATATTAGAATTTATAAAACTATTCCTCAAGACTGCTCTGTGTGGGTGTGAACCTTGACTGCTACTCGTAACTCGGAAGGAAAACAATTTTCTAAGGTCTTTACCAATAAGGTACTGTGTAGAATATTCGGTCCGAATAAGGACGATGGACCCTGTTTATATAATTGTGAGGTATAATAATAGTAATATGATAAATATAATATTATACATAACTATAAAAACAGCATCGTGAAAATTGAGATGAGCTTATTAAATTGTTGAGCTAAAAAATTATTTACTGAAAAATAGACCGAGGCGTAGGTGGGAGAATAGCATTAATGTTTTGAAGTCAAATCTAAAGTATTATAGCATAAATGGTATTCCTTGAACAGAAGTTCGTAAGCACAGAATGGTAGTTTATGAATTCAAAAGCTATATGTCAAATATTGTCAGTTTAGTAGTTTTCGAAATTACCCACTCATCTCAACCGGAAGTGCTTAATGCATGTTTCCTAACTTCTTTCCAGAACTTCAGATAACTTAAAAAAGCAGGATAGAATAAAAATTATGCGGAAAAACCCACCCTCAAATATGTAAAAATTGTATTATTATTATAATTATTATTTATTTTTAAATTATTATTATTTCGAGACGGAGTACCCAAAATAACATCTTCTTCTTCGTAATTTTCTTAAACAAATCAGTGTCTTGAATAAGAGAACAATCTAAATTTTCAAATTCATTCTTAAATTGTATTTGTTATTATTCAGAAAAACTACTGATAATATAAACTAAAATGAAATAGAAAAGGAAGAACATAGAATTAACACTTCTTCATAATGCGGGAAGCCTTCATAACGCAAATGCACAGCTCTACCAACTGTGGCCTACTAAGTTGTCTCGGCGGAGAGATTAGGAGACGTTTTGGAAATTCGTTGCTTTTATAAGTTACGGGGCTCGTTACAATTATAAACTTCCTCAACTCAATTATTTTCTGAAAACAAAACAGTAAATCTATATATTTTTGTTAAACTTAAAGTAGCATTTTTTAAGGCTATGTTTTACAAATCATTGATTTCAAAGTTTCATTTAAATTAATAACTCAATACATTAATTTCGATATTCTGTTTCATAATTTCGTCTTCTTTCACGCTTCAAAACAGAATGCCAAATAAAAAATTCATAGAAACAACATTAGAAGTAGCTTACTCTTCTCCTAGAAAGTATCAAATTAACGCCAGAATTATTTCGACTAATAAGCCGTCTTCAAGATAAAAAGATAATAGAAACCAAAATTATTGATGAATATAAACGTGCTTTTTCATGAAAAAAAAAGAGTTGAAATTTGTAATCAGCGCCTCAAAAAACATATGCCCCACCTTTTTGGTCTACATTCGACTGTGCCTCATCAGATTGAACTAGTTCGATCCTAAGCGAAGCCTTTAAAAAATGTATAGATAACTAAATCGCCAGGAATTTTATTTCATTAAACATCTCTTGATATTGTTAAATAAATGGATAATTTTCATAAATCGGTAAAAGAAAAAAAAAATGTTGACGGTTTTTACATTCTTAATAAATATTTCAGGTAAGAGTTGTAGGTAATATAGATGAAATTCGCAGTGTTCAAAAAGCACCAAATATATGAGAAAGATTTCAGAGATTCTCGAAAACATTCCAGGTAGAAGAACTACAGCCCTCAACTAATATGGCCTACAGAGGGCAGGCCGCTAGTTCCAACTCCTGCCGCTGCTTAGGTGTGGCGGCGCTGCTGTAGCAAGGCTCTTTACGTAAAAGAATTGGAACTGTAGGGACAGAAGTTGAGGCGAGATTCCATCTTTAATTGTTACTATCCTATAAGCCTAATTCATCAATAAACAATCATTTTCTTAAAATCAATTAAAATTGAATATATAGTTATTTTTAAATCAGTCTATAGATACACACTGGGCTCAAGTGAGATGCTTACTTTGCAAAATGTATAAAATAGACAATCATTTATCAGTTTGAATTATGTTGCTTACATGTTTATATGTAAAATGTTGCAAACAGATACTAAAATGTTTTTACAAATACTACTCTCAGATCTCTTACATCTCAAATAAATAAATAGTTCCATTTGAAAAAAAATACAATTATTTGTTTTTAATGAATGAGAAGTGGTCAGCCATTTGATGCTTATATCTAAATATTTTAGAGATGGAACGTACGTAAAAAAATTGTTGGTTACAGAAGAGGAAGATTCGATGAGAAGGCAAGTTAGTATAATCATCACGTTTCTTTATTATCTAAATATGTTTAAATGAATAGTTATTTCTTTATTGTTGTCATGTTGGTATTATGAAAATCATATTACATTTCCCTCAAATTTCAGGGAATGATTCCCCGCTGGTCTTCCCCCACTGCGCACGGTGTTTTTTTGTCCCCAGTTCTCAATATTAACAAATTAAAAAGAATGTAAACAAAGACAAAAGAGTTGTTAAGTCATTGCTGCATCGCGGACAAACAAGGTCACACTTCTATTAATAGCCATTTCTCTCCTCCAAAGGCGAATCCTACTCGAGTCCTAATGTCTTACACAATAAACATGAATGGCAGACTTTTTAGAAACGAATGATTGGTCAAACAAATGAAGAGGAAAGATGTAAATGATTTCTATCTATAATTCTGACCCAACAGTATTCAAAGCTGTTTCAAAAAAATTTGAAACCCAGTTTGAAGAGGGACCAAAGATTAAAAAAAAATGAATTGAATTAAATGACCAGAAGAGGTAAATCTGCCGGGAATGACTAGGTCGTGACTTTTTATCCCATGTCTATTAAATCTGTTACTGGAGAAAAATAGCCTGGTTTGAATATGAGCGTCGAGTGAATCAGACATGGGCAAACGAATTACTTAAAAGTGCTTACAAAAATTTCAAAACTCTCTGATCAAAACCTACGTAAAAAGAAGACCAATATGAAAAGGAGCCGTGAGTTAGCCTAATTAAACGAGAGACAAGTTGATTTTGATTAACGGAATTTCAAAACCAGCAACCATCTTTTTTTCAAAATAAAAATTGATATACGTATATAAAAATAAATTGTATTGCAATTTCTCAAGAGAAAGAAAAGATTGGACCAAAGCCATGCCGAGGACACCTCTTCCCCTACCATTGATGTCCCAATAACTTCAATAAGAAGAGGGAGGGGAGGCAGGACGCCCCACCCCGCCTCCGAGGAGACGAGTCTTGGCTTAGATGGCTGCCTCCGGGATTTGTTTTAGGCCTATCGGCGTCGTCCCCCTCTCAGGAGGGCGTGGCTGCGCATGCGCCTAGAACCGGTGCTGATTGGTCAGGGCTGGCCACGCCCCCCGCTGCCATAAGCCCCTATGGTGAGCGCTCGTCTGCTGTCTCAAAATAGGGAGAGGGGTCCCCTTAAAGGAGGGCTAATGCTCATCAAGCCTAGTGATTGGAAGCATTCTGCCATCTTGTCCTCCAATCCCAAAATCAAATACCCACCTGGGGTTCATAAAAATTCAATAAAGTAAAGAAGATATTAGATGCTAGAAATACCACTTGCTATAAGAAATGTAAAACTCAACACATTCTAATACATAGAGGTTTGATTTAAAAATTCAAATTTTTGGGACAATTAAGGACCAAAATAAAAATTAAATATATTAATATTATAAAAATGTAAAATTGAACTTTTTATCAAATAACTTCTTATTTCATTATTTATTTTCACCAATGTAAATTATTAAGAGAAAAAAAATATAATAAAATTCCCTTATAAGTCTTAATTAATTCCAACAACAGTGGATAAATGAACTTCAGTACATATCACACATTCACTACTGATAAAACAGCGTACCTTAATTTTAAAAAAAAATAAATATTATTCGAGTCTTCATATAAAAAATAGAATACAAAGGAGCGTGTAAGAATAATAATAATCAATACATTAAATATCATTATGCTTAATTCATTAAGTATTAAAGGAAGTACTGATGATTTTAATTTTAATAATAAATAATTGATTTACTTATGTAAGAATTAAACTATAAGAACTTTGAAAATATCAAAATACAACTACTAATAATAATAATAGTAATATTTTTTAAGGTTCATATTTTTATTAAAAAGCACCGTATGAAGACATATTTAACAACTTGGCGATGTAAAATTTAAACAACTCATTCCAAGTGCCTCGATATTGGGTCAGTCAAAATAAATTAATAATAATTTTAAAATTCAGACTTTAACATTAACAAAAATCCTCGAGAGAATTTGAACATACATAAATTTAAATCAAAGTATTTTAAAGTGATCTGATGTGATCTTAAACTTAAATCGAGATAAAAAAAAAATTTGATAAACAGATTTTTTAAAATTTTATATTAAAATGAAAACAGGCTATTTTAAGTATGATAAAAAATTAAATATTATTTGGCTAACTAAAAAAGATCTTATTATGTTTCCTGTACTATGTGAATAACACGAACTGAATTTATATTCTCCTTCCAGATACAAAAAAAAATGGGACAAGGTCAGATGAACAATAAAACCTCATCACTTACTAACTTAAACATCAAAATAATTATGAAATAAAATATAGTGACATAAAGATGACATCATCTAACAATATGACCTAAAAAATATTTTTAAAAACAAATTGTATGAAAATTTCAACACATCTGAAAACCTACATTAAAATTTATCTTTAATGTAATAATTGCAATTACAGTTCATGATTCAAGATAGTATAATCATGAGATATGTTTATACAGAATAATAGGAGACTTGGGAGAAACATGAAATCAATGCTTTTGTTTCAAAACAAATGAAGAGATAAATAAACAAATGAAGTAACCTACATTTGAAGGTTACACAAAGACTGTTGTGGTCAGAAAATAAAGGTCACAACCTGAATATGGTAATTAATCTATTATCAATTCCATTTATGGGAAGTTGCAACAATAAAAATAACTGGTATCAAATTTAGAAAGCAGATATGATGTGTTACCATGGCCAAGTGCAATTTCTAATCAACCACAAGATTACATTATTAGAAATCATATCTTTGCTTTGTTAAAATAGACAAATAAAATGGCATCTCAATCAGATGAAAGACAAAGTATGAGCAAGAGCAATGTAAGAATTAGAATAACTAAGTACACCTAAACTAGTTCATAAGGATGAGGTAAACGATTAAGTAACTCTGAACTGCAATGTCAGTTAAGTGGAAAGAAATCTATACAATTGAACAAACTAATGAAATAAATAAAACTGAAATTTACCCGTCACTGGAAGTTGTAAGGAAAATCCACGATGAAGTAAATTAGGGAGACGCACAGTAACACTAATGACTCGCTTCCATGTTGTCTCAACTGTTGCGGATTACTGGCCAGAGATGGCAGCAGCTCACGGCTCACTGCCATAGAGGTAGCAAAATCCTTACACTGAGTAACAAATTTAGGTTCAACAACAATCAACTTAAACCAGTAGTAAAACTATTTTTTTTCTAAAATTTTTTTGAAGAGAAAAGATTTGCCCTGGCCGGGAATCGAACCCAGGTCGTCTGCGTCTCCGTCGCAGTGCTCTAGTCGGATTTATTCATAACTAAAATCAGTTCAACTTGGATGATGGGCACCCTAAAATTCAAAGGTATTAGGAAGTATCACAAATATTAAGAAAAAATATTCTCTTTGATTATTACTGCATACTGTCCAATATGTTGCAGTAAGATATCATCAAATCTATTTTTTATATAAAAATTCGTAAAAATGCAATTTTAAAACTAGTACAGGTAAAACATAGTTATACTTTTAGTTTTGTCTACCTTTTACTTAAAGTTGACTTATATTAAATCAGTATTAAAACTTTTCCTTGGTTAAACTGATATAGATTAGGGTAATTATTTGGCAGGCAGTCACAAGTTTTAACTTTTCATTTGTTTCCCTTTTAATATTTTCCAAAAATACGAGTTATCATGAGCTTTAGGATGGAAAAGAGAATGTAATTATGGAAAATAGGTAAACTTCAGTAATCATTTAATTTAGAAATGAATGTTTCGACAAGCACATATCATCTGTAATTTGAAATGTTCGATGAAACTTTTATTTATAAATGAAGTTACCGAAATCTACTCATTACCCATAATTTCATTCTCTTTTCCATACTAAAGCAAACAATAACTTGTATTTTCGGAAATATTAAAAATGAAAAGATTAAACTGTTAAAACTTGTAGTAACTCAACTCTAACTGACAACCTCCAGAACAGATACCGATAAAACAACTGAACAAAATATTTAAGGATTTATGGTGCTTGGGGGAATATTTAATAAAATTAAACTTATTTCTGCAAATGTTTACAAAAAACCTCATAGTTTAGAATAACAAATCAATAATATATTATAGTATTGTGAAAAAATATGTATTGTTAATATATTTTCTTATTATTTTATACATACACAAATGAGAAATTCAAATAATAACAATCAATAGTTTAACTACATATTTTCTGACTAATAAACTTATGAGTTGATAATAAAATGAAATATGTTGGTAATGAATAAAGTTGCTGCATTAATTGACAAGTAGATTATTCTTTGTATTATTTAATATAAATTCATCAGTATCTGTTGTTTTAAAAGAATTTAATATTCCAATTAAAATTACAACAGTAGTTTTAACGAATTGAAAATCATTTTTTAAAATAAAACCAACATAAACGAAAACATCAATTTTGTATACACATTAAACTATTTGTATTTTTTAATTTTTATGATGATAATTATCCATCTTAGAGGTAAAATGAAGTGGTTAGTGGGGTTCATCTAAAACTCATAATTTTATTCCAAAACTGACAATTTTGTATTTAGGCTTTTGAGTGAAGTTAATAACCTAGTCATTTTGGCCTTTCAAACAAAGAAATCTTGGAAAATTTGTATTGTAATGCATATTCAACGACGACTGATAAACATGTATCAGATATAAAAAAGGATCAGTAATTAAATAAAAAATATTGCGTAACTCTTTATTAGCAAAAATGCAAAAGTAACATTAGAAACTACGGAACTTGAATGAATAATAACATTTAGGAATGAAATACATCATTGATACCACATAATTTTAAACACATATGCTTCACAAAAAACATTTTAATGTATAAATAATAGCGAGCATAGACAATTTTTTCTTGTTATTTGATTAACCAGATTTTGTGTTCTATATATTGCTCTTGTTCAAACTCAACTATCAAGTCATAAATTAATAATACACGATTCCTGGAATGATGATATATTGTCATAATCCAATGCAAAACTATCATATATGATCTGGACCGTTGTACAAGCGATAATATTGGGTTTGATTATGGTTGTATAAATAACGTAATTGATTATATAAGCAAGTTAAATAGTAATATTTAGAGATCTTAATTTCTTATATCACATATTCGTTTATTTATTATTGGCACTGAGAAGGGAATAGAATAAAATACAACAAAAGAAAATAGTAAATTAGCAGATAAGCCACTTTAACTTAATTTAGAGTATTGACCGATCAGTAAATCATTAAAATTTCATAAATACATTTTTTTAATATATAGTTATTTTGATTCATAATTTCAATATTTTTATCGAGAAAGCACCACTAATTCATTTATAATCTCAAAAACAAGCTAGATTTAGAAAGATTATTTTAAATTTATAAAAAGACACATTTAGAAAAAAAAAATGCACATCAAAACCTAGAAGAAGCAACTACAGGTCTTTCATGTATCATTTTGTTACATACTTACATAGAAACAGAAGCAATAAAACACTCTAAAACATTTCTACATTCAATTTGAATCATAGAAGTTATTATCATTTACTTTATTCACTAAAAGTACTATGACTAGAAATTAAAAATTATATGTGTATATATATATGTATATATATATATATATATATATATATGGAATTACCATACTTGGAAATTTTAATATGTAATAAAAATGAATTGTCATCATTTTAAAATTGCCAAGGTATATTTTGACAGGCACAAATAAATAAACATGGTTTACATTAAATTTGTTAAGCATTTGAAAAAAAAACTAAGAATGATAAAATTATAAAGAAAAAATATATAAGTATAATAAAGAAAAGTAAAAAAAAATATATTTTCAACTGGCTAAAATAACTTAATTTAATCAGTGTAATTGGATGTTATTCAAATATAGAAATTTTCTCTTTATTCATTTCTCATTTAATACTCTTAATTCACCAGATAGAAATCATAATAATACCAAACTTATCAAGTGGACTTACAATCAATGCTTAGATAGAACACTGATGATATGTTTATTTTATTCGTGACTCATATTATACTGTCGTAAAGGACAGAGTGTGTCACTCACACCGAGGATAAATAATTATTGATAGTTATTATAGTAATAAATACATCAGTTTCGGTATTTAGTCATAAAAATAATTTATTTTTACAGTATACATGCTGTAAACATAAACTATTTTTTACTAAAATGTTAAAACAAATTTAAAGTTTAATTGTAAAATACATATTGAAACTTAGAAAATAAAATTAACTTAAATAAACTACATTTCACGACTTTAATACATCGCAATTATATTACAGACTTAAAGCAACATTTTGAAGGTGGTACTGTCCAATTATATTCATAAGGGGATGAAAATTGCGTCTCAACAGTGCAAGGTACTCCTGAACGCGACAGTGACGCATACAACGCTCTAATAAGTTCAGGCGTTTGCTTATGTGTTACCATATGAGAGTTGGAGCACCCACGACTGACGTGGCCAGTGTCAAAACGTATGTCATGGATGCGAGATATGTTGTAAGGAGACAGCCACACTCCAAGCGATACATCCTCAGAATTGTACGTACTATAAATCAATATAATTTGAAAATAAAACAAATTTTTTAACAGATTTATAATAAACATTTTCTTATTAATGTTTAAAATATTTAATTGTAAAAATATGTTTCAGAATATAAAACAATGAAGTGAAGCCACTGGACAAATTTGGAATGATAATTTCAAGTAGCCACTGATGATCTCTTCACTCCATTGTTCCATTTTTTCTTAACAAGTAAAAATTTGTTACTTATAAAATAGTATATAGTATAAATATTTATGAGCTATAAATAATGCCTCTATAATAGCAAAAGAAAATATAATAAATAATTTCATCATACTCTCTCTCCAAATAATTGAAAAAAAATCATTTTCACCATAAAACAGCATTAATTCAATGAAAAAAAATATATACATTTCTATAAAAAAAAATGTAATTATACAAATTTTATTCTACTACATAAAAACATTATAGTTTTTTTTCAGTTAGAGTGCGAAATGAAAAGAGGAAAAATTTTCTAAACAGAGATACAAGGCAGAATAGAAAGAAGTATCAGAATGCCAGGTCTAATGCGAAAAAGATTGTGAGGGAAAAGAAAAGACATGCACTACAGGATGACCTGCGCAAGATGGAGGAGTACAGCAAAGACAATGAGGCCAGAAAGTTTTTTGTGACAAAAATCAAGCAGGCTTTATAAATAACGGCCCAATATTAAAGCATTCTGATGGAAAGATGGTTTCCTCAGATCAGGAGGTGCTTGGAAGGTGAAAGGAGCACTTTCAAGAATAGCTAAATCCTAAGGAAGGTGAGGAGTATCCTGAAGAGGAATTCCGAGATGAGGAGAATGACCATGAAGTGAGTCCATCAGATTTAGAAGAGGTCAGCCTGATTATAAAAGACCTCAGGAATAACAGGGCTTTAGGTTCTGATGGCATACTGGTGGAGTTTTAAAAGATTGGAGGTCAGCACTGGCTGAGGAGCTGGCTCATTTAATTGACAAATTAACGAGGCTGAGGCGGATTCCGGATAGCTAGAAGGAATCTGCCATCATACCTACATTCAAGAATAAAGGTGCTTCCACAGACTGTAACAATTATAAGGGAATCGGACTACTGAGCACTGTATATAAAGTATTTTATATAACTGCTTAGCTGATTTTGTAGAACAACAGTTGCAACAGGCGGCTTCAGAAAAAACAGGTCACATATTGATCAGATTTTTTCCTTAAGGCAAATAATGGAAAAAACAAAAGAATTCAATAAGATCATATGGATAATTTTCATAGATTTTAAAGCGGTGTACGATTCCATTATCAGAAAGGAGCTCTATCTGGCAATGAAAGAAATAGGTATACCACCGAAGCTGACCTGACTCGTAGCAGGCATTTTTTTTATATATATACTCTCTCTCCTCTTCTGTTTAATATCGCCCTTCAAGTTATAGTTAAAAGAGCCGAAATCAGCCAGTCAGGTACAATTTTTAGCAAGATGAATCAAGTGCTTGGTTATGCTGACGATGTGGCTCTAATTGGCTTGTCCCTTAAGGCTTTAAAGAAGGCATGTGAAGGACTGGACAGAGAAGCTGGGAGAGTGGGGCTTTCGATAAGTGAAGGAAAACCTAAAATAATGGTTCTCAGAAAGAAGACACCTCTAAACCCGCCAAAGCATTATGTAGTAGGGAAGTATACGTTCCAATACGTGTCCAGCTTTAAATACCTTGGCTCCATTGTAAATGCTTTTAAACAAAATAAAATTGAAATTTTCACTTGATTTGAAGAAAAAACCTTCACAAAACATATAAAAAATGCTTTCCAAATTAATTGCTTAATTTTATGAAAATGAAATTATATTAAAATTGAGCTTGATAATGTACCTTAGCATCTGAGCTTTGTCCACAATTAATTGCACTGATGGGTAGGACAGAATATAACCTCCACCGAGGGCATATGGTAAATACCTGTAAAGAGACAGATAATAAATAATATCGATTTTATCTAATTATATATTATATTATATTGTTTTTTTGTTTGGTCTCGATAGTCTTTGAAAGTAGATATAATTTAAATAAGGGTTCAGGCCTGATCTAGACTGAAAAGCATCCATTGGGTATTTGTAGATTTCTTATAAACCCAATCATTACTTTTTGTTTGATTTTGAAACGATGCACGATTTGTGCATTAAAAATGAAACCATATACTATTCCTTGGTTTTAATCTAATTATATTTTTTAAAAGATCATACTTACATTGAATTACATAAATTTAATTATATAAATGAATTTTTAATTTCTATGAATTCTGAATATTTTTCATGCAAAACATTTCATTTTCACAAGTACCACTCTGATGAAATATAAATCAGGATGAAATGTGTCATAAAATGTTATCATAATTTTTATTCTAAAACTAAAGTTTCGAAGGCACGAACATATGATAGTTAAAATTAAATCAGAGATACTAGGAAGATGTAAAAATAATTAATAAAATTACAGAAGTTATTATGATGAGAACTAAATAACAAATAGAATAAAATTATCTAATGTTAAGTAAATTAGTAACAGTGATATACTATTAATAATAATATGGAGAATAGGTATATACGTTTGTTTATAATATACGAAATATCAGCTTTAAGAACTTAAAGTATTACACTGACTGTGATTTCATTATTCATACCACCATTGTCTCCAGTCTCTAACAGCCATCAAGAAAGAAAAGTATGTCATGTAATTTGCAATGAATAATACAATAACCTATAGCATAACATGTTCATTGCTAAAACATAATAAAATATATAAAATGTTGTAGTTTTATTTTTACTTTTTGGAATGAAGGGGGAAATTATGCAGTGATAAAAACAATTTACCTATCACAGAGAAACCACTGAGCCTCCTTCCATTTGCCTTTTTTAAAAACACTAGCCCTCCCATTAAAGTAACCCCAATAAACAGGCTTTTGTTCGTCAACAGAACGCAATGCTTCATTCAACATTTTCATATTAACAAAAGTATCATCATCAGTCTTAAGGAGGAAGTCAAATTTGTATGTTTGATAAACTTGAACAAGTGCAGCTAAAAGTTTTTTGGTAAGATTTTGGTAGCTTTCATGAAGAGGCAATAAGAGAATATCGTTGTGCTCGCTTTGTTCTGATAAAATGGTTTTTCTTTGTTCTGTTGTAAAACCTAAGCTACCGATTACAAAGATGTAGGAAGATCTTTGATTTAAGTCTCGCAACCATGTTTGTCTGATCGCATACCTCTGAATGACATTTTCTGGTGAGCTCAGAATAATCACTATCAACTGAAACTCCTCTCGTTCAAAAACGTTATCAAACCCTTCTTTTTTGAGTTCATAGCTTGTGAGGAGGAGAGTGAAACTACAGCCCAAAACGAAGCAGAGAATATGAGTTATATGGCTCACTTTCAAATGCATTTTTACAATTGAAGAGCATTTCAATCTTCATTTCAACGGAATTCACGTTATTTCAAAGACATGAATATAATAGCCCTTAAAACACATATTCAAACTGTTAAGTGCTTGACAGTTATAACAGTCAGGCGAGGTAACTATGAATGAGTTTATTCCAACAACCAGTCACTAATGCTTACTAGGACAGTCCGAGACCAACTTTCGATACTGGTCATGATATCGGTCTCATTGGCGGATTTGAGGGGGGCGGCACGGGGGCACGTGCCTCCCAGACGGTTTTTTGTGTACTGTGGAGAATCCATTACAGTACATACTTGTAGGTAAATCATGTGATGTTATAACAAAAATAACATGAGTGAAACTATTGTTAAGATATTTTAATAAACCTTTGAAACCTTTCTATAAATATGCAAGTTTATTTCTAAGTTATTGTTGATTTTTTTGCCCGTTGTGCCCCGCCAGCCTCCCCCCCCCCTCTAGAGTTCTCGTTAGTTGATATTGACCTGAATTTTATTTGATTTTCGACAAGAAAAAAACACGTTTTACACACCAAAATTATTCATTGTATCGAATGTTTTCTCAATGGGTGCATCCAAAATCGGTGATTCTGAACCCTTTTATGTTTTTCACTCACATATAGATGAGATGTTAAAAACATAAAATTATTGTTTTCTGGCCTCTGTTGTCTCTAATTAAAAATTGATATTTTATGTATCTTCATTCATACATGGATCGTATACATTGATAACAAATTCACATTGACCCATGCCCCTCCCCCTGAAAATTCTCCTAGATCCGCCAGTGATCGGTCTTCTTTTGTTGGACCAAATTACCTTCTAGTTACGAACTGTCAGACGAGGTAACTATGAATGAGTTTATTCCAACAACCAGTCACTAATGCTTACTAGGACAGTCCGAGACCAACTTTCGGTACTGGTATATAGGTCATGATATAGGTCTTTGTTTTGTTGGAACATATTACCTTCTGGTTACGGACTGTTGTTCGTCGCTAAATGAAATACAGTTTTTTTCTATAATTGACTGTGGTAATCAAGCAGTGGTCTATAAATTGCCAAAAGATGGTAACCCCAGATGGTTCCTACCACCATAGTAATATTTTTTTCGCTGGCGATCAAGTTGTACGCATGAAAGGAAGATATTTAAATACTCTCTATAAAGAGTGGAATGTGAAGATTAACTTTTAAAAAAATAGAATATATGGCTATGAAAGTGAAGATGTATACGTTGATGGCGAAAAATGCAAGTCTGTGGAAAGATTCAAATACATAAGTAATACGCTCGATAGATGTATGTAAGTGAATTCAAGGGCGGATTTAAGGGGGGCACGTGCCCCCCTGACGGTTTTTTGTGTAAGGTGGAGAATATGTTACAGTACAAACTTCTAGGCAAATCACATGATCATAGTTGTTAAAATTTAAGAATAAAATAACAGAAAGAACATGAGTGAAACGTCCATTTCTGGCTGGAATTGCGAAATTTGTTCGTTGCATCTCTTTCACGCACTGGCAAATATCAAAGCACTGCCGAGCGATCTTTCTCCACCTTACGCCAATCAAAGTCATATCTTCACAGCAGGATGATAGAAGAGCGTTTGAATGAACTGGCTTTAATGTATATCCATGCAGACGTTGCGACAAAAATAACCGCTGATGAAGTGTTGGACAACTTTAGCAGAAAAAAAAAGAAAACTTTCTTTATTAAACCTTTAATTTTCTATTGTTTTGATATTTTAATAAACTTTATACTTTATTTTCTCTTGGAATTCTCTTTTCTCTCTCTACTACAGGGATGGCACACCCGCGGCCCATCTAGAAAATTTTTGCAGCCACCGAGAATCACCCAAATTTGAAAGCTATATTTATTTTATAACAGCCTAAGTTTTAAAAACCAGTGTATGAAAAGAAATAAATCCTTTATGCATCCATATAGTAAAAAAATAACTGTGTAAATTATGAGATAAAAATATATATGTACAACTTTTAAATCCTGATCACTAATATCTGAACTATACATTGCTTGATTTCATTGTATTCCTATCAAATTATAAAATTAGCTATAAAATGTTCCTTAATCAAATTAAAATCTGCGTATACAGTATCAAATGTTAATATTAAACTTGAAGAAGAAATCAGTTGACTGGAATTTCTAATGTAAGGATAGAGATAGTAATATGTAAAAGCTAGTTTAATGCAGATATTTTATAAGTTTTTTGTTATTTTAGTAAGTTTACATACTTTTATATCTCTCTCTTATATCTCACCTTGTTATATCTATATTCTTTCATTTTGTAACTTTCTGTTCACCATTTTTTTTCTCTTTGTATTTTGTTTGCATTATCAACTTTCTGTACATTTATTCTTTGATAATTTTTATTCATATTATTCCTTCACTATTTCGTTTAACTTTTATATTACTCTACACTATTATTTTATTATTATATTCTTGGTATTGTAATGTAATTTTATTGTTATTTTTGTTTGTTTTCTCTCACAGCCCTGAAGATTACCTAGGTCGAAACGTCGGCACACAATAAATAAGTATTCACTTATTTGGTGTTTCATTTGACTGCACCCACAACTATCTCTATCCTTACGTTAATATTAAACATTTGTTTCGTTTATTACAGACTGATAGTACGCAAGGAATTCTAATGAGGGTACAACAAGTAAATAGTATGCGTGTTACATAATGACATGAGAATGACAAGTAGAGAAACTACCCACTGGTAGTACTCAAATCAAAGTTCAAATAAGAAGGTCACGTGGCCATCTTCTTTTCAGACGCCTCGGAGGATTATCGGGAATTGAAGAGGAAGCTAGGTTTGAAACTAGATGGTTTGAGTGGGAATGAAGTTTGCTATGAAAGGATAGATACCGGGTTCGGGCCAAATCAGCAACAAAAGGGACATTAAGGTCGTTATGGATGACTTTATTCTTAACAAAATAAGGAGCATTGAGGATTAAGTTTATTTCTAAGTTATAGTTGATTATTTTGCCCGTCTGTCCGTTGTGTCCTCCCAGAAAATAATCCTGGATCCGCCCCAGACCTAACTATGTATTCCTTCATATACATTACAGTCATCATCTATCATCTCTCTTAAACGTTCAAGATTATTTTTTAAAGTATTTAATACGTAATGAATGAAGCATTAATATCGCAAAATGTTTAGATATTGAGCACCTCTTAGTCTGTTGCGAGTAGTTCCGTTTTGACCTCTGTATGTACGCTCATTCGAATTCTGCACATACGATCACTATATAATAAGTAAACAATATTTTCATACTTGATGCTGAACACGGAAATTTTAATTTTATCAAGGATTGTATTCGAGCCGATTTATTATTTGATATGTATACAATGAAGTCAAGTGTATGGATAAGCATTACTGATCTGAAATAAAGCAATCGTGCTAAAATCATACATCGATATTTTTTTTAAATATTCATACTTATTATTTTTTTCATACTTAATCAATATTCTGTTATTATTAAAAAGTAAAAATGTATTCTAGACTTTAATTTAACTTGAATGATCTCTTTTTGAGCCAGTGGTTTAAAGATTGAAAGTTGTTATAAGGGTTTCATCTGCTCTCCATCCGGTATTTGTTTTTCAAGTATTGATTTTAGGTTTGGTTGATATTAGTTTTAAGTTTTTAATATAAAACGATGTTTATAAAATTAATTTTTGACCTAAAGAACTACCTAAAATGGCTTCTTGGTCTAAGAAAACTCCAATCGTCAAACATTTGTTATTAAGTTGTAATGTAATCCTATCTTCCCTGTCAAATCATCTAGTACCTGTGTTCTCTATATCAACCATGGTGAAGGTATGTTTGTTTCATACTTGTATTTTTATTTATAATATTTATTTGTATTTTTTATGAACAATTTTGTCTGTTCGTCAAAAAACTACATATATAGTTTTTTTTCAGTTTTAAGCTATATTATTTGACTTGGGATTTCTATTTAAACTTCTCTATATATATAATTTATGCATTATAAACATTTTAAAAAAAATTTGTTTCAAAAATAAAAAAAAACATATACTCCAACTCCTATGCAAACAATTTTCTTCTTACTATAAAAAATGACCCGATTCTCATAGAAATTCCTTGTGAAGAAATAATAAATAATAATATCAAAGTATTGTTTAATACTTTGTTTGTATTTTGCATAAAAGTTTGTTTATTTACTGTCGTTCTCTAATGCTTCGTTCACCAAATCCGGCTACATATATATAGTTTGATTTATTTTTGTTTACTAATTTAGGAAAAATGAATTTTCGATTTTCATGTATCAACACAAATATCCTCGTCTCATGTAAATTTATTTGTTTAATGTCACTTTATGCTTCCATGGATAATCGGAAATATACATATTCTGTTTTACATATAATATAAATAAATACATAAATATACATATTTTTGTTGTAGTTTGTATTTTGGATAGCTCATAAAGGATTTGCCGTACAAACTATTTGGAATTGAATATACATCTGGGCCTGCCAATTTTAAATTTCTAATTTTTTTTAATTTACTTCCTTCAGAGGCAGTGCTAGAGATAATCATGCCTTTAATCGCTTTTCATGCAGTCTAGTTGAATTCCATCGATGGAACTAGTGTCGGGTTTAGAAAGTTATCCTTCTCTTTTCACACTAGAATGGATACCTTTGCCATTGGTTTTTCATTATAAAGTATATTCTATTATGATATGTCATTAAGGTACAACTTATGATTGATTTTTGTCTTCCGCGACTTGTTTGGGTGGTTTAGGAATCGTATTGAAAGTCATCTCTCTAAATATTTTCATTAGTAAACGTATTTATAATTTTGTAGTTAATTAGATGCTGTTTAGAGCGCGACATGTATTGCACGGGAACTTTTTTCGATGTGGAGCAGGCTTTTGATCGAGCCTGGCATCCGGGTCTGCTGCACAAACTCCGTAAATTCTTATTATCAGTTCCTACCTCAGGAATAGAACCTTTAAAGTATACTATAATTTTTCCTACTCTTCCCTCTTTACCCAGTCTGCCGGTGTTTCTCAAGGTAGTATCCTGGGTCCCATCCTATACATGATATATACAGCTGACATCCCAACCCATCCAAGCACTGTCCTCACGTAATAAGTATCCATTTGTTGCATCCCAGTCTCTTCAGTCCCATATCTCAAACCTTCACGAATGGTGTCAAAATTGAAGAATTAAAATAAATCCCAACAAATCTCACCAAACTACCTTCACTTCTCGTCGTAAACCTACAAATTCCTGCCCTACTGTATCCTTTAATAATGTTCCACTGATCCCTGTCGAACAGATACGTTACCTAGGACTCCATCTGGACAAATGTCTCACTTGCGATCCTCATACAAGACTGAAAACACAAGAAACTGCTCGACGTTTTCGTCTACTTCAACATTTACTGGACAAACGTTCAGAGCTCCCAATTAATAACAAAAGACTCATTTACATGACAATTATCAGACCTATTTGGGCATACAGAGTTGAGCTTTGGGGCTCTACTAAACCATCCAATTCATCTCGTATCCAATCCTTGCAATCCAAAATCCTTCGTAAAATCCTCAATGCTCCTTATTATGTCACAAACAAACTCATCCATCATGATATATTCATGATTAATATCCCATATGTTGCTGATTTGGCCCAAACTCGATACCTATCCTTCCATGACAAGCTCCATACACACTTGAATCCGCTCTCTCAACTTGCTTCCCATAATATTCCTGATATCCCTCCGAGGCGCCTGAAAAGAAGATGGCCACGAGACCTTCTACTATAGAACTTTATTGGAGTGCTATCAATGGGTAGTTTCTCCACAAGTTTTTTTTTTTTCATGTCTTTGTTTATACAGTAGATACTTGATTTAATATAATTACAGTTGTAAATATCAATAAATTATTATTATTATTATTATAATTAGATGCGGTACAATGATATTTTAATGTATTTTATTTTGGGCAGATTTAAATCTACATTAGGGCCGTTATTTGAAGATGCAAAGGTTTTCCTTCCTAAATTCTCAATAATAAAAAAACATAATTTCAAACAGTAAAAATTCATATTAACTAATTAGCATAGTACCTTTCTAAAAGCAGGCTCCATTCATTAAAAACGAAGATATTCCAGCATAAATATGTCTTAATATTCTAGTTAAGTTATGAAATAGTTCGTTAAACTTCTTCAGGCATTTAATTTTTAAACGTTATTTCAAATGAACATTTTTCTGGCCTATTAATGGCAGAGGGTCCAACCTTTCAAAATTATTCACAACGTTTAATATACGTTTTTAGAGTAGAGAACCTCGTCAATTTTTTCCTTTTCTATCGTTCGGTTGTAAATGCAGATGATTTGACACTGTTCAGGGAATTCCGCGGAATTTATAAAAAACCGATAAAGAAGTAAAACTTGTAATAAATTCGAATAAGACAAAAACTAGGATTCGTTGCAGAAACGGAAGTGATGGAGGTCCAAATGAGAATAAGTTTGAAAATGTTGACAATTTTAAGTATTTTTGTTCTATGTTAACTAAAAAATGAAATTCCAAGATGAAATAAAGAAGTGGTTAAAGGCAGAAACTGCGTGTTATATTTAGGTCTCGACATTGCTTGCGTCCTTGGACTATATACCTGTTTCTGTTTAGGAATGTAAATATTGAGCGAAAACAGTTATGTAGCATACAGAGAGCTTACACATTTCATTGATGAAGTTACTTACTTCGTAACTTCATCAATGAAAAACTATCGACATTCATATTTCTGAACGGGAAAAGTTGAGATGGTTTACTTGGACACAACCACTATTCATGGCTGCACACCAGAACTTATTTTGAATGAGAGGAAAATAGTTGACTGGATGATAAAATGGAGAACGGAGATGGAAAAAGAGAGAAACAAACAGAACAAAAAATATTTAAAAACGTTACAGTAACAATAATATAGTGACATGTATTGAAGAAAAATAAAATAGTGACAGATATGAAAATTTAAGATAACGAATATTAAAAAAGTGACCGAATATAATAAAATTAAGATATTGAAAGATTTAATAAAATTAAAGATAATGAACAGAAATTAAAATAATGACAGTTATAATAATTAAAGATAACGAATATAAACATAAAATACAGAAAATAAATGTACAGAAAGGATAGAAAAGTAAACATAATATAAAGGGAAATAAAAATGAGGAGGTAAACCAAAGATACAAAATAAGAAAATTAACATATACATAAAAGGTTGGAGCATGAAGGATTTAGAAAAAAACTAGTAAATTAGAGATATAAAATGTATGATAATGGACTTCTACAGGTTACATAAGTAAAATGTATGAGAAATAATAATACAAGAATATGTACAAAGAAATGAATAGGTATCTCGTAGAATGACAGTTAGAAATGTAAACAATATGAAAATATAAATATTGAACTGTATGTACAATAACTATTGTGTATAATAGTATTACTATCGTACAGCAACTATTGTGTAGAATAACTATTTGATTGGATTAATAAATTTTAAACTTAAAAAATTAAAAATAGTGCTTATAAATATGAACTCACTAAAAATAGTGCTTATAAGTATGAACAAAAGAAGTTATTTTGGTTTTTATACAAATTTTAATGTCGAGAATACGTTTAATCGAATAAATCAATCAATAATATTGCTAAATGAAAACACAAAACAGAAATTTCGAGAAAAAAATGCACACTCGAAGAAAAAGGTGCAATACATCCCAACGATCAATTTAAGTGGGTGTATTACTGGATTTAAAACATAAGGCTTGCATTTTGGTTTTTCCCAATTGCATTATAATAAATAATAGTGTTTCTTTTTGAGTTTTTGGCTCTATTTTTTTACAAGATATTAACTTCTATTGTAAAAAAAATTGTCACTAAGCTCTTAAGAAAAATTGACTAACTTGCTTCACAAAAAAAACACAATAGAATTAAAAATTACTGAATCCTATCAAACTTATTTATATTGTAGAATGTTTCCTTTTCAATTAAATACAATTAATCGAAAAAGAATCTTTATTGAAAAATAAATTGATATTCAAATTCTAATATCTAAATTACAATAACATAAGGTAAGGTGTGTTGTTTGATATTCATTTCAATATAGAACTTAGTTTCAAACTTTGGATAAGAGCGCCTTTGATTGATTTTCACTTAGTCAAAAGCCTAAGTTAAAAAAGGTATCGAATTTTAACAAACTATTTCATCGATTGGGCTGAAAATATTCTTCCCTTAGACAGTGATTATGTATGTCTTCTATCTTTGATCAATCACTACCAAATCTCATGGTTCAACGATCTTGTCATATTTTGTAAAAATATGTTTATTATTACAAAATGAATTTCGAAGGTTGATACGGGGTATAAGTCCTCAGCCGATCGGTAAACGTCCGAGGAGTAGAACGAAGCGTTGGTGGGAGGATCGCGTCAACAGTGATAGGAGAATTTACAGGGGGGAGCCATAGGTCAATGTGGATTTGTTATCAATTTATACGATCCATATATGAATGAAGATACATAAAATATCAATTTTTAATTTATAAAAACTGAGACCAGAAAACAATAACATGGATAAAATAAGCTCCTTGATCAAAGCGATAGCTATCTATTTGTGAATGAAAAATATAAAAGGGTTCGGAATCGCCGATTTTGGATGCACCCATTGAGAAAAGATTCGATACAATGAATAACTTTGGTCTGTAAAGCGTGTTTTTTTCTTGTTGAAAACTAACTAAAATTCAGGTCAATGTAAACTAATGAGAACTCTAGGGGGGGGGGGGGCGTGACCCCCGGGCCAAATCCTTCAATGTTGGGTAGTGTGTCGTGGCTGGAAATTTGTAAGCAGGGATTGGGGGCATAGAACATTCGGGTTCGTTAAGCTGTACAATTATTACTGATAGAAAACTAAAGCCACCTGTTAACAAAATTAGTTCATCTAGGGGTTTAAAAAATTAAAATATTCCAACCCCAAAACAGCTACGTTTTTATGGTAGGCGCATTTAGAAAACTCATATTTTTTGTTTAAAACTTTAATTACCACAAAAAGCATAGCGATACACTTGTTTACAGACCTTCTTCCATGAATTGCCGACCAGACCAAAGCCTTTAGTGTAATCTTCCTACATATGCCTCGGTCTACCCCCTAGGACGTTTATCAGCTGGTCCAGCGCTTATTATTTTAGAAATTCTTACGTTAATAAGCCCAGCAACTTTTCAAGTCCAGCTCAATCTTCGCGATGTGGTCACTTCATTTATTCAATATATTAACAGTAAGCAACATCCACCATCCCTACAAATTTTCGGGTAGAATATTGATTCTCAATACCTTATTTTTGAAGTCTTTAAGACCAGTCTTTTCCACCTTCAATGTTAGCAAAAAAAATCATATCTAAGAAGAATATAAGGAAGGATAATAATTTTTAATAAGAAAAAAATAAGAAGGATAATTTTTTAAGGTTTGGTACTACATAATGTCGAGACCAAAAAACAACAATGCATAAAGCAATAATTGAGTATCAGTCTTAATTTACGCCCAGTTTGTCGTTCACAAAATTAGGTAGAAATAAAAAAAAAAATGCCTATTGAAAATGAAAAGATGAGGATATTCAAAAACACCGACAGAAGAAGAAACTGACTGCCAAAGAAACTTAAATTAAATTTCACTAAGTACCTAAATAAGAGTGTCAGATTTCACCGAATGTTTTAAGTTATTTCAATGAAGCGATATTGTTACTTCTAAATAATTGTATAAAAGAACCCTGATATATTATGTTATTATATTATATGTATATTATATATGATAATATAGCCCTGATATACTATAGATGAGAAAAATATTTATTTAAATTTTTTTTATCTCTCTCATTCTAAAGGGACCTGGTCCCAGAATAGAATTACTTTTTCTATTCTGTTCTATATTTGCTCTAGTCTTAAAATTTTGTGCCACGTTTGGAAAATGAAAGTATCATTTTCAAAACAATTTTGTTTTTCACAGTCCCTCACCTAGTCACCTTCATTTCTCAATTAATAGTGCTTATTGCCAAAAACCTATACTTGCTGAGTAAACTACATCTATCTATCTACAGCCCTGGTGAATAAACAGTGAGTGTTTAAGTCGGATTTTGTCCAGAGAGAGTTAACTGCTTTCAGACAACCGGAATCGTATCATTCTCGTAGTTTTTTTGGCTTGAAATGGAGTTGTAATATAAACAATAACTCCTTCTCAAGCCAATGCCTTACTTAGCCCCTTATTCACTACGAAAATAACTCGATTCCACTTACTTAAGTACAAGAAACTCATTTTGGAGAAAACTCGACTTAAGCACTTACTGTAGTGGGCTGTAGATATATCATGTGCTCAGATTACTCGCAGCTGATAGGTGGGAAAAGTTAATCGAAAAAGAATCTTTATTGAAAAATAAAATTATATTCAAATTCTAATATCTAAATTACAATAATATAAGGTAGATTCCCGTTAGTTACTGTCCAATTTTTCGAACAGTGGTTTATTACAGAAAAACGTTCTTCTAAATTTTCCCATTCACCATTTCTCTTTTGGGATATATTGAAAAGGTCTTTGGGATTGAAAGGGTCAATCCTTCTTCAAGGCTAAAGATATAGTTCTTGAGAAAATTATTATTGTCGATAAGTTATATGAAACGAAGAGTTATATGTTATATGTTATATTAGTCGATAAGTTATATGAAACGAAGAGGTTGATAAATTAGCCAAAGACGCTACGAACACCGGCAAACAGGTAAAAATTTCGGTCCCATTTACAGATTTTTATTTAACAATAAAAGAATATTGTCATAACACATGGCAGCATCAATATTCACTTTCTACTACAGGGCAATATTATAAATCCGTATTTCCTAGTATCTCACGCAGGCCATGGTTTTCAAATATCAATTTAAATAAACAGGAAATAAAAACGTATTGTAGATTACGGTCGAATCATGGTTTATGTAACAGCTATTTGCACCGTATCGGAATTTCGGAATCGGCCGCATGCCAATACTGCAAAAATCGAGAAACTCTGCACCATATCGTTATGGAATGTAAGTCATATACACCTCATAGAAAAAAACTTCTACAAGATCTTAGGAAAAATAACATTTCATACAAAGAAATAATATCACTAAGTGAAAAATATGAGATAAGCTCCATATTGAATTATTTTAAATCAATAAAAAAAATTATTTAAAACATAAATATGTAAATATTTTCTTCATTCTTACTTATTAATCTGGCTGTATGGATGTGTCCAATGCCATCGAAAGGAAAAGGAAAAAAAAAGAAGTTATATGAGATTAGTTCTTGATCCCGTGGCAACACTGATTCAGTGAAATAGCGGGAAAAGTGCTAAGCCGCACCAGGTTATTGTAACATTCCACACGGTGCCTGTTGATCTGTTTTGGACTATCCTTCAAAAACATGGTATGTTTTTTATAATCTGTCACATTGTTACTATAAACATTTTCTTATCCTTTGTGCTAATCAAGTTGTCATTTGATGATTTGCTGTTGTGTGTACTTTCTCTCACCCTAAAAAAAATTGAGATTTTTTTAAATTAAAAAATAAATCACTAAAATCGGGTTCACGTTAGTTCCATACCATATGTAAAGTGATCAGAAAACCTTCCAAATCTATGGTCTGTTTAATACCAATAACGGCTAATAGGAAGATGCTACAGTATGAGTCCTAAATTTTGCCTATTCAGGTATCAAGATTGGGATTTTTAAGGAGTAACTGAAACCGTATGGACCGTCATTTTATATCTCCTACGAAGGACGGCATAGCTACAGCTTTTTTACTCCTTTTAAAAAATCATAAGACCACCTGTGGGAAAGCGAACACGCCTCCCTGGGTCTAGAAGCCAGCTCAATCTCCGCGCGTTGTTATGCGGCGCGGGTTTGTTATGCTAATCACTGCGCCACAGGTGATCCCTCAAATCCATGGTTCTCAATGTAAAGGATTTGACTGGTAGCAAAACAAAACATCAATGCAAACCATTATGTCAACATGCAATAACGATTGTGGTGATGTATTCATCTTTGGTGGAAAAATCAGAAAAATACTTTATATGAAATTAAAGAAAATGAGCTTAAGATCTGTCTGATAGAGACATGTATACTTATGGTGAATGAGAATAAAACGGTATTCGTGTATTAGCCGGTCTGCAGGGACTGTAATACGCCATTGTTTATAACCTGAACACTGATAATTCTGATACCTTGTTATACACTTTCATGAAAATTAAAATATACAAATTTTAATAATAAAATTATACAAAAGGTTTCAGTGGTTTCTTCTGGTTTATTCCGTGTAGCTAAATTTTCGGCCAACGTTTCGCCAGACATGCTGATGGTGAGTCTCAACAAGCCTTGAGGAAGCCAGCAGCATGTCTGGCGAAACGTTGGCCGACAATTTAGCTGCACGGTCTAAAACAGAAGAAACCACTGAAGCCTTATATAAAAATAGTGGCCGTGGAAACTTAAAACAGTATTTAATAATATTATAATTTTTCAATTTAATGCAAAGCCGTTAGTTTACTGGAATTATACCATAATTATGGATATATGACATTGATAAATGATAACGCGGCAGCTTTCCGGAGTTTAGCAAATTATTGGATATAATCTGTCTGATAAACATTCTATAAAATACATTTTCCACGAGTTATGAATACATTATTGTAACATTTTTTGATAGTTTTATTTATAAAAAAAATGCACCTCTTTTAAACTACTGTTCTTGACAATGTAATAACGATGATATATATGGGGAATCTATTTTATATTACGATTTTATGTTACATTTATTTATAATCTCTCCAACAACTCCTGTATATGTACCTATGATTGATCATTATTTTCCAAACTCCTGCTGATAAAAAAGACCGTTGCAAGTGTCTTGAATCATTTATTTCGAATATTTGGAGGGTTCTTTCCTCAGATTTAGTTGCCCATTATTTTGTCGGATTTATTAGTTCATCGGAATACTTGACTGCTTGGAAAGTGTATTAGTAACCAAATTCAGTACTTAGTCCTACATTCCTTTGGTCTTATTTTGTTATTCGTTAAGCCCACGTCGATTTACGACAGATGCACGTAATACCTTCTATCAACAATGTAAACAAACAATGTCCAACAAACAATACCATTCATTCATAATGTCAACGCTATAATCCCTAGCTTGAAATCATTGAAAATAAAAAACTTTGGCGAAATCAGGGCGAATTATTTTTTTAATTTTTTTTAAAATTATTTATTGATCACCACTTTATGCTGCTATGGCAAATCGGACGAACTACTCATGCATTATGGCCAGAAATAGATGTCCTATGTAAAAAAATAAATAAACCTGCAGTACAATTACCAATGAGGGTCCACTGCTTATAGATAAAATTTGAAGGAAATTTAACTTGTCTACATATATTCAAAAGTTCTTTAATGCTACCAGTATTTTTCAAACGGATCTTTCTAATGATACATAGAGCTTTTCCCCAATTTCTGACAAATTTAAATTAAACCAATCTACAGTGTATAATTGATACTATGTAAGTCGAAGCAGAACTATGAATTGATTTAATCAAATCAATGTAAACGATACTAATTCAATTTCAAAAGAAATTTCATTTTTAAAACTTCGCTATAGTTTCGCTTTTGAAAAGTAAATATAAGGTGTTAAAATTCAGTCAAACCGCTAATATTGCGGTACTGGATGTTGAAATATGTACTGTATTTTTTGACACGAATTATTTTTCGGTAGTGATATTGGAACTGACATTAAAAAGTGACCTTCGATTATTGGCAGCCTACAATGTGTTTCAAACAACACATTGTCGAAATATAAATATTTTTATTTAATTTATTTGGTTTAACACCTGGATGATATATTTATACAAATGATAAAATATTACTTTTATTAAGTATAATACCAGAAAAGTGAGAATAAATATTAAAACTATCTATCTAAAAAGTGACAGTTGAAACGGTTTATTTTTTGCTTATCAAAAACGAAGAGCGCCACCGAGTAGAGCGCTCCGAGCGGTATTCGGTTCAAGTATGGAGGCTGTTGGTTGTTGTTAGTTAAATGAGATCGCGTCGTGTGTGTAATCGAATAAATTGTGGGGGGTGTTTTATTACTGAATTATCAAATATAGTTTGATCGAAATAGTGAAAGTGTCGAAGGGCGAAGCCACGGATGAGGATGTCAACGGCGCTCTGTAATGGGGCCGACAAAGGCAAGAAGGACGAACCTAAAGCGGCTGGCGGGGAATTCGTAGTCAACATGGTGCCCACTCAATTCGAGGCGATTGTCAAATTGGACCCCAAGATGAAGGGGCCCGATTCGGATTTGGAACCAAAAGACGGCGAACTCGAAGAAAATGGCAATGAAGAAATGACAAACATGAAGGAACTTCTTCTCATTCACCTCGACTTTATTCAGCTTCAGTCCGAACAGCTGCAAAAAAGGGACAAATTGATAGACGACTTGAAAAGTGAAAATGAAATGGTAATTTTTTGAGTATTTTCACTCAGTGTATTCTACTTTTAAAGTGCTTTCAATAAATTGATTCGTTTTCACACAGCGTGGATAGTATTCAAAATGGATGCTACTGGAGTTCAGTTTTAGAACTTGAGTTTTTATCTGTCTGTTGAATGTTGAACTTTTTCTTTCCCTTTACCTTCTTTGGATAATTTTTTCCTTTATGTCTTTCGTTGAGTTTGTTTCATTGGTAATTTTTATTTAACCTGAAGGGTTTGTTTGGGTACTTGCACCACTATTGAAGGTAAGGTTATATTTTGCCTTGGTCAGGTTATGCTCTTTTATCTGGCTTATTTCATGGTATTTTCAATCCACAAAATAGGGGAATCTTCAAGACTTTTACCCACTACACATGCCATAACTATTATCAATATTTTTTTTAGAACATCAGTAATTAAGATATAAGACAATCCTCAAGTTTTTCATCAATTCCTTCCATTACCATATCTATTGTCACATTTTATTTATGTGATTAAATGAAAATGTCCATACCTCTATTTAGGCAGTTATGAATACTCTATTGAAACTCGAGGGTTCCCTCTTTATAGATTTTTTGTATTGGACGAGATTATTTTATAATTTGGGATTATCGTATCTAGTAGTAATTGTTGTAAATACCCTTGAACTTTCTTTTTTAGTAACTATATTTTGTCTTTATCCTTTGCTAAATGATTTTATTAAGCCTTAATGCTCTTAGTTACCTTTATTTGGAAGATATTTGATAGGTTAGAATAAATAATTTCTGATTATTAAGCCTAATAAAGAATTGTATGTGACAAACTTTCTAGTACAGTTGAATTGTACTCATAACTTTAAATTTTAATTGAAAGTTCTGTTTTTGTTTACTTGTAGGTTATTTGTTTGTTATACATTCTTAACCATTTTAGATCTCTTATCTTTACCCTAGAGGTAAACTTAATAAGTTTAAAACCTTTATATTTTAATTTTTTTTTTCTGTTGTTCTAGCAATGTCTTGTGATCTTTAATAAAAACTATTGAGAGGTAATTTTTTTTTTTCAAATCCAATTTTGCTTTGTAAGATTTTTAACATTTTAATTGTGAAAAGTTTCGTTAGTTTTGAAGTAAACTTAATGGCTTTTAAGGGAAAATAGATAGTGATGTGTAATATGTTTGGGGTTGATACATGTTTTATTAAATTTCAATCGTGCTCATAAAGCTTTTTAGTTTATATTTATTATTTTGTAATGGTTATTGTGTGACACATTTTTGGGTTTTCAAATGTTATTGCTATTTAGATTAGGGCATTCTTGGCCATACTTAAGTCTTATGATTTATCAGTTAATGAATGGAGCCTATATCTAATGTGATCAATATATTTCTTGATTTTTTTCATTACCAATGATGAATAAACCTTATTCCATTTGACATTATCATTGGCTGTCCAAGACCCACATGAAGCTGTTTTGAATAGATAACCTTTTAATAACCTCTTTATAAACACAAAATGAACTTATGCTGTTATTACAATTGTGCCTAATGAGAATTTATATTGAGATTAGAATTTATGTATAAGTTTAACTAATGAATAAAACTGTGAATGCTTAACTACGTTTTTATGAGGATCTGCTATATGCAAAATTTGTTTTTATTGATAATTTTGCTAGAAGTATTTTTTTTTTGTATATAAACACTTTATTGGAATATTACATTCTGCCACTTTTTTTTTTATGACAAATAGATTTTTCTATTCTCATAAACTTTTCTGTTATCAATTAAGGGCTATTATTTGTTCCAAGTTATTTTTAGTTGTTAAACTATAATAAGTTGATAAACAACTATTTTGTGAATAAACTTTATTCATATAATATATATAAACTTCTATTATCCCATTTCTTTTTAATTCTAATCTGATCTTCTAATACACAGTCTTTCAAATATCAAAACATTAAAACTTGGGTACAACTCTTGAGTTGTCTAATCACTAGTGCCATCTAGTGGAATTTGAGGTAACTAACTATTTTGAATTCAACTGTAAAAAAAAATTAATGGAATTATTAAAATTATTACTGCTTTTATTTGATATTATTGAAGTTGTAACTTTAGAAGTTATAATAGTACAATCATGGTTGAATAGGACTTTTTGGTAGTATATTCATTTTAAGTGTTGCCAGCTGATATCTACAGATTGTGATCTGATTTAATTAGTAATAATCATAATTACATTAAGGTCCTGATCTAAACTTAATAAGTATCCCTTTTTCTCTTAAAGGATCATAATTAGGAGCATAAGTCAACAGCAATAATAATTTTAATAATTCCCATGTCAATGAATTTTATAATTTATTTCAAAGGGTTTAGTTACCACAAATTCCACTATATAAGACTAGTATAGTACTGTGGAGTGATAAATGGCAGTTGTAAATATTTGTACAAAAACTTGCTTTCTCATTAGGAATGATAACACTATACTTTTTATAACTTAAATGAATTCCTGTTTGAATAGAACCATTTCTTTTTTTATGCAAAAAAAATCAGTTAGGTAATTGTACCGGTAATTCAAAATTTCAGAATTTTACAACTGAATTGATTTCATTAAATTCAAAGATGCCAATTATCCAAAGGATTATAGGTAAAATAATTAAATTTATGTTTCTCTTTTAGTAGAATATAAAATTACTTGCTATTATGATAGAAAAAAAATTAGATTGTTTATATTTTGTAGCTTAAGCAACGAATAGCTCGGATGGAAAGGAGAGTTTCATTGCAACGCTCGAATACGACTGATAAGAGACATCAGCAAAATTCAGAGATCATTGAAACCGGAAGAAAGAGGCGATTACAGGATGCCACATCGTCTGGGTCGAGCGGCTCAGCTAGTAAGAAAACATTTACAGAATCACAGCAAAAGCGACTAAAAGTGTTAAGCAGACAATCAAAACTTGGTAAGATAATAGCTAATATGCTTGTTAAAACTTTATTTAGGAGCGACCTGTAGTATAGTGGTTAGCGTAACAACCTAATAAGCCCAAGATCGTGGGTTCGTAGCCTGGCAGGTGGCCCTAGGATTTTTTAAAGGGAGTAAAAAATCCTAAAGTTACGCTGTCCTTCGGAAGGGACATTAAACGAGGGTTCCGAGCCTGTAAGGTGTCAGGTACTCGTTAAAAAATCCCTATCCTAATTAAACCTGGATAGGCAAAATTTAGAGCTCCCAATGTAGCATAAAGTGACGTTAAATGAACAAATAACAAAACTTTATTTAGATTTTTTATTTTTTAGTATCAAATAATTAATTTGTTATTTAGTCTTTAAAAATAAATATACTTGAAACTATCTTTGTTTGATTAGTAATTATTTATGATCATTATGAGAGATTTTGTTTGATTGTTCATAATTTTTTTTGTATTTTTACAAAAAATTTTTCACCTTTGCAGATGGTCTTAAGATGATGAATGAGAAAAAAATAGACTTAAGTGACAGACTTACTACAGATAAACTATATTACACTGGTGTTGGTGATTATGATGCTAGAACGCTTGGGGATGTTCTTAATGCTAACCCAAAGTCAAAAGTCTGTCTTGAGGTAAATAGTAATTGTAACTTTATTCTCTATAGTCATTTTTATTTTTATATCGTTCTCTATTCAATAATATTTTTTTATTATTAAATTAACTAAAAATAAAATATATTAATAATATATATAAGTCATTTATATTATATTTATATTAAAACGATAAAATATAAAATTTCAAGGATTTGTATACTACTATATAAGACAACAAGATGTTTACTGTTATGTTTATTTAAGGTCCCCCAGTGGAGGATAAGGCCTCTCACGTCAACATATACAATGGAAGGAACCGAGAACCTTTCTGATGACGTATTTGATCGTAGACATTATAAGTTAATGGTGGATGAAAAGAAAAGAAAAAGGTTTGTCATATTGTTCTTAAAAATTATAGTTTTTACCCACATGTTTGGTATTTGCCTTTGTTATATGGTTCTTAAGTAATAGATTTCTTTATTAATGGGTATACAAAAGTTATAATTAAAAAAACGACAATTAATTTTAGAAATTCTATGGGTACCTAATTAGAACATATGAGTGTTAAAGTGGAAATATTAACTTATTTGTTATTTCAAATAAAAAAAATAATGGCTTTAACATATTTTTTTAATATAGTTTCAAATTGATAAGGGTCTTTAGTGATAATATTTTTTTAAAAAATGGAATTCTATTTTTTTAAAAACTATTTTATAAAATAACTATCATAAACTATCAGTTGAAATATGGAATCCAGTACAGTATCAGGACAAGAGAGAAAGGTATATTGCCGTTAAAAATAACAAAAGCTAACATTGGCTACTATATTGTTGATATAATTATTTTGATTTGACCACAGTTCCTTATCATTTGTAGTTTTCTCATAAGTTCAAATTTGCTTAATCCCATATTACTAATGAAGTAGCTCTTTAACCCCTTAACGCACAGTTTTTTTTTAAAAAACCGGCCAAAAAAAATCAATTTTTTTTAATGTAAAAAAACAAACTTTAGAACATTGTTTTGGCAAAAAAATAAAAAAAATTCAAAATTAATCAAAATTTTTATCACTTTCTTCTGAGCCGCTTTCCGACAAATTTGCGTATTCATATTCAGATTCTGAATCGCTCATTTTTCAATATATATTTTACTAAAATATAATATAAAATAAAATATAATAATAATAATAATAATAATTATAATTTGAAAATGAAAAAAACATACCAATTGTATAAATATCCAATATACCCAATTTTATTTTCTGTAATCACAAAATAACTGACTGTCTATAAAGATACACTTATCTTTGCAAGTTTACAACACTTAGGTAACTATTGAACTAAACTATAAAACAACAGAAACAAGTGTTTGATATTTCACGTCTAAATAGTAAAATAAAAGATACAATGGCCTTTATATAAATTCACGAAAATACTACGACGGATCGCAGTCAGTCGTCACGAGTACAGAAATGCAACAATGCAAGGTATTATGAAGGTATTGTAGCTTACAATCCTATGTAAATGATAAATATCAATAACACGATTCTTTTTCTTAGCTTTCACATTGTTATTTTCAATTCTCGAATATATTCGAGTGTGAAAAATTATAGCAGCATCAAATACAATGCCGCTCGAATTATCTCGAGTGTGCACAGTTTGGCCTGTTTAGCGCACTCGAATTAACTCGAGCGTGCAAGTTAAGAGGTTAATGTGGTCTACCCAATTCATCTTGCGGGCTTGCCGATTTTTATATTTTATATTAAGTTAATTTTTTTATCTAAATTAATACATGCTTATTAAACTAATGATTGATTCTTTTTATTCATTCAGATGGGATGTGCAGAGAATTCGTGAGCAGAGACAAATAGAAAAACATAGGTCTAGAGAAAACGCTGGGAATAACAATGACCAAGCCAGCTCTAGATCGTTGTGGCCACAGGCCGGGGAAGGTCTCCAACTAGCCATGACACCAATCTTGCCTATATCTGTCTTCGGCATCAATCTGTCCATGACAGAGCCTCAGTAAGTTGTTTTAGAAAATGTTATTATTTATTGTATTTAGAGTCTAATGATATTGTTACTGTATTTAAATTAATTCTTTCCATTATCCTCTATTTATATGTTCATTTGATTGAACAAAATAGGAAAGAATGATATTTTTTGCATTTGCTCAATGGTAGTTGTATAGTTTCTGTGCAGTAGGGAAATGTAAAAAGGGGATAAATCATTTTCCGTATTATTAATATTTTTTCTGATTAGTGCTTCCATTGGCTTTAAACACTTGTCAAGTCCTCAAAATATTCTGAATTCATACCAAATACACGCTAAAATATTTGGTGAACGCCTATTTCGTAGTCTTCTTTAAAATTAACAAATATTAATTATTCTCATTTGTATCTCCACGTCTCATGTTATGTAAAAATATTATAATTTATTACTGCCAAAGATATTTTATTTCAAGAAAAACAAATTAAAAAGAATATATTTCAGTTTACTAATGTTAAGTATCTTTTATTTTAGGGATCATATGCGACGATTTAATAATTTGTAATTTCATATTCTCTTAAACATTTTTGGCCTCTGATGCATCATCTTATAATTGATATGTTTTTTTCTGCAATTGAAATTTATATAAATAAAAACATATTATATGAATAATGTAGTAGTACAATACATTATACATATCTATGTGTTGTGTACCTATAACTATTGTTTTTAGTGACTTTACTCTTCCTTGGAAAGAGGGGACGAGGAGCAGCAGGCGTAGGACAAAGCGGTGACCTCTACCTCACGACGGTATTCTCTTTTACTTTACTTTCTTTAATTGAATAGTAAATTTAAATTTAATGTGGTTTTGTTATTCCACCTATAAAATACTACTACTTGTTAATGAACATCCACACACCATTGTGTTTAAACCATCATTAAACTCCATCGATGTTCACTGTCACAACCATATTTAACTCTTTATTATAAGGTCTTTCACCACGCAATTTGTGTCCAGTTGAAATTTTTCATGTCGAATTTTGATTGATTTGTTTAAAAAAATGACCCTGCTCCGTAACTCCGTTTTTCGATTTGTTTTTGTAAAGTAACAGAGCATTCAGAGAGATGAGAGTAACAGAGATCAGAATGATGATGAAACAAAGATGAAAATCCATTTTTGGATTTTTATCAATTTTATTAGAAGAAGCTATGTAGAGCGCTGAGGTAGAGATACGTTGGCTACATGTTTGGAATACTTTATATTTTTTTTGCAGATAAATAATTTATTCTGTTATCAGTTGTAAATTGAGCCAGGTTCAGTTTCTACCGTCTAGCTGAGAAAATATTTAGTGTATTAGTCTTGGATTGACTCTATTAGATATGGTGACCCCTATCCCAGGGTTCATTCAACCCCTATTGTTGGTACTCTTTAATTGGGAGAGAAAACCTGGTGGTTGAGCATGACCTTGAACAAATCACCTCCCTCCACAAACAATTTCTTAGAAACAGTAATCTACCGTATATTGCACCCAAAACCTTTCATGAATTGTAGATATGCACAATAATCATTTTATTATTTTTTTTCTCTTCATTTTGTTGTACCATTTACATTACTAATAAAGCAATACACAAAGACCTGAGCATATGATTCGTAACTGATACAATCAAGAAAAAGTACAAACAATTTAATGACTCACTTGCTTCAATGGGAGGTTTCTCGATCCACGCTTCCACCGTAAATATCTTAATAATAAGATCACATATAGAATATGTCTCAAATGACATTTGTATAATTTCTGTCAGTAAATACTGATTATTATAATTATTAATTTATTGAAAATATATTTACAAAATAAACTATCTTAAATCAAAAACCAGAGCTCAGAGAAGTATTAAAAAACTAACCGCTCCTTTTTTAGTCTCTTAAGCTGTATTCATTCACATTCGCTCGCGACTGTTGGGATGAGCTTGTAAACTTTTGTTCAGGAACAAATGGAAAAAGTTAATAAGCGTGCTGAGCATAACTGGTAAAGATCCGAGGCATAGTTGATTCCTATCGTATATGATACGGGCGGTGAAGATTTGTAACAGTAATTGCTAATATCAACAGTGAACCTTGTTTGTCAGACCTTTTATTTTTAATTATTTCTCACATTTATTACTGAACCGTCATAACCATATGAATTAATAGTCATCTTTACTTGAGTTGTTTATTACATGCGTTTGCTTCGTGTTGCAGGTCAGAGAGGAAGCGCCTTCTACCTGGAGAGAGGTGGACGATTATAATTATATTTATTTATTGTATCTAAAGGAAGGGACGTCTGTTTTTATTGTCTTGTTTTCTCCTTTATCCGTTATGGCTACCAAGTTCCATCCTAATGATATTAACAAAAAAAAAATTGTTTAAATTCAATAAATTTAGTTTGATTTGAAAGTTGAAATGAAATTTTAGTTCGTAAGAGTTTCATTAGTGATTAGATTTTATTTTTGTTCAATCATTGTTTGCTGATATTGTAAATCATTAATGATAAATAATTTTTCTATCGAATAATACCTTATATTTAATTATGTTTGATGTTTGATTGATGGTAATGTAATGTTTGATTTAATATTTATATTATTTCACTGTTATGATTTATGTTTATCTAATGAAGTTAGAGCGGGATGGTTTGTATTTGTTACTTGTACTTCAAAGGGGATATATAAAATTTTAGGAAACGTGGCTCAATAATGTGGAAAATGTGTTGTAGAAAATGAAGACTTTTCAAATATATATATCATCTAAATTTTATTCTTACTTAAACAATTTTTTTTTTTTCAGTCCCCAAGTTTTTATATATTATATATTTTTATGTCAATCATATAAATTACTTAAAATTTTAGTGTTAAGGAAACAATTGTTGAGAACGTTTTAACATTTATTTTATCTAGATTTACTGTATATATTGTTGTATATAAATATACAAAAGATAAAAAAAAAGTAATAGGAGAAAGCTAGCATTGTGGCACTGTACAACTTAATCTTATGCTGTCATTGAATACAAGTCTCAAATGTTCTTTTTGTATTTCCTCAATTACTTATTGCATTTACTACTGATAAAGCAGCTTTATAATAGTTCTTTTCTGATTCTAAGGAATAGTATGGGCATCCTATTTGCCTGAACAGTAGTTGGTGAAGAAGTTAAATCCCAATAAAATAAAAATGGTTAAACTAGTTAAAACCAGTTGTAACTGATGAACAGCTGTTCTAATAATCTATATTTATGAATTTTTATAAGAGTGAGATTTTTTTTTATAGTGTCCTAACGAGCCAGATTTCAAAATCGTTTAAATGTTGAGAATTTCGTCAAAACAGGGTTTTCTTATATACAATTTGTGTTGGTATTTATTTAGTATTTAAAGTTTCGAATGCATGATCCTATTTATACATTGTTTATTTGTATCATTTCTTAGCCTTATATAAGCTTTCTTTCAAAGCAGTATAAGGTTTACTTAAAAAGATACTTAAACGTTGCTTGAGATTTTGAAAATGTAGAATATTTTTCATTGCTTGTAAATATTCTGTTGTTTGAATGAATGATAACATGAAGATATTCTGAATAAAAGAAAATTATTAAATAAATTATAGAAAAAAAATTGATGTTATTATTCTGTATTGTCTAATCCACAAAACTGTTCTTAAGTTTTATTATTTAACTTGATGTAATTGTTTTACTAGTCTTTGAATATGCACTTATACATCAGAATGTTTTAAAGTGCCAGGAATTTTGTGAAGTGCTACATATGACAAGGATTTCTTGAGCAGTAATAATGAATGAAATTTCTGCTTTTAAAGTAAAATAATCCTCTTGTACACTATGTATGTTATATATGTTACTCTTCCCAATTGAATATATCAGTTTAAATTACTGTCAAGTTTCTCTCTGCCTAAGAAATTATTGATTGTTGTAACTAATATGACAGCATAAGATCGAGAATTTACTGTTGTCAGAGGATTGATGTATAAAATGTTGATTGTTAATAGATGATTTGTAAATAGTTGAAATTAGACATTATTTTGTTATAAGCAACATCCCTTTATGATTTCATGAGGCCATGAGCCTACGTGTTGTAAATACATAACAATTTAAATTGATGCGATTGTACAGTTTTCTTCCCATCCTTTCCAGTGCTCGCTTGATTTCGAACTTTAGTTTGAAAACCTATACTTTAAGATTTATACAAAACTTAAATTATTGTATTTTTTCAAATTAAGTTGAAAATTTAATTTGAAAAAATAACAATAACATGTGTATCTCATTGCGAGCACACGAGGTATGTTTGAATTTGTAAATATATCATTTTCACCTCCCCTTACAGATTGTAAATAGCAAATGTCTTGACACAGCAGCAATCACCAGAGATAATGTACTACAATAAAAGCAACTTGAACTAACAGTAAGATTCAACATGAAAATTATCAACTAATTTTGATATAAATATCAATATTAGATAAAATTGGAAACCTTTTTTGCTAATTTATGGTCTTGCTGTCAGTGCCTTATCATAGAGGTCAAGTTCAATGATTTGTAAAATATTTTTGTTTTCATATTTTTACATGATTTTACTCCGTAATAATATAATCATTTAAATTTAAATATGTTAGCTCAAGTTATATTTTTGACGTAATGATAATTATGGTTCATTTTCTGTATGAAAAGATATAATTCAATATTAAAATAGTTCATTTTTAAACTTAAATTTGATGTTAATTTTTATTACTTTTATGTGTAGGTTTTTAGTTTGTTTTTGTCAATACCTCATATTTAAATAATATGGTTTAGTTACGTTAGGTGTAAATGGTGAAGATGGTTCCATTGTTTTATCTATATCTTAAACACGTACACTTTCTAAGTTAATGTATCATATTTCATATTTAATTTCTGAAATAAAAAAATTGAATTTATGAACCAAAAATTATTTTACAAACTAAACTCATTGCCAAATAGTGCTTACGGAATTCGACACTTCTTGATTTCTTGGTTCTATCTATTGTCTTATTTTTGTTTTGTACAGTATCATTTAGTTTAACGACTTGTAATATATATGATGTATAAAACATATAAATAATGTCTATTGATGTCTCGTATACAAAAGGATGTTAATTCATATAAATGATTAAGTTTTATTAAAAATAGACTTTTATTGTCCCAAACTTTTATCTCGCTTAATTTGCACTTAGCAGAGTAATATTGGTCTGTATTATGTATTCAGAATTGAAACAGATCAAGAAAATATTGCTTCTTATGACTGTTAGATCTTCAGGAAGGACGAGTTCACTGATTTATTGGAGGAATAATTAATCTGGACAGAAAAATCTGAGTGAAATAGTCGTCTTCTCAATGAATATACAGAAATTATAAACTCAAATGGAAAATCCTGAAAACTGTAAATAGATATATGTATTAGAATTTATAATTACTAGTCTTGATAAAATGGATGTATGATTGATTACTATAACCCCCAAGGAGAGGAATATCCATTGGACTGGATTTTTAATATATATTAATATCTATATGCCATAATATTCCATAGTATTATATAATATAATTCTATATAGATACTGACATCTGCCTCCTAAATTCGCATCAGATGATCAGATTCCTTTCCTACGAACAACCCAACAATCATCACTGAAAAGAATGTTTTGAATCAAATAGAAGACATTGGCAATCAATAGGATACCTAGGAAGCTAATAAGGCTGATGAAGATGGCCCTGGACAGAGAAGTTGTATGATTTAATCAAAAGAAGGCATCACAAGTAGTTTTCAGGTAAACAGTGGGTTAATACAGGGGGACTATTCAACCTCGCACTAGACAAAGGACAAATCGGCATGGCACCATTTACAACTGGCTCACTAAACACATAGCATATGCTGAAGATGTAGGCATCACAGGGAGAACCAACACAGCATTGGCCGGAGCTGTGGAAGAATTCCAGATCTTGGGACTCAGGATGAAAATTGGAGCTTCCTTTCTTTACACCAAATTATTCAATCCCACTGACCAACAGACATCTCCCTCCTCCTTCAGTGCAAAATCTTCGGCCATTCTCTTTACTTCCTTTCGCGATTTTCCGATCTTTAAGCAACGTCTCATCGATCCCGTAGCTTCGGCAGATCTTTCCTTATCGGATTCTCGTCCCTATGAAACTCTACCTCTTCTTCTATTCGTCAATGGAAGAAGAGGTAGAGTTCTTTATTAGAGAGGTATCCCCTATCCGGCTAGCGGTTTACCAACCCCCATTTTTTCAAATGTAATTATTCAAATCACTCGTAACTCTCATTTATTATGTTTTTTATCTTTATAATTATTTTTAATTAATTATTTTCCTTTATTTTGAAATGCTACTAGCTTTTGCCCACGGCTTCACTCGAGTGGAATTTGGTCTGTCACATAAAGTTTCGTGACAGATCATTTTAAATGAATAATTTAATTTTTTTAACTATTAGTTACTCGTATATACGAAATTTCAGATGTGTAACTTCAAAACTGACGGATTCCATACAATCTTTGAACCCCTATTATATTAAGGGAGAAACCCTTGGAGGTGGAATTGTCCAAATTCCTTTCTTAGTGCTCATTTAAGCTATACAAAGACCCTATCTGCGAATTTCAAGATGCTAAGTTCCGTGATTTCTGCTGTGCGTTGACCGCTGGGTGTGTTAGTCAATCAGGTTATATTTTTATATAAACTTCGCCTGTGTGGTGTGTTGATAAAAAGTAGCCTATGTCCTTCCCCAGGCTTGAGATTATCCATTTCAAATTTCATCATAGACGGATCAGTACAGCCGTGAAACATACATTGACCCTGATTAACAAACGGGACGGACAGAAGTTTACTGTTGTTCGTGTCAGTAAAGGATTAGTATTTAATTTTATTGAAATGGATTACTTAGTATAACGGTTTGACTTGTCGTACGGCAGCGGCGAGAAGTGAACTATGTTACTTGATTTGTTCTGTTCAGCGAAAATATTTTTGCGAGTAAGAAACACGCGAGCAAGCATACAAACTTTGCCCCTCTTTTTCACCCCCTTAGCCTACATCATACAAAGAACACACCCTCCAAGTTTCAGGTCTCTATGATCAGCGGTTTAGGCTGTGCGTTGATCCGTCAGTGAGTCAGTCAGTCAATCAGGACAAAGCATTTTATATGTATAGATAAGAAGAAAACTCATATTTTTAAAGTGAAACTTTTATTCTATCACCCCAAAATTTTTGATCCATCTATCGTATGTCGTTATTACACAGGGGTTAAAGTGAAAGGCGCATGACAGGGCAGCCTAGGCCAATATGGCGGCGCCCAGTCAGCTCACCGTTAAATATTAATGTTTACTATTAACAAATCTCTTCGAAGACTATCAATCGTTTTATAAGTGTGTATTAATTTTAACTTTGAGTGCTTCAATTTACTTTAACTCATTTCATATGAATATTTGATGAAGTATTTTAATTTTTATCCGATTCATTCAGTATATTTAATTTTATTTAGGCCTTCAGTCATCTTCACAATATTTAAATATATGCTATAAGTTATAAATATAACGTCAGAAATGCAAGCGGCTAAAATCGGGCGCCAGTCCTAATCAAGGCAGGAGCGGCGGTGACACCAGTAAGTGTCGAGTCGAGGTACAAGCATTTACTTATTTTAGTTACCATAAAATGTTAATTACATTTATAAACTGTGAGACTCAAGGCGAAGATGAAGTTATTGATAGAATAATTTAAGTTGACAACGATTCAAATATTTAAATAAATATTGCTCTTACTTTTTAATATGCGTTTATCATCTAAATGATTGTATTAATTATGTATTCCGTACCTACTCTAAAAGGCAAATTGAAATGGAATTTTATAATTGAATATTTTGTCTACTACTAAGTAATTTAGTTACGATTAAAAAAGCAATTTTAATACCATAAATAGAATAATTTTCCATTTTTTTTTGTTAAATGACTACAAACCGAAAACAAGTTTCACTTGAACCGTGGTTTCATAAAACCACACAACTTTTTTTCTTTAAATAGTTAATTAAATAATGAATTTAGTTTAATTAAATTATTCAATGCAATTATTGCATTACACATCGAAATTATACATGCTAATTTTACTCCAAGAGAACGGAGTAGCAGATTGGTGCAGCGCTGAGTTACTACAATGGAAACAGCTGGAACCAGCTGTGGCAGATAAATTATTTAATCTGCTAATAGTCATATTTGGGCCTAGTGGCACACTCCTGCACTCTCCCGGGGCACACCCAGCCTCTATAAATTGGTTTCCCTTAATTGAAAGAAAATCTGGCAGTTGAGCATAATTTCGCATGTCATTCGCCTTGTCGCATGTACTCAACCTTGTACCCTTCATGGGTTGTAGTGTGGTACATATTTCTTATTTACTTCAAGTCAATAAAACTCATATTCGATTAACTGTAATATTGTTTTGAAGGGTTTGCCATTCTTGTGAAGAATTTATTATTGAAGAGAAAAATTAAATTAACTGATTATTTATTCGGTAAACACATTCCATAGTATAATAAACAACTCGTCTGGTTTCTAATTCAAACTAGACGATATGTCAATAATATTCTAAAAATAACCCGTTTTGACAAAAAACAGAAACTACCGAACTGTTATGTTATCATTTCATATTTTATCAGATACACCCTTAACAGTGTGTTGTTGTGTAGAGGCAGAGATCAAGGCTCTAGTTAATAGGCAATTTCCCCTGCAGATTTAGTCTTCTATCAAGTGTCATCTGAGCATAGGCATCCTACATCCAACCAGCGAAATTTTAATAAGGTCTTTATTATAATAATTATTATGATCGTTATTAATAAAGTTATAAAAGCATGGAAATATAGAGGTGTATAATATTAGTGCAGAGATGTTGACTTCACACAGGACAAAATTTCTGACCGTATACCGAACGGGATCAACCGACTTGAAGTTTTTTTTTAATGATAATTTATAATTTAACAGACTTTGTGTTTTACAAATTACATTTTTGAATTACTGGAAAATGGAAAAATAGCAAACTTTTGTTTCAAATTAGAAAAAAATAGCATCTCTATAAAATAGAAAGTGGAAGTTGTATGTCGTGTACACAATATCAGATTTCATTTAGTATTTTCCAAGTTAATTAATATTATTAAACCTGATATCAAATCCAATTTAAGTATTTGGCATTTTTTAAAATCTGCATCTGTATTTACTTTAAACACGAGCATATTTAGTTTTATGGTTTCCGTGCCTTCACCAAACTATGGGAGCGGAGTAGAGAAGTTTGTAGAGCGCTTAGTTGCTGTGCAGTGGTTCAAATCCGGCTGTGATAGATAAATTATGGCTGGGTTCACCCAGGCTATGTAATTGGGATTCTTAATTGGGATGAAAACTTGGCGGTTGAGTGTGATCTCGGACACCTCCTTGCTCACCTTGCTGGACAGGCATTGACCTAGAAACGGCGCACTCTCAACCATCTACTGAACCCAAGAGTGAACCCTTCATGGGTTTTTCACCCAACATTGTCAAAGCATCGCTAAACCCAAGTACAGGCATTTTACCACTCAGATTAAAAATTATTACGTACCATAAGTATCACCTTGTAAATAACACACGAAGGGTTAAATTTAATATTACAGGGGGAAATAAACGTGTTGTTTAAAACAAGTGAATCTCGAAGTTTTCCGAATAATAACTAATTAATTTCATTGTATTACAGGTTTCAGTCATACTTATTCCAAACAATCTTAGCAGTTTTTTTCTGTCATTATCTGCTCAAACAAAATGTTTTATAAACTCTTGTGGTTCACAGTTATTTTTTTAAAAATAATAATAAAGTATTTATTTATTCTGGGGCAAGTCCCTTTAGAATAACAATACAGGATTCTATACAGGATATATGCCTTAGAGTATAATGTGATTACATTTAATTAATTAATACAATTGAATTAACAAATGAGAAAGAATTGGACCGTTTATTTTGAAAGTGGTGTAAGTCCATATTCTCTTGTTTCGAGAAAATTAGAGGTTAGCATATCTGTCAATTAAAAAAATCAGGCAAATTATATGAAGTCTGGCAATGTCTCTATTGTTTTATAAATATTTAATTTCATTATATAGATTTGTTTTTATTATTTTATAATTAGACTACAATAATACATATTTATGGGCTGTAAATGGACTTACACTACTTTCAAAATTAGGCAACTGTAAAAATAGTGTAATTTCAATTTTAAAAAATCAAAAAGCACTTAAAATATACTTCATTTTAATCCAATTTTGTTTACAAATACTCATGACAAGACATACAATTTAATTTTAGACACCAATTACGTTGTCAAAATTACATGATACTGATAGTAAAAAACAAAAAAAAAAACAACCTTTATTTACAGTTTTACATATACAAGCAGCAATAAGCGTAAATACATGTTCCGGACTTCCTTTACATGTTTAAACAACAGTGATTTTAATTAATTAAAGTTGTCTTTTATAAATAAGTTTTACAATAGCAAGAAAAATGTAAAAAAAAAAACGCTTAAAAAACTGATAGTATTTACGTGTATAGTATATACATCATATATATATACGACGCATACCATCCCCGCCTACATTTCACTGTTGAACTTGAACATAACAAATCACTACCTTTCCTTGACCTCCGTATCATTAGAAATCCCGATCACACCTTATCCACTGATTGGTATACTAAACCCACCTATTCTGGCAGACTCCTCAATTATTACTCCCAACAGCCGCACCACCAAAAAATCAATGTCGCCAAAAATATCATCCACCGTGGCCTATCCCTCTCCGACGCTTGCTTCCATAACACCAACACCCAACGCATCAAAGAAATCCTATTAAAAAACAATTTTCCTCCCTATGTTATCAATAAACTCATCCATCACCATTATAACCCACCCACCCGCACCCGATCTCCACATCCGCCTTCTATCCCTATATACAGATCCTTGCCATATATACCCTCCCTCTTTAATAACATTCAAAAATCCCTATGTTCCGCGATCCCTAATTTACGCATCGCCTTTAAATCCCACAACAAACTCTCCAATATTTATACCCGAGTCAAAGATCCCATTCCTCTAAAACATCGCTCTCAGGTCGTCTATCGCATTCCGTGCTCTACTCCCAACTGCAACTCTTCCTAAATCGGCGAAACCAAAAACCTACTTAAAGACCGCATTATCCAACACAAATATTCCATCTCCTCCCACAACCCAACCGCTTCTAAACTCTCCGAACACGCCCTATCCTTTAACCACATTTTTGACTTCGAAAATACGTCGATCCTGGCCTCCGTTCGTAATTATAATAAACGCATCCTCTCAGAAACCAATCACATCAATTTAGATTCCTCTACCGTTAATGCCAAGACCGACTCCCATCACCTATCCCTAACCTACTCCCAAATTTTTAATTTACTAAAATAACCTTACATTCTTAATTTATTATACCATTCTTTTATTAATTACATGTTGAGCATTGACTTTTAATTTTTCACGCATTTTACATTATTTACGGTCCCTTATATCCAGGCATCTGCATTTCTCCTTTTTAATTTTATTTAATTTTTAATTTTTCACGCTATTTACATTATTTACGGTCTCTTATTGCCTCTGCATCTGCATTTCTCTTCCCCCCTTCTTTGTCATTATTTTTTTGGCCGTCAGAGATCGCCTGTATCGCTTCCGCCAGCCGGCCTAACATATTATTATAACGTATTATTGCTCTCACTTCATTCTGAGCTCTCCTAGCTGCCTCGTGTTTTATTCGGTTAGTACATACCTTGATATTTATCTTATCTCCATCCTTTTCACATTCACCTTTCTTCGCACCTGTTCTCACACCTTCTTTTGGCATCCATCATTTGTTAATGTATAGAGTTCATTATTATTTAGCCTCATATTTTTCATGTTTATGTTATATTCACATCTTATTTTGCATTAATGCCACTGCTTCCTACTGTATACAGTTACATATTAACTTCCCTTACTTATATTTTCTTTTTCTTTTCATTCCTCATAGTTCATAGTTATAAATACCACTATGTTCAATGTTTCTTTTTTGAAATTTATCAAGCTTTTATTTCTATATATGCTTATATTATTACACTTTACCTATGTAACCCCTCATACCTATGTAACCCCCTTTTTCTATAATTTTAATCTTCTCTTTTTGTATCTTTCCGTTTACCTCCTCATTTTTCTTTCCCTTTATATTATTGTTTACATTTTATCCTTTCTTGACATGTATTTTTTCTATTTTATATTCGTATTCTTGTTTATTATATCTGTCACCATTATAATTTCTTTTCATCATCTACAATTTTATTTTTATCTATCACTTTTTTAAGTTTATTATATTCTGTAACCAGTCTTATATTCTTTCTTATTTACCATATATATATTCACTATTTCATCATATCTAGTCACTATTTTTATCTATTCACTATTTCATCATATCTAGTCACTATTTTTATTTTCACTCCTGTACCACTTTATATATTCTTGTTACTGCTACGTTTTTATATGTTTTTATATATTTTTGTTTGTTTCTCTCTCTTAGCCCTGAAGATGGCCTACATTGTAGGCCGAAACGTCGGCACATAATAAATAAGTTTTGCTTATTTTGGTGTTTTCTTTGACTGCACCCCCAACTATTTCTTCCTTAAATACCTCTATTTTTTTTCTTCTCTTTTCACGGGTCGTTAATTTGTTATTTACTGCGGAATTGTTTTCATCCTCTGAATCTTTGATTATTTTCTGTTTATATTCATGGGCTTTATGTCTGCATGAATTTATTTATAATTAAGTAAAATAAATATTTTCAATTGTTATAAAATAATATTGCTTTACTATTTGTTCATACCTATATCACTATCTGATGTTAGTATGAAGTTATCCATTTTCAGAAAAAAATAGAATAAGTAACCTAAATTAACAACTGTTAGCACGTAAGATGACACGTATGATAAAAGAAATGAATTAAAAATAAGAGACTACCGATCGGCAACCATCTGTTAAGATGGTCTAGCTCTGTCAATTGGACTTACACCACTTTCATAATCGATGAGTGTGCAATTTCATTTACCGACCGATTTTAAGTTGTATAAAACATGGGAATTTTTTAAGAAATTAAACACGGACTAGTTATACATAAAAAAATTACATTAAATTAAGCATGAAATACTTCATATCTCATTTTTAAATAAAATGGACTTACACCACTTTCAAAATAAACGGTCCAATTAATGAAAAATAAAATTGCGGATTACCTCCAATGATAACATCTAAAGAATAAAAAAAACAGGGTACAAGAAATAAAAATAACATAGAAATAAGATAACAATAATTATATAGAGAGAAACAATAGATAATTACATATGTATGCAAATTACAATGTCATGTAGAAAAAAACAAAGCAGATAATGAAACAAAAATACAAACAATATCAACTAAGATAACTTGTTTTTAAACATATCTAACTGGATGAGTGAAGCGTCAATGATATAAATAAAACGCACTTATATATAAATAAAAACATCTATCATTAATCAGTTAGATAATTTTAATCTGAAAACTGAGTATGTTATTGCCGATTTTTTTTGGAAATTTTAAGGATATAAGGTGAGTGAATATACGGGATTTGAAGGTTGAAAAATTATTGGAACGACGAATGGAGGAAGGTATAGAGTTCCAAAGGGAAGAGGTTAAGGAATTTGTCATAACATTTTTAACCGAAAAGTGACAACTAGCCAAGCAATCATTTTCAATTACATTTCATACTATTTAATTTATATAAAACATTGCATTATTTGAAAATTTAATAAAAACAAAATAGGCGAAACAAATATTTTATATCTATACTTATATTTAAACAAAGTCCTCGGCCGCATTTGTTTGTGGTAAACTCAACAACTACTGCAAAGATTTTCATGCGGTTTTCACCAATAGATAGAGCGATTCACCAGGAAGGTTTGGGTATATAATTTGTACAGGTTTTATGTAAATGGGTTGGAATAACGATGGGTTTCACCGAAGACGCTGCCTAATCCCGTGCAATTATCTACTAATATTATAAATGTGAAAGTTTGTATGTTTGTCTCTCTTTCACGCAAAAACTACTGAACGGATTTGGATTGGAAACTTGACAGTAATACAGGTTATACATCAGAATAACTATCTACTGTATCAGAAATACTAGGCTATAGCAAGCGCGGATTTAGGCACGGGGGCATGAGCCTCCCCGTTATAGTACATTATTAAAGGCAAATCAGGAACTTAGCATCTTGAAATTTGTAGATAGGTTCTTTGTATAGTTTAAGAAAGAAATTTCGATAATCCCACCCCAAGGGTTTCCCCTTTAATAAATAGGGGTTCAAAGGTTGTCCATATGTTCTTTTCTTCTTGTGGACAATACCGCAGACCGTGGAAGCCTACGTGAACATCGGTTCAAAGGTTGTATAGAATCCGTCAGTTTTGAAGTTAGAGATCTGAAATTTTGGATGTACAAGTAACTTATATTTAAAAAAAATAATTATATTATTTATATTTAATGATCTTTCACAAAACTTTAAGTGGCAGATCCAATTCCACGCGAGCGAAGCCGCGGGCATAAGCTAGTTTTTATATAAAGAAATATTTCGTTTAGTTTTTATTTTTATAATTTCTACATAACAAAGTACATTAGCTGTGATGGGAAGAAAGAAAATCAAGACTCCCAAAGAAATCTAACCAATGATATTCGCGTGGTCCTTAGTGGCCACTACGTGACAAAAAAGAATACATTACACAGACAAAATATGTAGGCATAATATGCCTCATTATACGAGCAAAGCTGGTCGCTAGTTGTGAATAAATATGAAAAAAAATGCTTTTATATTTAACAAAAAAATTCAATTTAGTTCTCGTTTTCATATTAATAATAATATGTATAATTTGTATCAAAACAAGTTTAATATTTGTACGACGAATTCCTGCCCAGTAGTATCCTTTAATAATATTCCAATGATCCATGTCGAACAGATACGTTACGTAGGACTCTATCTGGACAAACGTCTCACTTAAGAATCCTCACACAAGAATGAAAAAACAAGAAACTGCTCGACGTTTTCGCCTGCCTCAACATTTACTGGACAAACACTCTAAGCTCCCGATTAATTACAAAAGACTCATTTACACGACAGTTATCTGTCTTTTCTATTATATTAATTATCTATTTGGACATACGGAGTTGAGCTTTGGGGCTCTACTGAACCATCCAATTCATCTCGTATCCAATCCTTACAATCCAAAATCCTTCGTAAAATCCTCAATGCTCCTTATTATGTCACAAACAAACTCATCCATCATGATCTTCATATCCCATATGTTACTGATTTGGCCCAAACTAGATACCTATCCTTCCATGAAAAGCTCCATATGAATCCGCTACTCTCTCAACTTGCTTCCCATACTATTCCTGATAACCCTCCGAGGCCTCTGAAAATAAGATGGTCTCGAGACCTTCTACTGTAGAAATTTATTGGAGTGCTACCGATGGGTAGCTTCTTCAGAAGTGTTTTTTTTTCATGTGATATAGTTCATTCATAACAAGCAGATTTACTTGTTGTAATACTATTATAGTTGTAAATATCAATAAATTGATCTGTTAAAAAAAATATATATTTGTACGTGTTCAAATATTAAATACTCATTGATACTTTTTAAATAATGACTAACTAGAATGTACTAGCAATAAATGAATAACGGATAAGAAGAGCTGGAATCACCTTGCTCCCACCCAGTTTTTGAATAGCATTTTTTTAAAATGATTTTCAAATCCACCAAGATAAAGTTTCTAATTATACAAAAAGTAAAAAACAAATCAACTGTATAGACATAACAATACATTAAAACGTAATTGGTGATTAAAAACACTTTATCACAGATGATTACGTGAATCCTTCTTATCATATCCTCACTTCCAAGGGGAAAAATGAATACGGTAGAGAATTTTTGTTTGAGAAGAAAATAGTTGAATGGATGATTCTAATGAAGGATAGAATTGGACAAAATAAGAATAACTTATATAATTGCCAACGTTTCGGCCTACGGTGTTGACCATCTTCAGGGCTAAGAAAGGAAACAGAAAATAACTATATAAAACTTTTCAGTACCAAGTAAGAATTACAGAATACATAGATAGAATTATGTATTAGTAAAGTAAAGAAATACAGAGCATTCGATATAGTTATAACTATATATCTCAGAGAATATAATATTGTTACGAGCGCGGGAATTGGCGATTCCTGGAAGAGAACAAAGACCCCTTGTCGGCAGAGATGAAAGAGGCCTTTTCGCGAAACTTCGGGATCCTTCCCATATGATCTAGATCTGTCATTCTGTATATAAACAGCATCTCGGCGCGAGTAGGGTCAGAGTCTTAAAGCACACGGTACAGTTAACATCGCAAACAGTGATAAGCCAGTGTGATAAGTCAGTGACAGTTTGTGAGTGTAATTGTGTGACAGTTTGTTATATTTAGAGATTCTTACGGTCGGTGGACTTTAATTAGTGAACTGTAAGTGTTAATTAGTAGTAATTAATTAGTTAAGTAGCGGTTGTAATTTTATGTGCTTTGTACAAGTTTATGTAAATAGTTAAGCTATTTAGTAATAATAATATCTTATATTATTGTAATAATTAAATAGAAGTTAGGCCTAGATTATAAATATCTAAAATATTGTTATTGTAAATTTATTTCAGTTAGTAATCTATTTGTTAGTAATTGTTAATAGTTTAATTGTATTCTTTTATCACTTTTGTAAATAAATATTAGTATCTTTGATTAAGGAATAGCTTAATTCATTTTTAATACCCAGTAGCCCGTAACAATATAATCAAGTTATATAACTCTATCCGGTGCTATGCATTATTCTATTATTATTATTATTCTATCTACATATTCTGTAATTCTTACTTGGTATTGCAAAGTTTTATATAGTAATTTTATATTTTCTTTCTTAGCCCTGAAGATGGCCTACACCGTTGGCCGAAATGTTGGGACTATTAAAAAATAAGTTTTTCTTATTTTGGTGTCATCATTGACTGAACCCCCTGACCAATTCTATCCATCATTAGAGTATTTTTGAGTTAAATGGAAACATTAAATAACCATACATTCAAGGAGTTATCTGTCGTGTAGTGGCTAGTATAACAGTTGTCTATACACAAGTTCGCGGGTTCGCAGTCCGACAGGTTCCACAGAAAATTTTAAAAGGAGAAGAAATCCTTGGGTATGCCGTATTTCGGAAAAGGCGTAAAATAGGAGTTCCGTAACTGTACACTGTCAGGTAATCGTTTAAGAATCCTATCCTAATTATTTAGGACTCCCATTGCAGCATCGTCCGATTTGCCATAGCAGCATAGAGTGACGTTAAATGAATAAAGAAACAGACCTACCTTATTTTACACCCCTGAATATATCCATATTAAACTGTTGAAATAAAATTATAGATTCATTGAATCACTGCTTCCAGATCTTGGTCAGGATGCTGGTGGAGGTTATCATAGCTCTGGTCGTTATTATTTGGTTGTCTTATTCGTGGATCTTCGGATTCTGGGACAGAAGGAATGTATTCAATGTCAAATTCGAATTTAATCTTAATACGATCCATAAAGTGTTCTTGAAAAATCAACATGCTCAGGACCTCTTCGACGATATTTACAGGTAAATTAATTTACATCACAAAACTATTATATATAAAAAATGAATTGTTATAGAATAATATTTTTTTTTTAATTCATGAAATTTACAACTGTATTAAATTAACACAACAAGTAAATATAATGACTGCTACATATTAGCGTGAAAGGCAAGTAGGGGACTAGTGTAGTGGTAGTACTCAAATAATACTGAGTACCAACTTAGAAGGTCAAGATGCAATCTTCTCTTCAGGCGCCTCGGAGGATTATCAGGGATTGAAGAGGTTGCTAGGTTTGAAACTAGTGGAAACAAAGTTTGTCATGAAAAGATTGATATCGAATTCGGACCAAATCAGCAACAAGTGGGATATTAAGGTCATTATAGATTATTTGTTCGCTACAAGGTAAGGGTCATTGAGAATTTCACGGAGGATTTTGTATTGTAAGCATTGGATACGAGAGGAATTGGATGGTTAAGTGGAGCCCCAAAGCTCTATTCTGTAATTCCAAATGGGTCTACTGATTGTCATGTATAGGAATCTTTTGTAATTAATTGAGCTTAGACCGTTTTTCTAGTAAATGTTGTAGTAGCCTGAAACGGTGAGCTGTTTCTTGTCGTTTCAGTCTAGTATAAGGATTCCAAGTTAATCTTTTGTCAAGCTGAAGTTCTATTTTGGTAAAATCTTTAATTCTCCTTACTTTGTTACGAATGAAGTCATCCTTAATCATTAAGACCTTAATGTCCCATTCCTTACTGATTTGGCCCGAATCCGATTTCAATCCTTTCATGACAAACTTTAATCCCACTCAAACCCAGCTACTTTTTCATTTCCCGATAATCCTCCATGGCGTCTGAAAAGATGATGGCCTCATGACCTTCCTCTAAGTTGAATTTGCTATTTGAGTAAAAACCACCTTGTAGTTTCTCTACTTGCTTATATGTCGTGTCATTATGTTTCATTCATTCTATTTACTTCTTGTATTGTTCTAGTACAATGCAAAATAGTAGTTTTAAATTTCAATGAATAATTTTTTTAGGAAGTATAAAAACCATGGCGTGATTGGACTTTACGCGCTGTTCAATCCAGTTGTACTCGTCACCGATCCAGAATTAGCTAAGAATGTGTTGGTAAAAGACTTCAATAAGTTCAACGACACGGCGGTTGAAGGAAATAAGAAAAACGATCCTCTGTTTGGATTGAATCCATTCCTTGCCAAAGGAATGGAAAAGTGAGTATCTACTGCTTTTTAATTAATAATGTGCTCTTGTGAAAACTACTGCATCATAATGTCTGCCCTTCTTTCTCCCTGATACATTAAACTAAAATCCATATTAAGGAAACATTTTACTATGTAGAGATATTGTTATATTACAAAGAAATTTTATTTACCAAATATAGTTTAGCAAAATAGTTGTATGTCAGTTTAAGAAATATGTAGTTAGTCCAAAAGGAAAATATTTCTTCAGTTTACCAATTAAACGGTTCTTTCCTCTAATACGGGAACATTCAGGGAAAAGGGGGGCGAATATAACAAACTTGTATCCTTTATAGGTTTTTTAGTGTTTAAGCATATTTTATGTTTGCTGTATTTTTTGTTTTCATTTACAAAATAAGATGCGAATGTAGGATCTTGCGGAAAAACAGAGATCGAAGTGGTACCATTGTTCCAAGAGGAAGGAATATTTCCACGGAATAAGTGTTATAAAGTATATCACAACATGAAACTATGTTTTCAAATAATGACTTGAAGGTTTCATTTGAGGATTTGTAGAGGTTAGTGCGATTCTAGAGTTGGAGAATGGCTTGATTCGACAAGATTGTCATTTGTTAATGTCGTACAATTCATTTATTTCTAGTAAAGGAAATGAGATCTGTTAAATTTCGTCCATAAGAACTTGCCATGTCCAAAAAGGGAGTCCACAGGGTGGGAAATGTGTTGGAACGGTGATGGAAAGAGGAGAAAATATGATAATCAAATTTATGTTTCAAAAAATACTAAGAAAAGTACCAATTTTAGAAAATTTTATAACCATAAATTGGATTGTAAATAATATAGAAATGTTAATATATAAAATTTTTGTAGAATATATAAATGTATATTCTGTAGAAAAACTATTTATAGTATATGAATAAATCATATTATTATTGTTTAATGGAAAATGGTTGGAGGGTGCAGTCAAGAAAACACCAAGTAAGTCAAGACATACATTATGTGTGCCGACGTTTCCACCTACTTTGTAGGTCATCTTCAGGACTATGAGAGAAAAAACAAACAAAACAAAAAAATATATAAAAAACGTTACAGTACCAAGAATATAATTACATATAGAGTGTAGAAGAGCAAAACAGTGACAGATATATAATAAAGGATAAAGAATATAAAATACAGAACAAATGTACAGAAGGGTGATAATGTAAACATAATAGAATGAGAAAGAAAAATGAGAAGGTAAATGGAAATATACAAAATGAAAAAGATTAAAATATAAAAAGATGAGTTATAAAGAATTTGGAAAACCTAGTTTAATTACAGATAAATGTATAAAATGTATGATAATAGCAAGTCCGTACCCAGGAAAACCTTTCGGGGGGGGTCAGGTCAGGATCGAGGATTTTAATACCATTATTCATGATAATTTTTTTTAATTTGGATAAATTATTCAAGGTAGTATCCTTGGTCCAATCCTATATACAGTTCATACAGCTGACATCCCAACTCATCCTAATACTATCCTTATCACGTATGCTGATGATACATGTTTATTATCAGTCAACACCAATCCAGTTATTGCATCCCAAAGCCTCCAATCCCATATCACTGATCTTGAAGAATGGTGTCAAAACTGGAGAATTAAAATAAATTCTCAAAAATCGCATCAAATCACTTTTACCTTACGTCGTAAACCAATGACTTCCTGCCCTACAGTATCCTTTAATAATATCCCTCTGGTGCCTGTAGAACAGATCCGATACTTAGGGTTGCACCTTGACGAACGATTAACCTGGAATCCTCATACAAGACTGAAAAGACAAGAAACCGCACGACGTTTCAGGCTACTTCAACACTTACTAGACAAACGTTCTAAGCTCCCAATTAACTACAAAAGACTCATCTACATGACCATCATACGACCTATTTGGACTTACGGAGTAGAGCTTTGGGGCTCCACTAAGCCATCGAATTCCTCTCGTATCCAATCCTTACAGTCCATCTTACAGTCAACTATTTGCCTCTCTAACAATTATAATTATTGTATATAAACTATAATTATCATAATGGTAACTATTAATTATTTCTGTATATATTAGTTATAAATTTAAATAAATTATAATAATAGTAAAATGTTTATATACCTGGTTTGTTTTCTTCTTTCAACTTTTGGTTTAACTTCATGATGTAGTTTATAAAGTCATTTTTCGTCACGTTTGAGTTAGTTCTGTACTCGATCATTTTTTTAACGAACGACTTGAAGAAATCTTCAGCATCTTCGCACAAAATTCTGAAAAGGAAAACAAAAAAATATTGTTACATCTGGTCAAGAAAAATGCGCTATTATATAGAACGTTGGAGAAAGGAATAGAAAAATGAAACTAAATTAGTCAAAAAACATACGACCTATTTGGACTTACGGAGTAGAGCTATGGGGCTCCACTAAGCCATCGAATTCCTCTCGTATCCAATCCCTACAATCCAAAATCCTTCGTAAAATCCTCAATGCTCCTTATTTTGTTAAGAATAAAGTCATCCATAACGACCTTAATGTCCCTTTTGTTGCTGATTTGGCCCGAACCCGGTATCTATCCTTTCATAGCAAACTTCATTCCCACTCAAACCCTCTAGTTTCAAACCTAGCTTCCTCTTCAATTCCCGATAATCCTCCGAGGCGTCTGAAAAGAAGATGGCCACGTGACCTCCTTACTTGAACTTTGATTTGAGTACTACCAGTGGGTAGTTTCTCTACATTTCATTATCATGTCATTATATATCACTTAGCCTATTTACTTGTTGTATTATTGTAATACAGTTGTAGATATCAATAAATAAATTTAAAAAAAAAAAAAAAAATTTGGATAAATTTGCCCATATAAAATATTATTGGACGATGAATGATATAAATGCAATACGCAACAACAACAATACTTCAATTCTTGATTTTCGATACGATTGTTAATTATTGTGAAGTTGTTGGAGGACATTTTCAAGCAAATATAAATATAAGTATGCTTGTTGCAATGCACAATGATGTAAAATGTGTTGGATCCTCTGTTGTGTGTGCTGTTTTTAATTTAATTTGTACTTTTTTAACCTAGCATTAATTTTTAATACTAAAGAAATTTCGGGATTTCGGGGGGGGGGGGTTGACCCCCTAACCTCCCCCCTGGCTACGGCCTTGGATAATAGACTCTTAGAGGTTACATAAATAAGTAAAATGTATGAGTGCCAAAGAATAAATACAGAAGAAATATGTAGAAAGTAATAAATAGGTATCTCGTAGAATGATAGAGATGTAAAATTTGAAAATATAAGTATGGGATGTTATACATACAGAGATTGTATTATAATAAATTTGAAAATTAAAAATTAAAAATAATGCTTATAAATATGAACTCTTTGATAACAACATATGTATATTACAATATATTATAGTTTAAATTTAAACGTTATTTAATATATACATTTTGTTTCTTCAAGATATCTTTTGTTACGTCAAAACTTCTAAACCGAGGCGCCAGTTAAACGTAAGGTTAAGCAATCTTAGGTACTTGTGTATTAGCCGGTCTGCCTCAAACCTTCCTCCTTATCATATATCACTCATCTCATTTAAGTTATTTCTGTGACTGCTAATAATTTTTTTAGTTTTCCTTGTTTGTTTCCTATTAAATTGTTCACTTAATCTGTTCATTTTAAATGATCAATAACAAATGATAGATCAGGAATAATAAATAAAAAACACTAAATTAGCTAAAAGAATAAAGAGATTTATAGATATAAATAAATAGGCAATATTGTTACGGGCTACTGGGTATTAAAATGAATTAAACAATTCCTTAATTAAAGATACTGATATTTATTAATAAAAGTGATAAAAAGAATACAAGTAAATTATTAACAATTAAATTATTAAACTAATATAAATTTATAATAACAATATTCTAAATATTTATTATCTAGGCCTAACTCCTATTTAATTATTACAATAACATAAGATATTACTAATTCTAGATAGCTTAACTAGTTACAATAGTTTCTATGAATATTATAAAATTACACTACAATTTATAACTAATAATTAACACTTACAGTTCACTAGTCCACCGACCGTAAGATTCTTCAAGTATCACAAACTGACACACAGTAACAAACAGAAACAGTTTATTACACTCGCGAGACTGTTACAGTTCACTGATACACTTATTACACGGGCCGGTTCAACACTGACTAGTTTATCACACTAACACTCACTTATCACAGATCTTGCGTGGTCTACTCTCAGGCTAAGACTGACTGACTCGAGGTGAGGGAAGTCTTTAAATAGGCAAGGCCGAACATTGTAGAACAAGAAAATTCTGGAATCTTCTTAATCCTTTGCCGACAAAAGGAGACGATCTAGAACGGTCCTGATCCTATTTTAACTTCTCCCGCCGACGGATTTAAGTCGCTAATCCTCTTGCTTCCGTCTTCCTGCCGGCGCCCGTAACAATATCAAAAATTAACAACCACCTATTTTTTCGTCGAACATAAAGGAAAATCTTCTGAAATTAACATTTTTCTACAATTATACCCATCCCTTTTCCATTAGTATGGGTAACTATAGTCGGGACGACAAGAGAAGGTGCACGGGGAGTGGGGAGGCCTGAAGCTGTTCCTTCCTCCCTCCCCTAACCTGACTCCGCCTGGAGCCAACAATTGTACTACAGCTCTTACTCGCTTTTCATTCTTTATAGACCAGCAGCCAGGGCCCAAAGTAATGTATCATTTTAAGACAATTTGTATTACGAAACATTGAAAATATCCACAATAGTCACTGGATAGCTGGCCCGAGAGGGGTGGAGGGGAAGTGGGACTAGGGTGGGGGAAAGAGGGCGGAGCTCGTGGAGAGGCGTGGAGGGGGATGCTCCGTGCACCTTCTCTTATCGTCCCGACTATAGGTAGCTGTCCTCAGTCTCGAGGTTATAAACAATTTATGATAACAGACCCTGCAGACCGGTTAATACACAACTGCCCAATCTTATCACTCTTACCCAATGGAGGAAAATGCCAATTAAACTATGAGCAGTAATTGATATTGAACGATAATTTCATACTTTCTAAAATTTTTTTGTATTTAGTCATCATAATAAAAATCATTAAAAAAAATCTTAAATTTTAGATGGAAGGAGCTAATAAGTATCCAAGCTTCTAACATGACCACGGTTAGGCTCAAGGAGATAATCCCCATCATTCACAGAGTAGCCGAAAATATGGTCAACTTTTTGACAGAAAAGAAAATGAAATCAGTAGCGGTAACCAATTATTATTCATTTTATTATCAAAAAATGTTATAATATACTAAACATTAATTAGAAATGTTATAATTTCCTAAATATTAATTATTTTCTCGTAGGCGAAGCAGATCTCGTTCATGTACACAGTGGACAACTCGTGCGCATGCGGATTCGGCATAGAACCCAGCGCTTTTACAGATCCTGAAAACAATTTTGTCAAATACGCCAATTCGGAAAAAATATTCAAACCTTCGCCTTGGACGATGTTCTTTCACGTTTTCTTGCCCAGTATTATCAACATTTTCAAAATAAGGTAATGCATGCTATAATATTTATTTGATTTTTAAAATAACCTCGAGTCTCGAAAACCAATATTTATCTGCATCTCAGTGATATCTATTATTAATAAAGATTCTGTTTGAAGCCTTTAAATGAACACACTTACTTTTAATTGCTCCAATATCCCATTGATACAAATGGCCTTGGTTTATTCTATCAACGAACCACAAAGTGCCAGTATGCAATAAGTTTAAACTTTTTCTTTCGAAATAAATATTCCAGAAAAAGTTGAGCTCGACACTTATTCCAACAAGCGATAGAATCGATAAGGTTAAGTCTGTGATCTACGAGGGCTACTCAGAAAGTAGGAAACGCTTCCACCTGATGCCGCTAGGCGCGCGCCAATAGCGTATACATTGGTGTGCTCGTGCTCGGCACCTCAGTCAGCGTCCAGCTGTGACAACGGTTATATCTCCGTTGCTGCAAAAAAATGTGTGCTGCAACCCAAAATCCCGCCAGTTGTTAGGTGCGGTCTATGATTCATTTTTTTGTTGGCAAAAAACTTAAAACCAATAGAAATTCATCGGGAAATGTGTGAAGTGTACGGGAACAACTCAATGAGTGACAGTTCTGTTCAGTTCAGGAAGTAGTGCATTAAGTTTAAAAATGGACGAACAAACGTTCATGATGAAGAGAAGAGTGGACGTCCGAGCATTGTGACTGATCTGGTCGCCAAAGATGACGAAAAGATTCGTGAAAACCGCCGTTAACAATCATTGAGCTTTCTCTGTGTTTCCCGCAAGTTACACAGACTTTACTGCTAGCAACACAGTGTTTTACGACGATGAGGAGCTCCAGGTACGCGTCACTAAGTGGCTGAGATCACAGGCGGCAGAATTCTATGACACAGGAATTTCAAAGCTTGTCCACCGCTATGATAAGTGCCTGAATTTGAATGGTGATTATGTTGAAAAGTAGTATTTTAGTCCCTCTTTCACATGTATATAATAACATGTTTTTCTCGTACTTGGTTTTTTTATTTAATTCCAAAACGTTTCTTACTTTCTGAATCACCATCGTACCTTCCGATTTACTAGGTTAAAGAAGGACTATTGCAACAGATTCGTCACTCAAGTTTCATTAAAATTGTTAGTAGTAATAATCTCTTACATTTCTATCTTCAAACATTGCGAATGATTGCATAATGGAGAATGGAGATAGTTGGGGAGGGCGCAGTAAAAAAAAACAACATCAAATAAGTACAAGACTTATATTTAATGTGAGCCGACGTTTCGACCTACCTTATAGGACATCTTCAGGGCTATGAGAGAGAGAACAAACAGAACAAAAATTATATAAAAAACGTTACAGTAACAAGAATATAGTAACATGTAATGTAACTGGTGCCTATGACTATTTTTATTAATTTTCTTTTAGAAGGGCATATTAATGTAAATTAAAAAAATCCTTAAATTGAAAATTCGGACTTAAAAGGTTTTTATCGATTGTGAGCCGCCGATAAATCATTTTAAAATATCAATTGTCCCTCGTGTATGAATAACGAAGATCATATTCATGTAAGATCGATAGCCAACTCGTTAAAGCAATTCAATTGATTGACTAATTTTTTTTTTTTTTAAATTTATTTATTGATATTTACAACTGTATTACAATTATACAACAAGTAAATAGAATGCGTGTTACATAATGACATGAGAATGACAAGTAGGGAAACTACCCACTGGTAGTACTCAAATCAAAGTTCAATAAGAAGGTCACGTGGCCATCTTCATTTCAGACGCCTAAGAGGATTATCGGGAATTGAAGAGGAAGCTAGGTTTGAAACTAGAGGGGTTGAGTGGGAATGAAGTTTGCTATGAAAGGATAGATACCGGGTTCGGGCCAAATCAGCAACAAAAGGGACATTAAGGTCGTTATGGATGACTTTATTCTTAACAAAATAAGGAGCATTGAGGATTTTACGAAGGATTTTGGATTGTAGGGATTGGATACGAGAGGAATTCGATGGCTTAGTGGAGCCCCATAGCTCTACTCCGTAAGTCCAAATAGGTCGTATGTTTTTTGACTAATTTAGTTTCATTTTTCTATTCCTTTCTCCAACGTTCTATATAATAGCGCATTTTTCTTGACCAGATGTAACAATATTTTTTTGTTTTCCTTTTCAGAATTTTGTGCGAAGATGCTGAAGATTTCTTCAAGTCGTTCGTTAAAAAAATGATCGAGTACAGAACTAACTCAAACGTGACGAAAAATGACTTTATAAACTACATTATGAAGTTAAACCAAAAGTTGAAAGAAGAAAACAAACCAGGTATATAAACATTTTACTATTATTATAATTTATTTAAATTTATAACTAATATATACAGAAATAATTAATAGTTACCATTATGATAATTATAGTTTATATACAATAATTATAATTGTTAGAGAGGCAAATAGTTGACTGTAAGATATAATGGAGGATGGAGATAGTTATGGGGTGCAGTAAAAAAAAACACCAAATAAGTCAAGACTCAAATAATTATTATTGTTTTCAGTGTACACAAACCTAGAACTGACAGCACATTGCTTCACATTTTACGTAGACAGTGCCGAGACTTCATCGAACCAACTTGCGTTCTTCCTCCTTGATTTGGCGAACCATCCACAGGTACAGGACAAGTTGCGAAAAGAAATCTCTTCTATTTCGAAATGTCCGACAGATTTTGATTTTGAAAAAGCAAGCTCCATCAACTATTTGAATATGGTGATTAACGGTAAGTTCATCAAAATCAGAATCCATTATTATGTATTTAATGCTTCTAATCATCCGAAAACCCAATTTAACCGAAGACCAAGGTTAAATCATCCGGTAGAGTTGAATATTAAGTATGCATAGACGTATGTAATAAAAGTATGTAGTTTTATTGAACGTCTTGGAATGAAGAAGCAGTCTTGGACTGATGAGTCACTACAAATCTGTAGAGATGTGCTGTATTTGATCTTTTCATTGATGTGATTTTTGTTTTTAGTCATTTGTTTTACGATGCCTGAATTTACGAAACGTCGAATAGTTAGTTATTTTACTCCATTTTAGAGATTTGAGTCTTTGTTTTTTTTTTTAATTTTCCAATTCCATTCTCAATAAACTATCCTGTTTTACCTCATTATTCTTAGATTAATATGAAGTCTGCATCCGTCCAGCGCTGCCTTCGACCTGTCCTTCCTAATACATTGCAATCCTTCTCATCTTGCATATTGTTCAATCTTCTTCACGGCTACTGGTTTACCAATATCTGGTTGAGTTCTACTGTACCTCTCCCTCTACAAGTTGATGATCTCCATGAACAAGGGTTTCTCTTCTTCCATCGGATGCAAGGCAAAGATCCAGATTCCTATTTACAACCTTGCTTTGTGTCCTTTCATAGCGACACAAAATATAATTATATGTCATGCTTTTTTACTTAATTGGGGTTAATTTAAATGGGTGTTCACTTTCCATGAGGTGTTATCTATCCAGAGTAGATCTGAGAGATCTAATTCCCAAGGGTTTTCAATTTTGAACATAAGGAAGAATTCCTCTGGCAATACGGTTTCTAACAAGATCTTTATTTTTTTTATTTATTAATTTTTAAATATTGACCATCTTGATGTTATTTTATCTTTCAGAAAGCTTGAGGCTACATACCCAAGCTAACTGGCTCTCCCGCTGTTGCACCCAGGACACCACCATCGGGAACGCTCCGATACCCAAAGGAACCAAAGTCTTCATTCCGGTTGGAACCTTCCACCACGACCCTGATTACTTCCCCAATCCTGAAAAATTCGATCCTGAACGATTTTCCGAAGAAAACAAGGATTCCATTCCTAAATTCACCTTTCTCCCTTTCGGAGAAGGACCTAGGATATGTGTCGGTATGTTATGCATTGAATATATACTCAATCATATTTACTATTCATAAATATAATATCTAAGATAGTAAAACTTTATCGAATAAGTATTTCCTAATTAAAATTTGGTCTATTTCTGAATCAAAAAACCTAACATTTGTTGCTGATATTTTAAATTTATAGGAGTTAAATGGGAAATCGTAATTTTAGAAATTTAAAAAACCTGTAAAACTAAAACCCATGAAGGGCCTTGGATTGGCTACTATTCGTTGGTGATGTGTCGAACATCCTGATCCGTATCCGAATCCTCGGATATCCGAGGGAAAAGAAAGATCCGTATCCATGACTTTTTTGGCGGATCTTTACCTCATTAATTTTCAATACATAGATGAAATTTTAAATAGGGTTATTTTATATTCACTGTAAAACTCTTAGGTAAGTGTTAGTAATCCTATAAACAGCAACTGTTGTTCTGACAAACGTCGAAATGATAAAAAATTCAGTCCTCCATTCAAATAACCGATCAGCTGATCTTAGTTTGTATGGAAAAACGAAATTTCGTTTTTGATGTTCGACCAGAACAAAAGTTGCTGTTTATAGTGGTACTAACACGTACCTAAGTGGTTTTCAGTAAATTTAAAATAATCCTGAATAAATTTTATTAGGTAGCAGTGAAAAACTCTTGACATTTAACATTTATTAGTATGCTATGGGACGAAAAGAAGATTAAAAACAGAGGATCGGTGGACTAGCTGGATCTAACAGCGTAAAGGAATTGGAGGATGAAGAAGTTATCTTTCTTGAAGACATTTAAAGAAACCTGAAGACGTATTTAAAGTGACGGAGATGGTAAAAATAAACAGAATCAAACGCTGTTTGTTGTGCGAGTAAGATGCAATACAGAACATATATCATATATCTATTATGGCGAATGTTTCTATTAAGATCTACGAATCACAGTAAGCTGCAAGTATATACTATTCATTATTAACAAAGATAGTTTGGCAATTGATCCCATTATATTATTGATATTAGGGGTATACGACAAAAAGTCTGCATTCGCGAGGAAGTATTAACAGTGCACATAATCATAACTCAGGCGACTTCCTTGTACGTCTTTAATCTACAAATGAGTAAACCCAAAAGTGACTCTCAATCTATAATTAATGACTTGAAATTAGGTGGCTCAAAGAAAATGCGGTGTTGCCAAATCGATCTACACTAGCGTACCAAGGATAAAAACCAAATATCTGAAACCGGGAGAACTAGGCAGCATTGCCAGTACAATTATTGTCAAATAGTGGCAGTTTTGAGTAAAACCACGCCCACATTCTCGCTACAATCGACAACACCGCATTTTCTTTGAGTCGCCTAATGTCATGTCGTCGACTATAATATTAGTCACCCTAATTTTATAACATCAAGTATTTTTAATCTAAAAATATTTAAGTTTTCGATTTTTATTAGTTGGAGAATGCTTCTAAACAATTGAAAGATAATAGATATAATTACCAAAAAAAACTAGTAAAAATTAATTAAGATTTTTACTAGTTAGGATATCGAAAACTTCCTGATGATAATCTCAGTTGCAATACTTAATTTCTTTACCAGGCAAAAAGAAATAAAAACATCGAATGATGGTTTATACATCTCCCATGATATTTGTGGATCAGTAAAGGCAGTTTAGAGTTTCAAGTCTTTTTCTTGTACCGAGTATTGTACGTAACGCCATATTTTAAAGAATAAAACTTCATAATACTATATAATAAATACTATTTTAATGTGATAATTTTCATTCATTTCACAGGTTACAAATTAGCTTTACTTCAGATAAGGATGGCAGTGATATTCCTCATCCTCAACTTCACCATTCTTCCATCGAACGAAGAAGGGAAGGAAGAGATCGTCTTGGAAAACGCGCCCTTACCGACCCCTGGGCCTGGTTCCAAACTCAAGTTCAAACCAATAAATGCTTAATGCATTGATAAACAACCGACAAGCATTAATAATTATTGTTGAATAATTTGTTTATTATAAATGCATATTTTGATTATTACTAGCTTGAGACCTTGATTAGAAATGCATAACATTAAATATTTAGATTTCAGTATGCCTATCATTGTTACCAATGTTATGAAAATATTATTTTACAAATAATATATATTTTTTTTACAATAAATCAGAAGATTGTATCATTATGGCCCTGATAACTAAACAGTTACATTACAATTGAAGCTGCAAGAAGGACGACCTTTAAGATGGGATTCGAAATTCCGCCCAACTTTGAGCGGCTTGATGGAATACTCCTCGATTAATGTTTTCTGAAATATCCTGATGGTTTTCATTTCTTTCCTTTACAGCTCAGTATTCCCCACCATCCAAAAATAAACCTTGTTATCAAAAACCCTTACCCTACCTTCCTGAATACTGCGCCCATCGCGTCATTTTTTCGAGCCTGCAGAAAGAATTGTACAACCACAAATATTTAATTATAAGTAAAACTAAAAAGTTATTAAAATCAGGTATAAACCTACGGCTTGTGTGGAAGCAACTATTGTTTCTACTGTTCTTTGAGTGTGGAAACATCATATATATATAAACTCCCCGTCAAAAGTATTGCAACACCCATAATTCTCGAGATTTTCTTGGTTTCGACCTGAATCCATGCTTTGTTTATATTTACAGTAATATTATTTACTACATGAGATACATTAGGGATTATGCACATCATTCTTATTCACTGTTTACCGACAAGCGATGGGATTTTGGATTATTCATTTCAAATTTCCTTTCAGTCCAAGTTTATCTTTCGTGTTTCTCAAGTCTGTTTCCTCATTTCTCTTTAGTCTGGTTGAAACAATTAATTTTATCCACAATGAATCGTTTAAGCCGCGGTGATTTGGTCAGAATCATCACTCTCTCTGAAGAAGGCAAATCATTGCGTTACATCGCTAATCGCCTTGGGATTCACTATTCTTCCGCTTCAGGGACCATAAGAAGGTACAGGGAGACTGGTAGTCAATCGAGGCGACCAACGTCAGGGCGGCTCAAGATTTCTAATCCCATAGATGGCCGCGTCATTAAAATGCAAGCTCTTCGGAAGCGTAATTCTACAGCTTCTTCCATTAAAAACTTGATCGCTGGTGTTTGAGGGATATCAATCTCGGATTTAACGCTCATTAGAAGACTGAGTGAGTCAAACCTCAGCTCAAGAAGGCTACTGAAAGGTCCTCCTCTCACCGCAGAACACCGCGTAAAGAGATTGAGATTTGCAAGACAACACCAATCTTGGACTGTGGAGGAGTGGAAAAAAGTTGTATTCACTGATGACACGAGAGTGGCCCTTAACAGACAATATGGACGTAAAAAAGTTTGGAGAAGGCCTGGAGAACGGTTTAGTCAATATTTTAGGAGGCACGTACCGAGTTAGTGCCAATCCAAGGAGGGGCCTTGAATGCTTTGAGGTATGTAGAAATGATTTTTCAAGATCATGTAGTGCCTTTTATGGCGTTCATAGGCTCTGAATCTTTGCTCATGCATGATAATGCCCGCCCTCACAAGGCAAGATGTGTTTCTGAGTACCTGAACACCACAAATATCCACACCATTGATTGGCCAGCAAGATGTACTGACCTTAACCCAATCGAGCACGTTTGGAATTATCTCAAAAGAAAGGTTCGGTCACGAGATTCACCTCCTACTACCCTTGAAATGCTAAAGGCAGCTGTATTGTAGGAGTGGGACAATATACCCCAAGATTTTCTTCAAAACCTTTTTACAAGTACGCCAAGACGAGTGGAAGCAGTCATTCAAGCCAGAGGGGGCAATACGTCTTTTTAAATGTAAATTAAAAATTTAAATTGTGATTTATAAGTTAAAATTGTCAGAAATTAAAAGTTTAGAAAGTAAGTTTTCTAACTTTTTTGTTTATTGGAAGAGATATTGTTATTTATTTTAATAAAACTTGTTTACGTCCAGTTTAAAAATGCTTAATACAGACTTCAGAACCTTTCTTTATTATGAAAAGACAGACGTTTTTGTAAAATTCAAATATTTCAAAGTGTTGCGATACTTTTGACGGGGAGTGTATATATGTATATATATATATAACTTAAGTACTTTGGCTCGCGAAACATAAAAAAAAAGAGTAAATTGGGAAAGAAACTACACACTAGCAAGCTGGTAAAACACTGACTTTATTTATCAAGTAATCCTTCTTATATACTATCTGGGAGTTGTTTACACTCTTAGTAGGATTAAGCTCCACTATTACCAGGGCCTAACCCTTAACTCCCCCCCTCCAGTTTCCAGACACCTTTTGGAAACTAAAAGAAGTGACTAGGCTGGACAATTAGTAGAGCTCGCTCCTGTACAACTTACAGCTCCCAGACACAAATAATTACAGTCAATAAGGAAATAACAAAGCAAAAAAAAAAACTGTAGCATCCTGCAATGAAGAAAAATAACCACATACAATAAGACTATTTAAAAAACAATCATTGTCTTTACACACAAAAAATACTGCGGTTGACACACAAAACTGAATATATACAATTAACATGGTGACATCTTAATCTGACATGACGGACTTATATAGAGAAAAGATAAAAAAAAAATTTTTTAGACACCTCTTGGTTTGTTACAAGTTTCCCGTTTGCACAGGCGAAGGCACCCCAGATCCCAAAGGAAACTTTAACTGCTCAATATGAACGGTTCGTCGTCTTCTTGGGTCTCCAACGCTCTCGATGGTGACTACGTTGTGTTCTCTCAAGACAACGACACGGAATGGCCCCTCGTATCTCCGCGGTTCTTTACTCCTATTGGACCCAATTCGCCGGTATACAATCATGCCAAGTTTCAACGCCCCCGTGCAGTCTCGTAACCTCGCGTTCTCCCTCGTCACCCTGGTCCGTTTTTCCTTCCAGATTTTTCTCCGCACCTTCTCCCAAGCCCCGCGAATTTGCACGTGGTTCGCCACAATATCGCGAGCAACCGTATCGTCCCCGATTGTCTCGCCAAAATCCCTACTAGGCCCCCGAACTCCGAACAGCACCTCAAACGGAGAAAACCCTGTTACGGAATGAATCGAGTGGTTATATGCCGCAACCGCTTTCCGCATCGCTACATCTGGAGTCAGCCCTTGGTCGACGTGATAAACTCTGAGATGATCGCTGAGTGTACCATGCAAACGTTCCACTCCTCCCCTACCCTTCGGGTGTCCCGGAGTGTTGAAGTGCCACGTGACCTCTAACTTACGCATTTCTTCACTCACCACCGCATTGTCGAATTCCCTCCCCTTATCCGACGTTATGCTATCCGGTACCCCGTAAAACATGAACCATGTCCGGAGAGCTGCCAACACGGACTCTGCTACTTTAGACGTGATCAGGTGAGCCGTGGCGATTTTACTGAACACATCGATGACCGTTAACCACGTAAACCCCCGCCAGGTGAACGTGTCAACTTGCAGGTCCCGGAGCGGCCGATCGCCCGTTGGTGTTGCCTCTTGTATGGCTCGCGGTGGGTGACGGTCGTATTTCGTAGTCATGCAGACTTCGCATGCCCCTATGACTTCTTGGATCGTTTTCCGCATCCCTGACCAATAATACCTTCTCCTGAGCGCCTGTAACGTCTCATTGACTCCGCGGTGATTGGTCTTGCCTTGGTGATACGCCCCTGTTAGCTCTTTCTGGCGCTCAACATCCCTAATGGTTTCCACCATGACCTTGCACCGAATGAAGACGCGGTCCGGAATCTGGTCCGTCCTCCACACTTGCTTGATCTTTTCCCAAATTGCGGCGTTCCCCACATATAGGTGGTGTGTGCGACCTGGTTTCGACGCGTCCTTCAGGGCCTTACAGACTAGATCCAACCTGATCCCTGGTTGTGACGAAACGACGTTGACCCGCGATCTTCCGTAACGGGAGTATTCTATGGACAGCATGCCCGAAGTCTTCGTCCTCCAGATGATCTGGCGCGGTTTATCATTGACAATCTCGTCAATTTCTTCCAAATCTTCTGGTCTCTCGTCTGTAGACCCGTCACTGGCTGAGGACACCTCTTCCCTTTCCGCCGCTGCGGTATTCTGTTCTCCTTCGCCTCCTGGTGACCAGTCCTGAAGAAATTGGCGGATGTTTTGCGATGGCCCCGCAGTGTCCTCCTCTAGGGCATTTACCATCAGTGCCCGGGATAACCAGTCAGCGACGACATTCTCTTTGCCGGGCTTGTAGACGACGTCCATCGAATACTGGTTGAGCCTCTCTTTCCAGCGTGACACTCGCGCCGACGATTCTTTCAATTGTCCCACCCATTGCAGCGGTCTGTGATCAGTTTGTACCCGAAATCTCCTACCGAACAGGTATGGTCGGAAATGATCAACCGCCCAGACGATGCCTAGCAGTTCCCGCTCCAATGCGCTATATCTTGCCTCCGCATCCGATAACCGCCTACTAGCATATGCAATGGGCCGCTCCCCGCATGTACTGTCTTGGGACAACACCGCACCCAAGGCAAATTCACTGGCATCTGTGGTTACCGTGAACTGTTTGGTGAAGTCGGGAAATGCCAACACGGGTTCTCCCTTGAGGTGTTCCATACAACGCCGTATATTGTCCTCCATACTGGGTGTGACAATCATCCTTGCTCCCTTCTTCAGTAGGTTGTTAATGGGAACCAAACATCGGGCCATGTCTGGTACAAACCTCCGGTAATAGTTCAGCGCTCCCAGCAGTCTCCTGATACCCTTTACATCGCGGGGGATTGCCATCTTGGTAATTGCCTCCACTTTGGACTTATCCGGTTTCACCCCGTCCCTCGACACGGTGTGACCCAAAAAATTTATTTCCGCCCTACCCAAAGTGGACTTCTCCGGAGACAATTTTAACCCGAACTCCCGAACCCTCTCAAATACCTGCCTCAGGTGTCGTTCATGCTCCTCCTCTGATCTACTGAACACCAGGAGATCATCCATGTAAACCTGGCAGATCCCTTCATCGATACCCCTGAGGAATTCGTCCATTAAGCGTTGGAACGTAAGGGGGGCATTCTTCAACCCAAACGGCATCCTGGTGAACTCATAGTGTCCCCGTTCGAATGTGAAGGCCGTTTTCTCCTGATCACGAGGATGAAGGCGGATTTGGTGATATCCAGCCTTCAAATCCAGAGTACTGAAAACTGTGGCTCCGCTGAGTCTGTCCATGATGTCGTCAAAACGCGGAATCGGGTACGCTTCATCTTTGGTATTATCATTCAATTGACGAAAGTCAACAACCACCCTGTATTTCTCCTGCCCCGTCGGAGCCTTCTTTTTGACCGCCCACAGGGGGCTATTGTACGGGGATGAACTATTGATGATGATTCCCTGCCTACGTAATTCCTCCAACTCCTCCCGAATATGTTGTCGTAACGCTTGAGGATAGCGCCTCTCTTTCACGTAGGTAACTTTTTCCTGTTTTAACGGGATTTCATGTACAGTTTTACCCGTAACTCCTAATACTTCCCCTTCCTGAAAAAAAATGTCGCGGAACTCATGCAATAAATTTGCTCTCCACTCTACCCCCCTACTTACGGCCCCTACTCGCGCGCCCCTAACTACCCGATGACATGCGAATGACCTACCGGCTAATCTCACGAACCACTTGCCCTGCATATTTTTTACCTCCACGCCCACTTTTTGTAAAAGATCACACCCAACTATGACCTGGTATTCCCTGGGCATACTCTCTACCACATGCACCCGCAACTGCGCCCCTGTTTTACCCCACTCGTCCAACCCAATGGTTGTCTCGCCCATTACTTTACACGGCCCCCCCAAAGTAATTAAATTGCAATCGCATTCCTGAATCTGAAGTGCCTTCCCCCTAACACATAGACTCTCTATCGCTATTTTCGACAACAGGGTGCTCGAGCTCCCTGTGTCCACAAGGCACTTCACTCCACACTTAGTTTTGATAATAGGCAACCAATTCTTAAGCTTACCTTCTACATTGTTGATGGTGAAAGCTCGGTCGCCACTCTCGACGCACCCTCCTCATACTGACGTCTGCTTTCGTCTCACCGTCAGCACCTGGCGCCGTCCTTGATCCTGAGCTGCTTTCCTCTGCCGGTTCCGGCCGCTACTCCAGCTACCCTCGCCGCCACTGCTCCCCAGCTCCTCCTCCGTCTCTGACGATCCAGATCCACTGGTCGAGTCCCTGGAAGCCTCACCTCGCCTGGCCGAGTATCTTCTTTTTCGCATCTCCTGCGCATTTATTTCCATCGGCTCTCCGTGGTATGCATCTTTCCTGCGGAACATGTATGGGCATTGCCTGGCTAGGTGCCCTTCCATTCCACACTCGTAACATCTGGTGCGAGGGCATTGTGCTACCAGATGTCCCGCCTTGCCACATTCATGGCACTTCCTTTCCTCCTTTCTAACGTTCTTCTTATCTATGAACGGCCTTCTGTCTCTGGGTAGCGTTTCTCTTCTACCCCCTTCTCCATCTCTCTTCTTCCCTGGGTCTTGTCTTCCCCTATACTTCCTTACTTCATTTCTGCGGTAGGATACTCTACTCCACCCTGGTTCAAAAACCTCCCGTTCCTCCTCATCACGAGCACTTGCATCTACCATTTCCTGGGCCCACTCCACGAACGCCTTATCCCTAGGAAGCCCATCCTTCTTGCCAGTATCCCTGGCCAGCTGTACCTTGAGCACCGTGGTCATAAAGAGCATCCAGGCTTCAACAGAGCTCGTGTCCATTACCTCTCGCAGCTTCTCATTGATCTTATTCAACCTTGCGAGGAGTCCTGCAGCGTACTGACCATTCGACTGATTGGCCCTCTTGGTCTCCCGAAACAGCTGGAGCATGTCTTCTTCCGGGGCCCATCGCCCCCCTCCATAAGCCTTTTTCAGCCTTTCCTTGATAACTGGCCAAGTAGTATCCTCGTCGGCTTGAATCAGGTTCAGAACGCTCCTCCTTACTCGACGTGCCAGGGCGACTCGTAATCTCTGCGCGTCTGCTCCTTCCAACAGATCAGCTGCCACCTGTGACTGAATACTGGCCATGATACCATCTCCGCCCTTAATAAAGTGGTTAAGTTCACCCACATCACCGTTGAACCTTTCCAGGTCCGATATCTCTCTCCTGATATCTTGTGCATTGGCCTTTTTTATTTTCATCCTCTCTAGCTCATTTGTCTCCTGTGCGATCCTGTTCGCTTCTTGAGCTGCTAAGTCTGCTCTCGCCATTGCTAGTGTGGTAGATGGATATGGAGGAAACTCTGGATTCACCTGTTCTGGCTGCGGTGGCTCTAAAGTTAACGTTGCCGGCCTGAGAATGTTTTGTCCTTGTTGTTCATTCATATTGAACCTGTTTTCCCGGTTTCTTGAGAAGAAAGTGACAAAACAACAGAAATAACAAAACAAAAAAAAAATTAAAGTACTTCACGAAACAAACAAAAAAAAAAATTATTCTTGTGACTTCCAATAATTTTCCCGGGTTTCGGCACCACTTAAGTACTTTGGCTCGCGAAACATAAAAAAAAAGAGTAAATTGGGAAAGAAACTACACACTAGCAAGCTGGTAAAACACTGACTTTATTTATCAAGTAATCCTTCTTATATACTATCTGGGAGTTGTTTACACTCTTAGTAGGATTAAGCTCCACTATTACCAGGGCCTAACCCTTAACTTATATATATATATATATTTTTTTTTTTTTTTTTTTTTTGGTAGTACGATCTGCCATATGAAGGGCAATAGTGATCTCCGACATATACATATCATCAGACATATATACATATTTCTACACTGTCCCAAAAATCTCCGAACCCAGCTCCACTCTCGTGTGTAGAGAAAAGCGGGACCACAGGGGATCGATCCTAGCGCTTCTTTCCCAACCCCGTCACTTTTGAGACCAGTGGTGACTGAATAAAATCGCTAGAGCATCAGACCCTCGTCATTTATCAAATTTGACGTTGGATAATTAACTTATTCTCTAAGAATTTAGATAGTAAGTCAATTTTTAACCAGCCGGCCTCTAAACCATTGTCTTTTTAATCTTCTTACAGATTCACCGAGAGACAAAGAGTTGAATACTGAATTCAAAAGTTTAAAAGTTTAAATTGCTTTAAAACATATGATTGGTTTTGTAATTTTGAATTAATAAAGACAATTTTAATTTTAAGAAAACTAAGCAATAGGAAAATAAAACACAGTTTTGCAATAATATTTGCATAGGTATTAAAACATGCCATAAACCAAATTTCGAACCTCAAGGCTCATACTCAAAGTAACTGAGGTTACTTGAGTAAGTCCTCAGGTTAAAGTTCTATAAAGTGAAAACTTATCTATGAATCCATTAAAATACGCGTATAAAAATTAAAAAATGATCCACATTCCCAAGATGATCGATAGAATGAAGAATGTATATTTGATTCATAGTACTCTCATGAATGAGCTATCTTATAAATAGTCGACTTGACTTTAAATCATATGTTGATACGGAAAGCGATACCTTAAATTTTAGTAAAAATTTATCTTTCGGTTTATTTACATAATCATCATTGGTATATGATATGGCATATAAAGCATCAGGTAAGAAATATTTTTGATTACACACTTCACAGATGTTACGTAGTTATACCTAGATACAACAGGATTCAATGAGATGTATCACTTGTATCAATCAAAACTTGTTTTCTTCCGGTAGACATTTTGGTTACTAGTAGTCTTCATCAAGACCTGATCCTTATATCGATGTATCGGTTGGCATCTTGCAGTTCTTCCTGGGACTATTTTAAATAAAATTGCTTCCAATACTTATCTACATACATCCAATACATATAATCACTGTTATAACAAACTGAAGTCTCGATTTAGTTTTCTAGTTATCGTCTGTGGAGCTTCATATTTGGAGACATAAATAGTATTCGCTTGTACAAAGGATGTAGTAAATTATTTTCTGCATTACTGCCTTCTATATGTTTTAATGAAACATCTCTAGAAGGCTAACCTGTATCTTCATGCTAGGTATCCTGCATTTTTCTGATTATTGGTCTTTCATCTCCGTGTTTGGCGAAGAAGACATCAATCGAGTTTCACTAGTCAATAAACTTTTACACCGTAATGAATGCAATCTGCTTCATCCATAACTAGAATTCTATTGTCAATATCCTCAAATGATAAGCTAAGGTATTTATTGATATTTTATGTTACACGATACTGAAAATTACTACTAAACTTAGTCAGTTGCTTACTAAATTATTGAAACAGTACACCTGCTTTTCCATCGCATGTTGTATCCAAATTCTGAACTGAATAGAGCTGTCAGCCACTAGAGAGGGAAAAAATGTTAAAAGACAAATGCTATTTTTCTGTTTATAAAGAGATCAAACCGTAATAGTCATTAGAACATTTCTTTTGCTTTTTAATAAAAATTACTGTCATAAAACTGATTATAGTTTGTTTATGTTTCTTTTCAAAACCTTGTTACAACTTTTCTTTTTCCAACCACGTAAACTTATTAAGATGTGGATTTTGTAGTGATGATTAATTTAGGTTGATAACATCTGGGTAATTCATTTGGTACATTGCAATCAACATGCTTCACGGAAAAAGAGGAAATAAGTGGCATTCAGAAGAGTATATGCTCCACATAATCGGACGAACAAAGAAGTAATAATTGAGGTAAGAAATTGAATTATCTATTTATTCGCTTGATATCCACATTCCAAGAATAATGCATTGCAAATGACACCACTGAACTACATAAAAAGTAGCTATCACGTCTCAATATCTTACAATTTAATCTTTATGCCTATCCCGATTGAAAAAAAAATAATAAAGTACTTTGTAAAAAATTTAATATTAATAATATACACAGATTACAGATATTTATAGTCAATACATTACATGGTGGAACTCCAAGATGCCGGAAGTCAATACTTCCATGGACTTGGGCCTCACGCCATCAGAGGAAATGGTTATGTTGGATCAGAAGTACGACTTCTTAAAACTGATCGGTAAGTAATTTAGTTATATTAGAAAATAATTGGGTAATATATTAATATAATATATAATATTTATATAATACAAGCTTTTTCCCGCAACTTCATCCGAGGATATTTTAAATAGAAATCTATGTTGAGTTCAAACGGCGAGTGAATTTTGAATTCTATAAATGAACTCCACATTATAAACAACTAGCTTATGCCCGCGGCTTCGCACGCGTGGAATTTGGTCTACCACGTAAAGTTTCGTTAAAGATCATTTTAAATAAATAATTTAATTTTTTTTTTTAAATGTAAGTTACTCAAACATTTCAGATGTCTAACTTCAAAACTGACGGATTCTATACAACCTTTGAACTCCTATTATATTAAAGGGAAAACCCTTGGTGTGGTATTATCCAAATTTCTTTCTTAAGCTATACACAGAACCTAACTACAAATTTCAAGATGCTAAGTTCCTGATTTACCTTTAATTATGTACTATAACGGGAGGGGCACATAGATCATGGATAGGGTATCAAAACAAATAGTTTCACTCATGTTCTTTCTGTTATTTTGACAACAATTATCATGTGATTGGCCTTTATTTATGTACAATAATGGATTCTCCACAGTACCTAAAATACTGTCGGGGGGGGGGCACGTGCCCCCTTGCACCCTCCGCATCCGCGCTTGCTATAGCCTATGTGTTATTCTGATGTATAACCTATATTACTGTAAAGTTTCATCCAAATCCGTCCAGTAGTTTTTGCGTGAAAGAGAGACAAACATTCACATTTATAATATTAGTAAGATGACTTAGAGTATTTGTGAATTGAGCCAGACTATCAATGCTTATCCCTTTGTTAATAGATTTTAATAAACTGTCCTGTTATATATTAATTGGCATAATTACGGAACTATCGATAAGTTTTCTATTGAAATCCACCTCATAACATCAAAAACTGTAATCTAGGATTTTATTTTTCAAAATCATGAATACAATTATTATTATGTTAAAATATAAAGCCGGCTTACTAAATTCATCCCTCTCTCCCTCCCTCGCTCTAAGTTATGGAGTTACCGAGTTGGTTAAGTACCGCTTATCCTATTTCTGAAAATATTTTTTTCACTGAAACTGATTTATCAGTCATTCTGTTGCCACCAGCAGCATCTTGTGACATGGCTCAAAACTAAACGAGAGGTGATAGCAACTTACCTCCTTTTCAACGCTATTGGACTTGGAACATAGAAACGTTTCAGATAAAAAAAAACTTTCGGCAATTTAATATAATAATAAACTCATATTGGACTGTATAGCAAGTATAGATACAATATAAACAATTCCAATAGCAATCTCTATGTAGTGTATTTGATTGTATTGATAGAGTTGATTTCGTAAATGGCCTCTATATTGTTGAATTACGCCACCCTGTTTACCTCTCATCCATAATATGTAATTTAGCATTGTAGCAACTAAGCATGCTAAATCATATAGTGAATACCCCTACATAATTATTTATTTTGTAATTGTTAAATTATGTTGTTTACATAGGAGAAGGCGCCACTGGTAAAGTTTTTCTCGTCAACCACTATGATGGAACAAATAATATCCAAATGGCGTGCAAGATCATTCACACCCAACATGCTCCCAAAGAGGTTGTTGCCAAGTTCCTCCCAAGAGAACTGGACATCCTTCAGAAATTGGACCATCCCAATATCATCCATATTTTTTGTATTTTCAAAGGTGTCCATGGAGATAAGTTTTTAATATTCATGAGGTCATAGCTATTACTGATTTTAATTTTAAGATGTGTAATATCAATTTTCATCGACTTTGATCTGATTTTAGGGTAGCCGAGTTGGGTGATTTTCTCGATTACGTCCTAGGAAATGGCGAAGTACCGGAAACAGTGATGAAGTGTTGGACTTTCCAATTAGTTTTAGCACTGGAATATCTCCATACTCTGGAAATCGCTCACAGAGACCTGAAGTGTGAAAATATTTTGATAACTAAAAACTACAACATCAAATTAGCGGATTTCGGTTTCTCTAGGTTCATGGTGGACACAACTGGAAGAAGCGTACGTTTATCTGTAACTTTTTTATTAGGCCTCCGAAATCTACTTCTGTGTAATGTTCTAAAACACTAATTCACAAAATACATAATTAAAGTATTTTTCTTTCACACCATTATCAAGTACCAAAACAAGCTGTTATAAAAGCACTCATGTATACGCATATCTTTATTTCAGATTACATATTTTTAATATTGTTGAATACCGTTCTTAAAAGTAAAGTCCAATGCTTCCAACTACTTTGGCCTATCTTTTTGCCATTAACTAACTTGCATACTCGTTAAAATTCCTTCTTTTTTTGTGACTAACAACTCTTCACATCCAAGTTTTACGTCATCGTAATTATCAAAGATCTGACATATTAAGAAATGTTCCATCGTTCTAAACAACTGGTGACGCAATTACTGGGCCATACACAGTATGAAGCTAAATGTTGTAGTTCTGATATGTTTCCTTCGTCAAACGGGAACAGGGCATTTTCGTGTTGAAGTGTCTTGGTTTCTGTTGACTCAAAACTGGAAAAAAAACTGTCCAGCTGTTCACTGTAAAGGTTTGTGTCCTCTGCCCGACCATCAAGGATAAACAATGGACCATATTTTCTGTGTCCATCGGCACGGCTCATATTACCAATGTTGAGAAGCCTGAACTTAAGTGCAGTAGTATTTCGATGCACTATCCTTTTATGACACAAATTTCTTTTAAAATGTAATAAAAATCCAACTCAAATAACTAGAAATTACAATACTAGTCAAAGAATACATTGACATAAATGATAAGGACAAAAATATTTTTGTAGATTTAAATGTTAGAGCTGTATTCAATTTAGCTATTCATGTTCAAGGACAACTGTAACGATATAATAGTACTCGAATACAAAACACGAGTTTTAAAGAAAACGTCTAAATATCTTGTTAGCAACGAGTAACTTATTTAATCGTTTACATATGTATATAAATATATATATGTATATATATATACTAGCTTATGCCCGCGGCTTCGCTCGCGTGGAATTCGGCCTGCCATTCCATAATTTCAGATGTCTAACTTCAAAACTGACGGATTCTCTACAAGCTTTGAACCCCCATTATATTAAAATGGAAACCCTTGGGGTGGAATTATCCAAATTTCTTTATTAAACTATACAAAGAACCTATCTACAAATTTCAAGAGGCTAAGTTCGTGATTTGTCTTTAATTATGTACTATAACGGGGGGGGGGGGAGGCATGCCCACGTGACCCCACATAAATCTGCCCTTGATGTAGCCTATGATGTATAACCTATTTTATTCAATAAGTTTGATCCAAATCCGTTCAGTAGTTTTTGCGTGAATGAGTAACAAACATTAGCATTTATAATATTAGTAGGATATCAAAACAAATATTTTCACTCCTGTCCTTTCTGTTATTTTAACCACAATTATCTTGTGATTTTCCTTTATTTATGTACTATAATGGGTCCTCCACAGTACCTAAAAAACTGTCGGCGGGGGGGGGGGGGGCACGTGCCCCCTCCCCCCTAAATCCGCGCTTGCTATAGCCTATGTGTTATTCTGCTGTATAACCTATATTACTGTAATGTTTCATCCAAATCCATTCAGTAGTTTTTGCGTGAAAGTGAGACAAACATACAAACTTTCACATTTATAATATTAGTAAGTATATATATATATATATATATATAAATTATTCAATTATCAGAGCAATTTTCTTTATCTTTCAGGCACTCAGTTCAACATACTGCGGGTCTTTACCCTATTCCGCTCCTGAGATTTTAAGAGCCAGGCCTTATGATCCCAAAGGTTCGGACATGTGGGCTTTAGGAATCGTGGTTTTCGTAGGACTTAACAAATCTATGCCTTTCCCAGACTTACCTCCTAAAAGACTCTACAAATTGCAAAAGAAGAAATCCTATAAGTTCAGAATAAAGGTTATGCCACATCTAACCCAGGACTGCATAGACTTTGTCAAGGCACTTCTGGAACCCGAGTTCAAGAAGAGGTTCACCATAAATGATGCATTAATGCACCCGTGGTTTATGGAAAATGGTGAGCGGCTGAAGCGTAACCAAAACGAGGAACGAGCCCTCGAATACGCCAAAAGGAACAAGAAGTCATTCTGGACTCAGATGATCTCAGGGGATATTGTCATAGAGGATATTCCTGTGACTGCATTGAAAGCACCTAAATCATCGCAGGAATTCTCAGTGAGGAAACCACACCAATCTACATTGAATGCTTTGCGACATGCCAGTTACTTTGGACGAAATACCTCCGTGAGTTCCGAGACCTCAATAGGGAAAACAGAATTAGAAGAAGGTGTAGCAAACATTTCTGTTTAAAAACTTAAGCTACATTTATATTCCTACATCTATGACGCACATTCCTTGGAAAACTTAGTGAAGAATAGATGGGAGGATTATTTCATGTCTGTTTATTTACTGGCATTAAAGCAAACTGATATAAATAGAATGACAGAATTAATCAGGCAGAAGAATATCCAACAATCACTGTCGGTAGTCATTTTATGAAATAACCCCTCATGAAATCATAGTTCTAACATAAATAAATGATCCCACTTATACTTCTCGAAGTTTGCCAACGGATAATGTAACGTAACCATATTATAAATGAATATATTTCTACTTGGCATAATATAATATCATTTATCTCTTTTTTTTTATTTCTCAGATGTTTCGCAAGTAAAGGAGGGGGAAGAAACAGTTGTTCCAAGTGAGCTAAGCCGTAAGATCTTTGGTTTTATATATATTTTTTTAATAGATAATATGTGATAACTAGAAAATAATTAGTCATTAATAATTGTATGACTTCTTGAAGAGGTTATGTAGGTAACGTATGATATATTGAAACAGGTACAATGTGCAATCACAAGTATGTAAAACACTTCGAAGGGAGCGGTGTGACTCAGTGGTAGAGCACTGAGTTGCCATGCCGGAAATCCTAGTTCAAATCCCGCTGCGGGCAAGACATTTATTTAGTCTGTTTATAGCCGGAATTGGATCATATAGGACCTATGAGCTCACCCAGCCTCTATAAAACATTATAAAAATAGGGTACCCGAAATAAGGGGGGGGGAGGAATCTGGCGGTTGAGCGTGACCTAGGACAAGTCACCTCCTTGCAGAACCGTTGTCCATGAAACAATACAGTCTCTACCATGTACTGAACCCCAGACCCGTTCACGGGTTGTATTGGTACAGGTTTTTATATCTCTACTTAGCACCATATAATATGATTTATCTCTTTTTTTTTCTATTTCTCAGATGTTTCGGAAGTAAAGGAGGGTGAAGGAACAGTTGTTCGAAGTGAGCTAAGCCGTAAGATTCTTGGTTTTATATATATTTTTTTCTTTTAATAGATAATATGTGCATTACTATAAAATCTTTAGTCATTAATACATTTTGTATGACTTCTTGGAGAGGTCTGTAGGTAAGGTATGGTATATTGAAACAGGTTCAGTGTGCAATCACAAGTATATAAAACACTCTGTTATTTTATTGATTATTCTATATAATTGTTTATAAGACTGTGTGTTTCAATTTATTTTTCATCAATATTTTATTTTGATACAAAACACAATGTTGGCAAAAGTATGGAAGTATAATAATAAGATTTATTATTTATCTTATTAATAATAAGATCCCGACATTGAAAAAGGAAACAATAAACCTTATAAAAATTTTAATTTCTGAAACATCGAGGTAAAGTTAGACGTTAGCTAAGTTGTAGATAAAATCGATGATATATGTAACTCTATGGTAAAATATAAAAATCCAACTAAATTTAAGACAATAAAAAATCCAAATAAACCAATACAAATAAAAAGATAACTGAAACAAAATTTATTAGAACTATTATACTCGTATATTTAAAACTTGTCAAAGTAAAAAATCGTAGCAAACCCTTAAGAACGAATCTTCTATTCCACTTCAGGGATTCAACTTCACGATATAATTACGCAAATTTATTTCAAATTACCTTCTTTATTTGAAAAACTATATACACATAACATAACAAGCACCATATAATTTTTTATATAAATATTCTAATTCATGATATCTCAGTGTAGATCCAAAAAGCTGTATCATCTAGCAGTCAACTTGAAAAAAAAAAACTAAAAAACATTTGCTTGTTCCCACAGGAGAGAAACCCATTACAAATGAAAGTGTGTCAGTTATTGAACAATGAAATAGTTACGTTGAAGTTATTTTCAAGTCCGAAGTGGCCATCTGTAAACTATGAATATATACATTTCATTATTATCTGTGAAATATATTCGTATTATTTTAAAATAAACTATCTGTAACTAATAGTCAAGTTTCATGCTAAAGATAAATTTAATATTTTACAGAATGATCTTTAATTATAAGTACGAGTAGTAAATGCTTTCTCAAATAATTATGAAATAAATCCTTGCTTCATTTTTTAATAAATTGAAACTTTTTTTCTATCGCCACAAAATTTTCTTTTATCTATCGCATGTCGCATTACAGTGTGGTATCTATGGTAATAGTGTATTCTGTTGCTTTATTCTCGAAGTGTTGAAATGTTTAATTTTTATTAAAGGAGCCTTTTTACAGACACCTATCCAAACAAACCCTGCTCTTATACTGATTAACAAATACTGCTCTTATTTAGATTCCGCCTTGAGCTGTTGGGGTCCATTCATATCACTTGGATACAACCTCAACAGACGACAGAGCAGCGTAGCTCTGATATGAGTAGGGAATTGCATAGCTATCTAGCAAGGCTGTGCAGTGACTATTTAATTGTGTACAGTGTGTAGTGTGTATTGCTACTAGGACAGGGAATTGGTGTATTAGAAAATGGACAGGCAGTGATTATGCTGGGTTTAAATACACCTCTACCAGACTCTGAAGATGAGTTCCCCTTCAGAAATGTAAAGACAGGGAAGAAATCGGCCAAGAGGAAGACAAGGAAAGCAGAAGAAGCACTACCGGAAGTGACATCGAACAGCTTTACCACTATAGCTAATATACCATCAACTGAGCAACCTACGGCGGCACAACTGAAGAAGATTCCTCCATTTATAATGGGCCGAGAAAACTTCACGTTAAATGAAGTGAGTGATTTCATGAACAAAATTAATATTAATCAATATTTTATCAAACAGACGAGGACTGACATCCATATTTACCTCAAATTAGAGACCGACCGACCCACATTAGAAATACATCTAAAAACTAGCGACATTGGGTACCAGGTACCAAAAACACATTGACAAAACTCTCAAACAAATTTGTGATAAAAAATGTTGATCTTTCTATTCCCATATCTGCTGACAGGAAGACATTTGAACCTATGAAGGCTTCGGACATAAGACGTACGCAAAAGACTGCACAGGACGGAAAGAAATTGGAATTATCACCTATAACAGTTATTTTATTTGAAGAGATAAGAGAGAGATAAAAAATAAAAAATTATAACAATTAATAAAAAAATAAAATAAAATAAATTGTAAATAATATAATGACATAAGTCAACAAGATCCTAATTAAGTTAATGTTCAATGAGCACTCTTCCCCGTGTATACATCGCAAAATTGTTAGAGCGCGGGGATGTGGGAACGGTGAAGAGAATGGATTTTTCTGGCCGTGTTACGAGCCAGGGTACCTCAATTGGTTAGAGCAACGCGACGGGGAAGACGTGGGCGACCAAGGTTCGAATCCCGGCCCTGGACAAATTTTTTCTCTTCAAAATAAAATATTAAAAGAATTATTCCAAAAGGTTTGGGATCTCAAAAGGTTACCAATAGAATATGAAAACAACATCAGCATCCCAATCCATAAGAAGGGAAGCCAAAGTTTATGTGATAATTACCGCCCCATATGTCTGTCATCGTTGGTATACAAAGTATACACTAGGATCCTTGAACAAAGATTAAGGAAAATGGTGGAAGAAGATCTAGAAGAAGAACAGTCAGGTTGTAGGCCCGGTAGGCAGACGCTGGATTATATCTTCTCCCTATGAATGGTAGTAAAGAAGGCATCGACCATGTTCCTAGACAGGAAATATGGGATGCATTGGAAGATAGGAGAATCTTATATGTGCAATCAAGTCGCCAAGACCCAAAGGGAATAATAAGACTAACCGGCATTGATTCCGGGTCATTTCATTTCTTTTAAGGAGTTAAACAGGCTGAGCCCCCTACTGTTCATATTTTCATGGATGCCATTTGAAAATTTTGTAAAAGGACACCCAGAGCAATAGTGGGATACTGGAATATGACTACAGTGTTGGTACAGGCATTGATGTACGCAGATGATGTTGTATTGGTTGCGGATTCTGCTGAATCTCTCCAGGTAGCTGTGGATGATTAGCAAGAAGAATTTCAACTCAGAAGCATTCAGATCATTGCCTCCAAATGCAATGTTATGCGTGTTGGACGAAGGAACGAGGATCTTAGAACCACTTGCAATAGAACAATGATCTGCAAGGATGGAAGAATAGACCAGGAGGTCATGAGTAGAGTCCAAAGGCCAATATAATATTGTACCAAATATCTAAAACACTCATTGGAAAACTGAGCAGGAAAGCGAAGAATCTGCTATTCAAATCAGTTTTTCTCCTAGCACTACTAAACGGATCGGAAAGCTCGACATTCTTGGACCGCCATGCCAGCAAAATTGGATCTGCGGTAATGAGATTCCTATAGAATCTATTATTATAATAGATAATATATATAATAGATCTATTATTATAATAGAAAAAATATTAGGAAAAAACAGGCGAGACCGTATAAGGAATGGAAGGGTGCGAGATGAACTAGGAGTTAGATCCGTCCTAGAGATGATTGAAGAAAGACAGTTGAAGTGGTTCGGCCATGTTAACAGAATGGGAGATGACCATAAGGCCAGGTGGCTTCTAGAAGCAAGACCGGGAGGAAGGCGGCCTGAAGGCAGGCCAAGGCTCATGTATGCAGACTTGATTGAGAGAATTGGCACAGCGAGAGGAAGCACCATGCCGGAGATAAGAAGGCTTGCACAGGACAGGGACTGATGGACTATATGGTCAGAGACAGCTACTCCACGCTTAGCAGCATTCAGGAGATAGTGACAGAAGACGAAGGTTATATAAATATGATGTATAAAAACTGACTTGATTATTAATATTATGTAGTAGAAAACACAAATTCTTATAATTTGTTCACTTTTTAGAGTTAACAAATAATTGAACTAAATTAATAGAAATTATACTATTCCTATAACAACATACAATTGAATATGTAAGCTAATTCCGATTATTTAATAAGATCTTACCTTTAAAGGCTTGAAATGGTTTCCACGTGGTTTTTATAAGGTATAATTTTTTTTGGCAGATGTTACTGTCTTTTTAGGAAAAAAGTATTTTTTTTCTTAATCATTATACCAAAGTTTGTTACAAAATAATATTATTATGTTATAATTATTATTTATAATAAAAAAAGTTTAATAAGTCGAAAAAACTTTATGTAGTTTGGAATGTTACTTTAGGTTATAAGTATTTATTCCTGTATGAATTGTGCTTTGTTAAAGTTTTTGAACGGTACCATAGTGAACGAGTAAAAATGCGAACCGCGCGCGAAATATAAATTTAGTTCAAAATTATATAATACGTTACTAGCTTTCATAAAATTTTCTGAAACGTTATATGATTTAATCTTTATACCAAAACTTCATTTACCTATTGCAAAAAAGGTCGTTGTACATTCATTTTATCTAGTTCTTCCATCTAAATATAGTTATTAATATACATCATCTTAGAATAGGTAGAAATACATCTCATCGTTCATTTCATTCAAAAACCAAAAGGGCTTTGTTAGTATATGTTTAAAAGTTATAAAGAAACATCAGGATAATCATAAATGGAAGCTACAGATATAACAATATTATAACCTCATTGGTAAAAATGGCATGTAGGAATAGTCTCAAGTCAGTTCTTATAGATTTAAGTGGAACCTTGCACATAGAAAATGAAGTGACCCCAAACGCAATTGAAGCTTTAAAAAGGTACATTCATCCTTTTGAGTTGTCATTCAATTTTCATCAGATTATTCACTCTCGAATATTATGCTTCTTCTAGATTAAGGTCTACCAATCTCAATATTAAATTTGTTACAAATACCACAAAAGAATCCCGTAGAATACTCCATGAAAGATTGACTAAACTAGGATTTGATATTAAACAAGAAGAAATATTCACTTCATTATGGGCAGCGAGGGACTTGGTGAAGAAGGAGTCCTTGCGGCCAATGTATTTTCTAGAAAATGCTGCTATGGAAGATTTTGAAGGTAATAATTTTACATATAACCTGTGATCCAGAATCCTAACAGTTTTATGACTCATAACAATATCAGCAATACTTATATTCTTGGATAGACTTGATCCAGTAAATGTATTATGTATGTAAATCATGATTTATCTGTTGAATGAAATAGTATAAGTTTACTTTCATTTAACAGATAAATCAGAAAAAATAAAATCGTTCATCTTAAATTTCACTTTCATGATTGTGCAATGATTTTACTCATGGATCTTGTCACAACATCCATTCTACCACACTTGGAAATACAGATTTCTTAGACCTCTTCTAGAATGTTAAATGTTGTTTTTGCTTCTAGTGATTTTTTTTTTTTTTTTATCTTTTACAGTAATTTACAGTAGTTCATGATATCAATCAATTATAAATGAAGAAAGTAAATCAATGATTATTTATTTTATGACCAAAAAATTACATATCAAGCTGTTGTACCTCATCTTTCTTTGACAAAATAAATTATGTTTAATTATAGTTGTTCTCAAATACTCTAAAATAAAATATAACAAAATGTATCCTCAATCCAAAATTTATGTTATTTATATTTTGTATTTTTCAAAGGTTGTTTCAACCAACCTATTAACATTTCTTCTTTGTTTTTTAGGTTTACAATTTGAAGAGAATCGCAATGCTGTGGTGATTGGGTTGGCACCAGATCAATTTAACTGGATTAATTTAACAAAAGCATTAAGGTAGACTTTGTGATTGTCCTTTCAATAATTTAGAAATTAAAAATATCTTATTTTGTAAATTATTATTAATGATCTAGATGAGCATTGTTTATTAGTTTTTAAAGCATTGGAGAAAAATATGGTTAAAAAAAATGACTACTGATCTGGTTACATTTATGCTAGTAGTTTGAATAAAGGGGTCATGAATTGAGTCTATTGGATCTGTTTACGAACCCCAGCACCATTTAGAGACCGCCAATTTCTGTGCCATTAACCTTCTGGTTATAATTCTAAAAGCCAGTATGGTCAGACTTTCGGCAGGAGTTTATTATTATTAAGAAATTTCTACTTTATGTGTCATGAAACTAATAGAGCCAAGACAAGTATTGATATATCATTTACCCATAAAAAGATAACTTTTAAAAAATAAATCAAATATATTTAGTCTTACAGATTTCTTTTAATTAAAAATATAGTTAATTTATTTCTTTTTATTTCTAGGCTTATAATGGATGGGGCGAAACTAATTGCAATCCATGCTGCTCGGTACTATAAAACTTCAGACGGACTATCGCTCGGTCCAGGCCCTTTTGTAAAAGCATTGGAATATGCATCAGGGGCAGAGGCGACTATTGTCGGTAAACCTTCAGCAAATTTTTTCTATGCTGCTCTTGACAAAGTAGAACCATCAGAAGCTGTAATGATTGGTGATGTAGGTGCATTATTTAATTCTTATTTCACTTTTAATGTGAATGAAATGGCAGCTAGTTTGATATACCATTCCCGCATTTCGTTTTTAATTTATTTTTCATGATACTATCAAGCTTATTACCAACTATATTTGCTAGTTTGTAAAATCAGGATAAGTACCTTCTACATTTTAATTTGTGACCAACTAATCCTATTACTATTTATTATATTTTACTAAAAATTACTTAGTATTGTTTCAATATCAATTGATAATTTAAAAGTTTAATTCCGTGTATAATTAAAATATTTTCTATATTTTATAGTTTATTAATCAATTCAAATGTTTTTTTTTATCTTAGGACGTCAAAGATGATATTGGTGGTGCCCAGGCTCTTGGAATTAAAGGATACTTGGTTAAAACAGGTAAGTATCGCATTAGTGATGAGAATAAAATTGATCCTGCCCCATATAAAACAGTCAATAATTTTGCTGAGGCTGTAGATGATATTGTATCTTCCCTTAATAAAGGCAGTTGAATTTATTCTGTCAATTGTTATGTGGGAATAAAACATTTTATGAAGCTTTATTGCTATTTTTCAATAAAATATTTATTGTTATTTAGACTTGTTTTATATTACAAAACACTTTCCTTACATATTCTATTTAGTTAGAATAATATTTTCCCAAGGTATGATATAATACTTTATTGTATAATCCTTAAGCCCTAATCTGGTATATTAATGTTATTCTAATAAATACTTGACCTAACAAAATGAAGACGTAGATGGTCTAGGTGATGATCACTAATAAAAAAAAAAAGTAAATAAAACAAAGACCATATAAACAATACTAACATTTTCCCACAAATTCCAAAAACAAGATACAAAAAGGATGAAGAATATACAAATAAATGGTAAAATAAAAATCACTTGATAAAGCTGATACAATAAATAAAGCTGATGCTTCTTAAGAGCTCATAATTTTTTAAAAAACTATACACATAGTTCATATTCACTCTTCGCTTCAACTTCAAGATGAGCCATCTTACAAAATACATATAAGATTAAAATCCCACTGCCAAACTACTTGTAATCTGCTTGAGTTGAATATTAAAAGATAAATACTCTGTAAATTTTAACCTTTTTATTTGTTTCTTCTATGTGGTATTTAAAAGAAAAAAAATTATGAGACTGCATAAAATGTTCCGTTCAAAGCTCTTAGATATTTCTCTATCTTCAAAGCTATTTCTAAGGCCAGAACATCACTAGAAAAAAAAGATGATATTGCCAAAATGGTTGGAAAAAATGGATGAAAAGAATGAATAAAATACTCCCTCAACTCTGTGAGAAATATCTAAAGGATTCTTCAGGATGTCTCTATTAGAAATATTTAAAAAAACAGATTTATTTATTAGAAAAACCAACAATCGGAAAAAAAGGTAATAAGTAAGCAAAATGGAATCTTAACAGTAAAAATAATTTAATTTTTTATTTATCCATTGATAAGAACTACAGCTTTAGTGCATCTAGCAGATTATAATTATGTATTAAGGTTTGTAAAAATCTTCTTGAAACCTAAAAAATCACTCGTCTTGTAATATAGGTTTTTTTTTATATTTGTGGAAAAAATAAAAACTAAAGTATTATAAACTTAAATGACACGACTGTACTATTCCTATAAACACTGTGATAGGACCAGCTGAAATGCATGTGAGTTTAAAATTTTATTAATGCGCCATTAAATTTTGAAAATGGCAAATTTATTTTTCACAGCCGCTTCTATTAACAAATGATAATAGGTTTTATTCCCTAGGTTTTACTATTAAATACATCAGTTATTAATTATTATTGTGCTTTAGATATCACTATGGAGTATAAGAGTTATAATCTTATAAAATAATATAATATTGCTAATTTTAAGATCACAGTAATTACACAGTTACCCTAGCAGCAGTACAACTGCTGCTGCAATGCAATATGGTATATAACAGTTATATACTATTCGAAAAAAGGTTAAATTTTATATTTTTCAATCTACGAAAAAAGAAAAAAAATCAATTTTTTCTTCCTAATTAATTCAATTTTCTTCTACTCATTTTTGACATCCCATCTATATCTATAATAAAATATCACATTTGTTTATATAATAGAGACATTATGAAAATATTAGTTGGTAGCATACATAAGGTAAAATTTCAGGTAATTTCAACTCAATTGAAATTGTAAACCATTTTTACACAAAGAGATTCTGAAATTTAAAGAAGTACCAAAACCCTTTAAATTTCCAAATTTGATATATATTTTATCCATTAATTGATATATATATTGTATTTAAATATAATCTTTTAATAGGTGTTATATTTGAATAGAAAAGTAAGTAATTTTAAATAAATGTCAACTATAAAAAAATATTTTTTAGATTAAGGACTTCTATTATTACTTTTTTTCTGCATTTTAATTGGTTTCATCTGTAGAATATTATCAGATATATTTAAAAAGGCATGTGAAACTGCTTTGAACGAAATATTAGCGAAAATTTCTGAGATAGATTACTATAATAAGTAAAAGTATCTGTCCCACACAAGGTACAGTCCCTTCGAGATGATTTACAAGTTTTAGCTGTTTATTCGTTTCATTGTTTAATATTTTCCAAAAACACAAGTTGTCTTGAGCTTTAGGGTGGAAAATAGAATGTTATTAAGGGTAATGAATTGATTTCGATAATCATTTCATCAAGAAATAAAAGTTTCAACAAACATTTTGAGATATAGATGATATATGTTTGTTGAAACGTTCATTTATAGATGAAATGATTACTGAAGTAAACGCATTTTCCATAATTACATTATGTTTTCCATACTAAAGCTCAGGATAACATTTATTTTTGGAAAATATTAAAAGGGAAACAAATGAACATTTAAAACATGTTCTGACTCAACTCGAAGAACCTGCCAAATTGATGCCATATTTTCTCATAATATATGTCCTCTCAACCAATAAGTAAAATTTAATGAGGCTCGATTAAAAATAATAATGATTCTTATGCGATAATTTGAATCGTTAGAAAGCAAATAACTTCCTGTTTTTTCTTCTTAAAAAAAAAACTGTACCACTACAACCGGGATCTGAGGTTAAATAGATGTTAGAGACTATACTGTTTTATGGACAACGGTTCTGCAAGGAGGTGAATTGTCCTAGATTCCACTCAACCGCCAGATTTTCTCCCCTTATTTTGGGTACCCTATTTTTATAAGAATTTAACTTATATTTAACTATTTTTTTATCATTTTATAATAAAAACATTAAAAAAAAAAATTAGTAACGCTTTAACGATACAAAGCAAGTTGTTATATTGTATATAACAATTATTTACTGTTGGGAAATTGTTGTTGTATATAACAATTATTTACTGTTGTAAAATTGTTATATAGTATATTTTTCTGCCTATTGATAGTACAAAAAAAAAAGTCAAACCTTGTGACTTAACCAGAAGCTACAACTTGCGGAATAATTTCCCAAGAAAATAGCTACAGTAAATAGACTAGTGTACCAAGTTACAGGAGCAATAGAACGGAATACGAAGAAGTAACGGTGACTTTACAGTTACAGTGAAAGGGAAACCAAGAGATATTTCTCGAGAGTATGTTGGCAGTACTGCTCGAGACTGCTCTCGTGCCCTCCGAGATTCCAGTCTACACTAGCGCGTTCGACAGAATAGTTAATAGTTCTTGTTCTATTCACTTCTTGTAAAGATGAAGAATGGACACAAGGTGTGGAGCAAGCGAGAAATCATGCAACTAATCGACAGGTACAGACAGACAGATGTGCTGTGGAACTCGAAGATACCTCAGTACAAGAACAGGGCCCTCAAGCAGGAAGCTCTGAAAGAACTAGCCCTCTTGTTCGACACCCCGATCAGCGAAATCCAGAGGAAGCTACACAACTTGAGGTGTCAACTCAACAGCGAAGTAAAGAAGTTGAGAAGACGGAGCGATCGTTCGGGAGTGCCTTTGAGAAGTTCTTGGGAGTATTTCCATCACTTGGGTTTTCTCTTATCAGCGGAACCGAACGAGGATTACGTAGAAGGGATTGTGAGTAAACCTTATCTATTATATCTCCTAATTATTAAGATACGAGAAGTTTTATTAAGTTATGTCTTATTTTTCTGCTAATTCTTTACATTTTCTGGTCATAATTTTTACAATTTCCAAAAATGCAAGTTATCATGAGCTTTAGTATAGAAAAGAGAATGTAATTGAGGGAAAAGTGTGTACTTCTGTAATTTTTTCATCTAAAAATGAACGTTTCAGCTAACATATTTCATCTATACTTCGAAATGGTTTTGACTTTTATTTTATGATGAAATGGTTACCGAAAACTAGTCATTGCACATAATTACATTCTCTTTTCCATACTAAAGCTCACGTTAGTTCTCTATTTTTGTAAAATATTTAAAGGGGAACGAATAAATAGTTAAAACTTTTACTGAACTCGAAGCGACAACTTGCGGAATTTGATAGTATTGCCCGCAGCAGGATTTCCAGCATGGCAACTCGGTGCTCTACCACTGAGCCACTCCACTCCCATATATGAGCCGTTTATTTTGAAAGTGGCCTAACTCCGTTTTTCAATTTTTTGCCAGTTACCATGGTTACATGTACAACTTCACATTATATATCAGTGAAGCATTTCAGGTTGCTGATATTGCGAGCAAATACCATAAGTTTTTGACACATAAGTTTTCAGAATTAGTTCAATAACTGAACCGTGCAGTTTGAAAGTGGCCTAACTCCATTTATTTTATACTTATATCAAGATATTTACTATTGATGATGTCTGAAAGCAGTGGTGAAGGGTCGGAAAGGTAATTATTCTATTGTAAATGAAATGAGACAAAAAGATTTTGTATCAACAAAATTATTAGAAGAAGCAATTTTTAAAAGGGTAAAGAATTCTGATGGAGAATCAGTAAACTGGTTACAAATATGCGTTTTGTTAGAAATGAACCGTAAAAAATTTTCTATAAGACATCAATGAATGAGAATGAAAATTTGAAAGTCCTGAATTTATTACCACGTCGGGGTGGACCAAGAAAATTCGAAAACATTGTATTGAAACCACTCTATAAAAATATCAGACAAATTACAACAGCAAAATTCAAGGACATGATTGATCTTTTGTGATATATACCACCGGAACATCATGATTTCTTCAAATCCCTTTCACACGAGCAAAATGTAGATGAATAGTAAATTGTTTTGTAATAAATTTATGTTTGTAATTTTATATGTTCTTTAATTTATCATTTTTTAAATGATTAAAAAATGTTTTGAATCGCATAAATTGTGTTTCCGAAGTGTTTTAAAGATATGTAAAATAAATTGAATATTGTTTTTTTCAATTTGAAGCATCTTAAATTATGTTGAATCGACTTGGGTACCTTCAAATTTTATAATGAATTTGGTTGTTAATTTTGAAAGTGGCCTAACTCCATTCTTGATAAGAATACGCACATTATTCACTTAATAATTGTTACAATTTTAAAAGTAACCATAAATTTAACACCCTTATATACACTTAAACAGTATGACTCATTAGTATCCTATATGTATATTTTTAAATTCATTGAAACGCAAACCCTTAAATATCTCCATTTGAAGATAAATGGAGGTAGGCCACTTTCATATATTTGTATATTTTATTTCATTGAGGTTATCATTGTCTTTCAAATTGTTATTTTCGATTCGCAATTGTTTCATGTTTTTATTAAGTTCTCATGACTTCATGAATTTCATGAGTCCAAGTTTATATAATGGTCGTATTTATTTATGTTAAGAATACTTATTGTTTTTTTTTTTGTGTCAAGATTATCAAGTTTAAAATATAGCTATAATCTTTTAAAAAATAATCTAAACATTAAGTTTAGATTTAGAGGTCTGCGTTGATCTGCCGACATTATCTTTTCTATTCTAATTATTTATTATATTCCCGAATTTCTAAAATTGAAGACCATATCAGACACCTCTTTGGAAGCCATTTCTATTGTAGAATAGTATTGAGATAACATAGAATTAGAATATAATAGAATAACATGTTTTTATGTACTTCTAAAACGTTAGCATTATTATTATTTTCAGGATGTATCAGAACATCTGGAAACTATGATAGAAGCTGAGAGCTCGTCATATTTCAGTCAAGATACATATGAAGAATATCAAATGTCTTCTGATTCAACAAACAATAATACAATGATAGAAATTAAGGTGCTTATTATTGATTTGTTTTGTATTAGAATATTATAATTACGTATTTCACGGTCAACAATCATTTGATTCATAATCTATCATGTTAGTTTATTTTTTTCTTCTCAAGTTATCGATTATAATAAATAATTATTAAAAATCTGTTTTTATTAAATTTAATTTGTGAAATAATTTTCAAAATTCCATCGAGCAAAGTCCGTCAGATTTTTATTTATAAATTTAAATTAAAGTAAGAATAGACTACAATCGAAAATGGTCCGCTATGATTTATTCATTTCTTAACTAAAATAGAAACAAATGTAGGTACCTGTGTATTAACTGTTCCCCGCACTTTTGACGAAAAAATCTCCATTTCCATCTTTGTCAAAATCCATTTTAAGACCTTTTTCAAATAATATCAATCTTCAACATAAAATATCATATTTGAAATTATTCTGAACTTCACGAAGTATTTCAGAGCTTCTTTTTTTAAAGAGAGCCATTCCCAAAGTGTTATTCTGTTCATTTTAAATATGCGATAACAAAAGGAATAAGACAAAAAACAAAAAATTAAATTGTATAAACAATACAGAAATTTTAAAGACAATAAATGAAATTCACGAGATAAAAGTCCTAAAAAAAACAATATGGAACCAGTTTAATAACGCACGAACAATAACTTAAATAAAGGGTGACCTTTGGTCCAGTGTTAGCATAACGAATTACTAAGACCAAGATCGCGGTGTCGCAGCCCGGCAGGTGGCCCTAGGATTTTTTAAAGGGAGTAATAAATCCTTGGTTGTGCCGTCCTTCGGAAGGGACGTTGAACGGGGAGTCCGATAATAAAGATACCGTCTATTAAACTGAAGGTACGGTTCTTACAATTATCAGTGTAGGCACCCCTAACAGCCAGATTATGAAGGTCGACCGTGAAACATCTTTTAGTATGTGATTAATTATATAATTAATTTGATCATTTTATATTATATTACAGAAAGAACCAAATTTGAATGAAGATATTGTGCAAGATAATGATAGGAACGAGTCGCTTGCAGGATCCAACCAATCGAAGGTTTCGTTTGGTACTCTTACAAGAGAGAAGAGGGGATTAACAAATGATAAAACTGAAGAAATAACTATAAACAATGGTAATTCTGTTAAAAAGAAAAAGGTGGATGAAACGCTAGACGACACGAAAGATGACAGTCAAATATTTGGTGACTTCGTTGCAGCAGAACTGCGCAATATCAAAAATGAAATGAACAGGAAGAAACTGAAGAGGATAATTCTTAGAGGGATTATTGAAGCATCCGAATCGGAGGATTAAAATATTTAATACAAGGCTTTATTGTAAATATGGAATGTTAATATGGATTAATAATCTATCATATTTTTCTACAGTCATGCGATGTCTCTTATATGTACATATGTTAGTTCGGAATAGATGAAATGAACACATTATATAAATAAAACATATCAAAAGTTACGAAATTTACTAAAATTCTAAATAACTTTTGGTAAATATTTTTAATTTTACAATTAGAGTTTATTAAAGCAAATATAGAAAATTTAGTAGCAATTATTATTATTTAGTAACACTGTATTTTTCGTTTCTTTTTTTAAATTATTGTTATCTTTTTCATGTTTGTATAGGGCATAATTTGTGAATTATTTCATGTACCTGAATGATGGTAAATATGACTAATATTTAAGCATTGCCTTTCACCTAAGGTGTTATAATAACTTTTGTAATTATGTAGTTTCGTAAGACAATAAAGAATGTATTATTCTAATTTTTATGCGATAGAAACAAAATTTAAATAATATTGTATCAATTAAAAAATTGCCAAAGAAAAGCTGCTTGATATTTTTTTTTCTTTTCAGTTTAAGAATGTTTATAATAACATATTTTTTTATTTCGAAAAAACTACCTAATTTTGTTCACTACTCCATTAAAAGGTTTGCAGTATCTCAGATTGTTATTGTTTGCCACAGCCGGATTTAAATCTAAAATACTCAGCATTGCAACTCAACGCTCTGCAAAGCTACCCCGATTCCCCCATTTCAATTATAGTTTAAATAAAATGAGAACCAGTGCCAGGTATCGATCAAAATTTCTAAGTATTATATTTTCCTGCAAAAAGTTATTCTTTATCTCAAAAGTATAAAAATAATACACAGATGTTTGAAAAATAAAAGATATAATATGAAGGTCGTATCGTACAAAAAACTCAAACAAGGAGCAAGTTGAAAAAGCCTTAGAAATGAAATAAATAGTTAAAGGTTAAAGAATCAATAATCATGGGCAGTATAATGAATAGCTACATACAATGAATTATTCATTAATAGTTTATTATTTATAATGACAATAATAATAGGCAATAGCAGTGAAAAATATAGATTCTTTAAATGACATTTGAGTCCAGAATTAAAGCACAATTGGTTTATTTACCACAACTCATAAAGGTGGTAAAGACTGAACGAATCATTTCTTAGTAGAGAAGAGTTACATTTAGAGATAGATTTCTTAGTAGGATAACTGTTGTGCAGGGAAGAGATCAGACTCAACCATCAGATTGAGAGCAACCATTTTATAAAGGCTGGGTATACCTCAGCTTCAAACCTCACCTGATAACAGAATAGAGAATTTATTTGCCTTAGCCTATCTCGAATCAGAGACTACCAGATTTGTTGCACTGCCAGTTGTGTGATTTCATCCAATCTATTTTATTAATTTTTTTGTTTATATTTTCTCAGCTATTTTATTAAACCAATATTAGAAAGACAGTGTTTTTCTTTTGTTGGTTTTGTTCAGTGAATTAGTAAATTGCAAATCTCAGGAACTCTATCCACCTTTTAATCGTTCTATTTTAATTTTTCCTGTCCTCTCTTTCATTTCATGCATATTTTATTTTAGGGTGTCTTTTGGTTTTATACTGAGTTAATAATTTACAGGATATACATCATTACCATAAATCCAACGATAATGTAACAAGTTTGGCATATTCAAGTTTCTATTAATTGATTTTTTCCCGTATTTGTACCATCAGTTGATATAATGTATTAAAATATAATTATTACCAGTTATCCTCGTTTTTTAAATCATTGGACTTTTTAAGATTTGAAAATAGTTTGAATAAAAAAAATTGTGGTAAAAATATATTTATGCATTATTTTGACAGAATATCCAAATCAAGTAAAGGAGCCTGGCAATGAAGCTTATTAAGATAAAGAAGAGAATTATAAATCTCCTAAAAATTCGGGCATCTCGATTTAGGTAAAGTATATTTAATTTCAGGAAGAAAATGGTCCAGATGGAGATCAAGAAAATTCTCTTATTTATTGAGAACTTTTTTATAATGCAATTGGGAAAAACCACAATGCAAAGCCTTATGTTTCAAAAAATACACCTACTTACCAGTCGACGTTTCGCCTATTCAGGCATTATCAAGAATAAATAATAGTGTTTCTTTTTGAGTTTTTGGCTCTACTTTAGTGATTTGAGAACTTTTTATTAGTAAGCCAACGTTTTGGCCCACATTGCAAGTCTTCTTCAGGGCTAGTTTGATCAACAAGAGGTTGACACTAGACTGTCAATCTTATATTTAATTTGGATTAGTTGGCTGGTATTAAAAAAATATATTTTCTTCTTCAACAGATCTGTAAGAGCTGAGTAGTAACCAAAAAACAAGTACAAGTTATGTTAAATTATTTATAGCATTGTAATTATTGTTATCTTATTTAAAGTTTAAAAAATGCAGAAAAGGAAATGATTGAGAATGACACCATAGTGTCGAAATGTTTTGTTTATAAAGAATAAAATAATTGACTGGAAGCAGGTTTTTTTTTTCTCGAAGATGAAATTTATAATAAATCCAGTTTAAAAAAAAGAAAAAAATATATAAAAAAAACAAGTACTTAAATTTAGGTAATATTTTGTGTTTTTGACTAATATCTCACAAAGCCTGAATGATTTATTTTTTTAATATTTTTAAATACAGCGTTTATATAAATGTAAAGGAGACCCATATATAATATATATAAATATATAATTTTACAGGTTTAACCGATGATTTATCAAAACATGATAATGATGGTAAGGATTTCTTAGCAGGATGCAGTCAATTAAAAGAAGTTTAAATTATTTGTATAAAACTTAAAATGACGTCTTTGTTTATAAAGATAATAAATATTACTTTAATTAAAGGAAGTAAATTCAGATTCAGTGAACCAGGAAGAACATTCTGAGTCTATGGTAGATATAGGTAACACAACTAGTGTCAAGCAAAAAACTGAAAGTTTTCCTAATTCTCTATTTACAGATGTAAAGATTCAGGTGATTTTTCAATTTTTCTGTAATTGTTAGTAAAAAGTATATGTATAAAATCCCTTTGACTGTAATTATTATTTATATTGATACTATCTATAGCATATTGTGAAACAGTTCTAAATTAATTTTATTTTAATTATTTTGTATTACAGATGGAACCAGATCTTAGTGAAGATGATACATCACATGACCATTTATGACAGTGATCACAAAACAGACAGTGAGAAAACAAAGTAAAATATAAATATTTAATTATAAACTTTATAATAGTTTAGAAGCATTGTTTTTTAAAATTATGCTAATATAAGTAACTGTTGTTATAGAAGAATAAAATTCTCAGCCAACAGCTAATTTTTTGTGGCAAATTATTACTATCAATAATTTTTAAGGTTATTTTATTACATAATAAAAAATTGGCAAATACTATGAAAAAGCTATTCATAATTAGCTAAGAATGAAAAGAAGAGAAACATTCTCCCATATTAAATGTTGAATTATAATATACTGTTGGAAAGGTAATGATGATAGAAAGAAGATTATTTAACTTATAAAGTTGTAAAAGGCAATGGGGAGAGGCTATTATTTCAATAGAAAAGAATTCTCCCTTGGTTCCAGAGTATCAATGGAAAATCAAAGTTAAAAAATATATTAGAAATAGAATACATATTTCTTAAATATTAACCAGGATAAATGATATTATTAGGGCAAATAACAATATTCATATCATGGAATAAGATTAGGTTTGTGAGAAAAATATTGAAAAACCTTCAAATGTTACTAGATTATTTAATTTTCACCTCGGTTTACTCAAAACATGTTAAATGAAAGTTGGTTCCCGTCAGCAAAATACCATCCATTTAAAAGAATATAAAAGTTTCTGTTTAAACTAAATAGAATTTCTTAATATAGTTTCATTTTAAGTAACAAGGTAAGTAAAATTACATGTACTAGTTTAGATTTTAAATATTAATATTTCTTTTCTATAAATAATTTCATTAATATTGCAATCAATTTTTAGTGTATCTAAAAAAAAATAGCATATGGAGAATTTTCATAAAGAATATATATACTTACAAAAGAGATCATTGGAAAATTTAACTTCTTAACAATTGTAAAAAAAATGCAAAACAGGGACAGAGTTGAAAAATTGACCAACTCAGTTAGAAAGGAAAAGGCAGTGCAACATCACAAACAAAGAAAAAGTTAGAGCAAAAAGGCGTATTTGAGTTCTCAGTGATGAGCCTTGGTTGTGCTGTTGGAAGGGACGTTAAGGTGGTTCAGAGCCAGCACAGTGTCAGGTGCTCCTTAAAAACAGTTTAATTCCTATCCTAATTAAACTTTGATGGGAAAAATTTAGCCATAAAAGCATAAAGTGACGTTAAACGAAAGCAACAATTTTACAACTACGTGGTTATTGGTACAATTGCCTTTCAACGGTGACAATAAGACGTTTTCCTTCATGATGTACTAATATTAGTTATTGATTTTTTTGTTTTCTTCTAAGAATGATAGCCTTCGATTTTAACCAAAGACGTCTTCTTTAGCCCTGTAGCATTAGTTTTCCATGTCCAGATTAATTCTATCCAACGGCTGGAACAAGTTTTGAGTTTGAAATCTTAATACCAATACTTCGATGTATCAGATAAAAAAAATCGATATTTTATTAATATCTACGAGATAGTAATAGGCATGCCTTGGGATGTAAAACATCGGGTTTTTGCTGTGCGACGTTATTACGTAAACGCAGAGTCAATTGAGCAGACACAATATGATTTCAGATATTATTTCAATATAGGTCCCCGTGGTAGCGTACCGGATCGCCATACGATCCTAAAATGGGTAAAAAGTTCAGGAACTAGCGGGGACATTCTCAGAAAAGTACCGGCAAGACCTTCAACAGTTGGGTACTTCGGAAATGTCGGAAGAGATTCAGAGATTAGTGACAGCAGCCACGATTCTTCCAATATCGCGCAACCTCCATCTCTCAGCGCCCCTCAGAGCAGGCAACGCCACAGACGATCGCCTAAGGATAACTTAAATAAGTATGAATAATTTCGTAACTTACCATTTTACAAAATTTAAACATCATTAATATCATTGTCCAATACGATCCATCTTTAAAGTCCTATCCTTCTTTTTTTTTTGTTATCATAAATGGCCCGTTTGTAAATCATTATCTCCTTCTATTTATATTGCCTCTTAGTATAAATTTTACACACGGAAGAGCCAATTCTTCATCCATTTTACTATATTTTTTTTTAAATACAAGTGATAACCTTAAAAAAGAGGTTATAATAAAATACTAGTCAAGAATGTGGATCGATAACAATAATTGAGATAAGTTTTAATCGATTGTCACTTGGACTATTGATGGCTCACGTCACGGTTTATAAACTAATTAGTTACTTAGAAATATTTCTGTTCCTGCAGATCACCTATTAAGGTTTTACCAATAATATTCGATTTATTATCCATGCCAATTTTCTTTAGATACTTGAGATAAAGTTAGGAAAAAAATATATTAAATCGTTAACAATAAAAAATGTAAATAGATAAATAAGATGTGCGTAAGTCGATAGTCACTTAGATTATCGATGTCCATATCACGGATTAGGGTATCTACTCCCCGGGTTGTCGCTTCGAGTTTAAACTGTTTATTCGATTCTTAATAGTTTATAAAAATACAAGTTATCATGACCAGCCAATCTTAGACTTCTAATTTTTAAGGAGCAAACAACATCTGCTTCGTTGAACATTTAGTAAACTTCGTTGTTTGTTCTCCTTCACCAGTTTCCATCTAGATAAACTCCACCGAAGATTCTTCGGAGGATCTTTCTTTCGAAGACTTGGAGGTCATGCTCAATCAGCTTGGTCATTGTCCATGCCTCCGATCCATACAATAAAACTGGGCGGACTAATGTTTTGTACAGATGGAGCGTGGTCTGCCGTGATATAAGGCGTGAGGAGAATTCCTTGCGTAGACCAAAGTAGCACCTGTTAGCCATTCATATTATTTTCTTAACCCCGACCTCATGTGCATTATTCTCCGTCAATATTGAACCCAAATAGGTGAATTTGGCAACTTTCACAAAGTTAAAGGGGCCAATATTGATAGTCTCGCCAGTTCGGGCCATGTTCATCAACTTCCCCTCATTCACCTCTAGTCCAAGTGTTCTGGTGATCTCCAACAGGGCTAGAAAAACCTCTTTAACAGAATCCAATGACATACCTACTATATCCACATCATCTGCAGAGGCCAAGAGCTGGACCATCGGAGTGAAAACTGTCACTTTGGTTTGCAGACCAGCATCCTTCACTGCCTTCTCAAGCGCCAAATTAAACAGAAGGCATGCTAACGGATCTCCTTGGCGTAGTCCTTTTCTTGAGGCAAACTCTTCTGTTCTTTACCCGCCAAAAAAAGTGAATCTCACATCTCTCATGGTCAGCTTGGTCAGTCTTATAAATTTGTCGGGGATGAACTCCTTCCCTGCCTTGTAAAGCTCTTCCCGGTTAATGCTGTCATAGGCTGCCCTGAAGTCCACAAAAAGATAATAGGTCTTTATATTAAATTCATGTCATCCCTCAAGGATTGTTCTGGTTCTGATCTGTGGTAGATCTTCCCCGCCTAAATCCGCACGGGTAGGGTGGCCAGAATGAGTGAGGAGGATCCCGCTAAGAAGCTACTGGAGGAAAAATTGGACCATGCTAGAGGAGGAGGAAGACCAAGGTTGGAATGGGCAGATGGAGTGGCACAGGATGTAAGGACATCTTTAACGTCCGTAACTGGAGAGTAGCTGCATTGGATAGAGCCACCTGGTGAAGGTTCCTTGTTTCTCCTTGTTTTTGTCTTAGCCTCCTAAGACCCACTCAGGATTGCAAGACCGTCTTGTATTGTGGGTATAGATTTTTGTTGAAACTACATTTCTAGCTGAAATGATTACCGAAGTATACACATTTTCCATAAATACATTCTCTTTTCCATACAAAAGCTCATGATAACTTTTATTTTTGGAAAATATTAAAAGGAAAAAGAATGCAAAGTTAAAATTTGTTGTGACTCAACTCGAAGCGACGAACCTGAGGAATAATTACTCAGATTAAAAACAAATTATTTTCTTTGTAAACAAAATATTTTTATAAATATAGTTTGTAGTTTATATAATCAATGGGCGTAAAAATATTGAGATAAAAGTACAATATTACAAGAAAAAAAACATCTTTACAGTTTCTTAAAATGGGCATTCCTTAATAGCACTTTTATTGAGCACTTTATACTCTTATTGAGTATATAAAAAAATGTAAATCTAATATGAAGAGAAAATAAAGTGAACGAAGTGTAATAGAACCAACAGAAAAAACAGTTTTAAGAAAAACATCTGAGCTGAGAAGAATAAACAGTGTCTTTCATTTTCGAAAACTCAACATCTCGTCAAGTGTTTTATTATCGCACTGTAATACAATGCTGTATATGTAATGAAATCTTATTAACACTAGTATTTTTTTAAATGAACATAAATTATTACATTGTAACACCTAATTATTTGTTGTTGTAGGATGTATAAGTACAAGAACAATTAAATCCCACGAAGGATGCCTACAATAAAATTTATTGTAAAAAAGATCGAGTGAATTGAGAGCGAATTGAGAAAAAAATCGAAAAAGAAGCTTAATAAGAATTAAAATTTAGGAGAACGCTACTTTCATTGTAAATATAAGAACTGTCAAGTTTATCATGTTGTATTTTATTTATTTATTTATTAAAGTTAATCATAATTCCCCTTTGGAAATAATTAAATATGCTCCTATAAGAGTTGTTATTTTACTAAATTTTAATATTGTTTCTTTTATTGGTGAAGAATTAGTTAGCTTATAATCTTTGAAAGTTGCTTAAAGTAGGTCGATGAAAAAACAAAAACAGTTTTATTAAGGAAAAATCATTCAAAATAAAGTATAATATAATAAACACTTTGTAATATCGATAAATGTAATATTTAGTTGTACTGATGCATCCATACTATTTTTAATATTTATCTTCAAGCAATGTTTACAGAGTAATAATTATTGGAAATTTCATGACAAAAACAATTGATAATATATTGAATACTGGATTATGAAATAAGTATTAACCAAAAGAAAGTCGATCAGGATATTGGAGGTTCGACCGAGGGTAATGTATTACAAGCCCCTTTCCACTCAATTTAACATTTGTTTTATTATTATATGTAATACATACTAGCTTTTGCCCACGGCTTCGCTCGCGTGGAATTTGTTCTGCCACATAAAGTTTCGTGACAGATCATTTTAAATAAAAAAAGTTGTGTGGTTTTATGAAACCACGATGCAAGTGAAACTTTTTTTCGGTTTGTAGGCATTTAACTAAAAAAATTATTCTATTTATGGTGTTAAAATTGCTTTTTTGATCGTAACTTAATTAATAGTAGACATAATATTCAATTATAAAATTTCATTTCAAATCGGGTATTAGAGTACGGAATACATAGTTAATATAATCATTTAGATTATAAACGCATATTAAAAAGTAAGAGCAATATTTACATAAATCATTGAATCGTTGTCAACTTCAATTATTCTATCAAAAAACTTCATCTTCGCCTCGAGCCTCACAGTTTATAAATGTAATTAACATTTTATGGTAACTAAAATAAGTAAATGCTTACTTAAAGTACCTCGACTCGACACTTACTGGTGTCACTGCCGCTCCTGCCTTGATTAGAACTGGCGCCCGATTTTAGCCGCTTGCATTTCTGGCGTTATATTTATAACTTATAGCATATAATTAAATATTGTGAAGATGACTGAAGGCCTAAATAAAATTAAATATATTGAATGAATCGGATAAAAATTAAAATACTTCATCAAATATTCATATGAAATAAGTTAAAGTAAATTCAAGCACTCAAAGTTAAAAATAATACACATTGATAAAAGGAATTGATAGTCTTTGAAGAGATTTGTTGTTAGTAAACATTAATATTTAACGGTGAGCTGACTGGGCGCCACCATATTGGCCTAGGCTGCCCTGTCATGCGCCTTTCACTTCTCCCGGTGTAATAACGACATGCGATAGATGGCTCAAAAAAATTGGGGCGATAGAATAAAAGTTTCACTTTAATAATTTAATTTTTTTGAACTATAAGTTAATCGTACATCCGAAATTTCAGGTGTCTAACTTCAAAACTGACCGATTCCATACAATCTTTGAACCCCTATTTATTAATCTTTCCCCCCCCCAGGGAGAAACTCTTGGGGGTGGAATTGTCCAAATTCCTTTCTTAGTGCTCATTTAAGCTATACAAAGAACATATATGAAAATTTCAAGATGCTAAGTTCACTGGTTTCATAGTCAATCAGGTTACAGTTTTATATAAACTTCGCCTTGATAAAAAGTAGCCTATGTCCTTCCCCAGGCTTCAGATTATCTATATCAAATTTCATCACAGACGGATCAGCAAAGTCGTAAAACATTCTCCCTGATAAACGTTAAGTTTCTCAGGCGACAACCAACCTAATGTATTTATTTATTCAGAGAAAATATTCTCTGAAATGTTAGAACAAGTTTAAATATGTTTTTGTTATACCAGAATATCATACCTCTTTGGATTCAAGCTTTTTTTTGTTTTTATTTCAACACAGGGTCCATTGATCGTAAGAAAGGGATAACCCTTTCAGCTTCTAAATGGTCATTATTCGTTTATTTCATTAATTTATACAGAAAGGGATAAATATTTATTATGTTTTTATATAACTTTTTCTACACAACAAAATGATCTCATTTTTCTTGCTAAATTATAGCCCCTTAAACGTATTTTAGTTTTGGCGGGATCAGTTGGCTGTGACAAAATGTCAACACTATAAGAGACTAGTTGAACCTTAGTTACCAAAATGCCTGTAATTTTATTTCATGAACAGAAAGCATGACCCTGAGTAGATTAATATTGTTAGGATTGTTATTGAGGCAAGAATGCGCGTCACAAATATTGGACTGGTTCGGATGGGGTACCACTCCACAGTTCATAGGTTCTTCCACTCCACTTTTGGACATACCATTTGAAGAATTAGGTCCTGAAGACAAGTTTCTTGTGGAAGCAAGTAAAATCACAGGTCTAAAGCTCTCTCAGCTTGATGTCTGTCAGCATAAAGTAAGTATAATCAAAACATTACACCATTTAAATTAGTTTTCTATATGCATCAAATTGACCTGTCAGTTACTGATTCTTTAAATTTGTTTCCCATTTATAATATGATATGGAAGAAGAATGTTTCTGTATTTAGGATGTTGCTGTGTCGATTTTTTTAATTTAACTCCAGCATTTGTTTATTTTTGGCTATGGTCTCAGTAGCCTTCATAACTCATCTAATGAGGTCTTATATTGAAATTATTGTTTAAAGTTATATTAATTTTTTTTACTATCTATTGGAAGCAAACATAGTCTTATTATGAATTATTAGATTATTTTCTGAAGTTTATTTCCAATAATATAGTTGATAAGAGGTTCACAGGTAACCATTACTTGCATAACACTACTTTTTTCTCAACATTTGGAAATAGTATGATTGTGCAAATTGTAAATCCGATCCTTGTTATTTTTTCTCAATTAATCATATCAAATAGTATCTTTTTTTCTTTAAAGCAAAGCAAAAAATTATTTTCATCCTAAATAGTGCGTTGAAATTGACCCACAAATGATGTATATGTATGTATATATATATATATATATATATATATATATATATATATATATATATATATATATATATATATATATATACACGATATGTATGTATTAGATCAAGCATCGTTCATTGAATGTAGTTTTATTGTTTTGCATGAGTAGTTAAATCTATAAAAAGCTTATTATTATACTTTTCTCCTATATCATTGTTTATTCGATTCTCTGTTTAAGCAGATTGTTATGAAAATCAAAGCATCTTGTGGCACACTTTCAGATGAAGAAATCGCTAAACTTTCAGTCAACCTTCTGAATTGTCAAGCTGATGTCGAAGGAAGAAAAACCTATCCGTGTTCTAATGAAATGGTAATTATTTTTTTTAATGATCTACCATCTAAACTCCTCCTGAGGTGTAACTCTTAATTTATTTTGACTTTGCATTTAATTTTATATTTTACTAGCAACCCACCCTTGCTCGGGTAATAATATTATGCCTGCATAATTTATTTGTGTAATGTATTTTTTTTTTATCACATACTGGCCACTAAGGATCACACGAATATCATTGGTTAGGCTTCTTTGAGAGTCTTGATTTTCTTTCTTCCCATCTCAGCTAATGTACTTTATTACATAGAAAATATAAAAATGAAAACAAAACCAAATATTTCTTTATATATGAATTTATTATTTTGCACGTTAAATAATGAAGCGTCTTCGGTGAAACCCATCGATATTCCAACCCATTTACACAAAACCTCGACAAATTATATACCTAAACATTCCTGGTGAATCACTCTATCTATTAGTGAAAACCGCATGAAAATCCGTGCAGTAGCTATTGAGTTTACCGCAAACAAACGTGGCCGAGGACTTTGTTTTATATGTATTGATCATAGCCATTTTACACAAATACAATTAAAAATATGTAACAAATGGCTATGATATGTTTAAAGTTAAATGAATTAGTTAGTCCAATAAATTTCAATGAGAAAAAGTGTTGTAAGTATGAAAAATTGGAAAGGTCTATGATTATAAATTTAGAATTTGAATAATTTTTTAGGTTTAGTGGATAATCGGTATTTTCTTTCCTTTCTGTTACAGAGAATATTATTAATTTTATTATGGATAAAATCTTTTTTTAGAGCCTGAAAGCATGTACGAGCGGTATGGATGCGGAAACTTGGAACGCCTATCACATCATGAGCAACCGAGCTAGAGCAGTCTGCTATGCTGCGAGGCAGGAAGAGTTCAGAGCTCTCGCCGAGATGACTGTCAACCGTCTCGTCGCCACAGCCAGGACTCATATCGAGCAGATGGCCAACCTTCATGTTAGATTTTTCTCTGTTTCTAAGTGATAATTTTCATAACTAAGTCATAGATTAACTATAAGTAAGCTCATTAAATTTTTATTTCTTAAAAAATTGCACTATTGCTTACAATTTCAAAAATGTTATATGTATTACCAATATCTGGATTGTCAATCCATATGACTTTCTATTGCTTGGGATATAAATACAAGGATTTATTATTCCCATTAAAAAAATTCTAGGGCCAACTACAGGACTGGGAACCTGCAACTTTTGTGCACATACTTTTGTGCTGTGTGATTTTATATTATTTTTTATTATAGGAAAGGCAGTCTAAATTAGAGAGGGCAACCCAAATTGCTCTTGATCGTATCTCCCAAAGCCAGCACGATGTTTTAGCCAGCTATACGCGATTGAGAAGGCTTGAATCTGGGCTTGGAACGAAACTAGAGAAAGATAAGACTGGTCTCGAAGAGATTGGGAACTTGGTTGCCCAAGAAGCCGACAGTATTCATGGCATCCTTAAAGATTTTAAAAAAGCTCTAGGTAATATTTTTATTTCTTTTTAGGGTTTCTTATTTATAGTATATCCTTGGTTGGCTTTGAAGGAAAAAGTATAACAATCATTTCAAACATTTGTGTTCAAAATATGAATATAGATATTTATATATACATTGCTGTGGTTTCTAATGTATTGTCCAGCATCATCAACTATGGAATGCTGGGTTAGGGAGAGTTTACAATTATTATACAAAATTATTTTAAAATGCATCACCTTTTAGTTAATTATTGGTAAAAATATTTTTTTTTATAGTATGACTTCAACTTTTTATCATAGTCAATTTTCCCCTTTTGTAGTTAAAAACTTTTTTCAGAGTCCATATCATTTTTATAGGTTTAAATTCTATTCTTTCTCTAAACTAAATACGCTACAGTATGTAAATAATGAAGCACTAAATTCATATTTTCTTTAAGTTGCAAAATTTACTAGAAAAACATGAAACTATTTTCTCCTAATAACAATATATCATGTTTTTTAATTCTATTCTTTACTAGTGACCCACCCCATATGCCTACATACTACTGTGATCAAAAAGTAAGGTGAATTTGTTCATAAAATTTAAATTCTTTATTTATTCTACCAAATCAATTTCATCCCCTTCAAAATAACCCCCGTCCGAAAAAACGTACTTTTTTCAGTCCTCAAAACAGTCGGTATAGCCTTCAAGACCTTCTTCGATTCGGTTTTTATCCCCTCAATCGTGTCAAAACGGTGTCTCTGCATTGGCCTTTTAAGTTTGCTGAATAGCCAGAAGTCGCATGGAGCCAAATTAGGCGAATACGGCGGTTGCGGAACGATATGAATCGAGTTTTGGGTAAAAAAGTCGTGAAGAACCAATGCAGTGTGAACCGGTGCATTATCGCGATGAAGGAATCAAGAGTTGTTCGCCCATAATTCTGGCCGTTTCAGACAAACAGCTTCACGCAAACGAAGCATAACGCTCAAATAATATACTTTCTTAACAGTTTGGTCCAGCGGAAGGAATTCATAGTGCACCACACCATGATAATCAAAGAAAACTGTCAACATAACCTTGATTTTCGACCTACTTTGCCATGGTCTTTTCGGTTTTGCTTCACCTTTTGCACAATATTCGCTGGATTGGTCGGTGGTTTCAGGGTCGTATGCCTAAATCGAAGTCTCGTCTCTAGTAATAATGGTCAAATTTGTTTGACACTAGTTCTTTGTTCAACAAAATTGGTGAAAACTGCATGAAAATCCATGCAGTAGTTATTGAGTTTACCGCAAACAAACGCGGCCGAGGACTTTGTTTTATAATATGTATAGATTATGTACAGTTAGAGTTTTTTATAGTAGCCACTACTAACGAATACAACTAATATTAAATGTTAATTATAATAATTAAATAGTACAGATGAAAGCAAACCATCTTATTTAAGTTCCTAGCAAAGTTTCAACTTCTCAGAAAAAATATTACTGATTCTATCTTTAAAAATTCTCAAAAACTTAAATTATTAGAATAATAGAGAAAGTTTTTTTTTTCCTTCCTCTCTTCCTAGTAATGTAAAACATTCTTTTCTGTTTTATTCAGATGATGCTGGCGAAGAATTAAATAATCAGAAGAAAGAAGAATCTGCCGAGCATGAAAAATTAATGGCTGGGCTAAAGGACTCATTAACAGCGGTTGACAGTGTACTCTTTAAAATTAGTAAGTTTTTATTTTTCATTATTTTATTGAGTAAAGAATGTTTTTATAAATATGTTGCTAATTTAATTTATTATTATTTTATAGATACCGTCAGCACATTGTTGGACACTCACAGTACCCTATACTCTTCCAAATCTAAACACTTGTTCGCTGATCTGAAAGAACTTGGCAAATCGATTAATGAAATATCATCTAATGCTAATGCACTCAGGCAGCTCGCCGAACAGAAAATGTCTTTGGTTTCTACGCTCATCGGGGAGACTGGTAAATTTATTTTATAATTCATTTTAAACCTTGAACTTTTTAATAACCCTAAGTATTTTTTCCCGTTTCATTGCCATTTTCACGTATGAGTGGGCGAGAAGCTATAGGGCACAATTAATTTCTTTTTATTCTAAAAAGTGTTGGAAAAGGTATCACAGTTTTATTTTATAATTAATACACTATCTAAATAGTTATATTATATATCTATATATATCTAAATTAATTATATATCTGTTATCTAAGTAGTTATTTATATTTTAATTAAGTTGTATGTTACCTGAGAAATTGTTTTAATCGTGACATTGAACTGCGAGAGATATTGTCGTTACAAATGCTAAGTATCGAATTTGAAAAAAAAATCACATTTTTTTATTTTCGATCTGTGGCGATTGCTTTAGGATTTTTAATTGATATAAAATTCATATAGTCGTCCATTTAGGTACGAAACCACATAGAATGACATGAGTAAACTATGTTTGGTTCTACGGATTGATTTTGAATGAACCTTGAAAAATATTTTTCATTTTCGTTGTAATTAAATTTTGAGATAATATATTCTAAATTAATGTTTTCTTTTTAAGTAATATGGAATTTATTTAAGATGTGTCAGTTATAAAATATTGCTAGCATGTCTTATAGACAAAAGAGCCGTTAAGTAAATTATATTATAGATAAGATTTTTTGACTGCACCCCCCAACTATCTCCATTCTACATATATATTATAGATAGTTTACAAGTATGAAATGGTTTTAAAAACTTTTTCAAGGAATATAAAGCAAAATATTTTATTTTTTAAATGCTTTTTCATTATTATTGAATTGTCACTCATCCTCTCTTATTTTCTCATTCTATCTAATGAGGTAATTATTTTAAAAAATCTAGGTTTACTTGAATTTAATAATTATTATTTATATGTAGTATAAACATAATATATACATAATGTTAATTTTTGCATTTTTAATTATTTATCTGTTGTTATAGGTGAGAACTTTGATACAGCCGTCTTTATTTCCCTTCATATGCTGTGCCTTCTTACGGCAATGGTGATAAGCAGCTTTCTCAAGTTCAATTGGAGATTAAGAGTTCTGGTGGTTACCGCAGGCTTTCTTAATACATATCTTTCAATTAACAAGATGCCTTACTCTCTTCGCCTTATAGAATTGTACTTATTTCTGGCCTCAGCTGTGATAGGTAATGGCAAAGATCTTTATTTATTTTATTTTTGGACCATATAATTCATATGTACCAATGGTTCTATAAAAACTATTATTTAAAATTCTTCTCACAAAAACTATTATTTAAACTTTCCATCACAAAATGTTATACTTGTAGAACAAAAGAACAACTATCAGAAATTACAATTTTGTCATCTAAATTGATTAAAATAACGTTTGATATTAATAAGTTAATTTTCCTTTTAGTCGATTTTACAACTGTACAAATTCTCAAGCTTGTTAATGAAAAAAAGTCTAAAGATAAAAATATTCCGAAAACACCTGAAAAAAACAACTACGCTATGCAGGAAAGAGAACTCAATGGTTTCAAAAAACCTCAATCTAAAGTCGATGAATGGCTTACAGGTAAAAATATCTTGCTGAAACCATTTTGAAACTTTATATTTATGGCGCATTTATAAAACTTAAATTTCATTTAATTTTTAGAAAAATTTCCTGACCGTCACATTTATACTACAAAAAATGGCTATTTACCTACCATGACCCCTATTTCTAAGGTAATTTTACATGTATATTGCTTAAAAATAGTAAAGTAATGAGAATATTTTTATTGCGAGATATTTCTAAATATAATATTTTATTTGTTATTTAGGGACCTGAACTAGTCCAAGATGACCAGATGTCCATCGCTTCTGGTATGAGTACAAGATCACGAACTAGAAACATGACACCTGCCAGTTCTATTGGCGGAGGGAGGTAAATATGTATTTAGTGATTTACTCAATTTTGTGAAATTATCTGAATTACTTTTTTTTGCATTACCAATGAAGATATTACAGTTTATATCATTATTTGTTTATTTTTAGTTGGTGTTTCTCAAATCCCATTTATTTAGTATTTAGTGAACTTTGAATCCCTGTTTTTTATTTACTTTGTTCTGTATTAATTAACTTAAGATAATTTTATTTTTTGTAGCTCAACTTCTAAGATTATGTGCTCAGCAGTGCGCCCTAACGGTCAACGGTGTAAGTTACCAGCAAAATCCGGTCAGATGCTATGCCGCATTCATGAAAGTAATCGGTAACATTTGTTCAAAAAATACCTTGACAAGAATATATGTTTTAATTATTATTACCGTAATTTATATTTTAATTTGTTTGTTATCCGTTTTGTTATGTTTTTTTATATTAAAAAGACATGCTTTCGTTGGTACTATCATTTTACAGACTGAAAAATCGTTGTAAATTTAGTCTTGTTAGTCTGTGTGATCCTATAATAAAGAAATTTGATTTTGAATAACCTTTAATTTTTCTTTAACCCATTTCCATAATTTAATAAATTTGTTTGTGATTATAAAAAATAAAATAGAGCATTCTATTCCTGTTACATTGAAATTTCAGATATGGTTGAATTAGCGTATAGTTCATTGCTGCAAATAGCCCGGGGTTCTCTGTGATTTCTTTTTTGTTACTTATGTTTTGTTTTATTACTATTCTTCATTTCGTAAGTTATACATAATGTGCTTAATATTTATAATTTAATTGTAAAGAACTATTCTGATCAGGCTCAGTGGAAAATATAAATAAGCATAATTGTTAAATGACAGCAAATTTGGAACATTTTATAAACAGACATGATATGAATGTCTATATATTGTACAATACTTAACATCTGCTGATTGGAAATTGTCATTTAGATCTAAACGGTAGACAATTATTTATAACCATTGAATAATAATCGATTACTGGTTACCTACTGTAATTGTTATAATCTTTTCAAGACATTTGACTTACTAAAACATAAATTTTTAATGAATCAATCGTTAATTTTATTAATCACTTCATAATTTGTTTTATTAATGTCAATTAATTTCACTTTCTGCTTGAAATGTTTAAATTTAGTTCATTCACTTATATTTTTAGTCATGGGCTAAATGCCAAAAATTCATTTTAACCTGAAACTTTCCAACACGTTTAGTTCGTGTTTGTACTTGATGTGATAAACATTTCCAAGACGTCGTCGGACATAGTTGAGGTACAGTGAGTTTTTGAAAATATTGAACTTTTTTCTCTCTCTTTATATTTCCATCCACACCTGTCAAATACAAGTAATTGACAATCAGTAGATTGGCTGACTGAAGAAAAAAATACAAAATGACATTGAAGGCATGACGAAGAACAGTACCCAGCGGTATTGAACTTTTTTAAATTTATTATAATGCAATTGGGAAAAACCACAATGCAAAGCCTTATGTTTCAAAAAATACACCTACTTACCAGTCGACGTTTCGCCTATTCAGGCATTATCAAGACACCAAAATCAAAAAGGGGTTATGTGAATCGCATCTCGAAGGAAAAGGTGCAAAACATCCCAACGATCAACAGCCCAAACAGGCTCCAAACATGAGACAGCACCCCGCCACCAAGACGTTCAACATACAACTGTCAACGGTCGTTCAGTTGATTTTGATGTCTTGATAATGCCTGAATAGGCGAAACGTCGACTGGTAAGTAGGTGTATTTTTTGAAACATAAGGCTTTGCATTGTGGTTTTTCCCAATTGCATTATAATAAATAATAGTTTCTTTTTGAGTTTTTGGCTCTATTTTAGTTTTTAAAATTTATATTTATTTGTAATGCATAAGGAAGGTGTTGCAGTTATTAACTATTAAATAATAAAGGTATTGACAACTTGTATACCAAGTATTGTGGAATTAAGTGATCTTTTTTATATAAAAAATCTAGGAATAGCAATGGACAATTAATTCATTACTCATGGATATCTTCATAAAAGCTAAAGAGACGCTCATTATGATGACACAGTCCTATTAACTGCTTACAGTCCTACTAAATTCCTACCAGAATCAGTGTGTGAGTGTTAGCTGTTTCATTGGGAATATTTTTACCCAATTTACAGCATTAGAACTCTCATATCCACTTTCAGAGAGAATATTTAAAAGGAATGTCAGGGAAAGACCAGAGGTTTCTCTAAGCAAACTCAAACAAACTTAGGAGAGAATCAAAATCTAGAAACTTCTGATCGCAGCATCCGCAAAGAGGTATTGGCTCTTACTCCGCTTAGTATTGGACACTTAAGACTAACTCACCTACACCTAATCGCTAATTAAAAATTACCAAAATCCAAACTTATCTAATTCTATAAGTAATCTCATCAATTTTTTCAGTTCTATTGATTATGGTTCCAGTTCCTTACAACTACCAAATATTGTATCCATAACCTACTTTTTTGTATCTATCTGAAGTAACTTTGCATTAATACTCGTACCATTTAATTCTGAGGTATATTTCTGTAGCTTTCATGGGGAATCCAGATTAAATAATGGAGAAGTGCTGAAGGCATACTAGGTTGATTTTACAAACTGGATTATAACAACAATATTCTGTCATATTTATACATTGGTTTATCTAGCCATGTTCCATGAAAACTAGTTGATTTTTTTTCAGTTTTTTAAATAATCCAAAACTATACATGTCATATTAAAAATGTTCATTTGAAATATAATTAATTGCCTACAAAGCTGAATAAAAAAATATATTAACAGTTATTGTTAAATGGTAGGAAATAGCGCATTAAAGTTAAAAAATGTACTACTTAATTAGTAATTCATCTAAAATAAGTTGTTCTTTTTCAAGACATCCTGAATCAGCGAATAGTCCAGAGAAATTGACTTGTAAAAATGTTTAAAGATAGGCCTCATGTAAGGAATCTTTTGTAATTTAGAAAACTGAGCTGACTTGGAAAGTGAACAAGCTGTCTGAAATGTTAATACACTCAGTTCTAAAAAATTGCTAGTTAGTGTTACCATTATAAACAAAGATCATCTTCAACGGCTGTTCCTTGCCATTCTCAATGAACTTTCAATCTTAACCATCATTCAAATTCCAATTTATGTTCGTGAATCTGAACTAAATGAGCGAGAATGACCATGCAAACCACCTGTTTTCCATGCTGTTCTTGGAATGACTATGGTATACCACTACTACGCATTGGTTCAGGGCATGGTTCAAGCTGTACAGTTTCTAGGACAACGGTTGTGCAGGGATTACACTGAACTATCAGCTATTCCCCCAATTAAGGTACCCTCTTTATAGAGCCTGGGTGAGCCCAGGGGAGATTTAGAAACCACAAGGTTAATAAAATAATTTATCTTCCATTGCCGGATTTGAACACGATACCTTGAGCACTGCAACTCTGCATTCTTTATACTGTGCACTCTATTCTCCACGTAAATAATTAAGAAAAATGACGAAGAATTTAACATGCACTGAATAGACTGGACTTAAAGTTAGACAGGAAGATTTTGAAGGACTCTATCTATTTTTCTTTTTTTTTGTCACAAATCTTATTTTATCCCAAAAATTGAAAGGCTACAATGAAAACACTGAGCAGTTTTGTTTTCATTGTTTATTGCATAATAAAATCCAAATTTAATAGGTGTATTACCAAGCTTAACTACAGGAAGTCTTCAGATAGTTTAAACATCAGCATTTTAGTAAATGGTAAGACAAATACAGTTGAGTGTCAAGATTAAAAGCTGAGGATCATTACATTATCCAATCTGATGTTTAGGCTCATTTTATAATAATAAATCCTTTGTTATGCAGTTCTTCAGAAGGGACGTAAAATGTGGATGCCATGCCTGTTCGGTGTCAGGTAGTTCATAAAGATCCCAAAGCTAATTATAACTAGAGAGGCAAAATTTAGGACTCCCACTGTAGCATCATGTGGTGAGCACTAGCTGCAGAATGTGAAATGAAAATAATACACCAATATTTTCCCAACTTTACATTAAACATACTAAATCAATAGCACTGAAACTGTTCAAAAATTAGCTTTAACTTATTTTTGCATTTTTAGCTTGGTTCCTGTACAGGTTAGTAGCAACTAGATCGTTTCCATGGTTACAAATCATGCAGATGTATCAATGTTACATTATTAGTTAGTAAAAGACAATGAACTATGGTTTGCCATTCCAAGATTGGGATATCGACGACGATCGATACCGTGCATTACAATTAGGTTTAGCTGTTCCGGCCCACCCAGAAAAGTTTCCAGAAACATTCGACTGTAAACGGAAAGTATTTGTGGCGTCTCCAGGTTGGGTCGTACTAGAAGCGGCTGACAACTTCAGGTTCGTCGTCAAGAAGAACATATACCGCCGCCTCATCGACGTGAGCCAGTTCTTGAAGGACTTCTTCCATTTCCAATTCTACAACGAGTCCATTCCCAGGACATTGTACTTCAAAGACTTAGACCCTTACGTGATGAGCGAATGCTGCAAGTACTTGCACTGGAAATTCAAAAACAGGGCGGCACAAGAACGCCCAGGATTCGTCACCAATCCAATATTGTTCCATCAGGTCTTGGACGCGGCCAAAACATTGGGAATAGAAGCAGATTACTAAGGGTTAACTGTATTTTGCTATCAATTAAAAAGCATTAATAAAAACTTCAAACAATAAACTCTGTAGATATTAAGATTTTTATATTTGTATTTTAAAAATTAATTGCTTATCTAAAAGTATTATATATTCTTAGTAGACTACTACTACATAACTATCTCAATAGGCAACAACTTCGCTTTTCTTTGGCGTCGTCAATAGAAAAAACCTTGTTTCTGTTTTACGAAGTTGATCCATATTATATAGAATATATCAATGCATAAGAAAGGTGAATTAAAAGTAACATCGCTATGGAATCTAGATCACGAAAGTACAATCGCACTTTAAAAAAATAATAATAAAATCAATAAAACATCGTTCAAGTAATGTCGAATGAGATTCAGTCCTTGAGAGTAAGTAAATAAATATGCTTTTTTTTCATTTTACATTACGCCAAGTCGCAGTTCTACGCCACCTAGGATGTTTTTATACTCTAGTTACATAAGATCTATTACCGAACAACGGCATAGATATTGAAGTACAATATTTGTTCAATATACCGTAAAAAGCGACCAGTTATTTTGGATGAAGCTCCTTTGAAAAATAAACTTACGAGGATCGTTATTATGATTATAATTTAACAAAAAAACAACAATAATAACAAAGAAATAAAGGTCTTATAGTCTTACTAGAGTCCTACCAGTACCAGCATATGAGTATTTGCTGTTTCATTGGGAATATTTTTACCCAATTTACAGTATTAGAACTCTCACATCCACTTTCAGAGAGAATATTTAAAAGGAATACCAATACAAGACCAGAGGCAAAGAGGAATTGAATCTTGCTCGGCTTAGGATTGGACACTTAAGACTGAAGCAATTACCAAAATGCAAATTTATCTTATTCTATAAGGAATCTCATCAACTTTTACAGTTCCAAGATTAAAATAGTTTTATCTGAGACGACTTCCAGTTTCTCTCAACTACAAAAATATATATACATATATGTAACCTGCTTGTTAGTTAGTATCTATCTGAAGAACTATGCTTTGATAATACTCTTACCGTTTAATTCTGTGGTCTATTATCTTGGACTCTCTTTGAATTACTTGACGATTACCGAAACGTGGACTTGCGTAATAAAAAATATTACTGCACCCTGCCTATTACATATATACAGCTTAGAAAGTCTTGACCAAACTCTGGTTGGAATTTCCTGCATCCAACTGCTTATATTACCATAAAAATGGATTATTGAGGAGATGTTTAATAAGGCTATAGTAGATAGGGCGAGGAATCAGATATTAAGGGAAGAAATGGAACTGGGAGAAGCCTTAGGCGAAAGAATAACGAAATAGAGACTGAGATGGTAAGGGCACGTCCGGCGTATGACTCCTATTAGAGGGCAGGGAATAGGTAGGGGTTGGGCTCCTGAAGAAAAGAGCCTTCCACTAAGAAGATGGTGTAGAGAATTTGAGGAAGAAATGTCAGTCAAGTGATCACTGGAAAGAGAAATCGGAAAATAAGGGTCTAACAGAAGGAAACGACACAACACAAGCCTGCACTGGAAAAACACGGATAATAGAATAATTAAACTAGGGCGATAGGTAACCAAAAACAATAATTAAATAATATAACTAGTTGTTCTTTCCAACTATCGTAAAAATGGAAATAGCTAGTTAGTAAAAATATATTAACACTAGCTTATGCCCGCGGCTTCACTAGCGTGGAATTCGGCCTGCCACAAGTTTCGTGAAAGATCATTTTAAATAAATAATTTAATTATTTTTTTAAAATATAAGTTACTCGTACATCCATAATTTCATATGTATAACTTCAAAACTGACGGATTCTCTACAACCTTTGAACCCCCATTATATTAAAAGGGAAGCCCTTGGGGTGGAATTATCCAAATTTCTTTCTTAAACTATACAAAGAACCTATCTACAAATTTCAAGAGGCTAAGTTCCTGATTTGTCTTTAATTATGTACTATAAAGGAGGGCATGCCCACGTGACCCCACATAAATCTGCCCTTGATGATGTATAATCTATTTTATTCAATAAGTTTCATCCGAATCCGTTCAGTAGTTTTTGCGTGAATGAGTAACAAACATTCGCATTTATAATATTCGTAGGATATCAAAACAAATAGTTTCACTCCTGTCCTTTCTCTTATTTTAACCACAATTATCATGTGATTTTCCTTTATTTATGTACTATGATGGATTCTCCACAGTACCTAAAAAACTGTCGGCGGGGGGGGGGGGCACGTGCCCCCTCCCACCCAAATCCGCGCTTGCTATAGCCTATGTGTTATTCTGCTATATAACCTATATTACTGTAAAGTTTCATCCAAATCCATTCAGTAGTGTTTGCGTGAAAGAGAGACAAACATACAAACTTTCACATTTATAATATTAGTATGATACATTACTATTATGATCTATTGCTATTTCATATTGTTAATTATTAATCCATAAGATTAAGTCAAAATCTAATGCTTAGGTATCGTCTATGTATCCTCATTTTCTAATAATTCAATGAGGTTCATTGTTGACAAATTTATTGACCATGCTTCACTCCATACGGAGCAACAGTATAGCAGTACTGTACTTAACAGTGCTTAGCAAATATAGTGCTTAATCATTCTTTGCCTTCAATATAATTAACTTAAGACCAAGTCCAAATTATTTTTCAACTTTTGTTTTCAGTTTATTATGACGGAGGTTGATCCGGGCGTCCAAGAGGAAGATGAGGATGAGAGCCCTGAAGAGTCGACGGTTCTCATCGACGAAGGTGATCGTGGCATTTGCAGGGTAAGAAAAGATATTTACAAGGAATGTCGATAACGACAAATTCCAAAACCATAATTAAACTGTCAACTACACAAGTTTTAAATGTGCTATATGTTATGCACAGACCGAATCAGACCTGCATAGATTCTTTATAATTGTAAATATTGGTTTTTGTCCACAAAACAGAGAAGAACATATATTTAATTAAAAACATACACAATCTTTGTCAATTGTCAATATTTATGAATTAATTATTTTGTTCTATTATTAATTATTAACTAACGTTCAAATTACATGTCTGTATTTTTTGATACTTCACTTTTTTTGTGATTATGTGAAAAATCGTGGTTTAGCATATTTTATATCCACCCATTATTACTATATATATTAATATTTCTAATGTGCATAATTAACTATTAAAGCCTACACTTGCATGGAATATGCCAATAAATAAACAGTTTTTTTTAAATTATTTTGATATTTTTGCTCAATTTTTGGCCAATATTTTCGCTCAAAAAAGAAATTTTTCAAAAATTCGTTTGTACTCTTTTAAACTTAAAATTCTTTAAAAAAAATGTTTCATCTGTTTTAATTGTTATTGTAAGTAAAATATATAATGACCGGTATACTACAGAATTATACAGAATTATATTGGGTCTACCGAGGTGCATAATAATAACAAATAAAAAGTAAATTACTTAAAAAAATTTGGAAAAAAAGAAAAAGAGATGGAAAAGGTGAGAAAAAAAATCTTACAAAAACAAAATAATGGTGAACCCTATAAAGAACGTTTTTATTTCGACAATTCTATATAGGACTTTTCTTCTTTGAACAGTTCTCTAATAGGGAACGAAATGTGATAAAGATGGAATGCGGGCCGATTATTTAAAAGGTAATAAAATTCGGAAATAGGGGGAAGAAAAAAAAAAAAAAAAAGAGATGCCAACAGCACGCGGTTTTCCCAGGCGGTCACCCATCCAAGTACTAACCACGCCCGACGTTGCTTAACTTCGGTGATCGGACGAGAACCGGTGTGTTCAACGTGGTATGGCCGTTGGCGAAGGAAACTCTTTCTCCCTGCATCTTCTCTATCTGAGGCAGGCTCTACGAAATTGTTTACTATCTATATTTTTATACATATTAGGCCAACTTATTCCATATAAGGGAATGACACTTCCTATGAGACGCAGGCTGGCACTGGGTAGGGCCCCCCCCCAGACTGTTTTTGCTGTACTGTGGAGAATCCATTACAGTACATACTTATAGACAAATCATGTGATGATAGTTGTTAAAATATACGAATAAAATAACAGAAATAACATGAGTGAAACTATTGTTTAGATATTTTAATAAACCTTTCTATAAATACTAACAAGTTTATTTCAAATTTATTGTTTTTTAATATTTTTTTCAAGGGGACTATTGGGAGACAATTTCAACTAATTTCAGGAATGGCAACTTGAGGGGAGAATTAAGATGAGTGCGACGGTTGTGTATTATGAGCTGCCATTAAGAGATAATGTATCATTAAGAGCCTTTAGGAGGGAGTCGGTTAGTTGCTAAATTAAATAAAATATCGTATAGAATAGCTAGATGTGCATTAGTGTGGAGAATTATCTTCTTCTAACTCGAAATATTTTTATGTATATATGAGTGTTGAGACTGAACGTACCCCTTTCTATTCTCCTAGGATTCAAGTGTATAATACCCCATCTTTCCTTTAGGAAGGGGTCGATGAAGCTGTATTTATATAGGTGGAAGGATTATGTAGCTAATTGGTAGGAGTGATTGGTGGGAGTAATAGCGTTCCACAGAATTATTTTTATTGTTGTATCGACCAGTTTTATATAAGTGTTATTGCTATTTCCGTACTATTTATACATATTGGTTCAAAGTTTATCATTTGCCTATTAATTACTGAGATCCGTTATCAATTCATCCTAACGCTGGATGAGACAACACAATCACCCTTGCCTACAACACAATATACTCCGCTCTATATCCTTATATAAATATAGATAGAAGCGTTGAAAGGAAGAATGTTGTCAAATTAAAAATGTTGTCAAATATTAAGAAATACGAGTAGCTCACATTTTATAACAATACTAGCTGTGCACGCGACATCGTCCGCGTGGAACAGTGCCTTCAGGCAGCATTTTTAATTTTTTAGGCTAATTACTTTGCAAATAAAATATGTACATAATTAAAATAAGTGATTTACTGCTAATAGATTAAGTACATTTTTATAAACAACGTCTTTTGTTTTCCCATCTTTTGCCAAAACAGACATCGGAGTTATTAAAGCATTTTAAAACTACCTCATTTCTAATTAGCAGTAGTGAAAATTCGGTCTTCACCTTATATTATAGTCGAATAATTTGTTTGATTTGTCTATACTTTAAAAACTTCAGTTTTAATAGTAAAATTGCAAATTGCAGCGATGTGCACAGTTTCGGAGCTGGGACTTGGCTGAGAGCCTAGGGTACGGGACACACTACGTAATATACACAACTATCGAAAAATTATCAAATTAATATTTTATTTTTTAAGTAATATAGGGCTCTAAAAATTTATTAATACATATAGCTTTTAGTCATTAAATAAAAAAATGGTTAATTTAAGGTTCATCAAATTTATTAAATTATTTTGAAACTACCTTGTTTCTAATTTGCAACATTAAAGATTGGTTCATTACCTTCTCTTGTAGTAGAACACTTTATTTTATCTGCATATATTTTTTAACTTTAGTTTCGATAGTTCAATTATAAATTGCAGCGATGTGCGCAGTTTCGGAGGTGGGACCAGACTGGAGGCTAGGGTACGAAGTACAGGTTTACAATGTTCACGGAGCAGAATAATTATCAGACGGTATAGAATAATTATTAATTGTATATATTCTTTTAGTGCATTTTCAAATTTATAAAAACGTATTTTATGAAGTATAATCTAAGTAAATTGAAGAATGTCTAATTTTTACAGACATCAGAGTTATTAAAGTATTTTAAAACTACTTCATTTCTAATTTCCAATAATACAAACTCTTTCATTACCTTATACTATAGTTGAAAATTTTATTTGATCTGTATATAATGTTTAACTTCAGTTAAACATGCAAATTATAAATTGCAGCGATGTGCGCAGTTTCGGAGCTGGGACATGACTGAGAGGCTAGGGTATGAAGTACAGGTTCAATGTTCGCGGAATAGAAGGGAATAGGATAACAATTAAATTTACATGTTTTTTAGCTCTGTACTGAGACTGTACTGTATTAGGTACCTACCTATTATCCAAATGTACAACAAGTAATAATGATGTGATAACATCCAACTAAATTCGAAAGTAATCTTCTTCTGACGAATGAAACAAGCAAAAAGTGACCCAACTAAAGAAAAAATATTTAATGACCTAACCCAAAAACTGTTGTTTTTTTTTACGAAGAACATTAATTAAGTAAAACAAAAAATCGTGTAATCAATTTACAGTAAATAATAATGAATTGCAGCTGAAAAAATATTAATATTCGCATGCGTTTCACACAGTAGTCTGCCCTCACATGTTTGCCCGTTCGGGTAGGCACACTTAGGCATATTTCCCCACCTACGCTCATAAACCTTACATATTTTCATACAAACTTTCATCCCATATTTTTATTTTACCTCCTAAAGGGTAAAATTTGTACAAACTTTTTATTTGTTTATATCTAATCAAAAGCCTAAAAAATAAGTTTTAAGCTTCTAGCTTCAAAAATGACAAAACTTACATACAAACTTTCATCCCCTTACGACCCTTTTCAGGCTTTAGACTATCTCTGTACCAAATTTCATTTAAATCGTTTCAGTAGCTTAGGCGGGAAAGCGTAACAGACAGAGTTATTTTCACATTTATAATATTATTATAGATAACATTATACGATTTTCCGTATTTTACACTTTTAGGATCGATTTTCAAAAAATAAAAAAACCCGTATTTCTTTATTTTGAATGTAGAAGCTAAATATAAATTTACATAGTGCTCGCTTTAAAAATGACGATTTTTTTTTATTACAAAAGTGTTCACCCTTTTCACCCTCTTAGGGGACGAATTTTGACAAATCCTTTCTTTGATGGCGCGTTGGCCATATAAAATGTACCAACTGTTCAAATTTCAAGTATGTAGATCTGCGATGGTCTTTTCAGTCAGGACGAACATTTTTATGCATGTAGATAACATGATATAGGATGGAAGCGATGAAAGCAGAGGAAAAATAAATACTCCGGACGGCAAACTTTATAAAGCGACATATTTGTATTTTCAGGTTGAATAAAAAATTTAATCTGGTAACGGCCATAGGTAGATCCTGTTAATCTGAAGACTCTCATGTGGCTCAACCAGCGTCTACAAACTGGTAGCGGTTAATTGGGATTGAGAGTGATTTCATCTCCCCAGAAATTCATCTCCCTACACAATCGCTACCTGAGAAACATTACAGTCACTACCATGTACTGAACCCTTCATGGGGTATAGTGGTACAAGTTCGTTTTTTTTTTAATTATAAAATATTTGTAGATATTTTTTAAGTAGTTTAGCACCGATTTCAAATTGGTTCCCTTTATTACTCAGTCATTAAGTACACACTATTCCATTGAAAATTCCAGTTATGATATAATTCAAATTAAATGATAGGGTTGACAATTGACCTATATTGTATTATTTTTATATACTAAAATGGAAGTTGGATAGTTGTAGAGCGCTGAATTGATGCGCTCTAGATTTATATCTGGCTATGACCGATGGATTATTAAATCTGTTTTACTAAACAGCCATAGATTAGCCCTTTGGGATCTGCAGAGCTTTCTTGGGCCCACTTCACTCTTAATCCAATAAGTGTGGGGAAAACCTGGCGATTGAGCATAATCTCGCTCCACTCATCTTTTCAATCAAGCCAATGAAGCAGTCTCTTCCATTTACTGAACCCAATAATCTACTTAAGTTGTAGTGGTTTTGGTTATGACGGTGAAAATCCTTAGTTACACCGTGCTTCGGAAATGAAGTAAAACTCGTTAAAGATCACTATCCTAATTGAACTGTGGTATGGATTAGTCTTAGCAGCATAAAATGACGTTAAATGAACTTACAAACGATTAAAATGGCGGATTTAAATACGACTATAGATAGTAACAAATCCATCATAATCATGACAAAAAATACAAGCTTTTTTCATTCCATTTTTGCTGAACCCGCCGAAAAAATTACAATTTTCGATTCTCAAATTTTATTATCTTAATAGCGTTATATATGTATAGTTGATGGATGTTTTATTTTTACTGTTGATGTAAGATGTGCAGCACTTAATCCTCTGAGAGGTGAGTTTTTTTTGGGATATGTCCTGATGAGGCCTATAATATATAGACGAAACGTTGAATATTAAAATAACTCTATTCTAGCATGTCTTTGTATTTTTATTTAGATGAAATTAAGGATTATATAAAACTATATTTTGTAATATGGGCTATATCGACTTAACCCTCAAACCTTTTTTCCTCATTGGCCTCTCTGCGTAAAGATTGCACTGATATCGCATCGAGGAAACACTGCCATATTGTACGGGAATTAACTTTACCTAATTTGTCCATATAATCTTTTTCCGGGATGGACCGTGTGGTGTTGGTTTTGTTTGCCAAGCTTTCGCTCATCGTGTTGTGAGCTTCCTCAGGGCTAGTCAGTAAATGAAGAGCGGATGGTGGAGTCAGGGTGTATATAGCTAGTGGTGGGGGGTCTCGGTCGAAGTCTGCCTTCCCATTGGCCCGCTTGTATCGAGTCCGTGGGCTGTGTTGTGTTCGGGTGTGTTCGTGTGTGTTCGGTATTGTCGTATGTGTGTGGATGGTAGGTTGATGTGTTGGTCTTTTGTTTTATGGCAGGGTACCAGTTTTTGCTGAGTTTGTAACCGTCTTCCTTATTGAAATTATTGGGTTCTTTAATAATTTCAATGGCTTCTCTAATGGTGCGGAGGTGATAATTATTTTCTTTAACCAGTGTGGTTGTGTTTTCGACGACGTGTTTCACGAAAACACAACCACACTGGTTAAAGAAAATAATTATCACCTCCGCACCATTAGAGAAGCCATTGAAATTATTAAAGAACCCAATAATTTCAATAAGGAAGACGGTTACAAACTCAGCAAAAACTGGTACCCTGCCATAAAACAAAAGACCAACACATCAACCTACCATCCACACACATACGACAATACCGAACACACACGAACACACCCGAACACAACACAGCCCACGGACTCGATACAAGCGGGCCAATGGGAAGGCAGACTTCGACCGAGACCCCCCACCACTAGCTATATACACCCTGACTCCACCATCCGCTCTTCATTTACTGACTAGCCCTGAGGAAGCTCACAACACGATGAGCGAAAGCTTGGCAAACAAAACCAACACCACACGGTCCATCCCGGAAAAAGATTATATGGACAATACCGCAGACCGTGGAAGCCTACGTGAACAACATTTACCTAATTTCCTAAAATGATATCATGTTTTCACGAAAAGCAGTCCATGACATGTGGCGAAACATGACGTCCATACAGGCTGATGAAGCGACTCGGAATCTGTAGCATCGTCCTCATTGAATCAGTCTTTTATCTTGAAGGAATCTTCAAGTTTAGTCAAGGGTTTTCCTTCTTGTCGATTTCCCTCTTGATATGCAATATTGCGTAGTATAATGATTGTTTTTATCTTGTCAACCTTTTTTTTTTATATTCATTAAGCGTAATGAAATAGGGTTGGAAGTAAATTCGGATAAGACTAAGTAATGTATATGCTTAGTAACGGAAAAGTGGAAAAAATTAGTGATACTGTAGTGGGAGGAATAAGCTTGAACATGCCGAGAAGTTAGGATTTAACTTAGTGTCTATCATAACTAGAAAAAACGAAATTAAAAAGGGAATAAAAACGCGATTAAAAGCAGAAAATTCTTGTTATTTGGTTTCGACATTACTAAAACTATCATCCTTACAAATCCTCACGACCCTTCTTTATGGATGTGAAACGCGGCCGTTGACGTTGAAAGATGAACAACGTCTTAAGGTATTCAAAAATAAGCGTAAGTAGAATTCTCGGTCCAAAAAAGTTTGAGACCCCTAGAGAATTTTGGAAATTACACTGCGTGATATTGCGGAGCATGCACCCGGCTAATATTATAGAAGATTAAGATGGACTTGTAAAGTGGCTGGGGTTAGGAGCGAACGTATTTCTATAACGCGCTGTCCCGATTGAAAACGTCTAAGGGCTAGGCCGATGCGTAAGAGGGTGATATGGAGGATTTAGGTTTGGATTGAGGTTCGTGGACGTAAGTTTGTAAGAAGAAATTTGAGGTATCGTGATCGGATCTTAGGGTTCGCTTAGCTTTATTATTATTCATTACAGGTCACTTTACGCTGTCTTGGCTAACCCAACGATGCTACATTGGGGTTCTAAATTTCGCATATCCAGTTAAACTTAAGATATGAATCATTAACGAGTACCTGACACCGAACAGGCAAGAGACCACCATTAAGAGGGTGGGTGATATGGAGGATTTAGGTTTGGGTTGAGGTTCGTGGACGGAAGTTTGTAAGAAGAAATTTGAGGTATCGTGATCGGATCTTAGGGTTCGCTTAGCTTTATTATTATTCATTACAGGTCACTTTACGCTGTCTTGGCTAACCCAACGATGCTACATTGGGGTTCTAAATTTCGCATATCCAGTTAAACTTAAGATATGAATCATTAACGAGTATCTGACACCGAACAGGCAAGAGACCACCATTAAGAGGGTGGGTGATATGGAGGATTTAGGTTTGGGTTGAGGTTCGTGGACGGAAGTTTGTAAGAAGAAATTTGAGGTATCGTGATCGGATCTTAGGGTTCGCTTAGCTTTATTATTATTCATTACAAGTCACTTTACACTGTCTTGGCTAACCCAACGATGCTACATTGGGGTTCTAAATTTCGCATATCCAGTTAAACTTAAGATATGAGTCTTTAACGAGACCTGACACCGAACAGGCAAGAGACCACCATTAAGAAGGTGGGTGATATGGAGGATTTAGGTTTGGGTTGAGGTTCGTTGACGGAAGTTTGTAAGAAGAAATTTGAGGTATCGTGATCGGATCTTAGGGTTCGCTTAGCTTTATTATTATTCATTACAGGTCACTTTACGCTGTCTTGGCTAACCCAACGATGCTACATTGGGGTTGTAAATTTCGCATATCCAGTTGATATGAATAGACTTAGGATATGAATCTTTAATGAGTGCCTGACACCGCACAGGCAAGGGACTACCATTTAACTCCTAAGTACAAAATAACTAGTGATTTTTTACTCTACATGCCGGGATGCGAACCTGCGATCTTGGCTATAGTCGGTTGTTATGCTGACTACTACATCATAAGTGAGACCCCCTTTGAACTTACGAATTCTGCTTCTATAACTCAATCAAATAAATATTTTTTACAATTGATTAATTTTACGCTAATTTTTTATTCATTATTTAGTTCGTGACGGAGAAAAATAACTCCAATATTTGCTAGGTATTAAGGTGAATGCAGATCTTACTACAAATTGCGATACTTTCTTAATTGATGCAATTCGTGATGACAATCACTCAATGGTTTTTCCTTTCGTAGTCAATAGGCTAGTCATTTTTCTGGGAGTCATGAGATGAAAACACGTACCACGTTCAATAGTTCATCCTGCCTCTGTCCATTTAGACTATCATGATCCAGGACATCAAGATTTTAATGAAGTGTTTTTTGTTGAGCATCCAAAAATAACAATTTTAATTTATTATCTTATTCATAGTTCCAATGGCAGCTATTTTTGTTTATACAAAAAATTCTATTTCTTATTTTAAATTATACATCCTTCCGACCGTTTCATATGGGCGGGAAACGTGTTCAGTAACTTCAAAAGAAGAGTAACATCCAAAGGTCTTCAAAAATAAGACAATGTCACAAAGTACAATAATGTTGATAAATTTAGATAAAGAAGGGCTCGAAGTAAGTAAATTCAAAATAAGAAGTAGTATTTGGTTGGAAACAGAAACGGCGGTTCTTGTAATGATATTTATGTTGGAGGAATAACTATAATCATACCGTATAATAAAATATGTGGTTATGTTAACAAGAAAATAATAAAATAAATACAAAATTCAAGAGGAAATAAAGGCGCGGTCAAAGGAAAGGAAATGCTAGAGAAGAATTGGTCGACTGTATCTTCTAATTTAAGGAAGAAATAGTTGGGGGTGCAGTCAAAGAAAACACCAAAATAAGCAAAACTTATTTATTATGTGCCGACGTTTCGGCCTACAATGTAGGCCATCTTCAGGGCTAAGAGAGAGAAACAAACAAAAATATATAAAAACGTAGCAGTAACAAGAATATATAAAGTGGTACAGGAGTGAAAATAAAAATAGTGACTAGATATGATGAAATAGTGAAAAGATAAAATAGTGAATAGATAAAAATAGTGACTAGATATGATGAAATAGTGAATATATATATGATAAATAAGAAAGAATATAAGATTGGTTACAGAATATAATAAACTTAAAAAAGTGATAGATAAAAATAAAATTGTAGATGATGAAAAGAAATTCTAATGGTGACAGATATAATAATACAAGAATACGAATATAAAATAGAAAAAATACATGTCAAGAAAGGATAAAATGTAAACAATAATATAAAGGGAAAGAAAAATGAGGAGGTAAACGGAAAGATACAAAAAGAGAAGATTAAAATATAGAAAAAAGGGGGTTACATAGGTATGAGGGGTTACATAGGTAAAGTTTAATAATATAAGCATATATAGAAATAAAAGGAAATGCTGGTTACTTTTTCAGTATCAACATTACTAAGCTCGTGTCTTTTATTTCGAAATTTAAAAATTAGAATTTATAAACCTAACATCCTTTTATCTGTTCAATATGGTGTGAAACGTGGCCTATAACTAGATCAACAACGTCCTGAGGTATTCGAAAATAAGGTATTGCGTAGTATCTATATTCAGTCCGAAAAAATATGAGACCACTGGAAGAATTTTGGATTCTACGTTTAGTGGAATATTGGATCATCCACCGTGTTAAATGATTGCAGTGAGAAGAGCTGACTAATACTCGGAGTTCATTATTTTTCCCGAACACGAGCTAAATAATGGTTAAGGCATCAAGAACATTGAGAAGGGCTTGTAAAGTTGCTGGGCTTGGCACTGAACGAATCCCTAAGAAGATAATATTCGCTTAGCCGATTTGTAAAGTCTGAAGGGTGGCCTAACAGACTTGGGTTTAGGTGGACAGATGTGTGTAGTAGTCCGTGGACGAAAGTTTGTACGGTAATTGGTGGTATCGGCATCGAGCCTTTGGGTTCACTTTTATTTTTATAATTAACGTTTGCATATAATTTTCTTATGGGGTTACAACAGGTTTTAATTTGCAATGCATATCATAACCGTGTGTATTGTCTAGGACTGAGGTAGACTTATTAACGTACGAATCTCTAAAAATTGTACTAGCATTGAGCAGACAACTAAATGTCCTAGCATTATGCTAACGATAGGATGAAGGTTTACGCTAAGTGATCTTATGGGTTTGGCGATGACCTTATTCAATATTATTAATAATATAATTTAAAAGTAAGTTTGGTCTACATATCAAACCAAATATTCTATTCAGGCCTACGTGTTCGTCATCATGTACACTCGTACGTCACAGCCAAAGGGGCTATGATGCATTAGTCTTCCACATAGTCTATATTTTAGAGTCAGCTGTAATTGTGAATCAGCTGAGTTCATTAAATCAAAGCTTGATTATTCCTAATCGGGGTCAATACAAGCTATTTTATTTGATTGATCGATTGATACATGACCGTTTCTTTCGACTCTCAGCAAACATTATTAAAGAATCAGATCATTTTAAACGAATCAAAACATTGCGATTTGTTCGCTTTTTGTGTATCATCCTCTGTCATCATAATTTGATGAAACGTATGGTTAGAGGGATTCGGAAGCAAGACAGCAGTGGCTAAGTTAATGTAGCGTTATCTGCTTCTAGGGTCATACTATATCGATAAAGTATCTCTACCAATACTCAAGTCCTCTAAAAGTCCTGGAATCAAACATTCGATGTCATTAATGTATTGACAGGGATGTATCAATACTCAGGTGTACTAATTGAAACTACTCAGAAGATTGCAACAATGTACTCACAGTTTTAATAAAATATTCGCATTCCCCAAGCACCAAACAGTGAACAAGCATACAAACTTTGCCCCCCCTTTTTCAACCCCTTAGGGGTAGAATTTCGCAAAATCCTTTCTTATCGGATACCACCGTTACACAAAGAACACCCTCCACGTTTCAGGTCTCCAAGATCAGCGGTTTAGGCTGTGCGTTGAGTCTCAGTCAATCATTCGGGACAAAGCATTTTATATGTATAGATTAAAAAATATATATCAACCTTCATATCCATTTTATGCAATTCATCGAGTATTTTTGCTCTGACAAAGTTTAAAAATCTGAAATATTTACTGATAAATGATCAGTACATGGTAGAGACCGCGCTACTTCTAAGACGACGGATATGCAGGGAGGTGAATTGTCCGAGATCTTAATCAACTGTCAAGTTTTTCCATAATTTAGGATAACCAATTCATGGAGGCTGGTTGAGCCCCTGGAGGATTTGTAGAACTCACCGAGTCCATATTTAGCTGTTAAGAGATTAAATAAATTATTAATCACAGCCGGATTTGAACCCTGGATCTTCAGCATAGCATCAGTCTTAAACAGCAACTATCTATTTATTCGGATTCAATATTCGACCCAAATTGCAGGTCTTTATAGACTGCTAAAGACAAAACTAATTAAGCAAACATTGTTTTTCTTAACTGCTTCTAGTCTTTACCACGATTAAGGCATGGAGAAGACTTTCAATCTGGTTCGAAACGATGGTTTTTCATAAATAGCCTCTAACTAACTATATGAAAATATTTAATTGATCGTCGTTTGTATTACGGAAGCTTTATTAAGGCAGACGTATATTTTTTTAGATTTCTATTTCCATCAGATTATATTGAAGTTGTGAAATATGTCATATTTTCCTTCTCGGACTTCCCGATGGATGAGCATACCAATACATTATGACTGGATGCTGACCACATTACCACCCTGAAGCCTATAGTGGAGAGAGGGGTGGTATACCACCACCACGTGGCCCTCTTCTATCGATTGACGTAACCCCGAACCCTGCAACCTGCCAGTTGTGTCCCGTGTTCCAAACGAGTATCATGTCTGAAACGGCCAAGGCGAAGATCAACAAATCCGTGAGTCTCTTAATTATTTATTCTTTAAATAAATATTAAATCACTCAACACTAATTAACAAACCGTTGTTATGACAACAGATGCTGCCTCGCTCTGATATATTAATTATAGCCTGTGTCAATGTCTAGTCGTCAATTTACTGATACTATCAGCTACCCTTCAAAGTTGTTCAACTCAAGTCATTCAAAATCTTATAGTCAACGTTCTCCAAGCTAAAAAACATCGTCATTTTTATTGACTTGTTCTTATATTCTATTTAAGATTTTTTTTTTTTTATTTTGTACAGGAACGTTAATGTAATCGCAATATAAATTTATTTGATAGTGATATCCGTATTCGTCCTTTCTATTACTTAATAAGATCCTTTGTTTCAGAAGTTCAATATGTTATAGATAAATTATTATTTCCGTATATTTGTATACTATACGTTGTGTTCTCGATATATTTTCAGACTATAAATTTGGAATATAAACAGTTATAAAAATATGCAAATAAATAAACTGGAAACTTTTAAAAAAAAAAAAAAATTTTATTTAATCATTGTATCTGCAATGTATGATTTCTTAGCTAAAATACAATATTCCTATCCAGTATTGTCATAGAAACTAAAATTTTACCGTAGTTAAGAAATTTATTACTAGGCGGTATAGACGTATCCAGAATTCTTAATCCATGGAAAAAATAATAATTCTTCATTTCGGCAAAAATTGGATATCGTAAATATAATAATAACAATTATTATTAAAATAAAACACAAATAATTAATTACGTAACCTCATTTAACACCCCAAAAATATTTTATCGCTATTTTTTTATTTTAAATGCATTTTTTTATTTTATTTTATTTTTTTTTTAGGAATAATAATATCCAAACTTTTATAATTGTTTATTTTTCATGACATTTCAGACCAGATACCATGGAAAATATTTAATGATATTATAAGATCAAATGATTGATCTTTAATAATGGACATATGCCCGAAACGTCTGACAGAATAAAGGATCATATTTGTAACTGAAGGTTTATTATATAGAGAGCGTTCAGAATAAAATACGGATAACTCGAAATTTCAAAAATATTTTCATATTTTCCGCTAGTCAAGCAATGCTTTATGCTCCCTAAATTTCAGGTTCAGGCGAAGTGTGAAGCAATAAGGGGGCTAAGTATCGTGTTAGACAAAATTGTTTGGCTGAACAAGTGAAAAGGCAATTTTTGAAATTTTGGAGTTGTCCTCATTCGATATGAACGTCTCATATTATCAAATAATTTCGATGGAAGTTAAGGTATTTTGGCTATCAATCGGTTTTTATAAGGTTGACTCTCTTGATACTTCCTACCGAAATGGGGCATTTGGCATTCAATGCGGTTTTATTCAGTATACGAGTATATTAACATGTGTAATGTGAATAACCGTGCAGTTTACTTTAACTGAAATTTCACATTTTTTTTTCATTTTTATAGCAGTAGAAGACAGCATTTTTTTTTTTACAACTAAAAAAATAATTGGTTATGTAATTTTGTGTTTGTTCTTTCTATTATTTTCTGAAGATTCGGAGATCTGTATAAATTAAGAGATAATTTTAATTCTAATTTTGATGGATTGGATTTTATTAATGTATTCGAAATATTCTGGATATGATTTCAGGCTATAAGTTTGGTAATTTTTTATCAAATGAAGATTATATAAAATGTATAACAGGAAATACAGTTCGATTTGAAAGTTTTTTGTGGTTCTAAAAAAAGTTTGGAGATTTTTAAACATTATACGCTGTGTTTACCTCTGACGTAATGTGTTACAGTCATAAAAACTCAAGGAATTTTACGTATGAATAATATTGTGCGAAATGCGTAACCGACAGAGTCTACGGGATTTTTTTTTTAATTTCCGGATGACTTGGCAAAAATATTATGAAGTATAAAATATGCATCTATTCTTCATAATATTTTTGCATGTATAGGTATTTTTGTTACGAATTTAAAAATCTGTTTCTTTGACTTAAACGAAACTCGTCTTAACTACCACTTACTTAAACTCGTCGATAGCTACCAATTAATTATGAAAATTTTAAGATTAAATATCAAAAAAATATTTTAAATCTTGAAAAAATATTTAATCTGAATCGATTTTGTTTCGTTAAAGACAATATTGTATTCCGTAGGTAACGATATTACCTTTATTTACTTTATTATTTCAGTGTATTTATAAACGTAATTTTTTAATATATTGTATTTCGATATATTGTTCGTTTCATTGAGATGATCATTTTGTAATTTTATATTATACATATATAAAATAATATGTAAGACTACCCGGACCATTTTCTTCCTCATCTATTTATACAAGGTCAACTAATATCATCCATGGAATAAACCACATCGATAAATAAACCACATAAATATTTTCTATTAAATATATGATGTTTATATGACATAATAAAAGCTATATTTATAATAAATATTAAAAAATAAATTCTTCTAAACGGAAGCACGTTATTTTACTTAACTAGATCCTATAGTGATGGTTTTTGTATCATATGATACAATTATACCATGCATAATTGCATAATTATTTACAATTTTTTTTTTTAATAAATAAATCGAGTTATTCCTGAGATCTATTCTACTACTCGATTGCGAAGCAGGTCTATGACCCACTGCCACCAACAGTAATTTCTCCAGTCACGCTACTAAAATTAGAATGAAGTACAATATAGGTTTTTTTTTTTATGAAATTTAATTAAAAGAGTTTCTACGAAAACTTAACCTCCAAAATTATGATATTAATAAAATGCTTAGCAAATCTGAAGTTTCGAAGCTTATAACACTTAACTGGAAGTTCACATAATAGATCAGTATAAGTTTCTGTCTGTTTACTTTATTTATAATAAATGGTATAGTTTCCGTTGAAATATATAGGGCATGATCAAAGAAAATTGATTTTTTTTAATGATAATATAGATAAAAAATAATTATCAGTTTATATTAATAACTAAAGTTCAATTATAGTTCCGCAATTGGAACTGACAAAACCTAATTATGTATTGGCCCTTCTTATTTCTAAGCTTTAAAGCATTACTTAAGCATAAAATACACAATAATAAATAATAAATTAATAAATAAGACAATAAAAATAATTCCAATTGAAAGGAGTAGTGAGTAATTCATTGAGTAAGGCCGGAGATATGACACAGACATTATCGTTGGGATCACGAGATCGTAACCTACGACGTCACAGCCACACCCTACGTGATGGAGCCTATCTCATATCTCGATTTAAATCGATTCAAAATAAAACATCAACAAAGTCTCCAGTACGTACCAGACAGTATCGAAGGCTTGGCCTACTGGATCAGTACCGCTAAGTCTAAAAATACTTGAAAAGAGTTGTTTGTCCTTGTGCTTCTATAACATACAGAATACGCTGTATACTGTTATTCGTATCGAATGAGTATTTATATATGTAAATATGCATATATTTACTTTATTTTACACAATTTTATAAAATATAATGAAATGAAATATAAGAATCACGTTTGGTGAGCTCATCACACTAGTTTCACTAAGCGTTCTATTTTGAGTTGAACTCAGACATAAAAAAAACTGTACCACCAATGCTCATCAAGGGTCCGTAGATTTATTACATGGTAGATACTGTAGGGTTCATTGAGAAAACGTTTTTTCAGTTAGGTGAGTTGTCCGAGACCATGCTCAACCGCCAGGTTTTCCTCCAATTAAGGGTACCCATTGTGGGCTGTGTGAGCCCAGGAGGATCTGTAATTGCATAGGGCCCATATGTGGCTGTGGAAAGATTAAATAATTTTTCGGACACCCGCATCTTCAGGATGGCAACTCAGTGCTCTAGTACTAAGCTACCCCGCTCCCCGATCTAGAAATGTTTCCAAAATCTTCAGCTTCATAACAGAATATTATACATAACATAATTCAATATGTGTTTTAATGATATATCATATTAATTAAATTCCACAACTCTCGAACTTTCTTATTTGAGATAATAATTTAATAATTTTGTTTCAGCTAATTACCCAAGTCTTTCATAGTTTATGTATATTTAATCTTTACTTGTGCCGGTTTTCTTCAGTATTAAATAATTTTGTGGCAATGCGTTGAAGTCTCCGGATAAAAAATTTTACCAATAATCGAGGACAAAATGGAACTGAAGTGGTATCAGAAACAATCACGTAGCAGTAAATACAAAATAGCTTCAATGAGTGCTAACGTTTCGGCCTAAAAGTTAGTCTTTTCTTTACGCAGATGGGATTTTATCGTTCTTCATGGGATTATATTTAAAATTTTACATAAAAATTAAAATAAAAAGTAAAATATATATTTATTGAAAGAAGATCTTGATACATCCATTTGAAGGAATAAACATGGGAATTTTGTGAAAATATAAAAAAAATTGAGTTAACTGAAAATCTCGTTAAACAGTCAATAATTGATTAAAGGTGGTAATACTTAAATTACCGATTGGCAGCAAAAAAAATTTGCGTACCCTGCTCTCAAATCTAAATGGAATAGTTTCAGAAGTCGTGTGTATTGTTCATTGAAGAAGGGCGGGTGTTGGAGATCGACGGACTATAGAGATGTTACACTTCCTATCTTCATTCTTCGAAAGATATCAATGTCTAAACAGACGGTCCCAAGACAGTGGTATCACTCAGTCATATCTTTCCATTATCAGCTGTTAGAACTGTAGAATCATGTATATATATATATATATATATATATATATATATATTATATATTTACCAGCTGATACAAGAATCATGGGATCGTCAAATGTTGTTAAAGAGTTAGGAATAAAATGATCAGCTGATTCTTTCATTATTGATATTATTTATTTAATATTCATAATATATTATATTACAAAATCATTCTTCTGAACAGAATGGACATTCCTGAATCTATTTTAACTATTTTTGTAGAGACATCTGTTAGTACTTTCGTACTTTCCCTCCCATAGCTAAAAAACAATTAGACGCAGAAAGTTGAAATTTCACATTTTGTCCTGGCCTAGCGGATAATTATGCACTATCCTTATTGGTTAATAGAGGATGACCGGAAGTGGCAGTTCGACTTTTGAATCAACTGTAGCCACTCAATCAGGGTAGGTTTAAGAACAAATTCGAATCCTCGTTTTCGATTGCAAATTTAAGAATCTAAAGCTTTCTTTCTTTTGTTTTAGACACCATCGGAGGTTTATAAAATGCAAAATTTGCACTTTCCTTTTTAGTCACTATATCGTCCGTACAAATGCAAACTATCGAAAGTGAAAAACAGCACTTTTCAGGAGAGTGAAAAAACTATTTCAAGGTTTATTCAAAAACAGTGCGTATCGTCAAACGTTCATATTCTATAGTTTGCATTTGTGTCGGAAATATGTTTACCAGAAGCGCTAGTTGAATGAAGGTCATAATAGTTATTATTAGAAAAATACCCTTCCTCATTTTTTTTTTAATTTGTTTAATATGATAATGACTATATCTTGTTACATTGTTTAGATATTGTTTATAAAACAGAAATAATAATCTATTTAAAACTCTAAAGTGTATTTATCGCCGCCAATTGGTGAGGGAGGTTAAAAAGCAAAAAATTAACTATGCAGGTTTTATCCATTAGTAACCTTAGCGATTATTTTTTAAATATTTTTCAGTATTCTGTATTATGTAATAACTGATAATTCAATAATATATGATACAGTACACACAGATTTTAATTTGGTTGTGGGTAGTTTTTTTAGGATTAGTAGGTTAATAAGATAAAGACCTATTGTAAGTGTAATAATTCAAAAACCTACATTTTTGAAAAATAGGAAAAACTATTAGTAAGCTTGGAATTTCATTAGGACAATAAGAGTGACACAAGTGCCTTCTGGCAGACAAGCCCTGAAGCTAGGTCGATACAGTTTTGTTGAGTGATAAAGAGATATTTACCCATTTCTTTCATAGTCAAAACTCTCCACTGAAAAAATACCGATTTAACAGATATACATAGTAGACATTTGTTGCTTGTTTATAACTAAAGTTTCCCACATCAGATGATTTATTTCAAGAATACTCAAACATATCAATGGTATCGCATACAATTTTATAATAATTTTGTATGAATAAATCTTCTATTCTAAATGTTTTTTCGCCGGTCCCTATGAATACAAATTAACAAAACTGTTAGCTAACTTTCTAAATAAAACTTTTAAAAAATAAAATAAAACGAAAACGGAACTAGGTTTGGGTATTAGTTCCAAAACCGGTCGGGCGACAAAAGACGATTGAGTGGGCCGTAGCGCCATTTGTTGCTCACAGCTACCCCGGCATAACACGAACCTTAACTTAATTCTTCAAAATAATTCTTAAATATATTTCTTTTTGAAAGGAATAAGCATTATAATTTTTGGTTTATTAATTTTTAGCATTGAATTTTCGTAATCAAGGTATTATGTTTTCATCATAAACATCAACATCAAGCACCGCATGTTTTTACAATAAAATAAATTATTTGGCGCATCACCATTTTTTTTTCTTTTAAGCTTAATGAAAACAATTTTCTACTTTTTACTTCTGTTCCCTATTATAGCATGCTTTGGTTGTTGTTAATTGATTTAACGTTACTTTATGCTGCTTTGGTTAATCCTAGGAGGTCTTAATTTTGCCTATCCAGCTATAATCAGGATAGGGATCTTTACCGAGTACCTAACATCTCACAGGAGAGCAAGACTCGTTGGTGGGCTGTAGAGCCACGAAAGAAGAAGAAAGATATCGTACTGAATCGGCAACCCCTGTTTAAAGTCCCTTCCGAAGGACGGCATAATGAAGGATTTTTATAAACTGTGTTTTTATACTATTATTTATTTTCTTTCTTTTTAGTTCGGCTAGCTACAAAAGCATATTTTAAAAAAAATCTTTTCTTTTCTTTTCTTTTGGGAGATATATGAAACTCTCTAGTTGATACTGAAATATAACTAAGAAGAATCCTGAAGATACTGGTCAGGATGAGACAAACTTATGAAATTATTGTATTGTCATCGGTCATTGGCAAGTTTACGAAGTTTCAATTTAATTCCATGTTTTAATGTGGCCGAGTTCGAAATTCCCGTACATGCAGGCGAAGCTAATAAAATAGTTTTAAAAATAAATATAATATAAAGAAGCTTATGTAATAAATAAAAAAATATATTTCAATGCAAATGTACATTGATGTTTATTATTAATGTAACAGTTTATTCAGATTACCGAAGAATAGTGAGAGATGCAGATATAATGCCCCAACTAAATTATAATTACTAATTTATTTATACAAGTTTTTTATGTAATGCATAAAAAACTTGTATTGTGATTAACAATGATTATGCGATTCCTACAGAAAATTCTCGTTAACAGGAAACTAGTTTTTTGTTAACACTATTGTCTTCATTCTTTTCATTAATAAATTCAAAATTTAAAACATTCATAACGTAGGATACTTTCTTTTTTTTTGCAATTCATTGTGAACATTAAGAACAATAGTGAATTATAAGTGATTTTGTACACTCGAGATGTGAGAATGAGAGAGTGAGGGATGAGCTAGTACATATCGCTATGTCACCAGATGTCAGGAAACTTTTCTCACGCCTTGTTACTGCAAACAGAATTTAAACATGAAAATAAAAAAATCGTTTCTGCTTCAAACATCGATCTAAGCACCTCGGTTTTTAAGAATAATAAAACAGCGATAAATTCTGCTAGCCTTGCTCACTTCCTACTTATCCCTAGTTTATATTGTATAATTTCATACAAACACAAAGACACACACACACACACACACACACATATATATATATATATATATATATATATATATATATATATATATATATATATATATATATATATATTTAAAAACATGTACCATTAAAACCCATGAAGTCTCTCGGGTTCAGTAAGCGTTAGAGACTGTACAGTTTTTGTGTCAGCGGTTGTAAAGGGAGTTGATTTATTGTAGCATATCAGGAGCGACCACCATGATTTTTCTGCCATTTTGGTTAGCTACTTCACCGAGTGAGCCACAGGAGGGTCCTAGATTCCATAGGATCCATCTCTAGTCGCTATAGCTATAGCGTGACATATATATATATATATATATATATATATATATATATGACTCAATTCAAAAATAAGTTTGGTTTTTTTATTTCCTGATTCTACGTAAGAAAAAGAAAACTAAACATAAAAAAAATCCCAACAAGGTCAAATTGTTATTTTAGATGCCACAGATTTTTTGCCTTCCTTCCCAACCTCGACAATACTCGATCCTATCTGATTAACTTTTACATGAGAACTGGTTTCTAAAATACTTGAGTTATTTAAGTCCTTGGGCCAGAGTGCGTTAATGTCAGCCTTTGGGATCCAACCTTTTGCCCATTGTTTTTTTTTTGTTGCAGAGTTTAAAAATAGATTTTTCGAGATATGCTTGAGTGAACAAAGTGAGTGGTTGGTTCACTCTCAATTAGGGTTGGGCGATAGTCGATAGTTATTACTATGATAGTTTTTCGATAGGTGCTTCCTTTTTTTCCAAACCTATCCAATAAAGTATTTCAACTAATTTAATTAAGTCCAATTACCTACCTACTATTTGAAATTTTCAGGATTATAAATTATAAGATTATACCATAAAGATGAAAAAAACTAATTTATTTGAATTTAAAAAAAGTATTTACAATTTACATGTTTATAGTAACAATGAACAAATCAAATCTTCAGAAAAGAAAAATAACGAAATAGTTAATTTAAAGTGTCAAATGTCCTCCTTGAGCCACATATTTCCCGAAAGAAAACTAGCCTTTCTAGTTGAACATTTAAGAATTGTAGAAAAAGATCCCTAATTAAAGAGGAAGTTGAGGTTATAAAAACCTAGAAGAACCAATGCTCAATACAGCGTATTCGGTTTGTTTGGATAAGTGTGAGGCTACGTGTACTACCCAACATAATGTAATTAGTAATTTCGGAGATTTAAATAATGACAGGTCCGGTGCGGCATCAAAGTTATATAGAAGAAAATCCTTCAACTCTAGGAATTCCGAGTTCAACTTCAAAAGAACTCGACACTGGACAGAGACAGATCAGCATAATTCCGAGAGCTTCAAAACTTGATGGTAAAAAAGATCCTTCGATAGTCGACACTATCGATAGTGACCATCGATAGGTAAGATCTATCGATATATCGATAGTAACTATTGACTATTGCCCAACCCTACTCTCAATTAGGGATGTAAATTTCGAAAAAGGAATCGATGTAGTTTGTTTATTAACACTACCCCAACTATGGATACCCAATCAATAGAGCTCCAGGAGGGTCTGCAGAGCCCAAAGGGCTTTTAGCAAAATAAAAAAAAATAATATAAAAAATTATTATTTTTATTATTTAATTAAATATTATTTAAAAAATAAAAATAATTTATAATCCTAAGCTGGTTGTTAACCGGGAGTTTTCACCGCAGCCATTCTACACACTATCTGGCTCCCTACTTAAGAATAAAAATACCTACAAGCAAATACCTCTAAAACATTCTGTCCGAAATCTGTGACAAGTGCTAATATTAGCCCCGTTTAACACAAGAATCCATTGAAAGCGTGCTGATCTCCAAAGTGGCACCTAGCGGATGATAATTCATATTGAAAGAAAAAGAAAACAAACACGGAATACTTCGGAACGTGAGGTGCAGTAGTTCAACTTTAGAATGGCCTTTAATTTATTCACTCTAGGAGCCTACATGTTTTCATAAATATTTATCTTAGTGTAAATGAGAAAATGGCAACACTGATAAAATATTTAGCGAGGTCGCGACTCCGTTCCTTTTGACATTCCAACCAGATTAAGAACGTTTTTAGAACTATCGTTATCCGTTATTTTTTCTTCTTCCCCTATTTTTTTTACAGCTCTAAATGAATACCTTCATTAAAATTATCTTCTTAATTATAATCTATTGTTATATATCAATATTTAATTATAACGCATTCCTTTAAAGAAGTATTAACAATTGTTGCAACTATAAAAATATGAAAATCACAGTTATCAGTAACATTATAAAAGTAACACTAATGACTTTATAGGAGAACAACGTTATCGTTCGTGAACGAAAAATATTAACATATTAACATAGTTGCTCTAAAAATTCTCAGTTTCATTTTATGTATATGTAGTTAGTTTGTTCCTTAAATAGATTTTAAATAAAAATATATAATTGTTAGGTTCTATTATACACAATGTTGTGGCGGCCTGTAGTACTTGCTAAAAAATTCGAAAGGTCGATTAATTTTTTTGTTAAAAAATATATCGATATTTTGTTCTATTTGAATAAGGTGAAAAATGAATAACGAATATTAAATTTCTCACAACATTGATGGTAACAACTTACGTACAATGAGCTAGAAATACATTAATTGAAATGTAGAAACGAAAAAAAAAACAGAATAAAATCGGTATTGATAGGCAAATTGAAAGTATATAATAACGTTAATTAGTAGGACAATTGAATTAATCATGACTAAAATCGATGAAGAAGTTGCTATGTTGTCCCGGATTCAAATGGCAGATAAATTAATTATCTCATACAGATACAAATAGACCCTCTGGTATCTTCGGCCCCTCCTGAGTCTCACCCAGCCTCTATAAATTGGGTACCCTTGATCGGCGAAAAAATCTGACGATTGAGAATAATTCTCGGACAAATCACCTCACTGCACAACCGTTGTCGTAGAAACATTAGTCTCTACTATGTACTGAACCCAAGACTTTTAATGGATTGTAGTGTCACAGTTTTCTTTTTTAACAGATAAAATTTGGATTAAACTTTTCTTCAACCTTTTACAATTTTTTACTTGTATATATCCATACGTATAAAACAAAGTCCTCAGCCGCGTCTGTTCGCTGTAAACTCAATAACTACTGCACGGATTTTCATGCGGTTTTCACCAATAGAGTGGTTCACCAGGAAGGTTTATGTATATAATATGTTGAGGTTTTGTGTAAATGGGAATATAACGATAATTGCCGGAATCGTTAGAAAAAGTATAGCCGCCTGGGAGGTTTCATCGAAGACGCTGCCTAATGCCTTTGCCACATAACGAAACAATGCAGGGTGAAATATTCCTCTTTTACAGATCTACAAAGAAGTCAGTGATAGCATGTAAATATAATTTAAGGAAAGCTTTCTGTATCCAGTTTATCTTCTAAAAAAATTGGTAACGTACAATGCGCTATTTGGAAAGCTATTTAGACGAGTACTGTATTAATCCTTATCAACTTATATACTTTAGTTACCTTCAGCATTTCATGCGCATTATTAGAATATTTTATAACATATAATTTAAATGAGTGTCCTGAGTGGGTTATCGCAGAAACTTTGCAAGAAAATAAATTCGGATATAAAGAAATATTTTGTTTTGTTTTTATGTTTATAATATCTAAATAATAAAATACATTAGACAGACAAATTTGGCGGGTCGCTAGTTAAAGTTCTGAAAAATATATAAGCTTCCAAGACTATTAAAGTAATTAATTAGTACACACTAATTATTACGATATGTCTAGTTAAAATATTTCTGTTAATTAGGACTTGAGACCTAAAAAGACCATTGTAGCCAGTAAATCTACTTGAGCACTATGACGAAGTTTTACTGTCAATATCGACATTTATTTTCTACTAGCTTTTGCCCGCGGCTTCGCTCGCGTGGAATAGGTCTGCCACATAAAGTTTCATGAAAGAATATTTTGTATAAAATAATTTAATTTTTTTTTAACTATAAGTTACTCGTACATCCAAAATTTCGGACGGCTAACTTCAAAACTGACGGATTCTATACAATCGTTGAACCCCTACTAAATTAAAGGAGAAACCCTTGCGGGTGGAATTAGCCGAACTTCTTTCTTAAATTCTAGAAAGAACCTATCTGCAAATTTAAGATGCTAAGTTCCTGATTTGCCTTTAATTATGTACTATCATGGATTCTCCCTAAGAAACTGTCGGGGGAGTAATGTGTACCCATGCGCTCCCCCCTAAATCCGCGCTTGCTATAGCCTATGTGTTATTCTGATGTAAAACCTATATTACTGTAAAATTTCATCCAAATCCGTTCAGTAGTTTTTGCGTGAAAGAGAGACAGACATACAAACTTTCACATTTATAATATTAGTAAGATAACTACCAGTTACGATATTTTTTTCAATATTTATATCAAAACTCAACAGTAATACGCGGTGTATGCTCGTTTACTCGTTGTTCGTTCACTAAACAAGACCTTGTTTTGTTTTTTCAGCTTGTTGATTTATTCTAATGGATAATTAAAATAATTAACAGGTATAAATATTCGACTACATGTTAATGTGTCCTGGAACATTGATTTCTTATTAGTTGTTCAGACTTTCCCTGAGAACCAAAGAGGTAGAAGAAGAAGGTAAGATGGGATATAATTTAGTGCGTGAGGACACACCCGAGACCCACACACTTCGGAGTTAGCTGCCCACACGGACTCCATCCCTGGTATTAAAATCGAAAGGGTCGTTTCTCACAGGACTCCTTCACCTTCAGATTAAAAGTGTGTGGGTGTTATCACTAATACTCGCCGGAAACGACTCAAGTTGAGCGTATATCTTAAAGGCATTCTTATGTAACAGATAGATTGAAACGATTTTCTCAAAATTTAGGAACAGGATAGGAATAGTTTATTCTAAATTACATATATTTTTTCTTGTTTTTATTTACCTTATTTTAAATAAACACAATTATCGTGTTTTAACAGTGTAATAAACTTCAATTGTCTATGGGATACCCAAGACACATTACTCTATGATTTCCTTAGGGATGGGTTATATCTTATTACCGATTCTTATAATAATAATTCACTCCATCATCGGGAAAAAGTTCTAGTTACTCCAACAGTCATTTCAACGAATGGCCTGATACTTACAAAGTAAGTGTACAAAAGTACAAGAGAAAGTAAAGAAGGCCTTGGTCTTGACTGAAAGACTTAGCGAACACGAAAGCTCGATGCCAACATCAGCAATTGCTGGTTACAATCTTCCATTCACGGATTAACACCCAGACCCTTGAGATCTCCCTTAGCGCAATCTTCCCGCCTAAGCATCGCTCTGACCTTTGGAGATTGCCTGTTGTTTGAGTAATAAATATCCATCTAGGCTTCCGTTCGATACTAAGCCCAACAACTTTACAATCTTGTCTCAATCTTCCCAATCACATATTAATAATAATTTATTATAATGCAATTGGGAAAAACCACAATGCAAAGCCTTATGTTTCAAAAATACACCTACTTACCAGTCGACGTTTCACCTATTCAGGCATTATCAAGACACCAAAATCAAAAAGGGGTTATGTGAATCGCATCTCGAAGAAAAAGGTGCAATGCATCCCAACGATCAACAGCCCAAACAGGCTCCAACCATGAGACAGCACCCCACCACCAAGACGTTCAACATACAACTGAGTTGATCAACTGTTGATCGTTAGGATGTATTGCACCTTTTTCTTCGAGATGTGATTCACATAACCCCTTTTTGATTTTGGTGTCTTGATAATGTCTGAATAGGCGAAACGTCGACTGGTAAGTAGGTGTATTTTTTGAAACATAAGGCTTTGCATTGTGGTTTTTCCCAATTGCATTATAATAAATAATAGTGTTTCTTTTTGAGTTTTTGGCTCTATTTTAATGTATCAATAATAATATTATTAACAAGGTGTATGCTTTGCGACTCATCGTTGTATAAATTATTTTCGAAGGACCTAAAACGTTGTTCATCAGTCATTGGTAGCGGCCATATTTCACGCCCATATAGAACAGCTTGACAAGTTCCAACTTTTGAGTTCCGGGGCAAAAGGGACGATCTAATTAATACCGAAACTGAAAAATTACAAGGACTTCCTGCACTTTTCTTAAATTTCGGTATTTCTTACGAATTCTTCGGTATTCTTTATGAATATTTCAAGGTATTCAAAACTTATTCGCTCTTCTATCAACCCCCTTCACCCTACCGACTATTTGAGTGTTGGTACAATCATAAATTCGACTTTATCTACCCGAATTCACTTCTTTACCGGCAGATCTGTTTTTAGTGCAAAGGTATGAGCTATCATAGACAACGAACATGAAATCTGTTCAGTTTAAAGCAGTCCTTATAGATTACCTATACAACTTTGAAGAACTGATAGATAATATTTATATGATAGTATTTATTTAGACTTGTTTAAAACGTGAAAAATTTAAGTTCAATGTTAGATAAAGGGTCCATGGAAGAGTTTAACGAACTGGGTCACTCGCTAAACTTAATGTTAGCTTCATCGATCCCAGCTGTCTTGGGTACTTAACTAAATCCTCCATGAACTTGTTTGGGTAGGTTTTTAATAAGCTAATTATTATTAATACGACGTGTATTTATTGTATTAATAATATATATATTAATAATTCCACAATACGATATCTTATATTATAAGTTTTTTTCATTTGCATGAGTTATTTGTGGCATGACAATAATAATAATTATTATCCCAATAAATAAGTACTTTACAGAGGGATCCAACTCTTTTAGTTACTAATTATTCCAATAGAGAGAACTAGTGCAGGAGTGGTATTGATAACGACTCAGTGTTCTGGATTTGTAACAAAAATGATTTTTTTTTAGTCAATTACAAAGGCAATAAATAAGTAAAAAGTCATTGGTAATAATAAAAGGGTTTACATTTTTCTTCTTAACTTATAAAAGGCTAAGATTTTTAAAACCAAAGTAAGATTGTAAACAAGTTCTTAGGTTAAATGGCGTATTTATTTTAGATTTAAATAGCTTATTTTAAAATGTATTTCATATATTTTTAAGTGAACGTAATAAATAAAATTAAATACAAACCAAGCTTGTAGCTTCTAGCTGGGCAGAATCTCTAGTTCGAATCCGGCTGTAACAGATACATTTTTTGATTTGTTAGTTAAAACCCTCATGGCTCTCACCCAACCTTTATAAAAGAGAACCCTGAATTAGTGAAAAAACCAAGCGGTTGTGGATGATTTGGGCCAGGTCTGTTCCCTTTTCAATCATGAGCTTAGAAATATAAAAGCCTCGTGGGTTCTATTGTGGTATACATTTTTGTATCCTATCCTAAGGCATCTATAGTAACAATATAAACAAACTGTCGATTAGTCTATGCCACATTCTTTTAAGTCGTTCTCAAAAACGAGTTATAATGGCAGGTCAATGACGATTCGTTCCAGGACAAAAGTCGATTACCTAATAAAACTTATTAGAGGTAGTTGTTCTAATTGGACGAAAATTACTGCTCCCCCTCCCCTCACACCATTCTTGTGACGTAATGAGAGTCACGGCTGTGGAATGCGGGTGGGCCTAAACATGGGTCATGGGCGCCATAATTTAATAATAACATCTACGGCAAGAAGTCACTGGAGTAAAGATCCATTCACTTGCATAAAATCGATAACTGATAAAATCGTACGGAGATGATCCGAAGATGGTTCAGTTCTAATATTTTCATAATAAATATAAGTTTTTTTCCCCGTATTATACCTCCTTAAAAATTTCACGCCTATATAGAACAGTTGAAAGGATTATTTGTATAAGTTTAATACAAATAATACTAGAGTTCAATAATAAAACTTACGTCCACGGAATACAAAACCCTAAAGGTTGCTCTTATTTCAATCCTCCCAAATACGCCTTGGTACAACTAGAATTTATAATACTATTATATTTTATCTAGTTATTCCAAATGTTTTGATCTAAAAGATGTCATTTTTGGAAACTGGCTACAAACATAAGGAAAACAGATGAAAATCGAGCGGTAGACATGTTTGCTTTCGTTTCTTTGAGAGTTTACTAACAAAATAAGAGATATTTACTTGTTTTTATTATCTCATTCATCCGTGATAAAAGGCAACAAAATCTGTTTAATATTTTCTGTTAGCTAACTACGAGCAGTACTTAACAATAAATATGAACGTTTCCTCGTTGTTGTTGTCCATTTAACGTCACTTAATGCTGCTATAATTAATCGGACGATGCTACAGTAGGAGTTCTAAATTTTGCCTATCCAGGTTTAATTAGAATAAGAATATTTAACGAGTACCTAATATCGCACATTATAACGTAATTTTACGTCCCCTAAGAAGGACGAGATAACTATGGCTTTCTTCGCTCCCTTTAAAAACTCATAAAGCCATCTTCCGAGGTGTGAATCCGCTATCTTAGGCCTGTAAAGTTGTTATGCAAACCACTACATACCAGGTGACCACATACTGCTCCTTATGTTTGTTCTTTATTTTCATTTTCTTTGTACAGATGTTATATTATTGAATTGATCTGCTCTTATTCAATTATATTCATTTGATTCGAACCCAATTCTATAACCCCCCCACAAAAAAAGCTTAATGTCTCTAAAATAAAATTATTAACTGTCCTTTAACAACCCTCCACCGGTTTGCACTTGCGCGAATGACATGCGCCGTTGTTTTGCAGGAAGCAATCGGAGTTTTAGTGACTTTGTTGGTTGTAAGTACATATACTTACTTAGAATTTACCTCTGTACTTAATATCATGTTATTCAACAATATTAAATGCGTGCTTTAGATATAACTTTAATCATTCGACGTTTCGCTAATTTAGGCATCATTAGGGTATGCAACAAAAAGAAAAAAAAAATACCAGTAATGATGATCATATTCAACACACGATGCAATAAAATTATTAACAACGTAAAAACAAAAAAAAATATATTTTTTAATTATTCTGCAAGCGTCCGTGTTTATTTTTACCTATCGTTCAGTAACTGAAAATAATGAGAGGTTTTCATGCGCTTCATCACGACAGATCAGATAATATTAGCAAGTGTGTGTATATATTTCTCACTTCGCTAATAAATTACCAAAGAAGCTACAGGTGGAGTGAGGTTGATGCGTCTGATTTATGAGTCTGGATTATTGATGTAGCCACCAATCTTCATTCCAAGACGTTCAATAAAATGAATTACCATTTGTTGGACTGCTGATGTGAGAAGTGATGAATTTCATCTTAAATGATGTGAACGAGTTAGTTATTATTCATTAATTTAAAGACTAATGGCTTTGTTTTTTTGGAGTTTTCCTATTGTAACCTAATAATAAGTTAATGTCCCTTTTCGAAGATTGGCTTATTTCTATTGAATATTCATTTTATATATAAATTATTATAACTAAAAATCTTACTAATATTATAAATGTGAAAGTTTGTATGTTTGTCTCTTTTTCACGCAAAAACTACTAAACGGGTTTGGATGAAACTCTACAATAACATAGGTTATACACCAGAATAACACATAGGCTATAGCAAGCGCGGATTTAGGGGGAGCGCACGGGGGCACGTGCTCCCCTACAGTTTTTTAGGTACTGTGGAGAATCCATTCCATAATAGTACATAATTAACGGCAAATCACATGATCATAATTGTTAAATTAACAGAATGAACATGAGTAAAGCTATTGTTTTGATATCCTACTAATATTATAAATGGGAATGTTTGTATTTATGTTTGTTACTCATTCACGCAAAAACTACTGAACCGATTTGGATGAAACTTATTGAGTAAAATAGGTTATACATATTAAGGTACAGTAAGGGCAGATTTATGTTGGGGCATGGGGGCATGTCCCTCCCCTCCCAGTTATAGTACATAATTAAAGTCAAACCAGGAACTTAGCATCTTGAAATTTGTAAATAGGTTCTTAGTATAGTTTAAGAAAGAAATTTGGATAATTTCACCCCAAGAGTTTCTCCTTTGTATAGAATCCGTCAGTTTTGAAGTTAGACATCTGAAATTTTAAATGTACGAGTAACTTGTAGTTAAAAAAAAAAAATTAAATTATTTATTTAAAATGTTCTTTCACGAAACTTTATGTGGCAGACCAAATTCCATGCGAGCGAAGCCGCGGGCAAGAGTCTTTTAATAAAGCTTAACAACTACATAACTAAAGCTTCGTTCCGTAGCGATGCGTCCATTGTAAAGCATTATGTTCATTAGATACATTACCGTTGGCGGGATCTAGATCCGATTACAATACAACACCAACACTTTCTATTTCGGTCATCAATTAGCTCGATAGAAGCCACTCGGAACAAAGACCATTATGACCGTGTCCAATATGGAACCACTCCGGATATCCGGCACTATATCCATCTCAGCGATATGGAGCTTAGATCGATGTTGGCATATGTGCATACGTTTGTACATTTATATCGATGTTATCAAAGACAAGTTTTCCTCGATACATCGTGATATCAATAGTGAAATTTAAATATCGAAGGCCTTCCAAAAATCTACCACAATGTCGGGTTTAACAAAAGAAGAAGAAAAAACAAGCATGGAGTAAAATTTTACTAAATTTCTAAATATATTTATTTTATTTTTTGTTTTTTTGATAATAAATAAAAATATTTACAAATTATAACAATTAATAAAAAATTAAGATAAAGTTCCTATATTTAATTTATTCAAATTTGAACTTTCTCTTCTGATATTTATACACAATTCCATTTAACCCTACTTAATATTTAAAAGATTAAAAATAATACTTTATGAATATTTCGTCTATTGTTTTAACTGTCCGGGTATCCTACAATGAATGCAATATACGAGGTAGCTCCATACCCAGCGATATAGCTTGCAATAGGTTTTTCGAATAAACATCGATGCTTCGTACAGATAATTTTTTCTTGATTATTGAATATCGATTAAATGATAATTAATCTATATTATAAAAATGCGTATCGAATATTTTTTCCATTTAAATGTAAACTACGAAGGCAGTACAAGGAACAAAGAACGAAAACAAGTGTTGTATTATGTGTTACGATCCATAATTGCTGTTTAAGTCAGCCTACTTGAAGACAATTTTAGTTACTGTTCCTGGCTGTTTGTGTTCCATTGATTTTAGTTACAAATTTTGTATTTATTTTTATTTTCTTGAAAAATATCATTTACTTTTCTTCAAATTTAAATCTTGTCATTTCTACCTTTATGACCTTTATATTCTATTCAGTTTAAAGTTTCTTCTTATTTTAATGGTTAAGAATAACAATATTTCGTTGATATAGTTAAGAAAAACTGTCGATACTCGTTATGTTTATCACCTTTACATTGAAGAAGATTTACTTTAAGTTGAATAAAGTAGACAGAAGACAATAATAAACATGAAGATACCTAATAGAATCTAGGAGGCACGTGGTTTTTAGGAGGATAGAGGCCTTTACATCGAAATATCGATATTTCGTCAATAAATTAAAAATATTACCATAATTATATTACATAATCGTTATTGTAAATGAATCCGTTACTTTTTAACTGCTTGACCCTGAACGACTAGACGGAATATTGTGACGCTCTAATGGATATAATTCTTATTTCGTAATTGATAAAAAAAATCACAATAACAGTTCAATAGTCCGATTCTAAATTAATAAACAAGCTATTCAAGGCATTCGACTGCTAAATAATCGCCATAACTATAATGCGAATATTTGATTTAGAATGCTCAGTTTGAAGACTCTTGGTACACTATGTGCTAAGGTTACCCAACCTTTTTTAAGTTGGTGGGATTCAAACCCGTAGCATAGTAAGGTGCGTTTACACCAAAGTTGGCAACTAAAAGTTGACAACACATTATGGAAAACTAAAAGTTCTTCTTCAGACGCGTTTACACCAAAGTCTTCCACAAGTTTTCCACAAGTTGCGGTAACTTGTTGCCGGTTTTAAGAAAGTACAGCAACAGTTTTTGTCTTCCTCTTGTGGAGAGACAAATCTTCCACTAAATTTCAAATCAAGAATCAAAGAAAGTTGGCAACTAAAAGTGGAGAACTGTTCCCCCTCCACGCGCCCTATTCATAATTAAATAGTGCTGTAAATGCATTTATTCATAAATAAAGAGTGCATATGGGGTATGTGAGCACCAAAAGAATTATAATAAATTAGTCAAGTATTTACAAATAATTTTAATGCCGAGGACTTTTCTCTTTAAAATAAAATTATTTAAAAATTAATATTAATTAATAATAGCTGACCAATAATTATAAAAAAAAATGTCTTCTATATATTTACAAGGCTGCTTATTAGTATATCTATACAATCTTTTAATTCCAGTATGTTATTAGATACACTGGTAATGAACCAGAATTAATAATGGTACATGATAAAATTAGTAACATATTCCAAAGTAATATTAAATGTCATACTTGTTTTTACTATACATATGTATTTCAATATTAAATCTTTCCGCAATAGAGTACAGAAGCTTGTTATTTAAATGTTCTATTTTAATTAATAATTTCAATTACTAAGTTTATTATTAAATTGGGTTACAAGAGGACTACCTAATAAACCTTACATGAACAATAATACCGCTGGTTTTGTTAAAATCAATAGTATGGTCTATTTGAACCTAGCATCTATATTTATTCCTACTAACGTATTTTAATATCATTATTCAATAGTTATTGAGCATATAGACGTATAATTGTGATCTTGAATTATAATTAATAGTTCTAATACTAACTGTAACAATGAAGATGGCTAACAAGGGGAATACCCAATAACCTTTAAGTTCACTTTTATGACCTTTACCTTCACTATAATATTATAATTTGTATACATGGTGACGATTAATATCGTATACAAAAAATATCGACCCTACAAAAGGTTTGAACATTATCTAAATATGGTCACTACAATATGAAAGTTTCAATTTGTTTTTCCTATTTAAAAACATTTGTAATTTTGATTGATTAGGTTTAGTTTTTTTATTACAATTACTATGGATAAGTTTTTTTGAATCCTTAATATTTTCATTAGTAATGAGGTTAATATTTATATTCTTTGCTATGCTATTATTATCATTATTATTTATTATTTTATATTGTGTGTACCATAACTTGTTTATAAGACTAATTGGAAAGGCATTGCTTAATAGAATTTTGAATAGTATTTAGAATTTTTTATTATATGGGTTTCTGAATGTTGATTTGTTAGATTTATTTGCTTTAGATTTTATATATATATTATTTTGATATCTTTTAATATGTTACTCCATTTTTTGCATATGTTATAGATTTGTGCATATGAACTATTATCTACATTATTAATTTTATCTACGTGAGCTTGCAATTTTTTCCTATTTGTTCTGATTAGCCAATAAGCTTGTTTTTTATCTAGGTTTAATATTTTATTTCCTAGAATACTGAAGAAATTATTTTGTTTAGTGTTATTTAAATAATTTTTATTAAAATTTTTTCCAGATTAATAATGAGAGACAGTAAATGGTTAGGTATGATTTGGTTATCTATACATATTTTTAAGTAAAACAATTTGCATTCTGCGTATATGAAATTTTGGTTATTGATAATTTAAATATTTTTGCTTGTACCAATGAATGCCCTAAAACTTTTGTTAAAGATAAGCGTTTAGAACAGGTACAAGGGCCCGCCTCTTGGCAATTTATTACCAGTTCAAACGAACCCGGCGGTATTCGACTCTTCAAGGAGCACTATTTGAGTCCCAAATGGTAATATAGATAAAACGAACCCGCTGTACAGGTTGCGAAATATTTTTGGGAAGCCCATACTTTTGCTAGGTGCCCAGGTTATTGAGAACAAAGAAGCCGCACTGGTAATAATAAGGCATACCCTTCTTTTGAAACTGTCATATTGCGGTGACCATATTTAGAAAATGTATCTAATAACATACTGTAAGTAAAATATTGTAAATATATAGTAATAAGAAACCTTGTAAATATTTAGAACAAATTATTTGTAAATACTTGAATAATTTATTATAATTAATTTGGTTCTTACATAACCCAGATGCACTATTTATTTATGAATAAATGCGTTTGCAGCACTATTTAATTATGAATAGGGCGCGTGGAGGGGGAACAGTTCTCGACTTGTTTTCCACAAGTTGCTAGATACCCGCGCAGTAACAAATCTTCCACTTTTAGTTGTCCACAAGTGGAAGACAAAAACAGTTGCTGTATTTTCTTAAAACCGGCAACAAGTTGCCGCAACTTGTGGAAAACTTGTGGAAGACTTTGGTGTAAACGCAGCCGTAATGAACCTCCTGCACATTACCGACCTGAGATGAGATGTCACCACATATCAGTCCTTGTTCTGTTAACTCTAGTCTTTCAAGGCTGAAATCGTAAAACTGCTGCATATTTGAATCCGGCCTGTGCAAGTTATAAATTATTTCTTGGCAGAACCAGGGAATGAAACTCAACATTCCCCACTTCATAGAGGCAAGGGGGTCTGCGAACCCCAAAGGGTTCATCCCTGTCTGTTATCAGATTACACAATTTATCTTTACCACTGCCGGATTTGAACCCGAGACCTACACCTCAACAACTCAGCGCCCTACACACTGAGCTAACCCACTCCCTAATATAAGAACAACGTATTAATAAATTCCTGCATACATAATGGCCTGGAACACTGAACGACTCCAGGAAGACGTAACAAAAAAAGCGGTCCCTTCCACTACCTATCAGCCCAAGCGCCTTACCAAAGCTGTACTTAGGTTCCTACAAAGCGTACTAAAATAAAACGGTAGTTTTAACTTCCTTGTAAGTTAAGGACGATTTAAAAACAACGTAATATGATTTTAATATTTAAAACTATATTAGTAAAGAAAATCGAATTTATCTATCCAACATAAATAATTAGAGTTACTAAAAGGTAAACCATTAGAAATAATTAAGAAATAACAATTTTTTCTAGTACCTGATATTTCGGGGAGGGGTTGAGGGAATTTTATGAGTTTTATTGATAAATCATAAAGAAAAGGTCACTTGACCTGATGTTTGAATAGTCCGGGTGCAGTCAATGTAACTTTGTTGTTTGGAAGTCACGAGTAGGTCCTAATATCGATCCTCGTAACTGGCGAGTATGGGCCGAAACGTCGAGTTTCAGTATAATTAAGTTACATTGACTATTGCAACCAGACTATTTTTCCTTTTAATAAATAAGTTTAATGTTTGAGGAATCCCTTTAACCTTAAAGAGGTTTAAATTGGTTTTAATTGGATAATGTATTTCTCTATTATATTAAAAAAAGTATATATTTTTAGTCACTATATGTGTACGGGGGTATCTCTGGGGATCTCGAAGTAAAACGGTTGATCAACTGCTTCGTTCGCTTCATCTTTGGGATCCCGAGAGATGCCCCGGTCACCTGATATTTGCTAAGAGTTAAAGTGGCTTTACCCTTCCTATCGCCGTAAGTACTTCCTAGCATCTTTTCTTTATCAAGTTATCCAATCCCGCCGACCATCACACATTTTCGATATACTTCAATTCAAAACCACAGTTCACTCCTGTAACACCCGGGCTCTCTGATCTGCATCACACCGAACAGCAGGTTTTGACAGAGCTTTCCATATCCGATCCGCCTCCATTTGGAACTCCATACCTTCTTCCATTCGTCGTTTCAATAATCTTCCAACCTTCAAATTCCGTAAATTCCATCACCTAAACAATCCTACAATTCCCGAAAAATCGGAAATAGTAGGATTAGTTTTGAGTTAAAATTCTCTCATTCGGTGAAGGAATGATGTTTTTAATGTACACTTGTCTATGTTATTATCTCTTTATATATATGAGTGTGTGGGATCTAAAACACGTATATATGTATGTAATTTGGCTGTTCACTCATCGAGTTAGATATTTTTTTTAAATAAGTGTAAATCACTGATGGTATTGTTTGAATTTTTCTTCTTTATTTTTTGTTTTTTGCTTGGCATAAATTTGATATATAATTATTGTTAACTCATTTTAATTTGTTTTCTTTCTCTTCTTCTAATCTATTTTTGAAATATTGTTATTGGATGTAATTAGCATTTTTTTTTCATTATTATTTTTTTTTTATTCTTTCTCACTTATTAAATTATTGTTATAGTAAAGGGACTTGTCCCGGAATAAATAAAGACTTTATTATTATTATATGATCACCGGTTCTTTACTTGAAAATCATAATAGTTTTCCCTCTATTACATACAAAAGTATTTAGTGACTTAATATTTAAGCTGCGTAGCCTAGCAACAGACCGGGGAACTTTTTTTGTTTAGTCACCATCAGTTAATTGATAACTATTTTTAGAAATTAGCAAATTGCAGTGGCTTTGCATTCCTGTGCAGTGGCTTTTGTAACACGCACTGTTTTTGAATTTAAATGAAAAATGCAATGCATCGATTTAAACAATTAACCAAGCTACGTGTCATCGTAATATTTCGATTTTAGGACTGTTATTTCAAAACAGGGAATGCAGTGAAACAATGTAAATGCATTTTGCTTGTAAACTATAAATACTTTTTTATTTATCTTAAAACATATCTAAAATTAAAAAAAATCACAGTTTTATTTAATGCAAAATACTCAATATCTCAGAACTATACAAGTAAGTACTCGTATTTTAAAATTCTCACTAGAGGAATACCACATAACAGCTAAACTGAACTTCAATTTCTAGAATAATATCGGGGTATATCTACTAAAACGTTATGCACTTACTCTATTACAATTAAATGAGCATTAGTAATTTGTTGAATGGGGGTGGTCCGCCGTTAGATAGTTAATTTCTTGTATTATTCTCGCTATCCAGTCTATACCCTGTGTACCCGGACTGCGGGAGAAACTATAGCCAAGCGGCACTCTAACTAAAGGGCGGAACCAGGCCATCGCGGCGTAGTAAGTAGAGTGGAATTCCACTGGAGATGGATGAATGGAAGCGCTCACAATGAGTACGGAGGAAGCGATTCAGCCTCCGTGTCGCAACAGGCTATAAATCGATTGTGTAACAAGAACCGATTGTATAAGAACCGTTCCTGAAACCTATCTATTGAGTGATGCGATCACGATTGAAAACAAACTAATTAAAGGACTCTTTTAATAAGTTGCACCACAGAAGTATATACAGAGTAATTAATTTCTATGCTCTAACAGTTCATAACATTCGCCATGGCATAAAGAATTTCCAATTTGTGGAAAGGTCTTTATCATAACAATGCTATATAAAAAGGAATGTGAATGTGGATGAAGAGTTCTAGCTTTCATATTCTCAACCGTCTTCGCACATGGATAAATTCTTTTCTTATTTTTAAAAGAATATTTGTAATTTTAATTACATTCTAAACAAAATGTAATCTAGACTGGTTAGTAAATTTAAAAAGGACTCAACAAAATAAATATAAATTAATTACCTAAAAAATAAAATTAATAAATAATCGATTTTAGTTAACTGGAGGATATTAGCATTAATTAAGATACTGAAAATTTTCCTGAAAATATTAAAAGATTCTATTATTCACGTTTACCAATTTTGTTTTGTGAATACTAATTAATTATATCTATATTTATCAAATTAGATTATATTCTGGTTTATTTATGTTATATATTAAGCAGTACAACGGTTGTGTAAGAAGGTAATTTGGAGGATTTCACGATCAACCTTTCAAGAGTACCGATATTGTAGAGTCTCGATGTGCCCAAGCAGAGGCTGTACTGTTGTGTATGATATGTTATAATATTGAAATGGTCGAGACCGTATTGGAGGCCGTGGGAAAACCTCAGCGGTAAGCTTCCAGTATGATCGATTGGTATAACAATGTGAATCATGTTTTGTGAAGTATTTGTTTTTAATGTGAGAATTTATATTGTAAAGCATTTGTAAATCGTATTCATTTTGTTTCTTGAAGAACTACCTGAGTACAAATATAATAATTGGCGACGAGGATGGGATCCTCCTCCTTTCCTTTCATCCTACCTTTCATTCCTTTCATCCTTTCCGTCATCCTGCTCTTTAGATCCGGCTTTACAAGATCCAGTCTGGACCGAACATGTACAGTCCAGAGTGTTGTCTCGATGTGCCCAAGCAGAGGCTGTACAGTCCAGAGTGTGTTGTCTCGACGTGCTCAAGCAGAGGCTGTACAGTCCAGAGTGTTAATCCACAAAATAAAATATTTTCTGCCAAGTCCCTACTGATCAATATCCCAACTCCATTTAAGTAAAATCATGTACGCCATCAGTACTGCAAAGTTAATATTACTGTTTCAGGTGTAAGGTTGGGTCAAATCACTCTGCTCAACCGTTTACAGCTTTAAAATCCTAAATAAATTTCCTTCAAAATTTTGTCATAAAATCCAAGATGATTATAATATATTTAATAAAATATACTATAAACCTACACAATAATGGGACGGCATGAAGTAAGGAAAGTGTAATGCCTATTCATTCGAACCGGAAGCTTCCGACAAGGAGCTATTTTCACATCACTGAAAACCGGAAGGTTTGGAGGAAGTGATAAAAGGGTTGATAAAGAAGTGGGCAATTCCACACAAAATTATTTTAGCACCAACTAAATGAACCGAAATCCTGTGATAATTATCTATATTTCTACCATTATATATAATGCATTATCATAATTATGTTTTGCAATAGTATAGCTATCTAATGTTTTATATTTACACAGTACATTCTAAAACTATTTGACATGATAGAATTTAAAAATAGGTGTTTTAGAGAATCAATCGATCATAAATATAATATTGACTTGGATAATTGACCGTATTCATATCATATCACCGTGTTCAAAAATCTTCAGCATCGTAACTCTACAATCTGAGCTATGCCGCTTCCTTATATAAATATCAATAATGATAAAACTATTATTTAAGAAAAAAATATAGAAAAAAGAGTAGCAGCTATAAATAAATAACAAACCATAGTATGCTTACTATTCCCGCCCAACACACATTACGTAAATTAGATTCCTTTTATGTGAAAAATATATAAATTTAATAGCCATACAAGTAAATATTGCAAACAATATAAACTGGTTATTATGTAGTGAATAGGTAAAACAAACTGCTGTAGTAATCCACAGTTCAGAAACATTTAAACACCCAAGAAGACCACTTTGTATATATTTAGGACAGTGTAACAGCTGTGATGTCTGGTGGCTTACTAAGAATATTACTTAAAATTTGTTGACTACACACAACGAAGTCACTTCCCTAGCACAACCTTACGAAACTGCAGACATCTCTACGAGCATGGCGATGCTTCGAACTGCATGACCTTGTCCGCATACATGTTAATGTCAGATGCAATCTTCATTAATAGTCGTTAAGATATTAGTTCATAATAATCAGTAATGTATTTCATCTTTGTAGCGATTCAGTATAAACGAATCATTCTCTGCCGCATATCTCAGGAACTATTGTGAGTGAAAGTTTCCTCAATTCTTCCATCCGTACACAAACTCACCAAAGTGTTGGTAAATTACTTCATTCATGAAGAGGTGAAGATCTTTGTCGATGAGCACGTAATCTTCCTAAAAGGATGTACCGTGTTGCAGTTGTGTATTACGCGTCAGACAGTTTCTGATACGCCGAGCGTAAATTCATATACGTACCAGGGGATTGAAGCACATTGCTGTCCCCAACACTGAAGCACCATCTTATCTACTAGTACATGCTAATACATTAATTACTAATTATAATAATTAATTACAAATACACAACATACAGAAATAAGATATCCGTAAGGTGTATCCCTGCGTCATTACTACAATAAAATTTCAATTATTTAATAATTACTAATCAGCCAATCAAATTAACATTTCCTGTGATCACTATAGTGACGACCTTAAAGTTATATTGGCTAGGAACACTTCACTCGACCGGAAGAGCCACACCCACCGCTTCCGTGATCTCCCAATGAATAATACATCGATACTGTCGCGACTTCAAGTAATCGATTAGATAAGTATATAAGGAAGTGGCGGAGTAAAAACCTCGCATCCTTATTGACCAATTATTGCATTGTTAGAAAAATTAAATTGGAAAAACAATGGCTAATCGAGAAAAATAAATTTTGGCTATTTTTTTAATTGATAAGTTACTTCGTGAGAACCAAACAACAAATGGGGAAAATTCCTTAAACGGAGGAGTTTTAAAAGTTTTTTATCTAATTCACTGGACTGCAATACTATGTAATTATTATCATTTAAAAAAAAAACAGTTTCCAGTCAATTCATTTATTCTTTTAAAATGATGTTTCGACACTTAAATGTCATTTTCAATTATTTTAAAAAGCATCAACATACTATTTAACTTCAATAAGTTACTAGTCAAAACATTATGCAAAAAATAATAATCACAAATCAGTTACACAAATCTAAAAACAAAACCAAAAAAAATTGTCCCAACAGTTAGCAAAAACCAAGCATAGATACCTCATAAAATGTATTGTTAATAATTTTTAAAAAAATTTAATTTTCTAGGGGATCAAGTATCCTCCTCCATGGTCAATAGTTAGTCTACAAATGGTTTAAACTTTGATCTATATACTGAGTTTTATATGGTTATTTATATTTTACTGTTATTTAAATTCTTTATGCATTAAATTATTTTTAAATATATAAAACATTAAAAAAAATAATTCTTACTTTTTTTATTTTTTATTTAATCAGTTTAATCACTAAAATATATTATATGGAAACAGCTAAGATATGAGAAAAAAGTTGTGTGGTTTTATGAAACCACAATGCAAGTGAAACATTACGGTCATATGTGGTCTAGTGGTTAGCGTAACAAACTGCTGAGCCCAAGATCGCGGGTTCGTAGTCCGGCAGGTGGCCCTAGGATTTTTTAAGAGAGTAAAAAATCCTTAGTTACGTCGTCCTTCGGAAGGGATGTTAAATGGGGGTCCCGAGCCTGTACGATGTCAGGTACTCGTTAAAAATCCCCATCCTAATTAAACCTGGTTAGGCAAAATTTAGAGCTTCCAATGTAGCATCGTCCGATTAGCCATAGCAGCATAAAGTGGCGTTAAATGAACAAATAAGTTAAACTTTTTTTCGGTTTTTAGGCATTTAACTAAAAACTGTTGGTAAGTTATTGGGTTATAAGCATTCTTACGGGCCTTGCTTTCAAGTTAAACTCCTTTATGTATTATTGTTTTTTAATTTTAAAACGACGGATGAATATAGTTTGCTTATTTCTCCTGCTTCTTTAAGCTGTTTACGACATTGGGTTCACTTCATGGTAGGTATTGTACTGTTTCTAAGCCACAGGTTGTGTAAGGAGGATTTGGCCAAGATCAAGCTCTACAGTCAGAACAGTCAGGCTTTCCCGCCAACTACCATCTACTTTATAGAGGCTGGGTGAGCCTCAGGAGGGTCTCTTGCTCCTAGAAAGTCATAGCTATTAACAGAAAGAATAATTTATCTGCCACAGCAGGTTTCGACCTCGAGACCTTGAGATCAGAGACCTAGTACCTTACAAAGCTACCCCATTTCCTGGGAATGTATGAATTTAGTTAAAAAAGGTGATTTATTTATTCATCCTGTTACTTGAGGTATGTGATTAAAAAAAGGCCAATGCTCAAAAAAAAAAATTCCCAGCACCTTATCAAAATGGTAGCTTATGGTCATTGTCCTTCATCATTAAGACTATTTTTTTTTGTAGATATATTGGCTAGATATATATGAATTACCTATTAAAAAACAACCAAAAGTTTTTTTCATATCTTTGAACAAAATTTGATATTTGAATAGTAATCGCGATTAAACAGATTTTTTTTTAAATTTATGACGTTTGGATAAATAAACACATACGCTATACAGTGTATGTACTAATGTATTCCTGTATCCTCCCATTCACGATTCACCACCTATCTTGTGTAGTCCTAGAAAGTAGTATTAGGACCGTGAACCCTTGGATTATAGAGATTACGGGCTACACAGTAGAGTATTGTAATGTTGTCAATTGACTCTCGGTAAATATTTATCAGTAACGGCCAAGGTTAGGCGCCAACGCAAACATCCTCCTTATTGACGCGTTAATTATTTATACAAAAGTGACGGGATGGCTATCCAAGATGGACGGCAGAATAATTCATTGAGGTGACCTCAAATTCAAGTCTTCTTCTTCAAGGCGCTTATAAGATTTTTCTCGGAGGTTAAAACTGATATAATTAAAACGGATATTCAGATTAAACAATTGATCGGGTTAACTGTGCGATAAGAGGGAAAGTGGTGATAATGTACAGTGGCCTACCAATTGTGAACTGGCGCCCGAACAAAGTCTAAATTGTCGCCCTCTACCCAAAAAATATTGTGCTATTCCTTGCGGTCAATGGAATCATGGGATCTTTTCATATTGATTTAAGGATCTGATTATATCCTAAGACCTGGTAATATTTCTAAGGATCTCGTTATATTCTAGGGACTCGGTAATATTTCTAAGTATCTGGTTGTATTCTTAAGGACTTAGTTCTATTTCAGGGACCTTTTTATGTTCCTAAGTGTCTGGTTATATTTAGAGAACCTGGTTACATTCTTTAACGACCCTTCGAAGGTCTCTGTAGGAATATCCCTTCTCTCCTGTCCCTTAATCCCAGATGGTCTAGGCGCCTGAATAGAAAGTGGTCTTGGGTCTTCCATGAGTAGGACTGAAGTCAAAGGGGGGGGATTTCTAGGTCATGTGTCGTAGGCATTTAATATGAAGTACAAAGACTTAGGACCCACTTCTGTTACTTATAATCATCACATTGATTATATTAATTCAATTAGTCTGTGTAAATTAATATTAATTAAATTACTTTTGTCAATTTAATTAGTTTAACAAAACTTATCTTGATTATTACATCTGTTTGAATTACTTTCATAATAAGTAATCTTGCTTGAGATTGAAAGTATATTTACCAACACGTGAAGTATACATTCAACCTGCGGCGAACTGAACAATATTAAGGGGTCACTTTTATTAGTTAATTGAAAGCAATCGTCTTCATGATCTTACTCTGTCGTTTCATCTTCACTAATTTTTATAAAATGCTATCTCTCGAATTATATAAAAATGTCTTTAGTGATGTAACAATTTATCGGATTTGGCTAGAACCGGATCGGGGAAATACCTTTTGTTAAGTATTTTTCCGAGCTCGATCAGTTAAATTATAAATACTTTTTTTATTTTTTCTTGAATGATAATAGTTGACCTTGATTATATATGTGGAAGAAAATGTTCCGGGTGGAGATCAATAAATTTCTCTTAAATACGGAGAAATGTTTATTAATTAGCCAACGTTTCGAACCACATTGCAGGCCTTCTGTCTAACCTCAAATTGATGAATAATAAATAATAAAAAATAATAAAATAATAATAAACGTAAAATTGACAATGATGTAACCAGAACTAATTACGGACTTACACTGGACTTCGACAGCCCTGAAGAAGACCTGGAATGCGGGTCGAAACGTTGGCTCATTCATAAACATTTCTCCCTATTTAAGAGACATTTATTGACCTTCACCCGGACCATTTTCTTCCGCAAATACTTTCTTTGATTAGCGAATCGCAAAGTCACTGATACATATTTCTTTAAGCCATTACACAAAATATAAAACTGGTTTTTAATTTAAATGCAAAAATGGAATTAAAAAATAAAACAAGCTACATCTTATTCCAATATTTCGATGTTTGGACTGTTATTCCAATACAGAGAATGAAGTGAAACAAAATGAAATATTTTTTCTTATAAACTATAAAATAATTTTATGTTATATACAAAAAAAAAAAAGTTTCATTATTTCATTTAATACAAAATACTCAATACCTGAAGATAATACTAAATGAGAATAATAGGGAGAGTGCGAAATAAGTACTAAACTGAATAATTTCCAGAACAATATCGAGGCTGCTCTACTAAAACATATACCAACTGTATGTATACAATTAAATGAACAGTTATACCAAAATAATTTGTAAAATAAGGGTTGGGGAGGGTACCACCTCAATTTACCAGCAACATCATTCGTTCATAATTCACTAATCTGGCGATTATTAAAAAAATATGAAAATATCATAAAATTATAATTTTTTATCATCTTTTTAAAAGTTCAGTACATACAACTATTATTATTAAAATTCAATAATATTCGTTCATCTATTTTATTTGACATTTAATATTGTTTTAACACCTTTATTTAGTAACATATTGATAAATAAGGGAGCTGAGTGGCACGGTGGTAGAGCACTGTGTTGCCATGTCGGAAATCTTGGCTCAAATCCCGCTGCGGGCAAGACATTTATTTAGTCTGTTTGCAGCGGGAGATGGATCATATAGGATCTCGGATCCTCCTGGAGCTCATCCGGCCTCTATAAAATATTATAAAAATAGTGTACCCAAAATAAGGGGGAAAATCTGGGGGTTGTCACAAGTCACCTCCTTGCAGAACCGTTGTCCAAGAAACAGTACAGGCTCTACCATGTACTGAACCCCAGACCCGTTCACGGGTTGTAGTGGTTACATGTTTTTGAGTATGGCTCTCGTTTGAATAGCACAATGAGCTGATAATTGGCAAACTTAACTCAATACAGGTTTTTTTTCATTAGTAAATAAATAGAATATAAAATCTACCATAGAGTAAATCTTGCTTACCATTATAATTAAAAACGATATAAGCAACCAATAACTAACTCTGCTTAATTATTTCTAGATTAAAATAACATATAATTATATTGATTTTAAAGAAGTAAGATACGTGATTATTGCATGAAACTATGTAGAAGTGGGTAATTTTTCATGAGATTATCGGTAGCTGAGACTATAGACAGAAATAAATCTAATTAAAGCATTTATTCAATGTCTGTTAATCATAACTACAATTAAGATATGAAATTTAGATAAATCAATGCCGACTATGATGGATTGGATTGGTCAGAGTGTTCAGTCAACAAAAAATAAGCAATTTTTTTTTATCGTGCCAACGTTTTAGCCTATGTTGTAGGCCTTCTTCAGGGCAAATAGTGAGTGCGGTAACTTGTCACAACACTAAAACTGTAAAATTGAACTTTCAAACTGTTGTGGCAAGTCACCGCACCCACTATTTGCCCTGAAGAAGGCATACAACGTAGGCCGAAACGTTGGCACGATCAATAAGTTTTGCTTATTTTTTGTGTTATCATTAACTGCGCCCCCTGATCAATTCAATCCATCATTTGAATTATTCAGTCAATGCTGACTTTGTTGTTAAAAATTTTCTTTTTAAAATCATGAAATATTCTTACATTAAAAAAAGTGAAACGTTTCTGATCCGTAATGAACAAATGAAGCGTTCTCGAATACAAGGATATTATTTATATAGTCCAGTAATATCGAGAAAATTTAAGGGAGTCTTGTTTACGCTGGCAAGCAAGCGATAACATATCAGTCCTATAAGCGAAGTGTTTATTCGGTCAATGACTTTTTATACAATTTAAAAAAAAAATAGTTGACTTTTTCAAATCCAGCCTGTTTTTAACAATTAATAAAAAAAAAAGAAGGTTTGTCGGAAGGTATATGTTGCTGATAAGAGATCGATAAAAGATCGATTTATATTTGACATCCTAGGTTGAGACAGCTGTTCTATTCTTTGGTGTCGGTTCCGCAAATTGGCACTTCGAATTGAGTTAGAATAGGTTTTAACTGTTAATTCGTTTCATTTTTAATATTAGAATACAATTTATCGAGAGCTTTATTATGGAAATGATAATATAATTAAGGGTAATGAGTAGATTTCGGTAACCATATCGTCAAGAAATAAAAGTTTCAACTAACATTTCGAAGTATAGATGATATAAGCATGTTGAAACGTTCATTTCCACAGGAAATTATTACCGCAGTATACACACTTTCCATGGTAAAGCTCATGATAACTAGGATTTTCGTAAAATATTAAAAGAGAAACGAATGGAAACTAAAAATTGTGATTCAACTCGAAGCTACAACCGGCGGAATGATTACCTTTTTTCTTCTTTTTTTTTATCAAAAATCATCATCTATAGAATGAAGTACGTTGCTGCATCGCTAGCCTACTTCACTGTCGCGACAGTACTATCACACAAGAGAACTGTCACGCTAAAGCTAAAGCTAAGTGTAATCCTGCTAAAGTTCTAATCACTATATTTTTTATTAATTGCTACATTTGGTAATAGGTCATTAGAGCTAGTTAACTAGATTACGTAAAATTATGGGTTATTTATGAGATTGGCTATTGGTTATATTGGAATCCTGTTATTAGAGCAATTACACGTTCAAAAGCAGTGGTAGCTGAGGGTGTTGTGGCGTCAACTTATGATGCGGTGCTTCTTTGAATTTTATTTCTTAGCGTATCTATCCAGGTTAGAATAGGTTGATAACCTGTAGGAATAGACTGTCTATATTCCTTAATAGGAATAGGAAAGAATATTTAAAAAATGAAAAGTTCGTTTAGTACAAAATAATTCCGGGATAAAAAGAGAAAGAGGGAATTCTACCTTGGACTACGCCCTCTTCCAGATAAACACGAAAATACAATTACGTAACCAAAGAGATATGACGGAGGCTGGTCCGGAAATCCATAAGGCAGTGAATCTTATAAATATCTACAGCTAATATCGATTGTTATGTAACCGGTTATTTTCAATATCTAAAGAATAACTTAGAAATAAACAGCTGGTATCCAGCACGCCGCAAAGAGCCTAATTAAAAAAACAAATGAAGTAAAACTGTAAAACATACGAGACAAACGTTCTAAGCTCCCAATTAAATAGAAATGACTCATATCTTTCATGACAAACTTTTTCCGCACTAAAACCCACTAGTTTCAAACCTAGCTACCTCTTCTACACCCGATGATCCTCCTTGAGGCATCTGAAAAGAAGATGGCCTCGTGACCTTCTAAGTCGATTTTGCTATTTCAGTAGTTTCTAACAGTGAGTAGTTTCTCAAGTTGCCTTTATCTCATGCCATTTACTGTTTGAATTATTAATGAATAAGGATGGTCTCACATATTTGGATAGTGGTTGATAATCTGTGAACGAAGTGGTCTTGAAATCGAACCATAGGATTCACTAAGCCTTCAATTATTATTAATAAGTAAATTTTCATCTCACTTAAAAAATCAAATACCATATAAACATCAATAAAATACGAGGGGGAAACATTTATTTGTTTATATTATCATAATTACAGTAAAACATGATTAAGAGTGATTTTTTTTCAGTCATTTATGATTATTCGTCTCTAGATTCCTAAAATTTTTACACATCACACATTCAGTAATTATAACAGAAATAAAATGAAATTAGAAAATTGATTAGATTGTTTTCATTTACAAGATTAACGAAATATTTTCATTGTTCTGTTAATAAAGCACTACCTCAATAAAGTAATTTTCTCTACCATAATTGGTATCATAATTATTCAGTATTGAATAAACAGTAGATGAAAAAAAAATTCGCAACCTATAAGTATTATTAAAAGTAGGTGCCTGAAAAATGTTGCTTTATTAAGTCATTCCGCCAAATGAAAGATTCATATAATCATTCCTATATACATACACATCCCTTATATTGGGATGTTAAATACATTGACTCATATACATCCCTTAAGTACGTGAGATAATGCCCGTCGCTTAGATATACTAAACCTTCATAACCGTTGAGTAGCGCGGTTACCGTAAATTCTACGCCGTATCTCGATCTATCGTATTATTATATATTAACAGCACATTTATAATACCTGATGGCTATTAATGAGAATGTGTATAGCCAATTCTATTGTACGAGGGTATAAATAAATATGGTATGTAATAAATATTACAAATAATCGATGAATAATCGATACATTTTGAATAGATTGATTGAATTTTATATCGATGCCTGAGTATTCCAGAAATCGAAGTCCTTAACACGTTTTTCAACCTTTAAAGTTTTTATTTATACAAGTTTTCTATTTAATCTATACATATTTTTTTTTTTTTTATTATTTTATTGAGTTGTACAACTGTAATACATACATCTAGTACAATTGCTATGAGAGAAAATAATACATGATAGGACATGTAGAGATACTACCCACTGGCAGCACTCTAATAAAGTTCTATAATAGAAGGTCCCGAGGCCATCTTCTCTTCAGACGCCTAGGAGGATTGTCCGGGATGGAATTGGATGCAAGGATGGAAACTAGTGGGTTTGGATGGGTTTGAAGTTTATTGTGGAATGATAGGTATCTGGAATGGGCTAAATCGGTAACATATGGAACGTTAAGGTCATAATCTATACATATAAAATGCTTTGTCCTGAATGACTGAGAAACCAACGCACAGCCTAAACTGCTGATCGCAGAGACCTGAAACTTGGAGGCTGTGCTCTTTATATGACGTAGGCAACCGATAAGAAAGGATTTTCCGAAATTTTACCCCTAAGGGGGTGAAAAAGGGGGGCAAAGTTTGTGTGCATGCTCACGTGTTTCTTACTCGCAAAAGCTACATATTTTCGCTGAACAAAACAAATCAAGTAACAGTTTACAGGAGTTTGTAACGCCTTAAAATACCGAAAGGTAACAGAAGGCATTTGGTTTATATAGAAGCATTTTCAGGTATTTCTGTAAATTTGTATTATATTGTAAATAAAATTTTTGGAGGATGTGTTTACAGGAGCATAATGTAGTAGGTAAGGCGTTCCGTCAAAACTGAAAACACATCGATAAATTACCTACGCATGTACATTATTCTAATCCTTTCAGTTTCAATTTCTCGCAGCTCCGGTACGACAAGTGAAACCGTTATACTAAGTAATGCTTTTCAATAAATGCAATGACATTAAATACTAATCCTTTACTCACACGAACAACAGTAAACTTCTGCCCGTCCCGTTTGTTAATCAGTGTCAATGTATATTTCACGACTGTGCTGATCCGTCTGTGATAAAATTTGATATGGATAATCTCAAGCCTGGGGAAGGACATAGCCTACTTTTTATCAACACACCACACAGGCGAAGTTTATATAAAAATGTAACCTGATTGACTAACACACCCAGCGGTCAATGCACAGCAGAAACCACTGAACTTAGCATCTTGAAATTCGCAGATAGGTTCTTTGTATTGCTTAAATGAGCACTAAGAAATTAATCTGGACATTTCCACTACCCCCAAGGGTTTACCCCTTAATATAATAGGGGTTCAAAGATTGTATGGAATCCGTCAGTTTTGAAGTTAGACATCTGAAATTCATGGATGTAAGAGTGACTTATAGTTAAAAAAAATAAATTATTTATTTAAAATGCTCTGTCACTAAACTTTATGTGGCAGACCAAATTCCACGCGAGCGAAGCCGTGGGCAAAAGCTAGTCAATAATAAAATAAAATGTATCATTTCAGGAACTGACGAGTAGATTGGTGCTCGCCGTAGCGGCAGCAGCTTTCGGATCAGCTTTTCAACATGGCTACAACACTGGTGTAGTCAATGCTCCACAAGACGTAAGTTTTAGTTAATCTATTGTTATTTTAATCAATTTAATTACTAAACAATTAATTTCATTAACTAATTAAATAAATAATGTTTTGCAGTTAATATCACAATGGATTTCTACAGTAAAAACGGAGCGAAGCGGAGAGGCACCCTCTTCGGGAACTGTAAGTCAATATTCTAATGTTGTACTGTAATAATAAATAAAAATATTAATTATTAACTGTTTATTATTAAAATTCAGTTTTTAATTACTAAAAATGCATGTTTATTATTAAGGAAAAAGGAACTCATGAAATTCTTCACGTTTTGGACTTCATTATTAAGAACTTTTTGTTTCATAATGTAAAATTAGGAAGCCTACAATATTACATAAGAAAAGAAAAATTAAAAAATTGAAATTCGAATTTGGCGATTAATTCACCTCACTGCACTAACATTATCCCAGAAACAATACAGTCTCTACCAAACACCCTTCATGGGTTGTAATGTTACATTTTTTTTTTAATGTGAATTCATTAAATCATAATAAGTTGAAGTTAATAACACTGTCAGATTAATAAAAGAAGAGGAACCCTAAGTCTAAGACATAATGTATAATGAATGCATGAATAGGAATCGATAATTATCTGTTCTTTCAAATGATTTATTTTTATTTAAATAATTTAGTAATTACTAAACAATAGTAAATTAACATCTTGATAACAGAAATTCTCAATAAAATATGACAAGAAATATTTTTAACCAGTATTTCTTTTAATATTCATTATTAAAAACAATATATTTCTTAGACAATAAATATTATTAGACAAAGTTATAATAGTGATTTTATAACCCTCTCATTGACAACTGAAAGTATCTTGTTGGATTTTTATTTTGAAATCCAATTCTCTTACTCAATATTGAGCCATTGCATAAGTTATATTTGTATGATATAATAATAAAGGGTTGGTAATAGTCTGTACTTACTTTTAGTATACGGACAGGATGAAATGATTTTTAAAATGTTTTTATTTTTAAAGAGAAAAGATAGGCCCTCGGCCGGGATTTGAACCCGGAACCTTTGTCTCACCGTGACATCGCTCAACCATTTGAGCTACCAAGGCGCAGAAGACAAATCTTTTCTCTCATCCGATCCGAATTTAATTTTCACAAGCATGTAAAACATTTTAACACTTAACGGTATTTCTTAAAATTATTTCTGTATTTACTATTTAAGAAGGTATAATCTATAAAACTACAAAATCCTTATGCTTTTAGGTAACAATGATATGGTCGATAGCAGTTTCCATTTTCTGTATAGGAGGAATGATAGGAGGTTGTTCCGTCGGAATAGTGGCCGACAAGTTCGGACGGAAAGGGGCCCTGTTGTATAATAACATTTTAGTCATCATAGCAGCATTATGCATGGGTAAGTATTGGTCTTAGTATTTTTTTTTTTTTTACAAGAATATATCACATCAAAACGGAACTATCCTAAGATTTGTTTTTTTTAACACTTAATATAGTTTATACTGCAGATTTGATACAGATTTGACATATTCGACTATATCTACAGCCTTGATTAATAAGTGGTTAAGTCAAATTTTGTCAAAAATTGGTTAATTGTATTGAGTGATGTGGAATCATATCATTCTCGTGGTCCTTGATTTGAAATGTAGTTATAATAAAAGCAATATTTCAATTTCAAGCCAATACCTGACTGAATTCGTCACTTAAATACTCAGGAATGGCACTGATGCTTCCATCAGTATAAGAAACTCATTTTGGAGAAAATTTGATATTACCACTTATTCATCGGGGCAGCAGATATATACCTAACTCTAACCTTGGGGGGTGATCTGTGGTGTAATGGTTAGCATAGCAAACTGCTAAGCCCAAGATTGCGGGTTCTTATCCCTAGGATTTTTTAAAGGGAGTAATAAATCCTTAGTTATGCCGTTCTTCGGAAGGAACGTTAAACGGGTAAAAAAATGTTAGTTACTCGTTAAAAATCCCTGCCCTAATTAAACCTGGAGAGGCGAAATTTAGAGCTCCCAATGTACCATCGTCCAATTAGCCATAGCAGCATAAAGTGATGTTAAATGAACAAACAACACTAAACTTGGCAATATGCCAGCACAGGACATGGTTCTTTTATTGTGTTATTCTCATGAAAAAGTTCTATTATTCAAATTTTACGTTGTTTAGAGATATTTATTGTTTAAATAATAATTTTTAAAAAATTATTCAAGTTGTTTTCAAAAAAATATTTTTAATAATTTTTAAAGAAATTATTAAAGTTGTTTTCAAAAAAATATTTTTAATAATTTTCAAAGAAATTATTAAAGTTGTTTTCAAAAATATATTTTTATAAATCACAAAAAGGTTCTAAGGGCTACGCTTAAAAGTATGTTTATATCATTCAGTGTTATAATATAAACTCTAAACAAAAAGTAAAAAAAACTTTTCTGTAATGTTTAATTGTAAAGCTAAATTACTTTTGTTCCGAAGCAGCAATATGGAATCAAGTTTGTCAATATTGAAGAACACATTTTTTTATTGAACTATTATCACTAAACTTATCTGTAAATTTAAAAAAAAAAGTTAGTTACTATTTTGATTAAGTAATGCAACTAATTGAATTTTTTCGGTCTATTAGGACCAATGTTAAACTAAGAACTTTTTAAACAGTTTCAAACATTACCTATCTTGATTCGCAATTAAACGAGGTTTATAATGAACACAAAGAAATAAGAACTAGATTAATTCAATGGAAAGTAGGCTATTGAGTCAGGTGACAAAGTTAAGGCTATAACAGATACGTATTTGACTAGTTTCTACATATGGGACCTGAGATAACAACTTTTACAAAGGCATCTGCAGAATGAATAGATAGCTTTGAAAGGAAAATCCTTAGATGCATGTCAGGACCTAAACGGGAAGGAGATTCCTGCCTAAGACCGGACAAGGAAATTTACTCAATATATGGCATTCTACGACCCTTCTTACTCAAGTTCGACATATTAAATGGTTATGGTGTGTCCAGAGAATGGATGAAGCATATACAGCAAGAATACTGCAAGGGCCTTCTGGGAAGGCAGGAGAAATGATGTCCAGGGAATGGATGATTAATATGTGATGGTCGATTTGAAGAAAAGCGTAATATACATAAGGCCCACTGTTGACAAGTATTACAAAGATCAGGAACTTGTGCAGGTCAGGGACTACTATGAGTGTCTGTTGCGCCAAAAATGAAATCTTATTCAGTTTAATTTTCCTACTTCAGTATAATTTATATGTATCCTTTACGCATCATTTATTCCTGTTTTAAAAAAACAAAATAACAAACAACTATCATTAATATTGTTAAATATCTATTAAAAATAATGTTGCCTATTCAGCCCTATACAATAATTGAGTAGCTGAGTCATTGAGGATATGATCCCTGATGGTTATAATCGAAATAAACCTTGTGAGGGATATTAATGGCTGTAGGCATCATTATGAATTTCTAATAATTTTTTTTTATGATCTTTTGCATTATAAATTAAACTTTTAGTGCGAGCGAGGGAAATACACTTATCACACATTAAAAAGAATATCAAAACAATTTTCTTATTAGGCTATACTATTTTTATATGAACAATAAAAACAAGATGAATAAATTATTTTTTCAGGTTTTTCCAAATTGGTTTCATCCTATGAGCTTTTAATACTTGGAAGATTTTTTATCGGAGTCAATGCTGGGTTAAATGCTGGTCTCGCACCAGTATATTTGACGGAAATATCACCAGTGAGCCTTCGTGGTGCAGTAAGTTGATGTTAATTAATCAAACTGCTGTCTATATTTAGTATTGTACATCCATAAACGCATATGCATATATTTTATAAGTATAATTTAATTTGTGGGAGGAGAGAGGGATAGAGAATGATTGGACTCAATAACAGAGGTTTCAATTGGATAAAGTTAAAACCTTAATTTGTTAGTCATAAATTTGCTTTTCAAAATTTTTTATGTGTGCTCAAACATTTTTTAAGAGAAGTGTGCTAAGCTTGGTATTTAAATAAAATTTATCCAACTAAAAATTATATAGCTCTAACCATTTATAATTATCATTATTTTTATAGTGCAAAGTTTCATTTTTAAAAAAAACTATCACTTTGTCTGAATGATTCCTATTTATTTTGCAACCACTTGATCTAATATTAAGTTTAATTATTTATATTTCAAATCAACCTTGAATTTGATAACAATACTCTATATATAATTGAAAACTACAAGGGAAAAACGAGGTAACTCACTTTTTCCTAAATGTTCATGGAAGCAATTAACCTTGATATCAATCAGTAGCATTATTATCATTACTTCTTTGTTATCCTCCATTAAGTCCATGCATATTCCTGGTCCTTTCAATTGGACAGTGAAGAGGATGTTTGAGGGGCTCAAAACCCAACTCAGGGGAAGCCACCTTGTCGCACTCTTCTCCATTACTTTTCGGTGTATAGTTTTTCCCCTATGCGGATTACTTCCTCAGCTGGTTTATGTCGTTTGAACTCATTTTATCCTGTTTTGACCACACCATTTTGTTCCCGTTCAGAAATCTATACTGCTGTTACCAATTTTGAGGGGGAAAATCGAGTTGCCTAGTTTTTCCCCTGAGGTCTTCAATTGTTCTTTGAATTACTTAGTATCGCTGAAATATTCATTAAGTTTGAAATAATCTGCATCAAAATTCAATTTTTACACTGCCTGTAAAATTTTTACTATAGTGAAACAAATGACTGTTACAGTTAGGAACGGTATACCAACTGGTGATCACTATCAGCATCGCACTATCACAAATCCTCGGGCTAGCGGCTGTTCTGGGAAGTGAATCTTTGTGGCCTGTTCTATTAGCCTTCACAGTGGTACCAGCGGTGCTCCAGCTCGCCACCCTCCCTATGTGTCCTGAGTCGCCCAAACATGTTCTCCAAAGTACAGGGAATGAACTCAAAGCTAAGCAAGGTAACTATCTAATGTTTATTTTAATAGCAATTAATTTTTTATCTGATTCATATAAAAGTATGCTATAACTCTTCTATCATTTTTTTTTTTAAACCACATAGTGAATAATTATTCATTATTTTCTGAACTCCATACTAAAATAGAATAATATTTCCTGTTTATTGTTTTTGTATTTAATATTAATATTCTTACGAACCATATGTACCAATACAAAACTCATACCAGTATATACAAACAACCATTAGTCTAATGATATCAACTCTCTTTACTGAAACCCATTAAGTGGCCATATCAGAACGAAACAGCTTTCCCACCTAAGTCTTGATCAACAGTTCCTGTTAGTTCAGCCCTGATTACCTATTTAATATGACAATCGTTTAACATTAACTGTTCCATCCTAAAAGAAACATGAAACAATCCTGAGTGTAAAACCAATTTCTTTTAATTACTGAGATCGGCTGGTAGCAAAGTAAAGCAGCTGGTAATAAAGGTTTAATTTGTTTACTGTTCTTAATTTTGAAGAGATAACCTAACGAAAAAAAGGCTATCATGAGCAAGCTTTTGTCATATAAATGGCCCGACCATTGTAAAAAAAAATCATACTATAAATAAATAAATAAAAAACATAAATTATACTAAATTATAAAACTAGAAAAAATAATAATGTTATGTTGTTAGTTCTGACTTGGTTAAGAGGAGACTTGGATGTTCACGAAGAGATAGAGGCGATGAAAAGCGAAGGAAGTGAAAAGATTTCCTTGCGCCAAATCCTCAGCGATCCGTGCTTGAGGGCACCTCTTTTCATCTCGGTCGCTCTCATGCTCGCCCAGCAGTTTTCTGGAATCAATGCTGTAAGTATACTATAGGTAATTAAATAAAATAATATATAATTACTAAAATAACTTAGTATATATCCACCAGATTTTACTCATATTTTAATGTAACTATAGGTATGAATGCTTTCTGTTTAAACTTTTTAACTTTGTAGTAATTAGTTCAAATCTTCTATAGCAAAACATTTAAAAAAATAATTTTTATTTGAGTAGATCAGATCCTAACCACAAAAAACTTTATTTGACTAAAGTTATGAATTATATAATTTACTAGAAAAAATTTCTTAAATAAAATTTCTCTTACCTTGAACGAGTTTCCTCAAAAACTTTATAATCAATCCATAAGCTAGTTAATAAATTATCTTGGGATAAAATTCAACATCTGATCTCTTAACCAATAAATTAATGGTATCAGTTACAATTTTAAAGTTAAGCTGCATAAGTCTTCTCAAAAGCACTTATTTCATCTCTCAAAAATTAGGGAATCGACATTGATGAAAATTCATAAGAAAATAAGTTAAATAAAATAATGGTGACATGTCTGAATCAACTAAAATAATGGCAACACATCCAAAGAATTTAATAGCAATAAGGTATGCACTTATTTTCAACTTAAATTTTTTTAATAAACTCTGGGTTGATTACAGTTACAATTTTAGCAAAACACTATGTTATGACATAGATATGGCGGGAAGATCAAAAAGGGATTTGTTGCTACATTAAATGTAGGATTATAACTTGAAACATCAAGATCACCAAAGCCTGGGAACAAATTAATGGTGTTGACAGTTCTGTGTATCCAGGTTCACGAGTCACTACAGATAAATCAGCCAAGAATTACATATAAAATAGGAACACAGTTTAACATTATTTCTGAATTGTAAAAATACTAAGAGAAGAATATTTTGAGCTGGCGACCAAATAAGATTGAGGCACAGAATGGAGTTGAACCAGGTTTAACACAAGCTTTTTTACAGGATATAAAAATCTCTAAGTTAAGATGGGCTAGGCATGTGGGCAGGAGTACAAGGCTTCTTAAAATGGCTGCTCTTCGTGTGAGTGGGAGAAACAGAATGATGGAAGTAACATGGACAGACGAAATCAAGTTGTATGCAGGTGGCATTGTTGGATCATGAGTTTGGCATAAGACAGAGAACAGAAAGCAGAACTTTGGTGTGGCCAAAGCCCATACTAAGTTTTAGAGCCTAAATTGATTTAAATTAATGGCCTACTTTACTTAAATAAAATGGTGAATAATACACCAAAATGTGGACAATGCACTCATCTTGGGTTGTAAATATATAAAGTTTGTTGGAAGTAAACTTGACTTGAAGCATTATGGTATCTATTCTGAAAAACACCCATGTCAGATTTCTAGGATATGTAGAAGGAATGCCAGAAACTAGGGTGCCAAGACAATAACTCTATGGAAAAATTGGAGGAAAACGATACTCTGGAAAAGACCATGGTTAGATGAAATGGTTGGATGATGTTGAAGAGGACCTCAATTTGCTTGGAGTAAGAAGATGGAGGATGCGAGGAAAAGATAGGAAATACTGGCTTAAGGTCCTTGAGGACCATATAGCCCAGCAGTAGTAAGCTTGACATAAATCGAAATTGAATTAAACAACTTTTAACAAATTTAGAAAATATTAAAGAATGCTAATATAAATGTTTATTGGAAAAATGTTGGAGAAACATATTAAATGTTCACTAAATTCTTTCAAATATTAGTTATTTTGTTGTTCTTTTTGAATATTATTTTAGTTTAATATTTTTTTTTTATCTTTTGTAACACTTTTTTAAATAAAACCATTTTTCATTAAATTCTCAAGTTTTTATGAGGTTATGAGGAGGAAATCCTAAATCTTGTTGCATATTTATTTCTTTATATACCAGAATATCTATGGTGTATAAAGAATATTTCAATAATAAACCCAACCCATTACTGGTTTGAAACTGATATTTATTCCATATATACAAAATTATTTGACTTAATATTGGATTATTTTCAGGCGATGTACTATTCAACAAATATCTTCAAATCTGCTCAATTGTCAGACACTTCAGCACAGTACGCAACTCTAAGCATGGGAGCAATGAATGTAGCGATGACTGTGGTGTCTCTAGTACTCGTAGAGAAGGCAGGAAGAAAGACATTGTTATTGGTCGGTTTCATTGGCATGCTACTGTCAACACTTCTTCTCGTGTTTTGTCTTTTGAACACGGTTAGTATACATTTTTTTATAAATATTTGTTTTTTTCATGAGCATTGCTGATATTCAAGAACCATTTAAAAAAATGTTTAAGGATTTTATATCCATAAATAAGTTAAATGAACTGACCCTAATTTATTTTTCTAAATACAAATTGAATATTTTTAATATGACAAATCTAAATGGTTTTAGGGCATTCTAGTATAAATATATAGATAATATATAAAAATATATATATGGCTTTAGTCATTAAATAGATAATCTAATTAGGAATAATTTTAAATAAATACTATTATTAAGAATAATGTTAACTATATCAGATTAAAATTTTTAAATAAAGCAATTGTTGCAGTACCAATACCAATACCAATAAGCATAGTAATAATACTTGTAAACTTTAGATAAATTGATTTTCATATTATTAAACATACATGTTTCTAAAAACTTTTAGAAAAATTAATTTTTTTTTGTTTACAGCAAGTAACATTTGTTTCTTACCTCTCGATAGTAGCAGTCCTGCTTTTTGTACTTTTCTTTTCTATTGGACCTGGCTCTATTCCTTGGTTTATCGTAACTGAGCTGTTCACACAAGCTGCACGCCCAGTTGCAACATCAGTTGCTGTGACAGTCAACTGGTCTGCTAATTTTATTGTTGGCATCGGATTTTTACCACTTGAGGTGAGTCTAGCTAGAAAATTTATAAAAAAAATATTAGTATAATACAATCTATTGAAGCTTACTACTATACAAGAATAAATTATAAGAATAATTTCTAAACCTATACATCAGAGATGTTCGATTAGCATTATTCAATCATTTTTAAGTATGAGAATGGTTAATGCTTAAAAAGTATTATTTATGACATTGTATCTCTTGCAATTAAATATACATTCTGCATCATTATAATTCAACGAGGATAGGTATAATGAGATAGTTAAAGAACAGGAGAGAAACCTTTGATTTAAGTAGAGTAAAATCAAAACGTTTTTTTTGTAATGAGAAGATAAAATAAATAAAAAGCAATCACAGATAAATATGGTATAATAATCAATACAATAAGAGAATAATAGCCTTAAGACAACCCTAATTTCAGAAAATTTGTTAATCTTAAATAATACAGTGTTAGCATAAATAATTTGAAATAATTAGACCTTATTGAAAGAATTCAGAGTAAAATATTGATTCTAGAATCTGTATTCATTATATACATATGAGAGAGAGAGTGTGTGTGTGTGTGTGTGAGAGAGAGAGAGAGAGAGAGAGAGAGAGAGAGAGAGAGAGAGAGAGAGAGAGAGAGAGAGAGAGTGAGAGTGAGAGAGAGAGAGAGAGTGAGAGAGAGAGAGTGATTGGATATCTTACTTACTTTGGCTTTATTACAAATTATTTACCTTCATTCTATTTTTTTTAAATCATAGTCCTTCAGAAAATGAATAAATGCAGTATGATTATATTTTCTTAGAATTGACATAGAAATTGAATAATTTTAATGTTGCAATGTTTCTTTATCTTTTTTTTTAGCAACTAATTGGGAGCTATGTTTTCCTGATATTTGCCATTCTACAGCTTGTATTCATCATTTTCATATTTAAAAAAGTCCCTGAAACAAAAAATAAAACTACAGAAGAAATTGCAATTATGTTCAGATCAGCTAATTACCAAGAATAATTTAACAAAGGAGCCATCTTTCTAAAGAGCTGATGTCTGATACAACTGGTTGAGCCAAATCATAAGTTCTACCAACTTAACAGATTTTTTTCTGTGAATGTTTTTGAAATGATTATAAATTATTTTATGAACTCCATTAATATAAAATAATTTGTATTAATGTTAATTTAATTGTTTACTTGAAGAATTTTTAACAAATATAATTGTATTCATATTGTTTATGTTCAATAATTATGTCTATATCTTATACAGTAATCACTGATAAAGATCTGAAGATCAACTTATAAGTATGTAATTAAATGTATTTCTTTTTTATAAATGCATAAGCTGCAGAAGAGATTCTCTATAAATCAAATGTTATTTTATTTAAAAGCTTTTAATAAATTTTTAGATGTCATTGTGATTTATGAATTAAAATATTTCATAAATGTTCCAATTTCAATGTAAAATATGTAAAATTATTTCATACATCTTCATTGAATTAATATGCTTAGAATTTAATGAAATTGTTGATATTTCAAAAGATTTTCCCGTGAAAAACTATCTAGACTAAATATACATTTCATTTTTTGTAACATTTGTTTTTCTTATGTTACTTTTCAATTTTATGGAATTTTAAAGCCATTGGATGCTTAAATGGAATCATTTGGTAATACAATACCGAAATGAAGTGACAAAAATTAAATTAAATGAAGTCTACCATTTTAATGTTATGTATGTATGTATATATTATACTAAGAAGTCTGCATAGATTTTTAAGCTGATTTACAACAAAAATATACACAAAAACTATTTTGCTATTTCATATTAATAAAAATATTGCTAGTTTTTTAATTAGCAAAACATCTTTTGTAAGTAATACTCATAAAGACAAAATGACTGAGTCTGTTAAAGTGTAATAATATATTTTTACATTTTATATTAATTATTTTTAGACTGTTTATGTTTTTACATTTATAAGATCTCATTTTTACTGGTATAAATAAATTTTAAAAACAGATTGTTGTTTCAATTATTTGTATGATGGCACCATATTATTACTTTCCTAGATCATGTAACACCATGAAATTTGGTGAATTGCAATAAATCTTTGGAAAAAATAAATAGAAGTGGAGATTTTATGTAATAATTCATGATAGGATACTTTGTTATTGCAACATCAATGGGAAAGATAGAAGATGGATTGTTCCCTATCTCCAATAATGTTTGGAAATTTTAGGTCTGTAACTTTCTTTTACACATCAGCCTGAAGATTCCCACAAACATGTCAAAGGGACAGATTTCAAAATTCTTCTTTGATTCTAAGGTTTGATTTTAATGTATGCACTTAATGGGGGAATTTTTGGAGTGGCAAACGATGATTTTTCTCTACCTATAAAGAGGCCACAAGGTAAGAATTCAGCCCAAGCACATACAGACAAAACCCAATATTGCAAGGCCACAAGGTGACCAGTTGTTTATTCCTCTCTAAACTTTTAAGAGAGTTGAAGAATTCAGCAATCTCAGAGTCTAGATGAATCGCATGTTGACGTACGAAATTTAATAGCAGGGACTTATCTGGAACTAAAGGAAATGCTATACAGAAGGAAAGTATATATTGGACGTTTTCATATGAAATGTCCATTTTCAAAGGAAAGGTTATTCAGTAAAACAACTCTATGAAATCGAAACATTTTTATTCAAAATATTTATCCTCATTTTCTTTACATTTTCCCAAGTTATTTTCAATCCCAGAACTGAAAAATTCTGAGCTTAGTGATGAAATAAAGTCTGAAAATTTATTTTATTTAATAAATTTATTTTATTTGAGAATCATTTTCAAAACTTTTACCCTTCAGGAAGTTATCCAAATTTCTGAACAGATAGAACTTAATCTGTTAATCTGAGATATTCTGGCAAATAAAATGGGTGTGGGAGGACTTTTTAACCCAGCTTTTTTTATGTCTTCACTGTCGGTTGTAAAACATGAGGTCTGGCATTGTCGACATCCCTACAATACATTGTGATTGTTTCATCTCTGGATAGAAATGAACTATTTATGAATTAATCTGTGTCAGTTGAAAATTTCTCAAACCAATGTCTGTTCTATACAACACCCTTCCCCAAATGGGTTGCCAAGTGCGCAAGTTGACTCATAAAAAAAAATTACGCGAAAATTGTGTTTCCATGGTCATATTTGCTGGTATACTAAGCAATGTTTCTTCAATTGTAGTGATAGTAAATATAATAGAAAAAAGAGAGTATTAATAACACCTGGCTGTGGAAGATAAATTATTTAATCTTAACACTATGAATTGACACTCCGGTTTCAGCAGATCCTCCTGGAGCTCAGTGAGCTCCTATAAACTGGGTTCCTTTAAATGGGTGAAAAATCTGGCAGTTGAGTGTGCTATATACTGAGTCAAATACCCTTCATCGGTTGTAATAGTACCAGTTTTTACTATTACATCTGTATAATTCTTCTTCTTGCATGGCTCTACAACCTACCAATGAGCCTTGGCCTCCTTGATACGTTTCTGCCAGTCCCCCCTGTCCAGTGCAGCGGCCCTCCAGTTCCGGACATAAACTTCTGGAGTCCTTATTGACTCCATCCAACCATCATAGCTTGGGCCATCCTACTCTTCTTGTGCCCTGAACCTTTTCTTCTATTACTCTTCTGGGTCCTTCAAAACTTGTCATTCTGGCCATCCCAGCACAGCCTACTAAGCCTTATTACTTTGACCATGTCCGAGGATCTGAATAATTAATCGGCCTATTTTAATTATTATCTCTCACAACTATTATTACTTCAAGTCTTCCAGATTCTTTTTACTCACTAATCTCTTAAGACAGACTTGATGCTACCAGCTGTCTCAAATAACTCTCATTAAAATTGAGATTGAAATATGGGTTTCAGTATAATGTTTAAAACTGTTGTTTGTTTGACTATAAAAATGTTGTTTTATAGTCATTTATAGGTGAGCTATGTAAAATTTAGAGTGCACTTACCCTTTCCAAGTCTTACGGCACTGGCAATAGTTACATTGGTGAAAGAAATGTTAGAAAAACAGCTTACAAACCCAAAAATGTATAACATAACTTTATTGAGGTTATAGATTATAGTGACCACAAAAATATTATGTAATAACTTAGAGGATTACTTGAACATTTTAAGAAAAATACTTTTCCTTTAACAAAAGATTACACCAGCTGTCTCAAATATGGATTTATTGTGCCTACAGGAATATAATATGTAAGTGTGGCATATATTTTAATCACTCCAGTCCTTATTCGATGATATTTCAAGATAGTGATGAAAAATCATTGATGATACTACCAAGTCTGTTTTGTTTTTTTAATGTTATCCGAATTGAATAATTTTTAAATAACATGATCATCTCTAGAAGACAAAATGAAAGGCAGTTGAATGTGGTCTCAACCAAATCACTTTCATGCGTGCCAGTACTGAATCTAAGATTAAGACTTTTCATCAGATATAGTGGTAAAGGTAATTTATTTTTAATAGTTTTTAACAAATTATTTGTTGAAAATAAAACACTCAACCTTCTGATCACATGAAAATGGTGAATAAATCTAGTACTAAAAAAATTCGACAGCATTGGGACTTAAAATAGTTTTACATCACTATTGCTACTGTAGGTGTTTATCTTTTAAAGGAAAGACTCAATTTTTAATCTATTTTTATAATTAAAATGCAGGATAGAAGGATCAGGAATTCAAAAAAGGTAATGAAGTTTTTAAAAAAAAAACACAATTTTAACTAGAATAATTTATTTCCATGGTAGAAAAAGGAGACTGCAATGCTTGCACAGACCACCGCCTGGTGAATTACAATTATAAAACACCAGGCGGTAATCACATTAAAAAACTGATTATCTCAATACTTTAATAGACCGTGTTTTAATCGGTACTTATGTAAACTATTAATACCGCGTGCGCCTCCATTATATTTAGTAGTGTAGTTTTAAACGCCTGTTTTATACGGAGGGACCGAACAACGGTTATTTTTACTTTATTTTTTTTTTTTTACACGTGCCTTTTTCTTAACGGAAGAAACAAAGAAAAGGTCTTCATTATACATATTTTTGGATAACTCAGTTTTTTTTATTCCCGAACTACGCTATAACACTTCCCAAACGGAAAATTGCTTCACACACACTGTTTCCCTTCTTTTATGGAAAAACAAAAAAAAGCTTTTTACGATTAATATCATTATTATTATTACAGATTTTAATTTGAAAAAAGGACAAAATAAAAAAAAATGAAGAAAAACTGCAAAGCGGAGTATCACACCTTACAATTGATTACTATTCATATTGATTACTCGTATTTCGAAAAATTGTCTTGTTTGCAAATTTTCCCCCATTTTTAAAAAATCTTTCCTTTTTTCCGATACATAAATTTAAATCATTAATTCTATTTTTTTTCCAGAGCGGACACACACAAAAGAAAAGAAATCTGCATCACACAATTATTCTGTTTTTTTATATTTTTCAAATAACCATTATATTATTATTATTTTATTATTATTATTTATTATTATTATTACATAATCTTACATTAAACTTTTTTTTTAATTTTTAAAGAAAATTAATGTTTATTGTAATATTAACGTTTTGCATGATACTCAATAAGATACTCTTTAAAAAGAACAGAAAACTAATAAGCATACACCATATATAATAAGGGAATTGTTATTCAACAGAAAACGGAGAGGAGGTCTCAGTGAGTAATAACATTATATCAAATGCCCGGTTTTCTGTTAAAAAATGAAAAACAATCATATGTGTTAATCATATTACAAAGAACAAACGATTATCAGTCTTGTACAATTCTTAAAATAGCTACTATTATATTAACTAACAACTGTATATAAACCTCAAAAATTCAACTTATTTTAACAATAATAATAAAGGCTATGATGTGCGCAGTCCCGGTGAGCAGTCAGCAAGGCGACCATAGAGAATGCCGAAAACACCGATCCGTATAAGTTACAATATAAGGCACCTTCACTAATAATAATATAATTTTGTGGGTATGGTGCTTGCCGACTACACACCCGCTGCGTTTACTGATAACCGGGCTGATCACCGATCGAAGACCTCCCCTCAAACAATGTTAAAAACAGAAAAATGCACGGTTGTACTTAGAAAAAATAAAATAAATAAAATAATAACATACATATATATATAAACATATGGGCAAAAGCTTTTTTTTTTTTTTAGTTTTTGTTTGTTTTTTTTGTTGTTTTATATACATTCTTTGTACTAATATTTTATAAGTGACCTGTCCCTAAAACTTTCTTCAAATGTATTTTTTTTTATCTACTGTCATTCGGAGACCTAATCAAAAAATTACAATAGAAAGTGTACTATTATAATAATGATGAAACACAAAAAAAAATAAAGTACGTATATAATATATATATATATATGTATATCAAACTGTTATTCACCTGACAAAAAGTAAACTATATAATATAAAATTATAATAATCCAATTGAAAATAGAGAATGCCCTAAAATTTCGGAGCAGAATTCTATTTGACAAAAAAAGCTCCTCCAGAACCAATATTAAAAACAAAAACTTCTAAATATCAAAAGCCTTAAACAGTACAACTATTTATTAATACAAAACAAAAGAAAATACACCAAAGTTTTCCTTTTGAAAATACAATGAAAATAATGCATAGACAATTTTTTTTAAATTTTCCTAAGCATAACAATACAGTAAATATGGTTATGTATAATTGTTTGCATCAAAATTAACACACATTTTTTCAGTGTTTTTTTTATTTTTCATAATATATATATACCTATACTGAAAAAGTAATAAGTGAATAATATTTATACTTTAAAAAAAAACTTATATTTACTATTAATGAAAAGAAAAATAAGAATCAACTTGTTTTTCCTCATTCAAAAGGATCTACCTTATTTTAAAAATAAGCAACAAACTTTGTAAAATAAAATGAAAAGAATGAATCCATGCAATTATAACATTCTTTTTCCTCTCAACATTAATAATTCAAATGTAATATATTTCTGTAGAATGCCCTTCGTTACAATAACAAAATAAATGGTTCCTTTGCATTATGAAACGCAAAATATAACGGAACAATCCGTATCATATTAAAAAAAAACGAAACAGAAAAACAATCTGCTAAAAATATTAATCTTTGCATAATATATATATGTATATCGTTTATCTGATAAATATTGTTGGGGAAATGAAAATGACATCCTTAGTATCTGTAAATAAAATTAATTGAAAAAAAAAATGTTTTCTTTGTCAGTCAATAGCCCTGAGTGTTTTGCAAGCTTTTATGTATAAAGATACATACACGAGTATGTACATATACATATATTTATATCTATAATAAAGTGTAATTATAATTAATAAATATATCTATAGTTATTGGATGTGAAGGTTTGTGAGGGATGCTTGTGGCGGTTCGCTTCCTCTATAAAACGTCTTTTCATTTAAGGCATTTTAAGGGAGTTTGAATTTTTAAGGGTCGTGCAAAATTGGATGTCCAATTCCTTAAATTTTATCACCCAGGTAATCGATTGAAGACAAAATTTCTCATTTCAGAAAACAGCATCTACAAAAATGTCCCATCTGTTATTTCTCAGCCGTATTTATCCCTTTTCTTTTGTTTGAAAACAAAATTTCCATTGGTAATTTTTTTTATTTTCTAAATAAGTAATTATAATCTGCCCCGTTTATTTGAAGTAAGAATTCAAATGAAAGTTAGCTGATAGAAATAAATAGCAAAAGACGTTCCGTTTTGAGTTTGTGGCCTGCGAACTAACCTGAGGTAAGTAATTACTGAAACCTGAGCTGAATTGTCTGTTTATATTATTATTTTAATCTATTATAGAGCTATTATCCCGTTTTATGTTCATTATTAATAATATATAAAAAACTATTATTATATATATAGATTATACAATGTAAAAAAACAGTGTATACAAAATAGCTTATATGAAATATTTCTTCTATTTACGCCTGTTAAATGATCAACTATGTATTCGTTTAACTTGTAACAAAATTAATTATTAACAATTAACAATTATTCGGGCGGAACGGTCGTTTGCTTAAAAAAGACCTGGTCTGTTGAGAATTTCGCTCATAGTGAGCGAAGCAATACATAAATATATATTATATATATCTCATAATAAAAATAATAATTAAAAAAAAATGAAACGGTAGTAATCAACGATGCAAATGTCACGAGCATGCAAGTTAGATGTGTTCCTCCAATTATGGTCAGTGCGCACTAAATGTGGAGGCCTAAGTGTCTCATTTTTGTTTCTTCTTTCCCGATTTATCTGGTTGGTCATGTGTTTATATTTCTAACGCCCTCGCAAAGAGGGTGGGAGCAGCCATTCTTTTAGAATTTTTTTTTGTTTAAATTGGAATATACATTTCATATCTAATAATGTAATGCATATTTGTAATAAACTTTTATAATATTTATGGGGGTTTTAAAAATTATTTTAATGATACTTCAATTATTAATTGTAATTGTTTTCAGTGTAGTTTTTTTTTTTAGTTGTTGTTTTTAACTTTCCTGTCGGTTTATTTTCTACTTACTAATATTTAAAGATAAAAATAAAAATTAAAGAAAAAAGAAGACAAAAGTAGACAATGTGATTGTGTTATAACCTAATTTGTAGTAGTTTTGTGAATTTACATTTATAGGAGGATGTAGACCAAGTTTTAAATATAAGTTTAAAAATGTATTATTCACTGAGAGAGTGGTTTATTAATTTTTAAATTACGATTGGGAGGGTTTAATTTTTACACGAAAGCGTTTATACATAATTTTTTTTTTTTAAATAGCAAATTCAAGACAATTTTTTTGTTTGTTAAGTTTTATTAATTTAGTATTTTTAATTTAGATTAAAGATAATTTAATTTTCCTTGAGGCTTTCAGCGGTTTTTGGTTGAGGAGTCAAAATGTTTTAGATGTTGGAGCTATTGCATTTACATTATTATACAAATGTGTACGTACCGATACATACAAAATTTTTATAAATTATCCTGATTATATACATCTTGTATGTAAACATACATACACAAGGGTATAAAGAAATTGCTAATAATGACTCTCCTTGTTTCCAACGCAGCTAAAAACACTACGCGCCACACAAATTTTTTTTATTTATTATATTTAAAAAAGTCATAAAAAATTACGTCTTTCTCTCTCAATATAAATTTAATAAAATTTTTTAAAAAATTCTCTCTCTTTTTTTTTTAAAAAAATTTTTTTCATTTTAAAAAATTTACAATCACTAATGTTTTTCCCATCAACGGGAAAAAGAAAACAAAAAAGATTTCATAGAAATAAAGAAATAATAATAATATATATAAAATTTAAAAAAAAAAGATGAAAGTCAAATTTTTTTTTAAATTTTAAAAATTTATGAAAAAATTTAACAAAAAACAAAAGAAACCGATAGGAGTCACAATCGACGCTCGAAGATAACAATGTATCAAAAATAAATTTGATTTACCGATAGGGCAGGCGGTGGCTTAACACTTCCCCCCACGCTCACGTTGCCCTAATCGAATCTCTTTCGAGAACTACACTTTTTTTTTAATTAATTTTTTTTTATATCCCTTAAATATTCATATATAATATAATATATATAGCAATCATTATCATTAATAATTATTATTAAAATCGTTTTCTTTTTTTTTAAATATATAATTTTTTTAAGACCCTAAAGGTAAGGAGGTAGATAATTCTTTTCGAGGTTGATGGAGGCCCCCTATATGTCTTTGGCTTGGCTCCTCTCTCGCATTAGCTCTCTCTTCTTACTGCTGCGGCTGGGGCCCTGGGCGAGGACCACCGGGTGCTGGCGGCCGTGGGCCTCCAGCACCTGAGCCAACCATTGCGCGTATTCTCCTCTGAGCAGACTGAAACAATAATTGAACATGTTAAAGCACAAAATAAATCATGTATAATAACTAAATTCATAGCAATAAAGACTATGGATTATACAATATAATATCTATAAGGTACTCACTTGGACCGAGAAGAAGGCGCCAATAATGTGAACAGTGGTTTCCTCCTCCTGTGCTCCCGAGGAACCTTGTTCTGGCAGCTTTATCACGCTTCCTGTCACTCTTTGTAGCTCCCTCACGTTCTGGCCCCCTTTGCCGATGATTCGTCCAACTTGTGATGATGGAACGAGTATTTCGACAGTCAACCGAACATCATCAGACCCAGAGACAAATCCTTCCTCACGCATTTTCTCAAAGATGAGGTATTGAGCCTGTATAAATAAAATATGCAAGAATTAGAACAATAATGGTATTTAGCCATTATATCAAATCATGAAATTTATTATAATTGTGTGTCCGTTTGATTTGATACCATTTGACTAAAACACAATAATTCCAAGAAGTAACTGCAGTGATTTCAGGGCAAGGTTGAATACTTATCATTAAAGTCACGAGAAAATGGCGACCAAACTATTTCCAAAGACATATTTGGAACAAAAAGGGTTCAAATGATACTTCATATACTTTAAGCTATATTAATAGACCAAGTACTTGTTATTCAGCTATAGTTATAATTTCCCGATAGTGTAATAGTTGAGTTGATTGACGTTCCCCCTCTCCCTTGTAATTGTAACAAATTTGTAAAACTGCAGATACAAACAATCTTTAAACGCTACAAGAAATTAGTATGTGATCAATCATAATTGTGGCTTTATAATAACTATATACAGTAACATAATAATACTCTAATGGTATCAGAAATAAGAAAAATTCTTTAACTCATTTACTTTAATTTCGTTACTTAGAATCTTGTCATTCCTAATGGTTGGTATATTTCAAATTTTTTTATTTTAACTGTCTGAATAGTTTTGCTAAAGCAATTTTTTAAAATTATAACATAAATGTTTTATAACAACGTTGATGCAATACCTTCCATTGAGACTCAGGTGATCCTACAATGGTGACCTTCCTCTCGGCAGGTTGGGCAGCGTCGCCAGCCTTCTCGCCCTCGAGGGGAGCAATCTTAACGGAAGCACCAGAGAACCTGATCATATTCCTAATGTGCGAGCCCTTAGTACCTATGATGGCTCCAACTGCATTATTTGGGATGTAAAGGTATGTAGTTTCCTTTAAAATAAGAAAAATATAAAAAAATTAGAAAACAGCCATAAAACAAAATATATATATGAATGTATATCTACTACTAAATTAATTAAGGTTATTTTATTTATTATAACTAAGAACCCTACGAAAACTAAAATAATTTGAGAAACCCCTTATATATAACTCAAAAAATATTTTTTAATACTCTAGAATAAAAAAAAAAAGAAATGTCACAGAACGAATCTGACTGCATCATATTTAAAATACAAACACAGTTTTAAAGATTCTTCAGTTACTTGATATACTCTTTTATGCTGACCCATTACCATATAAACAGCAACGAGTGGATGAAAAGAGATATTAATAAACAACCGCCTAATAAATAATTATGTTAATTTAACGATTATAAGCAATTTATCAATCTGTTAAAAATTTAAGTTATGTTTATGATAATAAAATAGACTGAATTAATAATAAATAACCTTCCACAGAGAGAAAGAAAGAAGAAAAAACTAAACTAAAGACTTTATAATCCCAGTAAGGTATATAATTAAAAAAAATGCCTATAATTTTGGTTAATTTATTAAATATTTAACTAAATAAATTAACTAAATGAACCTTACTTGGATTGTAATGTCTTTGTTTTCTTCGCCAACCTTACTATATGAGGATTTTTTTATCTGAAAAGAAAAAAACTACTAAATTTCCAAGTACATTTGAAATAGAAAAAATAAAGTCTTTTCAGATCATATAATTTAATAATAATAATAATAACAATGAAAAATAATTAAATATAAGATGACTAGTTGAATGCCGTAAAATAATTTTAAAAGCATTTGACAAACATTTACTTTCGTTATTTTTTAAAATAATCCAGATGGTATTTAATAACAAAATTCTCTTTGACATTTTGATTACACAATATAAAATAATAATGAAAACCTTAAAAAAGAAAGAAAAACAAATAAGAGTTAAAAGCAAATGTTTATCAAAAAATTGTAAGCAAGTTACTTAAAATAAAGAAAAAATATAACACAATTAAAACATGTAACTATCAATCACTAAGAAATATAAAATTCGTAATTGCAGGAAGAATTAACTAAATACAATAATAATATTATTACTAATTTGTGCTACTGTATTTCGTTTTTGCATTTAAATTCAATAAAATTATTATATACAATTTGATTTTAAGCATAGTGGTACGAGTAAAATAAAATATTGAAAGGTTTGAAACAACTATTTTTTGAAACTGTTTGAATATTTTTATAATTAAAAAAAAAATAACTGATACGACTTATTGAATTGTATGAAAATCAAAGTTAATTTTTTGTTAAAGGTTTTAATCAGAAAGATAAATTAAGTATCATTAGTATGTTTTAAAAATTTATAAATGCCTTTAATCGTATTAGTTATTCGGCATTTAATTATAAAAAATTATAACTTTTATAATTGTTTTAAGAATACTCTAGGTATTAAAACGAACAGCTCGGTAAACATTTTAACAAAACTGTGAAACGGCAGGCAAAGGATACAAAACCTTCCATGACTAAATAAGTTAGTTGTGCAATGGAGTTGGAAACATTGCAAAGATTGGAAAATGTGGGAATATAAATATTTTTGGTTTAGCAAATCATTTTATCATCATTCAGAAATATAATTCTAAAAATTAAAACAAAAGAAATATGTTTTCATAGACAATTTTAAATAGAAAAAAATCAAGGAATTATTTATTGTGTTATTATTATTATTAAGTTATGGCAAGTACAAAATGGCATCAATTATTAATAAAAACTGTCAATGAAGACAGTATTTTCTGTTTGATTAGCAATAATATAGAATTTAAAACAAAATATCCATGACAATAATTCTAGATAACCCATGTGAAATAATTTCTTCCTTTAACTTCAACTTTTTATTTTTGAATAGATACTATCCACTAAGTCTAATAAATTAATTAAGTTGCAATATGACTATGAAATTAAAAAGCAGGAATGTTAGAACAAGTGATTCTTAAAATTAATATGAAAAAATATTTTAAACAAAATGCAACTGCTATTCTCATAAAAAAATATAACTACTATTCATTCATAAATAACTTCTACAAGCGATTAATCATGATAATTCAAAAGTATCCTGAAACCTCAATTGTATAAAAAATCTAATAAGAGATTTAAGTTAAAGGAGTCGATTACTTCACAAAAGTTACAGTCTGACTAGACTGAGAATATTATCATATTCTTCCATAAAAAATAATTCGTCAAAGCAATATTGGTTAAGTTAATAAAATTTAATATCCAAAATAATTAATAATTGTTATGATTAAATTAAATTAAACCTTTATAGTTGTGAAATAGAAATATACCTGTGCATCAGGGGCATGGGAGGCGGGCGGAATTGGTTGGTAGACAGGAGGGTAAGCTCCGGAGTAAAGTCCTCCTTGGTAACCACCACCGCGTCCACCATAACCCATTGCAGAAGTAGCCATCATAGCCATCGGGTGCAATCCAGGGAACATCATGCTCTGAGGCTGCACGGTATAAAAAAAAAAATACAAGTTAATGAATTAAATACTTTAATATAATCAATATTAACTATTTATTGCACTTTTTAAAGATTTATTTATTGAAAATGACAACTGTATCATAATAATGGGTGTGGCAGCATAACTTCCTTTTTTCAAAACTTAATAATTGTATAAATCAAAACATTTTTATTCATTTTTTGTAATATAGGTGTATGCCTAAAGTTTTGTTTTACATAGTTTTGAAGATGAAATCAGATAGGTGAGAAGTCCTCCATTCTTCATACTCTGAGTAAACTTATATCTGGCATTTGGTATGAATCTTGCCAGCATAGCTGTTCACAATTCCTTCCTGGATGCTGGTCTTCAAATCTTGTAAGGACCTTGGACGGTTCACATTGAATCGGGATTTCAAAAAACCCCATAGAAAATAATCACAATGGGGCTAATTGAGATAGCAGATGGCCTACTCCTAATCGTCACTAATTGAGATGAGGTGCTCTGAGAAGTGTTCCTTCAAAACAGCTATTGATCATGACGACTGAACTGTGTCAGGGCAAAACTTTATATTCCCACCTCTTGAACAAGACTACTAGGCACCCCACTACGGCATCAACCGACTGAATGGTCTCCTTCAAAATTTTCACTCTTTCAAATTTAAATTTCTTTGTTAATGAATGTAGACAATATCAAACAAAATATTAGCAATTAAACAACCAACTTTATGAAAAACTAAAGCCTTTTTAACCAGAAGGAATAGGACATGAAGATTATATTTTAGCAATAAAGGATATGACTGCCAAAAGGTACTCACCGCCATGGCCTGAAGATCATTTTCATAGCTTTGCCTCAATTTAGCAGAAATCAAAGATTCCGCTTTTGACATATTATCAATAGATCCTTTAACGGTGATGATCCGTTCCAAATTAAAGCTGTTAATATCATTTATGCTGAAAAGAAAAACAAATTAACCAACAGAATCATTTAAATATAAAAATATAATTAAATATATAAAAATATAATTAACTATATACCTTGAAACAGTGATCTTAGTGTCAGTTTCTTGCATGATCCTCTTAATAGTGTTGCCCGCTTTGCCAATGATTCGGCCGATGAGGTTGTTATGGGCCAAAACTTTCAATGTGATTTCACTGTAAAAAAAATAATAACAATACTAAACTGTGTAAAAATAAAACAAATATAAATAATTTTTTAAAGAAGTAAATCTAATGAGTAAACTACTTCCTTTTATTATTATTGCCAAATCCACGTGTTGTGTGATTAATAAAATCTACACAGGCTATTTCCAATACTAAAATTATTTTATTTCTCAGAGTTCAAAAAAATTATTTTTTTCAAAACAAGTAAACTGGTATTGAAATTCATTTATTTTCTATAAAAATTTTGATTCGAACACACCTCACTACTTTTCATATTTCAAAGACATTTTATGAAAATGACTAGATTCAAGGATCCATTAATGTTAATTAAAAAGGCAAAATTCCAAAAAATGCCTAAATAATTAGTTTTCCAGTATCGATATAATAATCGAATGAATTGTTGTTACTTGCATTGACATGTGCAATATATTATTACACAAGCCACTAAAATAACATTTGATTTTCCCTCATTGACGGCTTTCTATGGTATTAAGAATCCAAAGAAAGTGCTTTTAGAGGATTAATAACATCAATGTTAAGAACTTTAAAGATGCCATGAATATAAAAAGAGGAAAACAAAAATAACTAAACTGTTAAATTTTCCCTTCTTACAGGAAAGAAACGATATAATCGAAAAAATTGTTGTTAATTGGATTGACATGTGCAATACATTATTACACAAGCCACTAAAATAACATTTGATTTTTCCTCATTGACGGCTTTCAATGGTATTAATAAACCGTAGAAAGTGCTTTTAGAGGATAGACAACATTAATGTTAAGAACTATGCCATGAATATCCATGTCATGAAACTTGGGAAAATCCCAAAATAACTAATTAGAATAATTTTCCCTTGTAACAGAAAACAAACAATGCGTTAATCGAATCAATTGTTGTTACTTGGATTGACATGTGTAATATATTATTATACAAGCCACTTAAATAACATTTGATTTTTCCTCATTGACGGCTTTCTGTGGTATTAAGAAACCGAAGAAAGTGCTTTTAGAGGATTATAACAAAACTCTCATAATACAGTATTTATTCCTAAGAGTATGTAATGTTAATATATTTAAATTAATTTTAAATTATAATAATGAGCGGAATTACAATTTTAATTCCATTATAACAAATGAATCATAATTTTAAATTATTATACATTGCTTGCATTTGTTGATGACATAGTAATAATCGCTGACAGTGAAGAAAAGCTACAGGAAAATTTAGATGTCTGGACAGAAGAATTGGCAAAGAGAAATATGGTCGTAAGTACTTCCAAAACCAAGTGTTTGCTAGTATCCAGAACAAAAAATAAAATGAAAACTCAAATTAATGGGAAGTCTATCCAACAGGTCCACACCTCTAACTATTCGGGTGTGACCATGAGTGAAAATGGAAAATTATATGATGAAATCAGCGCGAGAATCGTCACTTCGGGAAGGATGTTTTCTTCTATAAATAAAAAGATTTTAAGTAAGAAAGAAGTCACAAAAGAAACAAAATTAACTGTTTACGGCTCGACATATGTTCCTATTCTCACTAATAGAAGTGAATCCTGGGCCCTAAAGCACTGTGATAAAAGCAGACTCCAAAGCATGGAAATGCGGTACCTGAGGAAAATAGAGGGGAAGACCTAGGACCGGATACAAAACAAGACGATAAGGACTGCACTTAAAATTGAACACCATAATCAAATAATCGAGAAAGGACAGCTTCGATGGCTCGGACATGAATGAGGATGGATGACTGGCGGACAGGAAAGAAAGCTATGGAGGTTAAACCAACAGGAAAAAGACCAAGGGGAAGAATACAAAATATGCTTAAAGAAGAAGGGATTGGATTGGCGACAGCCAGGAGAGCAGCTCTTGACACAGAAAGGTGGCGCTCCTTATGCAAAATCTCTACACCGCAAGGTAGAAGAGAGGTATGAATAAGAAGAAAGAAGAAATAATGATGAAAGTAGGTCCAGATTTACTTACCCTTTGTTGTTTGTCGTGGCTTCTTGTTTCATCACTTCAAGGATCCTCTTGCATGCATTCGTACAATTTTCTGGGTTTCCATAAATCGTAATAGCCTTCTCTAAGGAACCGACATTATCCTTGCGATGGACATCCACCCTAATGCAACAGAGCAATAATAAAAGAAAATTAAAAACAAAACAGATTAAATATATAATCAGTAATGATAATAATTAACAGATGGAAGAATTTGTTTGATTACTTACAAATTATTTCCTCATTTTTTTATTTATTTTTTATTATTTTGGTTAAGCAGCATGGAGAAGGGAATCTAATTTAATTTTGCATCTATTTATTTTAATTTTTATTAAAAATTTCAATATTTTCAATCAAATTTCTTTACCTTTTTTAAGATACAATTCTTAAATAGTTTAGACAGCAATATTTTAAAGTTAAATTTTCTATAATTTTATATTATCAATTAATCACTCTAATAGAATAATCAATTAGAACAACATAGAACAAAAAAGTAACATAAGATAAAATTAATGATACAGCAAAATGTATAATGAAATTACATAATACATTTCAGTACTTTTGATTTAGCAGGAGGCCATGAAACCTACCTCCTTCTATCATGTTGCCTCCTCTTATCACTCAACTCATTTGAGTTACTTCCTTGTCTTTCAGTGTTTACATCTAGCTAATTTTTTTTATTTTCTATTTAAATTTCTGTATTGTCTTTTAAATTTAATTTGGTGTTTTTGCCTTAGTATGTTATTGACTTTTTGAAACTAATTGAATATCACTTTGAGAATGAACAGCTTTGAAATTCTTCAGAATATTTCCAAAGATGAAATTATGTGAAAGAGATAATCAAATGGATTTTGACAAGGATAGAAATGAGATATTTCGTCGAAAACATTTATAAAAGAAAAGGAACGTTACTAGAGGGGTCTAGAATTAGCATTTTACTATTATATATTTTTTTCAATTTCTATTAATATGAATGAGAAGGTAGATATTATCAGTATCAGAATTATCTCAGTTCAGGTTATATATAAGCAATGGCGGGTGATAGTCCATGAAAACCTGCTGAATCATAAGTTCCTATATTTCATTAGACCTTCAGACAAAACCTAACTCTAAAAATATATCTTATAATAACAACATTAGTGTGATGAAATAGGATAAGATGATTACCTCGCTCTGGATTGCTGAGTTATCTGACGGATGGTCGAGCCCTGTCTACCAATTATAGCTCCGACCATGTCAGACTGGACTAAGATCCGGAGGGGGAAGTCTGTCTGCCTTGCGCCGCCTCCCATCGCAAACCCCCTAGGTCCCCGGCCACCAGCACGACCACCGCCGGGACCTCTCCTCTCCTGGTTACCTTGAAGCTCCACTTTTAAGAAGGATCCTTCATATTCTGTATTGTTGAGTTCACTTATGGCGCTGAAAATGGAAAATTTGAACAGTTAAAAACAGAAATAAAAATCAAGTACAGTGAAACAGCAGAGACTAACCAATAGAAAATGTTATTCTTTTTTAACTAAAATTTCTCCAAACATATGATTATAAAAATTATAGGTGTTAGTTCTGTAAGTTGTCGCTTCGAGTTACATCAAAAGACGTTTTAACTTTTCATCCGTTTCCGATTTAATATGCTCGAAAATAATAACGATCATGAGTAAAAGTTTGGAAAAAAGAGTGCAATTATGGGGAACGTGTATATTTCAGTTATGATTTCATCAAAAAATGAACGTTTCAACAACATATGTCATCATCTATAAAATTTCTTGGTGAAATGATTACCAAAATATGTACAAATCCCATAATTACTCTTAATTTACTTACTAAAACCCACAATTTTTATTTTCGAGAATATTAAAAAGATAATAAATGAAAAGTTAAAACTTGTTATGAGTTAACTCAGAGCAACAAATCTGTGCAACTCATAACAAATAACCTACCAATGTTACATGTCAATCTACAGCTTTTGCTGAATTCTTTGGACGATTAGACTCAGTTACCAACAATAAAATCAATGAGTGACATGTTTTTTCACTCAATCCCTAAACTAATTATTACTGTAAGAGCGATTTGGGGAATAAATTACAGTGGGAAAAAAATACAAAGACAAACTTTCATTTTTAAGAATCTAATACTTCTTTTTAAGTGGGATAAAAGTTATATGTAAAAAAAATTGAAATAATAGTCAGAATAAAGATAATAAAAGGGAATACTAACTGTTGAGCCTGATCGGGAGTATCATAAGTGACAATAATTGTAACCGTTTGCGGATCTCGAGAGTTGACCTTCTCGCATGAATGAACTTGGCCGTATTGTGACAAGAGTGGTTCGAAGTCTTCTGGCCTCAGGTGAGGTGGAAGCCCTGAAACGACCAATCGGGTGCCACCTCCACTAGAAAAAAAAATTAAAAGGTAAACAATTTGAAGAAAAAAAAAATACATAAATACATAGCTGATTAAAAGCAAAGGTAATCTTTGCTGCAGATATTTAGAAGCTACTACATTTATGAAAATTTTGAGGTATTAAAATAAATGATTTAGCAACTCAAGAAGTCTTAATATTTATTTAAATTCTGAATGTCACTAGTATATCCTGAGAACTGAAATAACTTCACAAGAAAATCAAAATATCAAAAAATGTTTACATTGCCATAGACAAACAAAAATTTACCGTAAGCAATGTGTAACAGTACTCTCATACTTGTTCCTCACATTAAAACCAAAATACTGCACTCCAATAAATATCCACATTATAAAAATAACAAACTTTTAAAACCCTAATTATGCTCTGTAAATGTTAATTGTAAAATTATTATAGCAGTAGAAATGAAAGTTGTAGTATAAACAATGACACCATGTGCAAATCACTGACTAAGAACATAGAACCCTTTGATCATTAAAAAACAACAAATTCTATCTAACTAATTGAAAAGAAACATCCACAGTACATAGTAACATATATTGAAATATCAGAAAAATTAAATAAGCAAGCCAAACATAGTTCTCTAATTAAAAACAAACAATGAACTTAAAAATTATATTTTAAATAAACAACACAAAAACTGAAAGAAATGTAGCTTTATGTAAACCAGGCCTTCCAACATTACAAAAAATCAATTATAAAAATATTGATATTAATTCTTAAAAAAGTTTTTCACATAACAATGAAATTCCTAATTTTTAACAAAATTAACAAATTAAAGATGATTAGAATTTAATTAATACGATCTTATAAAGAAATTAAATATACCAATAATTTTCATTAACAAATTAATATTTCAGTAAATATTAAATGAACTCATCATGAAAAATGTGTTTAATATTACGCTTAGTACAGTAGAAAATAATAAAGAAATATACAAAAATTGAACATTTAATTTTTTTAAAGCTATTTCAAGGCTGGTATTTATTATAATTATTAATTATTTTGCTAACACTGGTTATAGATGTGGTGTCATGGCTGATAGCTTAACTTCCGGCATCTGATATAAAAAAACCAACAAATACCAAAAATATTCCCTTTCACTAACAGAGTAACCATTGTTGTCCCAAGACAACAATACTTTTCCTTCCAAACAATATTAAAAAGAAAACTAAAAACCTCCATCATTGTTGAGCATGGAACCGTATATGAATGAAAACAGTTACTAGGACTAAAAGGAATATAATGCATTGAAATTAGGGTCTACCGATCTTATTATTTCTTTTTCTTTTTTTAACCATCGATTCCGAAAACGCTTATAATCCTAAATAAACTTACCGATTTGCCTTTCTCATAAGAGCAATGGGACATGAACATGTAGACCGCCTGTTGAACCTCCTCAACTGTTCGTTCGAGCCCAGTCCCGAAATTTCAAAACCAGTCTTTAAATAAAAGGGCCATTGAAAAGGTTCTCCCCTACTCCATAGGAGGAGAAATAATTGGGAGGGGGCTGCAGAGGGTTTCGCTTGTGTAATCTTAAGTCTTTAGTTCTCACATTTAAAACCAAAAATCAACAACTAACAAATAATTAAAATTTAATAGTTTATTAATTTGTCACCATTTTCAATATTAAATAAGTATTGTAATTGTGCCGACTCGCCAGAAGATAGTAGTTGAGCACGTGGTATTAACATGTTAAAAAATAACAGTAACTGTAATATGAAATTTAATGTAAAACTAATGCATTTATATAAACTGGAAAAATAATTGATTCAGTTTAAACCTTGTTTAATCATTCTTTTTTTTAAATTCGTTTAATAAAAAACACCACTGGGTATCAAATTTACAATTGTAATGTTTCCTTGAATATCTTATCTTACACCAGGTGGGGAACAGGTGGTCGGACGTATTGAAACACGTAAAATAAGAAAAATAAATGGACTCAATACATCTTGAAGACTTTTTATTTTATTTTATTACTCATATATTATAAAACAGGTTCCAATGTTACTTTGAAACAAAATAAATACATGAGAAATGTGATATGCATTTTTACTGCAATAATTAAGATGACATCAGCACTTTCATGACTCAGTAAAACGTGAGCTTTCAAAATTCGACCGGCGCGCGGGACTAGACACCTTGTTAACCTTGCTCCATATCAAATAACCATTATCACAACCTTTCTTCATCATTGAATGGAGAAATGATTTATGACGGCGGGGAATGCAGCGAAGAGACATGCAAAGAGGGATCGGCAGCAAACTGGTCCGATGCAAGTAGAAGCTAATTATTATACAGAAGGCACTTGCTCCCAAGGACGTAGACATTTTTTCGCTATGCGGTCTATTGCACCGCCGCTAGGGTACACATATCAAACCGTTATTACAATGGATCACTTGTTGCTCTCGTATAATTACGCTAATTAAAACTATTCAAATTGACAGAATATAAACCGAACAGCCCACTTGATAAGAAGATATTGAAATAACTCGAATCCGTATCACAGAGACTATGACAAATGAGAAGCACTTACTTCATGAATGGAGTTAGCATGAATAGGCAATAACGTGCACACAACTGACAGATCAACAAGTATCAATCGATACAATTTAAATGATAATAACTTGCCCATTTCTAACCTGAAAAAGTTCTTCTTTCCTGGCCGAGGACCGTTGAAATTCCGTTGGGACATGAGGAAATGGTTGTAGATTGACATATATGGTTCGGTGAATAGAACTCAATGCAAATGTGTGTGGGGGGAGTAAAAAACGAAAAATGATAACAAAAATAAATAATTAATTAAAATACTACGTGTCCGAAACTAGTTTTTGTTCGCGTGATGGGAAAAATAAGGGCGTCACCCGTAGAGGTTATGTCTGGGCCTTCGCTTTTCGCATCCTGTTGGTCGGTTATCGCGGGTTAGGGTTACGGTACGGGGCTGCCGAGACCTTCAATTTTTAATATCGGTCTATTATAGAAAAATTTGAGGAAGAAATATGTGACTCTATGAAAATGTGATGAGAAAAAACAGAAAGGAAAGGGGCGAAGCGGAGGCCCAGGCGCTCGGTCTGACACTACTGGCTCCCTCCCCCCGAGCTGGGACCAGTGTTGCCATTTCCCCACTACCGCGACCAAAATGCCCTCTCTACTAACTACTCCATCCCTAATTGTCCCCGCAGCATTTTATTACCTTAATTAGGGGTAATAAACCGAATATTTATCACAAAACTAATAAGCCTCTATTCTTCGGGTAATAAATGACGTGGAAATGGGTAAGAACGTGACGTAGAAGCCGGCCGCATGGTCGTACTGGCCAGCTCTGTTTCTTGAAATGAGTCATATTTTTATTTTTGATAACTTATCTCCAATGAATCATTTATATTTCAAAGTCCAAGCCAACTATATAGTTTATCATCTCGAAATTATTAAATTAAAATTAATCATTATAAAAGGTAAAAAAAACTTGGAAGAAGTAGATTTTAGCAATGAGTGTTATACATAAAAAAAAATAATTAAATTTCAATGAAGCGCTGGGATCAAATAAACTTTTATAAATCACAAGTAACTACTTATACTTTTAATCATTAAAATTATAAAAGTAATATAATAGTTTTATAAAAAATATATTTGAACCTGGCTTCATGACTATATCAGCTAATGATATAAACTTAATATGATTGATGATTGTACTAATACAAAAATAAAAATTATTGAGATTAAAAGTGTGTCTATACATATATATATATATATATATATATATATATATATATATATATATATATATATATATATATATATAATTTGTATATTTATATTTGTGCATCAATCGAATAAGAATGCTCATAACAAAAAGTACAGTAACATCTCAATGATATCCAATACAAAAAATGTTATAATTTTGATAACATGTCAATAAAAAACAAATTAAATCCGCATCATTCTGAAAAGCTCATCCAAGCATTAAAGTATTCATTAAGGAATTAATTTATTTTTTAAACTGACTCAAGGATTTCTGAGTCATCATAAATATTTGATATCACAATCACTACAACTCATATCATTTTATACAATGTTCTTATATAGTGAGTAGTACGTGTAACAAATAAATAAAGAAGATTATATTTTTAAACATAAAATAAATTTTGACTTATCTCATTATGCAAAAAACAAAATAGTAAATCTCCATAAATCCGAACAAATCAAGTATAAGACAAGATATATTTATGTTGTTTTATCATTATAAAAAACTTATTTATATTTTATTGCTCTTTTATGACAAACCTTCTTCAGTAGAATGCTTTAACAACGTAAGCAAGAATAGATCGGAAACGCTGAAGAGTGGAAAATGAACACCATGAAGACGTTTCTATATTCAGACCTTCGACTTGACATTAATAAAGACTTGCCATAAAACCACAACTATTCTTACAAAAAATAAACGTGGGAATAGCGCGTTCCAACAACAAATGCAAGTATTTATGTCTTGTAAGGCTTTATAATTTTTATTTATAGGTAATCAAAAATATATATATAGGATTCGTTCCTTTTAGAAAAATAGAGTTTTTAAATTAAAAATTTAAAGGTTTTATTGAAGGGAGGCTCTACAATTCTCAACCGTAGACCTTTCTATTGACGGTGCACAATCTAAATATAGGCAATAGACGTCATGGAAAACTTTATTTTTATTTCTTAAACAAGCTTCATGATTTTTTAATTTTAAATGCAATACTTCTCAACAGAGAAATATTGAAGATGAAGCTAAAAAATTAAAGTGTTAGCAAAAAAAAAAAACACATGAATATTGAATTGCAGATTGCATAAATATTTACTAAATCTTAGGGAATTTCCACCTCTACAGGAGGTACCATTATATTATTAGCCCCCCTATGTATGGTCTTAAATTTTGATTTAAATTAAACTATTTTTATCATTTCACCATATTTGATAAATGCATTTTTATATCGTCAAATTATTAATTAGTAACAAAAATAATAAAAAATAGTTATATAATATAATACGATACGATTATTTTATTTTCCATTTATAAGAAATACACAATTCCTTGCAATTAATTTTTTATTAGTGTTTTAAAGTTAAATCTAATTCTTATAAAGAGACATGGGAAAATAATTCACCAAAAAGATTTTAATACAACTAATATATATTTTTAACTAATGTTATAAACCTAATATATGTTTAACTTATATACAAAATTATTAAATGTAATTTATAAATTATAAAAATATGGAGGACCCTAATACTAATAAGGATTTTTTTAAGGGTAGTAAAAAATAAATAAAAAAGTAAAAAATCCTTAGTTACGCCGTCTTTCGGAAGGGACGTTAAACGGGAGTCCCAAGCCTGTACGATGTCAGGTACTCGTTAAAAATCCCTATCCTAATTAAACCTGGATAGGCAAAATTTTGAGCTCCCACTGTAGCATCGTCCGATTAGCCATAGCAGCATAAAGTGACGTTAAATGAACAAACAAAAAAAAAAAATCAACACTGTGAGCATATAATTTATTGTCATTATTTTTATATTAATTATATTTCGTAATCTTCAGAAAAATGTAACGCTCTAAGCTCTCCGATAATAAAGTAAAACTTATCTATATTATCTGAGATATGAACATACTTTACGATAAGAGATAACTAAGATATTGTTATACATAGACAAACAAAGAAATAAGAAAACAAGATAACAAAAGTTTATTAAATAATTCGAAAAACTTCAAAAAAGAAATATAAAATATATCAAATATTCGACGCCTTTAAAAGTATATTCTGTACTATACTAATAGTGAATGGCCCCCTGTTATTTTCTTATTACATATTGTTTGGTTATTTTAAACGTTCATAATCGAACATAATTAATTCTTTTGAGTTGTTATTTTCAAAAACATTCTATTGAAGTAAATCTTTAAATTTGGGCTTGTCCAAAAAATCCGTAAAAATATTCCCTCCTATTCTTCCCCTCTCCGAAAAAAAAATCGCTTCATAATCTTACTAGATGCATTAATCACTGGGATGGTCAATTGTTCACATCACCTCATGTTAATCCTAATAAATAAATTCAAAAGACTCCAACAACAACAGACAGTGGCTTTTTCTCAACATGCTCACTGAAGAAAAGAGAAAACTTTTTTTGTTTTTCGATTTTATAAATTAATTAATACATCATTAGCATTCGAAATGAGGGAGTGAATGAATTGAATACATTATCAGCAATAATATTACACCAGGAGTGCTATTGTATATTAACACAGCTCTAGCTAGAATAGAATAGAAGAGAAAGTAATATAGCTTTAAAATTCCTTTTAAAATAATGTAACCTATAATAAATTATATAAAATTTTAAGTATATAAAGTTCCTATATAAAAGAGATAAAAACCAAAACTTCAATATCTGTGATATTGCCAACAAGGAGTGGTACTTAAGTTAAGTCAGCTGCCTTTAGACTGAGTCATTCATACTCACGAACGCCAGATCTTTGAGTCATTGGAAGGTACAATCGAAGAAGCGAAGTATAGATTTTAAATATATCGATATATGTATCGATTTTTGAAACTTTAAAAAACGCTACAATATAATATCCACTATCAATTTGTGTTTTCATCATTTCTGCACTTGGATTGGTTTTTATCTAATATTTTAGCATAACTTAATTAATTAGAGAAAAATAAAAATAATATAATCTGATTTTAATGGCTATTGTTCAGTCAGCTGTTTTAAATCCACCATTTTTCCAACTATCACAAGGTCCAAGAGTCACTTATAGAGAAGGTTATATTATTATTTCCTTAATTTATGATAATTTTAATCAGCTGATTTCTAGAGATTAATAAACGAATTTAGAAAAACAATTTACAGTTCACTAAATTGCAAACGATTCCGTGGATAACATAAAAAATGATCTAATCGAGATAATATATTGCTTGAATGTTTACAATGAAATCACAATCATGATATAATGAGATGGAGTTATTGTTTTGTTCATGTCGTTTTTACTTTAATATAAAAAGAATATAAGGCATGTAACAAATAAATCATTTCAAATCAAATGACAAATGAATGTTTATACATGCATATTTCGTTATTAAGATATGGAAAATATAATGTTTATAAGTAAAAAATTTAAATTTGTTTGTCATCAGATAGGTAAGGAAAGGCTACACCTATGACAAGTTTGTCTAGACTTATTTAATCAATAAACTCAAGAAGGAATATTTATTAAAAATCAGTGTTTATTTTTAGCGATGAACTTGTCTCTGGTCTTAAAACAGTTAACAGCACATCAATTCTAGTAATCCCAAATAAATAACTAAATATTTGAAGAATGAACTGCTTGGAGAATATCTGAATCAGATTAAATTAATAAATATCTAATAAGGAATGGCTTAGAAAGAAAATTTAAACGTTTGACCTTCAAAAGGAAAGGTCAATGTCAAAGTGAAGTTTATACCAAATTTTATACATTATTGTGAAATAGAGCTCAGGAAAGCCTCTTTCTGTTATTATAATTTTGAAAAAGTGTTTTAATAATATTATTGTAAATTATCATGCAATATAAAACGGCTTATAAGGGTAAAAGTGCAATATCCGTTCTACATAATTACCATTTTGGGATTTTGAAACTGACCGATTATTTACAGTTATTTGAGAGGCTTACGGCTTGGTTTAAAAATCTGATAACATCTGTCACAATTCTTGAATTTTCGGTCTTCGTAATAATTATAACCTTCAGGTTCGCTAAGCCTTTTATTATTTATAATACTAAAAAACAGCGGTGTGTTTAGCTCTCTGTTGTGGCTCAAGATAAACTACATGGATCTGTTTACAATCATTGAAGGGCCCAGTGGGTACTGCGGATCCTTCATTGGTGTAATAACCCTTGACTGTAACAGTACAGTCTCTACAATGTACTGAACCCGAGGACCCTTCATGGATTATAGGGGTACAGTGTTTTTTAAAATCTATATCTTTGAAGTTTAGGAATTTGCATTCATTAAATCTATTAATGCCATAGCCCATCGTATCGATACACACTATAGTTATATTTTACTGTAAATCTGAGATTTGGAAAAGTATGTTATTTCTAGTTTTGTGGAGAGAGATTTTATAATTAAGTTATTAATGTATATTTTTAAGAACTGTTGCTTCCACTTGAGCATAGCCAGCTCAATGCTGGCGACAGGTAATCGTAGCTCAGCGTAGCCCAACTTACGCACTCCGGATCCATTATTCAAGGTCGCCGGTAGATAGCGTCGGCGCACACGCACGGCGACTCAAGCCGCCAGGAAGAGAGCCTAGAAGAATCAATATAGAGATTTCCGTAGCTTTTCAGACAAATAAGCTACATGAATGAGGGGGGCCGCCGTACGGGGAGGGGGGTCGATACAGGCGTGGCCCAGGTTGAACGACCTCACGGTCACTCTTAGGGAATTTAGCTTTTTTCCCTAAGAGTGGCAGCACTGCGCGCCTCTCCACGTGGCTCCAGGCACACACCCATTTCCTTACGCCATTAGCTTCTTACTTCTTAGTTATAACTTCACGTTGATTATCTACTCATCATAAACCATAAGAATAAATGTATATACTATTTTTAGTGATATAAACATATGATAATTTAAATATAATTGAAATCATAACTCAGCGCAAGACGGGTAAACACATCAAATTAATTTAGTGACGTCACACTATAAAAATATAGTTTTTACTATATAGAAATATAGTTTTCTTACAGCCTTAAGCTTCTTATTAATTATTACTTTTCATACATTAAATACTCTCAATAGAGTCGAGTAGTTCTCGAGTGTATTATTTTCAATGTTACAAATATATAAGAGCTTGTCTATATAACAAAGTAATTAGGCGACGCCATACTGTTAATATCTAATATATCAATCATTAACGAGATGTTCAAAACAAAAATAGTTTGTTTAAGACAATTTATGTAAACAATGTTAAATCTAATTTAGAAATTTTCAAATTTAGTATCGATATAAGGTAATAATAATAAGATTACCATGAATGTACACTAATTGTAGATTATCTAAGAAAGATTTGTCAACTGAGCTCAGACGCTTTTAAACCATCCTAGGAAATAAATTCCTCTGGTGGAAACCGCAAAAGTTTAAAAATAATTAACATCATTGCTCAGCCCTCTATCGATAAGAACAGACAATCAATTTAGTGACATAACATAAAATACATGAGAACTATATACTAATCACTAACGAGATAGTCAAAACAATGGTCGTTCATCTAAGCCTTATTCATGAAAAGCGTTGTTTGATCCATAAAGTTAGTTTTTTTCGTGTCGGCATTGCACCGTCATATAAATAATAGTTAAATCTAAAAAAAATAAGTTTAACAAACATGTTCTACTATTAAAAATTATCTTAAAAAAAACTTCATGATAACTGAGCTCAGACGCTTTTAAACCATCCTAGGAAGTAAATTCCTCTGGTGGAAACCGCAAAAGTTTAAAAATCATTCACATCATAGCTCAGTGTTATATGATTAGTAAAAATTACTAGTTAATAATTTCAATCACTTAGTATGATCAATTACGACCGTTGACAATGAGCTATTCAAAGCCAAGAGAGTTCACCCAAGAAATAGAAATGCATATACCATGAAGTCTGATCCAGGCGGTTCGGTTTTGTGTGTCGGCATCGAACCGTCAAGTATACTAAAAGAATTTAATGAAACTTCATTCCCTTCTAAAATAATAAGAAAACCCTACAAAAATTATAAACTGTTTAAGAAAAGTTTATGACAACTGAGCTCAGACGCTTTTAAACCATCCTTGGAAGTATTTCCTCTGGTGGAAACCGCAAAAGTTTAAAAACCATTATCATCATAGCTCAGATTTCTTTGAATAAAAACAAAATTAATTTAATGATATAAATATCATCACTGAAGAGATATATAGGTTAGAACAAACATGAAGATAGCATTGAGCCTGATCAATTATGTTCGGACTTGAAAAATAAAATCAAATACTACGGTAAGTAACAACTGCTTATTAAATTTCGTTTAATAACTAGAAAGCCCCAGCCCTCTTCAGTTTAATTACAAATGAATAAAGAAAAGTGAATGAAAACTTGGCATCTCCTGAAACATGAATTAGAATGCTGATTTACAACACCGATTTGAAAAGGAAAATTTGAATACTTTAAATAAAATTAATTATATCGGAAATAGCGAAACAATTATTTTAATGACAAATGAATACATTAACATTTGATATAAAACTCCTTATCTACAAACAATCCAAGAAAAAGGTCTGACAACATCATAGCTCAGTAGGCGTTTAATAATAAAAATTGGAGAAGCAAATCATGTGACAACTATTATGTCACCGAGTGATCAGAAAGATTAACTAATTAATATTCCAAGGCAACTTTAATCCATTACAGTATTTCCACCCTTAATCTACTTCTAATATAAAAATTCCTTTTAGTTTTAAATTTACCTCGCTTTTGACAATTAACAGAAGCAGAGCGTAAAAAAATAAATACACCAAAAACGCCTAATTTTTTTTTCCAGAGTAACGTTATTATACTATTATTTTTTGTGCTGATTGCGGAAAAAATTCCATCACCCCTAGATAAGTCACAAATTTTTTTCATCGATTCATCAAAAAGGAGTTTGAAAGCTGTACTTCTTCACAATAGTAACCGATGTGCTTCAGTGCCTGTTGGACACTCAGCCTAGCCCATTTGGAAGAATGCCTATAAAATCTTCAGTTTGTTCTTAACAGCTCGGCTATTCTGACCATAAATGGACTATTTATGGGGATTTGAATGTTATTTACATGTCACTAGGTCAACAAAATGCTTACACAAAGTTTCCATGATTCCTCAGTGAATGGGATAGCCGTGACAGAAAACAACACTGTGTCAAGCAGGCGTGGCCAATCAGAAAGGCTCTTATTCCTGGAGCTAAAAATGTTGAAGAACAAAGTTTAGTGGGTCATAAAAAGATCTTACTTCCACCACTTCATATCAAATCGGAGCTAATGAAACAGTTTGTGAAAGCATTACCCAAAGAAGTAGAGTGTTTCAAGTATCTTTGTGAACAGTTTTCTGGTATATCCGATGCTGAAAAAGGGAGTATTTGTTGGGCCTGATATCAGAAAACTTTTAAAATATGAAAGCTTTGTCACTAAAATTGAAATGGAAGAAAAATGCCTGGAATTCATTTAAACTTATTGTAACAAACTTTCAAAAATACTTCTACTACAAAACTTTGGTTGCTGAGTTGTTACAAAACTATAAAATGTTGGGCTGCAACACGAATGTCAAAGTTCATTTCCTTCACTCACATCTCGACTAATTTCCAGAAAACCTGGGGGCTATAAGCGAGGAACAAGGAGAACGTTGCCATCAAGATATAAAAGAATTGGAGCGCAGATACCAAGGTCGATGGAATGCCAACATGATGGCAGACTACTGTTGGATGGTAAAAAGGGAAAATTCACAAGAACACAGCCGAAAAAGTAACAAAAGAAGTTTTGATGGGAAAAGAAAACGTTCTTACAAAAACTTTTAATAACTTTACAACACATTTGCATTACGTTTATGCTCATTTTAGCTAGGTATCGTTGTTTTTTTTGCTATTACATCAACTTGAACTTTATTTTGTAGGAAATCCTAATGTAATAGAAAAAAAACGAAGTCATTTTTGAAATCATCGCAAAAACTACATAAAGATCAGTTAACCAAATCAAAACAATTTTTTAAAAAGATTTTTTTTGCAGACCTGTTATCAAAGAAGAGCCTATGAAAACTGAGCTCAGACACTTTTAAACCATCTTAGGAAATTATTTCCTCTGGTGGAAACCGCAAAAGTTTAAAAATAATTCACATCATAGCTCAGTCTTCTATCTATAATTAATTAATAATTTATTCATTAATTAATATAAATTAATTAATTCAGTGAGTAATACACGTTTCAAATCTATTATTAGGTAGCTATCAATAGTAAATCGTCCGAAACGTATTTGGGATGATTTTGAAAAGTATGAATCCTTTTTATACAATACAGGGTTGTTCGTTATTATTAAGGAAACAAGTAAGGTTTCCTTCGTTGTAAATAACATCAATCAGTACACTCATTGGTAACAAATAATAATTTATCAATAAATTATCTTCATAAAAACATGTGATGTTAGAGCTAACAAACAACGAAGAAAAATACAATCGTAAAGCATATGCTGATTAAAAATGATACGACATCCCGTGACGTCACCTCATAAGTGTAAATTCCATTTTTCATTGTTTCATTAATGAAGGACAAGGAATATTAACGATTCAATTATCGGAGAAGGAAGTATATACCCAACATTGATGACGTTATTAAAAAAACTAAGTTGTATTTAATGGCACAGTTCAAGGAAATATCCAATTTCTAATCAGTTGGACGGACGAAGCTATCTAAAAGCTGCCAGATAGGGCTCTTGTTCTTGGGGTAAAGGATCTGTGAAGAGGTTTAGGAAACACTCCACATCCCCTCGTGGTCCTCATTAGCTCCAACCCTTCTCCAATCATCCAGCTCAAGTGATCATACCGTATCTTAATTATCTTGAAAGCGAAAATCGAAAAGAAAATTTAAATAGTAATAATCATATATTTGTATTATACCTAAAGCCCACTCACAAAAGAGTAATGACTATGTCGCATAGAAAGCGTCTTCAAGAAGATTAGTCTATTTCAATCCGGTTCAAAGACATCCGACCTTTACGAGTTGGCTCGAAGACAATCGATCGCAGGGACTTGTTTACCAGGCTCCCGCCGACGGTCGATATCGAGAAGTATCGATTTATCATCGCTATCGAAGGCCTTGCATCATCTTCGTCAGCGTAAAGTAAATAAAATTGAAACGCATTCATAACTCGGAGAAAACAGAATCTAAGATTCAGTTTTAACATATAGTAATTTGAGTACTACCAGTGGGTAGTTTCTCTACTTGTCATTCTCATGTCAATATGTAACACGCATTCTATTTACTTGTTGTATAATTGTAATACAGTTATAAATATCAATAAATAAATTTAAAAAAAAACAAAAACATATGGTACAGTTAGAAGTAAGACCAATGTAAAATTCCAGATAAATAAGATAACAAGCAGCAACGCCTCCGGAATAGAAATTAACTAAAAACAAAAGCTATACTCGTTGAAGCGGTTGCAATAACAATAAAATTACGTGATCAGTAATGCTCCTGCCTCCTCTAGTTATCGAACAATGATTCATCAGAATATGATTTATATAAACCTAATTTAACTTATTTGAACATTTTAATAATTTTAGAACATTTTTACACAATCACCTTAATATCATAAGGCGCCATACAGTACCATAAGATTCCATTCCACCACATAAGATTTTTTTAAATTCATCCATTCCTCGTTATGGTTTACTTATGATAAATCCTATGATGTATATGATATTTAATTTAAACGAATAGCTAACTGTGTGATTATCCTTATTTGGCTCTAATACCATTTGGCAAACTTAATAATCGACAACGCCTTTTATAAAATCCACATATTTGAGAGTAGACAAACAATCCACCGCACAGGGATTGCCTTAAAAAATGGCAAAGTGGTTCTTCGATAAAAGTAAAACCCCATTTTTTGTTTTTTAGAAAATCGTTTTCTATTCGTAGAACCCTTGTGTGAGTCGATGCAATACAAATTAAAAATATTCAATAATTTGGGGTCAGAATATGAGCACTATAACAGAGCCAGGGAACAAGTCGACTTCTTTAGTTAACAAAAAGGAAATTCTCAAAGGAGAACATATGAAAGGACAATTTCTGTAGGGACATCCTCATTGCAACTGCACAGAGAGACACTCTTTGGGTCAAGTGTTTTCGTAACTGCATCCATTTAATGAGTGTAGAAACCGCGTGCGTTCCAAACTTCACTCTAACGAATATTTCACCAGAAACATATAGGAGTGGGCCCTTTTCATATTTTTTTTTTCACCTTATTCTTTGTTCGGCGTTATTCGATTATGTGATAATCTTGATTAGGGTTCCGGATCTGACGAGAACCGGTTGTAACGAATAAAGTGGGACTTTGAACCTATTGTCCCGGGGGGAACAAACATATCAACCCAAACCTCAAATGGAATCACCTGATGGGAGGAATAAAAGTATGTCATTGTAATAAACAAACAAGTGAGGACAATACTTGTAAGGGCGTCATAAAATGCCAATCTCCCAAGTGCATTAATTAATTATTTGGGCGATTTATTTTTACATATAGTCAGTCGAAAATGTATCGAATAAATACAAAAACTAGCAAATTCCGGTAGCAAGCAGGTAGTTTGGAATTTCCTTCATAGGCCGAAAAATCTTGAAGATTTAGTAATCACTCATCAATATAAGACAAAAACTGAATAAGCACTAAAAAATTAACTGTGGGAAAATTAAAAGAATGAGAACAACATTAAAAAAAAAAGTTGAAATATGTAAGCGAATTAAACAATAAATTGTATACACTTCATAGTAGGCTAAAATTTATTACACTACAGGCTTTATAAAAAAACACAATATTAAAACTTAAAAATATAAAATATTTTGACAAAAAGAGAACCGTTAAAAAAGAGGGAATAATAGAAACGCTCTCATGACACGTCACAACCCTAGGGTAAATAATATGTTTAAAGAAGTGAGCAGAATCGATTATAAGGAAGAAAAATAATGGCTTCCAGATAGTGATGCCTTATCTCAATACTGTCTAGTCTACAATCGATATTTACCATATCAATTTACTTCTGTATCATTCATGAATGGCTCTATCAAATCAAATGAATTTTCATATCAAAGTAAAATACACAATTCTACAACTTAAATCCAATAATAAAGTACTTTTGTTTTAGAAAATTAATTATAATTTTTAATATTGTCATTTTAATAATATATTATAATCCCTTTTTTTAAATATTAAATGTTTGTATGGCATCATATTCTGCCAGATTTATTATATTTTAAATTAAAATAGTACTTTGATTAAAAAATAAAACAAAATACTTTGATTTCGTGATTGATTAACAGAAAATAGTTGATGCCCAGAATGGAAACAATTTGAGGCCGGAAGCGGTTCTAAGTTCAAGGTGGCCGCTTCCTTTGTACGTCACAAACGATCCGAAAAACCTCCTCATTTTCGATATAAATCGATTTATAATCTCGACTTGATCATAGAGTTCTATAGAGAAAGAAGGAAAAACATTAGAGAAGTTATTCTGGGGAGAGAGCAGGGAGCAGGAGTGTCAATGAACAGTGAGCCCAAGTCAATGTCCTTTTATCAACTGGGAACAAACAGCTGGCGCCATCTTAACAAAATTACTTATCACTTTATATTATTAAAAAGAAAGTGAAAAAAATACAGGCTAATACCTAGAAAAAAATCAAATATAAATTACAGGAAATCACAGAGGAAATTCAATTTTGAATGTTTGTTAATAATTAGTGCGATTAAAATTATTTTATTTATGTACAATATCAAAATGTATATATCGTATAAACATCTCAAGAAAACAATATATTTCGGAAGCTCGTTAGAAGGGAGAATTGTAATTCTCTATCAGGTTTGGCCAATAGCCTTAATTTTGGGGGAAAATACTGATATGAAAAAACATGTTTAAATCCTGTAATATGCACTTTTCAAGCGTAAGAAAGGCCTGTTAATGCTACCAGACCTTTGTCTTGTTCAGTTCCTTAGCAGATAAGGGATATCGCTAAAAGAGGCCTTATATCCTTTGGCCTACTTTTGTAGAATAAGAAGAATATAAATTTTTTCTTTTGCATTTTTCTATTTAACTCTCAAAACATTACACAAATAAAAGCTAAAGAAAATAAAAGTTCAAAATATCTTATTTTTTATCTCAATTTTTTTCGTTTTAATTTAATTGGAGTCAGTATTCACGCCGTATTCTATATAAATGTTTCCCTTTTAACAGAATACATTTTTTTTTCTTTTTGATAAAGAAGTTTTTTTTAGCAAAAAAAAATCCTGTTCAACCAGATGCCAACAAACATCTGCCGTCGGCGCTTATATATACAACTGTATAATATATAGTTATGTAGAATTTAAATGAAGGATTAAGCATATAATGGTTTCATGTATAATTTATGGATTTTAATAATTATGCATAAGTATTATAAATCAGCATAAATAATTAATAAGAATAAAACTTAAGTATAAATAATAAGGCATTGATAATAAATTAGATAATGATAAAAATTAAGTAGAAAAGAAGTTTTATAAAAAAATAAATAATTCGTTTTGTAAAATTTAGTAGGCAAAATCAGTTGAACGATATTTTTAGGAATAGTTTAAATTCTTTTTAATTAATGACTGTGTAATATAGAGATGGCCAACAGCTGTTTCTGATTCCAGTGCCAAACGAATAATTAATTTTGCGTTCCGATATATAGAATCGACTATCTCAACTGAAATGTTCTTCTCGTTCGGGTATAATGTTTTTTAATTTATCCTTCGCCTCCCCTCCCTTTTAGGCCGAATTCTTCACAAATTGGAACCTCCTCGCTCAGAATAGGACCCTTTTACAAGACAGCTTAAGCTGTTTTGGATTGGGGCTACCTGCGGCCGGTAAACCGGACTTGTGTGAACCGATGAAAAAAAAGTCAAAGTGACACCTACAGTCATTTCTGATGACGATAGTCATTCCGAGAGGGTAGTAAGGCTTTTCAGGAAAAGGGGGGACTTTGTTATTGTCTATAGTCCACGGCTTCCGGGGAGGGAGGGAGGGAGAGAGGGAGAGAGAGTGAGAGAGAGCGAGCGGTTCGGGGAAAAAGAAACAATAACAAACATCGAACAATAAATCGATTGACCTCGAGCCAGAGCAATCGAGCCTTATTGCCAGAGAGGCAGGAAAGCAAATCGATTAGTATAAATCAGCTGATTTACCCCTTACAAATTCATATGCAGTGAAGGAATAATATAAATAATAAGATATAGCACAAGCAATATTAAAATTACAAATTATAAATATGTGATACATTATAATTACAATTATATAAGATTATGAATCGATAACGGAATATTAACAAAATAACCTATTAACAATATAACCCAACACTATAGTTTCATCATATCTGTTAAATAACCTCTTTATTACATTTACTACATTGTTATTTATGACCTTATCACCAACATCTTCGATTCAATTTTATTATTTGCAATTTTCTTATACATATGTTAATTTACTTTTGTATTTTTATGTTAGGACATACGCCTTTCCTATATCTCTGATTTGATGACTTTTGAAAATGTTTGTCACGAAACTTCGGTTTTAGAATAAAAATATGTTGGATGCATTCAGAGTTATATTAACCTCCTAGAAATGTTACAATTGTTATCAAAATATACTGTAACTGTTAACAACAGTACAATTACTAAAACAGTTATTCAATGTATAAATTAATAATTAAAAATAAAAACTTATTATGTCTATATTTATGTTCGAATAGTAGAAGAAACAACATAAATATAGAAGTAATACATTTTATCTATTTTTAAACTGTTATTTATATAATGAATAGCTGTTAAAAGGAATATAAGTGGCATTAAACGACTATATAACAGTCCCTGTCCACAGTTATCTTGCTAAAAGGAACGACTTCATGTATTTAGGTTTTTAAACTGTTCCAAGTTTGCTATTATAAAAAGCATTTAAGGTATAACTAATTATAAATAAAGCAATAATTTTAGTAACAGTTATTTAAATAAATATATAATGTAAATATAAAAACAATGGTGCAAGAAAGCAGAGTGGGAGGAAGGAGGCGACTGGACTATATTTAGCAAGGAACGGGTCTAGACTGCTTCCAAATATACACCACCTCCTGCAGGCAGGTCCTTCGGCGAGGATATTCCTGCAGGATGTGAGGATGCACAGGACACGGTTAAGATATCCTGGAAGGGCAATCACCTGGGTCGCGTAGCGGTATGTCTTCCGATCCCCAGGCGCTTCGAGCTAAGAGTTCTCAAATTCAATGGGAGTTTGTCAACGACATCGTTGGCTGCATCAGAGTCTAGGTTCCAAAGAGAATAATAAATCCGAAATTAAGAGAAACTCATATAATATCCATAAATTAAAAAAAAAAAAAATCCGGAAATTAGGCTCTAGGCTGATTAAAAAACGCCTGAGACGACTGTGAGTGGATTAAGTTGCATATTTGGATTAAGATTTTGAAGCAATTCGGTTGATAAGAGTGTGTTAACAGCTATTGGTTCTATATTAGGTCATATATAGTATATTTACTTGTTTAAACAACGACAACAGAAAAAGGACAACACAAAACTGGTTTAAATATTTTCAAGCTTTGACTCCGCCATCTGTATATACGTAGCCAATCCAATAAAACCTTGAACCAAACTCAGAGCTGGGAAATAATAACTTTACCTACAACAGAGCAGTTGCCATGGTTTCAGAATGCTATCTTTTATGTTGTTACAGGCCTTCAGATGTTTTTTCCGTTTCTTTTTGTCATTGTTCGATAAATCCCCATACAGTTGGTCGCCCACTTTTTTTTTTTTTTTCATGCTGATCGATAAATTTCTGTTTTTTGTTAAAAGTCATGTATGTTTCGAAGTAATGGTGTGATTCTAAGATTAAAAAAGGACATATGTGATGAAGACAGGACTTCCTAAAAATCGGTGCCTCAAAATGTTCATGAATCAAATCTAAATGGAAGTAAGACATCTATTCATTGCTGAATTAGGTTTATAGAAGTCGCGAAGAAACCTGACATAATAGATTATGGGTTAGTAAAATTGAATATATTCGTTAAAATATGTAGATCGAAATGTTTGCAATTGCGAAGTATAAGTAAACAAAATGGAGCTTGATAAGTAATATTTTAATAAAAAACTAAAAAAACAAAAGAGATTTGATTTATACTTATTTGAATGTTAGCCAACAATAATAAGTAGTTCTATCACATTTTCAAAAATGAAACAAATGCAATGAATATACTGTGTGATATTTGAACGCGAGTAATGAATGGAGATCATTGACAGTTTTATTTTTATATAAATAATTACAATACAAACTATAATTGATACGATAATTTACATAACATAAAAAGTAGAAAAATGACAAAATAAAATGAAGGAAGAAGGAAACAAAACAAGGAAGAAAATGATCGTGTGAAGGAGCCGTGATCTACTAACCTAGAAAGAAGTTGCAAGCTACTACACAGTCACTTCGATATTTAATCAAACCGCTCACTCCATTTTGTTTTCTAAGCGCTTTTTTTATTATTTTTTAAATTATTAAACATGCAAAACCTATCACTAAAAATATTACAGTACAAGAAACTTTGGACGAAATTCGACTTATTCACTTATTGATCAGAGCTGCATACATAATAAGGCAATTCATGTAATTAATAAATTTATTTTGTACAAGAAATGTATTCAAATAGTTTTCAGTTTTGATGTTAACGTAGAAAGAAAAGAAGCCAACCATATTAGTCAGAAGAACATATTAATTAATTGTGTCATTTCATCGAATAGCCCTGATTAAAATAATCAGTAACAATATTTATTAATAAACAATCACAATAAATATACATAGAAATATTGAAAAATAAATAACATATGATAATATTTTCATAATTTTGGAATGAAACGAGAGGAGTTTAGGGACCCCAACTGCCTTGTGGAGAAGGGCCGTTCTGTTTACTTTTACCCCGCTGCTTCTTTTCGACAAAAAAACGTGAGAACCGACGCAGCTATAGAATCGGCCTTTTTGTCATTCCAAAACCAATTCTCGTCACAAACATTCTCCTATAGAATACACCCTCTAGCTTAGTAGCAACGGCTACATAAATTTCAGGACTAAGTTAGTGCAAAAAAAAAATGACAGGAAACGACCCCTAAGCAAGAATACGGAATTATTTATGAATATGCCAACACATAATACTACATAATGTACTATTTATATTACGCATATATACGTAACAAAAATAAAGGGGACTGGATTTGGCAGAAGAAACGTTGTTATCGATCCACTGGCAAAATGCCAAGAACTGGATAAAAATTACATTAAAAAAAACTTGTTATTTCTTTTACAAAACAGAATACAGTTTGGTGACCATGATGAATTATTATGTGTATATATATATATATATATATATATATATATATATATATATATATATATATATATGTATATATATATATATATATATATATATATATATATATATCTTTGCTAAAAAATGATTAATGGTTAAGTCAAGAATGTCACATTGTACGTTTTTAGCTTGCAATCATAATAATGATATTAATTGAAAGGTTAACCAGTGATATCAGCCTAATTGAATCAAAATAGTGAATAAAGCTTGAAACATTTATTTAAAATTAGTAAGTTTTTTACTATAAAATTATCGAAAACGCAAAAACATTGCTTTTCTCCGATAATTTTATAACAACTGAATCCTCAGTGAATAAGAGGTGAAGTCGAATTTTGTCTTGAGATAGTAAATCGTATAAAAAATTAATTGAAATTATTTATTAATTAAGGCAATTAATTGGATGTAGATGCAAGCTGAACGTTTGCATAAATTAATTATAATTATAATTAATAAAAATACAATTAATTGTTGTAGATTTTCGGCATGAAATGGAGTTGTAATATAAGTAATAAATCCTTGTCAAGCCAATGGCTGACTTAGCCCCTTATTCGCGAGTATAACATGATTCCACTTCCTTAAGCACAAAAAACTCATTTTGGAGAAAATTCGAGCTAAGCACTTAATGTCACGGTATATAGATTTATATTATAATTGTATTAAACATGTTGGAATTATTTGATGCCCCTGATTCAGGTGTGAGGCTCATCAAATGTACAGAGCAATAATTGATGTGATATTATATTTTAGTCCATATTCTTATAAAGGCTTAGTTTAGTTATTTTTCGAAGTAATTCTTTAAGATTGTTTTCTCATCTTTATTGATCATAAATCAACTAAATATTAACTATAAAATTTAGCATAAAATGTAATCAGGCAGCAAAACAGTGGTCAAAGGTGAAATAAAAGAGTAATCAGGTTAAATATTCCAAGATAATAATTAGATAAACACAGCTAACCAGTTAAAAGCTATATTTACAAGTAATCGACTAGATTATGTTCGATTAATAAATAATTGAGGCTATTGAAATAATAGATAATCTAAAGTAACCTCTAAATATTTCAATCAACTGTCTGTAATACCTTTTGTAGTCGATAAAAAAAAGTTATCAATAGATACATAAAGGCTAACTGTACAATAATGAACAAAAAAAAACAGAAATTTAAGAAAATTCAGCAGCTATTATTGTTACTTTTTGATTAATTTCGTTTAATAAACAGATAAAGTTAATGAGACAATAGACAATCTGAAGAAACCTCTAAATATTTCAATCAGCTGATTGCTATTCTTTTTATAGTCTATAAAAAGGTCTAGGCCAGGTCAAAAATATGTTGTATAGGTTATATGTTCGAAAATGAAGTTTAAAACAAAAAAAAATCAAGAAAATTCACTTGTAAATAGTAATTTAAATAGTATATGTATATACATTTATACTATTGTCACGGATTACTATGAGGCAGTGGCGTGAATCCGTCGTTTTGGCGGGCGTTCACCTCCCCCCCCCCCCAATTGGAAGACGAAGGCCCCCCCTCGGAGAGCTATCGATCCAATTCCTTACGCAACCCCAGGCACCATCTAGTCCTTTCCCTTTCCTACATCCACATCTTCTCAGGTATCCCAATCTATATTACCTTAAAGTGCTCTACGTAGAGTATTAATCTTTGATTCGTAGGCTTTATTTAGATTTTTGTAAGGCTTAAGATCCTATTGACCGTAAGAAAATATGTGGATTAGGAGGTAAGAATCTTAAGACCTAAAATAAAAATAAATTTTCACGAGTTTTTTCTTCATTGACTTGATTTCTTTCAATTATATTTAAAAGCTTTTAATTTTCGCAGAGTAAAATTTTATTTAGCTTCTAATTTATTACAAAAGACTTTTATAAGACCTATTTGGACCTACGCTTACTTAGCTTAAAACTGAACTACATAATGCATGTATAATTAATTTGAGCATTAATTAATTAATTAATAATTTGCGCACTAGTATAACGTGTAGCAATTAAAATAAAAATTAATTTTAAATAAAGAAGGCAATTCGATTTTAGACCGAAGAAAGATATAATAGATCGATATAATTACCCCCTACTGTAAGTACAATAAACATATCGACTTGTTGCTACAGCTCTGCATTTAACACATGCACGATAACGTTGCAATTTGATATATCGAACGTTTGTAATTATCGATTCGTTAAGAGCCTCACTTCTGGCGACTGCATTATTCATTAATGTTTCAAAGATATCGTAATTAACTTCTTCTTTACATCGAGATATGAAATCAAATTGATTCTCCAACATTACGCGCTAAGTAAACAGAAGAGGAAGAATGTTTATAGAAGGTCCTGAGAGCCCAGATGGTACTCCATTCCTTTCCTGATCAGGATTCCTGCCTCCTTAAGGAACAGATCTGAATGCGGAGTTTTATATTCTTGATGATAATAACCAGTTCTTTTTCTTCTTCGGGAACTCTTCCACCTCTAGCGATGGTCAATGGGACTATTTACGGTGGTCTGAACATGAACATTCTTAGTACATAGAATGCACAGGTGCACAGCAGTATCATTGACCTCTAATGAATAAACTACTGCGCCATTTCCTACTAAGCAGGGTCATGAATACATAAACCTTGCCAGACTAAACATTATCATATAATAATTTAAAACAATAATAATTTATATATTCTAATATAATGTTCATGAGGACATATCAGTAAACAAGAGGAATTCACAACAATACTTGTTCACTTGCAGCACATCCCACATCAATAGTCCGAATAGACTCATTAATCTCATATCACGTTTTAATTTATATTTTATTTATAAATTTGCATAAATATATATTTATAGTATTTGAAATAGTGTTTTATAAACAGTTGTGTTTTTTTATGTGAATGTTATTCAGAAAGAAAATAAAGATATATTTTTACTCTGATTTGATATTAAATTTTCCTTCGATACTGCCTTCCTTCGATAGTCTGAATTAATTAATTGGGAATAGTAAACAAAATCGCTTAAAATTTTAAGTTTACTTATATATAATTTATTCATTATCTTTAATACAATTTAATTATATAACGAGGTAATTATTAATACAAGACATATAAGGTACGTGTTATGTTATTATCGCTTTGAGGAGGGCCCTAGGCAATGACCCCTATGACCTCAAGGCTAAGTACAAAAGAGGCCCCCCGCTTTTTAAAAATCCGCTCGTTTAGCTCGAAAAGCCCTTCCACGGCCCGCTAGCTCCCTAACCACCTCCAGCCTGTCTAAAATCCTCGTCGCAAAATTTAACTCAAAAGGATAAAAAGAGAAAAAAAACAGAGAGAGAATCCATTAAAAAGGAAACGCAATGTTTATACAAAAATATAAACCTCTTTTAAACTCTGTAAAGCATGGGTGAGCCGCAGAAAATATCTAAGGAGCTATTTATTAATGAAAACTGTTGTAGAAGGGGGGGGGGGGAGAATGCTGAGAAGTACAACGACCTTCGTCAAGGATCGCTCAACTCTTACCGGACTAGCTTCTACTCTATTACTCATATCGATAATCGATACTATAATCAAGCATAACAAATAAAACAGAAAATACAGGCAGTGAAAAATATTTTTATTTATGTGAACTTTCGGCTTAAGTTCGTTGGTAATCATCTGAACCTTATCTAGTCCAAAAAGACGTACAGTGTACAATTTCTCATATACGAGTTATGATGAGTTAGCGCTTGACTTAACATATCCGTGATGGTGGTATTCAAATCAGATCGAAAAAGTAATAAATAAAAACAGCATAATAAGGATGACGATAACAATAAAAAATTAGGAAAAACAATTCTACCAGTCGCTGAAAACATCCACCCAAGGAATATGTCCCAAATTCGTAAAACCCTTACCACAATCCTCTCAAATACGCTTCGGTCTACCCATCGAACATTGATCAATTGGCTCAGCACTTATTATCTTTTTGGAGGAATTCGTTCGTAACCAATCCCAACAACTGTGCATGCACATCCTAATTGAGTGCATGCTCTGAAATTTCGCCTTGTGTAACCTCCTATATTCACCAGTGAGCTAGGCATACTCTTGAACTAAATATTTTACGCTACTTAATTCTGTTAGACGTTATTTATAACGTTTGTTGAAACGTTAATTCTTGATGATATAATTACTGAAATATAAACATTCCCCATCATTACACTCTTTTTTCAAATAAAATAACGCAGGATTATTTTAATTTTCGAGTATATTAAAAATGAAACGAATGAAAAGTTATTGTTTTGACTTAAAACGAAGTGACAACCTGCGAAAAAGTTGCTTTAAATAACGTTATTTCGTAAAATAATGTTATTGTTGTTTGTATCCGATCCAATGAGGAATAACTGCGACGTAGAAGTGAACATTTCGGGAGAGAGGGGATGGGGTTTGTGCCGGTTGCGCCAAGGACTCCGCGCGCGGCCAACTCGTGCGTTTCTTGTTTTCCCCGGCCATCACGATTCTACTCCGGAATTTTCCACTTCCTTTCTTTTTCCTTTTCCGTTCCTCTCCTCAGATCGTTCCTTTCCTCTTCTCGCTTTCATAACAAGGACCTACTCTCCCGAGGGAACGAATATATACGGCAGAGGATATAATAACCTCTCACGAGGGGCCTGCCAAAGCCGATTCTTGGCATTGGTTCAGGCTGTCCCAGGGCGGTCTCCCGGTATATAGGGAATATCGGACGGCAATCCAGCAGCTAAAACCTTTAGGCATTCCAATCAAAATACACTTTTGTACACAAAATAAAATAAAAAATAATATAAAAATTATACCAATATAAAAATAAATAATAATGAATTCAGACAGCGAAAAACGGAGGTAGCTCAATTCGCTAAAGCGGCTATTTCATGAATCAAGATCAATTAATTATTTCTAATAAAATATATATGTTTCACCAAAATTGCACTTCATAAATAATTTCATTTCAATAATATTTAGCCATCTTCTGGATAAATCTGAAAAATGCTCCTGAGTGGTATAATTTTAATTTAGTTATTTAATATTTTTTAATAGTGCAAAGAACTAGTTAGTACCAAGTTGCTTCAGTATGAGCTAATATAAAATATTGACACATTTTTCTAAATGGGCATCTTTCCTGCATATTATTTTAGTAAGTGCTTTTGGATGCAACATTTTTATAAATTTTAATTTTAGTGAAACATATTAGACTTATTTATTAATTATTACCATATTTTCCATAACCATACATAATAATAAACTTACATTATTTATTTTATTAATAGAAAAGTATATCGATCCCGTGGAATCAAGATAATCTTTACAGGAGGCCTATAAACAGTGGATATTTCGATTAGGGAATACCAGACAGTTGTGCGTGATCAATTACCTGCACAACCGTTGCTTAAATACAGAACAATATATGTATATTCCGCGATCATCCTATATATATATATATATATATATATATATCTACATCTTTATATTATAGAATATATTTTAATTACACAAGCATCTATATTTCAAACAAACCCTAAACTGTCTCAAATAGAAGATCATTGATTATAAATCAAAAATGGCAAATTCGTCTATAACAACTGATAGACCATTCTACAATTCGTAAGCGAAAATAACGAGGTAAATAAACTGTATCACTACAACCCGTGAACGGGTCTGGGGTTCAGTACATGGTAGAGACTGCAACATGGACAAAGGTTCTGCAAGGCGTTGACTTGTAAAAAAAAAAACGAATAAAATAACTAAAATATAGAAACAGTGGCAAAGATGGAGGAAGTAATTTTGAACGTTATTTCATTTACATTGAGAACACGACAAGAAAAAAAATCAAGGCCTACTTACATTACCTCTTATATTATTGATTTTTTAAGATCCTCCATCTTGTTTCACATTGTAACAGTTACACAGTAACTAGTTAAATTGACTATTACATTAAATACCAGGATGGAGCAGAGCTAAGGCGAAGTAGCGGTGAAGGAACTCGCTAAGGAGTAACAGCTAACGGTACGGGGCGCTTGAAGGCTCCGTCCCATTCTCAAGTACCACCCTTCTAGACTATTTCTCTCCCATCTGTTCTTATCTTCAAATATATTAATGTATCCAAAACGTGAAATATATAAAAATATATAAGAATATTTCCCACTAAACGATAAAAAGAGAAAACACACCTTTGACTTAAGAGCAGAGAGAGATATCACAATAAATAAAACATTTATTAAAAGAAAAAGCAGATAGCTCAAAAAAGTGGAGAAGAAAAGTTTAGTAAAAATATTCAAATATTAATTAATTGTTTCTATCACATAAATCCAGCGATATTTCTAAAACATCTATAGTACGGTGTTGTTTTAATTTTTACGTAGACAAATTAATACATCATTTAAGAATCTTAAAAAAACCAAGAGTATTATTTAAAATGTATTGTATATAAAAGACATAACTGTAAATATTTTAAAATAATTATATTCTTACATCGAGCTATTTCCCTTAAAGCATTGAATTAATATTTATTTTATTTAAAAACATATAAATCATATCAAAACTATTAAGACGTGGAATTCTTTTCTAAATATTTTTCAATAAAACATTTCATAATAAATAACCGTACCGTTTTTTTTTAAATTCGCGTTTATAAAGAGAAAATGAAATTATTTTTAAATAATATTTTGGTCAGAAACATTAATTGGAACAATTGCTTATAAAAGATTTGATTTGATTCTGGAGAGATTAGGTTTATAGAATACGGAAAATATTTATTAATTTTACAAATTAAATACGAAATCCGTCCATATTTTTTGACGAGATATAAACGCAAGAGAAATCAAATTTAATAAATAAAACAACAGTTCTAAAGAAAACGAACCAAAAATATTTGTTAAATATAAGACTATTTAACTAATAAGTTATAAGTTATATTACTTATAAGGCTATATATTTTTTTAATTATTTGTCAAATTAAAAAGGGTTAAAACATTATTTAGTTAAAATAACAATTAAAAAAAAAAAATCAATGCAGAACTATCTGTTTACAGAGGGAGAAACCCAGCATGGACCTGTGACGTCAATGAAGAAAATCCTAATAATAGGACTTAGCCACTGGAAGCGGCCCTCTTCTAAAACTACTATCGATCCAAATATTCGACTATTTTACCAATTTATAAATTAAATCGATATATTATCGAGTTAATTCACAATGAATAAATGTTTCTTACGAGCTCTTAAGTAAAATTGTAGAAGAAAAATATAAGTTAATATTGAACCATAATGTACATATACAAAGCCCATAAAATTTAACGAATCTTTTTATTATTCATTATTTCAAGACTTTTATTATTACAAGTTATGTTTTTTTATTATGAAAGGGAGACAAACGCAGTGTATACATTGTAATGTGGCCCATATATTAAAGAAAATAATAATTGCCACACAAGAAGAAAATATCTAATCTAGCGAAATCATGGAACTTAAGTTCCTAATTTTGACAAAAATTAATTTAATTATTTGCTGTCTTAGCATAATTAGATTATATCTAGACTATAAATTATAAGAAATACAGAATATAATATTCTGGTAGGTCTTTTATATTTTTTTATTTAATTTAATTGAACAAATTATAACGAATAGGTATTATTTTGCTCCATTAAGGGATATAAATATATAAATCTGATATATTATACATGATATATAAGACTGTCAAAAAATTTAAGAATTCTATGAATTTCCAAATTCCAATTATTTTTTTTAGTTTCGAAAAATAATAAATATATGTTCAGATTTATTTTTTATGAAATAGTATTTTGAATTTGGTGTTTTTACCAAAAAAAAGTATCAATTTTGTTTATTCAACTGAACCATATGATAACGGATGTTACTTGCTTCATATAAAGTTGTGATAAATTTCTTAATCTGATATACTATACATAACATACATAAAACTTTGAAAATATTTAAGAAATCCATAGTTTTACAAAATATTAAAGTGAGGATTTTTATTTTTAGTTTCGAAAAACAATAAAAATATTTTCGGAGTTATTTTTACTGTTTGTATTTTTAGTTGTTTATTTATTTTATTTTTTTTTAAGCAAAGAAGTACCAAAAATCATGCTCTAGTCGTGAAAAAAACATCGGATACAAATAATAAAGTTACCACAATATTTTGTGTTCTTTATTTATTTATATAGAATAAAATAGGATGTTAGATAATATTTTTTTAAAAGTTATGATGGTATCGGATAGATCTTAACAGAAGGATTTCCGATATCAACACTGATTAAACGTTTTGAGACGACACGATAAGATTCTTCACGACCGGTAAAGGAAGAGGATAAAAGAGGTGTATTACTTCAGAGGCATTACGACACAGTGACCGTAATACGACCTATGTCTTCTTTTATGTATCCTTTTGTCCGCACACTTTTTACGGAACGAAGGGTTGTATGCCATGTGCCAAACCCACAAAGGGTGCCAACAATAAGGTGGCGACCCTTCTCCCAGAAGTGCTCCTGCAATATTTTAGGGCCGGGAAAAAAGATTAATATATATATATATATATATATATATATATATATATATATATATATATATATATATATATATAATATATACACACTCACACACATACATAAAATATATATAAATTATAAATAATGTGTAAAAATACACATCCTCCATCTTGGGAATCTAGCGCTATGCAAGATGGCAGCCCGTAACCATGGAAACAAAAACAAGATGGAGATTCGTTAATACTCACCCCGTTCCAATTTAGGTAGAGCAATATACTGATCATCAATTTGACGCATAAATGGTAGGCCTGTCAGTTTTGGGGGAGGGGGTTGGAGGGTGTGTCCCCGAAGAACCACGCCCATGGCTTTTGGTAAACTATATCCCAACATATCTCCAATGGATTGGCTTAAAATCGAACGCGTATACATGTGTGTATGTAGGGGAAGCTACATTACGTTGATAATAGCATCAGATTATTAATAAGGAATACTGCATAAGCAATAGAAAATTACAATAAAAATATTACAGAGCAATCAGCTTGAAAAGTCTACTACCTGTTATTGTAGAGAAAACAACAACAACAAAAAAATTGGTTTTAACTACTTACTAGTTTTTTAAACAGTTTTAAGGCAAAATTCAAAGGATAGCGGCTAATAAAATTCAAATGGTAGCGTCACGAAGATTGAGATACGCTTATAGTTGTTGGGGCTTGTAATGAATGAATTACTAAAACGTTAACAAACGCAGAGCCGACTACTAAACGTCCGAGGCGTAAGCGGGAGGAATGGTTAAGAGTGATCTAACGGATTTGAGATTATAAGCAAAGCTTGGTGGCATTGCATTTGCCAAGCCTTATTGTTATTAGAGCATTATTATTATTAAAATTGTAGGGCTATATTTTAAATCATATTCATAATATTTCACTTTGATTGTTCGTGAGTACCTAATTAATTAAAATTTAAGGTTTAATATTGTAACTAGTTTTTTTCATTTATCAGTATACAAATATTGATGTTAATAAATAGCGACTACTTTATGGGTACAATATGTTTATGATCCAAGATGCAGTAGAAAGAAATCACTGACCACACCCAATTCAAATATTTTTTCCACAACTTTTTAAAATTAAAGTTTTAAAAATGATGTTATCTAAGATGAGATTATTGTGGTTCTAAAAAAAAAAAAATTAAAATAGAGTAATTCATGTTTTATTATTTTAAATCATTTTCACAATTATTGACATAGGTCTGCAGTGACTAATTAGTCATAACTTAATTCAATTTCGAGCAAGAATGAACCGACTTTCATGAGTGGAAATATTGTTGCTAATTATTTTTTTTCATATCCTATGTAAAAGAATAAAAATAAAAATATTGAAGTTAATAAATAATAGCTACTTTATAGGTACAATACGTTACTGATATAAGACGAATGAGGTATTAAGCATGAATTCAATATTTTTTTCTAAAAAAAATTAATATTTAAATAAAAAAAACAGAAGAAGACACTATTGTAATTTTAAAATTAGAAAATTAAACGATTAAGACCCCAATTGTAACACTAACAGGCAGACACACATTCCTAGCACTTAAGAAATCCTTACAAAGGATAACCATGATAAATAAATAAATCCGAGAAATTCCTCAGGACCTCTTTTCATATTTACCTCGATGAGTATCCGTTGTATTCTTCAGGAGTGGGCGATCCTTCTTGCTCCATGTCAGTTGGTGTCATAAGATGCACTCAAATCTACCAAGCCTTCCTTCTTCCAGCCAATGGGAAAGGATCTTACTCTTTTTTTTGTCTTTTTAACTTTTACTCTTTTTTTTTAATACATACAACTATACAGAATATTTTTGTTTTTGGTTCCTTTGGTAATTTTTAACCACCTGCAAAAATAAAGAAAAAAGTTGTTTTTTTTCCCTTCGAAAAAATTTGACCTTTGGAACCTCACTAAAGTCTGGAGAGGGATACATTTTTAATATAAGCATTTTAATGTATTTGCATGATTAAATGGTAGGTTAAGCGGATGCAAATATATAATATAAAATAATATATAAAATAAAAATAATGGTTTATTAGTAAAGAACAAATAAAATGAAAAGAAGGCACATATTCATGCTAGTTAAAAAAATTTCCCTGTTAGATTTAAAAAAACAAAAAATATCTATTATACCTAACATTGTATTTCGAACATGGTCGTTAGTACTACGGTTTATTATTAGTCCTAAGAATTTATAAACTTCCTTTCTCTTAGTAGAAATAATTCCTGGGTGACTAACAGAAAAGAAAGTTAGGATATAATTGGTGACTAATATGGAAACAACCCACCACCAACTATTTATGTTCAAACAGAAACAAATAACGTTCAACGTTTTACGTAAAAATAAGAATACACTACACAATAAAGAAAATATAAATTTAATTTATAATAGAAAAAATATTATCTTTGCATATTTATATACTTATTAAAAATAGTAAAATTTAAATAAAAATCTTAAAACATTGATAATTCAACGACGTGAATTTATACTATAACAGCTATAATTTTACAATTTAATTGCAAAAGTTACAATATATTAACAATTAGTCTTATTGTTCAATTACTTCCTTCAATAAACTATTAAATCCCCCTTTTTTAATGGTACTTGTTATTATTTTACGGTTCATTTGCTTACAATCTGTCATGTAAAAGAACTTTATTAATTTCAAAACTGCAATCAAAAATACAATCAACTGAAATAGATATTACAAGAAACGCTCATCTCACTAACCAAAAAAGTTAACAACTCTAATAAATATTTTATTTTTATAGCATAAATATGATAGACACAAACATTGAGAAAATTATTAATTTAATTAACAATTAGGCTCACAATATTCCCGTGTTATTATTTAGAGAATGTTTTTACAAATTTAGATATTTTTTTATTTCTTAGAGGGAAGAAATATGTAACTTCTACTAAAGATCTTCTTAAATAAACCTGTATTTATTTCCATTAGATTGTACTAAATGTTATATTAACTATAATGTCATAGGCGCATTAAATTACTCAGAAATAAAGCAAAATAAATACAATTTATAACGTGATTTTTAATATGAATATAGTGTTTGAAAAAGAAAATAATAGACTTGAACAATCTAGCTATAAACTAGCATTTAAATAAAACAAACTAAATGGCTTATTTTTATTTTATTGTAGAGAAACACAGGAAAGTAGAAAATACAAGATACAAGATAGGAATAACAATACAACCATCCTTGAACTATCTCTGTGAATAATGAGTTAATAGTGGCAGGGCCTTGTGCCATTGGTTACGGCTTTGCTCATCTCAACCCTTCTACGTTTTATTCCCATAATAACATATTTTCCAGAAGGTTAACATATTTTCCGAAAATATTAATCATGTGCCTAATAATACAAAAGAGTTATAGTTACCGCTTTTAAAGAGCGGTATTATAATAAATAAATTAAATCATATTTCAAATAAACAACGTGATCAATATGATAACTGATGGATATTATGAAGATTGCATTTAAAAAAAAAATCCACAATAAAATATTTTCAATGTCACGGCCTAAATAGTTTTAGCGGTAACCGTGTTTTATTAAATTATTTAATAAATTCAGTTATACTATAGTCATTTTTTATTTAAGTTTTAGAATACTTAGAAAGAATTAATAAACAAAAAAATATAAATCTCGATGTATCGAATGCATCATATTTTTACCACGAATCGACACCCCTATGCAAATATAATTTCTTTGGAAACATTGATTATACTAGTGATTTATTGAATGCCGATATTCTGCAATCGATATATCAATTCGATATTAAAAAACAAATATTGAAAGAGAAAAACATTACATGTGCGCCGTAATGGACCATCGAAATTATTCACATTTTTCTTCCTCATTACTAATTCAGCCATAGGAATGAATATCTTTGAGTTAAGGCATAGATAAAAGTGTTATATTTGTGTATAATTGAATAAAAGCATGGTGAAGTTGAATAAAATAGGTCATGGACAATCAGAATAATACTAAATTTGATCTATTTTATATTATATTTGACTTGATGGGTGCAGTTTGAATAAAAGATTCAAAAATTATTTTCAAAAAAATCTTAATTAGATATTGTAAACAATTAAAGCAATATGTTTAAAAAAATTAAAAAATATACAGATAATTAAAATAAGTAAGAGGTCAATAATTAGATAATTATAACTTAAAAAATCTTCCATAATTATGAGTGTAATGTTTGTGAATTTTGATTATTTTGACCATACAAATTTGATATATATTTCAAAACTTTTTTATATAAATTACTAAGGAGAAATTAGTTGAAGATGGGTCGCCAAAATTGCCTACACTTAAGAAAAATCTAAATTAACGCTCCTAATTTTGAAGTAAAATAAAAATTACTAAATGACTCTTTAACACAATAATTAAAAATAAGTATGATAATACTTGTTGAGATGGGGTATAATATAAACTTTATATAAAACCAACTAAATCGAATTTATAAAGGTTTACTGTCTATTATTACCGTACAGGATTTACCGTAAATAAATCAACAAATATTTAAAGAGAATTACCTAATCGTATTACTCTTTGGTATGTTATTGGGCATTTTATTATTATGAACCTGATAGCATATAATAGCAGCTGAAAGGCGTTATTGAATATAGTAATTTAGGTATAAACTACGATTGGGATAGTAAGGAATAAGTTTTTAATTTTTTTTTTCCTGACGCAATATTTTTATGAGATTTTGTGCCGCTAGCAAAAAAACCGGATTGTTTTTATGAAAAGGTGTTGGACCGGAGACTCCTCGCGATCGTACGCAAACCCCTCGAAGTTACCCCATGTACATCGGGTACACATTGGGGTACAGTGTGGTCTTGCATGTACATGTAAACAGGCTAATATCTTGCCTCACTACGACAGGTGCATATGGTACCTGTTGCCATAGCTTCATGACTCATGGGCAAATAAATAACAATAAAAAATTGCCTAACGATAAAATAAATAATTACATTGCTGGTTAATTAAGGATTTAATAATAATGATATTGAGAACTTTATATAATAATTATTAACAAAAAACCGTTTAATTTTGAGAAAAATTATTCAAAACGTAACATCACTTTTACTGAATATATAAATAAAATTTATTGTGCTTCAAAATGGCAGATTTTTTGTTATTGTTAATGTTAAAAATTATAATAGAAGACTCCCCACCACAGACCGGCCACTGTACACGTGCTACAATTAAGGCCATTGTAACCTCAACGATATTATTATGTCCTTATAATTAATTAACAATAAAAAAGTGGGAAATTTAAATTTAAAATTTATTATTAAGATGATTTAGCGATGAAAAGTAAACAATACACGGTGATTTGTCAGCGAATTTTAATTGATGAAAAGTTATAAAAGTAGTAAACTAAAGTTCTTTGAGGTAATTTACCATGCGTTATTAGTGTCATATTAAAGAAAATTCTATATGTTTAATTATTAAGAAAAAAAATTAAGAAAATATGTTAGTAAGTTAGATTTGGCTTTAAGATAAAAAGCTAAATACAAATTTTAAAAAATATATCCAGACTTTAAGTGAGGCGCTTAAAATATAAAAATTTGTAACTCTAATCCTGAACTTAAGACTTACCGTTTCTTTCTGGTGTCCTGGGTGAATCCAGACTATTGTCGGCCGACGGATTCGAAAGGTCGGATTTTAAAAATAAATTTAAAACCGACGCAACAATAAAAAAAAATTAAATAACAAAAATATAATTCAAATTAAAAACATAAACAAGTAGCACTCCTTGGTTCCTTATGACTGTTTGTATATGGACTGTCGGTGCTAGACTGGTCAGGGATGGCCTTTTTAGCGGATGATTATCAAGAAAATAATTTAAATTAAAAAAAAAAAAGAAAACTAAAAAATAAAAAACAAATTAAAAAAAACGAAAAGGCTGAGAATTGAAGATGATCCGAAAACTGTCGGGTTGATCCTGTGAGATGGGATACAGAGAGGGCAGAGCCTTAGCAGTTGGAAAGCTCACATTACACTGAACCCCGAGGGGCCCCCCACCCTGCATGGTCCCCGGCTCAGGGGTGGGGGGAGGGAAAGTGGGGAAATATTCCCGCCTTTTTCCCCTCCAGAGTGAGTGACCTCTTCTCCTCCAATGGCCTTCTTCCCCCGGATCGCCCAAGGACGTACGAACCAACCTTCAATCTTTCTCACCCTCTACTTCGGCTAATTGAGGGAAGAAGAAGAGGAGTCCGATGAGTCAACTCGACTTTCATGCGTACTAAAGATACGGGTATCTGTTCCGCAGGTTGTCGCCTCGGGTTGAATCATAAGTTCTAGCTCTTCATTCGTCTCCCTTTTAAATTTTCCAAAATACAAGTTATCGTTATCGTTAGTATGGAAAAGAGATTGTAATTATGAGAAATATGTCACTGGCGGATCTAGGAGAATTTTCAGGGGGGGCATGGGTAAATGTGAATTTGTTATAAATGTATTCGATCCATATATGAATGAAGATACATAAAATATCAATTTTTAATTTAAGACAACTGAGGCCAGAAAACAATAACATGGATAAAATAAGCTCTTGATCAAAGCGGTAGCTATCTATATGTGAATAAAAAACACAAAAGGATTCGGAATCGTCGATTTTGGATGCACCCATGGAGAAAACATTCGATACAATGAATAATTTTGGTGTGTAAAGCGTGTTTTTTTTCTTGTTGAAAATCACCTAAAATTCAGGTCAATATCAACTAATGAGAACCCTAGGGGGGGCATGGCCCCCAAGCCCCCCCCTCAAATCCACCAATGAAATATGTATAGTTCAGTAATAATTTCATCAAGATATGAACGTTTCAACTATTCTTAAATATTTTTTTAAATAATGGTATGAAATAGTCAGGAATACCTACCAAAAAGATTTTTCACTGTCATCGATGTTCAGAACATTCTACTAACTATAGCAGAATTAGCAGGAGTTCTTCAGGAACCTTGCCCCTCTGCCCTACATTGTATTATGTATACACACTATATTCCTCTCAAGACTCAAAACTAGCGACTTATGAAAATTCCTCGGTAATTGCAATAAACATAAAAATCCTAATGAAAACAAATCCTGCCAAAACTTCATAATGTCTCTGAACTGTTTGGCGTAATCAAGGCAATGACTACGAGTAGTTTGAGCTAAATACTCTACTGCTCTGCTTACGGAATTACCTCGCTCCCATAAGTAATAATAAAAATGAATGAATTGGTAAATAAGTATATGATATGATTCCTGAGTATGAACTATAAGGCTTAGTACAAAGTGAAATTTTTTTATAAAAATAAAAGAATTGTTCTTAAAATATGTGTCGTTCAAAATAAAAATAAAACTATTACGTAGAAATATGTGTTGTATACGTTTACGTTTGTTCATTTAACGTCACTTTATGCTGCTATGGCTAATCGGACGATGCTACAGTGGGAGCCCTAAGGGATTTTTAACGAGTACCTGACATCGTACAGGCTCGGGACCCCCGTTTAACGTCCCTTCCGAAGGACGGCGTAACTAAGGATTTTTTACTCCCTTAATAAAATCCTAGGGCCACCTGCCGGGCTACGAACCCGCGATCTTGGGTTTAGTAGTTTGTTACGCTAACCACTAGACCACAGGTGACCAAGTGTTGTATACATTTTTAGTATCTGTTCCGGAGATCGTCGCTTCGAGTTGAATCACCACAAGTTCTAACTCTAACGAATGAAAAGTTTTAACTTGTAGTGACTCAACTCGAAGCAACAACCTGCGTAACTAATACTAACATTTATTAACTTTTCTTATACCACCTAAATCCGTTTATCCACATGAAAATCTACATTTAATGGCCAAAAAGCGGGAAGAATCTTTCGTTACGAACTAGTCCATGTTGTAGCAAAAAGTCAAGTGTTTTTATCAAAGCTTCATATAATTCGAAAAAGCCTTACTGAATGAATGATGAAGATGTGATGATTCATCTTAATCATTAAATCACACTATGTACCATAGCATTCTTTCAAAATCATGTTTTTGACCAAGTTTATTTCGCCTGTAGACCCAGCATATTTAAACAAATTAAAAAAATATTATACCTACTATTATAATTCATAATTTCTTGATCATTCATTCATAATTTCGTACGAATAATATGAATTTTAAAACATATTTGAAATTGTTCTGAGTTCTGTCGTGATTCGTACGGAAAGGACATGCCTTCATCAAATGGAGATTTTCAAGAGAGGAAACGGATTTAGATGTAATTAGAAGGGTTTATAAATATTTCTTTTTCATATGTTTTTACAGTAGTTAAAAACATTACAGTTAAAAGTAACTGATTACTGAAAGTATGGGCATGGAACGAGTTCTTTTTCTAGTAATCTACTATTTTTTCTATATTGTAATGAGTGCCGGTAAAGATATAGGTAATGTGGTTATTTTTGGTCTCGACTTGAGCTCGCACCTAATGCCTCAAACCTTAAAAATTAAAATTTATAAAACTATTCTTCTTCCAGTTGATCTACATAGATGTAAAACATGACGACTAACTTTGAAGGATCAACATAGAAGGTAAAAGGACGTCTAATTGGCTCTAGATTTAGTGTTAATCGATTTCTTCTTTTAATTTATACTCATGCTACACAATAATGACCAAAATATAATGGTGAAACAACATGACTGGCTTTCAGTAAGGCGAAAGATAGACTATAAAGCACAACAGACCATAACGATTTTTCTGAAAAATAATGGACAACCAAGTTTTTTTAAATAAATGAATTTTTAGATTCACCGTAATGTAACCTTCACAAGCATATTTATTTTATTTTTAAAAGGTCATCCTTCATCGAAAAAATCGCGTTCGGATTATGAAAAAATTCACGCGGGAAATGAAAACTTTTAAACGCTTCATTTTGTCTCGGTGACGCCATCAGGCTTGTTTACATTTTCGTGATAAGAAATTCATATTGAGAAATAAAACAATTGCTTATTAATTAAATAAACTTATTTCAAGTAAAGAGTCAATTTTGGTTATTTTTGGCATCTTTTTATTCAATAACTACTAGTTTTATCAGCATTGCCTATATATAACAAAGGATTAAAAATTCGACTGAAAATAATTATTTAAGTGTCAATAGCCAAGTCTGGCTCGCTTCCAGAACACTCTTGTCGGATGCAGGAATCTTATTGAGGACGTGTATAACGGATAAAAATACATATAATAGATAATTTATCACCAATAGGCAATGATTAAAGTATAATATGAAGTAAAATACAATCATAAAGTAAAAAATAAATAGTAAAACCAGTGCTAATATTATTTAAAATAATATAAATATAAAAGGATAATATGGAAATATTCAATTTTATTTCGCATCCCTTATCACTCTATATACAAAGCTCTGATCTCAAGACTATAGTAGTATCCAATCTAAATTATTTCTCTATCATATAAAAACGGTTTTAGTGATAAATGTGTAATATTTTATTTTACATAGAATGTGGGATAACGAAATGGGTTCCAAAATACCAAGTTTATCTGATGAAGAAGGCATATAATTTGTGAATTGGGGTTGCTTTAGGTTATTTGGGGTACACATCTGGTTATCTTTTAAACAATAGAATATGGACAAATATATTTTTCTTGCTGTATACTAAATAACGTTTCTTTTAGCACATTCAGCACAGTCCTGACGCCTAGATAGTCCTGTTTATCATATAGTTATACATAGCTAATTTTATATATGCATATACATTATAAATATAAAACTGTGTTTTTAGCAGCCCTGTATGAAACGGACGGTCTGTTGGAAGTACTGAAAGGCGAACGGACATAGCATGCCGCTCTGGAACAAAGGGCGGAAGTGGTTCTGTCCATCGCCTTCCGCCAACATGTTCACCTTCCACCATAATTTCTCCGTGTCCCCATCCGCGTACAAGCATATATATATATATTCTCGCTAGGAATGTTATCGATCGATATATCGAGAATGGAATCGATACTACAAAATCAGATAGGTATAGATATTGAGTGAAAAATGCGTTTATGGATAAGATCGATAAGGTGTGTTAATTGTTTTATGGTAACTTCAGCAGCTGTATGAGTAAAATAATAAACCAGCTGTTAATATTGGGCTATGATAGTTTAATCAACAATACAACATAAATGAAATAAATTTATTATAGTCCATAATATTCTATACCATCACAACCCATGAACATCATTAAATATATGAGAGGAAAACAGTTGACTGGATGATACAACGGAGAACGGAGACAGTTGGGGGGTGCAGTCAAAAAAACACCAAATAAGTTCAAGACTTATATTTAATTTGTGCCGGCCATGGCACAAAGTAAATATAAGTCTTGTTATCATTAGTTGATATTGGCCTGAATTTTAGTTGGTTTTCAACAAGAAAAAAAACAAGATTTACACACCAAAATTATTCAGTATCGAATGTTTTCTCAATGGGTGCACCCAAAATCGGCGATTCCGAACCCTTTTATGTTTTTCATTCACATATAGATAGCTACCGCTTTCATCAAGGAGCTTATTTTATCCATTTTATTGTTTTCTGGTTTCAGTTGTCTTAAATTAAAAATTGATATTTTATGTATCTTTATTCATACCTGGATCGTATACATTGATAACAAATTCACATTGATCCATGCCCCCCTGAAAATTCTCCTACTTCCGCCAGTGTGGACGATGCCGTAAACATCATTAAATTTTTAACTGAAAAAGTGTCTGTAAGGTGCGTTTATGACGTTGTCGTAGTAACTTCGTCTTTTGTTTGAAAACGTTTAATATCTATTTAAGCGTAACGTTATCACAGTTTGTAATAAATTATTGTTTTTTTAATCATAGCAAAAAATGAGAACATAATACAGGATTTTACTTGAAGAGCATTTTAAGAGAACATGTATTAATTAAATATATTTAATAGTAATTAAAATAATCGGCAGGTTAGATTTAGGATATGACAGTGATGATACAATCGATACTCTCGATAAAAATATCGATACATCGAATCTCTTATCACCTTATAGTGGACCCCTATAGCCCACATCTCTCCTCTCTTCTCCAATAAAGACTTCCTCCTTCCTTAACCTAACTTAATTTTCTTTCTATTATGCCTTCACATGTATCAAGTTATAAAAATATTAATTATTAATAAAATAAATAAACCAGACATGGAACAGGTTACAGAAGTTGATGAACTACTTGAGCAATAGTTAACTAGTTAAATAATACGCTCAACTGTTTTAAACCCTTAATTTGTACTCTTAATCCTTGGGGTGAAATTGTCCAAATTCCTTTTTTAGTGCTCATTTAAAGTATACAAAGAACCTATCTGCGAATTTCAAGATGCTAAGTTCAGAGGTTTCTGCTGTGCGTTGACCGCTGGGTGTGTTAGTCAATCAGGTTACAGTTTTATATAAACATCGCCTGTGTGGTGTGTTGATAAAAGCCTATGTCCTTCCCCAGGCTTAGGATTATCCATATAAAAATTTCATCACAAATGGATCATCAGCACTGTCGCGAAACATACATTGAAACTGATTAACAAACGGGACGGACAAAAGTTGATGTTCGTGTCATTAAAGGATTAGTATGTAATGTTATTGAATTTATTGAAAAAGATTACTTAGTATAACGGTTTCACTTGTCGTACGGCAGCAGCGAGAAATTAAAACTGAAAGGATTAGAATAATGTGCATGTGTAGGTAATTTATCGATGTGTTTTTAGTTTTGGCGGTCCTACTTATCTACTGTAATATACTCTTGTAAACTATGTAATTTGATTTGTTTCGTTCAGCGAAAATATTTAGATTTCGCGAATAAGAAGCACGAGAGCGAGCTACTCAGGGGAGAGCCATTTAGCGATGCTAACAATATTTAACAATTAAATTAAATCACAACGATTACCTACTGACCTTATGTTGGAGGTAATATTGGTAATGTGTTATATCCAAGTACTTTTTAATGATATTAATCGTTTTATTATGACCTAATTACACAAAATCCAAATCCGTTCAGTAGTTTTTGCGTGAAAGAGTAACAAACATACATACAAACTTTCGCATTTATATTTTACTAGCTTATGCCCGCGTCTTCGCTCGCGTGGAATTCGGTCTGTCACATAAAGTTTCGTGAAAGATCATTTAAAATAAATAATTTAATTGTTTTTTTTAAATATAAGTTACTCGTACATCCAAAATTTCAGATGTCTAACTTCAAAACTGAAGGATTCTATAAAACCTTTTAACCCCTATTATATTAAAGAGGAAACCCTTGGGGTGGAATTATCCAAATTTCTTTCTTAAACTATACAAAGAACCTATCTACAAATTTCAAGAGGCTAAGTTCCTGATTTGCCTTTAATTATGTACTATAAAGGGGGGTCATGCCCATGTGACCCCACATAAATCTACCCTCGATGTAGCCTATGATGTATAACCTATCTTATTCAATAAGTTTCATCCAAATCCGTTCAGTAGTTTTTGCGTGAATGAGTAACAAACATTCGCATTTATAATATTCGTAGGATATCAAAACAAATAGTTTCACTCCTGTCCTTTCTGTTATTTTAACCACAATTATCATGTGATTTTCCTTTATTTATGTACTATAATGGATTCTCCACAGTACCTAAAAAACTGTCGGCGGAGGGGAGGGGGGGGGCACGTGCCCCCTCCCCCCTAAATCCGCGCTTGCTATAGCCTATGTGTTATTCTGCTGTATAACCTATATTACTGTAAAGTTTCATCCAAATCCATTCAGTAGTTTTTGCGTTAAAGAGAGACAAACATACAAACTTTCACATTTATAATATTAGTAAGAATTTTTAAAAATATTTTTATTTATAATATTAATAGGATGGGAGAGTCTCGAAATTATTAATTGAAGTTACTCTGTTACAGAGATCAGTAGATCAGTACCCTACAGTCTCAGCTACCCCGCTCTTCAATTGCAAATATAATATATAAAATAATATAAGATGTAAAAGTTTTTACGATAGCAGATTTTTTTTATGAGTTCTTCTTATCGCCTATCTTCATATATAAAGTATGCTGTGCATGTCACTGAACTCCTCCTGTATGGTGGGGCCAATTTTAATGAATTTTTTGTGTTCAAGCTTGTATAATAATATATACTCAATTATCAATCTTACGTTATTTAAAGGTACACCCAATTTAGATATATATAAAAAATTGGTGTTTTAGGTATATCATGAAATATTATTAACTGAAAGATAAGAAGATGTTATATAATCAAAAGAATGATACGGAACGACATCTATCACTGGATACTGAAACCATTCATAAAACCCAATCAGGAACCTTGACCTTTGATGGTATGTAATGACGTAGAAGATTTATGTTAATTAAATATTTATAATTAACCATGACTCCTTGGTCCTGTTGGTCCTCGAGGTATCAGGAAGAGGTTGAGGACCCTGCAACTGGGCCACAGCTCAAATTCCAGGGTCGAGGGTAAACCTGCCGGCTTCACTTCCCGGCCACATTCCATCCGCTACGGTCAGCTCTCGTAACCTTCCTCCTCGCAGCTTGTATCATTCAATCCTGGATATGGGCGCGACGTAAACAGGGGATAACATAAAGGCAAATAATAACGGTTTTTTGTACTTCCATTATTTCTCTGTATATTTTGTGTTCGACTTTATGCATCCTTGATACAATAGCCAGGAATTCCTTCCTAAACTCGTTCAACAGCTCGTATTACTCAACATTGTAGTTTTATATCGTAAAGAAATAAAAGATATCATGGAAGAATGTTCAGGGGTGACATGTATCTACCTATCGGATTTTACAAGGGAAGAAAAAGATTAGCAGAGGTCCGAAGCGAAAGCAACAGATAAGGGTTCATCTGGAATAACCATTAGTTCTGTATTTCTACCTTTTTTTTAAGTATGATATAATTTTAATATTGACGATTTTTTTAAAATGCTTGTACTGCTTGTACGGTCACCTGTGGTCTAGTTGTTAGCGTAAGAAACTACTAAACCCAAGATCGCGGGTTCGTAGCCCGGCAGGTGGCCCTAGGATTTTTTTAAAGGAGTAAAAAATCCTTAGTTACGCCGTCCTTCGGAAGGGACGTTAAACGGGGGTCCCGAGCCTGTACGATGTCAGGTACTCGTTAAAAGCTCTATCCTAATTAAACCTGGATAGCCAAAATTTAGAGCTCCCACTGTAGCATCGTCAGATTAGCCATAGCAACATAAAGTGACGTTAAAATAAACAAATAAATAAAAATGCTTGTATTGAGATTTACAACTGTATTATAATACAAATAAACAGAGGGAATACTACAAAAAGACATGAGGTAGAGAAAAGTGGAGAAACTACCTACTGGTAGTAATCCAATAACAAATTCAACTTAAAAGGTCACGTGGCCATCTTCTATTCAGAAGCATCGGAGGATTATTAGGAATTTAAGAGAAAACTAGATTTGAAACAAGTTGGTTTGAGTGGAATCAGCAAATCAGCAACAAATGGGACATTGAGGTCATTATGGATCATTTTATTCTTAACAAAGTAAGGAGCATTGAGGATATTACGAAGGATTTTGGATTGTAAGGATTGGATATGAGGAGAGTTCAAGGGATTAGTGGAGCACCAAAGCTCTACTCCGTAAATCCAGTTGGATCTCATAATAGCCATATATATTAGTTTTTCGTAATTAATTGGGAGCTTAGAGCGTTTGTCTAGTAAGTGTTGCCTGAATAAGGGAGCTGTTGTCAAGGTGTAGTCTTAAGTATAGTATCTGTTCTACTGAAACCAATATTGAAAAATAAATAATATTTTAAGAGGATTTTGAGATCGTTGTTGTTGAAGGAATCTCCATTTCCAAACACTGGCTAGAATAGGTTTATAATCGGTAAGAACTAAAGTCCAGATAGATAAGATAACTGGAGCAGGGAAGTGCGTAAAACGTTAAAAGGGGGTGTAATCAAAATAGTTTTGTGTAGCACGACACATTGCCGCGTCATTTATCATAGTTTTAGTTCGTTCTCAACATTAAGTATCCCAACCATAAACTATTCCTTCATTTAACGAGCGAGAAATATTGAAAAAGACAATATTTGACGTTTGGAGCTATCCGCATTTGATCTTCATATGATTGCCCCCCAGGCGGTTGTTTGTGTACTGTGGAGAATCCATTACAGAACATACTTATAGGCAAATCATGTGATGATAGTTGTTAAAATATATGAATAAAATAACAGAAATAACATGAATGAAACTATTGTTTAGATATTTTAATAAGCCTTTGAAACCTTTCTATAAATATAAGGAAGAAATAGTTGAGGGTGCAGTCAATAAAAACACCTTAATAAGTGTAACTTAATAAGTGTGCCGACGTTTCGGCCTGCAATGTAGGCCATCTTCAGGGCTAAGAGAGAGAAACAAACAGAAAAACATATAAAAAACGTTGCAGTAACAAGAATATGGTGACAAGTAATGACTTGATATGATGAAATAGTGAATAGATATGATGATTAAAGATAACGAATATAAAAGTGGTTACAGAATATAATAAAATTAAAATAGTAACAGGTAATAATAATATTATAGGTGATGAACAGAAATTAAAATAGTGACACATATAATAATTAAAGAATACGAATATAAAATACAGAAAATAAATGTACAGAAAGGATAAAATGTAAGCATAATATACAGGGAAAGAAAAATGAGGAGGTAAACGGAAAGATACAAAATGAGAAGATTAAAATATAGAAAAAGGGGGTGGAATATGAAGGATTTAAAAAAAAACTAGTTTAAATATAGATATAAATGATATGATACCAGACTTCTAGAGGTTCAATAAATAAAATGTAATAATACAAGCATATGTAGAAAGAAAAGATTGATAAATTTCAAAAATTAACAATTGAAAATAATGTTTATAAATATGAACTCTAAAGTATGAAAAGAAAATAGAAAATGTAAGTAAGGGAAGTTAATATTATAACTGTATACAGTTAGAAAGAAGTTGTATAAATATAAAATATGATGTGAATATAACATAAACATATAGAAAATTTTATATGTTATAATTTGTATTTAATAACTTTCTATAAATACTACAAGTTTCTTTTCTAGGTTATTGTTGATTTTTTTGCCCGTCTGCCCGTTGTGCCCCCTCCCCTAGTAATAAATCCTGGATCTACTCTTGATTATTTAGATAATCATTATCGAGATAATACTCGTTTTGTACGTTAATACACAAAATTGATAAAAGCTGAAAAACTAATAATAATATTGCTATATATATGTATATATATATATATATATATATATATATATATATATATATATATATATATAATATATAATATAAAAGTTGTATTGTTCTTTTTTTTTAATAGCTAAGAAGTTTAGAGAATAGATTATATCAAGTCAACCGTCTTTATTTTTAAAACTATACGTTGTATAACCATTTATCGGATCGGCATTCTATAAGGAAGGAAGTTTTAAAATATTCAAATTGATTTTAAATTAAATATAAATCGATATTAACAAGATCGGTCCTGTATAGGAAGGACAATCATGAAGCGCTCGTTCATCGCCATGATGATGGAAAAAAAAAAGTCAAGGGCACCATTTCCTGTTATGGCAACTCATCAAGAATGGCCAACTCTATCAACGCCGTCTTTAACAGCAGTTACCTGGCTACTTTACAGAGATAGAGAAACCTACCCCATCCTACGCACATAGAAAACATAATATTACATGATACATAATACGAAAAAGGTGTGATAGTCGATAACAATTATATTTTCAGAAACATGATGAAATATTCGTTTCAATCTAAATATTGTTGTCGCTTCGGGTTAATTCACAAGTTTTAACTTTTCATTCGTCACCCTTTTAATATTTTCCAAAAATCCAAAAACCATGATCTTCGAAATGGTTGTTGAAATTATAATATTCCCTAAAAAAGGACAAAAAGGGATGAAATGTGAATCTCTGATAATATTGTTTAATTTTTCTTCATTTGTTTTTTCTTGGCATAAATTTTATATACATGTACCTAACCATAAATTGTTTCTCTTATATAATTATTGTTAACTTATTTTAATTTTTTTCTTCTTTCTTTTCTTCTAATCTGTTCTTAAAATATTCTTATTTTAGGTAATTCACATTTTTTTTTGTTCATTTTGTTTATCACTTACTAAATTACTTGTAATAATTAATTAAATGTAATTATTCTACACTCTAAGACATAACAGCTTACAATAGCTGTATTGTTATTCTATAGGGACTTCTCCTAGAATAAATAAAGACATTATTATTATTTCTTGAAATGATTACCGAAATCTACTCAATGCCCATAATTACATCATGTTTTCCATATTAAAGCTCGCGATAAATTGTATTTTTGGAAAATATTAAAAATAAAACGAATAAACAATTAAAGCTTGTTGTAGCTAACCTGCGGAAACAGAAACCAAGAAAAGTTATAAAACACATATTTCTAGGTAACAGTTCTATTTTATTGTGGACTACAAACCTTCTAAGAATTATTCTTCCTTATATATTTTTATTAATTTATTCCCTTCGTCATACTTTTCGGAACCTTATGGTTCATCCTCAAGAATCATATTTTATACTTATTTACCAATTTATTATTTTTGTTAACTAATTTTGAATTATGGGAGTGGGGAAATTCAGTAGGTAGAGCAAAGATATGCAGATTGAACTAAAACAAATCGTAAGTAGCCAGTTGGGATTTGTCAAGTTTAAGCCAAACTTTTCCAAGACACTTTATGAAGTATCGGATTGTTATGTTCAATAGAATTATTGAGGCGTTTGCATAAATCGCCATCGGAGTTTTGAGTCTTTAGGTACATGGTGAGTAAGGTAATAGGTAAATATAATGTAGAGCAGAGGAGCAAGTACTAACCCCTGAGGTTCTCCTGCTAATTCTACTATAGGTGGTAGAATGTTCTCAGCATTGACCACAGTGAAAAATCTTTTAAGAAAAGGACTTAAGAATATAATTAAGGTCCATTCTTACTTCTACGTACTTACTCCCATAGTCCAATTTTTAAAAATAAGTCATAAACCTGTGTTTGAAAATCGAGATAAAAACTTGATCCCTAACTTCCTCCTAATTAATTCTTCTATATAAAATATTGACCGCAGTTTAAAAAAAGATATAGAAAACTAATGGTTACTCCAGTTGGTGAACCTTTGTAATTAAATAAAGTGACACTTTTAAGTATTTGTCCAAGATACATTGATACATCGTCTGCTCATTCAACATGTACAAGGCACTACTAGAAATTATTGTAGGAATACCTTGAATACTCGAATTTTACATTCGAATATGTCGATACGAACTCAAGTAGCATTATTACGTAAAATTTGAATTGATAATACATCTCTATTCTATAGTTGTATTTTTTTTTTTTTTTAATTCTTGTCAATAAAAGATAAAGTTAAGCAGGATAAAGAACATATCTAAATAATAACACTGTTCCACTCAAGTGCTCCATAGGAAGAGACTAATGAAACCGGATATGGACACCTACAGACCCTCCAATAGAGCCGCAATGGCATATCCTCATGTCCACTTAAATCGGGACAGGTGGAGAAGACGTCCTGGATCAAAGAGACACGCACCGACCCCAGGTCCATTGATGACACCCTCGATGAGATGAGACGAGCTAACAGGTAACACGGGCCGGCCACGTGGGCGAGGGTGTATTCTTCAGGACACGTGGGCAGGACATGCAGGAGCATCCGCATTGTCCGAGGAGGGATGTTCAGGATTCAGATCATAACCGATATAGCACGCCCGGGTAGTGGGCACATCCATCTTGTGAAAGATGAGGTGTTATGTACTCGTATACAAGGGCAAGGTGATATGTGTATGTATTGTTTCGTATATATATTAAAGTTGTGCCAAGTTTCAATTTAATTAGTTGTTTTGAAGTAGTCGAAAATCGAATTGAAAGATTTCATTGCATACATCCATTCTGGATAATGTGAAAACTGATAAATAAAACTTCGATAAATTTCGGCGATATTTCGAGATTTTTCTTTTCTCATATTCATGCCCTAAAAGTGAAAAAAATTTGATTTTTGTATAATGCCAGCAACTTGTAATGGATATTAAGATCATTAACTAGTTACAGTAAATTTACTAAAATCTACTTTTTTCATGTTTATTGCATGAATTTGAGAAGTATAATATAAAAACATCACTAAAAGCGTTTTATATTCGTTTAATGAACTCATAAGTATATGTATATGTATATGTTACATTAAAAGTACGATATATCACTTTTTGAATCTATAGTGCATTTAAGTAAGCGTAAAAAAAATATTTTTCATCAATGTCGGAATAAAAGTACAATTTAAAAAAATATTTTTGTAATAAAAATTTGAAACATCGTTGTAATTGCCAAATAACATTTTTGGCTGTTAGGTCATTGTGTTCATTGAGTGATAACACGAGTGATAACAGGCGCTTATCATTGCTACAGATTAGGCTGTTTGCCAGGCCAACAGATATCCTAAGTCGCCGCTCATTGCTTTACATTTTTACGCAATAATTACTAAATTTGAAGTTTTCATTAAATGAAATTATAATTGACAATACATTTTAGGGCAAAAATTCCAGAACTTGGTGACTGCTAAAGTCATTAAATTTTTCAAGTTTCAAAACCAGTTTTTGACAGATAAAACTCTCCTGGGGCTCACCCAGCCTCTAGAAAGTTATCCCTTGATTGAGGAAGATAGTAAATTTATAATGACCTTATCCAGACTATTTATTCCACATGTATAAATAATATTTACAAAGATAAATCCAGTTTATTCATAAGAAATATCTTATATTTGAATATTCAATTTATTAATGTTTGGACAAAAATATGGCAAGTTATCTGATTGAATTGAGGGGCTTTCAGCAACAACGAGTTAACTCCATTTTTAGGCCAAACAGAGTTAACAACCGTTTCTGGGGGGGGGAGGTTCATTCTTTCGTTTGGTTCAACAAGAAGTAATTTTTGCTAAAGAAAATCGTCAAATTCAAAATTCCAGAGTCGATTTAATTCTGGAGTTAAATCCTCTTTGCCCCAAATAATTGAAAATTCTTTTTTTTAAAGTAAGGGAGCATTAAATAAGGACAATTTTCAAGAAAATTGGTTTATTTCAAGAAATGAACACAGTAACAAAAAATAAGAATGCAAAACTACCAAAACTACTGATGATCATAGTTTGCTAGTCAATGCTATTTTTTTTAGTCTATATGAAATTTTCTTGAAATAAACCAATTTTCTAGAAAATTGTGCTTATTCAATGCTTCCTTACTTTAAAAAGAAAGAAATATTCAATTATTTGGGCCAAAAAGGAGTTGACTCCAGAATAAAATCGACTCTAGAATTGCGAATTTGACGAATATCTCAATGGAATTTGGCAAAAACATGAAGTGGTAGGAGACAAATAATTGGACGAACTCAAAGTCGATTCAAATACATTCTCTATATTTGAACAGTTTTTTTTTATTTTAACAAAAATTATAAAAACTGAAGTTAACTCGTTGTTGCTGCAAACCCTTCAATTGCCTAAAAGCCCCTTGTTCTTATGAATGCTTTGTTATATCGAGTTAAATTGATAAATTCGTTATATTATTACAATACTTCTACTTAATATACAATTTTTTACTTTTTTATTTGGTAAAGAAAGATTCCAAATTAAATTGCACAAAAATGTTAAGGCGAAACTTAGCAAAATCTATATGAAATGAATTACTGAAAAAGTAATAACTTCTCCAAAATTAGAGTAAATATTTCTTTGAATGAGATGAAAATAGTTGACTGGATGATCTAATGTAAAGGAGATAGTTGGGGGATGCAGTCAGAAAGAACACTGAATAAGTAATAAACTTATAATTATGTGCCGACGTTTCGACCTACAGTGTAGGTTGAAACGTCGGCATATAATTATAAATTTATTACTTATTCAGTGTTCTTTCTGACTGCACCCCCCAACTATCTCCTTTACATTAAATATTTCTTTGTATTACTTGTGAGTGACTACAAATATTTTGTATGAATTTTGCTGTAAATTCAATATTCTACAATGATGGTTCTTAAACAACTAACATTAAATAAATTAGTTATTAAGATAAACTTACGGAATACCTAATTTTTTGTTTTCTTAAAATTTTGTAGGATTAATTACTATTACATAGATAAGTTTAAGAAAGTTTAGTGTTATTTATGATAAAGATTTATTTAATATGTACTAAAAGCGAGTTACTGGATAAAATCTAATAAGTGCGACGAAAATAAAATTTGATAGGTCCCGATTGAGGGTGGCATTTTCTTAAAACAAAATCTTTTCGTCTATTAAGAGACTTTTTTTTGTCATATGAGGGCAAAACGTTTAAGGGAGATAAATAATAGTATAATGGACAATATATCCAGTAACTCCCTTGACCACATACGTTTTAGGAACTGGCATTGAGGTTAGAACACGCAACATCAATTATAACCCATCTGGCAACATGGTCGCACATTCTGCTACAATCGCAAACACATCTTATTTCATTTTTCAATACATGTTAAATATGTTATTAGTAGGTTGTAACATATATTTTTTAACTTGCTAAGCGCAAAACTCGAGAACGGCTTGACCGATTCGGCTACCTAATTTTTTTTTTCATATTTTTGCTAAGGCGCAAAGGAGGTTAAAACTGTTATGGACTCCATGTACAACTATATATATATATATATATATACATACATATATATATATATATATATATATATATATATATATATATATATATATATATATTGGTTTTTTACTTTTCTTGACTGTTATGGAAATAATATAATATTTAAATCTTGAGTTTCAGTCTTTTATTTCTTTATTAATTTTTCAGGCGACGTTTCGAGACTGGTTAGTCTCATATTCATGCCCTGACAGTGAACAAATGAGCTTTTTAGTAAAAAACATCAAACAGCACACTAAAATAGATGGAAAATGACCTGTGTAAGATAGGGTGTACTTACATGTTCTAAAAAATGAATCAGTTTTTCATTAATCTGTTGCCTCTTAAAACAGCATAACTGCATAACTTGTTCACTGATCACAGCAATTACAATACAAACAATTTATGCTGTTTTAAGAGGCAACAGATTAATGAAAAACTGATTCATTTTTTAGAACATGTAAGTACACCCTATCTTACACAGGTCATTTTACATCTATTTTAGTGTGCTGTTTGATGTTTTTTACTAAAAAGCTCATTTGTTCACTGTCAGGGCATGAATATGAGACTAACCAGTCTCGAAACGTCGCCTGAAAAACTAATAAAGAAATAAAAGACTGAAACTCAAGATTTAAATATTATGTAATATATATATATATACATATATATATATATATATATATATATATATATATATATATATATATATATAATTTTATCAAAAAAAACTGTTGGAAATGGAATATAAGATATGTCGTTCCTGAATTAAAAACCTTTAATCAGTAAACTTGCTGCTAAAGGCTTAACTCAAAAATGTCGAATTTTGAACTTTGTTGCTGTCCTTTTGAAGGAGCGATATGTGCGAAATTTCAAATTAATTTGATGTTTTGAAATAACCGAAAATCGAGTTTACTTATACATTTACATAGGTTGAGGTGAAGCTAATAAAAGCTTGTTAAATATATTCTAACCACTCCTCGGCATTTCATCTTTAATGTCATAGCAACCATAATCAACATTTTTAGTTTTGAATTAAATTAAAAATCCATATATTTGGTTATATAAAAAAATCTGAAACATGTTATATTGATTTTACATTTTAAAATACACGGTTTCATACATCACTCCCCCTGACTAAGTACAAGTACATTGTGGTCTATTAGCCTCGTTGCCCCGCCCGCTTAGATAGAACAACTTGTTGAAAGGTACTCCGGTACTCCGCGCAAACTGGTCCTTCGAATTCGCTTCTTTTGTCTCCTGGCTCTCCCCCCGGGCTACTACCGAATTTCACGCTAACACAACTACAATTACCCTAAATGAACAATTACAAAGAGTAACTGAAAATATCAAACGTGGCCATCAAACGTTTGAACATCAAAAGAGATAATTAATAATCGGTAGCAAATGGAAAAATTATAATGTATCAAACTTTTTTATTATTTAGTCTAGTTTTGTAGATTAAAGGGGTGAGGATAGCTCAGTAGGGAGCAAGGTTAATGACCTCTAGATACAGTTTTCGAGACCGGCGATGGCAGAAAAAGTATTTTGGTATTAGTTAATAATAATACATAATTAAATTATTTCCATGATGACTCTACTTTTACCAATATCCGTCAATTAAAAATTTAGCACAATTAATATCAAGCACCCCACTTTTTTTTACAGGAAAATGTTATGCTCATCACTCTATTCTTATTTTAAACTTATGAAGAAAAAACATTTTCTGCATCAGAAATAGAAAATTGTGGAAGTTAAAGAAATCGTACAATTTAAAGTATATTCAAAAATACACCTGGAACATAAATGCAGAAAAAAAAATAATACTTCTAACTTAGTGACTGTAAATACTAATTATTTTTTAGTTGTACTATTTGTTTAGGTTATCTTATGTTTCATACTATAACCTTCATACAACAATACGCTGAAATCATAGTTTAATACATAGATAAAACCGATATCACCCATATAATCGCATAAAACAAATATATCTGGCTCAAAAAATCTAAAACGGAAGTCCAAATACTCATAAATAATACAACTTGACAGAGCCCGTGGTTTTTTATTTAACACTATCGATTTCCCACGATATTTCACCCGATTTATACCGTTTGCATTGAATGCAATGTACATTCATTCTGTAAGCTTACAAAAATAAAATTAAACTAATATAGAGAAATATATAGATACATCATAATATATGTAGTGGTATAACCTTGCGTGGGTTCTTTCCAATATATACTTATTGCAAATGTAAAAGGTACTAAAGAAACATATATTCGTAAAAACAATAATATGGTATCAATAAAGGCTATTTAACCCAGACATAAAGTGAAGAAATATAGTTTGTTAAGGTTGTTACTATGTTAAAGTAACATTTTACTAAATAAGTAGTCAACAGGCTTTTGTTGATACTGTGTTGCCATGACGACACGTAAGCAAGATGTCGTTGGGATCGTGTGACATTATATTCTATGTTGTTTCGTAAACGTTTGGTTTTAGGGTTTAAAATACTAAACCCAATAAGTTCTTTAAGGAACTGATGTGGATATTGATGTCTACGACAAAGTCTACAAAGCAATACGCGTCCACATTCGAAACTAAATTCTACACAACAAATTGAAACCTCCCTGTTTTTTCGCCATTTTTATTTAAGCCATACTAGGAATTTGGGAATCTAAATATAAATTCGTCACTTTCCCGTGAAATTTCCAGTCTATTTTTACTTTTTAAATTAAAATCCATCGCCCTCGAGTTCTATTAATACTACCGTATTAATATACAGTGGGAATTTTAAAAATACATTAAAGAAATATGTGAATCCGAGAAACCAATACATCGTCATTTCCTCTAACAGCTGTTGAACATTACGAGAAAATATTTCCGGGAACAGCTGATTCACTCTGTTCAAGGACGTACTTTCGAATTCGATTTTCATTACTTTTTTTTTTTAATTTGGGGAGAATTGGGAAGAGATGATGAAAATAGTGTGAGTCGAAATCATTTTTCAGACTGACTACACAACTTCTAGGAATTCGCGTGACTAGAGCAAGAGATGGGAAAATTCTCGAAGGTTACGACTGTTTGTGCAAGCTCGCTGCATCTTGCAACGGTGCATTAGAAGCAGTTATTATCTTAAAAAAAGTGGGTCGACTCATGTGCCCGTTAGAAATACGGTATTTATTTTCATATTCCGTACGTGAAGATACAACTTGAGGATTTACTTTCCTTTTTAAATTATTCATCATTTCAAAAGAAATAAAAGTAGGGAATGTAATAGTATTTATTTTATTCATATTTTTTATTTTAAAATAAAACATATTTTATTTTAAAAACTATCATTGAATGAAACATTTGTAACTTGTCAACCAGTCCAATTTATATCACTGGGTACAACTAATATTACAGATAAAATTACTGACATTGGTATGCTACTTGTATTAGATTGAAGTTAGAAACTAAAAAGAAATCAATACCTACAAGTAATTTAACCCTACAAACAGCCAGTTGCAACTAGAATTTTTAACAGGGAGAAAACTTTAACTGCTTTTATTCAGCAATATTTTAGGCAATACATTTCAAACAACATTGAACTAACAAACTGTCGTCATCATATAACATTAATATAATTTATTGACAGAATCAAAATATAGTGAATCTTAAAAAACCTATTGATGTTGATTATTGATACACATCAACTATAAGGTTCAATCAACTATAATCAGATTCAATAGCAACAACTTAATTTATCGTCAATTTAGTTATGGTTACGCTATTTTAAATGGATTTGCGTTTCATGAAAATTCCAATACACTCGTGTGTATAATGGCTTTTATTTTTGTAATTATTTACTTTTTAAATTATTTTCATACATAGGTAATTTAATTAATTCTTTTTCTTTTACTTGTTCTTGCTTTGTTCAATATTAATTGAATAATGAGTTATAATCCTAACCGCTACAAACTCAATTTTCTTTTATCATTCTTATCCTATGAATCTCTGCTTTCCGAATTGTACATTCAAATACAAATTTATAGTTAAAATTTTGTTTTTATAAAAAACAATTAAATAATTGAACGCTTTTAAATTTAACAATTAAATCGAAGCTGGATGTTTTCCTCTTTACTATTGCTATCCAAGAAAAAAACTATTTTAAAAAATCAGCTATAATATTTAAATATACAAGTAGCTTATTTTGTTAATAGATAATATGGATGTATAAACCACTTTATACCACTCGTTAGATTTAATAAAACCTCAAAAGCTGTTATAAGCACAACTATTGAACTATGAAATGGATAAATAATGGTAATAAAGACGTTTTTGTCTATAAAACTATAAAATGATACATATTAACATTACATTGCATATTTATGCGTATGTAACTACATAATTGTAGTTTTATAATATCGGTTTCAAGAGATGGTGGTTTCTAATCTAAACTAAAGTAATCTTACAAAACAATGTTGGAATTGATTTTCTCAAATCGACTATTAATCGATGTGCCGATATGATAAATCGGAAGAAGATCCAAACCTAATACTATAGATTATCAGTAGTAACGAACAAACAACAGCTGTTCTTCTTATCAAGAAGAGATATTGATTCGTTATTTTTAAATAAAATAAATTGATAACAGGTGGTGGCTATTTCGATAATGAAGTTCTAATAGAAGAAATATAACAAATATTATTTGTCCATCCAATAAGAGAGTTGAATTCGATATAGTCGAGACTACCTGTGGATCGTTGGGCCTGTGACAGATCAATAACACTGAATAAATGATTGAAACTGCATAACGGACAAAATGCAAAACAGTATTCACCTTCGTTATATTACAAAATATATTATATTGTATAGTTACATATATTATTAGATTTTCTAATAATATCTTACTTCTGCTGAAGGAGCTGAGAGAGGTACCAGTTAGTGCAGCTTTTAAATGAACATTTAAAAACCAAATTACTGTTAAAATTATAAAAATTATTTATAACATACATGAGATTAGACTTAGTATTCTTTAGACTTTTAAATATGTACCTTTCAAATAAATATTTTTTATTTAAAATAAATACAAAATAAGGATGAAGAAATCCTAAGTTCGATAATCGATGCATTTTTGTATTTATATATATAAAAAATTAAATTTTTTAAAACTTTGTTTCAATGCAATTGTCGACTGTGATGTAAATAATGAAAAAATTGGTCGGGATGTAGTTAAAATATATTTTTTATTTTTTGTACAAGCTGAAGTTTCGGTCGCAAGTTATGACGCATGATTAGAACTGAAATTAAACTATAGGTAGATATAATTTAAATAATTAAAGGTAATATTAAGATTAAAATTAAAATAATGTAAAAACAATAGAACGCTCTAAACAAATGAAATGTTAATGTATTGTTTTTTGCTTCATAAACTTTTAATTGTTTATGTTAATTATGTTGAAATGATTTATGATATAGTTTACTCGTTATAATATTTTTCCGCTAATTTTTTTTAAAACCAAAAACTGGTACATTTAAATAATTATTTTGCTTACTGTAGACTGATAGCAGCACTATTTAACATAAAATATAGTGGAATGACGAGGATTAACTGTATTCCCTTGAATTCATGGAAAGAAAAAAAAGGCGAAAATATTTTCAGAATTTTTCGATAAATCTTACTTCTAATTTAGTAATGTTTTCCAACATGTTCTATGTACTTTGCCTCCGGGGCACAGAAATCATAAAATCATTTAAAATGTGGTATTTAGTGCAGAATAGTTTTATTGTTAGTTTTAACATGAGTTAATCTCAATAAATAAGAAAATAAATAGCCCCAGAAGAATTTTAACTCGGGTTTTATAATAATACATATCAAGGGTATAATACATAGTTACAATAATAATAAATATATAAATAAAGCAACATGTGTAAGCCAAGTGTGTATATGTGTAAGCTATAGTACTGTTTGTAAGACAACGGTTGTATCTGTGATTTGACCTTATTCATACTCATACTCAAGTTATTATTATATATTTTTAATTTAATTATAATACGAAAAAATAAATTTAAAAAAATACAGAATTAAAGATGCAAATAAACTTTAGTTCTGAAATCTCTCCAATCTTCCTAAGACCCAACAACAACCCAAGATAAAATAAGTTTTCAGTGCCTAATCTTCAGTTTTCATTAATAGACAGAACCTCCAAGCAGGATAAATAATTTAGCAACTACAGTCTCGAACGTGGTACGTTTAGATACGAAGATAGTTCCCTTATGTGCTCAACTAATGGGCTTCCCAGGTGTCAAATGGACAGATTGAAAATAGAAAATAGAATGTTTCTCGGAAAGAAAGAAAAGTTGGTTGAAATGTTCTAAAATAGGCGTGCCCATGGTACCCTCGTCCTGACCATGCCTTTTACTTCTCTCCCAAATCAGGTAAAAAGGCATGACCTAGGCTTTTCAGGTACACGAAATTCTAAGCAAAAACATTCTAGAACCTCTAGGCTATTGTCAGGAGAGGAGATAAAAGCCTAAGTTCTTCTTTTGCCGAAAAACAGTGCAGTATATCGTCGGTTATAAAACAAAGTTGTGTATTTACAAATTTACAAAAAACGCCCTAACAGTGAAAAAACACAAGGTTTTTAGTGTCTAATAAATAACTATCAATAAATCATAACTACGTTCCGAGACTTTATTGTTCTCATATTTACACCCTTTGCATGTAATAAAGTCTCGAAACGTCGCCATTACACATTTGTATATTTATTAATGAACTACTATGTCCTTGAAAATTAAAAAAATAAATAATTTATTTGTAATTATAATTGATTCAGTACACCTGAATCAAAAGGTGTTTTTAAAAAACAAATAATTTCGAAAATAAGGATGTTTGTATTTTTTTTTTAATTATACTTATATAATAATCGTATCTACTCAATATATATAAGACGTAGATAATCACAATTTTAAAAACACATACTAAGAACTGCTAATACCAGATTAATTCGTTCTCAACATTTTTAAACATTCGTGGAAGCGATATAGAACGAATACGAAGAATCGGCTCTTATCAATACAATAATTATAGTTTAGGCAAATCTTGACGAAAAATGTCAAGCGAAAATATCACTAATTATACAAATTACAACATAAACATATTCATACATTCTAAGAAGAGAATAGGGTTTGGTAATAACAGCATTCGTCGTTGTTCTGAGAATAGAAATTCCTCTAAGTGTTTATATCGCGTACTTTAAATTCCAAAATAAATCTCTAGATTATTTAAAATAAACTATTAGTCTTCTTTTAAATATTTTTATTTTGAAGAGGAAAGATGGTCTGACCGAGGTACGAACCAGGGTAGCTCAGGTGGTAGAGCAGCATGACAGAAACATAGGTTGGGGACCCGGGTTCGAATCCCGGCCCTGGGCATATATGTTCTCTTCAAAATACAAATATTCAAAATTATAACAATTAATAAACAATAAATTATAATAATATATAATGACGTAACTCAACAAGATCCTAATTAAAGTAATTCTTCCCCTTTATTGCGAGAATACGGGGATATGGGATCAGTGAAGGGAAGGGATTTGTCAGACCGAGGTACGAACCAGGATAGCTCAGGTGGTAGAGCACCACGACCACGACGGAAACATGGGAGAACCAACGGTTCTATATATCGAATGCTGGCCCTGGACGTATATTTTCTCTTCAACATAAAAATATTTAAAATTATAACAATTAATAAAAAAATAAAATAAAATAAATTATATTAGTCTTTTTATAGTATATATATAAAAGTAGTGTATCTACCTACGTAAAAATATTTTCATACATTAACTTTCGGGGAAAGTTACGAAGTTGAGTTTACGAAGGTTTACGGGGAATATCTAATTTTTTTTATATCTAATTAATTAGACTTACGGTGATAAAAAAAATATTCAAATGAAAAAATGAGTCAAATTAAAATCAATGTGTACTCTATCTATTACTATTTGTTGAAAAATATCTATTATCATTATCTACTATATATATTATCATAGCTATTATTGTTATTATTATTATATTGTCACTTATTACGGATTACTGAAAAACATATAATATCGAGATCTGATCAATAAAGAAAAATATCTGGAGAGTTAATTTTTCGTACGATTCTTAAACCTACTTTAATATGTGATGAGGGTGGAAATTCTAATGGAAATGGAAAGTCTAAAATTTAAATATAAAGCTGATAACATTTAAAAAATATTATTTAACAAAATCTGTTAAGAGCTTTATGTAGCTTACTACCATCTGTGAACTATTTTTCACCAAAATATAGCATTTTAATTAATTATACAAATTTTATTTATCGAATTCGAGAAGTTTTGTATTTTATTTTAATTCAATTTAAGTATAGTATCAATTTTATTGTTCATGTAGTGAGCAACAACAAATCTTTACGAAAATCCCGAATACAAAATTTCCATTTTCTAGGGCTATTTTATTTTTTAATTAAGAAAGAAACGAAAGTACGTACAGGTATTATGACGAAACAACCCAAAATTAGTTGGGAGATGAAAAAAATTCTATAAAACTATAAAGTAAATTGAAATCCTAGATACAATAGTATCTACTTACTACTACTTAGATACATACAAAATTTAAAGAAAAATCTAGATCGCTAACATTGAAAGGTTTGATGCAGAAACTTAGATGAAATATTGGCTAATAAAAAAAAAATCTGTTATTATAACTCACTTAACCTAATATGAAACTAAGTGGTTATGAGTGATACAAGGACTATTATTCTTTGATGCAAAGAGGTCCTTAAGGATTGGCTAGCAAGCACTCGATAGATTAAGGACACCATCCCTCCTCACGCACTCACCACCAACAATGGCCTGATAACACTTCACACTTTGTTGGTATATTCTGTTTCATTGCGATGTATTTGTAAATAATAAATCATAGAAATACTTTCGAAAATACTAAATACTTCTGAGTGTATATATTTATATTGAGTGTCTTTATATACTCAACTACATCTATATAAATATTAGAGCTATATGAATTAGTAATAGGTAGGCCTATGTATATATTTATACCACATCTATCCAATCAGGCTTGCTCAAGAGATAATTAAACTCTAAAACATGTCTCGTATCTATATGATCAATATTTTCCGAAATAAAGGATCTCATATCTGTATTAAACAAATATATTTAGGTACAAATATATACACTCTCTCTAATAAATTAGGGTTTCCTATGTTATCTAATCTTGGCCAGTTTTCGAGGCAAAGATTTGTTTAAATCACACGTTGATTCATAATCAATTGCCATAAAGAAACGCATACAAAACTCTTTGCATACAAAATTGTTGCTGTGGTAACGATATTAAGTCGATAGATGTAATGTGTGATCTATCGGACTACTTTGCCTGGTTCGACCTCATATTTAATAGTTCATAACTCCAGATTTAGGTGTATTAAGAGATTTATACAGTGATAGATTGGAAAAGCGTATTTTTCGTAATTTTTCCATAACTATTAGTAAGACGTCATTTCCTAACTCGTAAAATAAATGCGTATATAATCTACATCTAGGGGTTAGAATTGAAACGGGATATTAGAAAAAAATAAATAGAGATCATAGAAATAGAAAAATAACTAGGTACAATTGTCTTACCTTGAATTTCCTTTCAACGAAAAAAACATTTGAAGTAATATAAAATTATTTCATGTTTAAAATTTAGTAAAATTTTACAAACACAATGTGATTCTATAATAGGTACACGTAATTCAATTCGGGATCATCAAATTATATTTTGCTCATTTAATTGTTGGACGTGACCTTAAAGTACATTGTATGCATATCAGTTGTATTTTTTGAAATGTACAGCACTGTTACATCATAACAAATAGTGATTACATCTTACTATACCTACCATAATATATCAAAAGTATTTTAGAATTAAAAGTACAGAATTTAGTACAAGTTTTATAGATTTTGTTAGTGTTCGCAAACTTAATAGTTTTTTTTTTATGTAAAACTTATGGTTACCTTTATTATCCCAATTCAGTAAATATCCATATATATAGTATTTAAATTTTAAATTTTAAAGTTATGGTGAAGATAACTCACTTGAATACTAAATTGAATATATATAGTTAGATTGAGAAATAAAAATAGCACATTTTAATTTTCAAATCAGTTTGGGAAGTCTGTAGAGGAGCTTAAGGTTTTAAGTTGGAACCATTAATAACATAAAAACCTTTTTATATCTACTGTTAAACAGTATTGCATATACATATATACCTAGTATTTCTATACAATTGATAACAAATACGAGACATCCCGAAACCCTTATAAAAAATATGCTAGAAATTACGAGAGTATTGAAAAAACACCCCCACCTTTCTCCAATGACCTTCAAGTAACTGAGACGAACTATAGAAATCGATAATGAACAAGACAAAAGTATGAATATAGTAAAAAATATATTTATTAATGAATTCACTGGAACAAAGTTGATCACGAATATTGAATAGAATGAGGAAAACAGAACATAATATGTGTTTCTCGAATTCCTAATCATAATCACTTGAAAAAAAAAAATGTAGAAATGAAGAATGAATGAGAGATACGTTATCAGCATTCCTAATCCATTGACAAATTCTACACAAAAAAATCGAGTTCAAGTTCAATTTATTTCACTTTTAAGGAATTTTAAAACACAAGGGATTACTCTTCAAACCTCGAAAAACTATATCTCCTCAAACTATATCCGATAGATAAATTCTTTTGAATACATTTATTTATGAATAAGAAGGAAGAAAGGGGTAGATACTAATAAGGCCTGTCCAAAAGCTAAAAAGTTATTAAATATGAGATTCAGTTTAGAGTACAGATATTGTTGGAAAATATTTTACTTAATCAATAATAATTAAGATTATAAACCAATATCAATAGGGTTAAAAACTTAGGATACAGGCTTAAAGCTTTTACATTGTTTTAAATAAACAAAATTAGATCAAGAAAAATTATCTAATGATTAATTTAAGATTTTGCAGTAATCTCAAATTTACATTAAATTTTATTAAGCTCACATATAACAAATTCTGTTCTAGGAGGAAGAAGAGCCGCACATGCGCAGAACGGTTCATTCGAGGCTAAATACAATCCACTCCATTTTCCTTCAGATTCATGGGCGATAACACATTCCTAAATATTTGATATAAATTTATTTAGCTATTTTGTCTGGTGGGAAAAGTGAAATGAAAATCTCTGATCACTTTACATTGATTAAAAATAACCATGCTATTGGTTTTTTAATTGCAAATTAATTTTTAACACAAAAATTGATAATAATGATAAATATTGAGCAAAAAGAAACCCAGTAAAATGTAGCTTTATACATTAATAGATATAATGTTTTAACCTTTATTAAGATAACAATGGATGTAAAATATATATGTACTCCTATTTTTAATAGTCCATAATAAGAAAATAATATCTATAAATCAATCGGCTACGCTATTCAAAACTATTATCCACTTTACATTAAAATTAAAAAAGAACTCGATCATAAAGCATGGTGATAAGTTTAGTTTAAATTGTAAAAATATCATAACTTTGTTTCTTTATTATTTAAAATATTTCTATTCCATAAAATGAATTCTTTACAGAGCTAAAAAACATTTATAGATAAATAAACAAATTACTTCTATTTTAAAAAAATATTTGTTTATATCTGTATACACAGTTGCCTAATAGGTAACAACATATTTAATTGTTTATTAAATGAGTTATGATAAAATATATTAATAAAATAGAAACATTATTAAAAGAGATTAAATATAATACATCAGCAGTTATTTTTTAGGTTAACACCTGAAGGTATATGATATAATTGAATTCTCATCCAAATATTTGATCTTATTTGATATGTTTTTCTTTTCGAATTTTATTTTATTATACATTGATCTATTGTACTAATAATATAACTAAAACAAGCAATGTTTCTATAAGAAATCCTTGAAATACAATTCTCATTAAGGATTAAGAAATCAACTTTATATGGAGTATAATATTTAATAATAAGTCTAAAAAAATGAGTTAATTCATAAAGTATTCAATGAATTTTAAATGGCTCTTGGATAAAAAGAAATAATTATGATGGAATTTATAGACAATTTTTTGTGTTTATAATTTTTTAATTATAGTTAAAAATGAAGAAAATTTGTGCATTAAATAGAATGGAAGTAATTGAAAAGGAAAATATGATCTTAAAATCTAGCTTGGGATTTTATTAAAAGTTGACAAAGCTTGGCGTCGGGTTCCACGTGGCAGAAGCCGGCACCAAGACCACGTGGTCATGAGGGACATTCCCTCCACTTCCCTCAACTTCCCCTCCGGGAGCTCCCCACCACCCGAGGAGGGGGGCGGGCGTTGCCGTGGCTACCAACCCCACCCCCTCAGGCCCGCCATTTTCCTCCCCACCACGACCGTCTCCTTCGCGATTCCCTCTCGCTCGCATCTCGGTAGGCGAATTTAATCGACAAAATGGCGGACCCGCTCGCCAATTCTACCCCTCTATGGGGTGGATTTTCGCAACACTATTCTAGCCATGGCGAATATTACCTTCTGCATCAGGGAATGTTTTATATTCGAAATAATCGGTTTTTAGAAAACAATACAATTATTTTAAAATAAAAAAGTTAAACTACTAAGACAAAAATAAAATACCCACTACTGATGTGGGTTAATTTCTTTGAAAATTACAGTTTCAAAAATAAACTAATAAAAAAAAATATATAAAATGTAACATCAATTTTGTAATAATTTTTAAAAATCGTAATTTACGCTAATAAATTATTTGGTAATTATTCCGCAGGTTGTCACTTCTGAAGAGTTGAGTCACACCAAGTTTTAACAGTTTATTCGTTTCATTTTCAATATTTTCTAATAATTCAAGTAAGCGTAATGTAATTATGGGTAATGAGTAGATTTCTATAATCATTTCGTCAAGAAATAAAAGTTTCAACTAACATAGCGAAGTGTTGATGATGTATTTTTGTTGAAACGTTCATTTCTAGATGAATTGATAACCGAATTATACACATTTCCCATAATTGCATTCTTTTTTCCATATTAAAGCTCATGATAGTTTGTATTTTTGGAAAATATTTAACGGGAAAGAAAAGTTTGTGACAACTCGAAGCGAAAAAATACGAAGTTAAACTAATTTTTTCCCACGGTAAATTTTAAACGTGATGTATAGATAGACTTATGGTGAATACCAAAATATGACTTTCTAAAGAAAAAAAAGAAGCTTTCTATTACTTCGCATAGTTCAATCATTTTAACAGAATATTATATAAAAAAATAATTATTTCAGCGAAAACGTTTTACGTCAAAAATTCTTTTATATTTACTTATGTTGTACTGTCAAAATATATTTTACTAAAAAATAACAAGTTTATATAATTTCACACTTACTTCAAAGACATGTCTGCTCTGTCAAGAATAAAATAAAAAATAACGTAACTTCAATAAAAGTCTATATTGAAACTAAAAATACTGGAATTATTACCCAACGACAATGAAAGGTAATGGAACAAAAAGGTCTAGGCGGCAACTACCTCAATATTCTAGAACACCCTTTCTAAACGTTCACAGATAGCACCACCAACCCCTGCCGCACAAACAAGTTGTATCCTACCCACTTGTAATCTCTTGGCTGTTTCAACAGAGCAAAGAGTACGTTAAGTAGGTAATTATTAGATTTCACATAATTCTTATTAAATCATTTTTAAGAAAACATTAAAATATATTTTAGTTAGATTCGAAATTTTTAAAAAGATAATTTATTAAAACATTAATAAGAAATTCATTTAAGTAACGGTAAAAATATTGAGTCAATTTTTAGGCCCCAAACATTTAAGAGTGAAAGGAGATAACTTGGAAGGTATTGCCATGACAGTAAATTCTTTCCTAACGACTCCTGTCCTACGGGTCACCCTTTGGCAGTAAATAAGTCCTTAAAAATAAGGACCCAGAAAAACGACAAAAAGGCTTTTTAAAAAATTGAATTACTTTAATTCTTTGCAAATTAATTGTATAAATTTAAATATCGTTATAAATAAGTAGTGTAACTAACAAACAAAAATAGCAATACCAGCATACAGAAGTAATAGTAAAATTCATTTAATGTACTCCATTACAGATATTAAAAAAAACTTTTTTTATAAAAATAAAAATGAAAATATAAAAAATAAAGTAAATCTACACGGATAGATTTTAAATTAAAGCGTGCAATTTATATATTTACAAATGAATAATAATGTAATTAATAACAAGAAACAATATTGACCGTGGTTACCTCCACTATAAATGTTATTTCAAACCTGTTTTTTTCAAATAAATTGAAAATTAAAAAAATAATGCTGAGTACAAACAAAAAAAAAGATGTTAGAGAAGAATTGGTCGACTGTATCTTCTAATTTAAGGAAGAAATAGTTGGGGGTGCAGTCAAAGAAAACACCAAAATAAGAAAAACTTATTTATTATGTGCCGACGTTTCGGCCTACAATGTAGGCCATCTTCAGGGCTAAGAGAGAGAAACAAACAAAAATATATAAAAACGTAGCAGTAACAAGAATATATAAAAAGTGGTACAGGAGTGAAAAAATAAAAATAGTGACTAGATATGATGAAATAGTGAAAAGATAAAATAGTGAATAGATAAAAATAGTGACTAGATATGATGAAATGGTGAATATATATATGATAAATAAGAAAGAATATAAGACTGGTTACAGAATATAAGAAAGAATAAAGAATAAAAAAGAAAGAATATAAGACTGGTTACAGAATATAATAAACTTAAAAAAGTGATAGATAAAAATAAAATTGTAGATGATGAAAAGAAATTATAATGGTGGCAGATATAAAAAACAAGAATACCAATATAAAATATAAAAAATACATGTCAAGAAATAAAATGTAAACAATAATATAAAGGGAAAGAAAAATGAGGAGGTAAACGGAAAGATACAAGAAGAGAAGATTAAAATTATAGAAAAAGGGGGTTACATAGGTATGAGGGGTTACATAGGTAAAGTGTAATAATAAAAAAAAAGATGGTAGTAAAATAAAACATTTTTTTTTAATAAAGGGATATTTAAAAAGGAAACTTCTTGTTCTATGAAATTTGTCATGAATTCCAAAAATAACAAAAAATAAAATACTATATTAAATTTTTTTAAAAATAAAATAAAGTTTAATACTAAAACAAATGATAAATACAATTTAACAATAAAAAAATTAATAGTCCACTCTTTTGTAAAAATAGGGTGAATTAATTTATTTCTATAATAAATAAAAATACATAAACTGCAAATATCAATATTTTTTATTTATTTATAGTTTTTGTAAATACATTTTAGTATTTTCACATTAATTACACATTATAATAATATATTATTATATTTATATTGTAATTGTATCTAATAACTAAGAAATGGAAAAAAGGTAATACGTAAAGTACATAAAAAAAGTCAGATAAATTTATTAAAAATACTTAAACTAATCACAAATAAAATGATATTTTATGAAATATCAATATAAAAAATAAAACATAATAGGTATTAATTTGAAACAACGTTAATTTGAACCTAAACGTAAAAACGACGCACTAGAAGAGAACGCACTGTTGAATGGAGAGTAAGAAACTACGTCATAGAATTCCTTTGAGCTACTACCTACCAAACTCTAGTTCTAGCCAATGGCCGGTCGAAAATATTGTTTTAGTCGGGGGGGGGACTTAAATTCCCTACAATTCTGAATGGATTTATTTATTTATTATTTTTTACAACAATTTATTGCATTTATAGAGTCACATTTTTTGTTTTATTTTTAAAGGTGCTGGTATTAGTTTTAAAATTTCTTAAGTTTTTAATAAAATATTTGACTACTACTGTCTCTCTTTGGCTTATGTTTTCAAATTAAAAAAAAAAAATCGTAACTTTTAGAGGAAAAAATCGAATAAGTTCGCCTTTTTTCCTTCCAAATAAATTTAGTTAAAAAATAATTTTTGGAAAAATATTTGAACCGTACTTACATAATGCAAGAAACGGCAACACAAACTAGTTTCATAGATTTAACAATCTAAACATTAAGATAAAGATATTTTGAACGTATCCATTTCATTGTATGCCTTTCAGATTATTTTGAATATAAATTTTAAGAGCAAGAAATGTGAATAATTATAATTGTAAAGAAAGAAATTAAATCAATTAAAATAGTAAGTGATAAGTAAGATAAAATAACTAAATAATACCAGAACAAAAAATAATCAATCGATAGATATACAAAAAAATATAAAAGTTCTTAAAGTCGACATATTACTATTTTTATTTTTTCAATGGCATGCTAAGATAAGGGAGAGGGAATATAGATTTCGAAGAAAAGTATTAAATCGTTGTTTTAAACTTGAATAAACGAAACTGAATACTGAGAAAAAGTCAATGGTAGAAAAAAATACTTTCAAAAGAAAAAAGATAAGTGGAAAATTAAAAACAGAACCGAAAATAGATATAACATAACTGAATGAATGGCATAAATAGAATAATTAGTAACATGAACATGCAACGCTTGTTTAATGATCACGCATTTTCTCTTGTGTTTTTTTTTTCATGTAAAAATATTGGTTTACGATAATAAAATTTTAGAATATTGGTATTACAAGTTGATGGACGATTGTATCAATATATTTTAGTTTATTTATCGATATATTGAACCTCGTTAAAAGGTATCGATTGGTCGAAAGATACCAGACTGTAACCCCTTAACAAGATATGCAGTGTGTTGCGGGTTCCGACGCCATGTTAGAATGCTTACACTTTTATTTTGGAATGCAAGTAACGTCTGTAGTTTATAGGATGTTTATGATTGACTTATGAATATAACAAACCAAACATAATAAAAAATGTAACAGAATTAGGTAAAATTAGGTAAGTTAAATAATCTGAATTTTAATACATTTTTTACATTTTTAAACACTCATAGCTCCGCTCCGATAGATGCTGCAAAGAAAGTTAAATGATATTGGTAATTATTTAGTATTAAACCTTAAGGCGGTTGTATTAATTAAAGTGAGATGTTATTATGTCAATAACAATATCTATAATATTAATAATAATATAAATGAAATAGTGGCCCCTTTGGGATCTGCAAACCCTCCTAGTGCTCAGCTAGCCTCTATCTATTGGGAGGAAAATCAGGCGGTTGTGTGTGATCTCGAACAAATCACCTCCCCCAACAACTTTTCTTTTCTTAGAAACAATATATAGTAGTGGAACAGTTTTCTTTTCACTTCTCAACAAAAATCCCAAGACACATTGGAACATTCTGTTACATATAAGAACTAATATTCTGTTTGAGAACTAATTTTGTAGTATATTCTTCGATTTACAACAATACATTAGTCATAATAGCTTGTGACATGTCAAATGTTATCAATCCAAAATGAAACATTAACCCAAACAATAAATACAAGGAAAGTGAGGGAAAAACAAGAAAGAACTGATAAGTGACGAAGTTGGACAAGCTCGACGCAGTGAAGGCCACACGAGTCGGGAAAGTAGCCAAAAATCTTCTTGGAAAATCGGGGGAAATAAATAACTCATCACAGGAAACTACAAGCACTTAAGTATTCATGAAGGAAAACAAACCATTATACTTACTTAACTTAGTTTATTAAACACTGTTATAATAAAGTAATTACATATTCAAAAACTTTATTGAGCTCAATAGTCAGTTTATTTTTATTGTAATAACTACATTGATATGTAAGGTATATTTAAAAAAAAAATTCGAAATTTCTAGGCTTCTTAAGAAAAAAAAGAAATATGGGCTGAGAAAATCAATGTCAACAGTGTCAATACCAAATAAATGAAAAAAAAATGTTAAAAATTATGAAAGAAATCAAATGGTTTAACAAATAGGAATAACAAATACAAGGAAGAAATAGTTGGGGGTGCAGTCAATGAAAACATCAAAATAAGGATAACTTATTTATTATGTGCCGACGTTTCGGCCTACAATGTAGGCCATCTTCAGGGCGAATAAAACAACTTGCAGGTTAGGCCGCTCAGAGACAATACTTGAGAGACAAGACTTGTCTCTGAGCGGCCTAACCTGCAAGTTGTTTTATTCGCCCTGAAGATGGCCTACATTGTAGGCCGAAACGTCGGCACATAATAAATAAGTTATCCTTATTTTGATGTTTTCATTGACTGCACCCCCAACTATTTCTTCCTTGAATTAGAAGATACAGTCGACCAACTCTTCTCTAACAGGAATAACAAATAAATTACAATGCTTTGTAATAAATATAACAATAATTACTAAAACTTAAAACTAAAAATATACAAGAGAGAAATAGCGTTTATTAGTGCTTTTTAAATCTATTCTTAAGTTCTCATTAAGTTTATTTTTAAATACTTTGATTTCTCAACCAAAACACATGGGATCTAGGCCTTTTTTTTTGCAAATTATGAACGCAGTCTATAAAAGACAATATCATGAAAACGAAAAACATGCAGTTTAAGCAATAATTATTTATGGAATTCAAACATAAAAATTAAAATAATTTTAGTCATTTTCGGCTAATAAAGTCGTTTTACTTAAGCATACATCACATTTAACATTTGATGATTAATAAAACATTCATTAATTATTTAACATTTGAAAACAATTATTTAATTATTCCAGTGTTACATATTTGTAAATAGGTGATTTATCCTTATTGAATCCACAAATCTTATCTAGTATCCATAGTTATTATCTAAATTCCAGCAATAATCATCAATTGTATTTATATTTTTACTCATAAAAGAAACTAAACTTTTTTTTTAATAATTTTTTTTCCATAATACAACATTTTTACAAAATGCTGTTATCATGCAACAAAATAAATAAAATACATTGTATTTGTCCTGAAATAAATTTTCATACAGTTTTTCATTTCATTAAATTGGCCTCCGCCATGTTGAATTACGAATAAAATCGATTAATTTATTCGAGATATATAGGGATCGATAATTCAGATACAGGGACGCTTACTACAGGAGGGATGAGTAATAGTAACAGACGCCATTTATGGCGGGAAACAGTTGGCGGGAACGGATCTCCCGCCTTTTTTATCGAGGCTACTGACGCCAAGCGGAACCGATTAGATTTGACTAGAAATAATAAACCTTGTCGCTATGTTACCATGGCGACAAAGCAATATTTATTTATATGCATACGAATTATTTTAATTATTTTTTTTATACGTAGTCATGAATTTGTTTTTACATATGTTTATGATAATAATAAGAATAGCATGACACGATATTTATTATGGAAAAAGAATTAATTTATTATTACTTCTTAATACATTTATGCATAAATGCATTGAAAATAATTTTCACTTCCTTGCAGTATGTCCCGTCTTAAAATAGTATAGAAAAAAATACTTAAAACATGAGCTGATCTTAAAACAAAAACTAATAGATATTCTGAATGGGGAGAATTTAATAGGTTTATATAATTTCGTAAGAAATGCAGGTCGATATAGAAAATTTTCAATTTCAGAATTTAATTATTAATGCCAAAAGGAAATTTAATTTATTTTTAGTTTTTTTTATTATTTATTAGTTCAATCAAACTCCCGCCAGACGGTATAAAGTAACATTCTGTGGTTGCTAAAGTTGTAAATAAATAAGAAAAACTCTGTAAATGATTTATTAATAAAAGTGCACCTATGTATCTATCTATCTACCTATCTACATTTATGCATAATTGAAGACAAGGGAACAATAAAACATAAATAATTTATATTGTTTAATTGACTTTGATGTCAATAATATTGAAAAATGCATGAACCGCATCCTTATTATTATAAATCGTAAAGCATATACATATATATTTTATAAAATGAAGAATCATTCTTAAATAATTCATTCTAAAACATTAAAATAAATTACATGAAAAAAATCTTCATAGGATGAGTCTTTTATTATATCTAATAATTACTGCTACTTCTAAATATAAGTACGTAATGAAACTTTGAAAATTTTTATTTCTTAGTAGTTCTATGTATCAAAGATAATTATTGTTACTTCTTTGTAGGAAAGTTTTTACTTAGATTTGGAGGAAAGAATGATATACATTGAGAATTAATTTTATTAAGTGATAGATATATCTACATTAAAAAGTATTAGGTTTTCAAAACTTTTTATAGAAACAATTAAATATTCATAATTGCCTCATCTCAGATATAATTTTTTTCTTTATTATTATTGAATAATAAATAATAATACAGAAATAATTTTTTTTTAAAATTTATTTATTGATATTTACAACTGTATTACAATTATACAACAAATAAATAGAATTCGTGTTACATAATGACATGAGAATGACAAATAGAGAAACTACCCATTGGTAGTACTCAAAATAAATAATTAAAAAAAATAATTTAAATAATTACATACTAGAATTTAGAGATTACATTGATGAAACTGCATTGACTAAATATAAAAATAAATAAAATGTATAATAAAATTAAAAAAAATTAAAATAAAATAAAAAATAATAACAACAGAATTAACAGCATTTAATGAATTAAGAATAAACAATTATTGATTTATAAGTAATGTATATATAGTATGTATGTTAGATAAAGTTTACAATGAGAATGCTCATTTCAACTTAAATAATGTATGTACAAAGATATACTTAAATAATATAAATAGAGTCAGTTTTGTATCCAAATCACCATGTGTTCCTAATACCCAATTAACTATTTGACTGTTTTTCGCATTCTAATTTTTTCAAGAATGTTTTCGAGGTTACAACAATAGTTTTTAATTTATTGTTTACGGCGTCAGAATATTTCATTTAACCAACTACTAAACGTAAAATTTACGTTTTTAATTAGTGTACTTAAACTCATCTACAAAAGTGACGTTTTTGAGATACGTGTGGTAAGGTCATGTTTGCGTTGCCTGGATATAGGTTTTTGGTTTTCACTCATAAATCACTATTTCATTCAATTCTGAAAAAAGGCGATTTTGTTGATGCGGTTTTTTTGTTACTAAAGCAACGAATTACATGGGGCTCTAACATGGCGAATATTTTAGGTCTTATTATTTGATATATTAGGAGTATTATCAGATAAAATGGTGGCTTGTGATAACAAAACAAACCATTCTTATGTACTCCACGGTTTCGGAATTTCGTTATACAATTTCAAAGGAAATGGTAAAGTTAGGATTTCCATGAGGGGTAGTGCCGACAATGGCGGACTCCCAGGAGGAAAATAGGACCCTACCCTAGACCTAGCCCAAGGAGGGCTCTAGTAGAGAAGGACAATGGGAGGGAGGGCGCCAGCTGTTATTTTCTGGTCGAAGGAATCCTGCCGAGGGCCAGGTAAGGAAAGGTCCTGGGAAGGTCCTTATTTCACAGTTGCCCAAATTGTCCTTCGTAGAAGGGCGAGGTATCCTAGCAATGTGTCTCTAGCATAAAGCAGGCTTCAAACAACTACAACATGAGGGACGTAAACGCACCCGAAAACATAAGCTGTTGAAACTAAAGCAGTTACAAACTATTAAACTAAATAATAAATTATAAAACAATTTTTTTTATTTTGAAGAGAAAAGATTTGTCCTTGCCGGGATTCGAACCCCGGTTTTCCGCATCTGCAGCGCGGCACTCTTCCAACTGAGCTACCAGGCTCATAAACAGGCCAGACAAATCCATTCTCTTCACCGATCCTATAAAAAAATATATATGAATATAAAACATCTTGTACTGGGTGAAACGTATCAAGCGGTGTCTATTAAAATGACAAAAAAAATATCTTCATTTTTTTATAAATTTTCAATCATATAATATATTCTTTAATTAGGAGAACAAAAAACCTATTTCCAGTAAAAAAAAAAGTTTTGTATTCTTTATTTTCGAGAAACGTTTCGGCCTAGGCCATTCTCAATCTTCTACTTTAATTGTTTCATTTTTTTATACTTATTATATGGTTAACAATTTGACCATAAGTCATTCATCTCACATAAGTTGTTTAATTCCATTTAAAATTTGTTTTCCAATTCAGAGGGAACCATATCCTCTATATAAGGACTTATTATTAAATGACTATAGAGGATATGGTTCCCTCTGAATTGGAAAAAAAAATTTAAATGGAATTAAACAACTTATGTGAGATGAATGACTTATGGTCAAATTGTTAACCATATAATAAGTATAAAAAAATGAAACAATTAAAGTAGAAGATTGAGAATGGCCTAGGCCGAAACGTTTCTCGAAAATAAAGAATACAAAACTTTTTTTTTTACTGGAAATAGGTTTTTTGTTCTCCTAATTAAAAAAATATCATAAAGGTCTTCATTTTAATTAATGATTGAGGCAAATACTTCATTAATTTTATAAGAAATAGGGAATAAAATGGTACAAGAAAGGATTTCTTGAGTAGAGATGACCTGTTTATTGGAATACTGACGCTTTGAACCACATTGCAGGTCTTCTTCAGGGCCGGATAGACAAGATATAAACCAATTTAAATAAAGTAGAAAGAATTGTAATGAATAAAAAAGCTAAAATATATAAAACCTTCCCTTGGACCTGGACTATTGGCTCCAATAGTATAATTTGTATATATTATTTAATCTGTTTTTATATTTCATTTTAATTTGTTTGTATCTTGTATGTCCAGCCCTGAAGAAGGCCTGCAATGTGGGTCGAAACGTCGCCTTTTCCATAACATAGTTTATCTGTATTTAAGAAATTTTTTCTTTGAAGTATATGAGGACCTTTGAGGGATATTCTATTTTAAGGATAGTTAACATCTATCCATTTTATATTACCACAAACAACGGCGGAATGGTTACGCTTTCAAATTAAAAAAAAATTATGGATACATTTGAGAAAGAAATTTCTCATTTAAGCCCTGTTTAACGATTAAAATGGACATAAGATCTGACTAAACACTGATGCAATTCGAAAAAAATAATAAAAATATGGGTGACCAATAAAATAAAGGAACAATTTTTAGTGAGCAGATTGTGAAAAAAAGTATGAACATTCATATATTGTATAAACACACTCCAAAAATTTTAATGATTTATTATTTCACAAAACAATTGTAACATTGGTTATTGTTTTTTTAAATATTTTTTTTACATATAAAGTTAAAAAAAAAGAAAAAGTTTGAAAGAATTAAGGCAATGTTTTTATTTTCTTCCATACCTGGAAATTACTTTATGCCTTTTTTATATAATAACAAACCTGCACTAATTCATATAATTTTATTTTATTAGTAATGAAAGAAGAAATTACAACTTATTATTATTGTGAAATATATCTATAATAATTTTCCGGCTATGAATCAAGTACCTACGTAAGTAATAATATCTATTATTATTTAATGTAAAATATTACAATAAGCACAGCTATAATATTTCAAGTTAGCTGAACTAAGAGGACGTTTCAATGAACTGAGAAAGTTCAACGAAACTTGAGGCCATTTAAAGAAGATAGGGATGACCTTCCCGAGTAAGTACGCAATAAACATGTCTCCTCGGCCAATCTACGCAGTCACTGAGTTCCAGTAATAGCATTCCATATAAGTAATAAAATAATAAAACAGAAATAAATATTATAATAAAAGATAAAAAGAAAAAGGAAAAAATTACGACGTATAACTCAAAGCAAGTTAATAATTTTTTTTTTAAACTGAACTTTGAAAAGATGAAATAATTAACTATAAACATTAAAATTAGAAACATTTTAATATATATCTTTATATTGAAATAAGAAATATTTTAGCCCAGTCAGACTATCTTATTGTAGACAAGACTAATAACAAAATACTACCGCCTACAACCCATAAAAGATGTTAGATACATAGTAGAGACCGTACTGCTTTAAGGGCAATAATTGAAAGACTACCAACTTTATAGAGGCTGGGTGAGCCTTAGGATGTAGAACCCAGAGAGACTGTGGCTCTTTATATAATTTATATATTATATATATATATATATATATATATATATATTTATATTCGGATGTACGAGTAACTTATAGTTTAAAAAAAATTAAATTATTTATTTAAAATGATCTGTCACGACCGAATTCCACGCGAGCGAAGCCGTGAGCAAAAGCTAGTTTTCTAATAAAATCCTCTCTTACTTTTCTATTAACTTTGAAAATTTGTATTTTTAAATATTTATATCTATTATAAATTAGATATAAAATAAAAAAAAATATATACTATAAAAATCCTTTGTACTTGGCTTTTTTGACTCAGTCTTATTACTTACACTTTAGACTGAAAATGTATTCATTAATTAAAAAAAAATACAAATATTCCAGTGCATTTGAACATCCCAAATTAAAGATGCAGTTAATGTATGGAAAGGGATTCATTAAATAAAATTCTCATTAAAGCGTTTTAATTGAATACGCTAGGCTCTCGAAAGAAGATGTGGTTTGTAGCTTTGATGTTGCCTCTAGAAGAGAGCTATATTTTATCAGTAATAAAACCATGTAAGGACCTTGGAGATGTTAGGGCTCAAATTTAATAAATATTTATTCTGTATCTTTAGCGGTTAAAAAACGAAAAGAAAATTACCTTTTGTTTGATTGGTTGCTATATAAATAAACAGAGAAACACAGATATATATATATATATATATATATATATATATATATATATATATATATATATATATATATATATACCTACATACATTCCCAAAAAGTCACTCGCGATCCTATCGCGTCGAAACGAACGAATATATATATATATATATATATATATATATATATATTTTATTTTTTAAAGAGAAAAGATAGGCCCTCGGCCGGGATTTGTATCCTCACATGTCACGGGAGACAAAGGTTCCGGATTCAAATCCTGGCCGAGGGCCTATCTTTTCTCTTTAAAAAATAATATATTTAAAACTAAAAAAAATATGACCAATAGTTATAAAGAATATATATATATATATACTTAAACCAAACCTAATCGGTATAGTTTCAACACCGAACAAGTCTTGACAGTTTTTGTAGGATTTATGTTAATATTGTACCGCTACATTGACAAAGTAATGTGTCAGAAAAAATTTCGCCTTCAATATGGGAACATGTCATGTGAATATGAGAACAATAAAGTCTTGAAACATCGCCGAAAAATGCATGTATGCAATATTATATATGCATATCTTAAGAAAGAAGGAAAAAAAAAAACAATACGGTCCCCGGAAAATCGAATAAAATATACAACGTGATATTAAATATTTCCCTTTTTTTAATAGAACGGCAGCATATAATAGTTGATAATTAAATACAGTCGCAAATATTTTAGTAACCTATTCTTTTATAGCAGAGTGTAGTTAACTTAATAGTTTTCTATCCCATCAAACTGTTAGGTAGGTAGTAAAATCGTAGTTAAAATTAATTAACGCAATAAAGAAAATATTATGATCGTGAATAGTTGAGTTCAAAAATATAAATCCAAAGTATTTCAGAGCACTACATAATTAAGGAATATATAAATTATAATTTTATAATATCATAACTTTTTTTATATCGATTTTTACTTGAATTATCGATAGTAAGAGTTGTGTGAAAGGTAAACTGATATCCTAGACGAGAAACCTTAGAGGTCGTTGTTCTCTTGGGCTGGCTTTAGAATTGCCTCTGTTAAATAAAATGAATAGGAATATTGCTAATTCTGTTTATTTACTTTGGGTGTCATTTTTATTATTTAACTACATTATTATTTATTTAGTTTTTGTATCGAGAATCAGAGAATCATTCGGTTTTTTTCGAACGAGATTTGCATTCATTTTGCATAAGATTTTGGGTTTTTGCTTCTTCACTATTTTTTGCTAATCATCTGCAAATGTAAGATCGTTTATGTTAAAGTTGTCTTTTTCAAATTCAATTCCATAATTGTTTTATCTTTTTCATTACATTTTTATTATAATTACTGCATAATGTTAATTGACTTGATATGTGGAAGAAAATGGTTCTAGTGGTCAAAGAAATAATTCTTTTAATAAATGATAAACTATTCACTAGAAAGCGACGTTTCGAGCTACATTCTAAGTGTTCTTAAGGTAAAGTAAGATAAAAACACATTTAAATGAAATAATTGGAATAGAAAACATTAATGCACATAAATAAGTAAACTAATATATAAAAATGAAACTATTGGAGTTAAGCAGATGTTATTGAGTAGAAATAATATACATATAAACAAGAGTTTGTTCTGACTGACAGACCATTCCAGAACCAAAAGGGTAGAAGCTACAGACTTGAAATTTAGACAGTAGGTACATTTTATAAGTCCAACGCGCAATAAGAAAGGATTTTTGAAAATTCATTCACTAATAGGCTGAATAAAATGAAAATTTTCGTAATAAAGAGGCGTAATTTGTATGAAAAATGAAATTTTAGATTTAGGTTCTAGATCTAAAATAAAGAATTACGTATTTTTTATTTTTTGAAAATCAACCCCTAAAAATAGAAATAGGTGAAATGTAACATGTTAAGTTAGAGATGTGAAAATAAGTAAGCAGGCTTTACTTTTAAACATAATAGCAATGGTATTCAAGATTTTTAAAAATCATCCCACAGGTATGAAACATTGTTAACCAGCCGGTGCACCTAACGGCTTCTCTCTCCAAATCGCCCTGAAGATGACCTACACTGTAGGCGTCGAAACGTCGGCACATAAATATAAGCCTAGTACTTATTCAGTGGTTTTTTTAATGCACCCCCCAAATATCTCCTTTCTACACAGATATGAAAGTTTGTATGGGACTTTCGTAATTTTTAATTTTAAATATAGAAATGAAATCTAAAATGAACATCCGGTAGGCTGGCTGAATTCGCAAATGCTTAAAGACATTGAGAATCATTTGGAGTACAACTTTAATTTGAGTTGGTTAATTCACTCTCCGTTTAAATGCAACTGAAGTTTTTATTCAAAATGGACGTGGATAAAGTCGCGAGCAAAATCTATTTTAAATTATTAAGTAAAATAAAAGTATTATTTAAAAATTGAACTAAATAATTAAAGTATACTTTTTCTTGTTCTTTCATTTAAATATCTTCTATTTTGTCAACAAGCCTTGAAGAAGTCCTGCAATATGGGTCAAAAAATCGGTTTTTAGTATATAGCTTATCACTATTAAGGGATAATTGTGTAGATGATAATGATTTTATTGTTTATTAAACCCCACAATGCGGGTCGAAACATTAAATTTCATTCAATTAAACAGTTTCTTAATATTACTCAATAAATTTCGGTCTCCACCTGGACCATATTCTCGTCTATATAGTTATACAACCAATCAATATTTTTTTATCCCATTAAGAAAGAAATATTTTTGAAAACTGGGGATTTTATAGTTATTCTATTTTTGTTATTACGATGTTCATTATTGTTATTATTCGGGGTATCACACAGATCACACTAGTTAAATAGATCGCAACTCTTCATGAAGGCACAATAAAAATATCTTATTAGTATTTATTTGTATAATTCATATCGATTCCTGCAAGTGGGTAGAAATGTTAGTGGACCGTTTTCTCCTCTATATAATATATAATCCATCAATTATTGTTTTAACATAGGAAGAAAAAATAGAAATTTGATATCCATTTTATTTTTATTACAATGTATTGTTATGTTTATTATTATAATTATTCGTGGTGATATATTATTAGCCATAAAGTATCTGAGGGATAGCTCTACACAACCGGCTCTCTCTATTCTCTATTAAACTAGATACAGCTAGATCAGGTTCTAGTAGAGACCGCTCTCACGGACACCGGTTGCACCACACACACACACACACACACATACACACACTCACACACACACTCTACTATTATGGCCGCCCTTTGTGCCCTAGGACTAGCCTAGGTGGGGATAGTTCCAGCCCTAGGGTTCTCACACTACCCGCGCCATCTTGTCGTTCTCACAAGACAACACTAACAGAATAGTTGTGTTGGGAAACCTTAGAATCTTCCCATAGAAGGGGATGATGTCCTTACACTTGTCGAAATGAGAGGAAGTGAGGAAACAGTAACAGGATTCCTGAGGACCAGCAAGAAGTAGAGGGCGTGGGCGATCGATACCTGATAGCATATCCTTCGGGTGGGAAGGGGGGAGGATCTGTACTCATCCTTAGGGCAGGACAACAGGAGGGTTGTAGGGTATTTACTTCAGTAAGGATGGAAAGGATAATAGTTTTACCATGAACAGAACTATATTTGTTTTTCTTTTTTCAATTGTTAATTTCCATATCCTCATAAGTATGTTTTTAAATACAATGTGTAGACCTCAAATTAATTAGCTGATTTCTAATGAGCTTGAGATAGATAAATTATTTATTCTGCTAGCAACCATGGATTCACCCATGGGTTCATCTACTTTCCTAGATTTTTTTTTGTTTGTTAATTTCTCATTTAACATTGGTAATTTAATTGTTTATGGTAGTAATTAGGCACAGATAAATTCTGCCAATCTATCCTACCTTATTATAACTAATCCGTTACTATAAATTGCAAATAAATTAGAAGTTACATACTACATTCCTTGTTTCATCTATTCATTATTCCACCTATTTCTTGGTCAACTATATTGTCTATAGGTGTAAACGTTTATTAGGGTATTACAGAGTTTTTTAGGGGGCTGAGTCGTTTGAGATTGAAAACAGTCCACTCCAAAATAAGCTATTTATTCTGTTCTTTTTATTATTTATTTTTTAAAATTATTTTTATTATTTTTTTATTTTTCTTAAGAGCCGTGGATCAACTCAGTGGGATCTGGATACCTTCCTTGGTAAAAACTTGTTGAGCGTGCTTCCAGCCAAACCACCTCCATTAACAACAGTTGAATTAGAAACAATACAGTGCAAATACAATACGAATATATGTATAGCATGACGAGTATACATATTTACACATGCATACATAAACATATATAATACTAGCTTATGCCCGCGGCTTCGCTCGCGTGGAATTCGGCCTAGCACATAAAGTTTCGTGAAAGATCATTTTAAATAAATAATTTAATTATTTTTTTTAAATATAAGTTACTCGTACATCCATAATTTTAGATGTCTGACTTCAAAACTGACGGATTCTCTACAGCCTTTGAACCCCCATTATATTAAAAGGGAAATCCTTGGGGTGGAATCATCCAAATTTCTTTCTTAAACTGTACAAAGAACCTATCTACAAATTTCAAGAGGCTATGTTCCTGATTTGTCTTTAATTATGTACTATAACGGAGGGCATGCCCACGTGACCCCACATAAATCTGCCCTTGATGTAGCCTATGATTTATAACCTATTTTATTCAATAAGTTTCATCCAAATCCGTTCACTAGTTTTTGCGTGAATGAGTAACAAACATTCGCATTTATAATATTCGTAGGATATCAAAACAAATAGTTTCACTCCTGTCCTTTCTGTTATTTTAACCAAAATTATCATCTTATTTTCCTTCAATTATGTACTATAATGGATTCTCCACAATTCCTAGAAAATTGTCGGCAGGGGGGGGGGCACGTGCCCCCTCCCCGCTAAATCCGCGCTTGCTATAGTCTATGTGTTATTCTGATCTATAACCTATATTACTATAAATGTGAAAGTTTGTATGTTTGTCTCTCTTTCACGCAAAAACTACTGAACGGATTTGGATCAAACTTTACAGTAATATAGGTTATACATGAGAATAAGTTGGGATGGACCGTCAGTTTTGAAGTTAGACATCTGAAATTTTGTACGAGTAACCTATAGTGAAAAAAATTAAATAATTAAATAATTTATTATTTTAAATTATTGTTAAAAAGCACTATCAAGAAACTTTATCCGGGAGTCCAAATTCTATGAGAGCGAAGCCGCGGGCAGAAGCTAGTATGTTATATATGTACTGATATATATATATATATACATATATATATATATATATATGACACATATATAACATATGATTTAATTAAATTAAATTTTCATTTAACGAGTCCTATCTATGGAGAGAGGAGTGTTAAAAGGAAGGCTTGTATCAAAATATATTGGAACAGTTAAACTTTGTGCTAAGATCTAGATGTATTTATTGTTTGATTTTTAAGATTATCTATTAAAATGTATGTGTTTTCCTTTAACGGAATGTGTAAGTTTTTAAACAGGTATCAGTTATAAAATACAACCAGAAAGTCTTTTCGACTTATATAAACTAATATGAAATAAAATATATTCATTCGCTGTTATTCTTTGAAATTACTTTCCAAAATTGGATGTAAAAGAATATATGATTAAATTGATAATAAACAGTAGATAGATAACAGAAATTTGAGATTAGTAACAGCAGAGGAAGATTGGTACCATCGGGAGAGTTGGGTAATCGGAGCCAAGGATGCAGATAATATTATACAGAAGGCAGTGTTATTATAACTCAGTAATTACATAGTGCCCGTTCAGGTGCCACAATACTAACCAGCAACGCTTCTCTGGGCGTTATTCCTTTGTAATCAGTCGATCTAATTTCGCGTAATATATATCTCTAGTAAACCTACCCTAGTAAGTCATGAAGATATTAAATTCAACACATGGTAGGGACTGTTTCCGAGCAAAATGTATATATATATATATATATATATATATATATATATATATATACTAGCTTATGCCCGCGGCTTCGCACGCCTGGAATTTGGTCTGCCACGTAAAGTTTCGTGAAAGATCATTTTAAATAAATAATTTAATTATTCTTTTTAAATATAAGTTACTCGAACATCCGAAATTTCAGATGTCTAACTTCAAAACTGACGGATTCTATACAACCTTTGAGCCCCTATTATATTAAAGGGGAAACCCTTGGAGTGGAATTATCCGAATTTCTTTCTTAAACTATACACAGAACCTAACTACAAATTTCAAGATGCTAAGTTCCTAATTTACTAATTTATAATTATAATTTATAATTTCCTAATTTAATATCTAATTATGTACTATAACGGAGGTGGGCACATGCCCCCGTGCCCCCACATAGATCATCATGTGATTTGCCTTTATTTATGTACAATAATGGATTCTCCACAGTACCTAAAATACTGTAGGGGGGGGCACGTGCCCCCTTGCACCCTCCCATAAATCCGCGCTTGCTATAGCCTATGTGTAATTCTGTTGTATAACCTATATTACTGTAAAGTTTCATCCAAATCCGTCCAGTAGTTTTTGCGTGACAGAGAGACAAACATTCACATTTATAATATTACTAAGATTAGTAGGATATCAAAACATATAGTTTCACTCATGTTCTTTCTGTTATTTTAACAACTATTATCATGTGATTTGCGTTTATTTGTGAACAATAATGGATTCTCCACAGTAGTTAAAATACTGCAGGGGGGGAACGTGCCCCATTGCACCCCCCATAAATCCGTGCTTGCTATAGCCCATGTGTTATTCTGATGTATAACCTATATTACTGTAAAGTTTCATCCAAATCCGTCATAAAGCATATATGTATATATATATATATATTTATTTTATATATTTATATTTATTTATTTATGCTAGAACTGCCTCATAAACATTCCAATTCATAGGGAGACAATGCCAAGCATGCCGTTGTCATGCCAACTTCACAATAAATAGAATAAGATTTGATAACTTAAATAAGATAAATAAATGAATGACAAAAATTAAAATTAATGAAAAACAGAATGAAGTTTTAAAAATGTTTAAATAGTGTATCTGTTAAGTCTAGTTGCAAAACGATCAAATTTAGGATTTAAAATAGATGTCCGTGTACTTAGTTACTGGGGCATCTTGATAATAGTTGACGTAAGGATGTTAAAAAATCGTTTGTACATCCTTATATTTATAAAAACAGGGTTTTTTAGATTAGTAGCCAGTGCCTTCACACAATGAAAAAAAAATTCCTGTTAGGGATCGAAAAGAAACATAATACTGAATGTTAGGATTATGTGGTTAGTTTGGTTAGGAACCACAATGAAGCAAGAGAAATATGAGGTTTCAAAAAAATAAAAGTTAATACACTACTTCTTTATAAAATCTATTAATTCTTCATATTTGAGTTTAATATTACCATGTTAGAAGCTAAAAAGAGAAAAATTGACTTCTCATCTAATTCGAATTTTAGCAAGAATAGCTCACAAAAAGAGTTATTTGATGAAGACGAACTAAGCGATTATGAAGAATCGGGTACAGGTGATGCGGACGTGGTTCAGAGCAATCAGCTGATGAAATTGAAATCAGCTGACGATTGTGAGTTTGAGTCACCGGACTTATTTTACATCTGAAAAGAAGGAAAAACAAAATGGACGAAGTGCTCTCCTAAAAATATATAAAGAACCGTCAACGTCAACAAGGGATCCCCTGGATTTAATTTACGTAAAACAATTTCAGAAGTAGAAGTAGAATGGGATATGATAGATTCTGCAGGCATGATTTTAAAGATCTTTAGGACAATTCACAAGAGAGTGCTACAGGGTCGTGATATCTATCGATGAACAAGCAAATATTTGATTTCCTACTTAGATGTTTACGATTTGGCGATATGGAAGAAATAGTCGTAGAGAATTCGACAAGATAACGATGGGATCATACAGGCATTCGAAATGTCGAACTAACTAACCCAAGCAATTGTATCACGTCCATTCCGGGACAAATGCCGGTTCAGTAATTCAATTTTAATTCCAAAAAAAAGAGCAGCTAAATGCGTAACCAAAATTTTCGCACTAGTAGATGCTAAAATGGTGTACTTTTTGAACTTGAAAACGCATGTAGGTGTACAGCCTGAAGGGCCTTACAGTTTGAGTAATCTTCCATTATTATTATTAAGAGATAATTTTCTGCTAAGCAAGTTCGTTCCGGTTCAGGAGAAGAACCGTGCATTTATCCTGTGCTCTGATTTACGCCATGATAGTTTCATCAATGAAGGATCGAGTGATTCGTTCAAACCTGAAATATTAACCTTTTAAGATCAGACTATTCAAGTCGAACAGCTGATTGCTAAATACGACGTCGATGGGCGATTGCAGTATTTTTCAATCTCTTAAATATTTCAGCGGTTAATATTATTAGTATTTACAAATCCAACACAAAAGACAAAATGAGCGGATTTGTATGAAATTTGGCGTGGGAAAATGGTCAGATCGCAAATTCAAAGCAGGTCTACAATCTTACAAGTACCGATTAAACTGAGATGTCGAGCGCCTATCCTACGAGATAAAACCACGAGAAGATTGTTTGAAAAATGTGAAAAGTACATGTTTAAGAATCATTTGAGAAGTACGTTATATGCCACAATTGTTATTAATGTAGGTATTTGTATCTTATTTTCAAAGTAACCCTTTGATATGATTGTTGACAAGCACAAAGTATCGAATGCGAAGAAAAACTTTGCACGCGAGTGAATAAACCGTTTCAAAATTATTTCGAAATCGATGGGTACCGTCAAATGTATTCTACTTAAGTCGTTATACATTCTTCTTGTGCCTTATAGATGGTTCTATGTAAGTTGTATATCAATTATCAATCCTAGAGCAATCGCTATAGTTCGAAAACGAAAAATGTGTTTTTTCACATTGGATACTTTGTCTTTATATCGACAATATAAGTGGTAATAAAAAATAAGGTAGACTAGTCAATAATAATAATACATATCAGAAACTTGCTATTGAGTTAAAATCACTTGATCATTTGGAGAAAGTGCTCATAACTCCAATAGTAATTTCCTCGAATGGTCTGATATTGAAAAATACAAGAGGGTACAGAAGACCTTAGCCTCCATTTGGAAAAATTAAAATAGGCACAAAAAGCAGCAGTGTTGGAAACCTCCAGAATTGTTAGAAAATTCTTAAATCAGTAACATTTACACTCGAATTTTGAATTACGGAATGTGAATTTGGCGCCTGAGAAATCTGTGACAAAAATATAAAAATAATAATAATAAACATAGACTTTGTTTACTATAAATGGAACTTATTTAAATCTTCAGTTCAAACTTCTCCAACTTTTTAATTCTTTTTTTTTTATTGTTTAAATGGTAAAATAAGCAAGTAAAAAAAAGTAAATAAACCCAGGTGAAAAAAGGAGGACACAGATGACCGAAGGGGACAAAGATCAGAGACACGTTTGAAGAGTCGAATTTAGATGAATCAGTCAAAGGTTGATCCCTTCGGGACTTGATCAATCGGCGCCCAAACCCAGTCATCTTTGTAGTCTGATTAGAGTGTAGGGGATGGGCGGCTCTGTCGAAGCAGGAATCGAACCGAAAACCAGGAGAGATCTACCGAAGGAAAACGTGATTCGAACGTAAAACCAGTAGAGATCCATCGATGAATGAGAAGGCAACATTGTACACGGAAATCGGAGGAATGTATTCGAAGTTGAAGTTCAATAAGATAAGGATGTGCGCGAGAATTTCAGGGAACTGTCCTAGAGAACTAAAGCTGAAATCTAATCATGTCTGAAATATTGGTAATTTAAGAAATCTATTGTAGTTTTTCAGTTTTCAATGATTGAAATTTGGTTATGTTACTTTTAGTTTTGGAACGGAATATCACTTATCATAATGCCATCAGATAATAACAACAAAGATTATCATAAAAAGATTTTTCAAAAATATATAGATCGACTCTGTGGGAACTGGCGATCTTGCTGGGACCCAGTCTTTATCTAGAGGGTATCCTTAATTGAAGAAAAACCTGGCAGTTCAGAGTGATCACGGCCTAATCATTTGCACAAGCGTTGGCTTGAAATAACACAGTTTCTACAATCTGTTGAATCTGATACTCTTTATGGGTTGTTCATCAGCCAAGGGAGGGTTAGGGGGTCAACCCCCCACCAAAATCCCGAAATTTAGTTAGTATTAAAATTAATAATAGGTTAAAAAAGTGCAAATTAAATTAAAAACAACACACACAACAGAGGATTCAACACATTTTACATCATTGTGCATTGCAACAAGCGTACTTATATTTATATTTGCTTGAAAATGTCCTCCTACAACTTCACAATAATCAACAATCGTATCGAAAATCAAGAATTGAAGTATTGTTGTTGTTGTTGCGTATTGCCTTTATATCATTCATCATCCAATAATAGTTTATATGGGCAAATTTATCCAAATTTTAAAAATTATCATGAATAATGGTAAAAAAATCCTCGATCCTGACCTGACCCCCCCCCCCCGAAATATTTTCCTGGGTACGGACTTGGTTGTTCAGGAACAAATTATTTAATAGCCATTATTTTGGTCACGGTTGAAATTTGTCAGCTATGAGTCTATAATGAATGATTAGCTGAATCAGGACGAAATATAATGCCCAAAATTGGTTAACTTTATTGATTATTGTGATACCGCATGTTTTTATTACATTTGTTTGTACAAGTCTTGATTTTCAAATAAAGTAAAATATTTGGTTACTTAGATAACATGCTGTTCTTTAGGTAGCTAAGAAATAGTACCATGAACCAAAACACATAATGGTACTCGTGATTGTATTTATTGGTGGGCTCTTTATAATGGCTGATTAATAAAAAAGAAACAGAGTAATAATAAAGGATTTTCCTAAAACGTCCTGAGCTTATCCACAATCTTGATTCCGTGAATGTCCAAAAGTTAGAACGAAGTGTACGTTGGAGGAACGCATTAAGGGTGATCGTACGTGTTAGGGCTTGATTGGCAATCCGTAATATAATAAAAAACATAAAATAAAAATTCACTATTTGCATCGAACTACGGAAAGTTTAACTAATTGTCTGAAAAAAAAGTAAAATTACGAAATAATCTTCACGCCTCTCCTCCTAAAAAAAAAATTGTAGTAAATCCTTTTATAATCTTACAATAATGTTTAATTAGATTAACGTACTTACTAGTGTTAATATTAAAAAAGTTTAAGTTTCAATAAATAAAAAAAAATGTATTCCCCTTAATCCTCGTGGCTGGTAGAAAAATAGTAAAACCCGGATTTTTTTCCCGTTTCCAATACATCCAGATACCTCCTCTGCCATCGGTATTATACAAATCCATTAACTAAAAAAGGAAAAAAAAAGATTGGACGAGAGAATCCCTCTTTGAGACCAGCATTCACAGAGCAACAAGGCCACACCCCACACACCGTTGGGATTAGGGACAGACAGACATGGAAGATGGTTCCCATCGGATCGCTAATCCATCCCTCTCGATCCTAGACAATAGAGTATGCCATCTGCTCTAGCCTAGGTTAGTAACGGCTCTATGGGTCTCTCTATAGAGCGAGTGGCAAGCCACCTGGCTTTGTCTAGTCATCTATGTACTCATCTCTATACTATGTACTCTTATTACATTATATACTTCATACATCATGTATATTATTTATTTAAAAGAATTATATATATTTTTTTTACTAACACGATCTTTGATTTTCTTCAGTATCTTTTACTATTTCACTAAATTAGACGTACTCCACCCATTAACAATATTAAATAAAAAAAATATACTGATGAATATTGAAAAGTAAAAAGAGACCTTACATAAATGTTAAGACCATGGAAAAATTCAAACGAAAAGCCTTAAGTCTCCAAACTAAAACAGAAATAGAAATGATCTGTCCAATATTTCGCCCATTCAGGCATCCTCAGGGTAGAAAGAGAATAACAGCAAAACAAAACATGAATATTGCACCCAAGAAACATACCACCACCTCGAAGGCTCAAATGCAACTCTATTGTGGGTGGGATGTTTCTTGGGTGCATTATTCATGTTTTGTTTTGCTGTTATTCTCTTTATACCCTGAGGATGCCTGAATGGGCAGATAATTTCTAATTCTAGTTTGGAGATTTAAGGCTTTTCGTTGGAATTTTTCCATGGTCTTAAAAAATATACTGATCATAAAAGCAATACTAAAATTATTGTGAGAATTAATAAACGTTATACTTTTCAATTTTAAATAGGTATAGTTTTCTATTTATATTATTTTAATTTAAGGTTATATATCGTAGATGATGAAACGATACCAAATTTAAAAAAAAAAGTTGTAAACTAATTAAATATCTAAATTATTCCCTTAATGTATTTAGATGTATAAAAAAATTACAAATACTTTACCTCATCACAGTAGACATTAGGAAATGGGCATAAATGATAAAGAAATACAAAACGAAGAAGTTTTCAGCTAAAAATTAAAAACTTTAAAGGTTTTGAGGAGTTGATAAAGAAGAAAACAGACGCTAAATGTACAGAAGAAAGAAAAAAGAAACGTCGGAAAAGAATGAGACAATATTGACATGCACTTTCTTCATAAATAATCTTATATCTTTCATCATATATACTATAAGTATTACCGCATAATTACAAAATGGCCAAAAAAACTATAAAAAAAAACTCTAATACTAAAACATTTATGAGTATATAACACTAGATCAATGATTTTCTATTTATCAAACTTAATTGCAGAATATTGTAAGATACTATAAGTTAAACATTAAAAGTATTAATTTCAAGATACGAAGCAGCTCATTAAATTGTTTCATATTTATAAAAATATATAGATGAGTTCGAATGTATTGATAAATAAATAGATAAAATAATATATAATAATAATATAGATAAAATAACTTTCTCTTATATACAACATTATTGTATATATGAAAAATATAAAATATTTTTGAGGATAGTTAGTTCGATAATTTTAAGAAATGTATTAATTTATTGTAATAAAAACTGTAAGGAGTATATTAATGATAAGAATTCTTAATAATAAAATGTATTCACTGGATTAATATATAATTATATAACTATATATTAATCTAGTGACTACATTTTATTATTAAGAATTCTTATCATTAATATACACCTAACAGTTATTATTACAATAAATTAATACATTTCTTAAAATTATTGAACTAACTATCCTCAAAAATATTTTATATTTTTTATATATACAATAATGTTGTATATAAGAGATACTATTACGATAATAAATATTATATAATTATATAATATTTATATAATAGATACAATAACATGTAGTTATTTGGTATGTATCATAGATGATGTGTATAAGAATTGAAAATACGTTTACAAAATTGTTCGGGTTATAGCTTAGGTAAAATGGGTGTAATATAGAGAATATATATATAAATAGAATAATTTAAGGAAGAAATAGTTGGGGGTGCAGTCAAAGAAAACACCAAAATAAGAAAAACTTATTTATTATGTGCCGACGTTTCGGCCTACAATGTAGGCCATCTTCAGAGCGAATAAAACACGAGGCAGCTAGGAGAGCTCAGAATGTAGTGCATTCTGACTACATTCTGAGCTCTCCTAGCTGCCTCGTGTTTTATTCGCTCTGAAGATGGCCTACATTGTAGGCCGAAACGTCGGCACATAATAAATAAGTTTTTCTTATTTTGGTGTTTTCTTTGACTGCACCCCCAACTATTTCTTCCTTAAATTAGAAGATACAGTCGACCAATTCTTCTCTAATATAAATAGAATAGAATTTAAAATAAAATTCAATTCTATATATATATAATAGAATTCAATTCTATAGAACCGATACTGATATATATATATATATATATATATATATATATATATATATATATATATATATATGTAATATTAGTTCTTTTGTGTTCTTAGTTCTTTCGCAAAATGTAATTCCTTACAATAATAAAATCAGAAATCGTTAATTATGAACAACTTAATATAGCTGCCTGATAATCTTCATACAGTATTATGGGAGGTAATAAATAGAAAATATTTCATAAAATGTGGTTATTATTTCTATTTGCAGAGAAAATAATAAAAATATTCTTGTTGGGGGACAACTGTAGTAAAATGATTCTGAAAAATGAGACTTCTCTCTCTTTTCCTTTGAAACTTGTAAAATTGTTCCCTCAGCTCAGAAAGAGGTTTTTTAACGACTTTTAGAGAAACTTCTTCAAGAAGAAAAATAATTTATTCGAGAATATTGTAAATGGATTTTAGCATTTTTTTACTGCTTCTAATTAAATAATGTATGAGTGTTATGAATTTTCAACTTATTCTGTTGAAGAGATGAAAGTATTTTTCTCTATTGTGTAAAAAAGTATTCAGTGATGTATTATTTTATCGGCGTCGCCTAGCAACGAGTTGAAGAACTACTTTTTGCTATGTTGCTACATCACCTAAATTATAAATATATTTAAATATTGGAAAATATAAAAAAATCACTGCTCGTGACTTTTTTAAGCCTTTACACAAAATATAGCGCTATGTTTGAATTTAAATGAAATAATGGAATGTATCGATTTCAAAAATTAAATTAGATAAATCTTATTCCAATATTACGATTTTAGGACTGTTTTCGTTCATTATATTTCGTTCATCATCAGTGAAACAAGATTAAGATTTTTCTCGTATTTCCTATGAATTATAAATTATTTTTTATAAATTATATGATAAAATTAATGAAAAAAAATCACTATTTTATTGTATACAAAATTCTCAATTTCTCAAAACAAAACTAAATGGATACTCATACCTTAATAGGCTGACCAAAGGTGTAAAAATAATTACTGAACTGAACTTCAATTTCTACTAAAAAGTACCTACTGTAGAAAAATTAAATGAAAAGTTGTATAATTTGTTAAATGTTTAGATGGTCCGCTGTTAGGTGGCCTGTCAGTGCCCAAGTAGTGAAAAACCAAATCGTCGTACCAAATAAACTTTTTTATAAAATTGTTAAATATTAAACATTTAACATATTTGAAATTTTGTTTTCGAGTAATTATAATACTTTTCATATGTAATAATACTATTATTGTATATAAATGTTTGATAGAAGTGACTTTCGGATTAAATAGTTAAAGTCAATATATTTGATGGGTTACAAAAATAAATTCAAAATAAGAAATAAAGTTATTAAAATAATCACAATTGAATAAGTGATTTACTAACTTGTTATAGCCGTTGGTCATAGGCATGCCTGATTGGTGATCTACAGTCATTCTCGCGTTTCTGCAAAAATAAAAAATAAATAAAATACAGTACATCATGTTAATAAAAAATCTGAATTATATTAAAATATCTGATACGGGCAATACAGAACTTTTTTGTGCGTTTATTTATTTATCACTTTATACTGCTATGGCTAATCGGACGAAGCTACAGTGGGACCTCTAAATTATGTCCATCCAGATTTAATCAGGATAGGGATCTTTGACGGGTCATCGCCCAAATTGTACGCCCCACCTGAAGAACGTCATAACCAAGATCTTTTTACCCCCTTTATAAAAATCAGATAACATATAACCACTACACCACAGGTCATGACTTCCTCATAAAACTATTAAACTAGAAATCAGTAGTTCATAACAAGTTAATCTGTATCAAATTACTAACAGCGTTTATAACGTGGCCAGAAAAATAATAGTTAAGGGTTTCAAGAAATGTAATTTTTTTATTTAATTAGAGTTTCTCCATGTTTAGGGTTTTCTCTAACCAAATCCTAAGACAAGATTTCTTTCCAGTCCTTCCTGTCAAGAGCAACCTATCTTGTATCCTGCCATGTCTTCCTGAACTTGGTTAATCCATGTGATTCTTGGTCGACCCCATATTTTTCTTCCTACAGAACAGTATAGGGTCATTTGTCCATCTTCCAATTTTTTTAGGCGCCCAAACCAGTCTAATCGCATCGGATGGTTGGTATTTTGAGTAGCCATTACCTCCCGAACTGCAGTACTGGGTATCCTATCGCGCCTAGATATTCCGGCTGCTATTCTCCAGAAATACTCAGATAAGTAGTTATCTTATTCAGTTTTCAAGTTTCACAGCCATAATACATTTTATTTATATCTATAGAATGGATTGATAGAATTATTTTTTTTTTTTTATAATATTAAAAATTAAAATTGTTATTTCTGTTGATATAAATGATGTAAAATAGTAAAATTCAAAAAAACATTCAATAGGATGAAACTATATTTTTGGATTGAAATATAAAGCACTAGAAGTTAAGAACAACCAGGTTATTGCTTATAGTATACATTTAATAAGATTTTTACATCAGTATCGAAGTCCTAAATACTAAGTTTAAAGTAAATATTGAGGAGAGGCATACGTGGGTTTGTCCACACAATTAAAGCAATAAGTGGGAGAATTGAAGTAAGAGAATATTTGGGTTTGGGTAGTAGTCCATAGATGAAAGTTTGTTAGCAGAAATTAATGGTGTACGAGCCTTCGGGTTTGCTAAGCCTAGTAATTTGTATCCATTTTTCGCAGGTTCTGAGATTGAGACAAATCGAAACAAAACACAGAAGAACCTGCAGTTGTTACCATCTTTAAACATTTAGAAATTTCCTCACTAACATGTGTCCAAGAGAACTGCTTGTTGAGCTTAAGACATCTTGTGGAAGTTACAGGCTGTCAGTGCTCTCCGCTGTAGATGTAGGTATCTGTCCATTTCTGGATATTATAATTTGTGTTATCCATTTGCTGCTTTCAATATATGGTAGAATTCTTTTAGTTCATCCGCTAGTTTTTTATATTCCCTCTAGTTTTTGTGTCTCCCATCCAATTTGGGTCGATATTATCATTAGAGATCGCGATATCGATAATATTTGCTCTACTCTCTCTCAACTTTACAATGATCCATCCCAAAACAGCTTGAGCCTATATGGACTGTTTTAATGATATGGCTTCGTTCCGTCCAATAGGTTGAATTTTGCCGCCAAGACCTGGCGATAAATTTTCGCCACATTATATGTCTCTGTGGATACTCCGTTTAGCTTAATTATAATTAAATGTCATAGGAAAACTAATCAGTAATTATCATTTTAATGAAAGATTTACATGGAAGGAGAATGGAAGATTTCCTCATAGATCTCTCAGATCCTTGCGGCCCTTAAGATGAAAGGAAACGGCCCTAGGAAGACTATAATTGGCGATGCCTAGAGCAGATGTTAGGCCCACCTGCTTAGAGCTAGCCCAATAGTACTCTCTGCAGCTGCCTTGTCTAGGATAGGGCCATTGTGCCTTCGACTTCTATATCTCTTCTACTTCGCAGGTGTTGTCCGTTTAACGTTCTCGAAGAAGAAGGAGGAAGGAGTACGGGTGCTGAATCAAACGGTCCAAGTCTTGATCGTAATAGTAAGGGTAAGAAAAGTTAATCGGGCTTTGATAAATTTCTAGGTTAGGAATTGGGCAGCGCTCCCGGTGACCATGAAGCGAACTATTCAGCAAAATACTCATATTTTTGCAATCCTGGTGAATTTGTGGTTAAGTAAAATTCTCCAATAAGAGTTTCTTAAGGAAGCGGAATCCTGTTATTTTTTTAGTGAATAAGAGGCTTAGTAAGGCATTGGATTGGAAAGGAGTTATTGCTTGTGTCATAACTCCAATTTAAGCCTAAAAACACAGCCCTCAATACAGTTAACTCTCTCTCTGGACATAATTCAACTTAATAACTTCTTAACTGGGGATGCAGATTTATCTTTCGGAGTTCCCACCATATTTTGAGCTTCTTTAAGCTTATACTACAATATGGTTAGTTAGTAATAGATGGATAGATCCATGATCACATATTATAACCAGATTACTGAAATAATGAGAAATTAGTATAATAACATAATAAATCACCCATGAAATTAACCGAGAAAAACACACCTGATTTAGACAGTGTATATACGTATATATACACGTATATATATATATATATATATATATATATATATATATATATATATATATATATATATATATACGTATATATGTATCTCTAGCCTAGGTGAATAACTGGTTTAGATGAATTCTCCCCAGATAGAGTTAATTGTACTTAAGGTAACAGAATCGTGGACATTCTTGTAGTTTTAAGGCCGCTACACACGGTCATTTCGGTGTGTCAGTTTGATGTGTTCACATCGAACTGACACACCGAATCTGGACTGACGGACTGATGGAAATTCGGTGTGACAAACCGAACTGACGTCAGTCCGAAATGACCGTGTGTACCGTCACTTCAGTTAGGTGTGTCACATCAATTATCTGATCATGCGTACAGGTGTCGTTTGGATCACCCTTTCAATCGCTTTCCAGACCTCGTCAGTACTCCTCATCATTGTGTTTATTATTTTATTAACCCATACCTTTATACCTTTTATTAACCCATATCTTTATTATCCTTTCCGCAATAACACAAGCCACAACACTATATAGACAAAAAAATTCATCGTCCGAAAACATGATGTAAAAATTGTGTTTAATATGTTAAATATATAACACAAAACACAATATGAGGGACTGGAACTTCCAAGGGGTAGCACATTGAACTGACACACCGAAGAGAGCATATGGATGCGAATGTTGCGTTCAGTTCGGTGTGTCAGGCAGAAATGATCACATGGAACTTATACACCGAAATGACCGCGTGTAGCGGCCTTTAGGCTTGAAATGGAGTTATAATTTAAGCAATAGCTCCTTTTTAAGGCAATGTCTGGGTTTGCTCTTTATTCACTGCGAAAACATCATGATTTCGCTTCACTAAGTACAAGAAACTCATTTCGAAGAAAATTCGACTTAATAACTTATTCACCGGGGTTGTAAATTAAGCTCTAGGTGTTTGCAACATGTTTTGAGCTTTTTTAAACTCATCTAACAAGTAAGTAATCAAACAACATATTTTGAAATTTGTGACCTGAAAAAACAATATGGCGACCACATACGAGATGGATACGACCAATAGTATACAATCAAATCTCCAACAATGAGCCTGCGAATGTGACTATTTTTCTACTGCTTACTATTGGCGAAACTCAACATGATATAGAATATGACAATACTTAATGAGAGGATTGTGAGTGGCCATTGTATGAAAATTTTATACTACAACTTGAAAATACAACTAGATTCTAGAAGATAAATGAAATCAAATACTGATATACTATATTAATACACTATTTAATAAACATGAGTTAAAAAATTGTTAATTTTTAAATTTTTTGTTAAAAAATATCTGGGAAAAAAGTTGTGTGGTTTTATGAAACCACGATGCAAGTGAAACTTTTTTTCGGTTACATTAATACCAGGTCTGCAAGTTTAAAATGTCGTTTTAATTCCAATAGAATGCGCCCTTAGCCTATTGAAGGATTTGCTTATCTCTAAACGCTATTTTGTTTATTAGTCATTTGTTTACAAAAGTCAGTTGTTTTTAAGTCGTTTACGTGGACGTATCATACCTTTCTTTGGTGTTAAAAATGTCTAATTTTAAGCCAAATAAAGAGCATTTGCGGCATGTCATGATTTTCTTATTCAATCAAAAGAAAAAGGCATCTGGATGTCATCGAATTCTTGTTGAGACTTATGGCGATCTTGTTCCAACCGTCAAGACATGTGAACGTTGGTTTCAATGTTTCAAACGTGGTGATTTTGATGTTACTGATAAAAAACGAGAAAATCGACCATAAAAGTTTGAGGACGTCGAATTGCAATCTTTATTAGATGAAGACAATACCCAAACCCAACAAATGATGGCAGAACAGTTGAATGTCACTAGACAAGCCATTTCCGATCGCCTGAGAGCTATGGGAAAAATTCAAAAGGTTGGAAAATGGGTTCCACATGAATTGGACGAACGACAGATGGAAAAACGAAAAATTGTGTGCGAAATGCTGCTTTTACGCCACGAAAGAAAGGGTTTTTTGCATCGAGTTGTAACTGGCGATGAAAAATGGATTTATTTTCAGAATCCCAAACGAATAAAATCATGGGTAACGCCAGGACAACCATCCACATCGAGTGCAAGACCGGATCGTTTTGGGAAGAAGACAATGCTGTGTGTGTGGTGGGATCAGAAGGGAGTAGTCTACTACGAGCTTCTCAAACCCGGCGAAACAGTCAATACCGACCGCTACCGACAACAAATGATCAATTTGAGTCACGCATTGATTGAAAAACGCCCAGAATGGGCTCACAGGCACGCCAAAGTCATTCTTCAGCATGATAACGCTCCTGCACATTCAGCCAGATTGACTAAGGAAACGATTTCTTCGCTTGGTTGGGAACTCCTACCCCACCCGTCGTATTCACCTGTTCTCATCGATGGGACACTCATTGGCTGAGCAACACTTTAACAATTTGGAGGATGTAAGAAAATGGCTCGATGAATGGATTTCAAATAAAGATGAAGCATTCTTTTGGAATGGTATCCATAAATTGCCCGAGAGATGGACAAAATGTGTAGAAAGAGAGGGCCAGTACTTTGAATAAAATATATTATACTTTTTTTGTAAATTAAATTATATTTTAAGAAATAAACGACATTTTAAACTTGCAGACCTGGTACACAGATCAAAACAGATAATTGCACGAATAATTGAGAATATAAATGCTACAGGATCAGCTGACTGGGCACCGCCATATTGGCCTTGGCCACTCGGTCATGCGCCTTTCTCTTTACCCCTTCTCCAGCTGTAATGCGACATGCGATAGATGAACGGAAAATTTTGGGGCGATAGAATAAAAGTTTCACTTTAAAAGTACGAAAAATAGAAAAAAATCCATATTTTTGTTGAACCACAAAAAAGGGCTATAAAAAATGGATAGTACCTAATAACTATTTACGCATCTCACTCCTACCAACTCAAGTTAGTAAATCTCACGGTAACGTGCGTGTCCGAAAAAATTAATTATGTTAAATCAATAGTTATTTGTCTGAGCATTTCGTAGTTTGCTCAAGTCTAAAAAAATTAAACTATAAAACTTTAGAAAAAAAAAATGATGAAAATCAGTAAAGAAGCACAGCTCCAAGTAAACTACTAAATACTTGGTAAGTTGCAGAGATCAAAGTGATTTTAGAATGAGATAACAAATTTGAACTGCTGAAATGTTTAAGTATTTATTGTCTATCATAATAAGAAAACCGAAATTAAAGTGGAACATTTAAAGGAATTTTACTTCTTCCAAAGATACAAAGCTTTTTTCACATGAGTAGTGAAACAAAATGATGGCCTCACTTGTTGGAACGTAGATAAAAGATTATCGACAGAAAGAGAAATAGAACATGGAAATGAAAAATAAAAGACGAGAATGATGCTGGGGTTTCATCAAGGATCAATCTAAAATTTTCTATCGAAAGGTATTCCTATCATGGTTCAGTGCACTTCATTTTAACGTAGCATAGATAGAGAGTTCCTTGAATAAATATCGAGATGCTAGAAATAAATACCAAAATACAGTTCGTAAGATCCTATAAGGCAAATTTTGAAAATTCATATCAAATTTTAATTGTATATGTTTATCGCGAATTCAGACATCTTCAGTACTTAAATTAGAGACGACAAGAAACCGCTCGACGTTTCAGGCTACTTCAATACTTACTAGACAAACGCTCTAAGCTCCCAATTAACTACAAAAGACTCATCTACATGACCATCATACGACCTATTTGGACATACGGAGTAGCGCTATGGGGCTCCACTAAGCCATCGAATTCCTCTCGTATCCAATCCCTACAATCCAAAATCCTTCGTAAAATCCTCAATGCTCCTTATTTTGTTAAGAATAAAGTCATCCATAAAGACCTTAATGTCCTTTTTGTTGCTGATTTGGCCCGAACCCGGTATCTATCCTTTCATAGCAAACTTCATTCCCGCTCAAACCCTCTAGTTTCAAACCTAGCTTCCTCTTCAATTCCCGATAATCCTCCGAGGCGTCTGAAAAGAAGATGGCCACGTGACCTTCTTATTTGAACTTTGATTTGAGTACTACCAGTGGGTAGTTTTTCTATTTGTCATTCTCATGTCATTATGCAACACGCATTCTATTTACCTGTTGTATAATTGTAATACAGTTGTAAATATCAATAAATAAATTAAAAAAAAAAAATCTCGTAGGGATCTGGTAAAATTAGAACTACACCAATCTTATACTCGTGCACCAAGACTCTCTCCTATCAGGTACAATATGATTTATCAAGTTAATATATTGGTCGATTCATGTTGAAATTTGAATTTTGTTGATTCTTCAACTTTCTCCTGCTTTCCTCAATAACGCGGGTGTACCACGACGCAGAGCTTTAAGCCCAATTCTCTAATCCATTTACACCTTTGCAGCACCATCTATATTTTTGCTGCCGATAAATTCATTCTTTTGTCCAACAAATATGGGCCTTCCAAAATAACCTATTTTATAAAGAAAAGTTCTTCAACAACTTGAAAATCAAAATCGAGCAATTTTCTCTCTAAAGAAACCTTCGTGTCGAGCAATCAAAAGTGTAAATACGAAGAACTATTTTGTTATCTCAGACTCTACTTGGGAAAAGAATTACAATGAACATAAATATAAAATTTAAAAATACAAGAACTAACAAGACTAGACTCAAGTGTCCACCACGGATCTTACCTTAGCCCTGAAGAATACCTGCAATGTAGGTCAAAGCATTGGTCTTCAAATAAATAGTTCAACATTATTTAAGAAATTATTTCTCTGACCTTTTTCTTTCCGGTTCTTATTTTCATTTTAACCTTTTTTTAAAAATTAATTAAATTTGTTATCATTAATGTTATTAATACTACTGTACACCTTACTATTTGTATCTTCTTTTTACATTACTGCTGAAAACCCTACTCACCATTTGTTGCAAATAAATACTTTTTCATTAATTCCGAATTTATTCTTAATTCCAGAAAATTTTAATTTATTATTCTATTAGAATATTTCAAGGCGAATTCGAAAGGTAAATTTTATAAAAGACCATTGAAAAGGCGCTGGAGGGCAGGCAACGTTTTTGCGTGACTTCGTCCAAGCAAAAACCTATTAGTATGATAATAAATTCCTTTCGGAGTTCGGTGGGGGTTGTAGCTCAGCTCTGCTAAACAGGTGCAATTTTTTTCGGCAATTTTCGGACAATACAAATAAATAATATACAAACATTATTCGTTAAATCTTTTTAATTGGGACAGTCTGTGAAAGTGGTCGGTCCTTGCACACACACACACAGATGTCCGAAACCCGGCAGATGCGTGTTCAAATTTTTTACAATCCTTTGTATTTAAACGGAGAGGTGTTTTTTCCGTACCAACCGCCAGCCGCTGTTTCCTGATTCTGTGTACAGATGGTATTTGAAAATCAGAATGCTTAATTTACTTTTTTAAGAGGTTTTTTTAACTTTCAAATCTTTATTCGCAACTGTCATAAAGTTACCGGTCAATGCCATTAAACCAATTGTTTAATAAAATAGTTTTGCAACAAGGAAGTTTCATCAATGCTTCTCTGTTGTCAGCATTGTAAACTTCCTTGTCCTACCCTCTTATTTCTTATATATATATATATATATATATATATATATATATATATATATAAACGGCTCAAATGCAACTAAAGAATCATAAGGAAGGTTACTCGACCCCAGCTGGTTAAGGTTAAATAAAAACAGCTGTTAGATAATTCAGAAATTCAAAATTCAATATACACTCACCAAATTTCAAAAAGCATCACAGGAAAAATAAATAATAGCAAACATCACAAAACTTAAGAAAAAGACCATATGAAAAAATGAAAGTAAAAATGCAAGAAATTTTTTTTTATCATAATCAAGAAACCAGTGGACCTACGGCTACTCCACAAAATATATTAATAATGAAAAGTAAAAAAGAGACCTTACATAAATGTTAAGACCGTGGAAAAATTCCAACGAAAAGCCTTAAGTCTCCAAACTAAAACAGAAATAGAAATATCTGTCCAATATTTCGCCCATTCAGGCATCCTCAGGGTAGAAAGAGAATAACAGCAAAACAAAACATGAATAATGCACCCAAGAAACATTCCACCACCTCGAAGGCTCAAATGCAACTAAAGAATCAAAGGAAGGTTACTCGACCCCAGCTGGTTAAGGTTAAATAAAAACAGCTGATAGATACTTCAGAAATTCAAAATTCAATATACACTCACCAAATTTCAAAAAGCACCACAGGAAAAATAAATAATAGCAAACATCACAAAACTTAAGAAGAAAGACCATATGAAAAAATGAAAGTAAAAATGCAAGAAAATTTTTTTTATCATAATCAAGATATGTAGTTGATAAGTTATAGTATGTAAGAACATAGACTCTAAGTTAGTTGTAGTCCTTAGCCCATAAGTTCTCATGTTAATCAATAGTCAATAAATCTACAAGATAGTTCATATGAATGTATCTTTTGTATCTTGAATATCTGTTCATAACTCAATAAAGATATATTTCTCTTACAAGTCGTCCACCGTTTTATAACTGTAAGCAAACGTGCTACCAAAGGATTATATGAGTGGAACAATGTTACGATGTAGAATTCAATATCTGTGATTGATGTATTCTTGAATGTGCTGAATATAACATCAGGCATATTTTTCGAGTGTTTGAGTGAAAAATGGTTGACTGGAGAACTCTTATAATGGGTTGAATTAGTCAGCGGTTCAGTCAAAGATAAAACAAAATAAGAAAAACTTAATTTGTGTTATCTTTGACTGCACCCTGACCCTGACTGACCTATTCAATCCATCATTAGGAATATTTTTTCGGTTAGACAGAATGTCAACCAAATTTTGGTTACTGATCTGTAAAAAGAGAGCTTGAATATGTAGCTGTATCTTTTGTATATCATTCTAAAGAGTGAATATTTCTATTTTATGAAGAATTCAGTTATCCTTGACACTAGGTCATACCTGGGCATTTTTTAATCATAATCTGGGGCTTTTACTTCAACTAAAAAGATCATAGTATCAGTTCCACAGGCTGTCGCTTCGAGTTAAATCACAACAACTTTTAACTTTCATTCGTATCCTTTTTAATATTCTCCAAAAACACAGATAATTGTGACCTTTATAAAGAAAAAAAATATATAGAAAAAAGAGTGTAATTGTGGGAAATGTGTATATTTCGGTAACAATTTCATTATGAAATGAATGTTCCATCAAGAAACATATAACATCTATAATTTATTTTATTGTATTGGACAGATAATTTCAATTTCTGTTTTAGTTTAGAGACTTAAGGGCTTTTCGTTGGAATTTTTCCACGGTCTTAACATTTATGTAAGGTCTCTTTTTGCTTTTCAATATTGTTATATGTTATAATTTTTTAAATATTTTATTTAAAAATAAAAGATATGACCAGAACCGGGACTCGAACCCAGGTCTCCAACTTATACGTGGTGGTGCTTTAACCACCTCAGCCACCCTGGTTCGCTTCTCGGTCAGTCATATCCCTTCTTTTCACTGATCCTATATCTCCGTGTTCTCGCAATTTGCGATGTATACCCGGGGAGAATGTTAATCGAACATTACTTTTATTTTTGGATCTTGATGACTTAGGTCATTAAATATTACTATAATTTATTTTATTGTTATATGATATAATTTTTTAAATATTCTTTTTGAAAAGAAAAGATATATCCGTGGTGGAAGAGTCCCGGTCCTGGTCATATCTTTTCTTTTCAAATAAAATATTTATAATATCCATACCTACTTCGAAATGTTAGTTGAAGCGGGAACCTGCTGAACTGATACCAAGATTTTTAGGCTTGTTCTAGTCCAACAGGCGTACAAGGAAGTAGTAGCAGCAGAAAGCAGTTTGTTGTTTACATCAGATTTTTTTGATGTACAGGCTGAAGAGTATCCAAGTCGGCGATATACAGGCTGTAGGGTATTCAAGTCGGCGATGTACAGGCTGTAGAGTATGCAAGTCGGCGATGAAGATGATGAGTACTTGACAGGGCATCTGAGCTAAGAAAAATGTCAAACATTCAGAGGGAAATACTACAACGATCGGAATCCCAAGGATAGGATAATAGCTACTTGGGCTATTGCAACACGCTTCCTGGACATACCCCGTCTGGAATTTCTGACGTACTTCAAGCAACAACAAAACAATAAACATAAGAAAAAGTGCAGGTAATTATGTACCTTGGGTAAATTGATTAATTTTTAAAATCAGCGATCTGCTAATCTGACGATGCTACATTGGGATTCCTAAGATTTGCTTGCCAAAACAGGTTTAATTATGATAGGGATTTTTTAACGATATCGTACAGTCTCGAAACCACTGTTTTGGTATAGGAAGGACGGCATGGCCAATGATAGTTTACTGCTTTTAAAAAATCCTAAGGTCTCTTATCGGGCTACGAACCCTGATCTTGAGGATAGTAGGTTGTCATGCTAACCAGTAGAACACAGGTGACCATAAAAAAAAACACACAAAAAAAGGTTTCTTTATTCACCGATTAAACCATCGATTGTTTTTACTCAGACGAATATAACCTCATTACAACCAATGTTGTTACACATTAGTTATGTTTTTTGGAAGCCAAAACTACAGAATAAATAAATTGCAGTACAAGTGCCTGCAATTATTAACAAGAAAATAATTACTCTTTTAGGTTTCCACGACCACTATTATTACAAAAGACTTTGTTTATTTCTTCTGGTTTAGACCGTGTAGATAATTTTTTCGCCAACGTTTCGCCATCCATGCTGTTGACTTCTAGAGGGCTGAGATGAGAAAGATCATTCTTTGCGAAACGTTGGCGAAAAAATTATCTACACGGTCTAAACCAGAAGAAATAAACAAAGTCTTTTGTAATATTTATTATTGTTTAAAACCTTTTGAAAACAACTTCTTAAATAAATAAGGATAACTATTTTTTTTAAATTTTATTTGTAAAAAGTATAATCACTATAAGATATTAAATAATGTTATTTATGCTATATAATAATGTTGTATGTTATAATAATAATGTTATGTTATATAATATATAACATATATAATTGTATATTATATTATATATAACATATATAATTGTTAATAATAATGTTATTTTATATAATAATGATGTTATTTAAGTTGAAGTGTTCCTATATTATGTTTTTTTTTCAGTTTCAGTTTCACCTCCCTCTTTTTTTATCATTAACTCTGTTATCTAAGTTTTCATTAATATATTTTTATATTAAAAAATTCATTAACACATGTTCATGAAAAATTTATTAACACGGTCTAAATCAGAAGAAACTAATAAAGTCTTTTGTAAGAAAATAATTGTGTATGAAAATTAAATTTTAATTTTAGTTGTTAACTCCTGAGACAGAAAACCTGCCTTTACTTTTTCTAACATCAACGCACATAACCATCGTATGAGTCACCTCTAGAGGTTAGTATAGAAACCTTCTATGCCCAAGATCGCGGGTTTGCCTTAGGATTTTCTAAAGGGAGAAACAAATTATTTGTTATGACATAATTCTGAAGGAACGTAAAATTTGGTGTCTCGAACCTGTGCGATACGAGATACTCGTTAAAAATCCCTATCCTAATTGATCTAGGGTAGGCAAAATTCAGAGCTCCCACTGTAGCATCTTCCGATAAGCCATTGCAGCATAAAAAAAAAACCTGTATCACTACAAACCATGAACGGGTCTAGGGTTCAGTATATGGAAGAAACTGTACTGTTTCATGGACAACGGTTCTGCAAGGAGGTGACTTGTCCTAGGTCACACTCAACCGCCAGATTTTTTCCCTTATTTTGGGTACCTAATTTTTTAAAATATATTATAGAGGCTTTATGAGCTCCAGGGGAGTCCTAGATCTTACATGATCCATCCCCGGCTGCAAACAGACTAAATAAAAGTCTTGCCCGCGGCGGAATTTGAACCAGGATTTCCGGCATGGGAACTCAGTGCTTTACCACTGAGCCACTATGCTCCCTCAAAGTGACGTTAAACGACATAAAACCGTTCAACGACAGATTAGAAACCTACCTAATATGAAAATTCATTGAAAAAAAACTCGAGATTGTGAATTGTGAATCTGCCCACTAATGCACTTAAGCACCTTGTTCTGATTAATACGATATACACATAATGACATTAATAAAGTTACATAAGTCAAACATCAGTATATTGCAGAGCAATTTATTTTATCATGGTTACTATGATAAAGTGAACTGCTTTATCTTAATCTCGGGCTAAGCTACTAATTACATAACATAATATATATATATTTGCCATAGTAAAATATTTTCTCAAGATGTTTGTTAATAATTATGTGATGACTACAAGTTCATCCTACAGTCATTCGGAATATTTATTAAGGAGTCCATTCAACTGGATCAGCTCCAGTTTCGGTACAATTGCTCTTAGAGTTGTTGACTTCTTGAAAGCTTTTGATTCAATTAACTGTTCCATCTTTTTTTTCTCCAAATTAAAACTATTATCCTGATTCAACAGTTCAATTGTCTTGTTACGATCCTGGCTCTCTCTCAACGTACCCAAACAACTGGCATATCTAATCAGCATTCATTTTTTGAGTTGAAAAGAGCAGAATGGTTCAGTAGTAGATCAATGAGTTGCAGGCTTTTATTTAATCTGTTAGAGGTCGGAGATAGATCCTATGGAATCTAGGACTCTCCTGGGGCTCATCCAGCCTCTATATTGTGGGTACCAATGACAAATTACCATAACCGTTGTCCAGGAAACAACTAAGTCTCTACCATGTAGTTAACCCAAGACCCTTCATGCGTTGTAGTTCTACGTTGTTGTTTTTTTTACCTCCTAACAGTGATGATTTTCTGCTTGAAAAAAATGCGTTTCTAATCTCAGCGCATGTCACAAATCGTCCCTCAATGATCCCGCCAGCTTTATGGTGAGGACTTCCAAATCTACTAGATCTTTTCTCCTTGTGAAGGTCTGATAGCATTCACCAATTTAAGAAGACCCAAACAGAACTTGGACAAATTTAAATAGATTAAGGTTAAACACCACTAAAACACTGGTCATCGTCATTGGTTCCATTTAAAGTGCAATATCGTCAATATTTGGGCCTCTCTTGAAATTTTCGGATCTTCAATATTTAAAACGATTCCATTCACATAATAGAATCTTCACGAGCCTCTTGTTTTATAATGATATTAATTATTTCTGACAGGCTTAAGCCAGAAAAAACGGTTTAAAAAATATTTAGAGCGTCTACACGAACGTCACCAAACAAAGATTAGTTGTTGAATGGGTTATTCCATGATTCTTTGCCAATTTTTATTTAAATTTATTTCCTATCGTTTTTTTTATATAGATACAGTAAACAAGAACTCACCTTCTTTTCTGCGCAGCTGCAAAGGATGGTTCAACAACAAGTGGAGAACCACGGTAGTTAATGCCTACACAAGAAAAAACCTTGCATAAATATAAGCATATTGTATAAAACATATAAAAATAATAGATTTTAATTCATATTTTTAATCATAAACAATATATAAAAAAATAATTAAAGTACCACAAAAAACTAATAAAAAAATGTCAAGCCTATTTAAACTAATTAAATGCGAACCAGCGAATTTAGATCTAGTAGGTCACCACTACACCATTGGTGACCCCCCGTGAAAAAAGTAATGTGTATTACTAATCTCAGTAAGGGTTAGTAAATTACAAATATAAATATTGAGGCTGAAATTTCAACTTTAATAAAGTTGAATAGAGTTTCGATAGAGCAGCAACAGAATTACGTTCGAGATGAAACCTACAGTTCACATGTTTTCCGCTAGGAGTGCCTGAGTATTCTTTGTAGATATAACATCATAATTTACGTAAAAAATACAGAAATTGTTTTTGATGATCTTTAATTTTATATTTAAAATTATAATATCATAACAATGATGATTGTTTGTCATAAGTTTTAGATTATTTAGGATGAAATTTTTGAGGGCTATTATGATTTTATCACCCTTGCCTGTTACTCTATTTTTTCGAATTTCCATTTAATGTAAATTTTTAACTTTGTTGAAGTAAAAAAATAAATACCTAACACTTTTTGAAAAACTGCTAGTTCATAAATGAGATCAACACAGCCAATAACATATGATCAGTTAATATACTGGGCTTGCTATTGCAGATACTTGATGAGTAGCAGAATATCATAGCATAGTATGTTTAATGAGAGTACACAATATAAAAGTGAAAATTATCATTGCTTCCGAAAAGCCATGCCTTCAACTGCAAAGGATCCGTTGGGAATTTCTTGGAGATTTGTTGAGAAAGCTGGAACTTATTAAAACAATAATAATTTTAACAATATCATAATAAGAAATATTATCGCCAGCATTTAGTTTCAAAGATTTGGCATTGTCTATTTATTTTTTGTAATAGGAATATTAGTAAAGAACTGTAAATAAAATTTCATTTCAATCGCCGCAACATAAATTCACATAAATGATAACACACTAGCCTTGTCAGTGCCAGGTCAAGAGGGAAGGCAACTATAGCAGACATGTTGGTTCACAATATTCTGGAGCAGGTTAATGCGCTTGCAAAAGTGGAAACAAAATGGTTGTAAGTTCGAATCTCGATCGCGCAATTTCTCAAGCATTCTTTCAACCCCGGGTATATGACGCCCAACAGCCTACTGGAAGCAATTCCCAAAGACTGGACATTATAGTAATAACCCCTACCCGTGTATATCCATCGGAATAGTTTTCCAGGATATAAAATATCCGAACTGAGGTTTGGTCTATGAACAGTCTACTTTGGGGAAAGAAATATAGGCTGCCCTACGACATTTGACCATGAACAGCCATAATCCTTGGATCTATTCCGATGTGTCACAGTCCTTGAACCCGAGAGTACGTCGGTGAAAGGAAAATATGCCAGGAAAATAACCACATGGCTCGGCCAATGATCTATTAACATGGTCTTTAGACATGATCGGACCGACTGAAAGAAAAAAATATATATACACTTAGCATGTATAAGAAACACTAGAGAGGGACATTAATTTGAAAACAGATCAGAGGAAGAGCGAGTAAAATGATTTGCAAAGATGTTAATTGTCATAAAATCCATTTGCAAACAATGATTTCGCACAAACATATGCAATCGTCAAGGAAAGAACGTCATTCTATAATATACTAAGGGAGGAATATTTATATATATATATATATATATATATATATATATATATATATATATATATATTATATACATATGTATTCCAATTCCAATTATAATGAAACAGATAAGCATCCATTTCAAGGTCATTTTATCATATTATAGAGTTTACAGAAGTATCGTATTCATGCAATTACTATGGCAGTTATGATATTTTCCGAGTTGCCGAGTTCGCCATAATAGAGTTTACTTGGCATATTGACAGAGATCGGGAGAAAAGGGGAGAGTGGAGATTGAGAGACAAAAACTCAACACAAGAGAGAAGCAAACGAATCGATATACAACGGACAAAATACACCTTTAATGAAATTTGAATGGCCTCCATGAATGCTAAGGGTTCAATCTGAATAAATTAACAAAAAAATAATCAATAGCGTCTAAAAAAACCCCCCTCTTTTGGGTTCCGTGCCCGGCGCCTGAAAAAATATCGCAGTCCAATGTCTGCCCAAGAAAAAAACGATGCAGTTCGATGGGGCGATCTCGCCCATCAAAGCCACCCTTCCGTTTAGCAAGCAGCTACTGGCGACTGCAGATATATATACACAAATATATAGATATTTATATATATAAAGAAATCATAAAGATATCGATATCCAACCGAAGATCAGACACTATAATTTCGTTATTAGGACAAAAGCAGCAACACATTGATCAGAGTGGCGTAAAAGGCGAACTAAAAAAGAGAGGAAGAAATACTAAGATAGATTGTTGGGCCTGAGAAAAACAATGAAAATTTATTAATTAAAAGTAGAAACGAAGATTTGTATACATCTTCTATCTGTATACTGTATGGACATTTGAAAAGAATGGAAGAAACACGGGTTAGAAAGAAACATTTTAATTATGATAGTAAACTGAAGAAAACAGTAGGATGGATAAAAGCAGTGAAGGAGGACCCCAACAAAATAGGTTTTACAGAAGAAATAATTTGAGACAAGAATTCGCTTCAAAGCTATTAATAGAAAACGCAATCTATGAAGAAGAAAAGCCAAAGCCTCCACCAAAGAGAGTGTGGACAGATGATCAGAGACGAGCGTTTGGAGAGAAAATGAACAAGTACCGGGAAGAAAGGAAGAACAAGAAATACCAAAAGTATTAATTGATATATATATACACATATATACTGTATAATCATACAGAACAGTCTTATAAACTTGCCAACAGATAGCTGTATGTATGGATAAAAATTCAAGAACCAGAAAAACATATACGGTACACATTCGAGCCTCCAAAACATATCTTATTAAATAAGTAGGATTACAAATTTAATTTAAACATAAAAGCAACAGATTCCCCAAATAAAAAATGCAATGTATTTGGGAAAGAAACGGAAATTGTAAAAAAAAAAAAACTTAACTACATTGTAGAAAGTACAAGTTATAACTTGAATGAAAAAATAACTTATTTAAATAAAAAGAGTCGAATGGATAATTCAAATAGTGGATTGAAATGGCGAGGGGATGCAGTAAGATATTACAAAAAATAAGAAAAAACTTATTTGATTATGACGTTTCGGTCTGAGATGTAGGCCATCTTCAGGGCCCAGCCATGTGGAGGCATGCGAGTCCGAACTCGGTCGAATTTGGAAAACATATCTTGGATATAGAGAGAACTAACAAAGTATCCGGAGATAAACAACGATACAAGACTGTCAACCAGAACTAAGTTATAGAAATAGATATCAAATCAAAATAACATAATTGACACACAAAAAATAGAAAGAATGTGCAATAATTGAAATTATCAAAAAAAGAATGGCCTATGGTATCAAATGCATCAGGAGATAAAAACAATAGTGATACCAATCATGAGGATTTGAAGGGATGAATGAAGATGGCTTAAACATTAAGTCGAAACTTAGGCACAAATAAAATAAGTCCAACTTATTTTGTGTGATTTATTGACTGCGCCTCCATTTTGCTCTTTTCTAAGAACTATCCAGTAAAATATTTCCTCTAAATAATTATTTAGTAATTGTTATGGCAAAATGAGAGGTATCAAGTAATGGATTTTTTCCTCCTCTAACTCCATTTCTTTTTTAAGTTTTTTTTTTTTACAAAAAAAGAAGACAAAAATTAAAAAAGAAACTGTCAGAAGGTCCCTGTGGTTGACAGGAAGGAAGTTGAGCAGCGACCTGAGGGACCTGATGGGCTAATTACATTGTCAAACAGCTGCCAATGATCCTCCTTCCCATCGAGGGCCAGGACACGAGCAAGAACAACTCTGGACGAAGAGGTGGAGGATTTAAAAGGAACTTCCTGTACCCGGTCCTTTAATCTAAATGTAAATGTCACTCATCGTAGGAGAGCGGTTAGCGCTTCGTCAGAAAACAGGCAATCTACATTCGTTTATCTTGGGGAGCTGACCAGAAGGTCCTGTGGGGCTGAGGCACCCGAGCAGTGTCCTCATGATCACAGGACAGGCCCGGGTCATAATGATACCTCGGGAGTAAGCTAATTAATCGACTACTGTAAGCAGGACCACGCACAAAGACACTAAAAGCAGCTCCCATTAAACCGCAATTAACTTTATATTAAAGGAGGTTCAAGAGATTAATGTAGGCAAATAATGATTGATCCTAGTTTTCTTATTTATATTATAATAATTATTACTTATTATTATTATTATTTAATTTTCATTTGCACCTGCGCAATTGCGCATCCAGCAAATTTGATCCAGATGTTTTTCTCTTTGCTATTGTACAGGAAGATCGAGTTTCGGAATGAAATATCAATTTTTCAGTAGGTCTCTTGGCCAATGTCTTTTTAATCTTTTTTTATTAAGTCCAGGTAACAGGGAGTAGGAAAGCGGAAGAACAAGTGGGTTTGGGTGATATTGTGTCGATAAGTGGAATGTTATGTATTTGTTATGAATATATGATTTTATAGTAGGAATGTTCATGTCATTGTGTATAGTGTGATTCGAAACATACCACGGTGCATTAAGAATTTTTCTGAGAATTTTGGATTGTGTTATTTGACTCTTGTGTATGTGAACATTTTTTGCTGAACCCCAAAGTTCTGCTCCATATGTCCAAATAGGTTTTAGTATACTGTTATAGATAAGTCGTTTGTTCCTCGAGTCAAGTGAAGATCTGTAGTCCAGAAGATGTGATAGTCGTTTGTACCGTCTAGTCAGTTCTTGTCTTTTTAATTTTGTATGTACGTTCCATGTAAGTCTTTTGTCCAAGTATAGTCCTAGGTAACGTACATAATTTTTGGAAGGTACTTCGTCGTTGTCAATTTTGACTGCTGGACACGAAGCTTTGCGTAGAGAGAAGAATAATAATATAAAAAAAATATTTATAAAGATGAATATATAGAAAGAGAAGAAGGCAATATAAATTAATGGGAACTATCTGCTAAATCCGGACGTTTTGACCCACATTAATGATAAAGATACAAAGGAGCATTATATGAATTAGAGTATGTAAGCTAACGGTTGCGCATGAACTCCGCGATTACGCTTAATATATTTTGCCCTCAATCAAGTATATCGATGGCGAGCAAGCCTCAGGAGGATCACAAATCACACAAGGTCAATTCACGGCTGTTAACTCTTACAGAACAATACGCTTTACACGCTCAGCTGCTCCTAACATAGACTTAAATAAATACAAACAAGGAGAAAAATATAAATAATGAGAAAGTTAAACGTGAAAAAACATTACAGATTCATGTTACGAAACAACACTGTGGAATATGTACCGTTCTGGAACTTCCCAAACCTCTATAAATTAGGTACCCATAATTGCAGAACCGTTGGCTAGGTACAGTACAGTTACTGTTACCATGCTCTGAGCCCAATAACCTTCACGGTTTATTGTTGTACAGTGTTTTTTTTAATAATAATTTTTAATATAAAAATATATTAATGAAAACTTAGATAACATAGTTAATGATAAAAAAAGAGGGAGGTGATATAGAGAAATTCTATTCATCTATACTTCTATAGCTGAAAAAAAATATAATAAAGGAACCTTCAACTTAAATAACATCATTATTATATAAAATAACAATATTATTAACAATTATATATGTTATATATTATATAACATAACATTATTATTATAACATACAACATTATTATATAACATAAATAACATTATTTAATATCTTATAGTGATTATACTTTTTACAAATAAAATAAAAAAAAAATAGTTATCCTTATTTATTTAAGAAGTTGTTTTCAAAAGGCTTTAAACAATAATAAATATTACAAAAGACTTTGTTTATTTCTTCTGGTTTAGACCGTGTAGATAATTTTTTCGCCAACGTTTCGCAAAGAATGATCTTTCTCATCTCAGCCCTCAAGAAGTCAGCAGCATAGTTCGCGAAACGTTGGCGAAAACATTATCTACACGGTCTAAACCAGAAGAAATAAATAAAGTCTTTTGTAATAATAGTGGTCGTGGAAACCTAAAAGAATAAATAATAAATATTACAGTAACTTGGTTAATCTGGTAGTTTCAAAGTCTAAAATCAGTTTTTAAATAGGAATATTGGACTATAGGGAATAGATATGCCCTATATTTTAAAACTAAGTAAAAATTTTCTTAAAATTTTTTATCAAGGTATCTATCCTTTTTTGCACTATTGTTTGGACAATCAATATTTTTAAATCTGTAAATTTTAATGTAATTGTTATTGTTCTTGGTTGTTTTTTTTTTTTGCAGAAATTCTTATTTTGAATTATCTATTTATGTACGAATATGGTTTTTGGATGCGTTGAACCAATAATTATTTTGTGATAGAAAATGACTCATGTTAGTCGAAACGTCTCGAGAATCAATAAATGAAGAATTCATATGTACTGGATGATGGTTTTTTCTTTCTTTTATAAAAAGATTACGACTTTTATTTTAAAATTTACTCACATTGCCATGTCAGTAGAGTAGTAATCAAAAAGAGAGGTGCAGACGACGTGAACATTGCGATCTCAAATATGTACATGCAAAATCGAGTTAGCTTTTGTTCTTTCTTAGTCGACTCGTCACGTTCTTAGAAATATCGGTTTTATGATAAATCGAGGAAAACGATAAAAATCGATATATTTTTTCAACTCCTCAATGCCACAGACGAGATGGTGCAGGAGATATTTCTCTTCCTCGTTCCTGACATGCCATTGCAGTAACGTTTCTTGGAACTTAACTGATTGTGAAAGACTTAGTTTACAAAGATCTGGATTAGTAAATCTTAAGAAAACAATAATAATTCATATTCGAACATTTTAGGGTACTAGTATGTTTAAGGGCCTGCTGACATCAGCGCGCTCAGGTGTCACTTACCTCAACTATTTGGACCTTGTCAGGTTATGCATGAATTTTAAATAGGTATTGCCTTTCATTATGATACAACAGATTTATAGGAAATGAAATAAATGAGAAACATGTAGACAATATTAAACTAGAAATAATAAAACATTTATTACTAGCAATATTCATTAAATAACAATTTGTAACTAAAATGTGATAATTTTATTAATTTTTAAATGTTTTTATTTTAAAGAGAAATGATTTGCCCGGACAAATCTTTTGTCTTTAAAATAAAAACATTTAAAAATTAATAAAATTATCATATTTTAGTTACAAATTGTTATTTAATGTTTAAAATAGAAATATTTAAAATATGATGTTGATAGACAATGAAAGATTTATTCCAAACAATGCTCATTAAAAAGAACAATATCTTCAAAAATTGCATCAAAAGGGTCTCTTCCCTCTAACTTCGTTATATAAAATGGACAATAGTCTCCAAAAGTAATGTACTATTCCTCAACCACGCATTTAATCGAATACCCAGGGTCTTGTTGCATCCTTTTTTCTGGCATCTCCATCTAATTTTATTCCCCAATTGCAGTTTCATATCATGTCCATTTCCACAACGCATTTTCTGCGGAATGACATTCCGCTCCTGAAGAAACCTAACAGAACCTAACCTAAACAACCTAACGCTGATTTTTCATCGTTCACCGTGCGAAAAATCTTCAAATTCCAAGTCATATTTGAAGAAAATAATCAAAAACACATTCATGTTCAACTTCACATAAACAATAACAAAACAATAGAAAGGTTACTATAACAGTAGAAGATGATTAAGAAAAGTGACACCTTATTTTTTTAGAAAGTAAGCGCATGCAAACAAGACAAAACCACAATAAGCCATATTTAAACGATTGTACATATTAACATAATAAATAAAAAATAAAAACGGGGAAAAAGATTCCCACTTTCCCTAATGCATTCGAAAACATTACATTTCCTATTTACCCCCTCCCCCCCATAGTGGGAAGGTAGAAGGGACCTTGGAGAGCGGCTGAGAGGAATTCTAATAAGCCGAAGGCAAGGAGGATCCTCGCAGGACAATCTTCTCCCATTATTCCTTCTTGGCCAAGGATCTCGGCGCAGGACTCGTCCTCTTCCTTCTATTCACACGCCATCTATCTCTTTCCTGAGGACAATCGGACGGACGTCTCCTTCTATTTTGTATAAGGACGAACGTCTCCTTAACAAAACAAAAGGCTTAGTCAACCCGAAAGGTCGATAATTTTTGTAAGCAAGTTCCAATTTCAACATAAAACAAATATCCAATCGATTTTTTTACTCAATGTGAAAAATATTATGTAGAAAGGAGATAGTTGGGGGGTGCAGTAAAAAAAAAACACTGAATAAGTGCTAGAATTATATTTATGTGCCGACGTTTCGACCTACAGTGTAGGTCATCTTCAGGGCTATGAGAGAGAAACAAACAGAAGAAAAAATATAAAAGAGTACAGAAACAATAATATGGTGACCTATATTGTAGAAAATTAAAATAGTGACAGATATGAAAATTAAAGATAACGAATATTAAAAAAGTAACAGAATATAATAAAATTAATATATAGACAGATTTAATAAAATTAAAGATAATGAACAGAAATTAAAATAGTGACAGATATAATAATTTAAGATAACGAATATAAAATAAAATACAGAAAATAAATGTACAGAAAGGATATAAAAGTAAAAATAATATAAAGGGAAATAAAAAAGAGGAGGTAAACCAAAGATACAAAATGAGAAGATTAACATATAAAAAAAGGTTGGAACATGAAGAATTTAGAAAAACTAGTAAAATAAAGATATAAAATGTATGATAACGGACTTTTAGAGGTTACATAAGTAAATGTATGAGACATAATAATATAAGAATAAAAAAATATTAGTGAAAAATATTAGTTCATTTATAAATAAATTCAGAATGTAGTAGAACACGTCTGTTTAATGTTCGACACACCGCACTTAAGTGGCATGAGTCAAAAACTTACATATTTGGAAAAATGGTAAGAACTATTATTGAGCATGAAATAGCATTAGGACACTAAGCATGGCACATGTGCCACCTGACAGGCGAACTCTGTCGATGAAGCTAGGTTGATACAGTTTAATTGTGTGATAAAGAGATATTTTACATCTATCTATAACTATCAGAGTCATAACTCAACAACGAAAAAATACTGATTTTTGTCACTTTGCCACACAAGTAATGTTAGTTGAAACATTTTAAATCAAATATTGAGCTTGTGAAAATTCATAAAGAGTTTTTTTATAGATCATATGGAAGTAGATGAACTTAATAAAAACCTCAACCAATACAACCCTTGAAGCGTTGTATTGTCCATATCATAGGGATCGTTTGTATATCACGCTAATTGCCAGGTTTTCTTCCCAATTAAGGGACGACGCACTGCAGATCCAACTCTGGACTAAACTGATAGGATATGGACATGAAGGATCTATATCACTTTTATTTGTTTAAATCGAATTCGAGAGGAAATGGTCCTGAAGGTTCTGGAAGGTCCTGTGCGCAGAGCATTCGAAATGTCCTGAGGACAGGACGAACTAATACCACAGGAAGTTGACCCTTTGGGCCATCAAACGGAAGCTGTAAAAGTTGAGGTGGTTATGAGGGTGAGTCAGATATTTACCATCCCCCGGATCGATATCATTCCACTATAGCATTCCATCCACCCCCACTTCTCCAAGCCCTCTTCTCAATCAGGGCACCGGCTACTTCTAGATTCAATTAGCTACTCAATTACACCGGAGGCATCGTGTCGATCTATATATCGTTCGTCCAAGTGGAGTATCTGGCCATTTCTGGATCTTAGAACGCCCAAGAAAAGTAAAGAATAAATGAGCGAATCCGGAAGTCCGGGGGGGGGGTGAGGTTGTAGAGGAAACTAACAATACGTTCAAATGCATACCCCCAAAACTGCAAGACTATATAATTATAGATATAAATACTGGATGTTTCTAAAAAAAAATTCTTGCACATAAGAGTTTTATAGCTTTACAAAAAAATATCAATTCCGAAATTACTAATTACATTATGTTGGGTAGTACACTTAGCATCACACTTGTGCAAACAAACCAAATTCACGGTATTGAGCATTGGCTCTTCTAGGTTTTTATAACCTTAACTTCCTCTTTAATTAGGGAACTTTTTCTACAATTCATAAATGTTTAAGTAGAAATGCTAGTGTTTCTTTCGGGAAATATGTGGCTCAAGGAGCAAACTTGACTCTTGAAATTAACTATTTCCTTCTTTTTCTTTTCTGAAGATTTGATCTGTTCAGTGTAATTGTAAACATGTAAATTGTAAATACTTTTTTTAAATTTAAATAAATTAGTTTTTTCTCATCTTTATGATATAATCTTATAATTTATTAATCTGCAAATTTCAAATATTAGGTACGTAATTGAATTTAATTAAATTAGTTGAAATTCTTTATTGAATAGCTTTGGAAACAAATGAAGCAACTATCGAAAAACTATCTTTAGCAATCGATAGTTTTCAGCCTATAGTATCGGCCTATTGACAGTGCCAACTATCGATTATCGCCCAATCTTACCTCACTCCCTTATTGCTTTATCACTGTACAAAAATGTTTTTATGAACTTTGTCAGCACATGAACTTTCGACCAGTTTTAATTGCAAACACATGTAATTTTTCGTTTCTTTTTGGATACTATCATGTATCTATGGATACAGTATCATCTATATCATGTATGGATGTTTCCCTAAAATAACTATGAAATCCTGGAATTTTTATAGTAAATTTTACAATATAATATAATAGAATAGAAAACCAAGTCCCTCTAAAATAACAATCATGAACAAAAAAATTACATAATATACATGGCCAGAAAACTACATAATAATACGAATCATGAAGTAATTAAGAGTGCCAAAAACGTAATAAAAATAGAAATGAAAAAAATAAAAAGTACGAAACTTGACAGGATTTTAACTATAAACATATATTTAGAAAATAAATATATTAATATTAACAAAATAATTATAAACAAAATTAATAAAATAGTTTATAAGAAAATTACTAAATAAAATAAATGAATGCAATAAAGTATTTACATAGTCTATATCTTCTTTAGGAAAAATAAACAAAACACGTAGGCAACGAAATCGAGAATTCAATATTAACTTATTCAAGCGGAAGATTGATCTGCCTAGAGATCGTCTTTTTGGAATGTCAAGAGATTTTGGAAAAGCAGAGATTTAAATGAAGCCAGTGAAGAAGCATGCCGGATGGAAGGAGGGATTGATTTCCACACAGTGGTGGAGCGGCCGAGGAAGGAACGCTCGAATGCCTTGGTTCTCTGGGAAGGAATGTAGAGATCGGAAAGGTGGGATCTTGTTTTGTGGTGCTGGACAGAGGATTTGAATTGGAGGGTACTGTATATATATATGAAGGGTGTTGCGAGTTAATGGATTGGTATAGAAAAGCACTAAGGAAATATTGTCTACGAATGGGAGGGAAGAGCCACTTAACTCATCATAGTGATGTGACACCCGGGATCGCCTCGGAGTACCAAGGACAAATCTTAAAGCGCAGTTCATTATTCGTTTTAAGCGGCCCTCAAGTATTTTCGATAGGCCCGCGTATACCACACAACAGTAGTCAAAGTGGGGAAAGATGAGGGATGATACGAGAAGCTTACGGGTAGAAAGCAAATTTTACGCAGTAATAAGCAGTTCTTGTGTGCATTTGCCAACGAACATTCTAAGTTTTTTACGCATATATATATATATATATATATATATATATATATATATATATATATATATATATATATATATATATATAATTATAAAATTGCATGAGTCTCCTATGATAGGTTGTGATTTTCGTTCGCTATTGGTTAAAAAACGATAGCGTATTTATTACCAATATCCTTTTCCACGGGAGAGTTTTGATCAAAACTACGTACTTCAATCTGCATGAGTATTGTCGGAATTCTATAAGTGTCATTATTATATATTGAATATGTAATTAATAAGATATGAGAACGTGAATTATTATAAAATAAGAAAAATCAAATCGATGTTTTACGAATATTGTAATCCAGAATGAGCATGAGAATGAGAATGAATATTAAGAGAAAACTTCTTTAGCGAATTTCGGTAGGTGAAAAACTCGCATCAGTTAACAGGAGCGACATGCTCGTGACCTATTGCAGGATACTGGCTATGCCTAGCGGTCTGTGTATGAGTTATACAATTTGTTTTAATCAACGTTAGATCAAAGGTTAGAATCCCGTTGATATAAGAATAATAATATTTTACTAAAAATAAAAAAAATAAAAGTTAATACAAATAATAAATAACAACTTAAAACAAGCAATTACTAGTTGAAATTTTCGTTTCCATTAAAAGATTTTAGCTGTCATCTTACTAATATTATAAATGTAAAAGTTTGTATGTTCGTCTCTCTTTCAAGCAAAAACTACTGGACGGATTTGGATGAAACTTTACAGTAACATAGGTTATACATCAGAATAACACATGGGCTATAGCAAGCGCGGATTTAGGGGGCGCACGGGGGCAGCTCCCCCCCTCCCCGACAGTTTTATAGGAACTGTGGATTATCCATTATAGTACATAAATAAAGGAAAATCACATGATAATTGTGGTTAAAATAACAGAAAGGACAGGAGTGAAACTATTTTTTTTTTGAAATCCTACGAATATTATAATTTGGATGAAACTTATTGAATAAAATAGGTTATACATCATAGGCTACACCATGGGCAGATTTATGTGGGGTCACGTGGGCATGCCCCCCCGTTATAGTACATAATTAAAGACAAATCAGGAACTTAGCCTCTTGAAATTTGTAGATAGGTTCTTTGCATAGTTTAAGAAAGAAATTTGGATAATTCCACCCCAAGGGTTTCCCTTTTATTATAATGGGGGTTCAAAGGTTGTAAAGAATCCGTCAGTTTTGAAGTTAGAAATCTGAAATTATGGCTGTACGAGTAACTTATATTTAAAAAAAAAAAAAATTAAATTATTTATTTAAAATGATATTTCACGAAACTTTATGTGGCAGGCCGAATTCCACGCGAGCGAAGCCGCGGGCATAAGCTAGTAGTTATATAGTTGTCTTGGTTTATGAAATGAATGAAAAAACAAATGATCTAAGTACTGTTGAACTTAACGATGATGAGGTTGAACTTGACATAGCTATATAATAATATAGCTATATTGTAATCATCAATTCAATATCAATTAAACTGCTGATATTCCTTCTGAATTTTATTTTTTGAAAAAGATAAAATAAGTAACACACAATCAAACAAAGAAAAAGTATTCAAAATTTGACATTTGATTTTAGAGTAACACTTCCATGAATGCTTCGTTATCTGATTGACAATATTTCATTTGAAAAGTAGAAAGTGGAACAACAAAAGCAGAAAGATAAAACATTTATATTATCAGCATTTGAGAACTTAGTCACCAAGCTTTGGGGGAAAAGTCTACGACCTCATTTCCTTATCATACTAAAATAAATAAATAAAAAGGCTCGATGCCGATACCACCGATCTTTGTTTACAAAACCCCGTCCACGGAGCACCACCAGAACCCAAACCCAAACCCGATCACTCTTAACCCAATCCTCCCATCTACGCCTCGCTCTACCCCTCAGCGCTTATTAACATCTTAGGAATTCGTTCGTTACTAAGCCCAGCTACTTTACAAGCCCATCTTAATCTTCAACGCTATCACTTGAATAATATTTACCGGATGGGCATTTACTTCGCAATTCCGCGTTATTCAATCTCCTATTATACTATTCAATAAAAAATGGTATTATATTGTATTCGGAAAATCAAATCAAATTGAACACTAAGTTCCCAGTACATGAGAAATCATATAACTAATAACAATACAAGTAATAACAATTGAAGGATCAAGGAAGCCAAAGCTTCGTTGCCGGTATTAATACACACACACAAACACACACACACATATATATATATATATATATATATATATATATATATATATATATATATATATATATATATGTATATGTATATACTTATACTTATACTTATATATATATATATATATATATATATATATATATACATCCATCCAACCCACTAGTTTCAAACCTAGCAACCTCTTCAATTCCTGATAATCCTCTGAGGCGTCTGAAAAGAAGATGGCCTCGTGATCTTCTAAGTTGAACCTGCTATTTGAGTACTACCCCCGGGTAGTTTCTCTACTTGTCTTTTCATGTCAATGTACACATTCATTATATTCACTTGATGTATTCTATTATACAGTTGTGAATTTCATTAAATAATTTTTAAAAAAAGTATTGTTCCGTTATTGCGAAGTTGGATTTAACAAATTTATCTTCACACTGCATTTCGAACATGACATTTGATTGTAACTCTAATTTATTCTAATCTATATTTTTGTTAAATGAACTTAAAACTGGCGTAAAAAGTGTTTTTTGAAAGTTAACAGCAGTTGACTTGTCGTCATTAATTTGTATTACCATTTATGTATTAACATCGTACAAGTACAATTTAGACAGATCTGTAATATAATATATTAAAATGCTATTCTTCATTGTTAGGGAATGATTATGATGATAATATAGCCTCGAAGCATTGCCAAAAGAAGGTTTGAAGAATGTACGAAGAACTGAAATTAAAATTTATCAATATATAGGTACATATGCATTTATATGTATGTATATATTGAGATAGATTATAAATATATATATATATATATATATATATATATATATATATATATATATATATACATCCATGGATTACCGACCAAAGTGTATTATTATACGTTAAATGGTATCTGTTCCGCAGATTATCGCTCCGGGTTGAGTTAAAAGTCTTAACTGTTTATTCGCTTGATTTTAAATTTTTTCCAACAACAAGTTATCGTGAGCTTTATTACGAAAAGCAGAATGGATAATAAGTAGATTATATAATCATTTCATCAAGAATTAAAAGTTTCAATTAACACCTGGAACTACAGAAGATATTTGAGGAATAAAATGGCCCGGGTGGAGGCCGGAAAAAATTCTCATTAGTAAGAAGAACTGTTTATTTTAAAGCCAAATATAAAAGTTATATGTTTGTTTATTACAAGATGAAGTTATTACCGAAGTATTTCTCATAATTTCTCATAATTACATTCTCTTTTCCATACTAACGCTCATGATGGATAGTATTTTGGAAAATACAAGGGAAACGAAGGAAAAGTTAAAACTTCAACTCAAAACGAAGCGACAACCTGCGGAATAATTACCTGTTAAATAATATACATATGTTTTTTTTCTATTTACTCTGTAATAATTTATCTGTTTTTATAGCTACTTGTTACTCATTTTTCTCCTCTGTTTTCGTTGCAACGTCGTAATGAATTTATTCTGTACGATATTTAGATTAGGTTAGGTTTTATTGCTTATAGACGCACAACAACAATCAGCGTCTTTCCTCTTTTGTTTCAATATTTATCATTATTTATTTCAATATTTATTATTATTTTTGTTTAACATTTATTTTCGCTTCAAATATAAATATTATATCTTGTTGTACATATTATTATGTTTAAGAAAAGCCAGTATTTTATCTATATATGTGGTGTTATTACCCAAAATAGTCTGAGTTTTTCCATCTATTCCCAAGCCATGAAAATGCGTTTCGTACACGGGGCAATCTTCTATGATGTTGTACGATATTTATACATCATCTAAAGCATATATATATTTTCCTTTATGCTACAAGACTTTGGTTGTATCTGCAGGCCCGGTGGATTAAGTCGAATTTTATCCGCAATGAGTTAATTGTACTTAGGATAACGGAATCATAACATTTTGGCTTGAAATGGAGTTACAAGATAAGTTACAACTCCACATCAAGCTAATGCCTGACTTGGCCACTCCCCTCTGTATAAATAACTCATTTTAAAGAAAATTCGACTTAACCTCTTATAAAATGGAGCAGCAGAAATATATCTTTAAATATTATGAACCCATGTAAACTTTAACTAATTTTTTTTCCTATTGATTTATGTATTTTTTGTCATATAAGATGATTTTTTTTTTCCAAACTCCTTTGTAGATACATATAAATATTTTGTATGCATGTATTTTTTAATATATATAATAATATATGTCTTATTTTTTTGTTTTAACAGGTCCTTATTACAGAATAAAATGTTTTGTTTTTCTATTCTATTTTAATTTTTGCGTAATTATTTTCTTATTAAAAATTAAATTCTCCAATAATTTTTAAGTTTTTTTTTATTTTTTATTTTTTTTTTAAAATGTCAACTGGACTCAATCATATAATATATTCTTTAAATAGGAGAAAAAAACCTATTTCCAGTAAACAAAATTTTTATTCCTTATTTTCGAGTACGTTTCGGCCTAGGCCATTCTCAATCTTCTATTATTAATTGTTTCATTTTTTTACTTATTATATGGTTAACAATCAGACCATAAGTCATTCATCTGTAAAACATGCATAAATTCTATAATTGTAACAATATAAATAATTCAATAAATAAAACTGTACATAAATTCTTTTATTGTCCAACAAATAACCAAAAATAAAGCATAGATACCTCAATTTAAGTTGTTTTATTCCATTTAAACTTTTTTTCAAATTCAAAGGGAACCATGTCCTCTATAGTCATTTAATAATAAGTCAACCTTTGATCTTAGTATATTATGATCTTTCATATTATTTTTGAAATTCTTTAAATAAAATAATATTTATTATTATACATAAACAACTCACAAATTAAATAAATGAATAAATAAATAATGAATAAACAAATAAATAAAAACACTGTTTGTTTTTTTATTACAGAAAGTAAATTAATGGTTATCGTAAATAAAGTCGCTATGGTAAGTATTATGTTAAAAACATCCCTTACCAACAAAAACCAGTTTATTTAGTAGAAAAGAGGGAGTTAAAGCGGGGGGATGGGAATCTAGTTGTCGGAAATATAATTGAACTTAAACATGCAACAAACCAATATTCAGTCAACTTGTGTTTTACATAATCTATCTCAATATATACATACATATAAATGCATATCAATATATTGATAAATTTTAATTTCAGTTCTTCGTACATTCTTTAAACGTTCTTTTGGCAACGCTTCAAGGCTATATTATCCTCATAATCATTCCATACCAATGAAGAATAGCATTTTAATATATTACATTACAGATCTGTCTAAATATAAAATCTACACTTGCACGATGTTAATACATAAATTGTAATACAAATTAATGACGACATGTCAACTGCTGTAAACTTTCAAAAAACACTTTTTACGCCACAGTTTTAAGTTAATTTAACAAACTATAGAATAGAATAAATTAGAGTTACAATCAAATGTCATGTTCGAAATGCAGTGTGAAGATAAATTTGTTAAATCCAACTTCGCAATAACGGAACAATACTTTTTTTAAAAATTATTTAATGAAATTAGCAACTGTATAATAGAATACATCAAGTAAATATAATGAATGTGTACATTAACATGAAAAGACAAGTAGAAAAAGGTAGTAATCAATTAGCAGGTTCAACTTAGAAGACCATGAGGCCATCTTCTTTTCAGACGCCTCGGAGGATTATCAGGGATTGAAGAGGTTGCTAGGTTTGAAACTAGTGAGTTTGAGTGGGAATAAAGTTTGTCATGAAAACATTTATATCGGATTCGGGCCAGGTCAGCATAATTGGGACAATAAGATCATTATGGATTACTTTGTTCGGATTTTACGAAGGATTTTGAATTGCAATGATTGAATACGAGAGGAATTCGATGGTTTAGTGGAGCCCCAAAGAAAACAATACTTAAAACGTAGAAACACAAATGCAGTAATAGAAAACCCTAATAAACTCTCGCTACATATTTCAGAAAAAAAAACCACAACGAAGTGAAAAAGAAAATATAAGAATCGCTCTGTAAACAAGAAATCGGATTGATAAGGTTCAATTCATGGCATTTAATAATAAAATGATAATAATGATTAAACGATCAAACAAAAACTATTGGTTCTAATTCATGCCACCTGAAATAGGACTAATCCAACACTACAGATTTCAGAATTCTTTAGGCTTGGACAATATTTACAGAAGAACTAGTAATGATGAACAGGTTTTTGGATCGAGTAATGAGCTATTAAACATTTCATCATCAATAAGTAAGTACAATTTATGTATTAGCATCGTACAACTATCAATTTTTTATTCAGACTAGTATAATAATAATTATTATTAACTAAAAGCCTATTTGTTTTCTCTGTTAAAGTATTAATTTTTCTTGGTCCATTACAAAGATTATTTATTGGAAATAATAAATTAAAAAAACATTTTTATATATTTAATTAATATTTATTTTATAAATGTAAAATCTTTACATCGTTACAGGCATATTTAACCAACTTAGGTCACAGAATTAAAGAAAAATTTGCGAAAGAAAGATATAACATTAATAAATCCATCTATCTTTTAAAGATTTTCTCCTATTTAAAGAATATATTATATGATTGAGTCCAGTTGACATTTTTTAAAAAAATAAAAAAAAACTCAAAAATTATTGGGGAATTTAACTTTTAATAAGAAAATAATTACGCAAAATTAGAATAGAATAAAAAAACAAAACATTTTATTCTGTAATAAGGACCTGTTGAATCAAAAAAATAAGGCATATATTATTATATATATAAAAAAATACATGCATACAAAATATTTATATGAATGAATATATATTATATATATATATATATATATATATATATATATATATATATATATATATATAATTAATATATATAATAATATATATAAATATATATATATATATATATATATATATATATATATACATAAATATATACATGAAAAAATATATAAATCAACAGGAAAAAAAACTAGTTAAAGTTTACATGGGTTCATAATATTTAAAGATATAAAATATTATAATATCTCGGTCGATTTAATAAATTAATTTCTAGAAATAATAAATCAAAATAATTTTATTCAAATATGTAACTATGAGATACAAAAAGGTCAACTTAGATGTACTCAGGAAGTAAAGAAGGATTTAGAAAGAAGTAATAAAAGGAAAGACGACACACTGAACAAAGAGCTTTTTAGCAAGAGGGCCTCGGGAGTACAAGAGGGATTCCAGGTAAGAGTGAAAAAGAAACCTGGGGCGAAGGGAAGGTGAAGTGGTCCGAGGACAGAAAGAAGTGGAGGTGAAAGGATGAAAGAATATTGGAAAGGACGGAAGAGAAAACAACAGAATGTGGTGGAATGAAACTGGGTTTTTCATAACTGGGCGAGTTATAGCTGTATTGGATCTAGACGCCATTTTGAAAAGAAAAGCTGTATAGTGATGTCGAGATTTTTTTCGATATTTTGATTGGATATGTATTCAAATTTTACAATGGAGGCTAGCCTTTTTTTTGTTTTTTAGCTTGATTGCTGAAAATAATAAACCATTTTGAAAAATTATTTCTAATAAATCATAGGCCGTTTCAGGCTACTTTAACATTTGCTAGATTAACGTTTTAAGCTCCCAATTAATTACAAAAGACTCATAAACATGACTTTCTTGATTTCTCACGTATCCAATCCTTACAATTCAAAATACTCTATGACTCTTACTTTGGGACGAATCAAGTCATCTATAGTGAACTTAAGATCCCATTTGTTGCTGATTTGGCCACTTCTTCAATTCCTGTTAAACCTCCGAGGCGTCTGAAAATATGATGGCCTCGTGAACTTTGTAAGTTGAATTTGTTATTTGATTACTAGCAGTGGATAGTTTCTCTAATTGTCATTAACCACTTTACTATGTACTATATCACTCATACCATTATATTTACTTGTTGTATTGTTATAATACAGTTGTAAATTGAAAGTTAAGCGGTATTCTGCTATCCTGAAGTTTAATGAAACGTTTCGGTTTGATAATAAATGCACTTTGTCCTCCTAAATTAATCTATTAATTTGCAGCTGTTGATAGCGACTATCTACTAGTAACACCGCCCACCATGGACCAGGCGCATCACTAATTCTTATCATCAAGTGGATAAAGAATACAAATTATTCATGAATAGTGAATACTGGAAACCGTTGTAGCATATTCCAAAAATAGTTAATAAATAAAAAATAACTAAATATCCTCAATAACAAGTTATTTTTAATTTCTTTTCTTCTTTTTTTATTCAAGAGTTAATTATATTATATTATTATCTTCGATTTCCTCCTTCATCTCTCAATACAGTGGTGTACCGCAAGGCAGTGTTTTAAGCCCCATTCTCTATTCCGTATACACCTCTGATATTCCCGAGCACTCTTGCACCAACATCTATACCTTCGCAGACAATACAGCCATTATTTCTTCTCACAGAGACCCCAACCTAGCATATATAGCTCTTCAAAATCATTTATTTGATTTAGAAAAGTGGTTCTATAATTGGCAAATAAAAATAAAAGCCTCAAAATTGAGCCATGTAAGCTTCTCTCTACGCAAAGCATCGTGTCCAGCAGTCAAAATTGACAACGACGAAGTACCTTCCAGAAATTATGTACGTTACCTAGGACTATACTTGGACAAAAGACTTACATGGAACGTACATACAATATTAAAAAGACAAGAACTGACTAGACGGAACAAACAACTATCACATCTTCTGGACTACAGATCTTCACTTGACTTGAGGAACAAACGACTTATCTATAACAGTATACTAAAACCAATTTGGACATATGGAGCAGAATTATGGGGTTCAGCAAAAAAAGTTCACATACACAAGATTCAAATAACACAATCCAAAATTCTCAGAAAAATTCTTAATGCACCGTGGTATGTTTCGAATCACACTATACACAATGACATGAACATTCCTACTATAAAATCATATATTCATAACAAATACATAACATTCCACTTATCGACACAATATCACCCAAACCCACTCGTTCTTCCGCTTTCCTACTCCCTGTTACCTGGACCTAATAAAAAAAGATTAAAAAGACATTGGCCAAGAGACCTACTGAAAAATTGATATTTCATTCCAAAACTCGATGTTCCTGTACAATAGCAAAGAGAAAAACATCCGGATCAAATTTGCTGGATGCGCAATTGCGCAGGTGCAAATGAAAATTAAATAATAATAAATAAATAAATAAATAATTATATTATTTATTCTATATTTTACTGAACATCTTACATCTCTCTAGTATCCTGATTTAATTTAACTTTGATGATAGCTCACAAGGTTGAGCCGAAAAGTTGGAGCGATACTCCATCCTCACTATTCTTTCTATCATATAGATCATGGTGTTGTGTGGTCTGGATATGTAGCACTAAAAATGTGGACATTAGAATTGTGCCACCTAAGAGCTGTAATTATGTTTTTGTTGTTTGTTGGAGTTTAAAGACCCTCAGGTTACCAACACCTATGGTTAGCTTTATAAAACGATGGTATATCTTGTAGATAAATAACACAAACACACAAGCACATTATATCCATACAACTGGAAGAAGGAGAAAATTTAAATATATTTTGAGATAATGCTAAAATTGAGACAGTATGCGAAGTTCTTTTAATAACTGAAGTACCAACGCGATAGAAGTCTTGTGGCTAGTCCTATTTCATTTATTGTTAATAAGTTAATAATTACATTCTACAAAAATATGTTTAACTGTTATAACATTGATAATTATTCCAAACCTTGCCTTCCTGTAGGGAATGCCTTAAGGTTGGCCTGTATTAAAACAGGCAAGAAGTAAAAGCTACAATATTCAACGAGATTGAATCACTTGAATCACTTCTTGGTGAAGCCAAGATAGGCGTTGCGATAATATTTTACTTACTAAGCAATAATACACCTTTAAATATCCATAACCATTCAACTATTAACAATTTTCAATAAAATTGTTATTGTTTAAAGTATAAAATCTTAAAACTAAAAATAGACATATATATCAATAAAAGTGAGCAAATCCACAAAAAGAGACTTAAATTATAAATAGGTTCTAATGGGAAAGTTTCCAAAATAAAGCCTTAAGTCTCCTAAAACATCACAGGACACGTGTCAAAAGAAAATCATTGCAAAGAAGAAAATACGCAGCACATCGAACACCAACAGTCCAGACTCATCAGAGGCAGGAACCTTGTTCCAACACGCTTTACAAATAAGTATTTTAGAGTCTTAAGGCCTTGTTTTTGGTATTTTTCCTATAGGATCCTATAACATACATAATAAATAGGTCTGATAAATTTTTCTTTATCTGCTTTTTATGAAATCTATAAGGTGGCCGAGTCAAGAGTTTTATTTTTGTTTAAGCTTGAGACTAAGTATTTATTTAACAACAGTTCAATCTGGCAGCCCGTCTTAGCCAATTTATTAATTTATTCCTACTTATAAATTTACAATATTACATGTATTGTATATGTACGATATATTTAAAACCAGTATAAAAGAGAGGTATTATTAAGCAGTAATTAATAATACTATTGCCATTGTGAGGTGGGAATCCCATTTCATTAACCCGAGCACTTAAGTTACAACCCAGACTGAGTGTGGGACTGGCCCGGATGGTGACAATCTTTCTATTTGCTCGTCTGGAAGCTTGTCAATATGTCACACGATCTAAGCAAAATGGGCACCTGTATGCTACCCACTTTCAAGTGCTCACTACGAGGGTAGTCATCATCCGATACATTTTTGAAGTTGTATCATAATGTTGATATTAACATTTGAGTATGAAAAATCCATATTAAATACACTAGTGAATGATAATTGTTGACCTTGATAATGTATGTGGTAAAAGCGATCCGGGTAGAGGTCAATGAATTTCTCGCAGAATTGGAGAAAACTTTATTAAGTAGCCAACGTTTCGACCTACTTTGTAGGACTTCTTCAGAGATATATGCAAAATACAGACAATTAAGAATAAAAATGGTACAAATATATTGAAACGTAGTAAATATAAATAAACAAAAGTATGGTGAATACAGGCAATAAAAATGATAAACAAGCACAGCAAGGTAAATATGAAGGTTAAAATGTATGAGTGTATAGTATAAACAACGAAGTGTCAGAATGCTAGTAAAATACATAATGAAGAATAAAATAATAATAAAACAGAAAGCGTTCAAAATAAAAAAATAAGGTAATAAAGATAAAAAATAAAAACTGAATATAAAAATGATATGGGTAAATGTAGAAAATGATAAGAAATACAGTAAGAAATAAAAATCGTAAAATTACAAAAAATCCAGAAAAAAAAAATTATAGAAAATACAGTATTAATATTGATGCATACATATTAATACATTCTAACCTTTATATTTACCTTGCTGTGCATGTTTATCATTTTTATTGCCTGTATTCACCATACTTTTGCTTATTTATATTTACTATGTTTTAATATATTTGTACCATTTTTATTCTTAATTGTCTTTATTTTGCATATATCTCTGAAGAAGTCCTACAAAGTAGGTCAAAACGTTGGCTACTTAATAAAGTTATCTCCAATTCTACGGGAAATTCATTGATCTCTACCGGGACCACTTTCTTCCGCTTAAATATAATAGATTTGACGACAAGAAACTAGATTTATTTTTCATTGAAAAAAATGGAGGGTTCGACATAGTACAAAAAACAAAAACCTATCTGTAAGTTCATCTGCTACTATCTTGAGTGGTTTTAAGTCGTTTTTACTTGGTTAACTGTGATTCGTATTCAGTTTTGTTTCAAATTTTCTAGTATATATTATAAAATTTTCATAAAAAGTTTTGTTATTCTTAAAAACTTTACAGTTATCAGATTTATTTTTCTAGTTTAAAGGTTACCTTCTTCATATTATATTCACTACAAATTAAACTCTCTTCACCTTAAAAGGAGAGATATATTTTATTAATCTGTATATTCCTTTCAATATCTACTCTACTGTGACAGTCTTAGTTATAGAAATTGAATACTTTAGTGGTGAGTTTTACAGTAAAAAATAATCACTATGTATTTATTATTTAATAACATTATCTGTTAGTATAGTCATATCGTTTCCTTTACTTTTTTTTAAATGTTTAATATATGTATATACTAGCTTCTGACCACAGCTTAGCTCGCGTGGAATTTGATCTGCCACATAGTTTCCTGACAGATCATTTTAAATAAATAATTTAATTTTCTTTTGCATCCAAAATTTCAAATGTCTAACTTCAATATTGACGGATTCTATACAATCTTTGAACCCCTTTTATATTAAAGGAGAAACCCTTGGGGGTGGAATTAGCTAAATTTCTTTCTTAAATTATACAAAGAACCTATCTGCAAATTTCAAGTTGCTAAGTTTCTGATTTGCCTATAATTATTATTCTCCACAATATCTAAAACTGTTGGGGAGGGGGGGGGCACGCGCCCCTCCGCATAAATCTGCGCTTGCTATAGCCTATGTGTTATTCTGATGTATAACCTATATTACTGTAAAGTTTCATCCAAATCCGTCCAGTAGTTTTTGCGTGAAAGAGAGAAAAACATACAAACTTTCACATTTATAATATTAGTAAGATTATCTTTTGAAACTAGATTTAAGGCTGAATTTCTAATTTTATTTGGACTTCGACAATGCCTTCGATTGCCCTGGTCATCTTCCAACGGTTCCTGCAATAAACAAGTATTTGTCTAATAATACATAACGGACATAACATAACAGGAATGCTTTTTTACATCCCTTGTATTATTCTTAATACGTCTTTAAATTTTTTCTCAATTATCAAACTGGCAGTTACCGGTCTACTTCTTTATATGACTTAAAAAATAATTCTGAATAGATTGTGGATTAGTTTTTAGATTAATGTTCGTTAGCGAACGGTCCTGTGCGAACTATAAAATATTTTTTATTATTATTTTTTCTTTGTAGGTACGTTGGAATAGATTATACATTTTTTTCTATCGGGACCTGTTGCGAATAGAAAAAGAGAAGACTAGACTAGAAGAACTAGATCTGGTTGCCAAGGCCGTTGGAAGGCCGAGGTACGAGCGGGTACAGGTACAGAGGTACGGGTTTTACTCCTCCTGATGGTAAATAAATATTTTTTCCCCGCGGCCATTGTGCGCTGAGACGGCACGCGACTCCCCCCAGCACGGCGCCCCCTCCCTTACATATATTATTACATTGTATAATAAGCTGGTAGTACTCGCCCCCTTACGAATAAATTGCAATACAGGATTAAGCTGCACCGGCACTCGTAACGGTAAGCATAAGCTATAAACAAAATATTCTCAACCCTGTATTAATAAATAAAAAATAAATATTAAACACTAATAAAGGCACCCTTTTGTTATTTAATTATTTATTATATGAATATAAACGTATAATTTTGCACAAAATATAAAAAATGTTGATTTATTATACGTCATATCCCTAAACTATAATAGTCCACTCTATGTATCCATGGCAACCACTGAAAACATCTGGCCAGAGTTTCCAGCAACTGAGCCATTGAGCACACATTATCTATGTCCACTTTTTGAAAAATCTTAAATTTAAGTGTAAAAGGACTTGATATAGTAATAACTTTTTATATTAATAAAATCTTTCCCAAACAATAATGCTTGACACCATTAAACGATAAAAATGTTTTGGCTAATGAATAATAAATAATTTTTTTCAGAGACCATTTTGATTAACTACGTACTCTAATGCAAATCGTTACAATATTACTAATATTGAAAAGTAAAAAGAGACCTCACATAAACGATAAAAACGTTGAAAAATTCCAACGAAAAGCCCTAAGTCTCCAAAATAAAACAGAAAGTGAAATTATCTGTCCGATATTTCGCCCATTCAGGCATCCTCAGAGTAAAAAGAAGAATAATCCCCCCCCCCTCGTTACGCCTATGCTATCTACTATTCTTTATTTCGTAATAGTTCATAAAATTATACCATAAATAATGTTAGTTAAGAAAAATTACACTAGTCTAATAATTCAGGACTGTATAAACAGAATGCTGTTATTTTGTTATACGTTCGTTGTAATAAATCTTACTAATATTATAAATGCGAAAGTTTGTATGTTTGTCCCTCTTTCACGCAAAAACTACAGAACGGATTTGGATGAAACTTTACAGTAATATAGGTTATACATCAGAATAACACATAGGCAATAGCAAGCGCGGATTTAGGGGGGCGCACGGGGGCACTTGCCCCCCCGACAGTTTTTTAGGTACTGTGAAGAATCCATTATAGTACATAATTAAAGGCAAATGACATGATCATAATTGTTAAAATAACGGAAAGAACATGAGTGAAACTATTTGTTTTGATATCCTACTATTCTTACTAATATTATAAATGTGAAACTAAAACGGATTTGGAGGAAACTTATTGAGTAAAATAGGTTATACATCATAGGCTACAGCAAGAGTAGATTTATGTGGGGTTGTTTTGAAGTTAGACACCTGAAATTTTGGATGTACGAGTAACTTATATTTTTAAAAAAATAATTAAGTTATTTATTAAAAATTATCTTTCACGAAACTTTATGTGGCAGGCCAAATTCCACACGAGCGAAGCCGTGTGCATAAGCTAGTAAATGTTTATATTTTCTTCAGTGATGTTTAATATATTGACTATACCCTCTCAACATGTTTAATGTATTGACTATACCCTCTCAACATGTTTAATATATTGACTATACCCTCTCAACATGTTTAATATTTCTATAGGTAGGTCCAGTCAAACAAACTTTTACTACATATAAATATAAAATATGTACATATATAATATAAACAGAAGGCTTTTGGTTTATATAGAAGCATTTTCAGGTATTGCTGTACATATGTATTAATTGTAGATACAATTTTTGGAGGATGAGAAAAAAAAATACTACAAATAAAGAAACAGATCAAATATTTTTTTCTTTCTTTACTAAATTCATTTTTTTTTTATTTATTTATTTGTTCTGTATTCTGTTTTAATTTAAATTATCATATTTAAATAAACAATAAATATATTATTATTTTTTAAAATATTCATTCATAAATTACCGAACATTTCAAGAAATTTTATAATATATACATCAAATTATATTAAAAATGATAAGTAATAATAATTTAAATCAAGTTAATTAAATTAAATCAAGTAATAATATAGATCAATAGATATAATATTTTTTAAATTTAAAAGGAAACAATGAAATGTGTTCACAGTTGAATAGCTTGAACCCCTACCCCCTAGAACTGTAGAACTGTAGAACTAGGCAGTTGTGACCTGGACTGGGGTGAGTCAGCTTCTAATATACTATCTTCTATAATTTCTCTAGTATATAATATTAGTAATAACTACATAATACATTATTACTGTTGTAAATAACATAAATTATTAGAAAAAAAAATAGCATTCGCTAGTTATATTTCGTTTGATTTTTTTTTTATAGTCTATAATAACTGACTCTTTGATTTAGATTTCAAAAAAGCTTGAGATTAAATAGATCGTCAGATGAATATTATTATTAAATCTAGTAGAAATTTGCTTGAATGAAACATTTGTTAGAATCTGTAATACTTGTTTGGGTTTGCGGGATTTGATGGAAACTATAATAATAAATAGAATAACGAATGTACGTCATAATATTAAGCGTCTATAATAAGTGAAGGGTCACTCTGGTATCGAGGGCAATGATATAGCGGATAAATTAGCAAAAGAGGCAGCACAAAGTGATGTGTCTCCATCTTTTCAAAAAACACCAATTTCGTTCATAAAATTCAAAATTAGGGAAGAATCAATTATGAGGTGGAATGAACGGTGGACTATTTCAAATAAATCTCCTAGTTTGCATAGGTTCATTCCAAAACTAACAAACAATAACTACAAATTAATAAAATCCACTAACTACAAACTAACTCAGATTTTAACTGAACATGGACATACCAAATCATACTTACACAGATTTCACATAACCAACGATAGTACTTGCTCAATAGACAAAGAAGAACAGACATTTAAACATATTGTATATGACTGCCAATTTTATGAAGGACAAAGATCAAAATTAATTATCTCCACAATATTAAGAGGGAAAGTTTGGCCAGTTGCTGAACATGACCTATACAATCACTTTCGACCCGAACTCACTAAATTTATTTATAGTATTGATTTTGAAAAGTTGACATCCATATAAGAAACTCCCTGTACTACACTAGGTAAAACAAAGATAATCATTTTGTAAGTATTTTAATTTTAATTTAAAAAAAAAATGTTAATTGTTAAATTTATAGTTGTTAAATTCGTTAATTTTGTTAAGTTGTAACAGCATGTATATAATAATGTCTTTTGCATATATTTTAGTATTGTCAAACTGTAGTTAGCTATTTGTAAAATGAATTTATAAGGCACATAGTATACTCACGTATGGAATGTGCTAACAAATAAACGTTCCTTTCAAAGGGTTACTTCGAAAGGAAAAAAAATAGATAAATAAAAAGTATGTAACATATTATATACGATAAATTTAGTTAAAGAATCTTAGCTCAAAATAAATTCGGATAATACGAAGTAAATAGTTTAATTGTAGCGATTTTGAATTATTTCCTCATTTTATAAAATTCGTAACTTCGCTCATCGTCAAATATCAGTATTGAAAATTACACAATACTTTGCTATTATACAGGTTTCGAACTTCTCTAAAATTATTTAATCACAATTAAAAAAAAATTAAAATATTTTAAAATATTCAAGTAACCAATTTAATTTTAATTGGATCACTAAATCTGGATTGGTTTTATATTAATGAACCAATTAGATTAATTATAATATTTATTTAATTACAATCCAATTAACTTTAAAATTAACGCAGTCAGTTACCTTTTTTCGAGACATATGCTTGTCCATAAATTTTACACAACCATGATTGGACAGCGAAAGTAGAGTATTTAAAATTCATTATTAAAAAAAAATATATAAAAACTCATTACCTATTTAAAATAATAAATAAAACAGAATAGATATGGGTGCAGATAAACAAAACATTTCAATTGTTTTATCCAGTGGCATGAAAAACAATTGAAGAGGATCTCATGGTAAAACCACTTTTCATTCTAAGACTTTGTTTTGAGGAAAACATGTTTTAAAATGGCACGTGTATTCTCGATGCTTTCCCACGAGACTACTTTTTCTTGGTGTTTTCCTTGAAAGCTACTAAATAATTTTCCTGCAAAACCGTTTTGTTTCTGGGCTCTTCAATTCATAAGGCTACTTAGGTAGATTACTTTGGGTGAGGGAAATAATTCAAAAAGAGCATGCGTTGTATTGTCAAGTATAAACCAGTATTGCCATAGTAACAACGTTAATTCGAAATTTATTTATTACATCATTTATTGTAGACATGATTAATAATTGTAAATATTCTGGAAATCAAATTTTATTTTAAAAGCGTCTGCTGACGATCACTCCAATAGGATCTAAGAAGTAGAACCACTGTGTAAAGATTACGATGAACATAACTTCAATGGACAATAATCGGATAGCATCAATAAAAAATTATCGATATTTCTGTTATATAATCGATATAGAAGATATATAAAAAAAAAGAACTGTACCATTATAGCCCATGAACTTTCATGGGTTCAGTAAATCGCAGAGACCGTACTATTTTAAGCCAAGTTTAAATGCACTTTAGAGAGCCTCTGAAGCGAGGAGGTTCTACTTTCTCAGGTCACCATTATGATCATATTCTTTTCCTCACCTACCGCTGTCCAGTGTGAGGATCCTGCTTATAGAGCATGCACTAGCTTCTTTGTTAACAGATTAAATAATTTACCTGGCACAGCTGGATTCGAACCCGAAATATTCACAGTGTTCTACTCTCTGAGCTACCCAACTCCATAACATAGAGATATATTTAAAGAAAAAAAATTCCGAAATGGTTAGCAGATAAACATAAAAAAAAAAAATATTAAAATTTTCGAAATTCGTGGATATGTGGTTTTGTTTAGTTAGCAACTGCACGAAATCGAATAATGCAATTAGTCGAAAACACATTCGTCAGTTTGATTATTATCTAAAAGCTGATTATAATGTGAAAACTTTGTCACTAAAATGGAAATGGAAGAAAAAAATGCCTGGAATTCATTTAAACTTGTTGTAACAGGCTTTCATGGAAACAAAAAAGACCCAAACTACAAAACTTTGGTTGCTGAATTGTTACAAAACTACAAAATGTTGGGCTGAAACATGAGTGTCAAAGTTCATTTCCTTAACTCACATCTGGACTACTTTTCAGAAAATCTTAAAGATATCAAGATGCAGATGATGGGAGACTACTGCTGGATTCACAAGAACACAGCAGAAAAAGTACCAAAAGAAGCTTTGATGGAAAAAGAAAACGTTTTTGCAAAGACTTATAATAACTTTACAACACATATGCATCACTTTTATGCTCATTTTAGCTGGGTATTGTGGTTTTTTTCTTTTACTTCATGTAAAAATCAAGGCCGTAGCCAGGAAAACCTTTCGGGGGGGGGGGGTCAGGTCAGGATCGAGGATTTTAATACCATTATTCATGATAATTTTTTTAATTTAGATAAATTTGCCCGTATAAAATATTATTGGATTATGAACGATTTAAATGCAATACGCAACAACAACAATACTTCAATTCTTGATTTTCGATACGATTGTTAATTATTGTGAAGTTGTTGGAGGACATTTTCAAGCAAACATAAATATAAGTATGCTTGTTGCAATGCACAATGATGTAAAATGTGTTGGATCCTCTGTTATGTGTGTTGTTTTTAATTTAATTTCCACTTTTTTAACCTAGTATTAATTTTTAATACTATCTAAATTTCGGGATTTCGGGGAGCGGAGGTTATGACCCCCTAACTCCCCCTTGGCTGCGGCCTTGGTTAAAATAATAAAAATAAATCCAAAATTTTCCGTTGTTTGTACTTTTTCAAAAAAACTTCAACTTTATTTTGTTGGCAAGCCTTACGTGATTGAAAAAAAACAATGTCAATTTTGAAGTCAGCGCAAAAAACTGCATAAAGATAAGTTAACTAGATCAAAACAATTTTTTAAAAATTTTTTTTGCAGACCCGTGTTATCTGTAATGTGGAATCTTCTTTGTTTGCGTTGGATCATTTAAAATAATTCCAAAAGATCACAATTGCTAACTGTTGAATTTGTCATAATCGATGGTCTGCATTAAAATACATCCTTGGATATAAATGAGTTATAAGAACATGAAATATTTAATACTAGGTCATGTTAGAAATTTGATTTTGTCATTATTCCAACCAGGTCACACACGCAAATGTGGGTAAACTCGAGACTTTGAAACTCCCAATTAAAAACATAACAATAACGAATTATTTATTCGTAACTTTTCTTTTGAACATTATCAAGATACTTGCATATTCCAACTCTTGACTACGTTTTTTTTCCCTTTACATAGTGAATTCAGATTTAAGAATTGGCTATAATTGCCACAAATCCTAAAGCAATCGTTATAGATCAAAAATGTCTTTTGTACACCAATTCTAGACCGAAAACACAAAAAAATATTATGCCAATTTCTACATAATCATTTTGCTTATTATATTTGATAATTTTATTGAATATTATAAAGCATTAAATGAATTTATATTCCTTGCTACCGATTGACCTAGATACCGTGCCATTTACCAAAAGTGTTTCTTATCTTGAGTTAAAAATAATTTTAAAAAACAGAAAGAAAAACTACAGTAATCATTCTCATCACACACCGGATGAATGGTCTTCCACATCACTCCTTACGCAACGTCGGCCCCGTCATTGAAGGATTCCTGGCCAAGTGTTCTTGAAAAAAAAGAAGGGGGGAGTAAAAACCTAACTAATAATATAATAAAGGTTTTTTATTTTGTATTTGTTTTATAGATAAGAAAAAAATGTAAGAAAAGAAAAATGTATTCTCTAATGACAGTCCTCAAATCTAAATATTGGTGTAATATGTAGCTTGTTTTATTATTTAAATAGAAGCATTCCATTTTTTCCTGATGAATTAAAAAACAGTGCTATAGTATGAGCAATTGCTGTAAGAAACCAGGAACAGTGGCTCTGTGATGTGCCAATCATTAAAAATATTTATGACTAAACTAATCAAGCACGACAAAAGACAGTAATATAATTTTGTAGCAGAGATATGAACAAAACCTTAAACTTCTCAAACATCTTTAAGTTACTATTTATCAAGATCAATCATTATGATAATTAGACTAAGGATGAGCATTCATATCTAAAAAATCGAACTTTTGGACAATCATATCGACAGGAATAAATCGAAGTATTGAAAAAAAGTATTATAGGCATATTGTTAACAAATCTTTAGTAATTATATGTTTATATGACATGGAATTTTTGAAAGTGTTGTAAGTCCATTTTTTTGATGTTCACGATATCTAAGGTTTCCATTTGAATTAATTTAAAAAATATGGGCAAAGGGATAAACGTTTTTATCACTTAGCACTTTGCAAGAGTGGTATTTTAAGCCCTCTACACCTTTTAAAAATTTTATTATGAAATAATAATCATTAAAATCATTTAAAAGATTTTTTTAGATCCAAGTGGATTTATATCACTTTCAAACATAACAGCTCATATATTAATATAAACATAATTAAAGGTATGTTTAATAATATGGATTTCGGGTGATTATCAATGGATGAGAAATTGTAATCAACGAATAGAAACCTTCGAGTTCTCTAAGCCTAATATTATTAAGAATATCTAAGACATTAACATTTTTTTTCATATTGCTTCGATTTAGGTTAACATCTGTTCCCAGTTGCACTGATAAATATAGAATTCTAGAGACATTTTTCGCGGAATGCGTTACTCTTTAGTTCAACATCATAGCTGATAGTGAAGTCCCGATAAGGTGGGGGGGAGGACAGGCGATGATATTGTACGGCGACACAAGGCAAACAAACTACAGTCTCCGATTAAATATGTCATTAACAAAGAGATAAGTTTCCAAGTAACATTTCAAAATTCTATAATAAGAGTTTCCACTTAATTTAAATCGATTACCCATTTAAATTAAAATCGATACAGTGATAATAAATGATCACTGTTAATCAAATATTGATTAAACCTAATCGATTTATTTGATAGTAACCATATGATAAAATCGATTTGTAAGATTTTTTAAAAATAGGAAATCTTTAAATAACTGTATCTATTTTAATCTTGGGTTTTTCCTTTCTAAAAGCTTGGAATAGTTAAATATATCCACGTGGTTTGGCTTAAGGTTTATTTTTGGTTTGGGTTCAAAATATTAAAATAGTATAGATGTATCGACTTACCTATAAACTTTAAAAATTTTATATTTAATAATAATTTTTAAAAATATATATCATTTTAATCAATCGTCCTTGTCTTATAATTATAATTATAAAAATATATATCATCTTTTCCCTAGTCTTAACTGATATTTTTTCAATAGTACTTGCTTCTAAAGTGGATGTGTTCCAGCAAACCATATTAACGGTTTTAAAAAAGCTGATATCACTAAAATCAGTACACGGTAGAGATTGAACAACGGTTGTGTAGAGAGATGATTTGTCCTACATCACGTTCAACTGCCAGATTTTCCCTCTTATTTTGGGCATCCACTTCATGAGGCAGGGTGACCCCCGTTCTAATTACAGATTAAATAAAAGTCTCGACAACAGCGGGATTTGAACCCAAGACCTTCCGCATGACAGCCCAGCACTCTACCACTCCACTCCCCTATCTTAACGCTTTAGGCATTATTAATTGTTGCTCTTAGATGATTTAGTTTCACGTTTGTTTTTGTTTATAAATTTTAAATAAACTATTTACCTTTTTTTAAACAAATAAAAATAAATAGATTTTGACCCTTGAAAATTTCTATTATCTTTTGACACATCTACTATCATCCATTCATTCAGTTTCAAGTTTAAAACTTGACTTCAGACTTTTTTATATTTAAAACAAATCAAACTTTCCCCAACTTGTTAAGGTAACAAATCAAGATAGTGTATCAATAAATCAAAAATTTATTGTAACAAAATAACAATCGATAGGAGATATAAACTGATATGTATATTCCTAAGTTCTATCCATAAAACATTATATTCTTCTAATATATATATGGAAATATATTTACACATGCACACAATATATTCAGTTTATTATAATCGATTTATTTAAAATATAAAATATTATAAAAGATATATTATATTTATAAGCAATAATATAACTTTTGCTGCGACTTATAAAATATATTTATATCTTATGGTAAATTTAATTGAATGAGGCATGAATTTGAATAAGAAATTTTGTCCTATTGGTTAATCGAGCCTTAAGATTCTTAAAACTTATAAATACCTAAATAAAATTCTACATCGTAACCAATATAAAAATCTAAATTATAATAATTTAATATATAAATCAATCATCTTTGAATAATTAATAAAAATAAAATTTTGACTTCAATTTTCATTTGGTTTATTTATAAGTTTAATTTGGTATTAATTTTTAGAAAATAATTATTTTTAAAATTTATAATGACTGAAATAGTTGATAACAACTTTCTTTATCTTATTTTTTTTATTTCTGCTGATAATATTTATATCTAAAATTTTAAAATTTATGTTAACAACAGCTTTATTTATTTTATTTTTTAAAATAACATAATAAATCCTTTACAATAAATAACATATCGTAAACAATTTCGCTTTTACCTAGTCATTGCTTTCTCAGCATCATCTGAAATAATATCATGAAAAAGCCACAAAACATCTGCCCAAGACAGCTGCAAAAGGTCCTATTACAAAGTTCTTAGAATTCTCAACTGTAATTACCAAAGCCATATGTTTTTATTTAACAGGCATAACTGTTTTTTCTTATTTAAAAAAAAATGAATAAGTATACAGAATAAATTTAATATTTGTTTTTAAAAATCAGTTTAAATTTAAATTAATTGATGATAAGTTACAAAATATATAAAAATAATTTTAAAATTACAATTTGTCAGAGTCTTGGCTGAAAGACAATCAAAGTTGTAGGATAGTACATAAAAAAGTTCTGAAAGTTACAAAATTCATAAACATAAAAAATGTATTGTGAAGGAGATAGTTGGGGGGTGCAGTCAAAAAGAACACTGAATAAGTAATAAACTTATAATTATATGCCGACGTTTCGACCTACAGTGTAGGTCATCTTCAGGGCTCTATTCCTCCAGGACTCTATTTATGTAGGGTGAAACGTCGGCACATAATTATAAGTTTATTACTTATTCAGTGTTCTTTTTGACTGCACCCCCCAACTATCTCCTTCACATTAGATCATCCAGTCAACTATTTTCATCTCATAAAAAATGTATATTTTAAATTGACAATAAATATAATTCTTATAATAGTTCAACATTTATATCTATATATTAAAATTGTAATTATTAGTTAATAACTTTGAGTGGTGACTAACAATTAACGATTATAATTTTATTCCGTCAGATATATTCTATCTTCTATATTCTACAATTTTGGCAGAATCCTTATCCTAAAGACAATTAAAGAGAGTAAATACAGTATGGATGGTTTATTAATAAAAAATTCATTAATTAATTTTTAAAACGTAAAAACAATATAATTCTTAGAACATTTCTTTCTTTTTTTTTTTAATTAAACTTTAAGTACCTAGATGTTATCAATTACCATATTTTATTATCCCATTTGATACCTGCCTAAATATATTTTGAATAAGTATAAAAATGTATTAATTTTTTTTGTTGATGATTACGGAAAAACTGAAAACTTCAACTACTTATATGGTAAATATCAGTCAAATGAAACATCATAAAATATGAGATAACTTTTTCCCCTTAAAACATAATATATATTTATAGATTATTTAGTATATACTATTTATTAAAACAATAAACATCCGAATAAATATAAAAATAAATGTCAATGTTCCAGGTGTTATATAATTAATATGATCGTACCTGTGCCTGTACCACTACAACCCATGGGCGGGTCTGGGGTTCAGTACATGGTAGAGACTGTACTGTTTCATGGGCAACGGTTCTGCAAGGAGGTGACTTGTCCTAGGTCATGCTCAACCACCAGAATTTCCCCTTATTTTGGGTACCCTATTTTTATAATACTTTATAGAAGCTGGATGAGCCCCAGGAGGGTCCTAGATCCTATATGATCCATCTTCAGCTGCAAACAGACTAAATAAAAGTCTTGCCCGCAGCGGGATTTGAACCAAGATTTCCGACATGGCAACTCAGTGCTCTACCACTGAGCCACTCCGCTCCCTTATGGTACCAATAAATATATTTATTTAAAATATTTTCAATTTAATTATATAAAAAACAAACTGAAGGTGGAAGAGGGGTAGCTCGGTGAGTAGTTGCTGTACTAAATGTGACGGGCTCAAATCCAGTTGTGGCAGGTACATTATTTAATCTGTTAACAGCCCCAGATTTGTATTGGCCGTGTAGGATCTATAGAACCTCCTGGGGCTCATCCAGCCTCTATAAAGTGAGTACCCTTAATTGGGAAAAAAAATCACCTATCTAGATAATCATTGTTTCAGAAAGAGTAGTCTCTATCATGTACTGAACCCATCATAGATAATAATGAGGTTTAAATAAAAGTTAATACAAGTAATATACGGAATATCAAGATCCTAATTGTATGAAAACCGGTTTGAATTTAAATGAACATAACCGAAGTAAAAGGAAACATAAAGAACTGCTATAACAAAATATTCTCATCATTACAACTGATAAAGTAAATGGGTATTTAATGACTTTAACTGAATGAGAATTTAACTCTTTATTAGTATACAATAAAACCTGTAACTACAATTTCATGTTAATAATTAATAATAATTCATGTTGATAATGTAAGAACTATGCATAATTTCTCATCGTAAATAATAACACAATAATAATCCATCAAAGTAAAAAGTAGCAATAACATTAACAATCACTATTAAAACTTGTTTTGTTTTTTTACAGGTGATTCTGTTAAATATTCTGAAATAAAATGATGAAGAATATGGAAAAGGGAATAAATCATAACAATATCTGAAAGAATGTATTTATTTCAATGAAGATGTTACTGCGTAGAAGCACAAGAATCTACAACAAAGGAATCGAAACCTTAAACAGGCACAAAAAAAAAGGTATAGAAACGTACAAAAAAGCAAGGAGCAAGCTGTGTAGGTAGGGTTCAGCGCAACTGACCTCTAAGTACTTTACAGCAGTGGATCAAGACTTTCTGGGGCCTCGAGAAATATCATATTACGACTCTCTCCTTCATTGAGGCAGAAGGCTTCCAGTAAGTTATAGATGTATAGACTAACTCTGAAGAGTCTGAGGAACCATTAAACTGGTCCTGGGTTCGACCAACCTTGGTAGACAATTAATTATTCTGTCAACGAGAGATCCTACTGTTTCTAAAAAGTTGAATCTCCAAAATTTGGGGAAAAACTCCATATTTGACTTTAATCTTGGTCTCATCTCCTCCTTGTACATCTGCTGACCTAGATACAGTACTTCTTAACCAAGTATTGAATACAAGAAAGATGGATAGAGCAGAATGGGGATGGTATCTCTCCACCTCTTCTTGAAAGAAAAAGGCACACTGTTCATATGCAAGAAAGAATGCGCTTGCGGAATAGAATCCTTGATAATCGAGGTGTCAGAATAGTTGATAATAATAATAGTGGGGACTCAAAATAGGGGGGAAGATCAGCGGGTTGAGCGCGATCTAGGACAAATCCTCTCCCTGTACAACCGATGCCCAAGGAACATTACAGTCTCATGTACTGAACCCAAGACCCTTCATGGGTTGTAGAGGATGCAAGGATGATCCTCACATGCTAGTGAGTTTCATGATTCCTCACGGAACATGGGGCTCTGGGTTTAATAGAAGCGAATTGAGAATGATTCATCACTTATTTCACGTTATTAAAATCGGCTAATTTTAGGGCTGATAATAATTCAACTATATTTTATTTTGTATAAAATATTTTCATTATTTCATAAGTTAAAAAGCTGTGAATGGTAAGGGATGCTGTGTATGAAGCATTTATTCCTATAAGGATTGCTTATAGATAAGTAGTAGCATCTCAATCAAGCTCTTCCCTGTTTTTTCTTTATAATGAAAAAATGATCGAACTAGTTGATCGGTAAATATTCGAGGATTAATGACAAGACATGAGGAAAGGCATTGTTCCATACAGATCATACAAGCAAATAAAGAACCTAGAAGAGGCTGTGTCTTAATCTTCTAAAAGAAAAAGTTTCCAAGCTCATTAACACAAATGGAATTCAAACAAAATTTGAAAACATCAGGAAATTGAAAAAGATAATCCAGAAAGATACAATGGAGCCGATTGCAGGTGATAGCTCTAAAAGGTAGAACATTGAGAAAATAACTCTCAGTTAAACAATCTTGGCAACATGAGAAATGATTTCTTCAGGTATCACAATGGCTATTGGAAAATACAAACTAAATCGCACAAAACTGGGTGGTAAATAAATAAATGAGAAGTGAAAATTAGGAGTATGGTTATTTAAAACCATTACAAAAACTGTAAATAATAGTGACCTTGCTCAAAGGCCAGATGCTCCACCTTATCATGTACTCAGCTTTGAACAAAACTTATTCAACCAGCCAACATTAATAATTATTAATAATAATAATAATGAATACATTTTTTAACATGACATGTAATATATTCTCAGGAATATAAATCTCCAATTCTAAATTCAAAACAATAAAAAAATGACAAAATAAAAAGTGTGCTTATAGATAAAGAAAAAAAAATTAACTTATCATTCAGCACCACCAAATAAAGATAATAATAAACGTCATAAACACCATACCGAGTAAAGATACAAACTTCATACATTATCACAATAAAAATGTATTCAATGATATTATGTAAATGTAAATTTTCTATGGCAGGAATTTGAGATAACTAAAACAAACTTAATAAAAATCATATTCAAAGTACATGAATTTTTCTACTAAATTGAATATAAACTCTCTCGACTGAAAGAATCTTGTACAAACCTAGGTAGCCTTATCAATTACTTTACAAAAAAAAAAATGGACACTGTGAAGAAGTGAACCCTTATTAGACAGGTGCTTCTTCGGATAATTAAAGAATAATTAGAACCTGCCACAACAAAATCAGCTGATCAGACAAATCGTGTGTCAAACTGCTAATTTTTATCGGGGGGAGGGGGAGGGCAAATTTCATTTATTTGCCCCTTTCCTTCAATTTTTGAGAAGCTTTTGTAGCTACTTGTGGATATAGAGCATCTGCCTATATGAGTAAAATGTCACATTATTTCTCATTCATTAATTTTCCAATAGAAATGGCTTAAATAAAGCTGATGTCTTGGGTGTTATGTGTTCCTCACTAAATTTCAAATAAGTTAGTACTTTTTTTTTTAAAGGATAAAACAAAAGCTTAAAATATGAATTATAAGCTTAAAAACATTAAAAACAGGATAAATGAAAAATAAATAAATGATATTGCATACATTCATTTAGTATTAAGCATAATAAATCAAAGTTTTCAATATACTTTATAATTTTATAACCTTGGCGGTTGTTCGAAATATATAGATACCAGCTTGACATTACCAAAAATCAAAATGATATGATATTACTTGTTAAATAATATTCCTATTTACAAATGTTAAAAAAAAAGAATATAATGTTTATTATGCTTAGTATTAAATGCAACATTAAAATAAAAAATTAACGTTACTCACATACATAGTGATAAAGTAGACAACAAATTTATAACACAACAAATTTATAATAAATCAAATAATGGAGGAACAATAATGTTAAGTAACCTTAAATCATGGAGGTAAATTTGGACAATTTAAATTTCCGAAAAGTTAGAAGGAGAGGAAATAAAGAAATTCAATTTTTATTTACAAACTTTGGATTTTGCAAAAATTACAAAAATATGTTTTTTTAATCAGACGTATTACTAATTTCAATTTCAATAATAGCATGTAAAATATATTTATATAATATATTCATTGAAACAAAAATAAACTAATATAAAATTGAATAAATAATGATTTGAGACAAGAAGATTCAAAGAATAGTTTCCCAGTTTTCAAGGATAAATACTGGAACTTAAAAAGTCATTGTTGCTTCAAGAATAGCTATAATAAAGGGATATTAATGCTTGTGCAAGGTCTTTCTGTGGCACCAATACCGATGGAACGTTCAATGCAATATAAAATAACTCGAGCTTAGTTATTTCTATTTATGAACTAATTTTTTAGAAAAATAAATCCTTAATTAAATAAATATAAACAACCTCCTTTCTTTCAAAACTCTTGTAGAGTGTTCATAATTAAATTTATCAAGACTTCGCCTTAATTTTATCTTATCAAACTCATTGTCTGAAGTGCAATGGCCTTCGTAAAACAATAAGATGAAACTTTGATGATGAAACTTGTTCAATAAAGACATAAAGTATTAAAAATATCTAAAGAAAATTTATAGCAAATTGCTAGATAAAAAAAATATAAAAATTAAGATAAATAAATTATAAAAGATTACTTAATTATTACTATAAATAAAAAATAGTAATGAAAATAAATGAATAATTAAATTTTAAATATTTTATTAATAACGCTGCTTTTTTTATTATTTTATTAATAACTGTGTTGGTTTTTTACAACATAAGTATTACCTGGTTTTAAACTCATTACAAATGAACTGGGAAAATGTATGATTCATACTTAAAAGCATCAAGTCATAGTTAAATATAAACCTCCCATGCTGTAATCTACAACCTTTAAGTAGATGATATATAAATTTAATTAAATAAAGTGTTATTCCATTGATTTGTCACTCTTAAATAATAAAATATACTACTTTAATGATATCTGTTCTGTAAATAATATACTAGGATTAATGTGAAACTAATTAAAAACAATTAAGGACATGAATAAAACAAATTATAGGTCATCAGTAATAAAAGCATGTATTTATTATTTTTTATTGTATTTTTAGTTATAAACATTAAAAAAAGGGTTTAATGAATTTTTATAATTATTAAAAAGATGGACTTTATGTTTGATAATAAGAGGATCTTAGGAAACATTTTAATTAATTGTATTTCATGATTTATTAAAAAAAAAAACATGAGGTCCAGTAATGAATGAATTGAGGCGTAACTGAGAGGAGGTTACAACCAGGTAAGGTTACAATTCTTAAATCTTGCCAAAAACCGGTTTGACATTTTCGCGGTCCTCGTCCAATAGGTGATTGGATGAAGGGGCCCCCCCAGGAACAAATAAAAATTACAAAGGGGGCCATATTGGAATGGCTGCCTGTCTGTCTGCCTATAAGCTCTATGCCTAGACTCACCGTTCAGTTCGTCTAGAAGAGATGTCGAGGAGATGAGAGGATAGTCCTGTGCAGAAGACAAAAGGGCGTATCCTCTTTCTTGAGAAGTGGATGGAATTGGGTTGAAACTGTTGCCGGTGTTGAGCGACGTTGACTCAGGCGAATAGGTTGCCGGCGTGGAGTTTATGGAGGGGGGGCATCTACTGTGGGAAGGGGAAGTAATACAGGAAATGGATCTGATGGCACAGTATTCCTCTGCCCTTCTCGGGCCACTTCATGTTCTCGTCGAGGAGTAATAATGTCAGCTGATCTAATCCGTTTGTTCCAACAAAGAGGCATAAATCTTGTGGTATATCCTATAACAGTCTGTAACCTACACTCAAATTAGTTTCGAGGTTTCAAATTAGTATTCCGTAATAAGTGGAGCATTTTTTTTTTTTATAGCTTAATCGATGTACAAGGAAGCCATGTTTGTCCACATAAGATATTGTTTGAATGGCGGATCTGTACGTTACCATGGAAACTAAACGTAATTTCCATATAGTTGCTGAATTTATTTTTATTAAATTTATTTCAAACAATGGCGCAAGTGAAGGTTGTGTCATACGATTACAAATGTTTACTTTTATTTAGTAGTGGTGTATTGAGGAAATGAGCAAGACTTATTTCTTACTTTTTAGATCATCTCTATTTACACTTCAAAATTAAAGCAATTTGTTGAAGAAATGGTTGATTGTGGATATCCTGAGTAATGTAGAAATCACTAACCATTTTGCGTGTTTGGTTATTTGGATTCTGACTCCCCCCCAATATTAATTTCTCTGAGCATGTTAATGAAGGATGTGCATGCGTCTGTTCACTATCGCATGTGACTAACATTCTTTACAATCATCTCCTGTATAGATAGTTAGTCGGAAGTTGATATGAGTTACTAGGCCTTCAAGATCTCGTCTTCAATCTATCTTTCAATTATTTCCCCCCTAAAAAGTTTCGTTTGCTTAAAATCTATTATAAACAAGTTTATTCTAAATACTTTCACTTAGTTATGAAGTTTTAAACTTTAAACTTTTCTATAATTAAGATAGAAAAATAAAGTACTCAGAAGCAGTTTCTGAAATATTTATCTAGTTCGATACAATTTCCAATTCAATTTAAACTTAGATTAATACGAAAGAAACAACTACTTTCTGCCACAGACAGTGAATAGTTTAAATGAAAAAAAAAAAACATTCTATTTTATTAAACTCTTCTGATATTTATATAGAATTTTTCATTTCTTATTTGTTACCGTGGCAACGCTGAAGCAACTCGATCGATTGTTAATATAAAAATATTATTGATATTTGTAAGTATGCGTGATTGTAATATAAGATTTTTTATTATTGAACTACCTTTTATGGATTTTACTACTTTTTCTAATTGCTAAGTTTTTCTTTTTTACATTACATTTTTTGTAAATAAATGTAAAAAAAGAAGTTAAAGAAAAATCGATCTAATCAATTTTATCGATAAGTAGATACCGATCAACTCTTCACGGATAGAACAATGTTTCACCTTCCAGATGTAACTTGAGAAGTCGGTCAAGGCTAACCGTTGGACAAGCTCTTCGGCTAAAAATAATCGACTCGCATGTTTATCATAATTTATCACTAAATTATCAAAATGTTAAATAAAAACAATTTTATAAAGATTATTTATTTATATGTTTGTTAGTAAAATGTATTTTTTTCATCCAGAATATATTAGAGTATAAAATAGTATTTAATATGCCTTGGTTACACCTATGAGCTGTATGGTGGCATAGTATGGTACAGTAAATATCTATACCTTGATACTTGATGAAAAATATCATTCTTGAATTAGTAGGGGAGATAAGAGAAATGATTTCTTAAATAGGGTTAGACCCACACTGCAGGTATTTTTCAGGGCTAGATATACAAGATACAAACAAATTAAAATGATACCTACAGATTGTAAAATATAAAAATATGCAAAGTAAAACATAGAAATAATGATGCAGCAGAATGCAATCTGATTTCACGCCTTTCACCTCCACTTTAATTCTGTTTACTTCAGTTACAGTTAATTTGATTATTTTATTTAACAGTTTATCGCGAGAATAATGCGATGGTTCCTCCCACAGTTGACTACCTACTTATATTATAAAAAAAATAATTAATACAACAGCCCGTGAAGGAATTAGGATCAGTACATAGTAGAATGTGTACTTTTTCTAATGCAACTGTTGTGCTGGTACAGTTAAATAATTCATATGCCACATCAATTATTTGTATTATTAAATATTTATTTAATTCTTTTCTATGTAAAACAGATAAGACGAAAAGTTTCAGAGTCAAGTTGTAAGATCTATCCATCACCATTATTATGCTGTTAATTCATTTCCTGATCCTAATAGATGATATCATATAATCGAGTTTTCACACGTTACTGTTAGTAGAACCCGAAACACCCTTGTTAAGTAAATTGATAATTAAATAAAACAATAAATATCTCGGAGATTGGAATGAATAAGTCGTTCACTAACGAACGATCGGATGACTGTTTAAACTTCTGCTTTGGATATAAGTTTATAAGGTAGATGCGTAGCCATAAAGACGAGCTATAAATAAGGTTAAAATGTAGAACAATTTGATTACAGAGGGTTTCCATCTTTGATTGATTCAAAACGGAAGCAATTTACTTTTGTAATTTGGGTCGAGTACATTATCTAACTTTACACGCCAAGATAATAGATCATTATTTCGGTTGAAAGATGATTTGATGAATCGATTCTTCGACTAAACTTCTGAAGAGATATTAATCGATTTACCGGGAGGAAGGGGGTTGTTTATACGGTTTGATGAATGAGATATTCTGGCTGTGTATTATAGTTTTGTAAGAGTTTTATGTAATATTGTTCTGGAAATGCTTTTTTGAAAGTAATGTTATAGTAATCTAGAAAGTAATATATAAATAATATATACAAATATGATCAGCGCACCCACAAATCGGATCCTGTGCGCATTATTATACTCTACACATATTTCATTTTTAAAAACTTAGTTCTTTAATATATTGCGTCAAACATTCTAATAAGACCTTATTTTCTAATGGCTCATGCCCTTGTTCGTCATTAAGTGTTTCGCACTCTTAAAGAAAAAGAAAAAAATATTAGAAATATTGATACCACACCACACTTTCTTAACTACTTGAACCAGTCATAAAATGGCCATTTCGTGCAGCTGTAAAGTGTTTTTTTTATTACCATCCATCCTAGACTCATAAATTTCTAAACAAGTGTTTTGGTTTTTTACCTAAAGAGGTCTCAAATATTTTTATTCTTCTAATTAGAAAACATTATTTAAGTTCAAATTTAAAATTAAAATTCAAGTTAAGTCGACATCGAACAATTCTGCAATTCTGCTTTGACTCTACAATAAACCTCATAGGGATATGATAAACCTTTCAGATTTTACTAGAAGAAGTGTTTCGGAATTAGTGCATGTTCAGAAAAATATCCGTTACCAATGTTTATAAATTTATAGACGCAAGTATACATATATCGAGTTAAGATATCATATTAAGGTATCATCGAGGACTTATTTATCTTAAAACGTTGAAGTAATAAAAATAAACTAAACAATGGTATTGCCAACCGCTGTTTACAAACTTTGTCTTCATTCAAATTACCAACACAAAATCGTAACGCAATGCTCCCACCTACGCCTCGGTCTACTCCTCCGAAGTATTAACATTCTAGTTAATCGTTCCCCTAAAAGATAGTTATATTGATTGATCGACTGATCCTCAATAGTCTAAAAAAATCTTTATTAATTTAGTACGTTACATAATTTTTTTTAGAAATAAAAATATTTGATCCGAAAATCCTTATTGTATCGTTGGAAGTAACAACGATTCCTAGTAACGTTCACCGATCACTTCCCCTTCATTTTCGACAAAGAAAAATAAAAGGAATCGATAAGGAAAAAGTGAAAAAATCGATTTGCGGTTTCTAGAGAGATCGAAGACCTCTCTGTAGCTTCAAGGCTGAGATCCTCTCCGATAGTCAACAACTGACTGTTTTGTAGATACGTTGTGCCACTAAGATGAAGAAGTGTTAGGTGTAAAGATGTAAATATTATCAGTCTCATTTAAAAAGTATACTTGAAAACGATTTGTTAAGATTCAATTATTTTCTTTTTGAAAATCTCATCATTGAAGTCAATTTTACTTTACTTTTGTTTATGCAGAACAGACAAAAGAACCTACTCAACATGTATTTTTATTGTAGAGACAATTCACAAAATCTAATACAGTTTTATAGAGTTACCAAGAATTAAGTATGTGACTTAATATCTCAGCATTTTGAATTGATTTGAAACTCTTGTTTACAAGAAAGATATGGTACAAGATAAAATTACAGCTTTAAAGATTGGTGTTTGAATGAACTTTGATATCAAAATAACTATTCAATTCTAATTTTGAACATTTCGAGTTTTCGTTTGATTAAAATACTCATTTCGATTTCAAAATTGTATAATGAATAGTTCAAAATATTTTTATTGTATTTTATTAAAACGATTTGTTGATTGGTTTTTGGTTCGCGATGAATATTAAATAACTTAAATTTTGGAGTTCATTTAAATAATTTTTTTAATTCAGTATTTTTCGTAGGCATTAATTGCAAAAATGGCTGATGGGGACAACACTACACGTCTTTTACTAAATGAGTTCTTAAACAGTCGTGTTAATTAAAATATTTTTAATATAAAAATTATTATAATCATCAAAATACTAATAAATCTTTTTTATAGATTAAACAAAAAATAAACGATATCTGAAACAACAACTCGTCTTAATCCATCTAATCTGATCTGTCAAAATCCATTGAAACCTGAAAGTCGGGAGTTTTCGCTTTGCAATACATGCTTGCAAGATTTTTATTATTTGATGGAACGGATGTTTAAAAAAATTTAAATGTTATTTTGAGTTATATAAAATTACGAAAAAATAAATTAATAAAGAAATAGATACAATTTTTCGAGAAGCGATTTATTTTGACAAAGTTTCAAATAAAGCGAAACTTCTGATAAACATGTATTCATAAAAAATAGAGTTACATAATTATACTATTATAAATATATATGGGTTATACGAAGGACGTAAGTATATACAGACGTACTTACAGACATATAGACGTTTATATGTAGCGAAGTTTTAAAATAGAAACGTTTCGAGACTACAAATGTCCTTTACTGCGTACTGCTTAAGGTAGGAAGTCTTTAAGATAACTTGAGTTTTTAATAATCAAATAAACGGAATAAAAACCCTAATGAGTTAGTACTATTATTACCTATAGATATAATAATAATAATAATTTATTATAATAATAGATAAAAAAGACTTACCATAGTTGAAGACCATGTTGCTCGGAAGGACAAGACTCAACTGACGTCGACCTTGGGACAGCTAATACCGGCAAAGGAAAATATCTTGATCCTTTTTCCATTCGATGAATGCCCCCTAATGTTTACTATTCATCGAATATATCCTTACAACTCGAAACTGGAACGCTAGATTGGTGAATGAATACACGAGGGCAGAGAAGTAGTAATGCACCCCAAACCCATTAATTAGTTATTATAATTTATTAATTAATTAAACTAATTAAAGTTAAATTAATTTGCTTTGATTATAAATCTTGTTTAGACTTCCATAGATCAGTGAGCTAACTACTTTTTTTTTCTAATAATTCTAAAATACTGTACGCTGAGTAATAAAGGAAAAATTATATACATTCTATCTTATTCCATGATTCCATGATGATGGATAAAAAATCTGCATCATACAACCCATGAACAATCTTGGGTTTAGTACATAGTAGTAACTGTACTGTTTCTTGGCCAACTGCTGTCTAGGGAACTGCTGACCTGTTTGAGTGTGTTATTGAGTCGTTCAATAACACACTCAAACAGGTTTTTCCCAGTAATTAATTATTGTTTATAAAGGAACTAATTATAGAGGCTGGGTGAGCTCAACGATGGTCTGTAGATTCCATAAGGTCTATCCGTGGCTGTTAACAGATTGAATAACTTAACCACTGCCGAATTTTAACCGGAACCCTTAGAACAGCAACTCAACGCTTTACATGATATACCCTGCTCTCATAATTAAATCTTGAAACTTCATTAATTATTAGATTGATTAAAGCTCAAATTTAATAAAAAGAATCGACTAACTGACAACAGTATTTTGTTTCGGGAAGATTGAACAAAAGCTACATAAATAAAAGTTATGCAAATGCTTTATTTATTAATGCAAAAAAACACAAGTTCTAATAAGACGAAATGGAGAGTAACAGAAATAATGGTGATTTTGAAGATATGGCCTATTATCCTGTCAACTGTTCTGGATGGAATTGAAATGTGGTCGAAAACTTCAAAGAAAGAACAATGTCTTAAAGTCTTGGAAAATAATGTAGTATGTAGAACATTCTATGAGAATAAGAACGAATCTACTGAAGAGTTTAGGTGGTTATTCACCGCCGACTTGATGATGATGATGATATGTTAATGTAATCGAAGTGATAGTCATTGTGTTCAGTAACTAACGAATTCATCACCAAAGTTAATCATAAAAAGTTATCCTAGAATCTAAAAGTTAAGCCACGAGAAGTACATTTATAAAATAAGAACGTATCTCTCTGGATACAATATCCCATGTAAGTTAATACCTAAGTGATAGTTTGCCATGTGACCAAGAAAGATAGAAAATTATATTCAACAGGGAGGTTAAGGCAAAAAAAGAGATCAACTTCCTTTTTAATGATTGATAGTAGTAGCTCTTCCTTCCACCAGCCCTGAAGATCGCCTACAACGTAGGCCAAAAAGTTTGTCTTATTTTGTGTTTTTTTTTACTGCACCCACAGACTATCTATAACCCACATTCCTTTTTTATATTTACATTAATAAATCACCTTAAAAACTAAATTATTTTTGTGTTTGAAATATGGTATAACAAATAAAAATGTAAGTAACAATCTATTGAGAAGTGAGCAGATCTAATGGACCACATCTCAGTCATGTAAACTACACTATAGGCCCGTTCACATAACAGACATGCATATGTTTCTGATTTTTGTTTTTCGCATCGCTATCTCATAACTCTTTTTTATCTCATCTATTTATACGTACAATAGTGTTTAGTGAACCCAGAGGTTCGAATCTGATTCCACCAACAATGTTTGCCAACAAGCAATGCACGGGGTTGGGATGTTGCGAGGTTAGAGAATTTTTTTAATTACTTTTCGTTGCTGTGTAAAATTCAGTAAAGTTTTACAAAAGTACTTAAGGTATGGTCATAAAGGTTGGTAATGATTGCCTGTTCAATCTCCAATATGCTGAAGACCAGCAGGGACGTCGAGTCTATTGCGAGAAAAATTATTTTGGAGGAGTACTGTACTGGATTAATTAAATTACATCTTCCTTGGAAAGTCTTACATTCTATACAGTTTTATCAAGTTTAATCAACGAGAGTCTATCCAAAAGGTTCGTAGTACTAGCGTGGAAGAAGGGGCTCGTAACAATAACCCGCTAACCTTCTATCCAAGCGAATTTGCCGGCTGTGATTTATATAGAATCTAGAGTTTTGATTGGGTGACAATTTCTCCAAATACATAAAATTAAGTGTAGAGAAGAAAAAAAATACAAAAAATTAATAAATGATATATATATATAGTATTTATAATGGAAAATTAGAAAAAGAACAATTACAAAAATATCAAAGTGCACATCTAAACCTAGGAAGATACAAGAAAGTCATTAAAAGCGAAAACATCAAAATTATTAAAAATAAAATGCACTAAACGCGTACAATTAAAAATAAAACGTGGTACATTTTTTCGTTTTTGAACTGTACTTACTACTTGCATGGTTTGAACTATTTAACTTGTTGGATTTAAATATACTTACGGCAAGAACGCATGTTTATACTTGGTTATTTAAACTACGGAGAGCCTAAAACCTGTATTCCTATTGAAAGATCGAATCAGATTTTTTTTCATTCCATTTAAAACATAATACATTGGCGGATCCAGGATTTTTTTCGGGGGGGGGCACAACGGGCAGACGGGTAAAAATATCAACAACTTAGAAATAAACTTGTAGTATTTATAGAAAGGTTTCAAAGGTTTATTAAAATATCAAAACAATAATTTCACTCATGTCATTTCTGTGATTTTATTCATATATTTTAACAACTATGGTCATGTGATTTGCCTGTAAGTGCTGATACGCAATGGATTCTCCACAGTGCACAAAAAACCGTCTGGGGGCTCGTGTGCTCCCCTAAATCTGCCCTTGACTTAATACAAAGGTAAAAATGAAGGAAAGAGTTTCATATACTGATGAACCTTTAGATAATCGACCAAGAAAAGAAATTCTATTAAAATTTAGTGGTTATACGTTACAGGATTTATATTCATCTGAATACAAAAAAAATCATCAGTCCGCCTTCAGCTATATGGAGCATAACTCCAAAACTTGCAAGTATTTTTTTAACTTAAAAGCAAAGTCACAGATGACCTTAGGAATATATATTATTACCAGCTGCTATTTCATTCAAAATGGCGGTCGATAAAAGATTTATTATTTAATGATTTAATTCGTCTATTTATAGGTGAAATAGTTAAATAGGTGAAAATAGTTGACTACAATTGACCTAACCTGTAGACTGTTAATTGTTTTAGAATGAAGAAGAACATTTTCGTAAAAGCGTTTTGTTTAATATTTTCAACTTTTTTCTATTCTAAACCAGCTGATGCCTTATAGCTACGCACGCATATATTGATGTCTTGCGTAGAGCGATGACGTCATGTTTAAACCGATGACGTCACGCCTAGCTCGATCTACATCTAGGAGTCAACCGATAAGCAATTGATAAATAATAATGATCTTATTGCAATGTTTATTTAGATTTAAACAAAAAAAATTGAAAAACAAATGATGTCAAAAGCTATAAAAAACGTAGGTTCAATAAAATAGTGCCAATAGCCCCCATTATTTAGACAGAGATATTTGATGGAAGCGAGTATACACATGGCCGTCCGAAATCAGAACATCATGGCTCCCACGATATAACAATCGATCGATATAACAGTCTCTTATGTAGCCGAGCCTTATTGACACATTATATTTGTTGATTATTTAATAAAATATTTTATTTAAAAATGTATTCATAATTATTTCAAAGCAATACCTTGATGACAACTCTTTCATGAACAAACATTTTATTACAATCTGACTGGATGGTGCCAACTAAGTCTGTAAGTTCCTTTCTGATAAACGATGCTGGGATGATTTCTGGAAAAAAAAACCTCATGCCACTATATCTTATCACAGGTCTAGGGTCCAATGACTTGATAAGGATTGTACTGCTACTAGAACAACAATTGTGCAGAGAACTGATACAATCTAAATAAATAATTCATATCAAAGTATCTACTGATCAGTACCTTAGTGCTCTACTTACAGAGCTTGTACCCACTACCGTAAAAAATCTCAAAAATCAATCAATTGTTGGGAAAACACTAATCATTTAACCACTTATTAAAAAGGCCTTTGCTTTACTTTGAATCACAAAACAATTTGGTAAGAAAATCAAACAATATATATATATATATATATATATATATATATATATATATATATATATATATATATATACATAACAAAATATATATAATACATAACAAAATATATATAATACATAACAATATATATATATATATATATATATATATAATACATAACAAAATATGGGACCACGGAATTAATGCCAGTTTGAGTGGCATCATCCAGTTCAACAATTTTAACACCGAGCTGATTTTAACTAAATCGTATACTAATAGCTTTTAGTTATATAAACTGTAAGTTATTTGTATATATATACACACAAGCAATACCTTATTTTCGATTTCCTTAAGACGTTAATCCTTCAAAACTAGTCGGCACATTTCACACTCATTACAAACGATTTTGTAATCCTAATTTTCTGTTTTAGGGGCCAAAGCCGCGATCTAAGTAATGTCGAAAACGCAAATTAATAAGTATTTACTGCCTTTAATCTAGCCTTTATTTCTTCTAAAATTTCGGAGTTTCGAGTAATAATATATACTATTTGTTATAATAGTTAGATATACGTATTCGTAAGATAACGGACTATTAGTTTATACCCAATATATATATAATTAATTGTACTGCTCTCGATTTATTGTGGAAACTGTTCAGTAAAAACGGGCAAAAAACATAATAATCCTGATTAATTAGTCATAATTGAAAGTACTCGTGAAACAAGGGTCGAGTACTTTTTGAACTCCATCATTAAAAGAATTTGTAGCAGAAGTACTCAATAGAATGCATCTGAGTAAAATTCATATTTTTACTATCTCCTTATTATTTATACATAGCTGTTGTGATACGAGGTATTTTATTTTAATTATTTAGAAGGCCTTGAAGCATAATAGTTATCTCTAATATCTCACTATTGTAAAAGAAAATGTTAATACATTTAACAAGTCGTGCGGGATGGTTTAATCACAGCGCCGTGTAGTTTTTAATATTTTTTTATTTATTTATTGATATTAACAACTGTATTACAATAATACAACAAGTAAATAGGCTGAGTGATACATAATGATATGAGATAATAACAGGTAGAGAAACTACCCACTGGTACTACCCCGAATACGGAGTAGTTTTTGGGGCTCCACCAAGAAATCGAATTCCTCTCATATACAATCCTTCCAATCCTCACAAGCTAAAACCCTTCGGAAAACTTTGCTAAAGTCATCCATAATTACCTCAATTTCCCATTTATTGCTGAACACGTTAACCCGAAAAACTTTATTCCCACTCAAACCCACTAGTTAAATCTAGTTACCTCTTCCTTGCTTATCTTCCGAGGCGTCGAAAAAGAAGATGGCCTCGTGACCTTCTAATATGATTTCATTATTGGAGTACTATCACTGGGTAGTTTTTCTACTTACCTTCATCCATACCATTATGTATTATTCATCCCATTATATTTACTTGTTGTATTGTTTTAATACGGTTGTGTATATCAATAAATAAATTTAAAAATACAATTTTTGGTAGAAGATTGTTGATAGGCGTGTGTGGAGTGCAAAAGTTTCTCTCTTTAATTATAATCCAATTGTGGAAAACCACAATGCAAAGCCTTATGTTTCAAAAATACACCAACTTACCATTCGACGTTTCGCCTATTCTTGCATTATCAAGACACCAAAAACAAAAAGGGGGTTATGTGAATCACTTGATAATGCCTGTATAGGCGAAACGTCGACTGGTAAGTGGGTGTATTTTTGAAACATAAGGCTTTCCATTGTGGTTTTTCCCAACTGCATTATAATAAATAATAGTGTTTCTTTTTGAGTTTTTGGCTCTATTTTAGTGATTTCTCTCTTTAATATATAAAAAAGATTCCGACGTGTAATAAATCTATGAGTGAATATGGTGGGTTGAAATAAAAATAATTTTTGAGCTAGGCGTGTGTGGAGTGCAAAAGTTTCTCTCTTTAATTATAATGCAATTGGGAAAAACCACAATGCAAAGCCTTATGTTTCAAAAATACACCCACTTATCAGTCGACGTTTCGCCTATTCAGGCATTATCAAGACACCAAAAACAAAAAAGGGGGTTATGTGAATCACATCTCGCAATACATCCCAACGATCAACAGCCCAAACAGGCTCCAAACATGAGACAGCACCCCACCAGTTTTGAAACATAAGGCTTTGCATTGTGGTTTTTCCCGATTGCATTATATTAAATAGTAGTGTTTCTTTTTGAGTTTTTGGCTCTATTTATATATATATATATATATATATATATATATATATATATATATATACACACACATTTACATATATGTATAGACCACCTACTTCACCCTATGGCCTGAAGGTAAAACGAAATCTCCTATGACGCCCACCAGGACTAGATGATAGGACGACTGCTCTGTTTGTTGCCCTAGGGCAGATACAATGAACTCTTGGGAGTTGTTTTTTGTTACTTTTTTTTCTGTTGGACAGGAAGCCCTGCATCATGTTGTACACGTGTTGTTCATTACGGCACTTCTTCACTATTCGACTTCTTTCTTGTTTACACTCACTTGTACTAGTTTTGACTAGAATGGCTCATTCATACTTACAAACTTATTGATCAGTTGTTCCATCTGTTCATAAAGAACGAAAATTGCTTTGATAATGGAGTAAATTGGTTAGGGAATGCAGTCAAAGATAACAGAAACTAAGAAAAACTTATTTTATTATGCCAACGTTTCGGCCTAAGTGGTAGGTCATCGTCAGGACTGGGAAAGAGACAGAAAATAACTGTATCAATCACTGCAGTACCAAGGAAGAATAACAGAATTTATAAGATTCTTTACATTCTAATTTGCTATGAAAGGATTGATATCGGATTCAGGTATAATCAGAATCAAATGGGATATTAAGGGCTTTATGTATGACATTATTCGTAACAAAGTAAGGATCATTGTGGATTTTACGAAGGAATTGTAAGTATTGAATACATGAGGAATTAGATAAGGAAGCTAAGGAGCTCAACTCCGCAAGTCCAAATAGGTATCACAATAGTCATGTAAATGATTCTATTGTAATTAATTGGGAACTTAGAGAGTTTGAAGCAGTTTCTTGTCCTTTCAGTTGAGTACTTTATGTAATATTAATTTAAAATTTAATTTCTTCCCATTTTTTTACAGACGTTGGAAATCTTGATTGAATTATTTCTTGTTCCAACTCATAAAATAATTCTTGTTCGTTAGATGGTCGTAATTAAAAAACACGTGTAGCCCCAATAGAATGTACATGTTCTGAGAACGCCAACGTAGCAGGACATCCCAGGACAGCTTACGCTTCAATAATTTGAAGCGTTGTGCTGACTGCACTCTCTACACCAGGCTTCTGTCATATTAGAACAATATTGAATAAAATTATTAAGAGCAACTAAATACATTTTATATTTATAAAAAAAAAAAATGAATAAAAGGCATTGCGAATGTGTAAAATAGATACTCTGTGAACCATACTATAGGACCACACTATGCAACTATACTACGTACTACGGAACCATACTCCCTGAACATCGGTGACCACTAACGTCAGAGAAAAATATTTTCTGAAATAAATACCTCGTCAATACAACGACTGGGCAGTTCTGCCTGTCAGCCAAAAATGTAAACACATAGTGAAGCACGTCTGTATGACAAAAAAAAAAAAGGCGCCCAAACAAAAAACCGTTGTTGCCTGTATGGGCTGCTACATGGCCCTGTCGAAGATTTTTAGTGAGTTTCATTCTTTTTTTTTTTTTTTTTAATCACATAGAACATAACATAAATTATAGTTTCTAATAGCAAAATGGGTATCTCTTCCTCAGGCTGTCGCATCGAGTTGAGTTACAAGTTTTAACTGTTTATTTGTTTCATTTTTAATCATTTTTCAAAAATACAAATTAAAGTGGGCTTTAATATGGAAAAGAAAATGAATAAATTTCGGTATAGATAGATGAATAGATCATAGAAAAGAAATTAATGTTTCAGCCAACATTTCGAAGTATTGATGAAATATGTTTGTTGAAACGTTCATTTCTAGATGAAATGATTATCGAAGGCAACCTGCTGAATAATCACCACAAAATGATCTAATTTATTGAATAGATTAATTAAATATTGAAAGAAGATATCGCACACAGTGTTGGATAGTGTCGCTTCAATTCAAATTTGAAATAATTTCAAAAACATACTCGTACTTTGAGGTTTTCAGAAGATCTGAAAACAAAGTTTAAAATAAGGTTTTCCAACACCTTCAAAGTTGGATTTGTAATACTATTCCATTCGTATGTAAGGAAGAAATAGTTAGGGGTGCAGTCAATAAAAAATAATAAATTTTATTGACTGCACCCCCAACTATTTCTTCCTTACATTAGAAGTTACAGTCAACCAATTCTTCTCTAACATACTATTCTATTCAATGATCAAATTGATAAGGGCATGGGCATCTTGTGCATTATCAATAATTATTTACCTTAGTTATCAGTATCGCCTTCAGAACTGGAACTTGCAAGTGATTTTTTTCGGACGTCCACAATTTATTCATTCCAGTAAAGGCTATTCTAGGAGTCTACCGAGCTGCATAATTTCTAATTCACGCGTGGTTTCGGAAAAACAGCTCTATTTAGCCTCTCAGGGTTTTGTTTGGGAACATCGGCACAGTTGAAAGAGAAAAAGAGTAGTCCCATTCAAACCGGGACTGGGATGGTCACTTTAGCTATGTACCTGGATGGGTGACCACCCACTACGGTAAGCCAGAAGGCTTGAGATTCAGAAGGCAAACGAATTAAACCTTCCTGAACAATTTTCAGTTCACATTTAAATAAGCCCTGCAATTAAAGAACATAACATTGTCTTTCGACGGAGAGAGATGTATCCATCACAAGCACCCTTACAAATTAATCCTCAGAAGAAACCATGCTGAGATTGCCTTTGATCCTTGGTGTTGGAACAGGCATTAAGAGTCCACTTAATCTCGAGAGGATTTGGCACCTGTTGTGGAAAGAAGGAAGGGGGTAACCTTTTATAGCCGATCTGGACCCGCTCCAAGAGTCTCCTTTTACGTCCTTAATCTCTGGGCACAATCCTACGAGTGCCGGAACCACGGGATGTAAATATGAAAAACTAGCGAAAAATCTCGTATCTACAGTTTACGGATATAGTATTTTTTTTTTAAATTTATTTATTGATATCTGCAACTGTATTACAATAATACAACAAGTAAATAGGCTAAGTAGTGTATAATGACATGATAATGACAAGTAGAGAAACTACCCACTGGTAGTTCTCAAATCAAAGTTCAAGTAAGAAGGTCATCTTCTTTTCAGACGCCTTGGAGGATTATCGGGAATTGAAGAGGAAGCTAGGTTTGAAACTAGTGTTTGAGTGGTAATGAAGTTTGTTATGAAAGGATAGATACCGGGTTCGGGCCAAATCAGCAACAAAAGGGATATTAAGGTCGTTATGAGTTTATTCTTAACAAAATAAGGAGCATTGAGGATTTTACGAAGGATTTTGGACTGTAAGGATTGGATACGAGAGGAATTCCATGGCTTAGTGGAGCCCCAAAGCTCTACTCCGTAAGTCCAAATAGGTCGTATGATGGTCATGTAGATGAGTCTTTTGTAGTTAATAGGGAGCTTAGAGCGTTTGTCTAGTAAGTGTTGAAGTAGCCCGAAACGACGTGCGGTTTCTTCTCTTTTCAGTCTTGTATGAGGATTCCAGGTTAATCGTTTGTCGAGATGCAACCCTAAGTATCGGATCTGTTCTACAGGCACCAGAGGGATATTATTAAAGGATACTGAAGGGCAGGAAGTCATTGGTTTACGACGTAAGGTAAAAGTGATTTGATGCGATTTTTGAGAATTTATTTTAATTTTCCAGTTTTGGCACCATTCTTCAAGATCAGTGATATGGGGTTGGAGGCTTTGGGATGCAATAACTGGATTGGTGTTGACTGATAATACACATGTATCATCAGCATACGTGGTAAGGGTAGTATTAGGATGAGTTGGGATGTCAGCTGTATAAACTGTATATAGGATTGGACCAAGGATACTACCTTGAGGAGGTAGTTAAATTAAATAGCTCAGAGTGTAGAATTGCTTTTCTGATGGTCCCGGTTCCAAATCTGACTGTGGTAGATAAATCGTTTGATCTGTCAACACTATTTCCTCCAGAGGCTCATCCAGCCTCTATAAAGTGGATACATTATTTTTTTTTAATGGCGTTCTCGGCCAAATCATTTCCCTGACTTAAAAAGATATAGCCCCAAACTATGTTCTGAAACCAAGACCATACACTTCATAGGTCTCATAGTTTATAGGTAATAGTTGAACAGGTTTTTTTTTAGTTTTAATTAATTAATTAAAGCGGAATCGTGTTATTTTGACTTGGGAATTAGTTATGGCTTATGTTACAACTCTATTTCAAGCCAAAAGGGAGCGGAGTGGTTCAGTGGTAGAGCACTGAGTTGCCATGCCGGAAATCCTGGTTCAAATACCGCTGCGGACAAGACTTTTATTTAGTCTGTTTGCAGCCGGAAATGGGGCCTCCTGGGGCTCACCCAGCCCCTATGAAATATTATCAAAATAGGGTAACCTAAATAAGGGGGGAATCTGGTAATTGAGCGTAACCTCCTTGCAGAATCGGTGTCCATGAAACAGTACAGTCTCTACCATGTACTGAACCCCAGACCCGTTCAAGGGTTGTAGTGGTACAGGTTTTTTTTTTTTATTTCAAACCAAAGACTCCGATAATTACATGATTCCACTTCCCTCAATACAATTAACGTACTCTGGAGAAAATTCGACTTAACCAGTTAATATCTAAGATATATTGTAACCATATTTTATGAATATTTTCCAATAATAATTAAATTATCGTAAAAAATATACTGATGTAACTGGTATCGATATTTAACGAAATAGTAGTGAGATAATTCGAAAAAAATTTAAATAACTCTGTTCATAGAGATTGAATATTTTTCAATAATTTTTTAAACCTCCTCCTTTAAATAAATGACTGTGTAGATAATAAAGATATTTGACAAGAAATATATATGTCAATAATTTTTCATATAAATGAGTACGTCATAGTATTGGAATTAGAATGTTTATACGAGCAATATTTTTTCCATAAAAAAAAATGTAAAATGAATAAGTTCTACAAGATCTATAAGTTTATTGCAATAATGATTCAAATATGTTTTTCTTCCATCTTTATTTATTTTTTGTTTATGTTAAGTGATTTATTTCACGTTTCTCTAGTTCTTCAAATATTTGTAATAATCCATTTCATTGAATAGTTTAAGAGTTTCTTTACTACATTCTTAATCTCTCGAAAGAAAACCATTCATTATGATTTATTCTGTTAACAGCTATGAATCTGGAGACTCTCACGAGTCTCATCCAGTCTGTACAGAGTGGAGAGAAACCTGGTCGTCGAGTGTAAACTATGCCAACACAATTCCCTGCACAACCGTTGCCTTAGAAACAGTCCCCACCAAGTACTAAACCCTAGATCGTACTTGGGTTGAAGTGAAACAGATGTACATTTTTTACTAATGCGCTGTGTAAGCTGGTATTTCGTTATGAGAGAAAAACACTTAAAATGCATTGTCATATTGCATTAAAAACAGATAAGTTTAGAAAAAATCCTTTCCACCGCGATGAAGAAGGCTGGCGTCGAAACAAGATAGTGTAAAGCTTAAGACTTGAGAGATGAGTGATAATAAGAGACAAGAGATGAGTCATAACCGCAGATAAGATGGAAGGCTTAAGTGATAAGTTTATTCGTCGGCCGCAGGATACACAGTCCTGATAATGTAAGAATATGATTCAAAACGTAGGGAACAATTGACCATTCAGTTAGTAATAAATCATATTGAAATATTTATAATATAATGTGATTTATAACTTAATATGATTATAATATAATAATATTTTTTATTAAAATCTTCCCGACTTTATTATCAATATTATTTAAATTATTAGTCTCTATTAAAAAAATTTTTTTTTCTAGTGAATGTATAATTGGAAACTGTATAGAGTTGTAGGAATGTACCAAGAGTGTTAAATCGATTGTAAAGATTGGCGGGGAATTTTTGGAGGGAATCCAGAAGCACTTCCTTTACATCTTCGCTGCCTTATTTATTAACATACAATTAGAATATATATATATGTGTATGTGTAGGTATATATAAACTAGCCCTTGAGAACAATTTTTTGTAAAATGCAATAAGGTATACCTTCAGTTTCCACATGTTTTAAATAATAATTTACATAAATTATAATAATCATTATTAATCAGATAATAATTTCATTAAATTAGTGAAATGTTTGTGCAATGAACCCCTTTCCACTGGCATGGGAGTTCGTATAATACAGTATGGAATAGAAAAATGTAAGAGATACTTCTCTCAAAGGGATATCTCTCAAAACGGACAATTTTATCTTCTTTATAGGTAGACATACTGTTTATTTAACATGCCTTTGAAATATATTCACCATATATATATTAATAAACAGGTCAACAAGGTCAAAGATTTTTTTTTTAAAAAGTCTGTTATGATTGGAAATTAGATGAAAAGAAATATACGACAATATCTTCATCGCAAGTTTTAATTTAAACAATTGGTTGATAGATAAAAAAAAAAAATTATATTTTCCTCATCAAAACGTTCTTCAACTATAGTAAATTCTGTATCCATTTATTATTATTATCGTTAATTTGCAATTACTATTAATTTTTTATAATATTTATAGATATATTGTCACTTTTATCTGAGTATTTATTCCTTGCATTTATTGAACATATATATATATATATATATATATATATATATATACACATATATATATACATATACATATATATATATATATAGTTTTGTATTTTCGATTTTCGAGATTCAATGGATACATCCGGATTTTTACGATCACTAGATTTTGACCATTGTTTTGCAAATAGTATTGCAGTATAGTAGTAACTATTATCTTTTTAATATGTTGTAGCATTCTCTAAGAAGAAATTTGCTCTAGCTTAGATAGTGTAATGGTAATTATTACATACATATTCAGGACTTTCAGTGATTTATATTTTAAAATGTGTACAAATAAGTCATATTTCGTCTATAACCAGATATTTTAAAATGTTTTTAGAGATTTTAGATTGAATAGTATTTTAAAAACTTGTTTCTTCTTAAGCGGACACTTCTAGCCGACGGAAGAAGTATCTTACATTCCTTCTGTGCTGTCCGCTCAAGAGAAGTTCCACAATAAGAGAAACACAACTATAAAGAGCATGAATGAACCCTTTCCTATTTTATATTGGGCTAATAGATCCCTTTTGACTGGGCACAAAGAGTCTGGTGAGTCATAGAGCAGTGAGTCAGTCGTCATGGCGACGGGGGTTGGTAGGCCTGCCAGGGGTGTACAAAATGGCGGTCTCCTCAAATCTCATACATCATCTCCGGCACGGCCCCCTATATATCGATCTCGTCGATATTTAACATAAATAATCGCTATATATAATTAAAACGCCACTTAATAATAATAAAATGTATCAACAATAATAAAATGTATATTTACATAAAATAAAAACTTACACTTCACATTTTTAGTTATTAAATATTCTAAAAGGTACTTAAAACATACATACTAAATCATCAATAAAATGATAAAATTGTAGATAACTCGCCACAGTTTAACAACATTAAACATTCTTAAATATAATTTAATAAGCATCAATATTATGCATTACAGATCGTTCACATTCGTCATCAAACGCTGTCCTTTTTGTAGATTAAGCCACTATTAAAAATAAGTTAAAAAATAATTAGGAATTCATGGGAAATCCACATCTGCGAAGCAACTCTTAGGGCTACTAAACAATCTTAAATTACAATACCATATTATTTCACGTGGTATAAAAGGACTTTACGTGATCAAAAACCATCATTTTTACAACTTAGACTAGAAATAATTCTTACTATTTATGCTTTAAATTATATTATCAGTATTTCTGTTTCCGATGATGCTATTTGGGCTGTTTATATGAGATGTGATTCGTTTGATCTTCATTGGTATGAATTTTGGTGTATGTCCCGATGAATTCCCTAAATGTCGCCTTCTTTCCACATGTTTTTGGATTAATGCTCTTTTTTATGTTTTTAGTTTGAGAATTCCTTCGTAAAATCCTCAATGCTCCTTATTATGTCACAAACAAACTCATCCATCATGATCTTAATATCCCATATGTTGCTGATTTGGCCCAAACTAGTTACCTATCCTTCCATGAAAAGCTCCATACGAACTTGAATCCGCTAGTCTCTCGACTTGCTTCCTATAATATTCCTGATAACCCTCCGAGGCGTCTGAAAAGAAGATGGCCTCGAGACCTTCTACTATAAAACTTCATTGGAGTGCTATCAATGGATAGTTTCTCCACAAGTGATTTTTTTTGTTCATGTCCTTTGTTCATACAGCCAATTTACTTGATGTAATGTTATTACAGTTGTAAATATCAATAAAAAAAAAAAAAAAAAAAAAAAAAGTTTGAGAATCACATTATGAAGATTATTAAATTAATTTTTTTTTTTTTAGAAGAGGGTCCTACTTCTGCTGCCTTAGCTACGCCAATGGTTCAAGTAGCGAGGTAAGTGAAAGTTTTACTGTACACCTACGCATTAATTTTTTTTAAATTATGAGAGAGAAAAAAAACATTATTTATCATTAATAAAAACAATTCAACACCGTTATTATAGCATCCGCAAAAAGCTCAGTGTAGAAGACTTTGATGTCAAGTTGAGCTATATCAAATGTAACATCGATGTTCTGATTGTCAATTATCGACTTCATGCTAACAAATAAAAGCGTCAAGTCTTTTTCTTTACAACTTTTAATTTTTTTTATGTCTGATTGTTACAGTAATAAGAAAAACGTGCAAACTGTAAATGAGCGACATTAATATTCACCTAAGAATGTTGAGACATTAATGTAATATATTTTTTATTATATAATTTGTCTAAATTATTACTCTTTTACTATCGATTTTAAGGTTTCGATAGCAAATGGCTATGGTTGAGCGAGACCTAGACTAGCCTGACGAACTATCCCTCACCCTCCCCCTAGTTCTATATTCTATTAGTGTATTATCGATTAGTTTGTAGTTGGGGTGCGAGGGGGTGTTAGGGGGTGCAGTGTCTAGCCACGCCGACGAATAGGGTGCAGTCACTGTGCTTCTTAAAATCAAAATATTATAGAAATAATAAAATTCATTTCTTAGCAATACTCTATTCCGAATGGGGCCAATTCTAAGCCAGCAACCATTTTAAAATCAGAAAGATTTTGTATGCAGAGCTCATTCAGCCTTCTTTAAGAGTGTACCTCTGGCAAAATAGGACTTTGATAATAAAGTCTTAAAGCCAAATTTTCGAAAAAAAAAGGAAAAAAAAAAAAAAAGTGTACCCTTAATTTGGAGAAAAATATGGCGGTTGAACGTGATTTCGGCCCTATCACCACTCTAAATAGCTGCTGGCTTAGTCAGGGGACCGTTAACCTTATAATATTTCCTTCTAACAGTCTCATTTGTAACTCTGCCCATCAAACTTATTATATGAATCCTTCTGTACAACCACAAGTGGAGCATGTGTCGAAATTTTATCTCTTTTATCTTAAGAGTCCAGCATTCTACTCTGTAAAAAAGTACTAAGAACACACAGCATCTTAGTAATATTACTTTCAAGTCTAACGTGAGGTCATTGCGTGTTCAACTTCATAAAGAAAAAAGAATTCCTTATAGACAAAAACTATAAATAATCGAAAAAGGGCAAGTAACAGTTTAGGTACACCATTTTGAACATGTTAGACTTCAATCGCTACTTATTAATTAAGGATTCTCAGATTTTTTTCATACTTTCTCCGCTTTATGGTGCATTAGATCCAACCTCCAATTCCGCCTGTTTCTTGCGCTTCCCCATAACATATGTGACTACTATCTTTATTTGAAATTTATATGATTTTGATTTATTATTTTTTTAAATAGTACAAAGTTGAAAATTTCAGGTTTGCCTGGTAACTTCTACCATCCACCATTGCTATACTGTCAATTGTTTCTTGAAAGAAATTTTTCATAAATTTCGAAAACTTTAAAAATAATATTCCGGATAGTAAATCAAACCAATAAGGTAAATAGTGTAATTGGGCTCACCAATGTTTTCGAATTATAATTATTTAGAAATAATAAACACTGAGTCATAGTTTAATTATATTTATAAATGTAAACGTATTTTTGGGGAAATCACCTCCATGCATAACCGTTGTCTTAGAAACAGTCTTTAGTATGTAACAACACCAAGACCCTTCACTTATTGTATTAAGCAAATTTTATTTTATTATATTTTATATATTATTTTTTATTATATTTTATTTTGTTTATAGTTTCACTCTATTTTGGGGATACCCCGAATCAATCAGACAAGTACTTATGATATTCTTAGAGAAATTTTCATTTTTCTGTAAAATAAAAATAGCAATAAAATTAACTCATGACCAAATATTAAGAGCCCTGAGTTACGAACTAATTGAAATAATCCTCTTTGGTCTCACAAAAAGAAGTGTTTTTCTTTTCTTTTTCGATGCCTAGATTTTATACTGATCCCACCAATTCATGCTTACAAACTTGCCTCCAGCGGCTACTATCCGAATCCAAATCTGTTAACCCAGATCACTTTATGGTAATCGTCCCCGCCTACTCCTTTGGCGTTACAAGTTGGTCCAGCGCTTAATAACCTTTTAGGAATTCGTTCGTTACTAAGACCAATAACTTTTATAATCCATCTTAACATCCACGACACTATTATTTCAATTATACTAACCAGCTATGTGGTGTACAATACCGCGCGAGTTGTGTTATCTCCTAAAATCCTACTTGGCTGTATTCGGGCAGAGTATTCTACGCAACACCTTATTCTCGAATACCGTAGGAAGTAGATAGTCCGTCAACATTAACAGCCAAATTCCTAAGTAATTATATACTTTATGGAAATACTTTTTGATATACATTTTTTTGTAACGGTATTATTTTTCTTTTCTTAAATAAGATATTTTAAGAAACCTAAATCATTTCTTCAAGCCAGTGAACTGTGGGCAAACTTGTTTCTATCAGATCAACCTGGAGAAGAGATTGCTGGAATTCCAGAGACTCCTAGGGAGAGGGCTAGAACGACTTCCTAGAGGAGCTAGAGCAGGCAAAGCAGGTAGAGCAGGTAGGCCCACAAAAAGTTATATACCTGGCAGGGCCCGGAAACAGCTGCTACCTCAAGGTTCTCTTCTCCTATTCCTCTCTACTAGTTCATGTTAGCTCATGTTAACGTCTTGTAACTGCTTAAAACTCCTTACGATATATATACTTACATCTTCAGTATATGTACATGGTAGAGACTGTACTGCTTCTAAGCCATAGTGGCGTTTTGGACAAAATCATATTCAGTCACCAGTTTTCCCCAAATTAAGTGTAGCCACTTCATAGAGGCTGAATGCGCCCCAAGAGGGTCCATTTATGTTTGTAAACAGAATAAATAATTTATATGCAAGAGATTTGAATCCGACACTTTCACTTCAGCACTAAACACCGAACCACCCGATATATTTAAATATAAATTAAACCAAAATAACAATAAATAACAACAGGCAAGTTTATTTTTCAGTAAGATGTAAAATGAGGGGCTCTAAATAGTCGGGAAGATTTCTCCTCTAAGGTTAATTTATTTAACAGTTCCTGGTTTTATATTTATGATATAATTAGGCTATTATTTAATTTGTAAAATTTTAATTATCTTTACCCTAATTTATTGAGTAAATACCAATTAAGACAATTTTTTATTGTTTTACCCGAAGGTACCTAAGTATGTATACAGTGTCACTACTAGCGGAAAAAATGTGAACTAAACTGGAAATTCCGAACTATGTTCTGTTTGTGTAAATGGTTCTAAACTGATTTTCTCCTGTTTACCATTTTTTAAAGAGCCAACAAAGATTTCTTGATTGTAAAACCTTTTCGAATAAATGGTACTTTAAAAATGTGTTTAGTGTGAAATGATACAGAACAAATGAAACTCAGAACAAGCCAATTTAGTTGTCCCTTTATAGTATAGTAGTGTATTTGCAATCGATACAACAAATATTTATCAATTTTTTTTCAATCAGTAAAAGATTTAATCGATTCCTAGAAATAAAATGTAACCTTCTTAGGTACGCTAATGTAAACACGTTGTAACTAACCAATGATTACATCTTCCTCAGTAGTTTAGTACTGCGGAACTGATTCGCCACTCCAGGTTTCATATTACAGTTTACTTCATAAATTTACGACAATCTTTTTGTAATTAATTTCCCTCATCGACTTTTATCCAAAATGTTTCGATTTAATTTCTTTCCATCCGACATATAAATTATAGTTCTTTGTGAATTCTGGAATACTTCTTCTCTATCGCATGATAAAACATATTCTGGTGCTAGAAATGGAAGAATAGCATGGATGTCTGATTAATTGATTATTAAAAACCAATCTTTAATGGGTACGATAATTAATTGAATTAAATCATAAATACGTAGTTAAGAATACCTAAAAACAAAACAATTTATCAACAGCCCACATTTAGGAAACCACATTTGAATATTTTAAATATTGCCACTCACAGAAAATGACATATGACAATCAGTATCTGATACCAAAAATGTATTGAAAGGAAAAAATCGATACTTGTGAACACTGATATAAAGTACCCAGAAGATAGTAAGTACGAAAAGTAAAACAGAATAACGAATATTGAGAACTTTGCTTAAATTCTGGAAGAGCCAGAGTACTTGAATCTTCACTTCAATGATTACAAAATGTACAAACCTCTGCTCTCTTGCGTATTTTGAAAAACAGTTCTACAGTACAATTAATCATATATATTGTGTATTAACAATTAGAATTTTAGTTGTCAGATATACTTATGGGGATTATTTTAACAAATTTACAGATAATTATAGTTAGGTGATCAGAAATCTCGCTATACTAGAATGAATGATCTATGATATGTATGGTATTGCAAAGAGATAACGACGCAATCATACACACACACACACACTTTCTCTCTCTCGCTTACTCACTCTCTCACACAAACACAAACACACATAAGTTACGCAACTATCTAGGACTATTTACTGTGGGACCTCAGTTCCCACGCTCCCTCTCAGTATATAGTATATACTGTTAGCTATATATATATATAGCTATGTACATATATTATCATATCTGTCCCGCCCATATAGTTCTGTTATATTCCTCAATGGATGTGGATATAATTTAATACCTAGTTTAATAGTGGCTTTCGAAACATACCAGATTGTTCGGTGCCTCAGTCGTCTCATAGCTACAATAGGTAGTAAGAAATGTTATTGGGCTATAACTCTAGGGGAAGGTTATAACTATATTTTGACTGATATATTGTAGTTCTCTTTTCTCCCAATATAATAAAAGTTTGTTAAAAGTAAGTTTAATAGATTCAGTTATCTAAAAATTATATAAAGTATCGATATTTAGATATTGTAGGTCTCTACGTTATTTTAGCCTTATAAAGAAGAACAAAGTGAGGAGGAACCATTTAAATATTAATAATAAAATAATTAGCGAACCCGTTACCACTAATCACTGTTTACAACCTTCTGTAAAAAGTTCAGTCTTAACACGATGCTCCCATCTACGCTTCGGGCTATGTAAACGGCCCTCTGATGTTTACTACTCGGCTAGGTGTTTATCAACTTTTTAGGAATTCATTTGTTACTAAATAAATTTAAAAGCCCATTTTAAAGTTACTTGGTACACCAACCTTTGCATTACTATCAGTTCAATTATATTAATAGGGTTCATGCTCTGCAATTCCGTGTTGTGAGATCTCCTGAAATTCCAATTATTCTCATTCCTTTTCGGACCGAATATTCTACGCAATACCTTATTTTCTAACACTTTGGGATTATAGCCGTTCAACATTAATGGCAACAAGTGACAGCGCTCTTACCATTTGTCCTGACTGTGAAGCGACCACGTGGTAGCTCAAATGGTAAGAGCACTGTCACGGAGAGACGGACACCCCGACAAATCTTTTCTCATCAAAAACAAAAGTAGAATATTGTAGTTTACAAATTACGGAGAATGTACTGTTTTGATATAATTGAAGTGTTAGAGATGGGACCTTAAAGTTTTTGGGCATAGAAACGAACGAAACCTAATAAAGAATGAAAATAATGAGCCGAATGGTGAACGTCGTAGAATTAGACCGGAACGTAAGTGAGAGAATAGCGTTAATCTCAATGCTTTTAGGAAGTTTGTAAGCAATCATTGCTGGTTTCGGCATCAAATCTTGGTTTTTTTCTTTTATTTCTATGTTTATTAAAACTTATGCAATAAAATAACAAGTAACAAAAACAAATCAATATATAGTCTTTGATACATAGACTCCCGTTGGTGATTATAAATGGTCAGTTACCTTCTTTATACAAAAAAAATGTATAACTCTTGGAAATGATTAATAATGATTATTTTTTTTAATTTCTAGTCTTAATTACCTACTTCCAACCTGATTATTTCGCTTAAAACACGTTTAATTTGACATATACAAGCCTTTTGTTTTAAAACCTGAACCGGAAAGCTCAATGCTGATACCACCATTCTCTGCTTACAAACTTCCATCAACGGATCACTGCCCAAATCAAAAACCGTCAGATCTCTCTAAACGCAATCCTCCCATCTATGCCTCGGATGTTAACCAATCGACTCAGAGCTTATTAACATTTAAGTAATTCGTTCGCAACCAATTTCAATACACTAGATTAATTTTTCTTAGTGTATTCCCCTAATGCTTCAGTGGTCTCATCCTTTTTTGGACCGAATATTCTAAGCAATACCTTATTTTCGAATACCTTAAACTTGAACAAAATACTTCATATTTTTAAGATTCAATGGGAGCGTCGTAGATCGGAAGGGAGTTCATAAACTCGTGGCTTACCTTCCCAGAAAATTCTTGTATCCAAAACTGATCAAATATTGATTTTTTTTTTCTTTTCCTCGCCCCCAGGAAGCAACAATATCTTGGACACAGGATTCGGGACAAGAAAAAATGTTAAGAGAGGATTCGTCCTTGAAGGCGGGAAATGCCTTAGCGGGAACCGAACATTGCCGAGCTCTAGTTGAGGCTGTCCCCTCCAGGCAGCGCCACCGTACGCAATATCCACCACGTGCTTTCCAGACCACGTGGTCTCCTCGCCAGTCAGTTTTATTACAAGAATTTATTCAATATTTATTATTAAAAAAACATTTTAATAATTATTATTCAACAGAAAGAAATACTTTGATTCAGACATTTAAGAAAGTTTTACAGTATTTACCTCTATGAATACTAACGATAGTTATTATTTGTATTCATAATTGTTGAACATAATCATTAATATAATCCGTTAAGTAAGGTTATTAATTACAAGCATTTGCCCACGGCTTCGCTCGCGTGGAATTTGATCTGCCACATAAAGTTTCGTGACAGATCATTTTAAATAAATAATTTAATTTTTTGTCACTATAAGTTACTCGTACATCCGAAATTTCAGATGTTTAACTTCGAAACTGACGGATTCCATACAACCTTTGAACCCCTATTACAATAAGGTGAAATTGGAAATGTCCAAATTCCTTTCTTAGTGCTCATTTAAGCTATACAAAGAACCTATCTGCGAATTTTAAGATGCCGAGTTCAGTGATTTCTGCTGTTCGTTTACCGCTGGGTTTGTTAGTCAATCAGGTTACAGTTTTATATAAACTTCGCCTGTGTGGTGTATTGATAAAAAGTAGCCTATGTCCTTCTCCAGGCTTAAGATTATCCATATCAAATTTCATCACAGACGGATCAGCACAGCCGTGAAACATACATTGGCACTGATTAACAAACTGGACGGACAGAAGTTTACTGTTGTTCGTGTCAGTAAAGAATCAGTATGTAATGTTATTGAATTTATTGATTTTTCGTACGGCAGCAGCGAGATATTAAAACTAAAAGGATTAGAATAATGTACTTATTCTGATTTATAATCTAAATTACTGTAAAGTTTCATCCGAATCCGTTCAGTAGTTTTTGCGTGAAAGAGAGACAAACATACAAACTTTCGCATTTATAATATTAAGTAGGATATCAAAACAATAGTTTCACTCATGTTCTTTCTGTTATTTTAACAACTATTATCGTGAAATTTGCTTTTAATTATGTACTACATATAATGGATTCTCCACGGCACACAAAAAACTATCTGGGGGGGGTGGGCATGTACTCTTCCCCTGAATCCGTCCATGTAGCCTGTGTTATTCTGATGTGAAGTTTACTGTAAAGTTTCATCCCAATCCGTTCAGTAGTTTTTGCGTAAAAGACTAACAAAAATACAAACTTTCGCATTTATAATATTAGTAGGATTAATAGGTTCATAAGATAAAGACCTATTGTATTTCTAAAGTGACATAATTCAAATACCAACATTTTTGGAAAAATTAGAAAAACTATTAGTGAGCTTGGAATAGCATTAGGACACAGGTGGCTTCTGGCAGACAAGCTCTGAAGCTAGGTTGATACAGTTTTGATGAGTGATATAGAGATGTTTACCCACTTTTTTCAAGGCAATAACTCATCATCAAAAAACCATGGATATAAGATATGTGTAATATAACATTTCTTATATCCATAAAACCCACATAAATATATGAAACAATATAACAAAAACTTAATTTTTGGATTAAGCACAAACGATTTTCATTGCAAAGAGAGACTGTGCGATTGAGTTATAAATAAACAAAGCCTGGTATTAAGTAATTTTAATCGTTATTAAATTTTATATTTTATTTCCTCAACTCTCTTAAGGAATCACTTTTTCCCCTTTGGGATCACATTCAATTTACATTTCATTATAGCCTCTAAATTAATTTTTTTTTAAATTCTGTTCAAATTCTGCTGTCATCTCATATTAATAAAATATTCAATTGATCAGAAACTAATAAAATATTAAACTGTTTTTGATGAAATTTCAGTTGAGGGCAAGGCCGAAACAACAGCTTTTATGGCAAGCTTAATTTTTAATTGTTTTCATTCTCTTCCCTTCCCACCCTCAAATCAATAATTCAGCAGGTTTATTACAGCAAGGGCTTGGTGACCACTTTTGTGGGCCAGAATGATGTATTGAAAAGTTATTAATACACTTATATTGAAATTAAACTCTTTACGAGGTTATTCAGATATTAACTTAAAAAAATATGTCGGTTTCAAAAATTAAAAACACTCATTCAAATGCCAGTCTCCCCCTTATTCTATATTTTTGATAATTAAAAAATACACAAAAGAAAAGAAATATATATACCTCATTTTAGTACAAATATCTTTTTATTAACTCTAAAATGAAATAAGACCAATTTCAAATTTTTGGTATAAATAAGACTTTTAAGTTTGCCAATGTCTTAAATAGTTGAGGGGTCCAAAATAAGACAAGAAGACATAGTAAATTTGGGAATTAAAGGTTAAAAAAAATAATTTGTAATTATAAATTTAATTTTTTTTAATATTACAATTATATATGTTTATGAAATAATAATACTCTCCAATTAGCATACATATTATTTCTTTGTAATGCTAGTAATGCCCTAAGAAGTGGCTGGCAGTGATTGTTTTTCCGACACTGCTTGTATGTATTGTATATTTTGTATACTACTAACCATAGCAGCCAATTCCTTTCTCACCATATTTCTTAATTTTCATTCTGTAGGTCAGAAGTATACACACTGATCGTAATCTTATTTAAGGAAGAAAATGGTCAAGAAAATTCTCTTATACGGAGAGAACTTTTTATTGGTAAGCCAATGTTTCGACCCACATTACCGGTCTTCTTCAGGGCTAGTTTGACCGGTGAGGGTTAACACTATTCAATTATTCAACATGTAATCTTATTTAATGAACAAACGAAATTTAGTCTTGCTCAATAAAAAGACTGAACTAAAATTATATAAAAATTTAAAGATAACTGAGAATGATGGCCTCTGTAAGTATTTGGAATGAAAAAGAAGAATGCCAGTTGTACTACTGATTTTAAGTTCAGTAAATTCATTTGTTTAGTAAGGCAGTAAACAATATTTTTTTTATCAAGGGTGATTTTGAAATTTTTGAAATCTCATTTTCATATTATAGTCAAATACCTACTGCTAAAATAAATCAATACTTATTATATTTTTATGACATAATCCAGCCCGATCTTACCGCTTACCTTTCCGAGAAGTCAGAATGTAGCAGTTTAGAAGTGGTGCCATACCATGACTGCGGATCAGTATTGACAAAACATGTCTTGTAATAAACCTTAATATAAGTAGTACACTGCCAGCCACTATAGTGAGAAGTACCAGTGAAAGATTACCTTTAGGAGGAATGATTAAGTACAAATTGAAAATTTACTCTGATATAGGCAAACTAAATACTGATAAGAACTGGGTGAGTGAAGATAGAATAATTTTTTTTCTTCTCTGAAGTTTTTTTATAAGTATAAAAACAATTTTTTATATTATTATTTTTTTTTAGTTTCACCCAATTTTGGGATACTCCAGATCAGCCATTAGTGTACGTTCTGAGCCTTTCTCTCGGCCCAGTACTTGCTTCATTCTCGCTGATCTCATCGGAAATTTATTACGTATTGCAAAGAACAAATTAATTTTCTAGAAATCTAATCCAGTAATTTTATTTAAAACTGAGTTTAAAAAATTTGAGATAAAACTCAAATAATATTCTATCTATTTTAATTTGAACTACCCCTGCACTAAATTGTGTTTTCTTATCCAATAATAAAATGGTAATATTGTCTTCATAAGTAACAATAAATCATTTCTGTAAATTATATTAATTGTTAAAATAGACTTTTGTGTCATTTCAAGTAATTAATTTATTCTCATTTATTTTAAGGCTGGAATTATTATTAAATCCTTTGAAAAGATTGAAGTGAAAGCTAAAAATACTATCACAGTCTAGTCTATTTAGACCTATAACGATATTTAATACCGATCATCAATTTGATGAATGTCTTAAATTTAAAATATCAACCAAATGTTTTTTGTTTTGTTTTTTTCTTTGGTTGATATAATTGATATTCTAATACTAACTCAGATCTACGCTAACTACTAAGTCAACTTTTAAAAAAAGATAATAAACACCCATTCAGGCTAATGGAGTGCGGCTCTTTCCTCTGTGCTTTCTTTAGCTTCGGCAATATTCCTTCCTTTTAGTATTGAGTTCATGATTCTATAACATAATAAACCATAAATTTAATTAACTTATTCAACCATAAATTTAATTAACATGGAATCACTAGGATGCAAAATGAAAAACCCCCAAAACAAAGCCTTAACTCTCCAAAATACTGGGAAAAAACAGCCAGTCGATATTTTGCCTATTCTGGCATCGTCAGGACACATATCACAAGAAAATCACATCAAAGGAGACAAAGTGCAGCATATCTCACACCAACAATCCAATCAGACTTATTAAATAAAGGTAGCAACCTTTGTATCAAGGTGGTACAAAAATAACTCGCAACTTAGAAAATGAATGTCAATCACAAATAAATGAGTTGTCTTGGAGCAAGGTTGCTGTTTCTATTTAATGAGTCTGTTTGGACTGTTGATGAGAGATGTGCCGTAATGTGTTTTATTTGATGTGATTTTCTTGTGATGTGTGTCCTGATGATTCACATTTTTTTGTTTAATTGTATTTTTTTTTTAATGCATACCTTCTTGTATGAATTTATAAATACAATTTCAAACAAAGCTTGCAGTTCCCCAAACTTTTCTACCCAGGGCAAGTCTCTACTTGCCTTTACTTAAATCCACTACTATGGAAGAAATGAAAAGATGTAAGTTGGAAGAAACAAAAATAATAATATCAAACTATTTGTAGATGCTTTTAATAATTGCCCTCTTCATTGCCATTTTTTTTTTTTTAGATATTTCGATCCAAATTAATATAAAAAATAATATAAAATAATAATATAAAAATAATATATAAAATATTACTTACATAGCGATCAACAATACTAGAAATTGACTAATACCAGTTACCAAGAATATTGCCTCAGGAAATGAAGTATTTATTGTATGGATATATACTTGAGAGAATATGAAGCCTGATGCCAATGGAACTGTAGTATCACAAACTGATAATAGGGCAAATGCTTTGCCTGCGAAAAAATAATTTTTATATTTAATTTTATTTGTTAAATAGACCATATACTTATAAAACAGAAGTTATATGAAATGTAATTATTTAATTAGGTTAGAATAAATATCTTAAAAACATATGAAAAGGCTAAATTAAAAATTACCTCTTTCAGAAGGTGGTACAAGTTTAGAAGTCATGGACCTTAGAACAGGCGCAACTACAGGTCCGAAAGTGGTAAATACAGCTCCTGTGATAAAATTATTAGCAAAGGTTAATTTGTGAAGGAAAGTCGAAATTATATAATTTATTCATTTATTGTGTAATGTATTCTTGTTACAAAATAATACAAATTAGTAAAATGAATACTTGTTGACTAGAGAAAAATTTATCATCATTGTATTACAGTGGAGCGTCGATTATCCAAATGTCAGTTATCCGAACGTACAATTAACGGAACTGATTTATTTTTTTAATTAGGTTAAGATGGATTTTTTAAAAATTGACATCATTGATGATTTAATTTTAATTAATTTGGTCAGATCATCCCATTACTTTTTTTATTATTATTATTAATTTATATTTATTATTATTATTTATAATAATAGATTAATAATCATTATTATTTTTATTGTTAAGATTACTGTTATTTTAAATAAAATTTTACAAAAAATAAAATGATTTTTTCCATGAATGTCAATAAGGGAGCCCTAATCATTTCTCGGAAACTGCAAAAAAATGAAATTAGACTTCAATATATTTGTTTATTAAGAACTGTAAACGTAATTATGTAATTTCATTTGTTTCTCTGAATCCCTTCCTATTTATTTGGTTGGTAATAGGTTGCTCATCTTCAGTTCTAAATCATTCTTTGTGAGGTGTAGGTACTTAACACTTCTGATCACTTTTTGTTTTAAAATAGCAGCATGTCAACAAAAAGAAAACAAGTAGTTCTTTCATTAAAAGACAAATTAGAAATAATTATGCGGCTAAAAAAAGGTGAATCGGGTCAGACATTAGCTACGGATTTCGGAGTTGGTAAATCAACCATTAATGGAATAAAAAATAATTCTGATTCAGTCATCAGGTACAGAAATAATCTTTACAGTGAGGTGGGCAGTTCCAGTCGTAAAACTATGAAAACAGCAAAAAGTGAATTGTTGGAAGATGCTATTTACACTTGGTTTTTGCAACAACAGTCTTCTGGTGCCCATTTGTCCCAGCGACCCAACATTTGTCACAAGTTCTGATGGCTGAAAAATTTTAAATTAGGACATGGGATTCGGCAATTTGAAATGCACGGTGAAAAATTAAGAGCCAACGCTCCAGCAGCAGTTTCTTTATCCCAGAATAAAAAATATAAAAAATCACGCATGTTTATATATGTGTATATATATTTTTTTTATTTAATTTTGATTATCTGAACCATACTGGACAACAGTAGTTCAGATAATCGACACTCCACTGTACTTTATTAAGGTTCTAAGTTGTTTCTTGAAGGGCTTATTGGAAACAATTGGTAAGCAATTTTATAAAATACAGAGTCTCAATGGGAATAGAAATTAAAATTGACGGAGTTTATTTCATACTATATCTAAGAATTTGTGAAATTAAATCTGTGAATATAACATTCAACATCAATGATATTTTATAAAGGATTTTATGTTCTAAGGATTTGACGTGGAAAGAACATAATGGCTTCATCAAGCTTTAAACTTCATCCAAGTACAAATCAACATTATTAGAGTTCCCATTTCACACTGTAAAGATATTGTTAAAATATCAATAAAAACATCATACCCAAAAAATAAGCAAAGAAAAATATTTCTTCTAATCACTTTTTTTTATGCATAAAAAATTAAATTTACTCATTTTATTATATCATTTTTTTTTTATTAACAAAAAATAAGTAGTTTCAAGATTGTCCTTTCATGTGTTCTACAAGTTTACAAACATTTATTTTGGATTTTTGGCTACTTTTCAAACATAACAGAAGTTTTGTTTTGTATATTTGTATAGGTAAGTAAATATATGAGTGAAGGAAGATTGGAAGCACTCTTATGGTTAAAGAAAATAGCAATCATTCCATAAATTCTGCACATATAATGCTCATTATCAATTATAACTATGCTTATTATAGCATAATTATTTTTATTACTTACCGATATAATACCAGGTCGGCTCTTTGAAAATGATAAATATCATCCTCGCAGCAATGTGAGATAGTGACCCAATCATCATAATGAATGTATCTCGTAATTTTAAAAATCTCTGAAGCAGTGGAATACCAATCAATAGTCCTAAAAGTAATTTAAATTTTTAAATAAAAGTTGATACAGGCTTTGGGGTCTAATAATACACTTAAGAAACCAATACATAATGCAACAGCATTCTTAAATTAAAAGTAAGAATCATTTCAGATAAACAATAATTTAATTTTTAAGTAATGTATGAATAAACAGTAATGAAGTAACCACATGCTATTATTTAGATTTGTAGGCTTTCATGAAAGATAGATTTCTCATGACTAACCCTATTAAACTGTTAATTATCATTACAAAAAAAGATCCTTGTCTTTTATATTAACATATAACAGTTATATAGCTTAACCAATAGTGTGTTGAATAGCCTTTTTGATATTATATATATATATATATATATATATATATATATATATATATATATATATATATATATATATATATATATATATATATATTGTTTAAATATTTTAATTAAAAATGTGAATATAATAGCACTTCCTTTATCCAATATTTGAAATATATATTTACACTTTTACTTCCCTTTTTTTAATATCTATTTTAATTAATTTTTTTTTCCAAGATGAATTAAATGTACTGAGGGAGGCAGAATCGTGCCATTTTCACAGCATTTAGCATGAAATGGTGGTATAGTATAAGCAATAATTCTAATTCAAGCAAAGACTTTACTATCTCATCTTGTGCACTACAGGAATGGCACATTTCTGCTTCCCTTGTAACAACTAACTCGTTTAGGAAAAAATTTGAACTAACCGCTTATTCACCGGGACTGCACATGTATACACTTGCATGTAAGAGGTAAAGCAAGTTCAAAAGGCCTGACAATATAGTCACTATAGCCAGTTCATTGCTAAAATTGCCTTTGCTAGTGCAAAATATTCAGGAAAAGAAGAATAGATATGTTATGCGAGAGTTCTTGCAAGGATAATGCTAATAATAACTGTAATGAAATATAATTTACTTAAATCTAAAAAATTACTGATAATTGATTGATAAGGCTTACCTACGATGAATAATACAGACTGAAAAGTTCTGAAATTGCTAAACTGTTTCACATTCCAATGAAATTTCAACTGGCTGTACAGCTGCATCATTCTTTTTTCATCTTAAAATTGAAAAATAATTATTACAATCTGAAATAGCTGCCACATTATAAACAATAACAGAAAACTGTAAGTTATGAATTGAAGTAAAATATCTTCAATTAAAACTAATTGATTAATTTATGTATTATTAATTGACAGCTTGTGCATTTTATTATATTTAATTATAACCATCAGGGTGTAACAAACCAGTTATTGAGACAGGACCTCCTCAAGCTATACTAAATAGTATATTAAATTGGTTTTTAGAAAATAAATGAACTGAGTTTCTATTAAACCATGAAATTTATTTGAGTACATTTACTTTTCTTTAGGTATTTCAAAACTAGAACAATCAGATATCAGTGGCTCTCACTTATAAAATTTCGATCAGTATGGAAATAATGAAAAACTATCTAAAAAAAGTCCATCCAAGATGAGCCATCATAATTCACCAATCAAATATAGAACATAAGTTTATTTAAAAAAAAAAAAAAAAAGTTATCGATCTTATACAGTTGACTGTTTATGTTAATGATGGAATAAATAATCAGGATGCAATCAGTATTCCATAAATGAATAACTATGATATATAATTAAAAAATACGTACTTTAAAATAAACAATAATAATATATAAAAAAAAAACAAATAACAAACCTCTTTGTAATGTGAACAAAGCCAACCCTATTAGACATAAAACCAGCAAAAATCTCCTTCCATCTTTACGTTTTGTAACTAAAGTCTTGAGCGTGTTGCTAAAATGTTTCAGAGTACAAGCACTGTAATCTCCTTCAAGAGAGTCACGAGTTCTCCATGGAATAACGAGGAATGTATAAACAATTGCGATAGATAAAAATAGTGAATTCACAAGAAACATTCCCCCGTAAGAGCGATACAGAGGTCCATTAAATAGGTATGAGCCTGTAACCAAAAATTACTAACAATAAAGTGTAAAATTATAAAAAAAAACAGGATGAATTTGAATAAATAATATACATATAATAATAAATAAACATAAAATATTTCTTCCTTATTAACTTAAAATAGTTCGATGAATTATTTATTTAAAAATTAGAAAAATTTTCAACTCTGTAATGCATGAATCAATAAGCATAAAAAAATTGCATCAAAAAGCATTGAAAATAACTTTCACAATATTAAAACTAAAAGTTTAATTGGTTCAATAGAAAATTTTATCAAGTTCATAAACATTTATAAACTATAAAATAGAGAACTATTGAACAGAAATAATACAATTTGAACAGATAGATACCAAAGGCTACACCGAGCGGCATAGGAATGAGATAGGCCACTTCAAGAAGCGTTGTCCTCAGTGTTCGTTGTTCGCTGGTTGTCGTGTCCGACAAGTAAGTGAAGCATGCCATAAACACGGTTAAATGGGAGCCAGTCAGAGCAGAAGGAAAACTGGCAGTAAAGAGTATCATCTCAACAGGCCATGTTTCTGTTAATTTAAAAACAAGTTTTAAATTAAATCAAGTAACTGTAAAAATATTGAAAATCAGAAAAAAAATAGTTATACATATTTTAGGAAAAGTGAAAATATAGAAGCATTTAGCAGCATGGAATAAATATTTCAGGAACATTTGAGAAAATATTTAATTTATATTTAAAAAACATTCTTGAAATAACAATCAAAACATTTCTTTATCGAATATTATAAGCATAGATGATATTACTTCAGGTGCAGCTCTTCATGCTCTCATCTTCATTGATAAGCTATATTATCGTATATGAAATATTTGATACTTGTAGTATATTAAATTAAATACATTAGGAATAAATTTGATTAAATACATTTTAGTATTTTAAGTAAAAATATCAAAAAAAATATTAAAGCAGAATTATTAAGCATTAAAAAAAATATTTTGTTAAAATGTGAATTCTTAATAAAAATTTTCCAAAAATAAAAAAATTATAAATTTGGAAAAACTACAAAACAGTCTATCAATTAGGTTTGACTTTATAGTTATTGTTATATAATTCAATTTATAGTGTTATTGGACTCAGTATTTTCAAAATTATTATTATCATACAGTTTGTTTGTGTGTAAGTTGGTATAAAGTTTTATTAATTTTATTTTTCTGAAAAAATTACTTTACCTTAGCCCCCTTTATCAATTGATACAATTTTTGAGTTAATATTCTTAAAAATTATCATGTAGAAGAATAGTTAACTGTGGTGTATTTGGACACATTGCAGGATAATATTTAAGCTCTAATCTAACCAGTAACATAAATTACCAAAAAGTGCATTGATGTAAATCATAAAAGAGTATATGAGGCAACCCAGAAGCCCAAGCAGCATCGGCAGTTTGCGACCGACTCGATCACTCCATGAACCAAGAATAAAAGCAAGAAATACTGGCACAGCATGAGAAGCAATATTTTCGTATTGATGAAACTTTGAAACCTCGATCTGAAATTTAATATGTAGCTTAGATAATATCGGATAAGGACATTGTAAACCACATTAAACATAGCAAAAAATAATATACAAAACTGTTTTAGTATTCTCAAATCAGTGAATTTTATTAAATAAAAAACAAAATATATAAGCATATTTAATGGTTCCTATAAAAAAAAAAAATATGTTGAGTAGAAATTTTAATAAATGAAATATAGATATTGATACATACTTTTGTATGTAACAAACTTTTTCAGAAATCTAAGCCATGTTTTAACTTAGTTAAAATTTTGTAGCTTTTAGAAAATACTTCATGATAATTTTCAGAAGCCGGCACACTTCTCTCATTCTTTACATCAGTTTTGTTTAAAATGTCTAATTCTAGTTCTGGAAATATGATTTTTAAGAACATTGACTCTTTGGTTCAGTATAGAAATGATTTTTATTTCTTCAAAAACTAAAGTACATGAATTTAAGAAGAATCTTAAATTTTTAGAGGTAATGATTTTTTTTTTTTGTAAGGAGATTAAAAACATAAAATTTAAGTTTTGAGAAAAAAAAAGTATATCATTTGGTTATATCATAAACATCAAACATATGTTCAGTATATAGCATTTTTATGACATTGATGAAAGTTGTATACTTGTTGAAACCTGTTGAAAACTGTTGACTTGATCATTATTATTAATCATAATTATTACTATTTTTCATCAGCTGATAAGTAGTTTCACTATTTAATCAAAATTAAAACAAAGTTCATTAAGTGGCCACTAGAAGCTAGAGTAGCAGCACTACACAGTGCTTAATACCAGCATGATTGTATTTGTCAAAATTGTTATGTTATTTGTAATGTTATTTTATAAAATATTGTCACCTAATATAAATAATATAACATAAATCTAATATGTATTGGGAATTTAAGATTAGTCGAGTATTAAAAAGCAGTAACAATTTTATAGTGTATCAGATGAATTACTTCTCAAGCTAAAATCTTTAAAATCTCAGAAAATACATCCAGGGGGTATCATTAAAGAATTAAGAAGATATTGAATATGCAGATATAGAATATGCTTTAATTTTATGTTTACTATATCATATGTATATGTGAAACGATTCATTTCATTATAACAATTTAAATTAGGAGGCTCAACATTCTTTAGATATAGACATAACCTAACAAATTTATTATTATAGATTAAGCAGTAAGGATACTGAAATTTATAAGTAATAGAAGAAGTAATATTATTTATTTCTTGATTTTTTTTTTAAAATTACTTAATCTTGTATCAATCATCTAAAGATACTAACTATTTATTATAATGCAATTGGGAAAAACCACAATGCAAAGCCTTATGTTTCAAAAAATACACCTACTTACCAGTCAAATTGTATGTTGAACGTCTTGGTGGCGGGGTGCTGTCTCATGTTTGGAGCCTGTTTGGGCTGTTGATCGTAGGGATGTTTTGCACCTTTTTCTTCGAGATGCGATTCACATAACCCCCTTTTTGATTTTGGTGTCTTGATAATGCCTGAATAGGCGAAACGTCGACTGGTAAGTAGGTGTATTTTTTGAAACATAAGGCTTTGCATTGTCGTTTTTCCCAATTGCATTATAATAAATAATAGTGTTTCTTTTTGAGTTTTTGGCTCTATTTTAGTAAAGATACTAACCTGGACTTGGGTACTGTAATTTTTATAAAGTTGCTCATTTATATGATGACAGATGTTTTTTGGGAATCCCAAGTTGACAGAGCAAGCTTTATAGACAAAAAATTGTTCTTCTACGACAGTTGTCGTCATAAAAGCTGCCATGTACAAGAACATTACTGGTTCGACACCGATCACAGGGAAACGGTGCCTTATTTTGTATTCCTCAGATTCTCTGTCCATCTCTTCTTCTTTAACAGGCTCTACAGAAAAAAAATTATCATAATTTATCATATATCACAATGATAAAATTAAATTATAGTTAAATTATAATATGATATAGTATATCATTTAAAATGATAATAATGGTGAAAATGTAAAATGTTTGCTATAGCGCAATCTCATTAAATTTGATAGTTTTCATTTTAACACATTGATGCCCGGAAGTTTTCATTAGACATTTGTTGGTGACTGGGAACGAGAAATCTCGTTTTGGTGATAAGCTCCAGTCACATATTAAATTGATATTATAATATATATGATAAAAATTATATTGATATATGGTAAAATCACTGGTCTTATAGTAAATTTCAGAAAAAGTAAGATCATGGCATATGAGGTTGTTATGCTAACTCCTACACCAGAGGTGAGTCAAGATTTATGGCAGTGCTACATTTTCACTTGTACACTATCACCAAACCCGGGGGAGAGGGGAGGTAAACTAGCGATATATTTCTTCTTTCTATACAACACAGTTCTTACTGACTCTTATCGGCGTTGTTGCTATCCATTGTTCTCCTCAGCTGATTACAGTCTGAAGATTTAGGTACTCACTGCACAAGGTTAAAACGAGGTGAGCAATTAACTCATAAAACCCCTTATCAATCAAGATAATCAACACACTTTTTTTTTTAGCAACACTGAAGTTAATGTTGACAATTCATTAAGTGATAACATTGTTATCAGAAGATTATACCTTGTTACATAGATTATTAACATAAGCAAATTACTATGTAGCTGGTAAAAAATCAAGTTTAAGCTTTTCCATATGCAATTATATTTTATAAAAATTATAAATCAAGTTTATTTAATTTTAATTAAATAAACTAAAACATGAGTGGATTAAAAGGAAAAATACTAATTTCCCAGTATGTTTAAATGTAATATCCTATATAATTTACAAATACTAGCAAGATTTGACTTGTGAATTATACTATAAATATTGAACATCTGATGTAAGGATGAAGTTAATCGTTGAATTTTTTATTTTAGATTAATTTTCAAAGTAATAATGAAAAACAAGAACTAATAAATAATAAAAAATAATTAAACTTTTCAAGATAAAATATTATATAAAATATTTATATAATATTTATTTTTTACATACATTATTTGTACTTTAAATTTAGGCATTGAAATATCACACATTACAGATCACTGTTCTATTTTAAAGATTGATAATCTTTACAGAGAATGGTAACCAAAAATCGTTAATATAAAATTCATTAATACTTCATTCATTTAATACATACCTTAGTACATGATAATAAACAGGAAAATGAATAATTTTAACTTGTTTCGATCATATCATCATAATACTAATAAGTTTCTAATAATTAAGAGAGATATTTTCCTGAATAACAAAAAGGTCACCGAGTTATAGATACCGTAGTCCATTTTATAGATACCATTTTTAACTGTGTGACACATAATATCAGATAACGAGTGATTTTGGATTTAAAAAACAAAACAAATCAAGCAATATAAATATATATTTATGTAAAATGAATAATGCCATATGCAATTATATAATACATTCTTAACAAAAATAGATATGATAGGAGAAGAGAAAAAACAAGTGTTGTAATTATTTGAAAAAATTAGTTCTTTAAATTGACATCCTTCTACTATGATCAGTTCTGGTTTGTACATTAAGAATATTGCTGGACCTTCGGATCACCAAGAGCAAATGTTGCTGATGAGAAAAATAAGTCTAATTCTCTTAGCAAATGTTTTAGGTTTGTGCTTAAAGAACAAACAATTTTACCAAATAGGTTTATTAGGGTACAAACTGATTACTACTGCATTAGGTATATTAGTAGTATTAGTAATATTAATAACAATAATTTTAAAAGATATAAAATTAAAGCAGTCATAATTTTAATAATTCTAATTCTAATTAATTACTACACATTCCGGCAGATAGACTAGTGAATGAATAAGAAGGCAGTATTTTGGAACTTATCCTTAATTTCATAATTCATGAATTACTTATTTCCACTGTATCTGTACATATCAAATGTTTTGTCCTGAATGACTGAGGGATCAATGCACAGCCCAAACCGCTGATCGTAAAGACCTGAAACTTGGAGGGTGTGTTCTTTGCATTGGCGGATTTGAGGGGGGGGGGGAGCATGGGGGAAATATAGATGGCTACCGCTTTGATCAAGAGCTTATTTTATCCATGTTATTGTTTTCTGGTCTCATGTGTCTTAAATTAAAAATTGATATTTTATGTATCTTCATTCATATAAGGATAGTATTCATTGATAACAAATTCACATTGACCCATGGCCCCCCCCCTGAAAATTCTCCTAAATCCGCCAGTGGTACTTTGTATGACTTAGGCATCGATAAGAAAGGATTTTCCGAAATTCTACCCTTAGGGGCGTGAAAAAGGGTGGCAAAGTTTTAATAGGGGTTCAAAGATAGTATGAAATTCGTCGGTTTTGAAGTTAGACATCTGAAATTTCGGATGTACGAGTAACTTATTGTTAAAAAAAATTAAATTATTTATTTGTCAGGAAACTTTATGTGGCAGACCAAATTCCACGCGAGCGAAGCCGCGAGCAAAAGCTAGTCAATAAGTATAATAAAAAAATCAATAAAATAGAGCCAAAAACTCAAAAAGAAACACAAGTGGGTGTATTACTGGATTTGAAACATAAGGCTTTGCATTGTGTTTTTTCCCAATTGCATTACAATATAATAAAAAAAGGCTTAGTGAACTTGAAGGTTATTTGATCTATAGCTAAACCGCATTGATAATCTCCAATAATTTCCTCAGCGTGTTCCATAATTGTCTAGTTAGGATTACCGAAAATATTACATAACATGCAGGAGTGATATTCCGCAATAAATATTACAGTCCGTCCTCGGCCCCAGTTTGTGGATCGGAATAAAGATTATTTTGGATTTTTTAAACTAAAATATGAACCATAAAGGCTACTTCTTTTCTCCAAACGTTTATAAGTCTACTCGAAATGCTTTCGATTCTCGATACGATTTCAATTTCCCTGTCTATTTCCACTTCCTATTACAGACTGTTCAACACTGTGATATTCAGGAGATGTATTTGAATACTATTTCCGGTATTCAAAATACTGTTGAAGTAATTTTACAACTTATTTACAATTTCATCAGGATGGGACAAGATATTGTTATTTTTTCAGTTTCCTTTCATTGCAAGTTCAAGACTGCCTACGCAATCTATTTATAACCTTGTAAATATCCCTTACGTTGTTTCCGGTTCTAATAGGCTCTATCTCAGGTTTTTTCTTCATCAATAAGCATAACGTTTTTCAAATTCCCACAGCCAATAATTTGATTCCATTCATCAAGTAATTCTGGTTTCGACAGTGTCGTCAAGTTCTTTTCCAACGTTCCGCTGGCCATACTTCTTCAGGGCTTAATCCTGAATGAGACCGATAGATAATGTTTTTAAAAAAATTTTATCTTCCTTCAAAACGTCCTAAAAGAACAACATCTGTTGGGTCCGCTATTACATATCTGTTTATTTTACTGTCATTTTTATTAATTATACTATGGCTATTGGCTATTTCCTGCCCAATAATTTGATCTATACTTATAGTCATATCTTAGTAGTGTATACACTGTTTTATTAAACGCCGGAATCTTTTTAAAAATATAAAATAAAGAGAAAAATGATAATTTTTACAGGATCTTAGCGTAAATATTTTGGGAAACTGCATCCTTTACAGTCACTTAATTGGAATTGTGAAATCGCAAAAATTGAAGTCTGGCGTTGTTTTTACGTCGTATTGTCTATTAACGGTTTTGAATACTCTCAGAATTATTACCAGCCCCTGCTAACTTAAAAAATAATGGATTTTGCAGTATAAAAATTTAATTAAATGGAAAATTATCATTTTGGACAATTATTATTAACTACCATTTAATGAAGAAATATTACATATCTTTAATATTGTAATATGAAATGACAAAATCTTCGCTTGCCTAAGCAATCAAATCCCTGACTCGATACTTTAAGGTCATTGCATCTCTATAAATAATTTATCTTGCGTTTTAAAATTAAAAAATCCATATCTTTCCCATTTAATAAATTATATGTTAATAAATATCCAACAAAGTAAACTCTTAAACAATAAAGATAAAGTCATTTTTAATAGCGTAACGATAATTCCTAAAACAAACAAAGAACACAAACAGTTGAAGAGCTATCACGGGGTAATTGTATATAATTGTAATATTGTAATCTGCCAGGCTGATGGTACGCGTAAATCAGGACTGATAAACGTTTTTGAAATTATAACAAAAACTATTTTTAAAATTTTGGGACCAATTAAAGAAGGGTACCATTACAGACGACGCTACAGCCAGGAACTTTTTAGTTACAGGTAAGACTTCTGAAGAAATTTACTATAAATACTCTCTTAAATTGCCACAGCCAATATTTTTAATCCATCCAACAATTGGTTCCTCTGGTTTCGACCGTGTAGTCGATTTTTTTTATTTTTTGCCGACGTTTCGCTGGCCATACTACAAGCTTCCTCAGGGCTTAATCTGAGGCTGAAGATAAGTTAATTCAGTTTAGAAGAAACACTTATCCAGAAGAAACACTTGTTGAGTGGATTAAAAATTTACTATACTTAAAATAGCATAAATAACGACGAATCTCAGTGAGTAGAGCGGAGAATTTCTGCGCTATAGGTTCCGGTTTAGATCCGGCTGTGGCAAATAAATTATTTCATCTGATAATAGAAAACTTTGTACAACATGCTTTGATGCTTTGATGTGTGAAGACATCCATTGTACAACCAAAATTCAGCAACCAAATATTTATTTTATATTTTTATTTTTTAAAGAGAAAAGATAGGCCCTCGACCGAGATTTGAACCCGGAACCTTTGTCTCACCGAGACATCGCTCTGCCAATTGAGCTATCCAAGGTCAATTGAGCCTATTCGTTCTAGTGTATTCATCGCAAAAATGGCGGGAGCACACTGGGGCTTTAGGATCTATGAGAGAAAAGTTTGTCCTTGACCGGCCTGGGCCTTTTTTTTTTTCCCTTCTCCTTTCGATGGCATTGGACACATCCATACAGCCAGATTAATAAGTAAGAATGAAGAAAATATTTACATATTTATGTTTTAAATAATTTTTTTTATTGATTTAAAATAATTCAATATGGAGCTTATCTCATCTTTTTCACTTAGTGATATTATTTCTTTGTATGAAATGTTATTTTTCTTAAGGCCTGGACCTTGGATAGCTCAATTGGCAGAGCGATGTCACGGTGAGACAAAGGTTCCGGGTTCAAATCCCGGTCGAGGGCCTATCTTTTCTCTTTAAAAAATAAAAATATTTATAACTCATAAAAAATTACCAATAATTATAAAAAATATTTATTTTATATTATATTTTGTTATTTCCGAATTGCATCCACACGTGTCAAATACCTAATATTTGCAGCTTGCAAATGATTATACGACGGCTTGTCTGCTGTATTTTTTACTTATCATCTTGATTTACAGTTCGGGCAGTAATTACATTTTTTTTCTAACAAGTACCTGTAATACTAGCATGGGAGATGTAACGTGTTCGAACAATCAACTAACTGAACCCGTTTCCGAGTGCAAAATACCTTATAAAACAAATCTAACATGTTCAGCAAAGAAAACAAGGGTCTGTTTTCGGAAAACGCAAGCAGATTATTTTTTAAATATCAGTTACTTTTATTTTTAACCTAATAGAAATAAAAATGTAAAGAAAGATAAAATCATGTATTTTATTTATAGTACATATGATTTACTCAGTCATTAAAATGAATTTCTTAGAATTGGCGAAAATGATCAAGAATCAAGCATAAAATATGCTCAAGATAAGGGTATTACACATAAAAAAAGACTCTGCTCCAAGGAACATGAAATGAAGTAACCTCAGGAGCTCATACTCAAAGAATCGAATCTCTATGGTCATCTCTCAAAAGAAGGAACAAGAGAGAATGTGGTACCCATCGGGTGATAGATTCGTACCTATGTGATTATATTTGGGGAAGGAGGTACGAAAACAGGGATTTATTTGAGCAGATCCTGAAGAATATAGTGGATTTTTATCCTCCGAATTGAAAATGTATATTTATAATTGTCAAGGGTATTTGTTGTGTTTTAAATCTTACTAATATTATAAATGTGAATGTTTGTATGTTTGTCTCTCTTTCACGCAAAAACTACTGGACGGATTTGGATGAAACTTTACAGTAATATAGGTTATACATCAGAATAACACATAGGCTATAACAAGCGCGGATTTATGGGAGGGTGCAAGGGGGCACGTGCCCCCCCCCGACAGTATTTTAGGTACTGTGGAGAATCCATTATTGTACATAAATAAAGGCAAATCACATGATGATCTATGTGGGGGTACGGGGGCATGTGCCCCCCCCCCCGTTGTAGTACATAATTAAAGGTAAATCAGGAACTTAGCATCTTGAAATTTGTAGCTAGGTTCTGTGTAAAGTTTAAGAAAGAAATTCGGATAATTCCACTCCAAAGATTTCCCCTTTAATATAATAGGGATTCAAATGTATAGAATCCGTCAGTTTTGAAGTTAGACATCTGAAATTTCGGATGTTCGAGTAACTTATATTTAAAAAAAATAATTAAATTATTTATTTAAAATGATCTTTCACGAAACTTTACGTGGCAGACCAAATTCCACGCGTGCGAAGCCGTTATAAGGTTATAACAGTTATCAATAAAAGTGATAAGTGTTATAAAGTTATAACTGCATTTGTAATTAGGGTACATGTTACATTTCTAAAACATACGGAGTTATTTCATAAAAGTAATCATAGTTACCGAATGCATTCGTTTTCCTATACAGACCCGAAAACAACAATAGAATACCGGCGGTTAGAAGAGTCGGTTAGGAGAACCTGAAAACCATAAGCCCATACTACTCTTGAGAGGAAAGAAAATGAAAGTTAGTTAATACAAACAGGTAGACGTTGAAGTAAGTATTGATGGTGATATGTAACAAAAAACATTGAAGCATAGTTCTGAAAGGAAACAAAAAGGGGAGGATCAAGAATGAGGTGGAAATGGAGGATGGATTCACGTTAGTATGTAAATGAGAGAAATGCGAGGAATCTGAGAATCTGCAATCAATAGTTTTGAAGATCAAGGAAACCTGCAGTGAAATAAACATAGCCTATAAAGTTGTATTTCTATTGTATTAATTGGTGTTATACTGATTAGCTATATTCAATCAAGTCGATAAGCGCGCTTGCAGAAGTTCACCTGCTTGCAAACAGTAAGGTAAAATCCTAGGAGTGGCCTAGAACATTGTTTGTTGTTTATTCATTTAACGTTACTTTATGCTGCTTTGATTAATTGGAAGATGCTACAGTGGGGGTCCTAAATTTTAGGACTATCCAATAGAATTAGGACAGGGTTCTTTAACGAGTACCTGGCACCGACATTTTATACCTCCCTTCGAAGGACGGAATATCTAAGGTTTTTTACTCCCTTTAAAAATTCTAAGGTCACCTTCCGGGCTGCGAAACAGTGATCAAGATCGCAGTGGCATTGGCGGTTCAGCAGTCTTGGAGAAAAACTGTAGATGTATTTTCCCCACTTAAATTATTTTATTATGTCTGTTGTGAGTACTTTCAAATATTTTTTATGAATTTCAAAAGAAATATATTCTTATAAAGCTCTAATAAGCACCAAACAATAGTTATACATCGACTAAATAACTATTTTTTGTGCCTCTTGAAAATTTGTTTACAGTCGTATTTCATTAGAATTTCCGAATCATAAAAATATACATGGTTAGCTAATATAATACAAAATATATCATCTGTAGTCTGTTCTCTTATTTTTAAAATATATACATATATCAACCTCTCAAGTTGGCCTGACGTGAGTAACGTGAAACATATAATTAACATTCTGGAATGGTATTTAAATTAATTTCTTCCTAGAATTTGATTCCATTCGACCTTAAAGTTCTTTTAAAAAAACAATCAACCAACGTTCACAAATGTAAAAAGTAATTAGGCGAAGCACTATAAATAAAAAAAAATACAACAAAAAAGCTAAAAACCGGTTTGAAATTAGGGTCAGCCTACAGTACCCAGTACGATGAACAGTATAATACGATGAATGGGAAAATGACACAATACTTTCGGAAGGTAAGGTTTTCGTAAAACTACCACTTTAGAATAATCTGTCATCAAATAAATTAATTAAATCGAAGACACTAACTTAGTCGAGCTAGTTTCGAATTGTAGGTTGGCGGTGCGGAATCATAAAATTCATGATTTGGTATCTGTTCCACAGGTTGATGCTTCGAGTAGACTTACAACAAATTTTAACAGTTTATTCTTTTTATTTTTAATATTTTCCAAAAATACAAGAACCGTTAGCTTTAGATTGGAAAATAGTAGATTTCGGTATTCATTTCATCAAGAAATAAAAGTTTTAACTAACATTTCGAAGTATAGGTGATATCTACAACCCTGGTGAATAAGTGGCTCAGTCGGATTTTGTCCAGAGAGAGTTAACTGCTTTCAGATAACCGGAATCGTATCATTCTCGTAATTTTTTACTTTAAATGGAATTGTAATATAATCAATAACTCCTTTTCAAGGAAATGCATTACTTAGCCCCTTATTTACTACGAAAATAACTCGATTCCGATTACTTAAGTACAAGAAACTCATTTTGGAGAAAATTTGACTTAACCACTTATTCACCGAGATTGTACTTATATGTTACATTTCTAGATGAAATGACGGTACTTGTCCTAACGCAGCCCTAGTTATTTTTGCCTACTTCTTCGCATGCGCGAGCAGTTACATTTTGTAACAGTTATATTTCTAACAGTTGATTTGTTCTGTTTCTTCTTGGTTACTGAGTTTTGATTATTGCTGATTTATTGTTTCTTCGTTATTTGTTGTTTATTGTTTGTTTGCTAGTTTGTTATAGATTTTTCGTTGTTATTATTTTAGTTATTTATTTAATTAGTGAAAAATGCGTATTTGGGATTTGCCGACAACAGAAGAACAGGTTATTATTTTTTTGCAGGAGCGAAATATTTTACCAAAACAAAGAAAATTTAGCAATTCCCATGAAATGAAATTGTATTGTGGTGAACGTTTCTTTTGAAAATGCTATTTAAATCTTGATATTGAAGTGTATTTCGACGCATTTTCCATCTAAAAGCGATTAACAAATTTTTTGTCAATAAACTTTTATGATTTTTCATAACTTATTTGTTTTAATTATAGTGATTTTTTATTATTTGTATTTTTTAATTGTTCATTGTCCATTCTTGTTTAATTAATTGTTCATCATATATTACATTTTTAAATATTTTGTCATTATTGCGATTTTTCATTACTTTTATTTCATAATTGTTCATTGTTGTTTAATTAATTATTCATTATTATTATTATATTCCATTTTTCAATAGATTATTTTGATTTCTAATTGTTGATAATTTTTTAACCCCAATAAATACAAGGTAACTATTAGAAATGTAACAGTTACGAAATGTAACTGCTCGCGCATGCGAAAAGTCGGCAAAAGTAACCAGGGCTGCGTTAAAACAAGTACCGAAATATATATAAATAAATATACTGACTACCAAAGTATATACAGTTCCCACTAATATTCAAAATTAATAGCTATTTTGAGAATTAAACAAGTTCAGGTTGGAAGGAAACGGTTGCTAGACGAATAAATAGCCGTTCCTCCCTGGGAACAGGAAGTTAGAAACGGAACTACCAACATTTATGAGAAACAGCTATAATTGACTAAGAACCTATCTAATTATTTCGGAGTTAGGTTGGACATACTGGTTTATCTTAAGCGATTGCTTATAAACAAATTAATACACAAATATGAAATAAAAGATAAATGATAATTAAGTGATCCTTTTAAATTTTAAATAACTGTAAAGAAGGCTTCGTGCGCAGAAATATGTAAGAAATAAAATACATATCGAGAAACGATGTAAAAAATAAAATAACACAGTTATCAGTTGTTTTTATGATTTAGTATTTTTTTTTTTTAATAGACAAATGAAGCGTATTTTCTAGTAATATGGAAAACGTCATTACTATAAGTTGCATAATTTATTAACACATTCTTTCAGAAAATTTACTGATTATTGAAGAAAAGTAACTGATAATGAACGGAATCAGGGAGGGGTTGTTTAACAGATAAGGAAGGACGTAATATTACAAAACCATCTGATAATAAATATAACGTATTGATAAAAAAAAATCAATATCGTACTAATATTGATTATTTTATAATGGTTTTAAAATTCGCGTAGATTACATCATATGATACTTTGAAGGCTGAATGATGGCGAATTAAATCAAAGAATTCTCAGCCAGTGGTCATTATGCAACTGGATTCGTCTCGCATTTTAACTAATAGCTCTCTTAAAAGATCGTTGGATCTAGTTCAAATAAAATCCTAATGATCAGTAATGTTATAAAATAAACACAAATGTAAAAGTTATATTACAATAAAGTTTTAGCAATTATTTTAATAATTATTACTTAAATCAAAATTATCTCCACAATATATACTACTATCAACATCGTACCAAATTTTCCAACTAATTAAAACAATTTAATTTTAATTTCTAATAATAATTTCATAAGATATTTCATCGTTGTCCATATAGGGAGTCGAGATATTGCCAACTAATAAAAAAATACAATAAAATAAAAGAAAACATTATGAACGATGATAAATGATATGTATAGTAATTAAAGAATATTTAAGTACCATTTACAAGCTAAACAAAACAAAAAACATATGAAAAATTGAGAAGCGGTAGAAATCTCAAATATTATGTACATCGTTGTCGATCAGCTCATTGTCAACAATAAAAAACTATTGGTAAGTATCTTAACAATAACTTTTTTCTCCATTATAAATTTTTATAAAATATTTAATCCTGTTAAAGTACGCAAACACAGAAATTAAAATTACATGGGACAAGTTAATATAGGAACACTCAAAATTTACAAACACTTGTTTATTGCATACTAAAAAAATTTATAGCCCAATAAAAACGCATATGAGCACGTGGTTGAAATAACGGTTACAAATACTTCATCGACAAACTATCTGAAAAAAATGTTTATAACAGTGACAAAAAAAATGTAAAATTCATAATTCCAAATAGTGATTGCTTTTAAAAATTAAATACATTAATGAAATTACGAATACATTATATAAAATATAAATCATTGATTATAATTATATATTATAGGAGCAATTTTAAAAGGAATAGTTACCTGAATTAATAGTGGGGAAATCAAATAGCTGCAAGCGCAAAAAAAGCCTAATTGTTGACTTAAAACTCGCTTATAATTGTATAAAAATCTATTAACTATAACTGGTCCAGTTGCTAGTTCTTTTAAAAGAGAGACAGTGTTATAATAAGACAGTAATTACTTTACAATTCTTGTTACTTTACAACCGGCATGTTACTACATATCACTACTCCAAAGCGCGCGATAGTAAATACTGAAAGGAACCACCAATAGCCTTAGAGCGCTATATCAAGTGGTTATAGTTGGGGCGGTTGGCCGATAGGTAGCGTTAATGTCTTTAGGGTTATCTAAAGCTAAAGTAACCGGTTATTTACTGAACAACGGCTAAAATAACCTAGTATTTTCTGAAATCCAATAAATTCCGGTATAATAATGTTGAAATTCTATGATAAACATTGTTAACATAAATTTTCTATAATTTATATATGTACAGTTAAATGAAAAATCAAACAGAGTTTTTTTTTTATTATGGATAAGAAAAAAAATAGAGAAAAATTGTGATACATATCCCCTTTAAAATTTAAGTTTAGCCGATTAAAAAACGAAATGGGCAACATATATCAAATGTTCAATTTGGAGATGAGAAATACTAATTAGCCAAGAAAAGAAAAAAAAATTATATTATCTATTGGTTAGCATAACAACCCACTAAGCCCAAGATCGCGGGTTCGTCAACCGGCAGGTGGCCCCAGAATTTATTAAAGGGAGTAAAAAATTCTTGGTTATACCGTCTTCCGGAAGGGACGTTAAACGGGGGGGGGTGAGCAAATTAAAACTAAGGACCCAATGAAATAATTGAATCATAATGACATCTTAAAACAATATAGAAATACTCGATACTTAACGTTTTAAACGAATCATCGGGCTTAAATAGAAAATGCTACATGTCTGCACATCTTAGGAAGAGAAGAACATTAGTTTTAGTAGTCTTTGGGCGCCAAATACCTCATGTCGGCAATGACTAGTTCATTTTCTGAAATCCTTAACTTCATTGAATTCATTAAGCCCATGATATATGAAGAAAAATAAATAAAGAACCCTATGTAAATACAAGAATTACTTTCCTTTATTATCATTCGACGATCGAAATTCACTTTAAAGTAATGAAACTTACTTTATATCACAGTCAAAACAACAGATATATTTTAATGTATTATAGCTTTTCCTTAAAAAAATATATGCTTGAATGCAAAAAGTGACAATAAGAATTAATTCAAAGACATATTTCAGCCCAGCTAACTTAAATATAAGATAGCACTTATTTTAAACGAAGTATTCACTGATAACCGGTTATTAAAATAACAGGTTACTTAAGCCCATCGGTAGGCCCAGCCTGTGTTTGTATCTTATCATTGACCTGCATTGATAAGAGTGCAGTATGAAAAATCTATGAGTATAGTTTGTTTAAAACTATGCTTAAAGCAAGTAGTTGGTTGAAGTTTCTATAATTAAGGTTATATAATTTGTTAAGTTTGCTGATGTAATATGGTTTTGTTATTTCTCCATCCTTTAGTGAAATCTAAATTACTTTTGTGTGTAGTTTTTATATTTAATTTATTATAAATCAAGTAACACAATTAATTATTTTAATTCATTGTTTTATTATTACTTTAATTTGTACCTTTTATGTCATGGGATTTCATCTAACGTTCTGAAATTCATTCAATCTGTAGGTATATTAGAACATAAGTCCCAAACCTAACCACTGAGTATCTATATTCATCAAAAACTTAATAATATATTAAATGTAAATGATATCAAACAATTTTGATATATACACAGTATATCTTAATGTAATCATTAAGCTTATCAGAATATGTTTTGTACTTACTTATAATAGTGCTCTACAGTATGTAATAAAGTAATTTCTTTATATCTAAAGATTAGTTGGTAATAAGTTTAGTTTTTCTTACCATTAAAGTCCATATTCAATATTCAGTCCATGCTTGCTCAGGGTAGGTTACACATATGCTGGTAGAGAAAAAAATAAATTTATGCTGTAACTACTGACCATAATTGCCATTTTGGTAAACTAATAACATTATATTCATGCAATAATATATTACATATATTTATTTAATGTATATTCAAATTAAAAAACCTTTTGAATGAGCTTTTTAGAAATAATTATGTCAATAAACTTCAAACATTTGTTTTTGAATTGTTTACTTTTTCCATAATATTACAATCTTTTGGATTGCAAATACAATTTTTATTCTACGTTACAGAAAAGTTAGTAGAGTTTGTTTAAGGAATATTGTTTGGCCTAACTAATGAAAGAAACTTTCAACAAATTTCTTTCCTAAATCACATTTTAGTGGTAAATGTTTTTATCACCATTCTATGTTTTAATTTAGTACTTATAAAGCTTGATTTCTTTTGGGATTGATAAAAAATTTACTACAGTATAGCCGAAAGGTGGAGTGGGATTAGATTCTCTGGCCAAGCAGTGTTTTTAAAATAAAATTTATGCTCCCCTTTCTTCAAGTTTGTATATTGACTCAGAAATAAGGGATGAAAAGGTTATCAGTGACATTTAACAATAAAATAAAATAAAAATATCTAAGTTAGCTACAGCACTTCTTGACTCAAATATAAATTGAAACTGTCTCTACAAATAAAAATCAGATAAGCATTAACAAATTCTATTGTACAAAATGATTAATGCTTACTTATTTAAGTAATTTAAAAAGAAACCTTTCCGATGATTTTTAAAACACAGTCAGTCCCTGATGTATAATCTTGCTCTTATTTTTTATTTTAGACAAATTAAGAGGTTTATTATTTATTTGTTATTGTAGTACAGTTTTTAAACTATTTCATTCTTGTAAATATGTAATCTAGAAATAGAAATATTAAATAGCTACAAATGTTGAAACAATATAAAGTGGTGTGATTTCAAATTTCAGTAAACAATATAAACATAGGCACCACATTAACAACATAAATATATGTTGGTACATTAAAATTGAAATTATTCAGTAAATTTTTCTAACCAAATTGTATCTAATTATGCTAGGTTTTAAGCAAAAATCTTGATGTAGTTAATACAGCAGGACTCCTTTCAATATTTCATGTATATTGTTTACTTACAATAATTTTATGTACAGGCCTTATGGAAACTACACTTATTCTACATGACTAAGTAATTAGTATTCTATTTATTTTTGCACATAACCAATTATTACTGAGGAAATATAATCTAAAATTTGAAGAACCATATATCTTAATGTGGAAGTGGTTAAATAAGACTAAGTGGTTTAGAGCACTATTGTTTTTTTTTTACCTAATTGAGGATACATTGAATGCTAAATACCATTTCAACATTCACATAGAATGTTCTTGCTAATTTAGACTCATGAGGTAACTTTCTTTTTTTTCTAAATTTTAAACAACATAATATTTATATATATATAGCCATATTTAAAATAAGCTATATTTTCAGCATGAACTCACACCATTTTTATATATAAAAAATAGGGTAAAAGTTCGTTTTAGTTCGTTATACGCTGACCTTGTAAAATGTCAACACATACGGTATCTAGCGTATCGAACATTTTAAAGAAACTTTTTTATTTGACCTTAGCGGACGCTGGGAGTTATGTCATTCGACTAAAAATCGAAAGCTCTTTCGATGGATACATATGGTTGCCACCTAGCGAGGGGACGCCGAAACGAATGTTAGCCAAAAATAGTATGGATACAACCATCCACACAACTCTGGATTGGCACAAAAAATATTTTAAGGATAATTATTCCGCTGGTTGTCGTTTCGAGCTGAATCACAAAAAATTTAAAGCACTAGAGAAGAAAAAACTTGCATAAACCTGTTTGGAGATAGTCTGTACAAAATTAAAACTCGTTAATATGTTAAGAAGTAGCAGACTTCTAATTTGTTGAAAATTTGAACTAAGTAATCCAGTTTGTATACATAATCCAATGGTTTACTGAAGGTAAATTCTAATATCAATATCCCACGTGTGGTGTTTTGTTAACTGCAGAGCAGATGATAACGACTTAGAACATGTTCGAAGTTACAAGAATGGATTTGGAAACCGCAAGTGTTAAAGTTCGTGGTTGGTTGAAAGTTAGAGCTGGAATCAAAAAGGCGAAAAAAGTCATTGCTGGGAAAAACGACGTGACATAGCCGCATAAACGGCAAGTGTACCAATTATTGGAATTAGGAGATAGTTTCAAAGCTGCAACTCTGGATTACAATAAAGTCCATAAATTGATCGTAAATCAATCAAGCCGTCGATAAACTCATCGATGTAAGCAATCTCGCTGTCTTGAGATTAACTGATAAAATATCTGAAGATTCATTGATTCCATCAACAGCTGGTGGAGACGAATACCATAGATGTTACCTCATTAGAACTAGCATGTTTATTTTTAAAACCAACAACTACTCTGTAACCTAATTATTGGAACAATGACTTAACAACAGTAACGAGATATGTTTGATTACTACTATTCCATTTTTTACCAATTTCAATTTTTGTTTCTGTCGCTTGCTGAGAGTTAAAACATTCCGCGGTTTCAGTTCCGCAGGTTGTTGCTTGGAGTTAAGTCACAACAAATTTTAACTTTTTATTCATTTTCTTTTTATTATTCTTGGAAATAAATACAATTTTATTCAGTAATAACTGTGAATCTATAACCAGTCAGTACAACAGTTATTACAGTCTAGTACAGTCAGTAAAGCTAAAGAACCGTATTTCACATATTGTTTACGTTCTATATCAACATTTATACTTTGAAATGTTTGTTGAAAAGTTCATTTCTTCATGAAATGAATACGGAAATATATAAATTTCCCATAATTACGCTCTCTTTTCCACGTTAAAACTCACGATTATTTTTATTTTCGAGAATACTAAAAAGGAAACGAAATTTAGAAAAAATAAAACTCGTTGACTTAACTCCAAGCCAGGGCCTGCGGACTGATGCCCTTCGTTTATTTCTATCTAAGGAGTAAGTGCCATGTTTAGAAACATACTCTTTGTCGTTTCTGATCTTAACAAGCATTGCAGATCATCGGAAGACTAATTCAATCCATCGATAAAATCAGTTTTGAGGTTAAAAACTTACCCTAGTAGGAGTTACGCTGTCATTAATATAAATAATAAAGCAATATTATTACCATCATATCATTATCTATACAAAGTTCAATATCTAAAGAACCTTTCCCCAGTTTTCTCAACAGCCTCATTGTACTAACTAATCGTTCATGATCTATATTTTCTGTCAAAAGCACCGCCGGGCGTTTGCTGTGTTAAATCATCATATAGTGGATCACATTATGGCAGAAGAAGAAGGAGTTGCTGAAATTAAACCCGAGTAATTAATTTTAATTCTGTTTTTATCGGCAATAATGAATAATCAAGATACAATCACTGTGATATTTTTTGTTACATGTTTTGGGACAAACTTGTCAACTTTCAGTAAACTTAATAAGACTAAGAGTTAAATAACGTTGTGAATAGTAATGATTATTATAAAATAATAATTATTGGTTGACAGTTTAAATACCATGGAGGAGAAAATGGTATGGGTAGTGTACCAGTTGCATTTATGGGAAGTGTAGTGTATCAGTTCCGTAGGTTGTTGCTTCAAGTCATGACAAGTTTTAAATTTTCATTTATTTCCCTTTTAGTATTCTCAGAATGATAAAGATTATAATACAAATGATCTTGAGAATTAGTATGTAACAAAAGATTTAATGGGAATATGGGAGTGTATATATTCTGGTAATTGTTTAATCAAGAAATAAACATTTCGAAGAATAGTGATATGCTCATTTCTTGATGAAATGGTCATTGAAATATGCACAATTATAATTACACTCTCTTGGTTTCCATACTAAAGCTCAAGATTATTTGTTTTTTTGGAGAATATTAAAAATTTAGTTAAAAGTTAAAGTTTGTAATTCAACTCGTAGTGATAACCTGCGGAACAGATACTAACTGTTTTTTTCTTCACACTCCCATACTTGTAACCGCTATTCCCAGATTAAGAGATCTGCAATCTTCACTATTGAAGAATTTATTTTTATCAACACTCTTACCATTTTCTCCTCCATACAAGGTATAGTAATGCGAAAAAAGTTCACAATGCTAAAGTACCTTCATTAGTTGATCGTCTATTATTTATATAAGCATGTTTTGACTTTAATTGAATGTTCTCCACCTTTTTATTTCTCTTACTTCATTAGTAACCATGTTCTTGTATGTATTATCTTAATCCCTATTGTTATTTATTTCTTATCCGTTTTAAATTTTATTGAATATATATCTTCTTATGTATTAAGGAATATGTTGTGACTTTATTTTAACATCAGCTCTGATGATGACTCGAGTTTGGGTCCAATGTAAGCTATATAAATAAAAATATTACACCTTGATTAGTTATTCTATCGTACAGACACAGCCTATCCACAAACATATAGTGTAATTGTTTTTATCATTAATTCGATTATGGTCATTTTTAACTGTTCTCTCTTTTAGGTTTATTATTAAAGGCCATGAGCGGTCTCTATGTCATGCTTGCATAACTGATAGTGATAAAAGAAAACTTGAAGAAGACGATGAGGAAAATGGTGGTGAAAAACAAGAATGGTCTCATAAGAAAAAAAAGCTAACAGGTTTGTTTCAGAATTACAAGAAATTTCATCATAATTAAGATGATACATTTTACTTTAGTAAATTAATAATTTTTCTTTATTTGAGAAGTCTTCAGGAATACTTCATGTAAAACTTTGCTGAAATAACTTCCATTTTGAAATTTTATTATTTCATACCTGGAATCATAAAAACAGGTAATGTTTCGGGGACAGCACTTTCATCTTCAACTGTAAAATGTTGAAAGTAACCGACAATAAATGCATTTATTAAATCTACTCCTTTAATATTAATATTAAACTATAACTCTTAATGAGATGAAAATAGTTGACTGGATGATCTAATGTAAAGGAGATAGTTGGGGAGTGCAGTCAATAAGAACACAGAATTACGTACCAGCCGTTATATGTAACGGCCACGCTCTACAACATTCGCCCTGAAGATGACCTACACTGTAGGTTGAAACGTCGGCACATAATATAAGTACTTCTCTTATTCTGTGTTCTTATTGACTGCACCCCCCAACTATCTCCTTTACATTATAACTCTTAATATTTTATTTATAATAAAAAATATTTTATTTGAAAAGAAAAGATATGACCAGGCCCAGGACTCGAAACCAGGTCTCCCATGTATCCGTCATCATGCTTAGCCACCTCAGCCATCCTGATTCGCTTCATTCGACCAGCATATCTTTTCTTTTCACTGATCTTATATCTCCGTGTTCTCGCAATTTGTGATGTATGCATGAGGAGAATGTTCATTTAAAACTACTTTTATTTTTGGATCTTGTTGACAAATAAATTATTGTTGAGAAATAAATTATAATAATATTTAATGACTTAAGTCATTAAATATATAGGATCAGTGAAAAGAAGGGATATGACTGACCGAGAAGCAAACCAGAATGGCTAAGATGGTTAAGCACCACCAAGGATAGGTGGGAGTCCCGGTCCTGGTCATATCTTTTCTTTTCAAATAAAGTAATTTTTATTAATTTGATCAGTTCATCCAGTTACTTCTTTGTATTGTTAAAATTATTTTTATTCTAAATAAAATGTTTTTTCCATGAACGTCAACAAGGGGACCCTAATCATTTATCGGAAACAGCTAAACAATGAACTTTGACTTAAATAAGTATTTGTTTACTACTAAGAACTGTAAACCTAATTAGGTAATTTCATTTATTTCTCTGAATCCCTTCCTATTCATTTGGTTGGTTTTAATTATAATTTCGATTATCCGAACCACCCTTGACAATATTAGTAAGGATAATCGACGTTCCACTGTATTTTGATTGTTGTGTTTCAACTTTTCAAAATGGAAGTCTTAAAGTGAAAAATCCTGTTTATTTTGTTTATCTCTTGAATGATCATAACAAGCCAAAGTGTTCTGAAATAATTATTTTAAATTATACCATATTAAAGCAGTGATGTGTTAAAGTGGTTCTAACCTCCCATTCGTAGACAATATTTCCTTAGTGCTTTTCTATACCAATCCATTAACTTGCAACACCCTTCATATATCTACAGCCTCCTCCAATTCAAATCCTCTGTCCCTATCAAATAACAAGATCCCGCCTTTCCGATCTCTACACTCGTTCCCACAAAACCAAAGCATTCGAGCGTTCATTCCTCACCCGCTGTGTGGAACTCAATCCCTCCTTTCATCCGCCATGCTTCTTCTCTGGCTTCATTTAAATTCTTGCTTTTCCAACATCCCTTGACATCACAAAAAGATGCTCTCCAAGCAGGTCAATCTTCCGCTTATATAAATTAGTGTTAAATAATCTGAATGATTTCTGTGCCTATGTGTTTTGTTTATTTTTCCAAAAGAAGATATAGACTATGTAAATACTTTATTGCATGCTATCCATTTTATTTTTTTTATTATTTTTTTTTAAGTGGGCATTATCTGCACTGCGACTATGACTGATCTATTGTGCGCCCCATCTATATGCGATTTATTAAAATCTTAGGTTAGTCGAACCCACAAATTTCAGTATGCTTGCTGGGTTGATAACTTCGTGCAGCCTGGGATCAGTGACTCTATCCAGACCAAAGGTCTCAAATCTTAGGTCGGCAAACCTATCACATAGGCAGACAATGTGGTAGGGTGATTCGTCCGCTGCATGACTAAAGCGGCAAACGGGGACACCCGCCAGTCCCAGCCTAAACATGTGGGCGTTGAGCCTGCTATGCCCCGTAATCACCGCTATAATTGTCTTTAATGCTTCCCTGCCCAGCTCCAGAGCGGCTTTCCTCAACTTCTCATTGAACCTGTCAAGGAATAGTTTAGAGTGTTTTAAGCCATCTAGTCTGCACCAATGCTGGTTCATTTTCCGAAGGTAGATGTCCTTTATTCTGCGCTTAGCATAGCTGAGACCAATGCCGCAAACCGGTTCAGGACTGCACAGAACTCTGTCCGACCCTAGTCTAGCCAGCCTATCAGCCTCTTCATTGCCAGGGATACCATGGTGTCCAGGAACCCACTCGATACTAACCCTGTTGCTCTCATCCAGTTTGTTAAGAACTGCGTAGCAGTCCCACACAATCCGTGAGTTGGTACTGTGTCCACTTATTGCACCTATCGCAGCTTGGCTGTCAGTGAAGAAAGTAATCCTTCTACCTGACATCCGCTCATCCAGCAGTGTCTGCGCACAGTAATTAATGGCCAGTACTTCAGATTGAAATACTGAGGATTACCTCCCCAGGGAGATCCAAGTTCCTTCCCTAGGTTTGTCCCTCCTCCAGAACCCTGCTCCCGCACCAGAAGCCGTGAGCGAGCCATCCGTGTAGCAATTGATGCCGTTGCAGGGCCTGTGCCTTTTCGTTGTGTCAATATTGACCACATACTTAGGCGACATCACGACGCCTACCTGAAGATCAGACCACATTGCTAAGATGCGATCTGCCTCAATTTTAGTGAACAATTCCCTCGAGCTACACAGATCAGATACTCCAGGGATTATGTTCTGTTTAAGCAGCCTGTACATGGAGACCAAGGCTTGGTACTCAAGTTCCTGTGCCAATGGTCTGAGCCCAAGCTCCATCTCCATTGTAGCAGTAGGAGTCGTCCTCATCGCACCCGTCATCATTAGACAGGCCAATCTCTGTAGCTTCTCCATCTTAAGTCTGGATCCACTTTTACCTGCGCCTTGCCACCACACCAGGGCTGCATAGGTCACAATGGGTCTAATGGCCGTGACATACAGCCAATAGATCATTTTCGGCTTCAAGCCCCATGACTTTCCCACTGCCCTTTTGCAAGCCCACAGACATCTAGTAGCTTTTTTTGTCGTGTTATCCACGTGTTGTCTCCATCTCAGTTTATTGTCCAGTATCAGACCAAGATATTTGACCGCACTGTTCCAACATAACTGGATTCCATTGAGCATTGGCAGTCTTATGACCACCTTGCGCTTTCTAGTAAAAACCAGAACGTTTATCTTACGCGGGTTGATGCTCAGACCATTATCCAAGCACCAGCGCGACAGAATATTTGTTACTGTCTTAAGCAGATCAGAGATTACACAGTGATGTCTGCCTCCCACCAGAATGGCTACATCATGATTGCTGACAGAAGTGAGTCCGCCACCAAACACCAGAGCAGTGGTGAAAGTATACCTCCCTGCGGGCAGCCTCCTCTGGGCTTGATCCACGGAAGTTTGGTGCCACCTAGTTCAGATATAAGAGCTCTCTGCTCCAGCATGGAATTAATCCACCTGCAGACAACAGGCTCAATCTCTTTGCTCCTCAGCGCCCTACTTATGGTGTTGTAAGATGTTCTGTCAAAGGCACCTTCTATATCCACAAAGATGCCTACTGTGGTTTCGCCCTGTTTCATTGATCTCTCCAATCTTGTAATCAGGTTAAAAAGAGCAGCCTCACAGGATTTCCCTGCTTGGTATGCGAATTGAAGCGAGTGTATTGGATTTGCTACCAAAGCACCTTCCCTAATGTAAATCTAAGATCTTTTCTAGTGTCTTCATCAAGAATAATGACAGACTTATTGGTCTGAATGCTTTGGGGTCATCATATAACTCCTTGCCAGGTTTTGAGAGGTAACATAGCCTGGACGTTCTCCACTTCTGAGGAATATATCCAAATGCTAGGCTTCCTCTCAAAAGTTCAAGCAGGTAGGTCCTGATCGCCGGAAATCCCTGTTTCAGCAGGACCGGCAAGACACCATCAGGACCCCCCGATTTATAGGGCTCGAATGAGTCAATAGCCCATTTGAGGGAGCTCACATTTATGATCTCCTTAGCCTTCGCCAAATGTACACCATCCGTTCCTAAGATGTGTTCCTCCGGAGCTACCTCACACGCCAAATGGGATTCACACCCCGGAAAGTGACAATCAGCCAACTCCCTCAGGGTTTCCTCCTCATTCTGCGTGTATCCGCTCCTTGTCCTGAGCTTACCCAAGACTGTGTGTCCCACATCCCTGGACATTATCTTTTTGATGCGACAGGCAGCAGGAATATTGTCCACATCACTGCAGTACTTCCTCCATGCCTGTCTTTTGGCCTTCCTTACCTGTTTGTGGTACTCAGTGAGAGACACTCTGTAGGTCTCCCACTTACCCGTTCTTTTAGCAGCATTGAATAGCTTCCTGGTGCTATTCCTTAGCTTATTTAAATTATCATTCCACCAGGAAGTTTTCCTGTTGGAACTAACACAGCACACACGATTGCTGCTGGTATAGGCATCCATAATGGCTTTTGTCAAAGCATCATTAAGGGATTCTAGCTGCCATGTGTATTTAATGCCCTTAGAGCAACTTTTAAGGTTCTCCTCCAGACTGCTGCTGAAGAACCCCCAGTCCGTGCGCCTGGGGTTTCTGTTCAGCAAGGCCTGGGGATCACTAATGCAGAGGTCAAATGAAATGTATTTATGATCTGAGCATGTCTCTTCACCAGAGACATGCCAGTGTTTAATGTAGGTACTTATCTCGTTAGATGCTATTGTTATGTCTATCACCTCCGACCTCAACCTATTACAGAAGGTTGACCTATTCCCCCTGTTTAATATATCAAGACCAGACCTTATGATAGACTCAAATATTTGCTCACCTCTTGGGTTATTGTTGGTGCTTCCCCAGGCTTCATGGTGCGCATTGGCATCCAGGGCCACCAGTAAATTAGTAACCCCTTCATCCAGCATCCTCTCCACATGCTGCAAGGGGCTAACTTCCTCATAGGGCAGATATGCGGCTATAATAGTGATGTCTGCCCTCATCACTTTCCCAGAGGGGGATAGCACAGCTGCTGCAAGATCTCTGTAAGAAAATTGCCAGAGGGGCAGCATTTTAAATTTGTTTTTGTGTAGGATGCAGGCCCTTGGTCAGTCCGACCCCGCAATCAAGCCGTAGCCAGGCCAACCAAGCCCCGCAACCTATCCTACCATTTAAAAGATAAGGCTCTTGTATTAAAATAACATCAATATCCTTACCTCTGACATACTGCTGTAGCACATAACATGCCGCTACGCAGTGATGCAGATTTATCTGCAGCAGCTTCATGCCTGCTCGTGTTCTGAGCTCGATGAGTCCGCCAACAATGCGAGCTCATCGACCTCATCAAGAGCGACTTCAGCTTCCGGAACCTGCACAAGGGGTTCCATGGCTGAGCCACTGGCACTGCCCGACTGCGGCTGGTCCTCCTCATCTCCACCTGGAGGAATCTCAAAATATCTTGCAGTCCTGTCTTCAATCCTCCTCACACCTCTGGGCTCAGCCGGCTTATTCTTCGGCACCCTCAGTGTTGCTCGATGCAGGCTGAAATGAACCTGCATTCCGCACCTCCTGAGGCTGCCGTGACTTGTCTCAGGGATTCTGAATATGGCATAAAAGCCATTGTCCAGGCCCTAACATGATGGTCCTGCCAGCTGAGCACGCCATCAATGTCATCAACATTCTGCACCTTCAATCTCCTGAGGATGACCTCATTAGAGATCACCGGATCAGAAGGGAAGAAGACCCCCACCTTCACCTGCTGGGTTAGTATATTGATGTTTCCCACACGAAGGGATAAACCCCTCTCCAAGACAACACTAGACATGACCCCCGCAAGCCACTCCTGCGTTGATTGATTGGCGCAGGCAACGACGCAGCCACCCATTCTATAGCTCACGCCACCGAACTGTGGCCGCACCGCACTGCCCACCTCAATCTCATCCAAGTGGTCCATTTTATTTAGTAATTTTATTATTAACTATTTTATTAATTTTGTTTATAATTATTTTGTTGGTATTAATATATTTATTTTCGACAGTTAGTTAAAATCCTGTCAAGTTTTGTACTTTTTAGTTATTTCATTTCTATTTTTATTTTTATTATGTTTTTGTCATTAATTTCTTCATGATTCGTATTATTATGTAACCTTCTGGCCAGATTTACTATAAATTATGTTTATTTTTTTGTTCATGATTGACATTCTAAAGGGACTTGGTCCCAGAATTAAGTTTGTTTTCTATTCTGTTCTAGTAATTCCAATGGTGACAGGTTTTCCAGTTTAATTCAAAGTTGTTTGTTAGTAATTCTGTAGCGCCTAAACTGATAAGGTAGCAGGACTGAAATTTTGTCATAATTTTGTATAATTTAATTTTTGAGAAAAAAGTCTGCTTTTTCATAAAATTGAATAAAACTTTTTTGTAAATTATTTTTTCTCTTTGTTATCCATGCTTCCTTTATTTGCTGATACCTATATTTTATCTAGCCATTGTGAAAATATTTACAAATTATAGATATTGAATTCTATATCCGGACCCTAAAACACATGAAAGTACTAAGCTTTATCTTAATATTCCTTATTGCAAGGTTCAAAGTTTTTGTATTTTACAGGCCAGAATAAAGCACGTAATGTTTATCGTGCTTCTAAAGCTAATTTCTGCCATGCTATTGCCGCTTCAGTCGATGAAACTCAAGAAAAATGTGAAAACCCTGAATGTAAGTTCTCCCACGACAGGAAGGCATATTTAGAAAATAAGCCTCCAGATGTTGGAGACACATGTTATATCTACTCAGTTCAAGGGTTGTGCTCAAGAGGTGTAACTTGTAGGTATGTAGTGATTTTTTTCTTCTTGTCTTATGTTCATGTTATTCTATACTAAGTCCCATACGGTGCTGTAGTTAAAACATCCTGTATGACTTGTATAAATTTAGTACGTGTCGGAAAATTTTATTTATATGATAAAAAAATAAATTTGCTAAAAGTTGCATAAATTAAAATAACATATTTGATTTGGTCATTTAACTCTTTGTATGGGGGTGATTCTCGGGCGATGCGGTCCAGAGATACTACAAACACTCAGCGCTTATCATTGCTGTAGAAGGAATACTTTTCGCCCATGCCAGCTCTATTGGTCGATTAAAAATTCAAGGCATGACTAATAAATTACTATGGTATTTATTTTGCACTAGATTGGTGGTTCAGTGGTAGAATGCTCGCCTGCCACACAGGCGACCCGGCATGATTCGTCCACAAATCCTGTTAGTTCTTCCGGCAATCTTCGCAGCTCGGTGGAATGACGTTGCTGCTGACGTACCACTGAGGTATTGGTTCCACATTCCCCGACCGATGTTCCTATGTTCAGCGTTACTGGGAAGCTGTTCAGGTTCATTAGCCGAATCGGAGTTGAACGTCCGACCTTGATGAGAGACCTTGCAACCATTACGCCGCGTCCGATCTCCTGTTCTTCTTGCCTTCCAGGTTCAAGTAGCACACATTGACCCTCAGGTAAATGTCCTTCGATTGTCCCATGAGTTATGATTTGGCTCCGTGTAGGTGTCTTCTAGTACTCTCTTACTAGGTGTCTTCTAGTAAGCGCACTCGTGCGTAGATGTCCTTTCTCTGCTGAAGGATGACTTCTTCGTCTCCCATCGTCATCACACCTCTCGCTATATCCAGCTTGATCCCATAAGTGATCATCAAGTCCTTGCCCAATATGACATCTTCATCTATTTCCGCCACGAGAGCGCAGTGCTTCAGATGTTTACCACCGATGATGAAGTCGGCAACTGTTTCCCCGTAGACCTTGGCTGGCTCTCCTGTGGCAGTCCGTAATGTCCAAGTCGTTGGCAAGATTTTCTCAGCGGGAACTGTCTTCGAGTTCAAGATTGTCATGGTTGCGCCGGTATACAGTAGCAGACTTCGCAGCTGCCCGTTCACCATCCTATCTACGTAGAAACTGTTCGTTCTGCTCCCTATTGACGCAACTCTACTGGTCTTCCTGGGGCCCCTGACGTTACGGGCTGATAGTTATCCCTTCCCATCAGCCCTACTTAGTTCCTGTGGCTTTTCTTGCTTCTTGGATGGACACTTGCTTCTAGGGTGTCCAAGTTGGCCGCAGCTCCAACAGTGTATCCCATTCTTACGGGTCCTGAGAGCCTCCAAATCTTTTGTCACGATGTCTTTGACGCTAGGGGGACTAGATTGTTTAATAACAGAATGTTATTTTCAAGCATCAATCTTTTATTATAATGAGTAAAATTTGTTATGTAACCACATTAAAAAAATAGAAGAACAATCTGGATTCCTTCGGAGCCATTTAGGATCACGGACGATTACAAACAATATTCCAATAATACCTACCATAAAATTTATTTAAAATATCCTATGTAACTGTACACATTATACTAACAAAGTTATACTGTCACCTTGTCTCACGATATCATATAACATAAAGTAATACTTAATATTTTAATCATAATATTATGTAATTATTTGAAAAAATTGAAAAATCCATATACACATCCACAGTCTCTGTTAGTAACTTTTAAATGATGTATATTGGTAAATCAGATTTAATCAAGACTAAGGCGATATCAGTTCATTAAAGTTAAATAATATTGAAAAATTAAAGCAAATGATGCGAAGTACACCAGATTTTGTTAGCACTTGTACTTATGAAGAATCTGATGTTTTGGGTATCTTCATAAAACAGATCATTGGAAATTCATCACAAGACCAGAAAAATAAAATCTTGGTTTCTTTAATATTGCAGTTGGAAGGAACTGAATAATTATTATTTACTTAATAACTATTTTTTTGCTGAGTATACTTTTATAGCGAATAAACTAATCTCAAGAACTGAAATTAAAATTCATTTATTAACAATCAAGAAAAGTCTATACCAAAATAAATATGTATATATATATATATTCATATATATGCATGTGTGAGGGAGTGTGTGTTTGTGCGTTTTTATCCTTTGTCTTTTTTTTTAGATTCGGAAAGGAGCATTTGACAGAAAATGGTGTAAATATTGTAAATAAAGAACTTCGTGAAAAATGGCTCCAAAATGGCAATAACAAGGTTTCAGTTTCTTTAACAAAAGAGGTAATATAAATCTTCATATTCATAAATTATTTTTAAAAACTTTCATTAAGATATTTTTAGTGAAAAATATTTGTTGTATTGTACACATGTCTGCAGCTAAATGCATGAAGGTTGATTATTTTCTCATTAAAATGCTATTTCTCAGTTGTTATTATATTTTATTTAATTTTAGCTATAACCATTGAACAGGTAGAGAAATAATATCTTCAAATTTAGTTATAGTCGGTAAACTGGAAAAGATGTTTTACTTGTATCTTTAAACTGTTTAATTTTGATTTAAAATTGCTTATAGGTAAGTGAGATACCAGGTCTGCAAGTTTAAAATGTCGTTTTAATTCCAATAGAATGCGCCCTTAGCCTATTGAAGGATTTGCTTATCTCTAAACGCTATTTTGTTTGTTAGTCATTTGTTTACAAAAGTCAGTTGTTTTTAAGTCGTTTACGTGGACGTATCATACCTTTCTTTGGTGTTAAAAATGTCTAATTTTAAGCCAAATAAAGAGCATTTGCGGCATGTCATGATTTTCTTATTCAATCAAAAGAAAAAGGCATCTGAATGTCATCGAATTCTTGTTGAGACTTATGGCGATCTTGCTCCAACCGTCAAGACATGTGAACGTTGGTTTCAAAGTTTCAAACGTGGTGATTTTGATGTTACTGATAAAAAACGAGAAAATCGACCAAAAAAGTTTGAGGACGTCGAATTGCAATCTTTATTAGACGAAGACAATACCCAAACCCAACAAATGATGGCAGAACAGTTGAATGTCACTAGAAAAGCCATTTCCGATCGCCTGAGAGCTATGGGAAAAATTCAAAAGGTTGGAAAATGGGTTCCACATGAATTGGACGAACGACAGATGGAAAAACGAAAAATTGTGTGCGAAATGCTGCTTTTACGCCACGAAAGAAAGGGTTTTTTGCATCGAGTTGTAACTGGCGATGAAAAATGGATTTATTTTCAGAATCCCAAACGAATAAAATCATGGGTAACGCCAGGACAACCATCCACATCGAGTGCAAGACCGGATCGTTTTGGGAAGAAGACAATGCTGTGTGTGTGGTGGGATCAGAAGGGAGTAGTCTACTACAAGCTTCTCAAACCCGGCGAAACAGTCAATACCGACCGCTACCGACAACAAATGATCAATTTGAGTCACGCATTGATCGAAAAACGCCCAGAATGGGCTCACAGGCACGCCAAAGTCATTCTTCAGCATGATAACGCTCCTGCACATTCAGCCAGATTGACTAAGGAAACGATTTCTTCGCTTGGTTGGGAACTCCTACCCCACCCGCCGTATTCACCTGACCTGGCGCCTTCTGATTATCACCTATTCTCATCGATGGGACACTCATTGGCTGAGCAACACTTTAACAATTTGGAGGATGTAAGAAAATGGCTCGATGAATGGATTTCAAATAAAGATGAAGCATTCTTTTGGAATGGTATCCATAAATTGCCCGAGAGATGGACAAAATGTGTAGAAAGCGAGGGCCAGTACTTTGAATAAAATATATTATACTTTTTTTTTTAAATTAAATTGTATTTTAAGAAATAAACGACATTTTAAACTTGCAGGCCTGGTATAGGTGATAAAAATTATTTTTCTACATATTTCTTTATTAATCCTACTTTTTTTTTAATAATAAATTTTGCTCTAATAAATTCTAATAAATAATTTAACTCTAGGCATTGATGACCTAAGGGTTTTACATCTTTAAACATCAACAAACAAACATACAATTTAACTGGCGACTAGAAAGTCATGTGTTATTGTCTATGTTATTGTCCATGCCAGATTTTTATATAGTGTACTATTATTGTATTATATTAAATAATATGCATGTATGATATAACATAATTGAGTTTGTATGATTTTCTTTTTCTTTTTCAGACCCAAACCCTTCTACGGAAGAAAAAATTTGACTTTTCACGGAGTGAAGAAGCAATAAAGGAAATAGACAGATTGAAGTCTAAAGAAGCTTCAGGACCAGTTGACGACCTTCATTATGTTAAACTAAGACCCGAGGAAATGAAAAAGGTATTGCACATTACTTATTTGTTATTTTAAAATAATAATTAAGTAATTGAGTATTTCTTTACGCAATAGTTTACCTTTATTTCATTTGCTTGTATGCGATAGCTGATAAACAAGTATGTTCCTTGTTATGAGAAATTGGTGATTTTAAATGAGATTTAAAAAACAAATCTAGGCATATTCTGTTACTAATAGCTAAAGGAATAAACAACTTTTTGGGATCAATATCACTTCTTATAATAATTCTATTGAAACATACAGAAAATACATTAATTGGGTTGTCAAAAATTTAAATTCTTTGAACGCAAGGAATTACTCTTCAAAAACATCCAGTCTTTGGGAATTTAAATTATTTCTAATTAAACTAATTAATTAAATGACTTCTGTGTAATGAGGGTATATTTAAAATTACGAAGAAGGTTGATGTAAATGTTCACTTCCTATCCTATAATTAAAGCTGAAAAATTCTTCAGATTAAAGCATTTACACTTTTTTATATTTTGGTTTACCTTACTGGGTCATTCTACCTATCACTAGGTGAACTTGGGATGCTATGGAAAGGTAAAAGAATTTAACCATTTTCAGCAACTGTGAACCTTTTTTTGAGTTTCAATTTTAACTGATTTTACATTCATTTTAATAAGAAGTTTACCCCTGGCCATTATTGTCGTGCGTCACGAAATGAAGACGAAAGGTTGCCAGCAATGATTTTATTTATATCATGGTGTTTGTTTTGTTTTTAAAAAATATAAAATAAGTTTATTTAATAAAATTGTGAAATTTATCCCAATTTATTGTACTATAAAACTACTAATTGTAAAATTCATTCATAATTCATTTTATTCTTATAATTATGGTTGTTTTGATTCGTCATATATGATAAGTTCATGAATAAAATTGTGAATTTGACATGAATTTTATATATGCTTAAAATTGTTTTTGTAAAATTTTTTTCTTTTTTTGGCAAAGTAGTGAGCCCTCAATGTCACATAGTCCAATAGCAATATTTCATCAAGAAAACAGGAATACATTTCTGATGTAACATAACTAGATATAACATCATTATCACTAAATTTTAACTTTTTTGCGGCTATCTGTTTATGAGTTGTATGAGAGATGACGTCATGTCCAAAATCTATGCTGCCTAAAAGAAAGTAAAATAAAAAACTCTTATTCTATTCTAAAAATTCCTGGGTGTGTAGTTCTGGAAAAATCTTGATATATACAAATTATAGACTTAAGAATCACCTACATAGAAACCGACAGTTTACTTTAATGAATCAATAAATTGAAAGCATAATTATTCTTATTTATCAGTTATCCATTTAATTGGTATATCACACTATTTGAACTAGCATACTATCTACAATATTTATCTCTAGATAGACTGGCGTGACAAGCTTTATCTGTCGCCTTTGACTACTGTCGGCAACCTCCCGTTCAGAAGATTGTGTGTGGATTTGGGCGCTGACATAACTTGTGGTGAAATGGCTCTAGCAATGCCTCTTCTCCAAGGATCTCTGGTATATTATAATCTAATTTTAAAATATCTGATCTAATTTTAAAACTCCATTTAAGATAAACTAATAAATATAAACATTATCTTTCGCCTGCTCAACAGTCTGAATGGGCGTTGGTAAAACGGCATCATAGCGAAAAGATTTTTGGCGTCCAACTATGTGGCTCAAGTGTGAATATGTTGACCAAAGCTGCTCAGGTTGTTGAAGATGTAGCCGATGTAGACTTCATAGATATCAATCTTGGTTGTCCGATCGAGTTCATTTACCGCCAGGTAAAAATATATTTTGTATTACTCTTATTATAAAATGCAAGTGTCTATTTTGAGATATTAATTAATTAAATGTATTGATAAATCTTAGCGAACGTAAAGTGTGATGGAGTGACTCTCAAACCTATGACTGTTAAAATTTGATGAAGATATGGAGTGTCAGTCAAAACATTGGCTTCTATATATATATAGCTATATATATATTGCTACGAACTGCTAAGGATCACGAAAATATCACTTGCTACTTTCTTCCTCTTACTCCTTCTGTTACATTTCCTTCACCCTATCAGATTGTTGTACTCATCTCTCTTCTGTCCATTCTCCTCCCCTACTGTAAACCTTCTCTCTTGTTCCATAAGAAACTTGATGGCTAGCCAGGTCTTAATTCTCGGGAACAAGTGAAAATCACTTGAAGCAAGATCATGACTGTAGGGAGAATGAGGAAAAACCATCTGTGTGGTGGGTGATCTGTAAGCATTTTTGGCACCCATCTTGCACAGAATTTGTGGTAGCCTAGCTTCCGTGAAACTTGTGAGTAACATAGAGAAAGCTCAGTTATTGGGAAACGACGGTTTTCACGAATCTTTTCGTCAACTTTGGCGACCAGATCGTCAGTCACAAAGCTAGGAAGTCCACTCTTCTCTTCATTATGAACATTTGTTCGGCCATTTTTAAACTGAATGCACCACTTCCTGACAGAAATGTCACTCATTACGTTGTTCCCGTACACTTCACACAGTTCCCGATGAATTTCTATTGGTTTTAAGTTTTTTGCCAACAAAAAACAAATCACAGACTGCACCTCACAACTGGCGGGATTTTGGATTGCAGCTCACATTTCAAATTTGAACATAGAAAAAAGGGTAGCGCGGAGAAGTTCCCGTTGTCACAGCTGGATGCTGACTGAGGTGCCAAGCAGGAGCACACCAATATATACACTATTGGCACGGGCCTGACGGCAACAGGTGGATACGTTCCTTACTTTCTGAATTGCTCTCGTATTTAAGATTTTATTTTTGGCCTCTGCCCAGACTATTTTCTCCTCCATGATATTTATGTAGTCATCTAATTAAATGAATTAATGAAAATAAAATTATGCAGAATTATGGCTGTTGCCTTTTAGGTTGAAATATGATCTTTTCAGGGTGGAGGAAGTGGCCTTCTCCTAAGAGGAAATGCTTTAAAATCATCCGTTCGCTCAATGGCTCGCTTGCTTAATGTTCCGTTGACAGTGAAAACAAGGTCTGGTTGCGTCGCAGGGAAAAATATCGTTCACAACTTTATGCCAATGTTTAGAGATGCCGGAGTATCCCTCATTACGGTAAGTTTATCATCATTGATTGTTTTAATTTGAAGAAAATTATAAAAAAAAAATTCTCTAATACAGTAACATCTATTATATCTTGTTTACATCCTTATACACAATAAAAGAAGTATTGTAATGGCAAAAGTTATTATTTTAAGATTTCAATGGAAACATTTTGATTAGTTTTGCCATGACTTTTATACACATTATGTTTGTTTTTATCTCACCCAACTCTAAAAGCATTAGCCGTAGAAAGTTAAAATTTTGTATTTCAGATTTTTGTAACGTCTAAATGTGCACTTCTCTTTTTAATTACTTATAATCTCCGCCAATTGCATTCTACTTGAAGAGTGTAGTATATTTTCATAAAGAAATATATGGAATATAATATAAAACTCCTCAAATTTGATAGATATCAGTATAATTAACATACAGGATACAATAGTATACTCGATTTTTGTTAAAACCAGTTCTTTTTATTTAGAACAAACAGATTTTGAAAAAAAAAAAATTATAATCAAAATGTGTTAAAGTTGGTATTTAAGACATTTAATGTTAATAGAAGTAATCTATTAAATTTCGGTAAAAAGCAAAAATCATGGAGACTCGAGTCTCGAAAGTTGGCGGTCGCTTTAGCAGAATTAGCGTTTCCAGGGTGTACCACTGGGAGGCCTGCTACATTACACCCCAAGCAATGAACCATAAATGGTACTCCATTAGATAATTTATACAAATTTTGATTAAAAAATACTTTTTTAATTTTATTAATAAACAATTTTATATTAATAGAAATAACATTTAAATTGTCAATAGATTTCATAAACTGAAAATAATATTTTTCTCTTAACTACTTTATAACTGTTGCCCCATTGTAAGGTACGTAAGGGAATATGCTTTAGAAATCCTACCTACCATTTTCTATACATCTTTGTGTATTAAATAAGTAATGAGTACTTATTTAATTACGGTTGATGTTTGTACGAACAGAATTTTATTTTACATTGATTTAGAATTGATTTTATAGCTACTAATTTATAGTTGAATAGACATACAATGATGTCATGTGTTGTCCTCGAAAGACTTTTTTTTTTTTCGCAATGTAATTTCAGGAGTTATGTTCAGGTTCATGGCAGGACAAGAGAACAGAGATACACTAAAAATGCAGATTGGGACTATATTCAGCAGTGTGCCGTAGAAGCTAACCCGACTCCGGTCTTTGGCAATGGTGACATTCTGTCTTATGAAGATTATCTGGCTGCAAGAGTAAGTGGATTTAGTTTGATTAAAGGATAGATATTATTAAAAGGTAGTGAAGATTGTAATGAACCAAATCGTTCAGTATTTTATTATGAGTTAGTTTAGTTTGATTCTTACTCTAATTATTGTAATCAAACTATATTGTGATAAAAATGACCATATATCTGCATAAAAATAACTGATTAGATATCTGCAGCACCAGTGAATAAGTGGTAAAGTCAAATTTTGTCCAGAGAGATTTAACGGTATTGAAGGAATCAATATCATTCTCGTAGTTTTTTACTTGAAATGGAGTTGTAATAAAAGCATTAGCTCTATTTCAAGCCATTGCCTGTCTTAGCCACTTACTCTGCGACTTCATTGCGAACATAGCACTATTCCACTTCCCTAAGTACAAGAGACATTTTGGAGAAAATTCTACTTAACCACTTATCCACAACTGTAGATAAAAATTAAAACATAAGATTTCTTTATCGGAAAGTAAAATAATACAATCTGCAGTACTTAGATCTGTAATACTTATCGCCCTTAAGATAGTAATAAACAGAATCATTCTTTTGTTTATAATCTTACCCTTAACTTTGTTTATTTTGCTTATTATTCCAATTATAGTAATAAAAATGACTTATTGATTATATATATCATTCTTTTAACAGATTAAGATACACTGTGTAGAGCTGTTTTTAGTAACAATTATGAATTAAATTGAATTGAAGGTGGTTAAATTGCTTGTTTATGTATATATAATTTATGGTTCTTGTTTAATTATTTAAATATGTTTTTTTTAATTTTGAAGAGAAAAGATTATGTCTTGGCGGGGATTCGAACCCGGGTCGCCCGCGTTTCTAGCGCGGTGCTCTAACCACTGAGCTACCAAGGCAGGCATTCCAGCTAGACAAATGTTGACATTTATATGTATATAAAATACGACTTTATTACAACAATTGTCATATGTCATAAACTGACAAGGATTTTTTCCACTTTTCCCAGTCCTCCTCTGTAAGCCCTCTGGCTGTCATTATTCCTTCCTGCAATCCATCGTACCATTTCTTTGCCCGATGTCCTCTTCTCCTCCTCTCCTTAGGAACATAATGTATTATTCTCTTGGGCTATCGATTTTCTGACATTCTCATTACATGGCCGTACCAGCTCAGTTTTTTTTTTTGGTTTTGGTTTTGGCTTTTGGTTTCGAGAATGTACAAGATGGGGTTCCTGTACTTTTTCTCTGATCATGTGATTAGGGATGTGCTGGAGTTTTGATATGCTACTACTACGTCTCCAGAAGTCCATTTCCATCGCTAAGAGTTTCTTTTCTAAGTTGGTAGTGATGGCCCATGTTTCTGAGCCATATAATGCCACACTTTTAACAAAGGAGTGGTAAAGTCTTTTCTTTGTAGGCAATTGAACCTCCTTGCTCCATAATATAGAATTTAAAGTTCTTATTGTCTTTCTTCCTTTAGTGACCTTTTCCCTTACGTCAAGATACGCAGCCACCTACACAACAATAAACAAGATATTTAAAATTTTCACTTTGGGTAAGAATCCAATTTTTTAATGTGAGGGAAGGATAATCTATATTCAAAGCCAAATATTCTGTTTTTTGTTTGCTGATTTCTAGGCCTCCCAATTTGTATGCTTCTGACAGTTTTCTTATCATCATTGGCTATTACCATTTGGTCATCAGCAAACTGAAAATTATAAAGGCATTCATTTCCCACCATGATTCCCATCTTCTGGCATTCCCTTTTCCACTCAGACAATACACTTTCAACATATAAATTGAAAAGTGTAGGGGATAAGGAGCAACCCTGTTTAAGTTCTTTGTTTTGTTCTAATTCTTTTGATAGACCATTCTTGAGTTATACTCTGGCTTTGGAACATTAGGTATATGAATATGATTAGGAATATGATATAATTAGGAATTGCTTGTTTTAACATTAGGAAAAGGCACCAGGCATTGCGGGTGTAATGATTGGAAGAGGAGCTCTGATCAAACCGTGGATATTCCAAGAGATCAAGGAACAAAGGCTTCTGGACCCGTCTGCTGCGGAGCGGTTAGGCTATCTCAAGACTTATGTAAATTATGGCCTCGAGCATTGGGGTTCAGATACCAAGGTGAGTTTTATAAAGTATAGTAAAGTGTATATGAATTCGGGGTCCCATGAATTGTTTACAAGGATGAATATTTAATAGTAGTTGTTATAATCTGTTTTTTGCTATTATTCAGTTGCTAATGCCTTAATAGATCAGATACTTACATGTTTGTACATTATACAATGAGGTAGATATCACAGTTTACTTAATTCAGATCTTTTATACTCGAGGACTGCCAGTTACTCTTTAGTAACATCTATTATTACTTAGGTTACTTTACATTAATCACTATCAACTAATATATGATTAGAAAATATCAAAACAGGTTATACAATATTTATTTTAATGCAATATAAAAACAAATTCTAAAATGTGTAAAAAATAACATTTTAATAAAGGACCTTAATCAGAGGAAATCTTGCTCCCTCAAACCATGTATTCGAACATGACCCCTTGGAATCTTGGTAGATTTGTTTGTAACAGAACCAATTTATTATTAACATTCTTCATTTCATGTTAGTCTTGTCTTGCGGATAACACTTATTTCATGTGAAAAGATTACAGCTCTCTCTTCTTTATTGCACAAGTTCTTTTTAATCCATATTGTCAATTAAGATTGTAGAAAATAGAACTAACCTATCTACACATTTCATGATAATTGCCATATGATTTACTGAAAAATAACATAGTAGACAGGCGTTACTAAAAAGTAACTGAAAGTCCTGAAGTAGAAAAGACCCGATAAACTCATTGATAGAGAGAGGAGGAAGAAAAAAGTATATGTTTCTATTAGTTGTGTAAAATTTAAAACTGTTGAATATACATTTTTATATTTATCATTTTGAATAAATTTTCTTCAGCAAGTTCGCTAAAGATCTTTAGGACTTAAACTAAAATTAATTTTCGAATTACCTACTTTCTAAAATAAGGAGCCCCAATGAGCTCTGCTTCTTAAATGGAACATTCTAACATCCATATTATTGATAAAGAAATGTAAAAGCCATTTCAAATGAATTATTTTCATTAGTAAAGTATATTTTTATATTATTAACTTATTTAAAATGCTTGACAGTTTACTGAGAAACACATTAAATAAAGGGATGTATTGTACAAGTCCCACTCTACTATTCCTCTAAGGGTAAATTCTTGACGACACCGGGCCTTTACAACTATTGTCTTCCTTTTTTTTTTTTTATGAAGGTTTTTGTTATTTATACAAATTTAAAATTGTTTCAGGGAGTCGAAACAACAAGGAGGTTCTTACTGGAATGGCTTTCTTTCTTCCATCGCTACATACCCACTGGTATCTTAGTTAATCCTCCACAAAAAATAAACCAGCGACCACCATATTTCGCTGGAAGAGATGACTTGGAGACACTCTTTGCTAGTTCTAACTCTGGAGACTGGATAAAAATTAGGTAATTTATTTATTGAGAGCGAAATTCAAGACAAAAAGGGTTTTTTGTTATGATTTTTTTTTCATGAGAATTGGTAGGGGTAAATGTTTTAGTATGTTGTTTGTGACTTGATGTTGCCCAATTTAATACAACCATGTAAGTAAATATTGTGATGGATAATTTTTATTTCTGTCTTAATTAAGTGAAAAAAATAATATTATACTTGCAGTTTCTCCAGTGCCGGCTGGTTAGTATGAGAGTATCAGGCCTTCTGACCGTTAAGACATTCCTAGATGCTCTTTGTTGGTTTTGATGCAATATATTGGCTTGTCCTGAAAATAATGCAGGAATTTATATTTTCTTTAAAATACTCCTCTAAATAGTAAACTGTTTATCTTTGTTCAACTTTTGACCTTTATAAAAGTAATCACTTATTAATTCTCTTTTCATACAAAAATGTTTGTTCACTTCTGTATTATTTTTCTACTTGGAAATAATTCATTCTTTACTAAGACTTCATATTTACTTGCCAAGGCAATATTTTCTCATAATTTTGTTTTACAAGTTCAAGCTTGGCTGTAATAGGGCCCAAATGGCCAGAAATATCAACAAGCCCTGGGGCAAAGGCAGTATAAGTGAGTGAACTGTTCAACACTGGTTCCAGAGATTTATAGAGGGAGACTTGAGCCTTGAAGACAAAGAAGGCCATGGGAGAAGTTCTGCCACCTTTCAAGCTTTTTCACCTTCCAAATCGCCTTGAGATGGCCATCGATGATTGATTTGCTTACTTGGAGTTTCCTGCCAGTTCTCGAATAGTTGTTCTCCACCGACTAACAGAGAACATCTTCATTAAGCGCATACCTTCTTCCACAGCCTTCTTTGTCTTCAAGGCTCAAGTCTCCCTCTGACATTGTTGTATTTTTTTTTTTTTGATTTATGGCATTGGATATTTCCATCCATACAGCCAGCTATGTATTTATTTGTTTAACTGTTAAGTTAGTTGCCAACAGCACGCGGTTTTTCCCAGATGGTTACCGCCTGTTTTTCCCAGATGGTTACCGCCTGTTTTTCCCAGGCGGTAACCCATCCAAGTGCTAACCACGCCCGACATTGCTTAACTTCGGTGATCTGACGGGAACCGGTGTGTTCAACGTGGTATGGCCATTGGCAACATCGTAGTAAAGACTGAATTATTTCCAAATAGCAAAGTGTTACAGAGATAAGTAGACATTTTTGTTAGAGAGAGGATTAATGTGTGTTTAGATACATGAAAGACAAAAAGTTTACTGTTTGGAAAGGTATTTTAAAGAAAACATAAAATCCTGTATTATTTTCCGGACAACACAATACAATAGGTTACAAGAACACATATTTCGTTTGATTAAACTAGTTAAAAGAAGTTAAGTGCTATTATTATTGCTACTAGGTCATATATAATAAAATAATATTTTAATTTTTATGAACGTTCATTTATTTATGTTAATTATTTATTTATTTTTGTTTCAGTGAAATGTTGCTTGGTCCAGTTCCCGAAGGCTTCACGTTCTTGCCTAAGCACAAAGCTAATGCTTGGAAATAACTATTGAATAATGATTAACTGTTCAGTAAATATTCTTATTAAATTCAGTTTGAATAATAATATAAGAGGTATCTTATATACATTAAGTGTATATTGTACATAAAATTTTAAAGTTTTATAATAAAACTATAAACTTCTTGAATGTATTTATTTTTAAAAAAAGCTCATTCATGCAGATTCCTTTTTCACCTATAAAATATGAAAATAAATTTATAGCGATTCAAATTTTGAAATTGTTTTGAACGGTACATCTAAGATGGAGTAGGATTCAAAAAGTCAGTCTTCAACATTTTTTGTTAGATTAAATATAATTATTCATAAAGTGGCATTTATTCAAGTTTTTCCACATATTTTGTCTACTGTTTATTTAAATCGTTCAATGATGGTAGCTGAAATGCTGGAAGCATACATTCGCAATCAGATGCAATGCTCTGTGTGTAAAATTCCCATATTTCACTTCCTTTTCTTCTCTTTGCGATAGACATTCGCTCATGTCGCTGTACGCATTCGAACCCAGGAAAGGTGCACATCTGTAATGTATTATAGTTCAAGTTATGAATAACAGTTATAAATTAAAACTATGCATTAAAAGAAATCTTAAGGGTTTTCTATCAAAAGTTAATAAATCTATTTTTGGAAAATTATTACAAAAATAAAATTTTTAAAGGGTACCTCAGGGAATTAGCCAAATTTATATTTAAAATGTTCATCATTGACTGCTATTTGGTAGAGGAAAATATTAAATTTGAAATAAATATTATAATTTATGGGGAAGGAAATGTTCTGGGTGGAGGTCAGAGAAATAATTTCTTAATTAGGGTTGAACTATTTATTTTAAAGCCTACTTTTCGATCCATGGCTTTCCTTTCTCCATCCCACTTTTTTTTTTTTTTTTTACTGTAAGAGCTTGTCCTGTACTAATGAAAAATTATGTCTTTTTATCAATTATTATGTTTTAGAATTTAATCAACAAATGATGCTTCTAGTAAAATATCCGATAAAAAAAATAATAAGATGTTTCGTTATCAAAACTCACGTGGCTTTCCTTCGTAATGATTTGATCTTTCCTCTCTGGCCTTGTACAAATGTACTCAGTGTATGAAGATGGCATGTATTCAAACTCATCGTCTTCCATCACTATTTCCTTTTTTATTGAATGACACAGTGGCTTATATGTCTGTGAAACAGATAAATTATAAATTTATATGAATATTTTATTTTGAAGAGAAAAGATTTGTCTGGGGCCAGGCTTCGAACCCAGGTCGCCAACATCTCCGTTGTGGTGCTCTTTAACCAATTGAGCTACCCTGGCTCATAACACGGCAAGACAAAATCATTCTCTTCACAGATCCCACATCCCCATATTCTCGCAATTTTGCAAATTTCCCCAAGAATGCTCATTGAACATTACTTTAATTAAGATCTTGTTGACTTTGTCATTATATTATTTATAATTTATTTTTTATTAATTGTTATAATTTTTAAATATTTTATTTTGTAGAGAAAAGATTTGTCCACGGCCGGAATTACTCTTCAAAATAAAATATTTTAAAATTATAACAATTAATAAAAAATAAATTATAAATGTATATATTTTGAATTATTATTTTGTTATATATTTTATCATTATTATTATCAAGATATTTTCCGGTATCTATATATATATCTATATATATAATGAACATATTTTAATTTCAGGATCTTTTTTTGCACCACCCATTTATAATTTAATAAGTGTTCAAGGGGCTTATGTTTTACCTATATTATATATTTATTTATAATACGGTTAGTAAGTTATATTATAGAGTTATATAAATTACTCAATTTCAGTTTTATCTAATTGATTCAAAATAACATTTTTAAAACAAGCACACTCAATATTATGATATATATTTATTTCCTTAAATTAGAATTTATTTATTAATAAATAATGGATAATGTTTATCAGTTTCATTTATAGGCAAGTATTTTACAATGGTCCCTAAAATAGTAACGTATCCATTAATACTTACAATACAGACAGTTAATTTACATAAAGGAAACGTGTTAATCTTCCTCTAGTTAACTTCATTATGTAAATTTTATTTCATTCTGCTTCGGGCATTCAAACAGTCTACAACAATCAATGATATGTTTAAAGTACTTACTTTTTTCAGTGTTTCGGTATTGTGATTATTACCCTTATAAAACTCTTGTATTTGTCCATCTTGTAAGTAGAACTAAACAGTAAAATGATTTATTAAATTATGTTCATAGATTGTAGTTCCATGTTGATTTCACTACTATGTTATAGATAATGACATTAATTCAGATGTAGCTATAAACTTTCTAATTAAAGTAATGAAGTACCATTGAAAAAAAAAGTGAAATACTGAAAGGTTTAAATATAAAATTTAAAAAAAAGTCTAATTAATTCAATTAAATTCTTGATACTTTATTAATAATCAAATTCTCTTAATAATTGATATTAACTTCATGTAATGATCAAAAAGTTTTAAATTTGATGTAACATATTAAACGAGCATTTTTATCTTTAAATATATTTGAATTATATTAATATTACTAATTAGTATAGGGAGATCATAAATTATGACATAATTAATTATCAATGGAATGTTATCTTTGAGTATAAATAATTTTAAATGATTTTATACGAACATTATAAGTATTGTAATAAATTAATTGGAATAAATAATAATTAAATTATATTTCATTACATATCAATTTAATAAATAAATGATAAGCAAATTACTTACTTGTCCATACACTAAATTTGTGGGCAATACTATTGAAAGAAACAAGATGCCAGTACTGATCTGAAACAGATATTTTATTTTTTTAGAATAGAGTATTTGTTTTAATTTTATATTGCATATTAATTTCCATAAAAATATAGCTAATTTAATTTTGAATGTTAATCAATGCTAATGTTTAAATTGTTCATTAAAAATATAAAAATTTAAAGTTAAGGGTTTACTATTATAATAAATTGCAATGGAGGGAAGGAAGGGGAGGTTATCTACAGGTTATCCAAGTTATACATTCTATTAAAATAGTTGGTAATTATTCCGCAGGTTGTCACTTCGATTTGAGATACAAGTTTTAATTGCTTATTCGTTTCATTTTTAATATTTTCCAAAAATACAAGCTATCGTGAGCTTTAGTATGGAAAAGATAATGTAATTAGGGGAAATGTGTATACTTTGCTTATCATTTCATCTAGAAATGAACATTTCAACAAACATATATCATCTATACTTTGAAATGTTAGTTGAATCTTTTATTTCTTGGTGAAATTATTACCGACATCAATTCATTAACCCATAATTACATTGTCTTGTACTAAAGCTCACGATAACTTGTATTTTTGGAAAATATTAAAAATGTAACAAATAAACTGTTAAAACTTGTAACACTCAACTTGAAGCAGCAAACTGTGGAACAGATACCCATTTTTTTTTTGTCAAAGTATGAATGAATGCCTTGAAATGTATCTATGTTTATTTTAATGAATCTTGCAGATTATTTTCCCAGAAAAATGATTGGCTGTGTTATTTTTATGTTCTTAATATAAAAAAAAAGAAGGTTTTAGTTGGGAATGAGTTTGTAAATAAATCATTTTTTTTTTTTTTTACAGTTAATATCTTTTTATGAAACAAGATGATTCTATTTTAGGTGTAATTGGTAATCAACTTTACTATGCTTTAATTTTATTCTTAAATTGTTTACAATGAAGTACTTTGAAAGTACTTTTTTTGTAATACAAATACTCTTATGGGCAATGCAAATATCTGTACGAAGTTTTATAGGAGGTATAAACTTATGGCAGGTCTTGCGAATTATAATTAAATACCTTATTTGGCAACTATTTCTGTTAAATTTTTTTTGTTGAAATAGTTATTTTACATATATTTTCTATAAATACTTCATGGATTATTTGTCAAAATATTTTTTTTTAAATGTTTAAAGTGTGGGGAAGTAGCAATGTCCCTCTGTTTGGGCACCCATGTTATTATTAAGTAATATAATACGGAAGATATGTTCTTAGAGGCCATAGGGTCTATTAAGCTTCCTGCTTGTACAACAATAAAAGATAAAGAGTCAATTGATCCAAGGTACTCACTAACAACTGAAGCCTTGCTTCCCCAATAAGATATTTGAGTGACCATGGTTACCACTGTCTTAGGCCGCACTGAATTATCTCCGAGGGGAGGGGGACGACTTAGACAACATTTTAACTGAGGTCAACCCGTACGGTTGGTGAGGTGCTCTATCAAATGAGAATTCCCGAATCCCTAGGGATGCCATTTATAACAAGGTATGTATTATAAATATATTTATTAAATAATTTTAAATTTGTTTTATTTTCGACAGTTCTTGAAACAAAAAAATCAATACAATTTTGAATATTTTTTTTCCTTGTTGGTATATTAGTGTTTATGTATGACAAAGTTTATTAAAAAATATTTTATAATATCTTATAATACAAAATAAAATTGAGTATTCAATTTAGTTGGTTAATAGTTTATAATATTTGAATGTTGATTGCACAAATGAAAGAAACTTTTCTCTTTTAGAATGTCATTGGAGTTTATTGTTTTATTAATTAGCTGTTAAAATGAAATTTATGCACTAATTATATAATGTTTATTTTAAAAATCCAAGTAAATGCATGTATGCTATTTTTTTATTTGAATGTGACTTATTAGGGTATTTGAAGCATTTTGATCAATTCCTGTAATTTTAAATAAACCTACCTTTGCTGACAGATCTTAAAAGAGAATACTATGTAAGAAGAAATGCTTTCATTTGTGCCTGTTTAAATTTGACTCATTATAGAAAGACAATTTTTAATGAAACATTATTAATTTTTATATATCATTTTCAATTGTTCAAGATTTAAATTTTATCCAACAGTAAAAACTGATGATTCTGATGCGCCTAAGTATATTAATATTTTTGTAAGAATTTTAAAAAATATAAATAATTTAGAAATGATTTTCTTCCTCCAATTTTCTTTCTTTTTTATTTTAATTTTCACATATTTTTTGAATTTCCGGAGAATGTCCCTATTTTTAGTATAATAAACTCATGCATTATTCCTTAATATTAAACTTTTCTTCACAACTTTTAATTCAGTTCGTAAAATCAATAGAACCATAGTTGTATTATTCACTATTGTATTACTTTTGATTGTGACAATGATGCAGAGAATGTAAAATCTAGTGATTGTACAAATAAATCATAAACAAAATCAGAAAATTTGAGGAGTAAATAATTTCATTCATTAATATTCAAAATAAAAAAATATAATTTTAGCTTTTCATAAACAAATATGTATTTTATTGAGAAATTTTGTTTATAAATATTTTTATTTGTTGATATTCCTAACATCGAGATTTTGGAATTATAATGCAAAATAAATAACAATCATCACAGTTTTTATTAATGACTCTTTGTTAATAGGACATGTTTTCAATCACTAATATTATTTTTAAAATATAATATTTGTTAGTTTTTAATAAAAATATTATGTGTTTATATTATTTACTTTTTATAATATGTTTTTGGTTTGAGTATGGTTTGAATATTTTTATTACTTCTATATAAAATCTTTAATGTAAATAAAAATCTGTTAAAATAATTTTTTATTAAAGTTTTGAATATTTATTTTAATTTTAATTGCACTTTAAACCATGGTAAGTGATCGGTAATTAAATTCATTGTAGCAGACAGACAGACAAGCCGATTGCAGTTAGGTAGTGCCAAACTAAAGCTAAGTGCTATAATAAGCAATTTCTACATCTAGTAAATCTTTTAGTAATGGCCTTCTTCCTTCCACTTAGACCCCATCTCGGCGCTCACTGCCATTTCTTAACTATATCGTCTACTCTTTTGTTTATTCTACTCTTTTTTGTTTGATGTACCATTGTTTTTAAAATTTATTAACATTATACTAATAATCAGTTTTATAAATAAAGAGATTAGGTATAAGATATGTATTTATTTTCAAGAATAAAAAAGATCTGCTAATGAAAATACTGAATCATACATTACAATGTATAACATAATATGTATTAAAAATAAATTAATAAAACAACAAACCAAATGAAAAACAACTGTGATTTTGGTTGTTTAGTCATTAATGGTAATTTTCCTATTCCGTCAATCAAGTGATTCAGTTTTAATTAAGGTCATTAAAAAGGTAATTGAATTTGTTTTCTTTCATAAAAAGTAAACAGCTGTTGGTAAAATTTGTCTCTCAGTTGTTATTCAATTTTATTAGAACATTTATTTATTTTTTTATTCTAATTAAGCCTTTCTTCTTTCGTAATGTTGCAATATGTTAAAATTTTGCTCTAAAAATTAATATTTAATAGAAATAAAATAATGTTTTAAAAAGCCCATTTATTTAAAATTGTATATATATATAAAAAAAAAATTAAATCTTTCTTTCATGTTTAACAGAACAGTCACATTATAAAAATAGTTTTGTAAAGTTAGCTGTCTCTTTATTTGTCTTTAAAATGCACCAGCTTCCATTTTTTGAGTGTATATAATTTTTTATTTTCAGAAAATTTAAGTTTACTCAATTCGTCAATTAAATCTGGATTTTCAAAAATAAATCTTGTGAAAAAAGAGGAAGGTTACAGTTTCCATTATATCAAATAATATATATATTTATGCGAGGAGGTGAAAAATCAAGTGATAAAAGTAACAATTTAATAATTTTCTGAAAGGGCAATTTAAAGTTAAAACAATTTTGGTAAAACCTATAACGGTTAAATTTTTATCTTAGTTTTTTAATGGCACTGAGCAATAACAAGTTTATTATGCACTATCGGTTCTGCAATTAACTCTATTTTCAATAAAAGTAAAAGATTATTTTTTCATACAAAGATAAAAAAAATAATAATAAATTAGGATTATGTAAAACTTATAAATCCATATTGTAAGCAGCTTGAATTTTATAAGGCAATTACATAGGATTGAAAGCAAAGATGTTTTTCTTCTTTCGTAATGTTGTAATATGTTAAATAACAATATCAACCTAATAGTTTTTAAGTATGGTTGAATGTAAAAATGAAACAAAAAATATACAAACTAAACCATTTGAAATTTAAATATCTCATCAACCATCAAGCATTGGATTTTATGTAATTCAATCATTTTTTTCCTGAATCATTAATAAAGCAATTGGATTTTTTGGACGAAGTATTTATTTATTGAAATTGAAGCTGGCTTAGATCAAAGTACTATGCTTATTATTGTATATAAATATTATCTAATTACTAATTTATTTTATAATTCTCTTCATTGTTAAGGTTATTGTTTTAATAGTATAACATATAGGCTGTTTAAACATTAAAAAAAAAAAATGTAACTTATAGACAGAACAAATATACACTGAAAAACATCTGTATTTGCCTTTGATGTTTTGTTATTGTCGTTTCTTTCTTTTTGTCTTAAAGTTTTTTGTAGATGGATATTCCATCAGTATCAATTTGAATTAAATCTCTTTCATTACTCATAAATTACATGCTATTGGATATCTGGGAATGCAAAGTAGAAGAAAAATGTTTCGTAAAAGGTAGGCTATTATGAAATGAAAAACTATAAATTAATAAATATTACTAATATTAATATATTAAATTTAATATTAAAACTTTAGTTATATAACATTCATTAAAAAATAATTAAAACTGTTGTTAAATAAATGGTAAATTTCATTTTGGGAATGCTAAACTTTATTTTCCACTCCTTAGATATTGCTATGTTTTTCAAAAATCTATTTTTTTTAGTAATTATGAAGAAAATCACAATATTAATTAAATTAATGTGTTAAATCTTTCCACGCCAAATAAATAAATACAATAAACATAACAGATATGTTTAATTAAATTAATAAATGTTTTTAAAAATAATTGCGTTTGCTTACTATCTTGTATAAATAAATACTTCTATATGTTTAATTCTATATTAATAATATTGATTAATTTGTTCTACATTCATTTTTATTAATTCTGATGTAGTTTTAAGCCAATAAAAGTGCAATAAAATTTGTACACAATTTTTAAAAGCACATTATTAAAGATAGAATACTTGAAAAATGTAATCTATTATTTAAAAAATTAAGTATAGATCAGTTTGAAAAGTTAAAATTAGTTTTCTCTAAACATTTTAGAAAAAAATTATTGAGGTAATGAAAAGTGACAAAAAACAAAACATATTAACCAAAATGATCATTGCAGGTCATAATTTAAATTTTTATAAATAATTTAAAGGAAATAAAATATATCCAAAAAAACTGAATGGGATTCCAAGGAAACCAAAATAAAACAAAAGAGGCACGAAACACATGAACTAAAAATATTTTGTGTAGTTCATAATTTATATAATTTAATGGAAATAAATCAATTCGATTGAAACAAATAGGTTCCATTGAAATGAAAATAAAACTTTTTTAAATTTATGCCAAAAAAAGTTAAATTTATGTGATGTGCTTACTGTTTTTTTCCTATTTTATGGAAAGTAAATATTCTGATTTCGTATGATTTAAATGATTATAATGTGAACTTTTATTTATTTGTAAACATCTATTTACTTTTTTTGTTATACTTAAGATATATACTTCCATTATTACATGCCTTATCATTTAAACATTGGAATGTAAAATATATATCAATAATTCGAATTGCTTTCAAGTATAAATGAAAAATGTATAAGTAATTATTGTTAATATTCATTAAAATTGTATCATTAATACAAAATAGATTGGTTTAAAAATAAAAATAGTTAAAACTATCAAATAACTTTATTTTAAAAATAATATTTGAAATTAGGCATTACATTTCATGACCTGTATTTATGTATTTTTTGTTTTAATTATATTAAATTTTAAATTTTTATAAAATAAACGCCATTTTTTTAAAAAAAAGAAAATTTTATTTTTAAATAAAATAAAAAACTAAGCATTTTAACTATTTATCTTAAAAATAAAAATAAAATAATTTTGTAATATTATTGTAAACATATTTTACATTAAATTATCAATTACATTTTGTTATTGCTCAGTCTACTTCAAGGTAAATTTTAAATTTATTATTCAAATGTTGTTGAATATGAAATATTTTTAATTAAATATAAATATATAAAAAAATATAAATAAGCTCACCATTACTTTAATAATAATGAAGTCTTTATTTATTCTGGGGCAAGCATCTTTGGAATAATAATACAAAAAATGAAATATGAACTGTAATGCATTTGATTAATATACAATTACAATTTAATTAATAAATCAAAATAAATTACGAGTTAGCTCCAATAATAAATTACAAGAAAGACAAAAATTAATTATAAAGAAGAAAATAAGACTTTAGTGCCATGAAGGTTTGCCAATTAAAGTGAGTTGTGGTTTGAGGTTTTAAAACTATTGCATTACCTGGCGTCAGAGACCTTTTAACTTAACAATAAAACCTTTTTCCGTTAAGGAGGGAAGCCAAACGCGGAGAATAATGAACAAGTGGATAAGAAGTGATGCAATACGGTCCCTGTTCACTTTTCCCTGTCTACTTTAGTCACGGTGGGCATTATGAATAGTTCAAACTTGCCCAAACATGGTGGAATTTGTCAAAAGGTATTTAATAAATTTACCTAAAAGTTATGAATTATTTGATAATATTTATTATTACAGAACTACAATAATATTGTTGAGTTTCTACATTTCTTTTAGTTTCATGTCAAATAATAGTTTTTAATTTAAATTCGTGAAGACATCTTCCTGTGTATTTAGGTTTCATGTGAATCAAATGTTATGATGAATTAAAAACATTCATTACATAAAAGACTCCACACAAAGTTAATTTCTTGTTTTTCAAAAATTAATATTTTCATATTTTTGAATAAAATGAAAGTTCTGTGACAGAAAAAAGAAAATAAGTTTATTTGAAAACTTTTCAAGTTTATTGAGCTTATTAGTATAATTTTAAAAATAATGAGGGTTGATTCATTTCTGCTAAATAAGTTTTTTCTAATTACATATATTTTGTTTGGCTGAATTTTACTGTTTCTTTTTCCTCTTAAAAGTATTGCTTAGAAAATAAATGCATGAATTTAAACTGCAGGAAGAATAGGTTTGTTTAAGGTATATAAATTAGTGAAACTTTTTGATAAACTATAATTAATTTCAAAATAATATTTAAACCTGAAAGTTTGATTTTTGCCAAACAACGTTTTACTGACTTTTCTGAGATCCATATTCAGTTTTTATCCAATCATTTTTGTTTCAAACGGATTTGTTTTATTTCTTAATATTCTTAAAAAAATGTATCAGCCAAAATGTAAATTTCAATCTGTTAGTTAATGAATGATAAGAATATTATAATATTTTTTTTCCTTTTTTTAGTTTTGGTTTTAGAACTATTTATATAGAAGCCTTGACGATTATAATCACTAATTAGTGACCACAACTTAAATACGTTTTTAGGGTTTATAAAATAAACATTTTTTTTAAAAATATGCTGAAAAAATAGATTTTAAAAAAAATAAATTTGTAATGGATAAAATCCAAGTTTTTAGGAAAAGGTATACATTAGGACTATAATTTTGTTTCATAATTTTTAAATGAATATTTTTAATGTAAAATCTAACAAAAAGTTTTCCAACAAAAACTAAAAGTTTTTTAGTTGAAATCATTTTGGAAAGAATTCTCTTATTATAGTTTTCCTTTTTTATTACCATAATTTAAAACAAATAATTATTATCAATATTATAACCAAATTAAATTATTATTTGCTATATTTTCTTCATTATTTATTCAATGATAGAGGTAACTTTATCTTGAGTTTTTTAATCAAAATTATTAAATCACATATGTGACGAGCATGACTTATGTTTTTCCCATCTTTAAATCTTTTATTTATGAATGAAATTTAATTAAACAATAAATATTTATTACATAGACTTTTCTGTATTCATGGAGTAAATAAGTATTCTTGAAATATTTTAATAGGAAAAGTATTATAAATTGTTATATTAATATGCAGATCAAAGCGTTAAATCCCTTTTTATTATTTTTTTTATACTTAAATTTATTTTGTTATCTTTAAATCTATTTTATGTTGTAAATATTAATATGTTAATGCTGTCATAATATAATAATTATTCTAGTAAACAACTCGATAAGGTTTTTTATCTCAGTAGTCGATATAATCTAAAGCAAACAACTTCAAAATTATCTAAGGTTAACGTTTTAAGGACAGTACCTTCTATACCACCTATGTCTGTTGTGTTTTGTGTGCAATAAGTGTTCTCATACCCCTGTAATGAGTAGTTTAGAAATCAACAGTAGCGGTGATGAAGCTGAACATCACGGGTTTTTTTCTAATATTCTGAAACCTATGAGGTTAGCAGTTTCCATTTTTATTATTATTTTTCTTTTAATTTTTTCTAAATTGTTTTTTGTATTATTTTTTCAATAAACAAACATCAACCATACTAAGACATAAATTTGTTGGGTAATTTACTGCTTTTTTTTTTTTAGTTGACCTATAACCAATAGGATAATGCCTTATGCCAATTTCTATGCTTTAATGAATAAATGAAATGGTTTCATTCGCCAAATGAGTAACTTCAAAGAAATTTGATATTTCTTAAAAAATATGTTCTTCTTATAATACATGGTTTAGGCTTAAATATTTTTTTGAAAACAAAAATACTTAGAAAAAATATGTTAATATAGACTAAGAAGATCACATAAAATCAACTTAAAACTAAAACTAACTATACTTGCGAGTAGATCGATAAATAAATTAAAATATTTATTTCATAAATTATTTTATAAAATTTTAATTAACACTGTATTAATGTTAAAATTTACATTTTAACAGCAACCATTGTTATTTGAAACTATTTTTGTACAAATAAATCTATAGTCATTATACTATTCAATTCATGATTAAATTTTGCAGTATAAACAATACAGGGAAGCTTAAATAATTATTTATTTTATAAATTCTGATATATTTTTCTATCACATTGTTTCACTTAAGCAATTAATATAATTAATATAAATTTAAATATAAGGAAAACACTTTTCATGTGGTGACAAATTGCTACTTGATAACAAGAACTACTCACACCTGAACAGGTGATCGACCTGTTATTGTAAAAAACAATTGACAACATACCATAAACTTTTGAGTATTGTTTTAAAAGAAGCCAGAAAATGTGTATAATTCATTTTCTTTTAATTAAAATAATCATAGGGGTGACACCTTATAGCTCACAAACTTTCTCTTAAATTTGTTTTAATAATTTTTCATTACCAATTAAATAAAACTGAAAACTTTTTGGAAGGTATAATTTATATTAAAATTATATACATAGTATTTAAAAACTAACGTAGTTATAAAGACATAATCATAACGTCTGAAGAGATAGTAAAAAATGAGTTAATTGCTAGGTGGATTAAAATGAATTATTAAAAAAATGAAAAATAAGTTTTCATGTAATTAAAAACAAAATTAGATCATTTTTAGAATCCATTTTAATCGTAGTGCTGTTTAGCATTTGAGTGTTTTAAAAACATGTATGTAATATGTATTATAATATGATGTTGGAAACCAAAAGAATCTAGAAAAATGTCACTTAACATTAAATTTGTAAAAGATTTTGGAAAGTGAACAATAAATGCAGAGATTGAAGTAGGGGATAAATATGGTAATTTTTAATATTATATTATTCAGTGGGACCTTAATGTTTCCCCTCTAAACATGAGTAGCAAGTTAATGGAAATCGATACTTGCAACAGGTTTTTTCTTTAATATTTTCTTAATCACTGTTTCTCAAGAAAACAAAGTGACATCAAGTGTTCAAACCATGCTCGACCAAACATAATGCTTACTTTCAATTTATATAATATCTAACTTTGAATTAGGGAATGGGAGAAAAATGAAAACGGAATAGTTTTTGAAGAGAAAATGAAGATCCTGAATGCGATAACATGTAGGAAGATCAGGTTAGTTGTATTTATAATTTGAAAATATACAAAATACTCACGCTTGAAGGAATCCCCATCATGGAAATGGTAAGGTAACGAGGAGATATCAAATTTATACCTCAATTCCTGACAGGTAAATGGCAGGAAGAATTGGAAATTAAAAATTTTTAATAACAAAAATGCTATCACTTTTAGCAAATAGCGGATTAATTTCGATCAACAATGTCATGTTGCTGATAACTGATTCCTATGAATATAGGCCACCTGTTCTCTGAATTTAGAAAACATTTCATGAATCAATATAGATATAGAGTTACAGATAGTAACTAATTATACACTGAAAGGCAAATAATTCCACCCACTTGATTTTTTCGTGTTTTCATCTAAAAATATTTCTGCATTGGTCAATTTTTTTTATGAATAATTATATATTTTCGTTATTTGTTTTCAATTAGGAATGTCAATATAAACCTTAATCCTTAATTCAATGAAAGGACTGTAGATTCCAATGTTCACTTTCTATGGAATTGAAATGTTTATTCAGTGTCATTTGTTCAGTGTCGTTTCTAGCAGCAAATTTCTTAGTTTCCGGCTTTTAATTGTTCCAATTTTATGTTTAAAAATGCCTATTCCTGCTGAGGATGTTGAGCGTGTTGTGGCACTTATTGATGATGGACGTTCCATTAGATATGCAGCTAATAGGAGCTCCCTATGCAACTTTACAAGACGCTGTCAGGTTTTTTCAAGAAACTTGATCTTACCATAGAAGGGTAGCAGAAGTTGATTATTTGGATTTTTAATGATATATGACACACACAAATACATTGTACTGCATTGGTAATGCATTGTACTACATAGGTAAAGCATTGTTCTGCAGGTCACTGAACATCAGAGGATAGGGCAACAAATAAAAACATTTGTTGTATGGTGTTTGGTTTAAGAAATATAAGTATCAATTTGTTCTTCTTTTGGATAATGGATTTATGTTATATTTTTTTCTTTTTAAAGATCTTTGTGTCGAACAAACTGGTTATAGCACTCTGAAATATGAAATGTCAAGAATAAATGTATTCTAGGAACTAAAATAAGAAACAATAAAACAATATATTTATGTTTTGAACTTGAACTTGTCAAGTGAAAATATTTAGAAGAGTTTCTTTTTAAAGCATGGTTTAAAATATCAATAGATAGAAAAAATCGAAAACAATTCTGAGTTTAGACAGATTTTATTTTAAGAAATTCTTTTATAATTTATTTGACTTTTCTTCAAAACGTACAATAATAATTTCGAAGAAGTATTTGGATTTATTATTAGAAAATAGAATCATGGCAAAACATATTAGAGACCAATTCTGGCGAAAATATCAAAATAATTTATTGAACGTCTTTTCTGTATCTAAATATGGCATCTTTCCGAACTGTTGATGTGAGAGGCACTATGTTTGGTTTTCATTGATATAAACTGTTGACCCTTGATAATGCCAGCATTGGCAAAATTTTGACTGTTGACGGCAAAATGTTGAATAATTAATTTCCATTATTTAGAGCCTTAAGACTTAATCACCCTTTCGGATTTTTCCAATTGCATTTTAGTAATTATTTTATGCCTCTTATTTGAGTTTTGCTCGTTTTTATTGTTATAATATTAAGGTTTATCAATCATTTTTATTCAATTACCTTTTTTCTTCGTAGGGTCCTTTATTCCTCCAGAGATTAGCAAACATCAAGGCTATTCTGATCTTTGATGCTTCTTATCTAAACAAAATAAAGTCTTGTGTAAATAGATTTACATTGCTACCACTCCAAGAGATTTCTTAACCAGAATATCGGACTACTTCAAATTGTTATTATTAATTGAGTTATTTCTTTTTTTCCCTTTTCTTATCCCAAGTATCCCAATTTTTTATTTAGATAGTATATATCATTCAGCAGCAGTCGGACAATTTCATTTTTGCTCTACAATTTTTTTTCCAGATCTCTCAAGAAACAAAAACAAATGCAATTAGTAATTCAACCATGTAGCCATTTGAGTTCACTACCTTTAATTGGTTTGAGAAGGTGGGCTTCTAATTACAATCCCTATCCCTGTTGCAACTTATTATAAGTTATTCTAACAGGAGATGGGGGGACCTCTTAAAAATATTGTATATGCCAGAAGTGAAAGGTACTTGAAAAGTAATGCCTTGGAATCATTAGGTTCCAACTTCTGCCACTTAATGCACTTAGAAATCAGCCGAACTATATCTTCTTGGTACCCATTCAATTTCAAAGAAACAAAAGTGCAAAAATCCAATGAAAACATTTTGCTGGAAACACTTGCGTTTGAAACGGGATTGAAGCCATAAACCTTTAGGGAGAAGCCATAGAAACCCGATTGGCATTTAAGGAATCAATTAAGATAAATCATAAAATAGTATTTTTTTTAAATATCATTATTTCATTAATCGACAAATAAAAAATCATCAACATTCCTAGATAAGATGAATAATACCTTACATATTTATCATATTAAATCCGTAAAAGTTCGAGTTGTGTTAACTTGTTACCTGTATCAATGTATCTATACATAAATAGACAAGACGTGGAAATGAATGTTTTTTTTTTTTTCGTATTTACCACTTCAGATCACGTCACAAGTTTATTTTTTCCCTCTTCTGTTGGAGTTTCCTCATTCCTGTATACAATATTCCTTCATGCATTCACTGCTTCTTCATCCATGCAACTCTGATCTTTCATCATCCTGAAACCCTTCCAAATTTTTCACTTTGCTCCCAAATTGACTTCCTTCTAACAGGGGATGTTCAACTTTTCTAAATCTTTCTTTAGTCCACGTTGTTGCGATCTTCTTTTTCCAGAAATATTATAACATTTGCTCGATAAATTTATGCTTGTTCATTCTGTACTGATGTCCGATGCCAGCCTCCCCTTTTGTTGAGCATCCGAGATTCTTTCCATTTTCTGGTAGATTTCTTTGTTACTCCGCAGTTGCCGTCCGTCTTCAGTCTACACTGCACTCATGATTGTTCTTAGAATACTTCTTTCCAGAAATTACAGTTTTTTTAGACTATCGTTCATCGAGAGACATTCATTGGCAAAGAGGTTTTACGATTTTGCGAGTGTTATAATGTCTTTTGGCATTCCAGAATATGCACTTTTTCTTTTACATATTCTTTCTTAATTCATATGCTCTATCCATTTTTAGAAATCAATCTCCAACAGCTGCTTTTTCTTAAGTTTTCTCTCGAATAGTCTCTCCCAGATACCTGAAAATGAAGGAATTGTGTTTAGATAGTTTTGAACATTCATTGATCATTGTTAAACTTTAAAGTAGTTTAAATTATATTGTCAGTCATATGATAAACTACGGCTTACTTAATGCTCTGTGTGTAAAGCGCTGACATGCTTTGCTGAAGATCCCGGGGTCAAATCTGGCTGTGCCCGATAAATTATTTAATCTGTTAACAGACACTGCATGGAATCTTTGGGATCTGCGTACCCCCTTGGGGCTCACTCAGCCTCCACAAAGTACCCTTAACTGAAGAGGGAAAATCCTGAAGTTGAGAATGATCTCGATCAATAAATCTCTCTGCAAAACCGTAGACTTAGAATCTGTACAGTACGAATTTATTAAACTCAAGAACCTTCACGAGTTGTGGTACTTATTAACTTCTTACCTATTTAAATATTTATATTATGATAAATAGCCAAGACTTGAAATTAATTGAGTTATTTTAGGTGTTTTAAACATCCATTAAACTCTGAATTATTCGGAATGTTAAACTTTAAAGTGATTTAAAGGTTTGTGCAGTTATCATAAACTATACCTGGCTTTTATTAATTATCTTTTGGGCAGTTCTTCATCTCCTGCTTGATGAATCGTGTACGTAACGAGGCATTTAGTATGTGGGAAAGGAGGTGGCTAAGATGATTTAATGGCCGGGTAACAAGGATGCTCATGGCTGCCAGCTCTCCACTTGCTAATTGTATATGCGTTTTATTTTCCTTGCACGAGCTGTGAAATTGTTTTTGAACAGATTCCAACCATCAAAGTCAAAGCTAGTGTATTCAAATACAGTTTGGATCTCACGTATCGATTAGTTATTATAACAAATAGATATTAACACGATCGATATACCATTGGAAAATGAAAAAATGGCGGCTTTGGAATCAGCTGTTCGAGGTTAACCAAACTATACCATACTGCGAGTGTGTTACACGATAGTATATTACTGTTGGTTTGGTAGTGTGGTAAGTTTGTTCGATTATTGACTTGAAGTTATTACTTCGATTAATAACCAATAAATAAAGTAGGAAATAAATTTGAACATGTCGAGAAGTCTAAGTACTTAATGTCAATTATAACTAGAAAAAACGAATTCCACAAGAAAATAAAGGCGCGAATAAAGTTTGGAAATGCTTGCTATTTTTCTGTCTCGACATTACTAAACTCACGTCCTTAATACCGAAGTTGAAATCTAGAATTTATAATATCATCATACTTCCAATATGGATGGATTAATGTTGAAAGATGAACAGCGGCCTAAGATATTGGAAAATAAGGTATTGCCTAGAAAATTCGGTCATTGCACAACGCGGGAATGACACCCGGTGAATATAATTGAACTGATATAGACACGAAGGTTAGGATGGGCTTTTATAGTTGTTGAGCTTAGTAATGAACGAATTCCTAAAGCATTAACAAGCGCTGAGCCGACTTGTAAACGTCTGAAAGGTAGACCGAGGCGGATTGGGTGGGTGGATTGGGTTTGAGGATTTAATAAAAAAGGAATCAAGTAATAGGAAAATGAAACTGAATGGTGTGCTATCAAAGATATCAAACGTTGTCAAGCGAATAAAAATATACGAAAAACTCGAAACTAAACTGAGCAAGGAAAACAAGCAGCCATGAACAAGTAATATGCCTAAAACCGTCAAGAAGGCTGTCTCGAACATAACCAGTTTGCACGAATATACGATAGCATAGGTTTGTAAGGCCGAGAAGGATGAAGGTGTTGGATCCAGAGCTTGGAGGACCTTGGCACAGGACAGAGAAGAGTGGAGGCGACACCTTGATGCGGCCAAGACCCGTACTGGGTTGTAGAGCCAGTGTTGATTGATTGATAGGTTTGTAAGCAGTCATTTTGGGAATTGGTATTGATTATTTGGGTTCGCTAAGCCTTTTATTATTGTTATAAATATAAATACTCAAATTTTAAAATTCATTCTTCCTTATATCGAGAAAAATATCCTGGACAATATTTCTTAATAAAGCCGATGGAATTCCCATAAAACCTTAAATCTCTTATTTTTTTTTTTTTTTAGTCAGCTGCAATTTTCCACATTCCTTCTAATCTGCAACACTCAATAATAAATTTATCCTTTATTTGTGGCTCCACCAAACCATCGAATTCCTCTCGCATCCAATCCTTGCAATCCAAAATACTTCGCAAAATCCTAAATGCTCCTTATTTTGTCACAAATAAAACCATCCATAATGACCTGAACGTTCCATATGTTACCGATTTAGCCCATTACAGATACCTATCATTCCATAATAAACTTCAAACCCATCCAAACCCACTAGTTTCCATCCTTGCATCCAATTCCATCCCGGACAATCCTCCTAGGCGTCTGAAGAGAAGATGGCCTCGGGACCTTCTATTATAGAAATTTTATTAGAGTGCTGCCAGTGGGGAGTGTCTCTACATGTCCTATCTTGTATTATTTACTCTTATAGCAATTGTACTAGATGTATATATTACAGTTGTACAACTCAATAAATAATTAAAAAAATAATTCCTTTCTTCTTAATCAATTATCAATTGCAAAGTAATAGTTTTCAATTGAAGTTCAATATTTGGTGGACTATTTATATTCAGTATTGATTTTTATTGATATTGGTATATATAAATAAAAAGGGTGGTGGTTTAGCTCAGTGCGAAGAGCGCTGAGTTGCTGTGCTGATGGTCAAGTTTACATATCCGGATTTCATCTTCGCTCTTTTATCACAGCTCCCATAAAGCCATATATAGCCCATAAACCCATAAACCCATATACAGCCCATAAACCCATATATAGAAGAACCTGAGCGCCATTTTATCTATGTATTACTTTGATATTTTCAGTTTCAATTACAAAAATAAACTATAACAATTTTATAAAGGAATTTGACCTTATTATTAAAACGTCCATTATCAAAGATTTAAACTCTAGACACCTTTCCCGAACTGGAACGCTTGGAGACGATGTAAGCAACAGAAGACAAACAATTGTGAACGAGGTCTCTCGTCCTCTTGCCCTGAATTGTCTAATCTAAATGGCAGATTATCCTAGTCGTGAGAAAGGGAACAACACACGCCAACACTTTGTTATACCACAAGGAATGTAGCAAGTTGGGTTGTTTAGTCTCGAAAATGATAAACAAAATGAATTGATCCCAAAACTTTTAAAGTGTATATATATATATATATATATATATATATATATATATATATATATATATATATATATATATATATATTTATATACATATACATAAGAGAGAGTGAGAGAAGTGAATACCTCAAATCAGGCATAACATACTTGTTTATACATTAATACATAAATGGAAAAATTCCAATCAAAATATCTTAAGCCTCTAATACGAAAACACCTGCCTAAACCCAAGATCGCGGGTTCGTAGCCCGGCAGGTGGCCCTAGGATTTTTTTAAGGGAGTAAAAAATCCTTAGTTACGCCGCCCTTCGGAAGGGACGTTAAAACGGGGGTCCCGAGCCTGTAAGATGTCAGGTACTCGTTAAAAATCCCTATCCTAATTAAACCTGGATAGGCAAAATTTAGATCTCCCACTGTACCATCGTCCGATTAGCCATAGCAGCATAAAGTGACGTTAAATTAAACAACGACGAAAACACCTGTTTTCAATATCCCAATATTGATTAACATTTGGGACTTAGTGGTAGTGGGATATTTTCTCTGGTGTCATGTTGCATTTTGAAGTTAGTTCGTTCTTTATTTGTTTGTTTCCTTTGCTATTACTCTCTTTCTATCCCGAAGATGATGGAATAGGCGAAATATTGAGGTATTTTGGGGAACGAATTCCTTAAATGTCATTAAGCGCTGAGACGACTGGCAAATGTAGACCGAAGCATCCGGGGGGGAGGGGGGGGGTAATTTTGTTACCGTTCTAGCGGATTTGGGTTTGAACTGCATTACGTAGAAAGAAGTAAGCAAAGTTTAATGTTATTGATATTGAGTCTACTGGTTCTCTAAGCCATATTCTTAATCTTTTTTGTAAATCATTTTTTATTCATTTGGTTGTAATTCATTAATTTAATCATTGTACTCATTATTAAATCTGAAATTTAATATGTATTGTTTTTTATGGAATTTATTATTTAATTTTTATATAAGGCGCGATTTTCAATATAAACTATAAATTCGTCAGTAAACTAAATCTTATTAATTCAACTTTTCACCTGACCACACGGATCTTGAATCTCATCGAATCTATATAATCGATATGAAATATCGATTTCGGCTACATACTATCGATTACTGAAAGGGGTCAATCTAACTGCAGACAGCTGACCCGGGAGATGAATCAATCCCGCCAAAACTGGAGACAGTCCCGCGGGGGCGCCAAAAACGATAGTAAACATTGCGCGCGCATCGCTGCCCGCTTGATATTTTAAATAGGCACGAGCCTAGAAACTGTCCTTAGAGCTCTCAGTCCTAGGTCTCCTCTTCCTTAATGTGGTAAAGTGTCTAGTGTATATCTTAAAGGGGTTCGACATGGAAGTCTGCATGTTCTTCTGGAAGTACGTACCTAAACTTAGTTCTATCTTCTACCTTAATTACAGACCAGATATAATTTTTCTTTTACTTATATTCAAGAACCAAAATATAAGAGGTATATAGCCATTATTAATATATTAGGTATTAATAAGTTTGAATATGTCGAGATGTTTATATACTTAGTTTATCATTGACCTTAAATGTTTAGACAAAAAAAAAAAAATTCAAAAGGAACGAAAGTTTCGAATCAATGGCAGGAAATACTTGTTTCCAGTCTCGACATTAAGAAGCTCGCACCTATTTTCTCGAAATTTATAAAATAATAATCCTTTTAATTGTTCTTTTTGGGTGTGAAATGGGGCGGTTAACATGTATGCATGAATAACGCCTTAAGATATTCGAAAATATTCGGTCCGAAAATGCTAGTGCCCACTGGAGAATTAAGGAGGTTACAAAATGCGGAATTGCGGAGCATGGATCCAGTTTAATCGAAGTGATTGTGTCTTGAAGTTATTTAAATCTTAGCGACTTCTTCATTAAGTTACAAACTAATTCCTAAAAAGTTGATACATTCTGAGCCGATAGGTAAATATCTGAAGGGTAGACCGAGTTGTTATCCTAATCGTTAGTGATATATGCTATTACGTAATTGGGTTTGGGCGGGATTCTGTGGATGAAGTTTGTAAACAGCTTTTCAGTTATCGGCATCGAACCTTCAGCATTTAGCTTTTCACCTTTTAGCCATTCTATGAGAGGAAGGTAGGCTTGAAACGAGTAAATTTGAGTGGAAATAAAGATGATCATTTGAAAGGATTGATAATGTAAAAATCCCTATCCTAATTAAACCTGGATAGAAAAAATTGAGAGTTCCCAATATAGCATTATTCGATTAGCCACAGCAGCAAAAAGTTACGTTAAATGAACAAACAAACATAATGGGTACGGGCCAAATCAGCTACAAATGGGACATTAAGGTCATTATGGATGAATTTATTCGTAACGAAGTAAGGAGCATTGATGATTTTATGAAGGATTGGATACGAGATTTTATGGCTTAGTCGAGCCCCCAAGCTCTACTCCTTAAGTCCAAATGGGTCTTATGAGTAAGTCATGTATATGAGTCTTTTGTAATTGGTTGGGAGGTAAGAGCGTTTGACTAGTTTGTAGTTGCGAACAATTTCTCGTCGTTTCAGTCTAGGGATATAATAAATACAAATACAACAACTTGATGAATTCGGTTAGTTATGAGTTATGATTAATAGCAGAAACGGCGGTGATTATGGTGATTTAGATTAAGGAGAGAATAAATTTGAAAACATACAGAGTTTGGAGTACATGGTAACTAGAAATAAATTAAATTCAAGAAGAAATAAAGGCAGGAAATGCTTCATATTTTGCTGTCTCGACATTACTTATCTTGCGCCTTTTATGCCGAAATCTAAAAATCAGAATTCAGAAAACTATAATATTTCCTCTCTTTAAGTATGTTTGCTGTTAGCAGCCGTGAAAGGACCCTTTCAGATCTGGAGAGCCTTCTATGGCTCATTCAGTCTCTATAATTCATTTACTTTTCTTAAGAGTGGATATGAGCCCCGTCTTCCTCTGTAGACCCAAGCGATAAACCAACAATATTTATATAAATAAATATTGTAACAATAAATAAATTATTATTAATAAGTATTTTTCCCCCACGCAAAGGCCTTTAAGAGGACGGGAATGTCATAACTAATACTTCTTCTTCATCTGTTTCCTCTTTTCCCGTATACTCTTCATGAGCTTTGCGTGCCTAAGTTTTTCTCTCCTTAGACCACGCAAGACCCTTTTTGGGGCGCTTTTTTCTTACAAGAACCTTAATACCCTTTAGCTTCCTTCTGTATTCATCTCTGTCAAAACAATCTTGGTCTGTTAGCCCCACTTGGTCCATATCATCCTTAAGTTGTATTGAAATATCCTGATGAATTTTCGTGACAATGGATTCGGTGAAAAATTTTATGGTTCAGTCTTTCAGGATTAATCCTCATCATGTGTCCATAGAACTTTACCCTTACCAGCCTAACGTCAGTTTCTATGCCTGTTGTTAACTTATAGATTTCTTTATTGGACTTCAGCCTCTATCCTTCAGGTGTTCTCCTAGGTCGGTGGATTCTTCTGAGAATTCTTCTTTCTATTTTCAGAAGCTTCTCTAGGCTGGGAAGACAAGAGGTTTCTGTTCCAATAAGTATCACCGACTTGAAGTCTGTGTTATAATGTCGTTTCCTAGCTTTAATAGATAGGTTCTTCTTATTATAATAATTACTTATCATTTATAATAATAAGTAATCATTATAAATAACAATATTTATATTAACAACCTGACCTCCTGGTGATCGACTTCTTAGTGGTCGACCAGTCTTTATAAAATGGGTGCACTTAAATGGGGAAAACTTAGCGGTTGAGCGTGATCCTAGCCAAATCATCCTCTGCACAACCTTTGGCTTAGACACATTACAATTCCCTGTAATAATAGTAATGCTGTTAGGAATCCCTTAATGGGTTGTGGTACACATTTTTCTTATAAGTACACATATATCTTCAATAGAGTATTGGTTTTCCTTTACTTCGGTTTAAAACTGAGCGATTCTACATGAGGCGTAAAATGTAATTGGGGACACAGTTTTCCACTTCCCAATCGTAACACAGGCATGTTCATGTATGTCCTCTGAAAGGATGGAACTGGAGATGTAGGTCATCCCAAACATGCTCAATCGAATTCATACCATGTGAACAATACGGGTGATTTCGTGTTGCTCCAAATAGGTTTCAAGCATCCATTCTCATCTAGGTCAAGCGTTGTAATCAGAAGGTTTCCAAAATTTCTTATGATTAATAATGGTAAACAACTAGCATTGCACTGCCCACGTACTCTTGTCCCTATTTTTGGGATTTTGAATTCAATAATAAATCTAAATATCAGTCGATTCCAATAATAAAAATATATCGATATTAAATATTCTTTTAGGCTTCCAAGACCACTATTATTACAAAAGACTTTGTTTATTTCTTCTGGTTACCATTATCATATTCATTCTCATCTCAGCCCTGAGGAAGTCAGCAGCATGGTTGACGAAACGTTGGCGAAAAATTTATCTACACGGTCTAAGCTCATTCTCTTCTCAGCCCTGAGGAAGTCAGCAGCATGGTTGACGAAACGTGGGCGAAAATTTTATCTACACGGTCTAAACCAGAAGAAATAAACAAAGTCTTTTGTAATTATATCGATATTCTTTATAATTCCTTATCCCTTGTAAGGTGCACCTCTCGATCTACACCAATCGCCTATAATATGGTATAGAACCTGCTCTGACAATTATCCATATTTTTGACGATGTTAAATATATAAAATAATTATAATGCAATTGGGAAAAACCACAATGCAAAGCCTTATGTTTCAAAAATACACCTACTTACCAGCCGTCGTTTCGCCTATTCAGGCATTATCAAGATAATTCGACTGGTAAGTAGGTGTATTTTTGAAACATAAGGCTTTGCATTGTGGTTTTTCCCAATTGCATTATAATAAATAATAGTGTTTCTTTTTGAGTTTTGGCTCTATTTTAGTATATAAAATAATGTTAAATAACAATAATTAGGTTTCTATAATAATTTTTTAAAAATCTATTTATAGTATAATTTTTTACAATTCACAAAAGTAATATGCTGTACCTAACAGACCCTTCTCAAATTTCAAAAACTGGGACAATTTAAATGTATCATATTTACAATGAAAGCAAAAATTATACAAAAAAACTTTCATCTTCTATAATAATAATAATAATAATTATAGTATTTACATTGATAAGCATGTTATTAATTTAAGCTACACTACAAGAGCGTATTGGAGTGTTCGTGAAGGGTTCGTTCATTCGTTGGCAATTCTCTCACATCTCATCTTAAATTAGCAGAGCCTTGACTGATTATCCACGCTCGTCTTTATTAGTATATATAACTTGGTCACCAGTATTTATTTGTTTAACTAAACATATTATATATATATATATATATATATATATATATATATATATATATATATATATATATATATACTTAATTATTTATGAGATTCGGTTTAAAAGTGTAAAACTAAAGTTGAGCTTTATTGTTCTTATATTCATGCCTTTACAATGAAAAAAGGGGATTTTAGTGAATTGATGCAAATAGTAATGGAAATTGAGATGACAGTTTAGTGTGAAGATACTCCTATAGTATAATACTACTAGTATAGTGCTCTGTACCGCCCAGGTGAGCCTTGGCTTCCTCAACAATTTTGTTATAGTTTTCTCTGTTTCTGACCTTCCATGATACCCAACACTCCCCTTGTGTAGTTGACCAACTCTTCTTCTGCCAATTCCAGAACCCTGCTGGAGCTTGCTCGGTACTCTTCTATCAGGCATTCTCCTAATATGACCGAACCATTCTATACGGCATGCCTTGTTGAAATGGACCACACGGTGTATCCTTAAACAAGGAATACACCTCGGCATTAGTCCGAAAAATAAAGTCTTCATGTTTATGTAATTACTGTTCTAATTAAAGTTTTTTTAAGTTTAGTCTTGTGCATATTGACGAAATTTTACTCTTAAAGAGTCTAATATTCTCGAAATGTGCCTTGTTCATGATGATGATGATTCATGTGTTGCATTTATGATCTTGTTATCATCATTCAGCTCTGAGCATCAAAAGGCAAATATTTATATTCATTTAAAAGAATTATTCAGTTGAAATTCGAAAATATTAATTACTAATTACTATAAAATACCAATCTTAGATAATATAAATGTGGTATATAACATTGATTGCAAAAATTGTGATAAACAATATATAGGACATACCAGTACACATCTAAAAAATAGATTCTATCATCACAAAAATAATCTGAAACCAAATTCAAAAACAAGCACTGCATTATCAGCCCATTGCAAAAAAGAATCCCACACATTTGATTTCGAAAAGCCACGCATTTTGCACAGAGAGGGAAATAAGATAAAAAGGAGATTTTTAGAAGCTTTATACATAAATGACAAAATAGATAAGGTGGTAAATGATAGGAAAGAATCTAACGAAATAAGCAAACTATACTCATCACTGATTTTAAAGTTAAAAATGAAATAAAGAAATATAGAAGTCTACACTTATTAGATAACACAGATAACATAACCTTCTCAGGAACCTCATAGCATTGTTTTCATTTTCCAATTCTTAATTCATAAAATTAACTTTTTAAAATAAATAAAAGATATAAAATAGATCAATATAGATAAAAAATTACTAATTTATATTAATTAACCATTCATAATGACTATATATTGAAGAAGAAAATTAATTAAAATACTATTTTAATAATAACAATAAAAAACAGTCCAAAGTACAAATTACAAAAATTGTTAATTGACCATGGAGTACACTATAACTCTAAGCTTTGTTTTAAATTATATGACAATCAACCAAAAAGGTATCTATATCTTATTCAGTAATTTTGGGACATGTTTTTGTATGTAAAATTATGTATTTATTTGATTTGTCTTTTAATTTTAGGTTGAAAATATACAAAATTATATAAAAAATTTTAGAGAATATTTTTAAAATTAAATAATGTTAAAGGACTTAAAAATTATGTAAATTGAAAATGACATGGAATTGTTGAAACGTTTTTAGAATAAAGAAAAATAATATATGACTGGAAAAGGTTTTAATTTACTCACGTGAATGATTGACTAATAAAGATGCACTCCAGTTACAAAAACAAGATAATTAAAATAGAAAATATTAATTTACAATATGAAGTTGTATTCATTCCCTTGCACTTGTTGGGATTCGTCATTGCAAACACGTTACGTGCCATGGATTATATTCAGTGACAAGACCCATCATAATCTCCTGAGGTTAACAAACAGTAGGTTACGTAACCCTCACTTGTAGTCTCTTACAATGTAAGCAGAAATTATCTGATGTGCCATATTGTTTTTCGCCTTGCAAATCATTGGCGTAACTAGAGTTGACCCATAAGGGGGTTAACACCCACCAGTCAACCACTCCAACATATTACTCCCTTCAAAAAAGATGTCTCGTAATATAGGTATAATATGTATTATACTATAAATCATGTAGCTTCTAATTAAATAAATAGATTATATTTTTTATAAATGTTGTTTTGGATGCTATAAATGTTATTTTTGGAAGGGCAATCAATAAGTAGCTTTTAAATACAAGTAATCCTATTTATTGGATACAATAACTTACAATACTTAATTGCATAGGGAACTTTCTAGACCCATCCAGACTTTACTTCTAGATTCTAAGAATTGTCTGAAATGTTCTTCTCATATTTGCGATCTTATTGTTGCCGCTAGATGCCACTACTGCCGCTATAATAATATAATTAATTGTAAATAAACAGTATTTCGTTTTGGTTTGTCATTTTAGTGTACCTTTTATTCATTAAAATAACTGTGTTTGCACTTTCTTTGTTGTATTTTTGACATTATTGACCCTTACTTCTGTAATCCCACAATAATAACTTTGAAAAAGTAAAATCCTTCAAAGTTTTATTTATTTTTAATTGTTACTTACAATTTTTTTTTAAAATGTATTCTAAGCAATGGGGGGAGGTACATCCCCAATAACCCCCCCCCTCATTACACCTATGTTGGAAGTTATCCTTTAATGTTCCGAATGAATGTAGAAAGAGTAAAGCCACGGATATGTTTCCTATAACGTATTTTCATACATGTTAGGGGAATAAAATAAGTAGTAAATTTACTTCTAATACTAGACTCAATCCAACTCCTCCCTCTTTTATTTATTAGTTATTATTCGCAATAATAAATGATAGTGAGTAATCCTTATAAACTTACCAGCACACTAAGTACTACCGTGTTGCATGGAATAAGCCTACAGTGAGGTTAGAATCCAATCTAACAGCTGATACATAAGCCGCCATATTTCATTTTCCAGTGGTATATCAATCGTGTTAATAACTATTAGCTATAAAAACTAATCGATATTCGAGACTCAAATAGTATTTCAATACATTAGCTTTGACATTGGTGGTTGGAATCTGTTCAAAAACAATTTCACAGCTCGTGCAAGGAAAATAAAACGCATATACAATTAGCAAATGGAGAGCTGGCAGCCATGAGCATCCTTGTTACCCGGCCATTAAATCATCTTAGCCACCTCCTTTCCCACATAATATATATCTCTCTACGTACACGATTCGTCAAGAGAACGAACGAAGAACTGCCAAAAAGATAATTAATATAAGTCAGATATAGTTTATGGTAACTTCACAAACCACTTTAAAGCTGTTTAAAGTGTTCGAAACAACCTAAAATAACTCAGTTATTTACAAGTCATGCCTATTAATATAAATATTTATATATGTGGGAAGTTGACAGTAGTCTAATTTTGACAGATTCTGTGGTGTACCACAACTGAAGATTCTTGGGTTTAGCAAATGGTGGAGACTGTACTGATTCTAAGAATAATACTTAAGAGGGAGATTAATTATTCGACCTGGACTCTCCCAACTTCAGGATTTTTCCCTCTAGCTATATGAGCCGCCTGAAGGTCTGCCGATTAACAGATCAAGTAAGGTATCTGTTACAGCCGGATTAGAACATGGCACATTCCGTTTAAAAATCCGGATAGTTCAAAGCTTAACGGATGTTCAAAACAAGAATTCTGTTCTTTTTACGTCTTACCTAAGCTTCCTTAATGTAACTATTTATAAAGGTAAGATGTTGACAGATCTCAACCTCTTGCAGATCTCATAAGATAAAAAAATGGGTACTTTTCCAATCTAACGACGACCTACCCCAGCGCCCCAAGTGTCACTTTCGTTAACTACCTGCTACTGTTAGCGAAACCTTCCTTAGTCCTTTGTTATTGTTTGTGTCTAGTGGACGTTAATTTGTTTTCATGTTAATTATACAATATGAGTTGGAATTTGATGAATATTTTTCGCGAGGTGATTGATGAAAAGTCAGCTGTGGTATTTCTACAGGAGCGGAACGTCATATTGTGTTTAATCAATATTGTTTATAATAAATGTTTTATTATATTTTATTATTTATTTTCTATTTTAAATACTTAAATTTTAAACATAAATAATTATATTTAACTACAATGTGATGTTTTTTGGTTAACTGTTTTGATTGTTCTGTATATACGACACCGTTTTGATGTGATATTGTTATTTTTAATGAATTTTGTTTATAATAAATGTTATTTTTTATCTTCTTATTTATTCAGTAGTTTATATATTTTAAATTTAAAGAGAAAATACGATATACAGCTAAAATATGATGTTTTTTTTTGCATTTCTTTTATTTTTAGCTATTTTTCTTTTAAAGAGAAACGATTTGCCCGGGCAAATCGCTTCTCTTTAAAAGAAAAATAGCTAAAAATAAAAGAAATACAAAAAAAACATCATATTTTAGCTGTATATCATATCCTATTTCATTTCCTAACAATCCTCTTGTCTGTTTACTATTTCAAATATATTTCAGGCATCATAACCTGACAGGCTGCAAATAGTTGAGGTAAGTGCCAGAGGAGCGTGCTGGGGTAGGTCGTCGTTAGGCTGATCTTATGCTCAGTAAATAGTAGGGACTGTAGTTTTTATAAGTTAACGGTTGTGCAAGGTGATTGGGCTATAATTTATTGGGCTTTATAGAAACTACTTGACCCCCTTTGGGGGGAAGAGAATATGTATGACGATGCTTTATCGTTTGGACTTACTCTGAGGACTGCAAGGCTTGTAACATCCACTTTGGGGTAAATTTTTCTAATACTTTTCTCATTCGTCTTCTGGCTGTGTGCCATTTCTCTCCTCTGCCCAATTAGTAACTGTGATTGTCTCGTTGCTAAGCGACATTGGGAAAACTCCATGTTGGATGGCTAGTTGAAAATGCAGTCGATCGTGAATTTTCTCCATTGGGATCTATAGTTATTCCAGTCTTACATTATTTGTTCTTTGAAGCCTTGCCTCTATTTGTCACTATGAAGATTCTGTTAGTAAGTCTTTTGAAGGCCATATTGGCAATATGTCCATTAAGTGTGAATCGTCTTCCACTTATATATTTAACTGTATCCTTCTGGTGTGTATACTGCTCGTCATAGTGGCGGATTCCGTACATGCCTCCTTTCTATCTATTTGGTCCCAATATCCTCCTCAGGATATTCCTCTTTTTGATCTCCAGCCTCCCGAATGTTCCTTCCATGGACATTACAAGCCAGTCTGAGGCCTATAGAACAGAAGATTTACTAGCGAGTTGTAATGCCCGAGTTTAAGAATCATGAAAAGGCACGTAGACGAATAGACACAGCGACTGGAGTGATATCTGAAACCAGGCGGAGAAATAAAATAAACAAAGATATGATGCAATAATATGAAAATTCAGAAAATCACAAAAGTTGTGATCGACCAATATTGACCCTGAAATTCAGACGACTCTATGAATCATAAATAATAATTATTCAATTAATGGACATCAATAACTGATAATAGATGGGATGATAACAGGCTTGTCTCGTGCTTTCACGGTGATAGTAACGTGATACATCTACAATACTACGAATATTTTTATTTATACCTAAATGAACGCTCAAGGCTGTCTGCTATGAGTCAGTATTATCATTCAGTATCAATGTTGACGTCTATGTACAAATGTATGAGTGTATGTGTGATCATGTAATGGAGTGATTTAGACAGGACATTTCCAGTCCTGTGGACGTAAGACAGCAGACATCTCATGTACACGTCTTGGCAAGGTGATACGGAAGCCTTGCGGTCTTTGAATGAGTTTCCTGACAAAAATAACGTTTATGCCAAGGTTGTAGATCCCGCAGAAATAGTTGCTATAGGTCAGGCCTCCATTGCAACTCAAGAATACAAGATAGGCTTCATTGCCAATATATTTTATTTTATTATTTAGCATTTATTTAGTTATTTTTAATGGCCATAATTATGATTAATTTTGAATTAATTGAAGTTGTCTTAATAGCACCTCTACAACAGCAAAAAAATTAAATAACATAGTCCAGAAAGAACATGTTTTGAACCTATTTAGTTAGTCCATGGATGTTTTAGTCCATGATTAGGGATGGTTGAATTGATTCCATTTTGTTCAGTTTTATTAATTATTTCGATTTTATGAGCTTCGCTAGTACTTACAAAACGGAATCTTTGAACTCGATTTTGGCTACTTCAAAACATCGAATCAAATTGAAACTATGCACATTTAATTTAATATGTTTGTCTCGTTATCCTGGCCAGGATCTTCAGGATTAGCGTTTTATCATATCCCGAAGACACGGCAGTGTCGTGTGCCTAGTTCTAAGGCTTACATGGCTTAATTTTTCAGACAAGCATATGACTAATGACAGGATCTACTGGGGAGTTTCGTATAATTTGCAACAAAAAAATAATAGTTTAAAAAACTAAATAATACGCGTTTATGTTAAGCCGAACTAAAATGAATAAAAAATAGTTAAAAAAACGTTTTAATAACTAAACAAAATTAAAAGTAGAAAACAATTTTCAATAATTTACAAACAAGGTGATGAACAAAAAAAAAAAATATTTTATCATAAAAAAGCGTGGGTGGTTTTAAAGATATTTTCGTAATGATTCTTCATTTACCAATATCAATCAATGAAATATTTACAACAATTAACATCAAGCACTCCACACTTTTTTCGATAATATGAATTTTTTTGTTCGTGAAAATTATTTTCTACTTTTTAATTTTGTTTTCTATTAAAAGTGTATTTTTATTTTTTATTTTAGGTATTATTGTTTGTTTATAATTTCTGCCAAATACCAGCAGGGCAAAATTATCTTTTATTATCATTTTAATTTCAAAATAAATCTCAAAATTTGAACAATATTTTATCTCTGGTGCAATTTCGAACATTAGGCGATTACTGCTAATAATTAATAATGAACTATCAATAATTAGTGTTAATTAGAGATTGAAACAGATGACAATCAGCTGATTGAATGATTAGTTTGCTTCAGAACAGCCCATCCATCATACTTGTTTAGACAAGTACTTTTTTTTTTTTTTTACTAATAACAGAAGATAATGGATTACTACGAGTACTTCGTAGAATGTCAAGGAGATTAAATGTTACTTAATATCAATAAACAATAATTATAATTTTATCACAACAAAGAATTCTTTAATATATATGTCCAAAGATTCATAATAATAACAAAAGAGAGTTAAAAAAAAAATACAAGAAAATGGTGTAAGCAAATATATATGTATATCAAACATTTCTATAAGATCCATAAAGTCGTGTTCGAGGAGTAATCAAACGTAATAAAACGTTTACAAAATGCACTTTTCGATGGCTTATGAACTACTTCGATTGTATTTTATTTTTATTTCCAATGAATATACAAAAAAAAAAATCTAAATAATAAGGTACTAGAGATTGTATACAAAACAACAAATAATCCTTAAAAATATATGTTAGAATCGTAGGAAAAATATATATATTCCTTCTATTTTCTTTAAAAATATCATATATTTAATGAACCATAACAGGTTCTCATTATTTTTAATTAATGTTTAATCATTTTACAGCATCATTTTGTTTTTATTTTTTCACCAAATTATAAATATTCATAAAGGAGATTGTTGACAGAGATAGCAGAGGTCAATTTTTAAAGAACTGTATTAGCTGTAACCGGTTTTCAGTCAACGTCTTATTCATGTTTCCTGGCAAAATGTCAAAGAGTTACTGAAGCGTCGCAGATCTTGTAATTTATTCAGCATATAAATTACTATCTAACACTGCGATTATAATTATACCATATGCAATATGCCTAATAATTATACTATTACTAGCTTATGCCCGCGGCTTCGCACGCGTGGAATTTGGTCTGCCACGTAAAGTTTCGTGAAAGATCATTTTAAATAAATAATTTAATTTTTTTTTTAAATATAAGTTACTCGAACATCCGAAATTTCAGATGTCTAACTTCAAAACTGACGGATTCTATACAACCTTTGAACCCCTATTATATTAAAGGGGAAACTCTTGGAGTGGAATTATCCGAATTTCTTTCTTAAACTATACACAGAACCTAACTACAAATTTCAAGATGCTAAGTTCCTGATTTACCTTTAATTATGCACTATAACGGGGGGAGGAACATGTCCCCGTGCCCCCACATAGATCATCATGTGATTTGCCTTTATTTATGTACAATAATGGATTCTCCACAGTACCTAAAATACTGTCGGGGGGGGGGGGCACGTGCCCCCTTGCACCCTCCCATAAATCCGCGTTTGCTATAGCCTATGTGTTATTCTGATGTATAACCTATATTACTTTAAAGTTTCATCCAAATCCGTTCAGTAGTTTTTGCGTGAAAGAGAGACAAACATACAAACTTTCACTTTTATGATATTGGTAAGGGTGGATATTTGGGCCCCCACTTTGTTTTTTTAATATAACTTTTTTATTTTTTATTATTTCCACCTGAAACTAATAGAAATACTTCTTTGGAATGTTTACATGTTATTTAACCTTCTTAAAACTAATTTTAAACGTATAAAAAAATTTTAAAAATGTTTTACTGAAAGTCTGCATTTTGTCGAAATTTTTTTGTGTGCTGGTATTATGGGCCCCTGGGTGTTTTTGAAGTAAAAATGCATAATAAGTATCAAAAACATTTTATTTTTTACAGTTAATGTAATTAGTCATTTTTATTGTAATATAGCAAAAAATCAGAACTAGGTCTATTTACAAAAGTCGCATATATACGCATCTATCTCGCATATAGGCATTGGCCATGTTTTCTTTGCCCCATACTGCCTTTTGGTCTTTTTAGGGGGTATCAAAACTTTTCGAGGCATCTGGAACATAAAATGTAACAAAACAATGTAGTGGTTGTAATATGGGCCTCCAAAAGTATGGGGCACTGAAAGGGGCCCGTTTATCCACCCCCACCATCTTGAAAAACAAAACATTCTCAGCACTTAATTTAGCGTCGTAATAACAATATCTAATGATATACGCAATCTTTACAATATACCAAACACATATATTACCATGTTTCTACCAAATACTACAAAGAATATACGATAAAATTGGTTTAAACTCTTACCTTTCAAACTTTTGCTCAGGAACCATAACTTGCACAACTCACAAACAATCAGCCATGACAGCTACTTCGCCAGCGCGCTCTGCAGTGTTTATTAGCTTCAAGCTTTAGTAGTTGCAGTGTTCACCGCTAGAATACGTGGCCTGTATGACTAGATACAAAGGGGGCCCATATTACCCGCAGGGGCCCGAATATCCACCACTGCCCTATATTAGTAAGATTGTAGTATACTTGTACAAATTATAATATAACTATATAAATGTAATGGGCGTTTTTTTAGTTAGTTTTTTGTTTAGTTTGGTTTGACATTTCATTATGGATAAACCATACACCAGAGCAACGCTCGGCGAATGGGCTGAAGCACAAATTGATATTGATATTGAATTTCAATTCAAAATTTTGTTCTCCGATGATGCCCATTTTGGATAAATGGGTACGTAAATAAGCAGAATTGTCGCATTTGGAGTGAGGATAATCCACAAGCTTTTGTCGTAACACTATTACATCCACAGAAAATTACTGTTTGGTGCGCTTTATGGGCTGGCGGAGTCATTGGTACATATGTCTTCAAAAATGATGATGGTCAAAATGCTACTATCAATGGCGAACGGTATAGGGACATAATTAGAATTTTTTTCGTACCTCAATTAGCTGGCATTAATACGGCTGACATGTGATGGTGAGCAACATGCCAGACAGAGCGCGCTACAATAAATTTACTCAAAGAAAATTTTGATGAAAGAATAATTTCACGTAATGGTCCAATTAATTGGCCACTAAGCTCGTGTGATTTAACCCTATAGGATTATTTTCTTTAGTGCTATGTAAAGTCACTTGTCTATGTCGATTAACCAGAGACAATTGAACAGTTGGAAATCAACATTCGAAGAGTTATTGGTGAAATACGTCCGCATATGCTGCGAAAAGTTTGTGAAAATTGGTGTTCCAGATTGCGCCTTATACACTCCAGCCACATGGCCAAAATCATATTTAAACATTAATGCCATCAAATTTTCTTTCCAATAAATCCCGTTTGATTGATATTAAAAATATATTTCTTTAAATTTTTAATACCAATAAAACTTGTGTAACGGTAAAAGAAAACACCCTTTATATCGTAAAATGATTAAAATAGAACTTATAAAAATGATGTATTAGAATTAGGGTAAAATATAGTTTTCTCTATGGTTAACCCGTTCTAATGTTTGTTTAAAAAAACAAACAAATGAGAGTAGTTTTCAAATTAGTTCTTTCACTTCGATATACAGTTTATTTTTTAATATAAACGTCTGAAGATATACAAAATAATTTCAATGTAATTCCTTGAATTGAACTTAACCTCTTCATCAGTTGACATCCACCTGCACCCTTCAAGTTTTCGATTTATTATTATTATTGTTATGATAATTATTACGGAGCAAGATAATTTAGTATGAACGGCCCTGAGTTGAAATGATGGCCTCGGATTCAAATCCGGTTTGGTTGGTGGTTCAAATTATTTAAAGAGGTCTTCTGTGGAGTAGTGTTTAGAATAACAAACTTCTATGTCCCATCGATTCTATAAGTTCGTAGCTTGGCAGATGGCCCTAGGATTTCTTAAAATGGAGTAAAAAATCCTTGGTCCTTCGGAAGGGACGTAAAATTGGGGTATCGAGCCTGTACGGTATCAGATATTCATTAATGATCCCTATCCTAATTTTTTTTACCAATTTTACATCAAACGAAGCAGAGCACACCCTCGGATCCGATGCCTGGGCTATGCCGAGGAGGACTTGAAACTGCTGGGTGTACAGCCCTGGAGGGGGATAGCGCAGGATCGCAGAGATTGGTTGGGTGTGCTGGTGGAAATTCATGCATTCTCTTCTAAAGTGGATATCCTTAATTGAGGGAAAAATCAGGCGGTTGAGCTTGATCTATGGCAAATCACCTCCATACACAGATTTTGTCTTAGAAGTACTAAAGTCTTTACTGTGTACTAAACCCAAGACCCTTCATGGTTTACAGTGGCACAGTTTTTTTTATTGTTGTGACAATTGAGGCGTTCAGGATCAAAAGTGGATGACTCTAATTTTTTCTAGCACGACATTTTGCCAACTTGTTTCTTATTGTTTTAGTCCGGTTCTTGACCTCAAGCTTCCTGACCTAACTATTGACTAAACTAGCGAAAAATATGAAAAAATGAGAGTTATCCTCTTTGGGTCAAATTATAACATGCACAAAGTGAGATGACCTATTTGACGAAATTAGTATACCATTTAAAATGAGGTGTTTACCCAGCGCCTATTCCATTCTGCAAATACAAGAAAATATATTTTTGGCAAGGTTTTGAGGTTATTATCTCGCTTCTGACGGCTTCATTGGTTTCGAGCTTGGCATAGATTTCTCAGGGATTCGTTAGCCCTTTTAGCACTTTATCCTTGTCCCGCTGTGCTTTGCTATATTTATGCTAAATAGGATTGCTATATTTAAACTAATTGCGGAGGTAGTCGTCATTGTTTTTCGAATACTGACTAGGTCAAGTACTTCAAGAAGGAAAACATGGAGGAGTAAAAATAACTGCTAGCTTTACTTTTCACTCCCTAATTTATAGATATAATCCTGTTTTATATATCTTATAAATACATTATCCTATGTAAGATAGTGTTGGTGGAATTAATCGCTTGTTATTTAACTAAGAAGTAAAAAAAACATTCTCCAGTCATAGTTATTTATTTTCTCGCTTTCTACAAAGACGTTTCGACCCCTTGGGTCATTATCAATTCTTTAATTGTCTATCTTGATTTATACCATTTTTCTGCAATTATCATATAAATTTACTAATATCAACAATTTTTATTAACATTATAAATTATTAACAATTAAATTAAAAATGTCCTAAAAAAACCGAAAATTTAAGTATAGATACCTCATATGGACGTCAATAATATAAAATTTTTTTGGAGATATATTCTTCTCCATGGTCATTTTTCACTCTGCCTTATACTTTTGACTTCCCCTATTCATAAAAACACCTTGATATTGCATTGAAGGAATTAAAACTGTAAATCTATAGGAGTTTCATTAAAATGTTTTAATATTTTTTTTTGTTTATTTAAATTATGCTATATATTGTTTATTTTTAATATTTTATGTTTGAAATTTTTTTTTTTGGGAGTATTAGAAAATAATATGAATATGATAGAAATAATATGTGAAGTTATGTGTGACAGGTTATGTTATGGTTATCTATAGTGTAGGCTATTCTTTGTTTATTTCTTCTTTAATTTTAATAAAATAGACGAATACAATTTACTGACCTCTCCAGACTCTTTTCTATCATTAACTACACTATCTATATTTTCGTTTATATATATGGCTTCTAAGTATTGTCTTTTTATCGCTTGTTTGGGGATAAACTTGAGGTTACGTTAAACTAATCACTAAAAGTACTATGCTAAAGAAAAAATTAACAATTACAACCCAGGAATAGTATTACGTTCATTACAAAGTATGTTTGTTTATTCATTCATCGACACGTTACGCTACTATGGATGATCGGAAGATGCCACAGCGAGAGATCTAAATTTTGCATATCGAGGCAGAATTAGGACAGGGATCTTTAACGAGTTCCTGGCACAGCACAGGCTCGGGACACTCTTTTAAGTCCCTTCCAAAGGACGGCGTATCTAAGGATTTTTTACTGTTTTTTAAAAATCTTAAGGCCATCTGCCGGGCTACGAACCCGCGATCATTGGCATAGGAGGTTGTCATGCTATCCACTTCACCGTGACCGTATTAATACGTTTAAAAATCAATTCGATAGTATTTTGTACTCCGAGAATAATAATGAAATTTCTGTTTCTGAATATAAAAGTTCCGAAAACATTTATGGAGCTAGCCCAAAAATCCATCAAGAAGTTTAAATAACACAAAGATCGATAACTGGATCTTAAAACACGTAATTAATATGATCTTGGGAATTAAAAAATGGCTCAAAGAACGAAAAGAATCTATTCTTGTAGTCACAAAAGGAGGCGAAGAACGTATTGTAATGATTTTATTGGTACCACGCTTATACTGTCATAGAGTAAAATTATTGTTAATAAAAAGTAGTCGAATTAAGGGGGAACCTGTGGTTTATTGGTTTGCATAACAACTTACTAAGCCCAAGATCGAGGGTTCGTAGTCCGGCAGATGGCCGGGGAGATAAATATCCTTAGTTATTCCGTCCTTTGGAAGGGACGTTAAATGGGGATCTCGAGCCTATACGATGCCAGGTACTCGTTAAAAATCCCTATCCTAATTTGATCTGGATCGGCAAAATGTAGAGCTCCCACTGTAGCATCGTCCGATTAGCCATAGCAGCATAACGTGATGTTAAATAAACAAACAAGTCGAATTATGGAAAATACCTAGTAAATTACAGGAGAGCTGTAATATGGTTTTATATGAAACTCTTGTCCAGCTATCGGTCAAATATTAGAGGCAAAATCAGAATCGATTATATCGATTTAAAAACCCTTATGATTCCATTCATCAGCAGAAGCTTTAAAACATATTGATGGTATACCAATGAAGTTAGTAAATCTAGTAGGAATGTGAATGACCGAGTCGTTCAAGAATGTTAGAATAACTACTCTTTTAGAATCACTAATTCGTTATTCGGAGAAATCCAAGGTCCCTCGATTCTAGTACCTAATGGTGGATGATTTGGTGGAATCAAGCCAATGGACGAACGTACATTGTTAGTTTTTATTGAACGATTTTCTACGTCAGTTGTTTTTAGTTTCCAACAGCTCTCACTAACGATCTCGATCCAGCCAGTCTCCTCTAAGACCTCTCGCTGCCATACTCTCCTCCGTATCTCACAACCAGCTTTCTTTCGTTCGCCCGTTTTCCTTCTTTATCGGGCGATAGTCAATGATTGTTTTAGGCCACCGTTCCTCCGATACTCTTTTTAGCTGGCCATACCACTTCAGTCACTTCTTATCCATTGTGTGGGGGCTATTTTCCCTCCTCAACAAGCGTTTCCAGAAATCCATCTCCATTGTCAGCACTTTTCTCTCCTCGTCTTTCGTTAATACTTCCGATCCCTAAAAGGTAACACTTTCTATGAATAAATGAATTTTTTATTTTTTTTATTTTGTGGCTAACTTGGTTTCTCAAACGAACAGAGTTTAAACAGCCAAACATCTTTCTCCCTCTTAAGATTTTTTTTCTGTGTGGAATCATCGTTGTAGGAACTTCCATTATCAGTGAGTTTTTAATACTTCCCAATTTACTAAGGATAAGGCTTTTATATTTCCACGTACTCGTACGAATACATACATAGGAACGTACATACATTCCAAAATGGATATATTCCTTAAATCTAAAAACAAAAAAAAATATTCGGGAATAAAACGCGGATGACATTTCATCGGATTCCTCTTTCCAAAAAATAATTTTTCTTCCGCTTCAATTTCGAGAATGAAATATATTTCTTTAATTTAAACCATTATGGTAATTTATATTGGTATTGTTCTTCTCTTATACTTTGCCATTTGGAGGACACGATTTGTAGAAGAAGCGAACAGTTGCTGCAACCTTATTATTTCTAATCAGAAGTATATCTGCTACCAAGTCTTTTTTATAATCGATATATTTCTGAGTATCGATATAGAAATAATCTTGAACGGATGGTCGTTTTCGATTTTGACTTGTGTTCCTGACACGTTCTGATATTGTAACCAATATTGAAAGATCCTTTGGAGTTGAGGATGTAGCTGTAACTTTATTGGCGTTTGACCTAAAAATGATAAAGAAATATATCCTAATAAATAATATGTAACAGTTATTTAAGCTCTATAATTGCTATTTGCTTTGTTATGTAACGGTTACACCGGCTTGGTGTTGAACCATTAAAGGCGCTACCTCTGTTGCTATTTCTGGATCCTGTTATGAAGGCCAACTTGTGTTTTTGTCGATTTATAATTTCTTTCGTATATACATTATATATATACGAATATTATATATATATCCAGATGTTCATTATATATATAATCAGATGTTCATTAATGTTTTTATCGCGGTCCTTTATTTTCAAAGAGCAGTGCTAGATAATTGCACTAAATATAGGGTTGGCAACTAAGTCATTGCCGATTTCAAATAAGAAGGCAAATTCAGAATTTTTGTTTAAAAATATAACTTTATTCAATTAGATATTGCCCGTTCTTGTCGATGACCTTTTTCCATCGTTCTGGCAGCGTAAAAATTCCTCGTTCGTAAAATGTTTGGTCTTTGCTATTAAAAAACTGAATTAGGTGTGATCTGACATCATCCGCGTTGTTAAAAATTTTACCATTTAAAGAGTTTTGCATGGAACGAAGCAAATGGTAATCCGAAGGCGCAAGGTCAGGGCTATTTAGTGGGTGTGACAAAACATCCCAACCCAGTTCCAATAATTTTTGCCGAGTAACCAAAGATGTGTGGGGCCTTGCGTTATCATGATGGAAAACAACACCCTTCCGATTTGATAATACCGGCCGCTTTTCTTCAATTGCATCCTTCAGTTTGTCGAGTTGTTCAACATACACATTTGAATTTACCGTTTGGTTCTGCGGCATGAGTTCAAAATACAAAATTCCTTTGTGATCCCACTAGACTGACAGCATAATCTTTTTTTGGCGAATATCTGCTTTTGATGCTGTTTGGGCTGGTTGATCTTGCTTCACCCACGATCTCTTGCGAGTAACATTGTTATAAACTATCCACTTTTCGTCGCCAGTAACTAGGTTCTTCAGAAATGGATCATTTTCATTGCGTTTCAGTAGCGAATCACAGATGCTAATCCGTTGCGTCAAATGAATTTCCTTTAGCTGGTGAGGGATCCATAAATCAAGTTTCTTGACATAACCAAGGGTTTTTAATTTTTTTTCAATGCATGTATGCGACACATTGAGCTTCTCTGCAATGTCTCGTGTTGTGCTGTGACGATCTGAATCGATAATGGCCTTGATGTGGGTTTCATCCACTTCGACTGGGCGGCCAGATCGTTGTGAATTTTTCAGTGAAAAATCACCGGAACGAAATCTTTCAAACCAATTTCGACACTGCCTTTCTTTTAAGGCTTTATCTCCATATACAGCACATAACTTCTTTTGTGCTTGCGATGCGTTCTTGCCTTTTCGGAAGTAATACAATAAAATGTGTCGGAAGTGCACGTCCTGTTCTTCCATTTTTAAATTGGGATAAAAACAAAACTAAAGAAGTAATCAAACAAATTTTTTTACTGATTAAACGTCGAAGTCCATACAGTAAGAAAAAAATATAGGTTAGATGCTCTGGCCACGTTAACAAAACAAAAGAAAGTGTAGAGTGAATCTATCGACAAAAACGGCAATGACTTAGTTGCCAACCCTATATATTATTTCTATTAGGGGAAAAATTATAACCTGTATGCATATTATTTGTTAGCTTTCCTATGAGCCCATTTTCTCTTCATCGTCTCACTCATCTCTTTCCTTCCCTCTTTCATCCTTATTTTTCCCTCTTTCTCCTTCTTTTTCCCTCTTTCTCCTTCTTTTCCCCTCTTTCTCCTTCTTTTCCCCTCTTTCTCCTTCTTTTCCACTACTAGGTCCTTAATGTATTTTCTGAATATTTTTCTGCCCTGGTATTCTTTTCTGTAAAACCAAGTCTTGTTATTTCCTATTTCATCTGTCTGGGATATAAAATATATGCTGATATACATAAAAGTTCAAAAGCTAAATCAATTTTATGAGGTTATTATCATATATCGTAGGACACTCAAAACCTGTTGTGCTACGCTGAAGAGGATGATAAGCTAAAAAAAACATACGTCAATTCCTAAAATTCGTCTTTTTCGTCATTGTGCTTCTGATTAAATACCTTTCTATCAGCTGTTTGACATTCCGATATTCCTAAAATTGATATTTTTTTTTCAATGGACAGTATGCTACAGAAATATATTTCTAGGAGATGTTAGAAATTTAGAAAAAATATATAATAATTATTATAGCTATTTAAATATACATCACTTCTAAAGATTCTTTGCTGACTTCAATGTACTGCTGACTAAATATGTCGGTATCAGCTGTTGGAATTTCGAAACTTCTTTAGGTTATGACGTGATAAATTTACGTTAGTCCTTAAAATTTCGTTCTTGTCGTCAATGCATGGCTGACTAAATATAACTTTCTCAGCTGTTGGGAATTCCAAGCTCCTTCAGGTTATGTCATGATTAATTTACACGAGTTCTTAGAATCCTTTCTCGTCTTCGATGCACTGCCGACTAAATATATCTTGGCGCCGACCAGGCAGGAAATGTACGACTACAGCTTCCAAAACTGTCTTCCCTTTGAAGCGATCAAGTAAATAAAAAAATAACTCACCTACAAAGCGATGAAATGCCTCGTAGATAACGAATACCAGGAGCAGCACTTAAGTTGTTAATACCGGATGGAGTCGTAACTGAGATTAGGTCTTGCCAAAATAACAGTCGTAATTTAGAAGAAGTTGGCTCATGGGAATTTAAATACCTGCAGTTCATTGACGCTTCTCTTCCTCATTTTTTTTCTATTTTAGTAACTCTTTGGAATTGAACCAATCGATTTTACTTCGATTCTAGATAATGGCAGTTCGTTTTCAGTATTTTTAAACGTGTACTAGCAAACAAATTTAAGAAAAATTAAATTTAATATCTTGTGATTGAGGTGATGTAATCGAGCCGTATTGCGAATCGTGTTGCGGTTTTTCAGGATGCAGATAGCCATCGGGAAATTTGATTCAGGACGGTCTGCTTCGGGGAAACGTTTGTGGACCTGCTTACCCAAGCTGTCATAATCCTTGGACCTAGGCCGATTTTTCACTGTCCTTGAACTCTAGTTTACTTCGCCTCAAAGGGACAGTTTATGGAGCTATCAGTAGCCTCCGCTGAACTTTGCAAACCAATGTTAGGTTCCCAGCAACTTGGGATTGGGTGATCCTCACTTGGCTTTGCTTCAGCAATCATTACGCCTGCACGGTGACCACAACGTACGGCCAAAGATCTTCATGGTCTGTAGAATCAACCATATACAAAAATAAGTGTCTGTCTGGGTAAACATATGACGTTTGTAGATAACCCACGGATCATTTTCAGTTGAATTCGGGGATTTACTGTAATCTTAATTATTTTCGTTTTAATTAAGTCACGGTTGTTGAAGAATATTCAAGCCTTCTTTAATTATATGGTGCCATTTAAAATTGAAGTAGAATTTGAATTGAAGGTGATCCTAATTACGTCGAAAAAAATTTCAGTTTTCTCGACAATTATTAGTGTATAAATAAATAAATACAAATATAAACAAATATAATGGGTGGAAAAGGTAAGAAAAAAATGTGTACGATTTAGTACAAAATTCATTTGAAGGGTAACTTTAGTCCGATTTATTGTCGATTTTACAGTGTTTCTTAAAAATTAATGCAGCAAGTGAGGCTTATAATAACACGTTATTTATTCTTAATTAATTTATTATTACGTGTAAGTGATTTTAAACATTTTATCCAAATTAACGCATATTAAGTATCTGCATCAAGTGATACCGAATAATATATGATTTGCTTATAATAACAATAACAAGGTCACCTGTGGTCTAGTGGTTAGCGCAACAAACTACTAAGCCCAAGATCGCGGTTCGTAGCCCGGCAGGTGGCCCTAGGATTTTTTTAAGGGAGTAAAAAATCCTTCGTTACGTCGTCCTTCGGAAGGGACGTTAAATGGGGGTCCCGAGCCTGTACGATGTCAGGTACTCGTTAAAAATCCCTATCCTAATTAAACCTGGATAGGCAAAATGTAGAGCTCCCACTGTAGCATCGTCCGATTAGCCATAGCAGCATAAAGTGACGTTAAATAAACAAACAAACTTATAATAATTATTGGTTTTATTTAGTATAATTATAATTGAAATAATTACAGGTTATTATTTTTTACTTATTTATGTTTATAAATATCTAGGGGTGGCAAGTGGTGTAGTGGCTAGCATAGGTATGCCCAAGATAGTTGGTTCACAGCCCGCTAGTTTGCCATAAAGTATTTTAAAAGGTAATTAAAAATCCTTGGTAATGCCGTCCTTCGCAAGGAACGTGACATAGAAGTCCCGATCTTGTTCGATGTCTGGTACTCGTTAAAAATCCTGTTCCTAATTAGACCTGGATCGGCAAAATGTAGAGTTCCCACTGTGGCATCATCGATTAGCAATTATCGATTAGCTGCATAAACATACGTAAAATGAATAAACAATGTTGAAAAATGTTTATTCCATATTTATATATTCAGCAATATTATACTAACAGTATTATACTACCTGGCGCCACTGCGACGTCAAACTATTCAGAATACTGATTGGGCACGAAGTTCAAGGCTGTTACTATTGTTCCTAAACTCTTCTACTGAATCACGAACACAGAAGGAAGATGCACACAGCAATAGTAAACAAGACCTCAGTGGCGCCATCTTAATTAAGTCATAGAGAACTAAACGTAATGGCCAGTGCTATATATGTCTGTCTTTGTAGTCTCTAATCTCATCTAGGAATAAACTGTCTCATCCGCGTGTAGTAATTGCGCTCCCCCCACCGGCTTTTTTTCAGCTTCGCCTTGGCCCCTTGGATGTCCTTCACTGCCATTATAATAATAATAAGGTCGACTGAAAGAACGATGCACTTGGGAATAATATTGAAGGTCGTGTTTTTCTTTTGTCTTTTTTTTTTTGTTGCGTTGTTATCCAATGAATGCACGCATTTTTCAGCCTCTCTCAATATCCACTCCATCTATAGAAGTATATTCTACATTATCCTGAGCGATCACGCATGAAAGGCGAATTTTAAACAAAAATAATATTTATTTTTTGATAAAATGTTGTTAGGGCACCCATAGACAGTTTTCAAATTTATAATTTAAATCTGAAGGTAGTATCCTTGGTCCAATCCTTTATACAGTTTATACAGCTGACATCCCGACTCATCCTAATACTATCCTTACCACGTATGCTGATGATACATGTGTATTATCAGTCTACACCAATCCAGTTATTGCATCCAAAAGCCTCCAATCCCATATCACTTATCTTGAAGTATGGTGTCAAAACTGGAGGATTAAAATAAATTCTCAAAAATTGCATCAAATCACTTTTACCTTACGTAGTAAACCAATGACTTCCTGCCCTTCAGTATCCTTTAATAATATTCCTCTGGTACCTGTAGAACAGATCCGATACTTAGGGTTTCACGTTGACAAACGATTGACCTGGAATCCTCATACAAGACTGAAAAGACAAGAAACCGCTCGACGTTTCAGGTTACTTCAACACTTACTAGACAAACGCTCTAAGCTCTCAATTAACTACAAAAGACTCATCTACATGACCATCGTACGACCTATTTGGACTTACGGAGTAGAGCTTTGGGGCTCCACTAAGCCATCGAATTCCTCTCGTATCCAAAATCCTTCGTAAAATCCTCAATGCTCCTTATTTTGTTAAGAATAAAGTCATCCATAACGACCTTAATGTCCCTTTTGTTGCTGATTTGGCCCGAACTCGGTATCTATCCTTTCATAGCAAACTTCATTCCCACTCAAATCCTCTAGTTTCAAACCTAGCTTCCTCTTCGATTCCCGATAATCCTCCGAGGCGTCTGAAAAGAAGATGGCCACGTGACCTTCTTATTTGAACTTTGATTTGAGTGCTACCAGTGGATAGTTTTCTACTTGTCATTATCATGTCATTATGTAACATGCATTCTATTTACTTGTTGTATAATTGTAATACAGTTGTAAATATCAATAAATAAATTAAAAAAAAAATAATTTAAATAGTTGTAATAAAAGGTTTAGCAAGCCCAAACGCCACTCTTTCGTAATCGTCACTTCTTCGGTCCAAAGTCCCCCTCAAAATAAAAATTAAAAATAATTTAAAGTACCCCTTTCAGTTTACTGAAGCCGAAATTTTGTACATCTTAAAGAAAACTATAAACGACTTTACAATACTTCGAAGGCCAAGAAGAACTATTTATATCTACAACTTACAAACCACAATTGTATATTTCATCATGGGATAGAAATCTACCAAAGTATAGCAACCCATCAGCACGTATTCAACATAAAACAATACTTATTGCTTTTAATACAAATATTTTTAGAAACCCTAATTTAATATTTCACTCGGGCATTTTTGGTGCAGAAATATATTTGAAAACGTTCAGAAATTTAGGTTTTTTTTTATGACAAATAGACGTACCAAAATTAAAAAGACCTCCAAAAAGGGGGGAGGGATTCTTATTATTTTTTAATATAAACATTACTTAGATGTTGCTTTTTAAAAATTAAGATTTGTAATGTACAATCAGAGATTGGTGGTAACGGCATCGAGCCTTCGGGTTCCCTAAGCCGAAGACTTATTTATTACTTTTTATTATTTATTATTTTTATTATTAAAAGTGCAAACAATCCTTCAAACTGGTCTATATAACATTAACATTAGCTATTTTCCGGTGATTTTAATGATAATAATGTTTATTTACTCAGGGGCGAGCAACTGCCCTAAAATAATAATATACAAATAACAAAAAATAGTTCAAATGAAGTGTTAAATAGATTAGAAATAATTTATTAAGAAAAACATCACAGGATGGTAACAAACAGAATTTACGTGTAATGAAACCTATTTACAATCATTTGAGAATTGGATAGCTTGGGGATGGTTAAAGAGGACAGACTTAAAATCGGATGGCGAATCCAAGAGGGAATATAATTCCAGTGATAGAAAGAACAGATAAGGAAAGATATGTCAAATGCATAAGTGCGGTGAGCTGCTGAGTATATAGATCTCAAGGGCGGAAATGGGTGTGACTGGAATTGACTGAGGATTTGAATTGGAGGAGTTGGAAGATATAGGATGGATGGTGGATTAGAATTTCTTGATAAAGGATGTCGGAAAATATTGGGGTCATTGGAAGGATAACCTACCTGTACCACTACAACACGTGAACGGGTCTGGGGTTCCGTAAATGGTAGAGACTGTAATGTTTCATGGACAACGGTTCTGCAAGGAGGTGAGTTGTCCTAGGTCACGCTCAATCGCCAGATTTTCTCACTTATTTTGGGTACCCTATTTTTATAATATTTTGTAGAGGCTGGGTGAGCCCCAGGAGGGTCCTAGATCTCATTTGATCCATCTCCGGCCGCAAACAGACTAAATAAAAGAAGTTGCCTGCAGTGGGATTTGAACCAGGATTTATTGAAAGGATAAACCCACTTAAAATTTGCATCTAATCGGGCAACCTAAGCTTCCCAAGGTATACCGATAGCAATCGTATGAAGAAGCGTTTTCAGAGACTTGAGGTTTTGTGTTTTGGATATTTCAATGCATTTTAACAAATGACCATATTAAATCTTCACATTTGGACGACATATTCATGTTGCATAGTATACCTGGTAGTATCAACACAGTCCTATCAGATCCACAGCCTCTAGAGTTATCGATACCCGCTAGTTACTGAGCTATTTCTGCCCGGACTGGATTCAGATGCGGAAGCTATCATTAGTTACCGTTGCAGGTTCTGTGGTTATATTTAGGCTATCCGCTCTCCGAGCTATCTAGTCGTATCGTTAAATATATAATTAGAAAGTTCTTCAATATTTGTTATTCTGATTCATATTCATCGGATTTATCAATGAATGGATGTACATTTGTCGATTTTTAATGAATGGTGAATGAATATGAATAGTAAAGTAAACCACATTAAGCTCCGCAGTCTCCAGTTCGCGTGATAATTCTTTTTTTTCTTGCTTGAGTGTATTTCCGTATTTTCTCTAGAAACAAAAAACAATTTTGGTGATACAAATGATGAGTTAATTGTATTAAATGTCTATGTATAGGGTGCTATAGGGGGTCTAGGTATAGGGGGGGGGTATAGGGTGCTGCTATATTTGCAGCCCCGGTGAATTAGTGTTATATATAATATAACCCTGTATATATATTAGCTTTTGACCGCGGCTTCGCTCGCGTGGAATTTGGTCTGCCACATAAAGTTTCGTGAAAGATCATTTTAAATAAATAATTTAATTTTTTTTTAACTATAAGTTACTCGTACATTCAAAATTTCAGATGTCTAACTTCAAAACTGACGGATTCCATACAATCTTTGAACCCCTCGTATATTAAGGGGGAAACCCTTGAGGGTGGAATTATAATAATTTAATTTTTAAATTATACAAAGAGCCTCTCTGCAAATTTCAAGATTCTAAGTTCCTGATTTGCCTATAATTATGTACTATAATGGTATTCTCCATAGAACACAAAAAAAATGTCTGGGGGGCACGTGCCCCCCTAAATCCTCTCTTGCTATAGCCTATGTGTTATTCTAATGTATAACCTATATTGCTGTAAAGTTTCAACCAAATCCGTTCAGTAGTTTTTGCGCGAAAGAGAGACAAACATACAAACTTTTAAGACAAAGTCGAGTTTTGTCCAAAATGTTTTTAGAGCAGCAACATCGTATCATTCTCGTAGCCTTTGGCTAGAAATAGTGTTGTAATATAAGCAATAACTCTATTTCAAACTTGACTTAACCGCTTACTCACTATGAAAATAACACGATTCCGCTTTCTTATGTACAAGAAACTCATTTCGTTTTGGATGAAATTCGTCTTCATCAGGGCTGTAGATATTCAAGTAAATAGTTTTTCCAAACTTGCGTAAATGGTTTCATTCTCGGCACACGTAAAGATTATTAATTAGATACATTTTTCATTTTGGTAAACCTAACTATAAATATTTACTTAATTAATAGTTATTTCCAGTATTTTTTCTTTGAGCAAATCACATGTAAATTTTTTATGATAGTAAAATATTGTGCTAATAATATAAAACACATTTTATATTCTACAATCTTTATTAACTCTCCGTCAATATGTGGTAGCCGGATGTGGATAAACCCTATGGGATTGATAGACACTTCTAGGGCTCAACCAGCCACTAAATGGAGGAAATCACCTCAATTTTACGCGTTGCCCTTAAACCGAGAAGAAAAAACAAATATTTTTGGCCATTTTTCTTTAAGTCTTTTTGTGCTTTGGAATCTTTAAATTCTAATATATTAAAGATGTTTACAAGGAAGAAATAGTTGGGGGAGCAGTCAATAAAAACACCTAAATAAGTGTAACTTATTTATTGTGTGCCGGCGTTTCGGCCTACAATGTAGGCCATCTTCAGGGCTAAGAGAGAGAAACAAACAGAAATATATAAAAACGTTGCAGTAACAAGAATATAGTGACAAGTAATGTGGTAAAGTAGTACAAGTGTGTTTATACAAGTTTCTGTTCATCATCTACAATTTCTTTTTATCTATCACTATTTTAAGTTTATTATATTCTGTAACCACTTTTATATTCATTATATTTATTTATCATATCTATTCACTATTTCATCATATCTATTTACTATTTCATCATATCTAGTCACTATTTTAATTTCCACACTTGTACCACTTTACCACATTACTTGTCACTATATTCTTGTTACTGCAACGTTTTTATATATTTCTGTTTGTTTCTCTCTCTTAGCCCTGAAGATGGCCAACATTGTAGGCCGAAACGTCGGCACACAATAAATAAGTTACACTTATTTAGGTGTTTTTATTGACTGCACCCCCAACTATTTCTTCCTTATATTAGAAGATACAGTCGAACAATTCTTCTCTAATATTAAAGATGTTGTTTTTTCTCAGCTAATTATAATGTAAAATACAATTTTACAGTAGTTACAGTAAATGAATAGACTAAATTTCGAAATGTTATTCTTCTTTTACCTATTAATTAACAATATTCTTAGATATAATTAAAAAAAAACTTGAATTGTACAGTTTCTAAACATGCAGTTTAGTTACAATTGTGATAAGTATATTTTTCTACACTATGTTAATCAACAAGTTTGGAGCAGATAATTGACAAAGGATGGGTACAGGTCGGTTATTTTGTTTTTTTTGTTTTTTGCACCTATGTAGTCTATCTCGCTAAAATATAGCTTTATTGGCGGCTGAACCTCAAGAAGTTATAGAAAGTTATATATAAACTTTGATATTGCGCATTAAAATCACCACCTACCAGCTGCGACCTATACCAAATAGCTTGAAGATGGAGTTGTTTATGTTGTCGATGTAGAGCATCTGGACGTAAACAGGATACTTGCAGGGAGGTGGAGGCCATCGAACCTAAGAGAGAAAGTTGAGTACATTCCTGGAGCTGATCCTGAGGATGTACTGTTGGGACCGATTGTATTTATAGTTCTCGTCAGTCTGTTTCCTGCCTCAGATAACTAATCAGCATTACAGATCGGGGGAGCTGTGGGCTGGGGTTTCCGGTGATTTGGCGTCCTTCCAGTCTGGGATACATGACGCTTATTCATATTGACCCTTTCAAATATAGTGGTATTTCGGAATATTTGATATTGTACCTAGGTATTTATATACATAAGAGAAATAAAGAGAGACCGAGACACAGTTGATGGAGATGGCACGTTGGTAAAAAACAATATATATTTCGAATTGGGATGTCTATGTCGAAACAAAGTATCGACATAGAATTTATGAATTCGTGAATAATAATGTAAGGTAACTAGCAATTCCTTACTATTGCCAGAATGGATTATATGAGTATAGTCATCGTCAATAAAATTACCTTCTTTAGAAACATAACTAGTAAATAAAACGCAATTTTGCAGATTATTTACTCCATTAACAAAAAAAATTATAATTTATTTTATTTTTTTATAATTATTATAATTTTTAAGTATTTTTATTTTGAAGTGAAAAGATTTGTCCAGGACCGGGATTCGAACCCAGGTCTCCCGCGCATCCGTCGTGGCACTCTGCCACTTGAGCTATCCTGGCACGTACCTCGGTCAGACAAATCCATTCTCTTCCCCGATCCCATCCGACCCCTTTCGAATCCCGACCTTGGACAAATCTTTTCTCTTCAAAACAAAAATATTTAAAAATTATAATAATTATAAAAAATAAAATAAATCATAAATAATATATTGACGTAAGAGGACAAAATCCTAATTAAAGTAACGTTCAATGAACATTCTTCTCCTTGTATACATCGCAAATTGCGAGAACACGGGACATGGGATCGGTGAAGAGAAGGGATTTGTCTGACCGAGGTACGTGCAGAGTACCACCGAGCTCAAGTGGCTGAGTACCACGACGGGTGCCTGAGAAACCCGAGTTCGAATCGAATTTTTAAAAAAATAACTTTTAGAAACCTATAAAACTCTATTCAATCTCATTCTTCGAAGACATTTGCAAGAATCAGAGTCAGAACGGCAAAAAAATATCCTAAACGGGAATAAAGTTTCTCTCAAATAATTCTCACGATTTCACTTTAACTTTTTATTTTAATTAATTCTTTTTTGTTAATTATTATCAATAATCATCCTGTATATGGACAGAAGAAAGGAACGAGCAACAAAAGAAGACACGTGATTTGGGTACATCTGTACTGTGTTACTGATTTGCCGTACCTAGTTCACTAAACTCGCTGTGTAGAGATGGGTTTGATTTCTTTGCATTGTATTTTCAAAATTCTAGTTTTCATGAACTTTCCTCTTGTGCCTCAAGAACAGCGATCATAAAATACCTTTAGGTGTATGTACAAATTAAATGATACATTCTTAAGTGTTAATATAGAATTAATCATATTATTATATGTATTTTGTTTCGTAACCTGTAAATTGTAAATATTTAAGTGTTGCTTGGTTCGTTTTTTCAGAACTTTTAGACAAAAATGGCTTGAAATTCTAAAAGAACTCTGGGCATAAGGCCATATAAAACTAACACTAAAGAAAATTAGCAAGAAGCCTAACTAGCAATATCAAGTAAGGCATTCAATCTTAAATTCCATCTCCAAAATTAGGGAATACCAAAAAATACACACTCCTTTTCCCTTTTTGTATCTAATGTCTAAAGTCATATTTCCTGCTGTTTCTATTAGAATAATGCACTGTCCCAATGTTACCTCCCTCATTCAATGGGGTAAAATTTTGAAAAATATAATTTATTTATTTTTAGTTAAATACTCTTGTTCAAACCAGCTTAAAACTTTGGAAAGTGTCCCAAAAATACACGGTTTATAAGCCAATTTTGTTTTCTTTCATTCATTTAATTTATTTCAACACTGTATCCAATTATCTAAATAAACTGTTCAGTTTCTATGCTGTTATAAGCTGTACTTATAATTTTTATTCCTATTTTATATTTGTATAAATTCCATAGAATTGCATAAAACGTAATTTTGCAGATTATTTACTCCATTAACAAAAAAATAATCTGCAAAATTGCGTTTGATTTACTAGTTATGTTTCTAAAGAAGGTAATTTTATTGATGATGACTATACTCATATAATCCATTCTGGCAATAGTAAGGTATTGCTAGTTACCTGACATTATTATTCACGAATTCATAAATTCTATGGAATTTATACAAATATAAAATAGGAATAAAAATTATAAGTATAGCTTATAACAGCATAGAAACTGAACAGTTTATTTAGATAATTGGATACAGTGTTGAAATAAATTAAATGAATGAAAGAAAACAAAATTGGATTATAAACCGTGTATTTTTTTAGTGTAAGAATGCACAATAAATTGTGTGTATTTTGAAATATAAAAATAAAAATATCTCTTCCCGTATAGTTAATTATTTATTTTTTTATATGCGACCGGTTTCGGCTTGTCTACCTTCCACTTGTTGATTCCAAATTGAAATTCATTCCGAAGCGCAATTATAAATTGAGATTGATCAAGTACTATTTTATAATTGGAAATTCCGTTCTAAATTGGATACATAATCGTTAATTTTGCGTATAATTTTTATTGACAGTTTCAGCTCAGTTTATGATTCAGCAAAAAAACAAAAAACAGCAAGTGTGTAAAATGTTGGCCGTATTTTTAATATCTACAATAGTATGTATACAGTACAATACATACAATAAGTTACATAAAAATACATAATAAAATATATTTTCTAAAAATAATCTCACATTATAATGAATCCTTGTTCAAAGAGCCATTGCAATGCGGGAACCATAGTGTTATGTAATAATAATGATACATTTCAAATACTCGTCTTCTGAATACGCACTTCTTAATAAATCTTAGGCCTCGTTAATTAATTGGTTAAGTCGAATTTTGTCCGAAGTGTAATAATTGAAGGAAGCGGAATCGTCTCTTTCTCGAAGTTTTGGCAAGAAATGGTATTATATTGTATTATAAGTTGTAGCTCCATTTCAAGACAATGCCTCTTATTCACTTCATTACAATAATACAACAAGTAAATAGGATAAGTGATACATAATGACATGAGAATTACAATTAGAGAAACTACCCACTGGTAGGTAGTACTCAAATCAAGGTTCAACTAAGAAGGTCACATGGCCATCTTCTTTTCAGAGGCCTCGGAGGATTATCGGGAATAGAAGAGGAAGCTAGGTTTGAAACTAGAGGGTTTGAGTGGTAATGAAGTTTGTTATGAAAGGATAGATACCGGGTTCGGGACAAATCAGCAACAAATGTGACATTAATGTCGTTATGGATGACTTTATTCTTAACAAAATAAGGAGCATTGAGGATTTTACGAAGTATTTTGGATTGCAGGGATTGGATACGAGAGGAATTCGATGGTTTAGTGGAGCCCCAAAGCTCTACTCCGTAAGTCCAAATAGGTCGTATGATGGTCATGTAGATGAGTCTCTTGTAGTTAATTGGGAGCTTAGAGCGTTTGTCTAGTAAGTGTTGAAGTAGCCTGAAACGTCGAGCGGTTTCTTGTCTTTTCAGTCTTGTATGAGGATTCCAGGTTAATCGTTTGTTGAGATGCAACCCTAAATTAAAACATTTAGAAAACTCATATAAAAAAAAAATCTATTTCACCACTTTTCATCGTGGCTGTATGTATATATATATGTATATAAATATATATATTTTATTATTATTAAATATTTAGTGGGCCAAAGGAAGGCGTACTTGAAGATCCATGTAAAATTGGTTTCAGAAGTTTGTCTTTGAATATAAAAAAAAAAAAGGATAAAGATGTATGTGAGTCCTTAAAACTTGGATGGAATATGTATCCTTAGTCGATTCCCGTAGGCTATGTGATAAGCAAAACGCATCCCAATTCCTGAATACAACTGCGTTATTGAATCACAGCGCTGCAATTTTGCTATCAGAATTAGTTGTGTAACCAAGATTTAAATTTCCATTCTTCGAAAATTATCATGGGAAGTTGATATTTATAGATTTATTTGCGTTTAATGAAGTAATGTTTCCTCCTTATCAGATATTTAAATGATCCTATAAGTACAAAGCTTTCCTTCAAATGTTGTTGACAGTAGAATGCCTAACTCTAAGGTCACGAGGCCATCTTCTTTTCAGACGCCTCGGAGGTTTATCGGGAATTGAAGAGGTTTGAAAGGATTGATATCGGGTTGAGGCCAAATCAGTAACAAATGGTCATTATGGAGGACTTTATTCGTAAAGAATAATTAAGATTTTTGATTTTAAGGATTGCATACCACCTGCTATGTTATTGGGATATTAAATATGTTTATTTATTTTGAGATGCCTAACTTTATTTAAAATTGGTTTATTTTCCATAGGTTGATTGTGACTTAATTAAACCATCAATATAGTATTCATAAATATACAGCGCATCTGGGTTAAAATATACTTTATTAAGGCAATGTTTTATTTGTGTCTATATATAAAATAACATATAATACATATATATTTTAAAATAATTTTTTTTTTCTTTTTTTAAACTGGATTTATTGTAAATTTCATCTTCGAGAAAAAAAACCTGCTTCCAGACAATTATTTTATTCATTTATAAACAAAACGTTTCGACACTATGGTGTCATTCTCAATCATTTCCTTTTCTGCATTTTTTAAACTTTAAATAAAATAACAATAATTACAATACTATAAATAATTTAACATAAACTTAAATGTCCAAAGATAACATACTATAAGTATAAATACCTGGAAAGTCAATACTTTTAAATAATTCTTAAGGAGATCTATAGTCCTCCATGGTCAAAAATTATATTGCATAACAAAACCAAACTTTGATCTTTGAACCATCAGATCCTTTTTCTTATTTCTATTAGTCATTAGACTTTAGTATAAAATAACAAATTATGTTCTAAAACGCACATTAGCAAATTTATACAAATTACAAGGTAATTTTTTTTTTTATTTTTTTTTTATTTTACTATATAATTTTTAAAAAAATATTTTATCAAATCAATTAATTAAATATGAAATATATGGAAATTTTTTTTTTTTTTTTTTTTAAAGATCTACTAGTAGGTTATAGAAAATATACTTTATTAAGGCAATGTTTTATCTGTGTCTATATATAAAATAACATATAATACATACATATTTTAAATTAACAGTTATCCGGTACGTATATAAGAGGTTACTTATATGGTTTTTCATCAAGAAAATGGAGGTCCGTGGTGTTGGCATCTGAATCCTCCATCTTTACCTCTGTCGCTAGCCTTAGCTTCTCGACCTCCTTCCAGAAGTCAAACTTCGACTCCTCTTTTCTCGGAGTCTCTTCCAAGAATACTTTTTCTTAAGTCAAGTTCTGTGCCACCCCTCTTTTCTGTCTCTTGAACCACCTGACCATACTAAATGTACCTGCCTGAGTGACCTAGTTCTTATAACCGTCTTTTGCTCATTTTGTAAATACATATTTATTTTGTATGCTAACGCCCGGAACGATATATGGCAGATGGCTTAGTAGAGCTCTAAAGCTATTCTCCGAAAGTCTATAAAGGCCTTACAATATTCATGGATATGAATCCTTGGTCTTTGGGAGATTAACGCGTTGGTCTAGTAACTGTTGAAGTAGTTTGAAACTACACTTGTTGTTTCAGTCTGGGTTGTAAAAGTATTTTGATTTAAAAATGCACCTACCAAGAGGTTAGTTTCGAGGAGTAGAGATCAGATCGATATACTCCTACTATCGACTTTAGCCCATCTCTCTTATGAGGCATATCACTTATTCTATATCTTAATAGTTTTATAGGCGTACAGTGAAGTAATGTGTTGTCCACTTCAGAGATTTAAATCGACCTGTAAGTACCATACTTTCCATTAGACTTCCTTCAACTGTTGTTGACATCTAAGTGCCTAAACCAAACATGGGTTCGGAAGTCATTGACCTGATCTGAAGCAATCGATCAGTGCAAGTAGTGCGGGCCAGTGCAGCTGCCATCTTGTGTAACATCAGTCACTGAGGGCTCGTTCGATCTAATTGAAGATATTAATGGCATTGAGTAATACAAACAGATTTCAGGGCGTAATTTACAATTCTAATGTATGTATGATGTTATATTTATTATGTTGTCATGGGAAACGACGCCTCATTTGACATGTTTTGTTTAAGGTAATTCAAAGATAAATATTCCAAGAAACTTACTGTAACAACAATTTTTTTTCATTTATTCCCTGGATTTTTTTTTTATACTTGACACTTTATGACACACCTTCATTTCATTTCTTGAAATTTATAAAAAAAAATCATCATTTAAAGGTCATTGATTTATTTTGGTTTTAATGTAATTGAAAAACTATCGATATGATATATATCTATGATTTTTATTCACTTAAAAAACATCATCATCATCACATGGCGCTATGGTCCATTGAGGACCTGGGCATCCTCGACAATTATCCTCAACTTTGAACAATCTCCCGCTGTTCTTCTCCATGTTCTTATCCGAGGAGATTAAGGTCTGCTTCCACAGCGTCCATCCATCGCATTCTAGGCCTTCCTCTTCCTCTGGACGTCCCTCCAGAATCAGCTTTGGAATCCTTTTTTTGTCCATTTTGTCAACGTGCCCCAACCATCTCAACCTTGCTTTTTTAACACAAGAAACTATGCCAGGTTCTCCTTATAGGTACTTAAGTTCTTGGTTCCTTTTCATGCGGAAACAATTTACTTCCATGGTTGGGCCATACACTCTTCTAAGAAACTTTCTCTCCCTTGTATTCAATAATTTCTCATGCTGCTTGGATAGAGTCCACGCCATGACATGACTGGACGAAGCATCGTCTTATATACCCTTATTTTGAGGCTACGGGGTATAGCTCTATTTCGGAACACGTTTCTGAGGGATCAATAGCATCTGTTACAGTTTTCAATCCTCACCTTTATTTTATGTTCTAGTCTGTTTTCTTCTGTAATAATTGTTCCAACATACTTAATTGTATTGATTCTTAAAAAACATACATACTCCAAAATTACACTGATACATTTACAGTATTCAGTTTCATACCTTAAAACGTGACTTCTGATTTTTATAATCGATTCATTTTAAACCTTCTCCACCTTTAATAGGTCATTTATTTTGGTATATCACTATTTCATTTAAATGAATTTGTACCAGAGAAAACCCCTAGGTTTTCTCCCAAGCAAGAGTGAACCCTCTTTATAGAGGTTGGGTGAATCCCAGAAGGATCTCCAGATCCCAAAGGCTGTTAACAGATCAAATAAATTATCTGCCACAGCTGGATTCGAACTCGGGACCTTCGGCAAGCAAAGCAATCACAGCCAAGCAACAGCGAGCTATCGCGCTCCCGATACATCTAAACATCGATATATCGAACTATTATTCCGTTTTTAAAAACTTGGTTATTTTTTTTTTAAATTGTCACTTCTTGTTCTAATTTATATAAATATTTTGGTATATTTGAAAAAATGACAATGTTAATATCACTAAGTTTCTTTTAAAACTAATAGAAACTTAGTGTATAAATATCGATAGAATAATCGATATTTCAAATTACTATTGCGATTGGATATCGATTCATAATTCGATATCCATATCATTATAGGTATCGATAATACTGGATTATCGATAGCTGCAGAGATCCCATTCAACTTCCCTCCTTCCCTCCTTTCCTCCTTATCACCCTGAGATAACATTCCTCCTGTTTATCTTATCACTCCTGCTGACTCTTCAAGAATGCAGCTGATCGTAGACCATGGCGTCCACCCGTGTACCCGGATGATTCACATCGTTCGCGTGTAGATGGTCAGCTGTCGAGGGAAGTTATATAAGGGCCAATCAGATAGGTCCATCGCCAGTACAGTTCGGTCTCTTTAAGAGTGTCTGCGGCGTCTCTTGTAACTTCGAAGATCACTTCTTACCTTATTCAAATATGGTCACCAACTCCTACAACGTCAGCGCTACAATGAAAAATTGGCCTCACTTTTCGGGGTAAGCTGAACAATACCGAATTTATTAAATCTTCAACTAATCGATTTTATAGTAAATTAATTTTGCAGTCAATATATAACTAAATTTAAAATATGTAATGAAATCGCGTATGATTGAGACTGACTTTTACAAAACCATTTAATATATTTGCAAGTTTTTAGAATACTGTTCATTGGTTTGTTCGTTTAATGTCACTTAATGCTGCTATGGCACATCCTATATCACTTACAGTGGCAGCTCTAAGTTTTGCCAATCCAAGGGATCTTTAACGAGTTCCAGATACCGCATAGGCACGGGACACCCATTTTACGTCCATTTTGAAGGACGGCATAACCAAAGGAGTAAAAATTCCTTGAGCCACCTGCATAGCTGGAACACGCGATCTTGGGCATTGTTTATTGTTATGCTGGCCACTACACTAGAGGTCACCCATATTGGTCATTTAATTACACTAAAATAGGTGATTAACGTTTAGTAGAGGTATCCCGATATCATTCTAGAAATTGAAGTTCAGTTGAGTACTTATTTTGTGCCGCCAATGTGAAATAAATTAAAATAGGCCCCTTAGTATGGTTTTGATGTATTGAGTATTTTGCAATAAATAAAGTAACGAAAGTTTTTTTTTAGATAAAAAATTTTTTTAAAAGAACTAGTCTTAATCAATAAAATAGAGCCAAAATCTCAAAAAGAAACACTATTAGTTATTATAATGCAATTGGGAAAAACCACAATGCAAAGCCTTATGTTTCAAATCCAGTAATACACCCACTTACCAGTTGACGTTTCGCCTATGTTGTACGTCGACGACAGTTTATGTTGAACGTCTTGGTGGTGGGGTGCTGTCTCATGTTTGGAGCCTATTTGAGCTGTATTGCACCTTTTTCTTCGAGATGTGATTCACATAACCCTTTTTTGTTTTTGTGTCTTCATAATGCCTGAATAGGCGAAACGTCGACTGGTAAGTGGGTGTATTACTGGATTTGAAACACAAGGCTTTGCATTGTGGTTTTTCCCAATTGCATTGTAACTAGTCTTAATTTTAATAAAATAGAGCCAAAAACTCAAAAGGAAACACTATTATTTATTATAATGCAATTGGGAAAAACCACAATGCAAACATGCAAATGTTTCAAATCCAGTAATACACCTACTTACCAGTCGACGTTTCGCCTATTTGCCTGAATAGGCGAAACGTCAACTAAGGCTTTGCATTGTGGTTTATCCCAATTGCATTATAATAGTCTTAATTTTATTTCACAATATTCTCTGTATTGAACAGTTCTAAAATCGAAATATTGAAATAATATTTGCATATACTTAAATATATGTATTAAATACTCTTTAAAGTTTCCACGGCCACTATTTAATTTATTTGTATAAATAAATATTGATATTTGTGTATAAATATTTACCTTTTTTAATATTTTTATTTAAATAGATGAATTCCATTTTTCATTTAAATTCAAAAACTATTTTTTGTGTAACACCTTAAACAAGTCAGAAACAGTGAAAAACAGTGGCATTGTTACTTGCAAATTTTTAAAAATATTTATAGTGATCCAGCGCGACAAAAGGCAAACGACAAAAGACTGAACAAAAAGTAGTTTTATGATTAGTTGCTAGGCAACGCCTATAAAATATTACATCACTAAACCTTTCTGCAATAGAGATTTTGTTTTTAAATAATTGCGACCAATACAATAGTTTGAATTAATAAATCTAATTAAAATCAAGTAAGTTTTCCTCGATCTTTCCCTTTCATATCACGTAATTATAGGATATGACCTGACATTGCTGCAATTCACATGTTTGTTATCATTATCATTTAAGAGGACACTTTAAAAAAATACTAATTAAATTGGAAGAAAAAATACACAGATTTAATGAGGAAAATGTTTTACAAGCATATCTTTTTTTTTTTCACGGTTCGACCAGCAAGGACCACGCGAATATCTTCCTGGACTGTTCCTCTCGCTCTTCCTTGGTCCATTTTCTCCCTCGTCTCTCCTTCCTTCCTGCAAGAACCCCAACTTCTTTTAGTTTTTTCCGGAAAGCTCTCTATCCAAGCAGTCATTATCCTTGATTTTTAGCCTATCCAGCTCCTTTTTTATTTGTTTCACATATCCACCAATACTCTTGAAGCTTAAGAAATTGTCGACAATTTTTTGTTCAGTCTCTTATTTTCACTCTGACCATGTTCCCGTAGAACCTCAGTCTCCTGGTCCTGGTGACTGTTTCAAGATCTTGCAAATTTCTCTATATTTCTTCGTTGGATTTTCGCCTATACCCCTCTGGTGTTACTTTGGGTCCATGAATCCTCCTCAGGATTTTTCTCTCAATCTTCAGGACTTTCTCTAGACTCGGAAGGCTGACTGTTTCCATACCATACAGTGTTGCCGGTCTTACTACTGTACAGTAGTGCATTATTTTTGCATTGTAGGACAAATTTTTCTTGCTGTACATGTTTCTATTGGCAAATTTCAGTCTTTCCAGTTTGGCTATTCTTTCTTCTACGGATGCCCTATCTGTTCCGTTGTTACATTTTATCTCCCCTAGGTATTTAAACTTTTTCGTGACTTTTATTTGCCCATATTTTGTGTTCAATATTTCCTTTCTAAAGCTGGCATCCGTTGTCATAACCTCTGTCTTTTCATACGAAATCTGTAGTCCCGTTTTCTCAGATATTTCTATTGAGGGTGTTTACCTGCTTTATAGCTTCCTCCTATGTTTCTGCTAGGAGGGCTAGATCGTCTGCAAAGGCCAAACACTTTAATTTCACATTGTCCCTTTTTACAAGGTCTGTCTACAACTGTTAGCAGATTATCGACAGATGATTTACCTGCTTAGAGAGCATCTTTTTGGGATGTCAAGAGATGTTGGAAAAATGGGGATTTAAATGAAGCTAGTGTAGAATGTGTAGAAGCATGAGCGAGGAAGGAACGCTCGAATGCTTTGATTCTGTGGGAACGATTGTAGAGATCGGAAAGGCGGGATCTTGTTTGAATTGGAGGATTGGAATTGGAAGAGACTGTAGGTATATGAAGGGTGTTGCGAGTTAATGGATTGGTATAGAAAAACGCTAAGGAAATATTGTCTACGAATGGGAGGGACGAGCCACTTTAACTCATCATAGTGATGTGACGAAGTACCAAGGACAAATCTTCATACCCTACCAAGGGCACAGTTCATTATTCGCTTTAAACGGCCCTCAAGCATTTTCGAAAGACCCTCGAACACCATACTGGAGTAGTCAAAGTGGGGGAAGATGATGGATGATACTATAAGCTTACGGTTAGGGATTGTATAAGGAGATGCCGAGATCGATGGAATAATTTCAGGGTACCAATTGACCGTCGAGATATTTGGGTGATATGGTGTTTCCAGGAAAGGGTTTGGTCAATAGTAATGCCTAGGTTTTTGACAGAGGAGTTGTAACTGATGGGATGGTCGTTTAGGATTACTGTCGGGAGGGTGGAGATAGATGTAAGGAGGGAGCTAGAACTTAGAACAAAGGCCAGAGTTTTCATTGCGTTGAATTCTAGTTTGTTCAGCTTTGGCCAGGCACTGATCCTATCTAGGTCTTGCTGAATATGGTGAACGCAAATAATAGCTCTAACTATGGGAATATGTATATTTCAGTCACCATTGCAGGTTAGTACTGAACTAGCATTGCGAAGTATAGATGATGATATATGTTTATTAAAACGTTCATTATTCGATGAAATGATTTATGTACACTAAAATATATAATACATTTATATACTGTATTGCACTATTTTTTTCTATAACAAAATTCAAGATTATGTTGAAGAAATTGGTCCGGGTAGAGGTCACTGAAAAATTCAAGATTATTTTTATTTTCAAGAATATTGAAAAGGGAACGAATGAAATGATAAAAATTGGGTCTTAAATCTATATGACAACCTACGGAACAGGTACCAAAAAAAAACCCAACTAATTTAAGGAACTAATTATATTTTTATAGCTTAACAGAGATTAATAGTGATTGAGTTTTCTCTGAATACGCCATTTATCTGTAGTTTAACTATAGTTAACGATTTGTACAAATATTTATTAAATTTTGAGTAGAAGATTAAAGTTTAAAAAATAATTACATTATAGAAATAGGGAGAAGGAAAGCTTATGGATATTTTTTTTACAATGAAATTTTTTTTATTTTTTTCTCTTTATATTTCCATCCACACCTGTCAAATACAAGTAATTGAAAATCAGCAAATATACAAAATGACATGGAAGGCATGACGAAGAACAGTACCTAGTGGTACCTCTCCATTGACTTGCTTTAATTTCCTACTTTAATAGATCCCTCATCCACGTCCTTTTTAGTCTCCTCCTAGTGTTCTCAGGCATGAGTAGTGGCCATTTGTTTTATCAATGGGTTTGGGTATCCATATAGTTTTTCTTGAAAGCGTTTGTAGCACGTTCGTATGTGTTCGTCAACCGTTCGTATTTTTAAGTCAGTATGCAGAGTTAACAATGAAAAAATAAATAAATTACTTCACAAAAGGAAATCAGATGTGTGAAACACATGATTTCCTTGTATACTTATTAAAATAAAAATGGTGGCTTTGGGATGGGGAAATTTTCAGAAACATTGACAAGCGTTACGGTTAACATGTTTTTTAATAAAACAAAAAAAAATTAGGATTGCTTGACATGGGAAACACATGCCTTCCTATTACAGATCATAATTCGATTAATTAGATTCTCAATCTAATTAAAATATGTGTGTCGCATCAAGTGTAATTAAATTAACACTTGTACCTTATTACAGAATATTGCAAAATGTAAAAATTCTAAGTAGGAATACTGAAGAACAAAATCAATATAGGGGAGAGGTCAAAAACTGGTGTATGTTACAAGTGCCACTTGAATAGATGATTTTCAGCAAAATTCCTACACCTTCCTTACCTTTGGCAACAGATAAGTTAAACAGTTTAGAGATTAGGAGTCCGGTTTATCAAATTGTATTATCTGGTACTATACCAGGTACGCACAAATGTACGATTGTACGTATACCCAAGTCATGAAAAAATCAGATAAGTGGTTTCAGAAATGGTCAAAATAGACATATTCAAAATCAATATTACTATGGTTCCTATTCTGTATACCTAACCATTTTTCAAAAAGTTTTTTTCTAATATTAGGGGGAACCTCTGGCCAACGATGGACCAACCCTCATTTTTTGTATTATTTTACCGTTCATTTAATTTTAGGAAAGTAGGTATTTAGAGTTTAAATAGAGGATAAACTACTAAACCAAAGATAGCGGGTTCGTAGCCCGGCAGGTGGCTCTAGGATTTTTTTAAGGGAGTAAAAAATCCTTAGTTACGCCGTCCTTCGGAAGGGACGTAAAACGGGGGGTCCCGAGCCTGTACGATGTCAGGTACTCGTTAAAAATCCCTATCCTCATTAAACCTGGATAGGCAAAATTTAGAGCTCCCACTGTAGCATCGTCCGATTAGCCATAGCAGTATAAAGTGACGTTAAATGAACAAATAAAGTTTAAATAGAGGTAACTTGTTTTATGTTCTAAATGGAACATGTTGTATTTTATCATTTTTCCATAAGTTAATTGATCCGATCCAGCTGTTTTGAGTATTATGCGAGTAGACATACTCGTATATGGTGTAAAGCTATTTCATCCCTTAAATAAGTTCTGAATCCGCATAAATTCAGTATGTACAAAATTATACGTATAAATATGCGTAGGTAAATAATAGTTAGCATATTTATACACAAAACTTCACTGGTTCCTGGTTTAGACCATGTTGTTAAATTTTCCTTCGCCAACGTTTCGCCAGACACACTGGCTTCTTCAAGGCTGGATCTGGCGAAACGTTGGCGAAGGAAAATTTAACAAAATGGTCTAAACCAGAAACCAGTGAAGTTTTTTGTAAAAATAATGGCCGTGGAAACCTGAAAGAGTATTTAGTTAGCATATTCTTTAAAAATAGTTTGAGCTCTGATATTTCTTTAAAAGAGAACGAATAGGTTTTCGTTTGTATACCAATATATATATATATATATATATATATATATATATATATATATATATATATAAAACCATAATAATAAAATTAAACTAAAAAAGTTTCAATATTTTAGTGGGAAGTATTGTAACAGATATAAATATACTAACAGACGAAATTTAGCTGAAGTATTAATCTATTTGTTGTTTAATTAGTCCTAGTGTCGCCATAAATTCGTATTTCCTTTAGCATATACGTCATAGTCGCCATCCTTATCAGTCGGGCTGTTATCACTCAGTGTCACACAGCATTGATTGAAAAAACGCTTTGGAGTGCGTTGTTTATCCTCCTTGTTCAATTAGCGACTAACTCGTGTTTTCAATTTGCAAGTAACGCAATATTAAACAATATTGTATCATATTGTAAATCACACTTCAATAATAATAAGTATCATGAAGAAAAGTATTTCTTACGAATAAACTTATGTAATACATACCAGGAAGAATCGATACTATATTTAAAATGAAATAAAAAAAAAGTCTAGGATATTTTTATTTATTCTCGCCTTGTTGTGAAATATATATACAGAGTGATTTGGTCGAAAGCAATCTGGTTCATGCCTAATGTAGCCGTTTGGCTACAACATCTGTTATGTACACCTGTTAGCGTTTTAATGCTCAGTGTAGCCAGTATTCTACATGAATAGTTCCAGAATATGTCACAGTTTGCAGCACAGCCAAACTAGTCTTTCTAACCTAAGTTTGGACGGATTATTGGATGATTTATAAAAAAAAATAGTAGGACGAAAAAAATTTTATTTTTTGTTTTTTAGGCCATTTTTAACAGAAAAAGTCGCAGGAGATACTGTTTTTATTTTATTTTGAAACTTTAGGCATGAAAGGGTTAATATATGAATATATTTAAAGTTTTATTTACGACATTTAAAAATACCTGTGGCATTCATCATAGAATAGATTAAGGGCAGCATACTATTTCGCCATTAACCTACATTTTTCGAGAACTCTATCCAGAAATATTATAATTAGAACGAATAAGTGGTTTTTTCTTCCAAGGCGTTGGACATCTCGTTTATAATTAGTGATAATTGTTTCTTGGTGTTCGAAAATAAATAGAATAAAAAACAATAAGCAAGATAGCAGCTTTTACACTTTGAGCATGTGCAATAGGCATAAAACTTTTAATCGCATTTACAATGTTCGACAGATAATATTTATTCGTATAACGCTATTACATTTATGATATGTGGTAATGTTTTATAGCTTTCAAGCAAAACTGACCCGGTTTCCATAGGAACATATGTAGAAACAAAAACAAAACAGCATTCAAATGAACATATTCACTTTGAGCATGCGCACTAAACAATGTGAGAAAAGTTTATTCACAACTGCTTGTTTGCTAGGTGATGTGTATCACCTGGTGTTGTGAATTTTTGTAATAAATTCTCCAGTTCCTGAACAAAAACGCATTAAATTTTTAATTAATAGTTTAATATTTAAAGACATTTAAAAATATTTGATGTTTCCGCTGAAACGACTTTCCTTATATGAGTCAAAGCAATGTTTCAGGAGATGCTATAGTGTGCCTAAATTTTACCCGTCTAGATTTAATTCTGATAGGGATATTTTAACGAGTACTCGACAGGTTCGAATCCATACGCCATTTTACGTCCACTCGGTAGGACTGCATAACTAAAAATATTAAGGTCATCGTCCATAGTTCTTATCATTATAAACTGACTAGCTTTGGCCCGCGGCTTCGCTCGCGTGGAATTTAGTCTGCCACATAAAGTTCCATGACAGATCATTTTAAATAAATAATTGAATTATTTTTTTAAAACATAAGTTAATCGTACATCCAAAATTTCAGATGTCTAACTTCAAAACTAATTTCCTGATTTGCCATTAATTATGTACTACAACGGGGAGGGCACATGCCCCCGTGCTCCCACATAAATCTGCCCTTGCTGTAGCCTATGATGTACAACCTATATTACTGTAAAGTTTCATCCAAATCCGTTCAGTAGTTTTTGCGTGAATGAGTAACAAATATTCCATTTATAATATTAGTAGGATATCAAAACAATAGTTTCACTCATGTTCTTTCTGTTATTTTAACAACTATGATCATGTGATTTGCCTTTATTTATGTACTATAATCCCTTGCGTCCCCCCTAAATCCGCGCTTGCTATAGCCTATGTGTTATTCTGATGTATAACCTATATTACTGTAAAGTTTCATCCAAATCCGTTCAGTAGTTTTTGCGCGAAAGAGAGACAAACTTTCACATTTATAATATTAGTAAGATTTATTTTTATATTTTTGATATAATTATGAAATTAGGATTATATCTTGTAGAAAACTGGATAGTTTAGTTTGTAAGTGCACTATGCTACAATTCTAGAAGTCGAGGGTCGGAAACCGCCTGTGGCGAATAAATTATTCGTTCTGTTATCAAAGGTTCGATCCTGTGGGTATTGAGACCCTCCTGGGACACATCCACCCTCTATAAAATAGGTAACCCTTGTGGTCGATAGCTATTTCCGCCAAATCACCTCTCTGTACAACCGTTGCCTAATAAACAGTATACTTCTTGCCAAGACCTATCATGGATTTTAGTGGTACACATTTTGTGATGAACTACCACATTTCATTCACTTAACATATAGGTATTATAGATAGACTATGAGTGACTCACATTTCCAACTATAATCAATAGTTCAGTATTTTAAGTCTTTTACATATTTTGTATAATAAAAACAAATGACGAATGAACAAATGAGAATCTTAACTATGTAGGGTCGTACGTGAGAATATGCTAACGATTAGGTTCACGTCACAAGCTTTGGTATTATTTATGAAGGTATTAATAACCTCAAGTTATTATATGTGTATTTATATTGTTAATTTATATATTTGGATATTTATACTTACATTGTAAATCTTTACGTAATGATCGTAAATTTATGTTTATTTAAAAAAAAAATTCATTATTTTTTTTTATTGAACGTTATATATCAGGGAGCAGGTTTACAGCTATAAAAACATACATTATCTTAACAGGTGTAAACAAAATTGTAATATAGCTCTGTATGTTTAACATTACCCCAGATATTTTTTTATATTCTGGAAAAATCGAGGAGTCACTTGAATTTTTTCTTTCTTTTTTACAAATTTTATTTTGCCTAACATAATGTAGAGTGCAGAAATAGGCATCATGCTTTCTGGTTCGTTAAGCCGTTATGCTGTCCTTCGGAGGGGACGTTAAACAGGGATCCCGAGCCTATACGATGTCAGGTACTCGTTAAAAATCCCTTTCCTAATCAAACCTGAATAGGCGATATTTAGAGCTGCCAACGTATCATTGTCCAATTAGCCATAGCAGCATAAAATGAGGTTAAATGAACAAACAAACAACCTGTCATGGGAACTGATATTTCTATGAATAAAACCGTTATATACTACTGTAAAATGAATTTAATTATCTTTATGAGCATTAATAAAAGTCCTGTGTCAAATAAATTCTAATATTACGTTAAAACACCATAATATTCCTGGTAAAAAATGTTCTTCCGAGGAATTCGAATATGTCGGTGATGAGAAATTATTGTTACTGAAATTTCACGCTCTTCCTAGAATTCTATATCAAAATGTTTATAATGCGGCGTTATCAGGAGAAATTGTAAACAGGGAAAACATATCGGCTTAATTGATTTTTTTTTTAAAATTAAGATAACAATGAAACTGATAAAAAAATTGATAATATTGCAAAGTGACAAATCATTTCCTATCTTTCATCTAATACCATGTTGAGCTAAGATGTTAACAGCAAAGTAATGGTGAATAGTAGAAACTTCTCTGAAAACCTTATTCATCTCAAACATTTAATGTTGTGGAAAAGAAAGAAATTAAAATATAAAACTAGTATTCATGGCTTGTAGAGTTGTAGGGCTTAGTAGCGAACTGATTCCTAAAAATTTAGTAAGCGTTGAGGTTGGTGGAGAATGGTATAGGTCCGAAGGGTTGACCAGAGCGTAGGTGGGAGGATTAATCTTTCTGATTTGAGCTTTGTTGCCGTAGACGAGGTCGGGATGGAGCCTTCAGGTTAGCTAAAGTTTATATTATCATTTTTCCTACTTCAGCTTGATCTAAAAGTATGTCAACTAAAAAAAATCTTACTTATTGTAGTGATATCCATACACAAACTCAGTGTGTACTCATATTTTCTTTCTTTATAATCTTATTTTGTCTTTTTTTTTTATTTATTGAAAAAACTTGTCATGGTTTCGTAATACAGTCCTGCCTCCATTGACGTACATTCCATTCAAGATAAATAAGTTGCGTCAGTATTTTAAATTTTATGTTAATTTATCAGCTTTCAGTAAATATGTTATATAGATCTACAAAGCCTCTATTTTTTCCAAGTATTTTTTCTGGTTGCCAAATCCCATATAAGGTTTCTTTGAGTTTATAACATGAAAAGTCTTTTAGGTCTCCATGCTTACTTTATTCAGCCTTGAACTAAAATTTAAATTTTAAATTGTATACCATTTCATAGTACTGGAATAATTTTCTCCACCGCATTTTCTAAGTGTAGTATATTCATATCGATATTTACCTAGAATGACGGTTTGTGATTTAAAGCATTGTTCAAACTCATCGAAATATTGTTATGGCGGAAGATTACTAAATAAATACCTCACTAGGTAACGCAATATACAGAATGTCGATATATTTTCTCGAATATATGAAAACAATATCAATACAAGATCTTTTGTTTTTGATATTTCTTTTCTAGATCCAGTACAGCTGTTTCAGTTGATAAAACTAATAATTCACATGAGAAACATCTGGGCGGGATCGTGGCTGCATAAATAAAAATATACTCGACTAGATTTATGAAAACAGGCCTCCTCCGCCTTCTAAATTTATTTTAAACCAGATAAATTCATTTTTTGAAACAAGCAGTCACTTGTTGGGCGACGCGACACAAAAACAAACTCCATGCCAATGAACTTTCATTTATTTATTAATATTTATTTAAATCGTGGGTAGGTTAGGTCGCCATTTTATATCTTCCAAAGCTTATTTCCTATTAAATCCCTGGCAATTTCTTGAATTGAATACAAAAATCATTACTATTTTAAGCATTAGTTACCAGGTGGATTTTAATCTAATATCTGATGATTTCTGGTAATAGTTTTTCCTAAATTAATAGAATATATCTCCATCATCATTCTGAAATGGTCTATTATTCATTTTATTTTGTTTTATTATTAATTGTTATAATTTTTAAATATTTTTATTTTGAAGAGAATCCAGTCCTGGACAAATCTTTTCTCTTCAAAATAAAAATATTTAAAAATTATAACTATTAAAATTATCATTTTGAACTTCATTATGAAAAATTAAATTTCAGGATAAATCATTTTCATCTTGTTCAGTTGAAGATTCTTTAGTAGATCTGTTTGTACTGATACCTCGGTGATTAATACAATAAATAGTTAAACTATTACGATTAATAGTTTCAGGTAAAGGTCCTACGTCTGATTTCTTGATAAAGAAGGTAATGCTTTATAAATTATTCAAAGAAATATAAGAAAAAACAGACTATATGTTTTGTAACAATACAAATTTAAAATTAGTACAGTCGAATCTCGATATATCGAACCTCGATATAGCGAATTCCTTGATAAATCGAAGTTTTTCTATTCCCCTTGAATCTGCCTATCTTTTCTACGTTATTTTTACCTCTACATATCAAAGGATTGGTTTAGAAGACCTTGATATAACGAATTTTCCAAGATTCCTTAGCTTACACCGCACCTCTACAAAACGAAGTTTTTGTAGGAAAACTTCTACATATCGAAGTCAATTCATTAAATATGAACTATTTAGCCTGAACAGCTCGTTCTGCGAAGCATTGTCATTCTCAGAACAGCCTTTTTTCTCAATTAATCCTATAACTCCCCCCACTCACATTAGTTTCCAGTTTTGTTTCGGTTTCTGCTAACACTTGTGCGATAGGTTTCGTCTTCTGTCGTACTAGGTTAAGTATTGGATGATTCATTGCATAAAGTGTCGTTTTCGGGTATACAAACTACAATTTCCGATTTTTTTCAAAGCTCAGCTTATTTTTTTTTTCACAAATTCAATATGTATATGTTTTTTTAGTCTATTGTTTTATTGTTAAATAATGACGAAGTATGGTTTTTATTCTAATTGCGTATTTTTTTTCTAACTGCTTTTAGTAATACTTGTCATAAAAATTCTTCATTTCAATATTCAAAAATAGCTATCTTAAGCAATGTAATTGGCGTAAATTGTATTGTTGTACATATATGTACAATATTTTATAAAATAGGTACATTTTTTCTATATTACATTAAGTATATACATATTTTATTATGAACCTCTACCTCTATATATCGAAATAAGTCAGAAATCACCTCAATAAATCGAACCTCGCTATATCGAAATCCTCGATAACTCGAAGTTTTCTCGTTCCCCCTGAGTTTCGATATACCAAGGTTCGACTGTATTTAAGTGCATAACTACAAAATTTTAATGTACTTCCGGACCTTGAAGATTTCGAACAATGTGCGTATGTTATGTAATGCGATCGCAACTGCATAATGAAACTATCAGCTTCGGAAACAAAACAAACATGTACCTGTCGACCTATGTATTAAATAGTCACTAGTGATCGCATACTTTTATAAATACATTATATATATCTATATATATATATATATATATATATATATATATATATATATATGACTTTAATACAACAATGCGTCATATGAAGTAGCCTAATTCATACAAGCCCTGCCGCCATTTCTTTTTATCATAACAGTCTTCCTCTCCAAGTCCTCTTGCCGCTATTGCCTCCGGGATCTCTTTTATCCACCTCTTCTCTGGCAGACTTCTCTTCCTCCATTCCGATGGTACATGCTTCAGTACCCTTTCAGGCCATTGGTCGTCCGCCATCCTCATAGCATGACCTAAAGTGGTCTGTTTACTGTTTATTCTGTTATTCGGAACGTGTTGTAGTCTAGATTCCTACAACTACGCCTCCAAAAATCTATCTTCATTGAAAGCAGTTTTCTTGCCGTCAATTGAAACTGACCAGGTTTCTGAGGCATACAGGGTGGTACTTATAAGAAATGAATTGTAGAGTCTCTTTTTTGTTGCTATCACGACGTCCTTACTCGACAGAACAGAATTTAAAGTCCTAATTACTTTTCTGCCTCTTATTACCTTTTCGTCAATATCTTTTTCTTTGCTGCTCCCCTTCGAAAGCCACCTGCCTAAATATTTAAATTGTTCAGTTGGGGTCAAATCCCATTACCCAAAATTTAATGAGGAGTTTCCACTATTATTTAATGCCATTTACTCGCTTTTTGTTTTACTGATTTCCAGGCCTCCTGCCTTATAGGCCCAGCTGTTTCCTCATCATAAAGGATGACCAGGTCATTATTTCTTCATTTGAAATAATGACCTGGTCATCGGCAAATTTTAAATTGTACAGGCAATCATTATCTATGATTATCCCCATACCATTACACATTATTTTCCATATGCTAAGGATATTTTCAATATATATATATATATATATATATATATATATATATATATATATATATATATATATATATATATATATATTAAACAGTAGAGGGGAGAGTGAACAGCTCTGTTTCAGGCCTTTGATGAAAAAAATTTGATACCATTGCTAATTTTTAAAAAACTGAAATTTGAAATATTATAAAACCGGTGTAAATAACGTAAACGTTCAAAATAGGCATTAAATGCGAAATAGTGTTTCTAAATATAAATTAGTTTTGAAATTGTAAACTATTATATTAATATTCAGGTCATGACATCCTTTTCGTCAAAATAATTTAATAGTTTTTACAATCCTTCGGAATAGATGTAGAGAAGTAAAGTATTGGCGATTCATTTTATTGAGTTATCAATTAATCACTGGAAAATTTGATTATAAGATTAATTTTATGAAGCATGCTCTTAGTTTGTCCTTTTCTTTTGTAAGAGTTGAATTTTCTATCGAACCACAATCGATTTTTTTTATTTTGTGATACTTTTTTATGTGAAAACTTCTTTAGCCGCATTAGCGATTTTTGATAGGGGAATAAATTTGGGTTCACGTCATGGACATCTTGATGTATTGCGCGAGACTGGTGGAGCGTTACGGCCTCTGTATTAACTATTCAAATTGCTTTAATTACTTAACTTTAAGTTAAAGGTTAGAATTCGATTGATATAAGAATAATGAAATTTAACTGAAAGGCCGTTTTAGCTGTTCAATACATTCTAATAATAACTTAAAAACTAGATAAACTAATCGTTTCTCAAAAAAGAGTTTATTTTTTATAATTAAATGTTTTGTTTTATGTAACGATTGAAATTACAACTGATATAAGTATTGTTCAACTTAACAATGATAAAATGAAAAATGAAAAAGTTCATGGACTTATATGCAAATACAATCACAACCTATAATTAATATAAGTATTTACTAATTATTATTTCAATTAAAATATTGATATTTTGTAATGAGTTTGTACAGACCATCATGTGTTTTGATTAATGAATAAAGCACTTGAAAATTTATATTATTACTAGCTTATGCCTCCGGCTTCGCTCGCGTGGAATTTGGTCTGCAACATAAAGTTTCGTGAAAGATCGTTTTAAATAAATAATTTAATTATTATTTTTTTAAATATAAGTTACTCGTACATCCAATATTTTAGATTACTAACTTCAAAACTGGCGGATTCTAACTTTGAACCTTTGAATCCCTATTACATTAAAGGGGAAATCCTTAGGGTAGTATTATCCAAATTTCTTTCTTAAACTATACAAAGAACCTATTTACAAATTTCAAGATGCTAAGTTCCTGATTTGCCTTTAATTATGTACAATAACGAGGGGGGCACATGCCCCCGTGCCCCCACATAAATCTGCCCTTGATGTAGCCTATGATGTATAACCTATTTTACTCAATATGTTTCATCCAAATCCGTTCAGTAGTTTTTGTGTGAATTAGTAACAAACATAAATACAAACTTTCACATTTATAATATTAGTAAGATTGTGAGGTGTGTCATAGTATATATGAAAATCAGATTAATGTTAATAATTTAAATTTACGAACTTGAAATTTAATTAATTCAGACTATAATTGATTTACAAATTCAAAAAAAGAACAGTTATCCAAAATTTTGAGTTTTCCCTTCTGTCAGCAGTTCTCGTGACTATCTATTTTAATTTTTTTTCTTTAAATCTTCTACAAACTAGAAGATTTTTTTCAACTCCAGTTCATAATTATCTCTTGTCACTTCCCTTCTGTTGAGAACCCATCAAGTTCATTATCCAAACCGGTCATGACAAATTTTCCAGCATTATCGATCGCATAACCATTCCAACCTAAATTATACTGCGCATTAAATATAATACGAAACATCGGAGAAGTTAATCATTCATAATTATAGGCTATAACGGATGAAAAAAAATATATGTTTGCATTTAAAAACAAATTGAATTTTTAAACCTAGATTGTTGATACCTTCTCACCTAATTTAAAATTTGTTAACGAAGCCATATCGACATTATCGTTTCAATATACCAAATTTTAAATATACCAACGAAGAAAATATAATTGATGTGATTGATTATATTGTTGATTAGAATATGATTGTATATAATAAAATATTATTGATTTATGATAGTACTAGTTTTTGCCCGCGGCTTCGCTCGTGTGGAATTTGGTCTGCCACAAAAAGTTTCGTGACAGATCATTTTAAACAGATAATTATTTTTTTTTTAACTATAAGTTACTCGTACATCCGAAATTTCAGATGTCTAACTTCAAAACTGACTGATTCCATACAATCTTTGAACTCCTATAACATAAGGGGGGAACCTTTGGGGGTGAAATTGTCCAAATTCCTTTCTTAGTGCTATAAAAAGAACCTACCTGGGAATTTCAAGATGCTAAGTTCAGTGATTTCTGCTGTGCGTTGACCGCTGGGTGGGTTAGTCCATCAGGTTACAGTTTTATATAAACTTCGACTGTGTGGTGTGTTGATAAAAAGTAGCCTATGTCCATCCCCAGGCTTGAGATTATCCATATCAAATTTCATCACAGACGGATAAGGGCAGCTGTGAAACATACATTGACACTGATTAACAAATGGGACGGACAGAAGTTTACTGTTGTCAGTAAAGGATTAGTATGTAATGTTATTGAATTCATTGAATAGGATTAATTAGTATAACGGTTTCACTTGTCGTACGGCAGCAACGAGAACTGAACTATGTTATGTGATTTGTTTTGTTCAGCGAAAATATGCTAGTTAAGAAACCCGTGAGCAAACATACAAACTTTGCCCCCTTTTTCACCCCCTTAGGGGTAGAATTTCGAAGAATCTTTTCTTATCGGATGCCTACGTCATAAAAAGAACGCACCCCCCAAGTATCATGTCTCTACGATCAGCGGTTTAGGCTGTGCGTTGATCCGTCATTCAGGACAAAGCAGTTTATATGTATAGATTATGACCAAATTACACAAAATCATTATAAATTATAGCCTATGTGTTATTCTAATGTGTAACCAATATTACTGTTGTTTCATATAAATCCGTTCAGTATCTTTGCGTGAAAGAGTAACAAACTTTCGCATTTATAATATTAGTTGGATTATTGACGCATGAGCCAGCACAGAACATAATCATATGTATGTAACAATGTTAAATACTCACTGTTGATTATTATAAGAATTAACCTGTACACAAGAGTTAATCTTTACTGTTCTGCTTTGAAAGCGGAATAACTAAATCAGGATAACATCTGAAAAGTGAATAATCACGTTTGTGTAAGATAGTGTGGAGGATATTTTCGAGGGAAAGGTGTAATCATCTGGTTAAGGTGAATTTTATCGTTTTTTATTACATCATTATGTTTCATTTTTATTTTTGTTGGATAGAAACTAGAAAATTGTTAAGTAAATAACGCAAGTATTTACCAGAGAAATGTCGCGATATCAAATCAAGGCACCACATTAGTCGATAACTGTGAGTTAACTAAAATAGCATAATTTAAACTATAGTATAACCTTGCCTAAAACTAAAACAATCCGTCGTGATTTAATTATCAGTTGAGAGATCGAATGAGTAGATTTCATGAGCAATGATAATAGCTAATTATATAAAATTGAAACAGTAATAATTCCAATAATTGCGAACTTTACATTTGAAATCAAAACAATTAGTTACCAAGCATTAGGAAAGATAGCACTAGTGCTGCACTGTGACTTAATTGTGGGTTCAGAAGTTCAACCGAATAATTTATCAATAAGTTAAGACTTATTCTCTATTTGAAAACGTTCAGTAAAGAAATTCGCGTTTCCAAAGAGTTTTAAAATAACTTTTAATCGTGTTAAAAAATACATTACGTATAATATAATAATAATGAAAGCAGAAGCTGCAGCACAGAGAAATGTCTTCAAAAACATAGTGTTTGACTTGGGATTCCAGGGTACAAAAAACAAAATAGCAGGCACAAAGTGTTCGGAAGAAAGAAAGAAGAAACATTGTGAAAGGGTGAGACAGTATTGGAGGAAATGAGAAGGAATTGAAATTGAATTTCGTGGTCCCTAATTGGCTAAAACGAAGGGGGAAAATATAGTAATAAGTGTTTTTAAAAAACTGATCAAATAATAAAATTAAAGTTAATCAACCTGAATTAACTTATACCGCAGTATGTAACGTCATATGTTTCTATAATCGATTATTTTTAGAGTAAGCAGTGTAATGATCAAGAGAGCCGTGGCATGATTTTCAAAACTATTCGGCCACTTCCTAAATGTTATTAAAATAATAAAAACTGTTGTAAAAACATTTCATGCAGAGAGAATGATCACGATTGTTTGTTCTTTATAGAAAATACTGTTAGGTTCAAAGGGAAAACGCACAGACTTTACAGGGACTGCAACTGAAATATGTAAGCAGTTTTATTCTTTTTTTGGTTATATAAAATCGTTTTTAAACTTTTTGTTAGTAAATAATATTATATATAGACACTTATTATTTTGTTTTCAATAATTTTAATGAATCATAAATCTATTTTGTGTATTTTTATTACAGAAAAATATCACCGGGTATCATGCCGCCCGGTTCGCCGGGGATATTTCGAAGAAAATCGGCTTCGTCGGATGAGGCAACACTGAGTTCCACGCTCCTTCGTAATGACACAGTCGACTCTCTGAAAATGTCGGGGGCACACGTCCCTTGGCCCAACACCAAAGAGGACTACGACCTTAAAGAAGTCATCGGTAAGTGAAGTGTTCTTCTCAATTCTTCATGTTAATGTCCTCAACATGACACCTCCATGTGATTAAATCGAATCGAAAATGATACAAAACATTGATCTAACATACCTCACTCCTCCCCACTCACATACCGGTCCCTATAACCTCTCCTATCTGTTATATAACAATAGCCCTGTAATAACAGATTTTTGTTGTTGGAGGTGTGGGAGCTACTGCTGTCGTTCATGCTGCATATTGTAAACCAAGGCAGGAGAAATGTGCCATAAAGAGAATCAACTTGGAGAAATGGAATACAAGCATGGAAGAACTCCTGGTATGCCTATCATATATTATCATATATAGATGCTAATGTTTACTAAAATATACCCAAATGTTGATTATTCAGTTGCCTTAGCGATATGTAAATCAAATCAGAGTTTATAACACTATCATGCATAACACAGAAGTTCATCTAACCTTATCAGTTAGCATGCTGTGGTTTCTGACTGAACAGTGTGATAAAACTGATGTATGATTTAATTCTGTTCGAATAGCTTTAAACCTAATACCGTTCTGTTACACATGTATGTTGGAAAAAACGATTCATATATATTCAGTTTTCAACTTTTGAGTAGTTTTAAAAATATCTAAATCCTATCCAAGTTTTCAATAATGTCAGACATAAAACAGAAGACCATCTATTCTTATCAATGTCTATAATCGATAAGAATTTTTTTGCATGTCGTAATGGCCTAAACAATGTTATAATAATGATAGCGGAATTACTTCAAAAGTCTGATTTAGTTCTGTTTAAATAATTCAAATATATTCAGTTTTTAATTCTTGAGTATTTTTAGCATTGTTAAAATCCTGTCAAATTTTATTGCAATTTCAAGCATAATGAAGGAGTTAATATAACCTTTATCAGCTTGCGTGCTGTGATTTGAGTTGCTGGCTAAACAATGTTATACAACTGTTGATAGCTTAATTATTCTATAATATCCGCTATAACTCTGTTTAAATAACACTATACGAAATTCCAATCCATTACACTCAAATGTGCCCTTAAATAGAACAACTCAAATATATTAAGTTTTTCCACTCTTGATTAGTTTTAGTAATATCAAAATCATGTTAAAGTTTGTAACATAAGACATAAAACAGAAGTCTATTTAACCTTATCAGCTAACATGCTGTGATTCTAGTTACTGGCTAAATAATATTATGAAACTGATATCTTTTTTATTATACCAAATATCCGAATTAACCCTGCTGAATTATCATTTAACGGAATGAAATCCCATTACAAATCAAATTTGCCTTTGATAAAGATATAAAAGACTCAAATAAATTCAAATTTTGAATTCTTCAGTACTTTTATCAGTATCAAAAACCTGCCAAAGTTTGTAACTATTTCAAGCATAATACAGAAGTTCATCTGACCTTACCAGCTAGCATTCTGCGATTTCAATTACCGTCTGAACGATGTTATAAATCTGTTAGTTGCTTAATTATTCAAAAGTTCCTAATTAATTCTGTTCAAATAACTCAAAATCAAATGCCATTCCGTTACATTCGAGCTTGCCCTTGATATAGGAATAAACAACATTTATTTTTAAATAGACAGGCTCCTCTTGGATGCATTGCCCAGTTTTGATTGAGGCGTTCCTAGCCAGTAATTTTTGGTCATTAGGTGTTGGCGAATTGCCAGTTACATCAATAGACAAAAAAATCGAGATGCCAATGTTTTGCAATCTATTTATAACTTGTTTACCTTTCATTTGAAATGTTTACTTGATTTCATACTTAACTGTTAGTAATAAACATCCTACAATATCATATTTTGTTAGTTGGTTGTACTTATTGTAAATGTATCTGATTTTTGTTTTTTGAGTTAGTAATTAGTTATTCAAGACAGCTTTGAAAGGTAAATAAGAGCCTTATTGAATGATGACCTTGAAGCTGTTAAAAATTGAAATTACTATTTTAAATTGGCTTTCTGCATTTAAAAACTTTGTTTTTTTAATGAAATTAAAATAAACTGTTGAACATGATATGATATTACCTTAATTTTTCAAACAATCTTTCTACAGACATCTAAACAATTTCTACTAACACCTAAGCACAAAAACATTCTTATAAACAAAAATTTTGTTAAATGTATTTATTTCATTAGAATAACATAGTTATATTTGTTAATTACTGAAGTAAAGTCTTTTTAAAGAGAAATTTATTTTTAAAATTGGTTGAAATACTTACTTTCATCTTAAATTATACTTATTTTTATTGCATTTATTAATTTTACATTGTTTAGACCGTTCAAAACATTAAAATTTATTAAGTTTCCAAAATATTTTTGAATGCATTTAAAAAAAAAAACTTTGTTTTTTTACAAACTTTTTACATGTTTTCTATGATCATACTGATATTATTTCTAATATAAATATAAGTGATATTATTGTAATGTATAACATGATTTTATAGAAAGAGATCCAAGCTATGTCCTCTTGCAACCACGAGAACGTTGTAACCTACTATACCAGCTTCGTTGTGAGGGAGGAACTCTGGCTCGTCCTGCGGCTGCTGGAAGGTGGTTCCCTCCTTGATATCATCAAGCACAAGATGAGAGCTACCAACTGCAAGCACGGTGTCTTCGACGAGGCCACTATCGCCACGGTGCTAAAAGAAGTCCTAAAAGGCTTAGAATATTTTCACAGCAATGGCCAAATTCATCGGTGAGTCGAATTTTTTTTCTCCCATTTTCATTTCGACACTGACAACTCTTAATTGTTTAATTGTTGGTGTTGGATGATGAATGATTAAACTCAACATTTTAATATTTTCCATTTCAAGCTACTTCATCACTTACTGGACAAACGCCTATCCAGACAATAGGAGCATATATTTTTAAAATTAAAAAAATAGAATTTCCGTAATTGTTAGTTTAAACAGTTTAACTTTTTTAAGGAAGAAATAGTTGGGGGTGCAGTCAAAGAAAACACCAAAATAAGAAAAACTTATATTCAATAACTTATATTAAATAACTTCCCTTACTTATATTTTCTTTTTCTTTTCATTCCTCATAGTGCATAGTTATAAATACCACTATGTTCAATGTTTCATTTTTGAAATTTATCAAGCTTTTATTTCTATATATACTTATATTGTTACACTTTACCTATGTAACCCCCTTTTTCTATAATTTTAATCTTTTCTTCTTGTATCTTTCCATTTACCTCCTCATTTTTCTTTCCCTTTATATTATTGTTTACACTTTATCCTTTCTTGACATGTATTTTTTATATTTTATATTCGTATTCTTGTTTTTTATATCTGTCACCTTTATAATTTCTTTTCATCATCTACAATTTTATTTTTATCTATCACTTTTTTAAGTTTATTATATTCTGTAACCAGTCTTATATTCTTTCTTTTTTATTCTTTATTCTTTCTTATATTCTGTAACCAGTCTTATATTCTTTCTTATTTATCATATATATATTCACCATTTCATCATATCTAGTCACTAATTTTATCTATTCACTATTTTATCTTTTCACTATTTCATCATATCTAGTCACTATTTTTATTTTTTCACTCCTGTACCCTTTTTATATATTCTTGTTACTGCTACGTTTTTATATATTTTTGTTTGTTTCTCTCTCTTAGCCCTGAAGATGGCCTACATTGTAGGCCGAAACGTCGGCACATAATAAATAAGTTTTTCTTATTTTGGTGTTTTCTTTGACTGCACCCCCAACTATTTCTTCCTTAAATTAGAAGATACAGTCGACCAATTCTTCTCTAACAAGTTTAACTTTTTTTAAAAACCACATCATTTTTACCTTGATAGCGTACGTTATGATGAAACTTAAATTAAATATTTAGTTTAATACCCAAAAAGCTCATCCTTTGATAAAGGTCATTTAGAACATGAATGTTGAAAAGACCAGCTTGGAAACTGATAATGAATGTTAAATCATCAATTTTGAGCGTTTAAAATAATATATTATCTTTACTATGTCAGATATTTACTTATTTTTTTCAAATGTAAAAGAATTGTAATGACAAAAAATAATTTAATATAAAAATTTATTACTAAATATTGAAATTTACTTTATTCTTATTTCAATCTTCTTGTTTCATCCAATGTGGTAATTAGCAATTTTTAGATTTTTTCTTGATTTCTTTTTAATTTTTTTTCCTTTTTAATCAACCAAAGTAAACCTTTTTAATTATTTATATGATAATTCTTATAACATGTTTGAGTTGTACTTTTTCATTTTGGACAGGTGAGATATGGACTTGTAATATGATTTTGTGAATTTTTAATTATAGTTATACCCAGTTATTAATTTTCTTAATTAAAATTGGAAAGTCCATTTGGAATTAAAATTTATAATTAAATGTATTCTATATTTTTAGAGATATAAAAGCTGGTAACATCCTCCTCGGTGAAGATGGTACGGTTCAAATTGCTGATTTCGGCGTCTCGGCTTGGTTAGCCACGGGACGAGACTTGTCCAGGCAAAAAGTAAGGCACACCTTTGTTGGAACACCTTGTTGGATGGCCCCCGAAGTTATGGAGCAAGTGAGTTGTATTATATTTAATATTGGTGAATGTGTACGTTTGAGTTGTATTATATTTTATATCGGTGTATGAGTACTTATCACTTTTGACACACTTTCTCTGATAAAAAGTTGTTAATGTATGTAAATCATCCGAGATTAGGCGATCCAAGGTAAAAAATGACCTTCCTCTTATACCTAACATTCGATTATATTTACTGTCTTCTGGATAGTAAAATTGCATGTTTTAAACTCTGTGAAGTTTATTAATACAAATTTGTATAAAATGATTTTTGTACATTCATTACAATATTACGACAATCCTATTCATATCAAAACTATGTTTAGATCATTTTTTCAATTGGTGCAATTTAATTTCCCTAGGAGTTTGTTGCTCCTAAGTGAAATTTCTTGTACCGATGTTAATGTCTCAAATATCTATTTGTCTTCATTATTGTGGTTTAGGACATAAAAACAGCAATATTTGCAAAATTTAAGAAGAATTCGAGTCACATAAATAACCATTTATTTTGTGTAGATGAATTGTTGAATAGGCGAAATAAAGCTAGAAGGGTTACAATGTTTTTTGTGTCCTTTCTCATTCATACTATTGTGAAGTACAAGCATACAATATACAATAGATTGTTAAGATCAAAGTACCTTTATTTTTTATTATAATGATGAAGCACATAGGAGTAGTCACAATTCTCTCATTATGTATGCTGCTGTGTTGTTTATTTAGCTTTAACCAGCAGCATGCAATAAAACAAGTACTTAAGCAAAGTTGATTACAACTGTTGGCAGTGCCTACCTAATAAATGATTGCCATGTTTTTTTGCCAACTCAACAGGTTTCTGAGTGTTTAGTATTTGTTAACTTGAATAAAATTGAATCATGTTATTGAATGAAGAACCAGAATAGATTAAGAAACATTAGACAGATGATGATAACTTATTCTTAGCTTCACTTTCATAACCTGGGAGTTCTATCAAGCAATTACAAGCCAATCTTTCTCTTATTCTTGAATTTAAATTCTTTTTTCAGTGTGATAAATTAAATATTGATAATCATATTCGTATATTTAGACTAATTTCATTGTAGGTATTTGTTTTTTATTCTAAATGGATTCTTATGGTGTTAGTTTAAATATAAAGTTATAATAAGATAACTGTTTTGTTATTTAATCCAGAATTATAAGCAATTTTTGTGGTTTCTTTATTAGGACCATGGATACGATTTCAAGGCTGATATCTGGTCATTCGGTATCACGGCTATTGAAATGGCCACTGGAACGGCTCCGTACCACAAATACCCTCCCATGAAAGTTCTGATGCTTACCCTGCAAAACGATCCTCCCACATTAGATACAGGAGCAGAAGATAAGGATCAGTACAGGGTCTATGGAAAGACTTTCAGAAAAATGATAATAGACTGCTTACAAAAAGATCCGACTAAAAGGTAATATGAATCAATATTTATATTTTTGCAATTTTGATATTTACATACTATAATATAAGATTATTAATTTTATCAAATTCTAAATTGATAAAATAAATATAAGAACTAAAAATAACAGTTAGTTCATTTAACGTCACATAACAGTATAAAATAACAGTATTAAGTAACAAAATTGTGTAGTCCTCACCTTTTCAGTAATATATTTTAAGAATGTAATATCCAATCACCTATTTATAAATAACTAAATCTGCAGCCCTGATGTTATCCTGCTGACGGCTGACACTAGTCAGAGACGCCTCCTCTGGTAAGTAGTGGAATCATCCAACAAAGGCCAGTCCCCTAGGGTGAGGAAGCGAAGGTTTAGGCAAAGGTTGTCAGGTGGCTCCCCGTGGCGCAGGCGGGAATCACTTCTTCGGTAGGCTAGAGCCTGACAACTCGCTACGAGCCGGTCAGGAGGTTCCGAGGAGGCAGCCCCTCCACTTGACTCGGGGGCAGTGGGCTAATAACCCATTCCCCTTAAACTCTTACCATTATGAAACCTCTTGAGGAGGCCCAGTCTCGGTGACGGGATGTAAGAGCCAGCTATGTATGTATGCAGCCCTGATGAATAAGATAAATAAAGCTAAGTCGATTTTGTCCAAAGAGATTTAAGTGTATTGAGGGAAGCTAAGTTCAGTAGAACCTCGATTATCTGTCAGGGTATGGGACCAAGATGGTGACGGATTCGAAAAATAGACGGATATGGGAGTGAGAAATATGTTGTATATGTGTGTATACATAAATTGGACAATATATTTCAAAAATTCGACATTATATATGTACTCGTAACTTATTTACATGATAATAAGGTATACAAATATTTTTTTTAAATAATAATAATTACGTACATCAATGGCTAAAAGCACAATCATTGTATGTCCATTTTTCCCTCTTGAGAAATTAATATCAATTTAAAGGTGGAGTTTAGCTCTTTACTCGTACACAAACGTAGTATGCCCCTTTTTAACAATCATTAAATGATTATATAGAAGGGACAAGCTACGTTTGTGCACGAGGAAAGAGCTAAACTCCACCTTTAAATTGACACTAATTTCTCATTGAAAGAAAAAATGGACATACTGTGATTGTGCTCTAACCCATAGGCGTATAATAAAATGAATGATTCATAATTTAAAATAGTCTGAAATTTTCTTTTTTGTTGGAATCATGTAACTCATTAATTCATAATTCCTCATTTTACTTAGCAATAACATCTATTCAGCTTCATCTTAATTTTCATACCATAAAATACAGCTACTTAACATCTTTTCTGCTTCTGAGTGACTAATTAATATATCGCTTTCATGGCATTCATCAGATTGGCCTTCACCGTCAACATTAGCTTTCAAAACCCTTTCAACAATTTCATCATCATTCAATAATTCATACCCCATATCCTGTTCATTGATGTTTACCCATTCAACAATATCATCTTGAGTAAGATTTCCTGTATCTGGAATAATTGAACAAAGATTGGTAAGGTTAGACAGTTCCACTGTGCTAGCAAGCTGGCCAGCCTCCGTGTGGTTTTCTTCAGCTGGCAAAACCTTATTCTAGCATCATTGGAGAGTGACAGGTGTAACATCATGCCAGGCTTCTGCCACGTTATAAATGGCATCCTTAATATTATAACTTTTCAAAAAACCTGGAAGATCACAGTCATTCTGCAAAACCAGATTTTCAAGAATTTTTTTTTTTTTAGTGCTTCAATTACCTTTTGATCCATAGGCTGCAGTAGTGACGTGTTAGCGGGCAAAAATATAACCATCAGAAGTTTGAAGGGTTTCGATAGGATGAGTGGGTGCATTATGCAGGAGTAACAAAGCTTTTATTGGACACCCTTTTTCATCTAAAAATGATTTTATTGCTGGTACAAAAACATCATCAAACCATATTTTAAAGATATCTCTGCTCATCCATGCATTTTTTTTAGCATAATGTTTTTCAGGGAGTGCATTAGTACTTACATTTTTAAAAGGTCTAGGCTTGACTGACTTACCTACGACTAATAGAGGCAGTCGATTTTCGACGATTGCATTTGCACAAAGCATAATTGTCAACCTTTCTTTTTGGATTTTATATCCAGGAGCAGCAGACTCTAATGATGCGAGACATTTCCGAGGAAGGTCTTTCCAATTTAGCTCGATTTCATCACAATTATAAATTTGATTTTAATTTATTTCACTTTTTCGTATCTCCTGTACTAATTTTTCTTTAAATTCTATTGCTGAAACACTATTTCCACTCAGTTTTTCGCTTTGTATTGAAAGTTGTCGAACAAACCACTAAAACAATGCTTCATCTAACTTACTGTTTGTGGCAACTTTCATAGTCTTCTTTTTAGTCGCATCTCTATCACACACTTCCATTTCCACAACAAAATTTTCTATTTGTCCCCGTCATGTTTTATATCATTAACTGTCGTCCGAGGAATACCATAGATTTTTGCTAAGATTGGAGCACTTTCACCTTTTCGTAAACATTTCGCAATTTCAAATTTAGTAGTGAGATCTAAACTCTTTCTTTGTCTTTAAACGACAAGTACCCGTAAGATAAGAATGAAGACTGAAGGTAGTACAACTGCAGAAGATTAGATTAAGAATTAGATAGGGATGAGGAGATAATTAATTTTTGAGAAGTGTGCGAGGAAGCCTAGGTTTTGAGTAAACAACAGATTCTAGGAATTGAAGTTGTGAAGACACAATGATCGATTCTTATCCTATGACTTCAGCAACCAAACAATATATACACATCTTTTTTTTTTTTTCCTCAAAACTGAGGTGACGGTTAACAGAGAATGACTGATAATAGAGGTTTTACTGTATATCAGTCTTGTAGTTTTTGGCTTGAAATGGAGTTATTATACAAGCAGCCCAAGCCAATGCCTGACCATGCCACCACCTATTCACCGGGCTGCAGGAATATTGTCGTTATTTTTTTTTTTTTCAAAATAATTCCACTAGCTCTTAGTATATAAGTACACATCATTTTCATTTTATCTCTCTCTTATTTTAGTAATATATTACATTAACTTTCAATTTTGTTATATATACTTTAGATGATATCAATGTCATCAAAAATAATAAAATATTATCTGCCTATGTAAGTTTTTAGCACAGCAATTTCTAACTAAAACTTAATGGCACTGAAACTAATAAATAGCAAAATATGCTTCAAAAAATAATAATAAATAATTTAATACAAAATTTTCAGACCGACTGCTACTGAACTTTTAAAACATCCATTCTTCAAGAAGGCAAAGGACCGAAAATATCTTCAACAGACATTGGTCGCCATTGGTCCCAGTTTGGAAACAAGAGTTCAGAAGGTTTGTAGTTTAGCATTATAACTGTTTAATTTTTATTTATTTTTTAATGTTCATGTATTCATATGACTATTTTTTCAGGCTTCGAAGAGGCAGCCTGGCACCTCAGGACGTCTTCATCGGACCGTAACAGGAGAATGGGTTTGGTCATCAGAAGAGGAAGGAGGATTGTCCAGTGATGAAGAGGTTTGTATATTGTATATTAATAGAGCATAAGATTAAATGATCTGGAATTAAGATGGTATTCAAGGAATGGTATAGTCTTGTTTTTTCAGAATAAGAATAAATAAAACTCATTAAAGCTAGAGAGATTTTCCGTTACATGAATAGTATTATACTTCAGTATTTTTACATTATTCAGTGTTTATTAATGTATTTGATACATTATTCATAAACATACTTTACTATTAGCCTGGTGTGTCTTTACTCTTATATTTTTAAGTTGAGCCCTTCAGTAAATTTCTTCAGTATTAACATTTTATTTTTTGTAAATATAAAATGTTTAAAGCTCTTAAGATGTACTCTATCACTTACATAACAGTTATAGCATTGCGTTATTTAGTAGACCTTCTGAGTACTACCTCCTTATCAATTCAGGCACCGCAATAGTTCCATCTGGTGGATTTGTTGTATTTATCTACTTTGAAATCGGCTATGAAATTCATAATAATTGGAATTATCAAAATTATTATTTATTTAATTTGATATAATTTTAAATTATTGTTTTGTTGTTACATGAATCAAAGATGAAGAAAATCCTAAGGATTCTTATAGATAGAGGTTGGGTCTTGACTGTAATTTTATTGCTATTTAAATTATAAAACAGATATCAACTTCAGCTCGGTCAAGAAATATACAAACCCTCCAAGGGCGATTCAGTTGCAACTTACCAGCAGAAGTTGGTAGCAAAAATAATTTTAAATTCAAATTGTAGCAGTGATAATTTTTATTATTTCAATTAATAGGAGTTTGAATACAATATGAATATGAATACAAAGCAATTAGTTACTGTGAATTCTACTCAATAGCACTTGGGACATATGAATTTATAAGACAACAGTGCTCTGAAGTTGCATATTTAACAATTATAAACAGTTTTTAATGCTCAAAAAGTGATATTATATTCTGAGAGCTTCTTTATAAGACTATGTATTAATAGGTTTTGGAACTGCTCTGTCGGAATTGGACCAGTATATTTCCCCAACATCGTTTATGTTACATGGTAAAATAAGACAAACAACAGTTGAAATTCATTTTTCTTTTTTACCATTCTTTCTCTTTTTTTATTAAATAATCGCTAAGCTTATGTATAAGATAAAGAGTTTTAGATGAGGTCTTAGAAATTAGTCGTAGTTTTAAGGAACATGGCTATGGTAGGCAATCATTTGAAATTCTCATTTTAAACGTTGTTTGCATCTGTAGTTTAATAGACTGCTTTATTTGCAAGCAAGAACTAGCTTTTTCTTTCTTCATTGTTTTTTTATTTATTAAAAATAATCTTTTCAATTTGTTATGTATATGTCAATTTGTTCAGTAATATTTAATACTTTTTCCACTGTCATTAATTAAGCTAAATTTATGAATAGGGTGCGGAGAAACCGATGAACAACATTGGTGGAGGTGATCTGTCCTCTGGTAGCGAGAAAGATCTTACTGAAATCGATGGTGGTACGCAACTCAATCTTGTTCTCAGGATGAGGCGAGTGTTTCCAAATATTTTATATTTATTTGTTTATCCATTTTAAAATAATTATTTGAGCTCTTAATAATAATTGAAAAATAATTATTGAAAGCTTATGATTTATAGTACATGATTGCATAAATTTCTCATGTGACCCAGGCAGAGTTTTGTTTAGACCGCTTGAGGTCCTTAGATTAGTTTGTTATAGCTCGTTGTTAATAATCAATTTTACAAATAATTAATATCAAACAAGTCACATGTATTTGCATTATTACAGAAAACTATATTGGTAAATATCTAGATAAATTGTATTTAAATATTATTCTTACTGTGTACTGTCCGTATTTATTTAGTAAGTAACTTCTTGTAATCTACTTATTACTTAGTGTTACGATAATTTCCTTTTCCTCATAATTATGATATTTTTCCTGATATGTTCCTGTCCTGATCCATTTGTTTCCAATTGATGTCCTGAAGAACCCCTAATCTGTTAACCTGCATTGTACTCGAAGATCATGATGAGTATGTTCCTACTTAAATATTCTAGATTAATGTCCTCTATAATGTATTGTTTTTTTTATATTTTATGTAACATATTTAGCTACTTTAAAAAATATATGTAATTTTAATAATTGTGTTCAGTGTGTGGTTTACAATAGGCATTTAATAAAATAAATCCTTGTTGAATTTTTGAAACATCGGTAAACAATTTAAGAAAATAAAATGTCTTGAGGCATTTCAAAATGAAGTAGAATATTAAGTCCAAAAAAATGATGGACTGGAGGATTTAGAAGATTACACAAGGCAGAAGTAGGGGTAGTGTCCCTAAGCTTGTAAAGTTGTTGGGCCGAGAAATTAACAAATTACCCAAAAAGTTAATGGATGCTGAGCCGACTGGTAAACATCTGAAGGGGGTAGACTTAGGTGTAGGTGGAAGTGATCTAAAAGATCTGGGTTTGAGTATAGTCCATGGACGGATGTTTGTTAGCAGAGATTCAACAAAAAAGTTTCATTTTGAGTGGTGGATAATCAACCATTATAAAGTATCTTCCAATTTTAAAAACAAACACACAGTTATGAAGCTAGACAGAGTATATGCAGGTTTTCTTCTTATTTTCCTTTTGTGGTTTGTTCCTCTCAAACCAAGAAAGGAAGGTGCGTGGAGGTGCCTTGACCCAAGCATGCCAACTGTTTTGGTCCTCCAACAGCGCCTTCATGGAATACAGCCGCTTCCATCTTATCTCTCCTATGTGGACAATACGATCCATCCACGACATTCTTGATCTGCCTCTTGGCGTTTTGCCTCTAGTAATTTGTAGGATTCTTGATTTTCACCTATTCAGCACATGTGACCGAACCTCTTCTATTGTTTTTTTCCCTCCAATATCTCTACTGAGGATTTTACTTCTAGCTCTTCTCTTATTCTCTCAGTTTTAATGAGATCTCTTCGAGTTTGTCCAGCCACTTTTCTGAGATACTTCATCTCCACTACTGTGACTTTGCTTAAATGCCTGTCAAGAGGGAAACAGATACAGGTCTATTATATTTAATCACTTAATATGTTTAAGGTACTCTGCGACTGCCTATAAGCATTAGCATTCCTTAGTTCTTGTAAAGCAGAAAGAGAATTGGTGTATTGATGTGGTCGCTAAATCGACCACTGCTCTACAATGGACTAAAGAGATATTATATAAACTTTAAATTAAAGATATAACTGTTTAAAGTTTTGAATATTGTTGTAATTAATTTTTATTAACTCCTGATTACAGGAATGCTAAACGTGAGTTGAACGACATCAGGTTTGAATTTGTTGTCGGTAAAGACTCAGCCGAGGGCATAGCTTCAGAATTGGTTGGAGCAGGGTTGGTCGACCCGCGGGACATTGTAGTCATTGCTGCCAACCTCCAGAAACTCATCAACAGTCATGGAAATCTTGTTTCTGTAACCTTTCCCTTGGTAATTATTTATCTTAATTATCATTTATATAACTGTTTTATGGTTAAAGTTTTATAATTTTAAAAACTTACCCAATAAATTGACAATTGTGTATTTTTGCTTTGTTTTAGAATTCCGGTATTGCTCCGAATGAGACTGCAAGTGAGGCAGCTCTCATCGGCTTTGCCGCTATCTCTATTCTAGATTAATGAAGCCTAAAGTAAGATGGCCAGAAGAGCTAATGGAGAGCTCGATACGCCCGTAGCTCTGTACGCAGCTTATAGAGAGACTCGTATTATTATGTTATATGTTCTCTACATCCCTCAGGCTGAGAGGTTTGTGCCATGTCAAATTTTTTAAAATAATAAACCTGACATAAAGTGTAGGTAGCAGAAGAGAGAAAGTTACGTTGGAGCCGAAGGAGTAAATGGCTGAAGGTTGCACAATATTTTATTTAAATTTGTCAGTCCTCTTATTGTATAAATCCACTCGATAAATAACCATGAGTGCTCTATAAATCTAAAATTGATATAGGCGATAGTTGACGTATTTTCTCATGTGAGATTTTAAACTATCTTTGAAATTTTTATAAAGCCTTTTATTGTTTCTTATTCACATTGTAAATCTTACTTTTAAACTATCTGCTTTGTAAATGTTACTTTAACAGTTAAATAATCTTTACATTTTTTTTAAGGCAAAATATCATTAACATATGATTTTTCTACCTTTTGTGAACTTCTTAATTCAGGGTTTGATAGATCTATATGAATGAATTTTAATCGTCTAAATGTAATAAATTTTCTTTCTATTCGCTAGTCAAATGTATTCGATTATTCAAATTGTATTTATTGATTCAGTAATTGTATCTTTTCAACAAAATAATTATATATATGTATATATATATTTTTTGTCATTATAAAAAATTAATATAACAGAACGTTAAATAGATCTCACTGACCAGTTCAAATAATATTTGAAAAATTAGTAATTAGCCAAGTTCACAGTTTAAAATATAGGTTTAAAGTATTTAAAATAATAATCTTTAACTCTGCCAAATTTGACCACATAAAACTTTCTCACCTATATATTCTGATAAAAAAAATTGCCATTGGTCGTTCTTGTGTTAAGTAACATTAAATAATATTGTATTTGGTCCATCCAGAAAATCAAGCTAAATGGCCAATTACAGTCTCTCAGTAACAGGTTATCCAATTTTTTTTTTTTTTTTTTATACTGTTCTATTTTGGTTTCCATATAAGTAAGCTTAAATGTATGTTACCCTCTCCTGTTATATTTATTTTTCTAACTTAGCTTACTACCTCTAATACTGTACTTGAGGAGACATACATAAGGTTATTCGGGGATAAATACATATTTAAGTGAAAATACTTTAATAACTACACAAACTAATAAACATATATGTAATAATGTTTATTTATTTCATTAATTGTGGAGTCGAAGAGATAGAAAATTGACTATCCATTCACTTTCTCAAAATGACCAGCAAACATTTTCTTTGTATTTGTTGCTAAATTAAAAACTATTTCAACTGGAGTATAACCCTAACCTCAATTGATAACTAACTTTGTATTGTAAATCTATGACAGCTACCAAACAGCTGTTTGTTTGTTAAAGTTACTTGAGGTAACAAGCAGTGCTATCTGGTGGTAGAACAATTTAGTCTTTTCTTTGGTAAATAAATTAGATCAGAATCCCTTTTTTTTTTATTCAATATTTTAACGCCTTACAATAAATATAAGATTATTTATCAACATTAAAATCAATAGGATGTTTTATTATAACATTAGAAAATAAATTGATGCAGGTTTTTTAATGCTTATAAATTGGTTTAATGACAGGAATCCTGAACTTTTCATAAAATATCTATATTTTTCTACTAGTTTTGACAATAAGAATTTGATGGTGTTTATTTGTTTAATTGTTTGGTGAATATAAGGTATATGTTTTATATAAGGTTATTAGGCTTCTTATTCTGTTGTATATATTTATTTATGAGATGAAAATGGTTGACTGGATGATCTTATGTAAAGGAGATGGTTGGGGGGTGCAATCAATAAGAACACCAAATAAGTGAAGTACTTATATTATGTGCCGACGTTTCGACCTACAGTGTAGGTCATCTTCAGGGCGAATGATGGGAAGCGTAACACTCGAGCCGCGATCTGCAACGTTCACGCTTCCCATCATTCGCCCTGAAGATGACCTACACTGTAGGTCGAAACGTCGGCACATAATATAAGTACTTCACTTATTTGGTGTTCTTATTGATTGCACCCCCCAACCATCTCCTTTACGTATATATTTATTATTTAAATTATTATTATTTGTTTCATTGTCAACGTTCTGAATGTAATATCAGTCAAACTTATAGAAGTATATTGATAAGTCGAGCAACGAAATTTGGCCTCTCCACCTAATCATTAATGTAAATATTGTGTTGTTTTTTTTTTAAGTTGAATTGTAATAATTATAATTTGCATTTCATTATTAGAAGGAAAATTATAAATTATTTATTATGTATCAAAATTTAAACATAAAAAAAAGAGTTATGACAATTAAACATTAATTCTCTATTTATATAGTAAAATAGATCATTATTAAAGTTGAAATTTTTATATTAAAAAATAAACACTATAATTATCATCTCGACTTTGAAATTGAATCTCAAAAGTCAATTATTTCTTCTATTTTCTTTGTTAAATCGTTTTTTCCTACTCTAAGTTGTATTCAAATCTAAACCTAACAATTCACAACTCTGATTGACTAGTCATTTTCCTGAGACGTAAATTTACAAAAAGAAAAATGATTGCAAGTGACCTACCACTTAGCAAGTAACGATGTACTTAAACCCTTTTTTCTTAAAAAAAAAAAATTAATAATTTTGTTGTATATATTTGTTGTTCCAAATGATTAATATAAGATATATTTGTTCAACAATAAAGTATTTTTACTGTCTTAAAGTTTAATCACAGTTACTGTGATTAGAAATGATAAGACGATTGTGTTAGTATATTTCGGTAGTGGCCATTTACAGACAATATCTTTGATGAAATTATTTATTTATCAAATTATTCTCTATAACTTCTTGGTTTCGGAATAGCCAATTTATTTTTACCCTGTTCAGAATATCTTAAATAAAGTTCCTTTTTTTTTTTTTCAATTTTTCCAGGAAATTTAAAATTAATTTTCATTGCCAAATTAATATACAGTTATTTAGATTAATTATATTAATCTGATTTCATTACTGAAAATAATCACTATATCCTTTGTATATTTAATAAATTATATGCCTGTTTTATTTTTTAAAATGTTTAAAAAATAAAAGATAGAAGTGTACAGCTTTAATGCATACTGTAAAAGTTTTATTTGTTATAAAATAATAAAGCAATTTTTTTTATTTATTTATTGTTTTTTTTTTTAGGTTTATATTTCATTTAAGTACTCTTTAAAAGATGTATTTCAATACAAATATTTATATCTGTTTGTGTTGTTATTTTTCCTACTTGTGCTGTATTAAGAAAAAACATAACATCTGATTTCACTTGACACAATAGTACAATTACTGAACACAGGGAGTGCTACTTGAACTCTTTGAAATTACAGTTTACTGATCGAGGAACTGAAAGATGTCCATTAACATTGTTAACTGTTGAATCATAAAACTTACTCATTTGCTCAGTTTTTAGAGAAAAAACAACTATTGTGATAGAATACTAAGGCTTTGCCATCATGAATAACTGTGAAATTTCTGTTTAGTAATGAGCACGAATTATTTGTGGTTCATGGAGGATAGAAAATACTGAATACGATTGCATTGTTTCTTTATATTATAAGTTGACAAAAAAGAAATGAATAGTTCTTAGGATTGTTATATTTTTTTTCACAGGAGTTTCCACTAATAGTGGGCTTCCTTAACCTATTGATCCCTTCCATAATGTCTTATCCAAGGTCCGTTCTTCCCGTAGACCATGACCCATCAAGGATTCCTCCACTTCGTTATCCCAGGTCTTCCTCGTCTTCTTGTTCCCCTAATTTTCCATTGGTGGACTACTTTAGGTAGTCTTTCTTCAGGCGTTTTATCTCAATATCTTTCAGAATGGTTCTTTCAGCCTCCATCTTTTCTCTGATGGTCGCATTTCTTACTTCGTCCATTCTGGATATTCCCGCCACTCGTCTCCAGTAGTTCATTTCTGTAGTTAAGAGTTTTTTCCTGAAGTTGCTTTTCAACAACCAAGTTTCTGATGAGCATGTCATTATGCTTAATAATATAATATTGTACATATTTTTTTTTGTTTTGGGGATAATGTTTCTAATCTATAATACCGAGTTGAGCATTGATAAGGTCTTTTTACCATCTGAAATTCTTTTTATTTCCATATCACATCCACCATCTATCTCAATTATGGAGCCAAGATATTTAAAATGTCTAACTTTTTTTAGAACCCCTTCCATTTTCTCAGCATTAATATCTAGCTCCCATTGCTGGAAGAAAATTGGTAGCCAAGAGAATTTTCGTCAACCATAGCGTTGTGAATGACAATATTGTAAATGTTTTAAGTATTTTTATAATATGTTTACATTTGTCAGATAGCTGTTTTATCTAATATCAATTTTTGTTATTAATTTACCATTATTTATCTAATATAATATAATAATAATGAATAATATTAGTGACTAGCGATCCATCCTCCATTTTACAAATTATGTATATGAGTCTTTCATCTGCTAAATACATTTTTTAACAACCCATTTTCATTATTCTACTTTTTATGCAAAGTAAACACTTGTTTCTATCACAGAGAGTAATTATAAATTGGATACTACCTTTACTTATATTCATGCATGAAGCACATCTCATTGTAGAAAGGCAGTGACTGATGCTTGGAGTTCGTGAGAGTGTGCAGAGCAATACCTGTTTTGGTCTGAAGATAGTTCACGCATTCGCTGATAGGGTGCAGCACAATCGTGACCATGCGATATCAAAATCGACTTTGATTACCTGGTTTTTTCATGATTATTTTGTTTTAACTGTATACAAGGAGTTTTTAGATCAGTATCCTTGATATGATAAGAGATGTGAAAAAATGGAATATTTTGGTTTTGGAGAAAAACAATTCTGGGAATAAGAAGTGTGGTGTCTTCGTTTCGGTCCGCCACAATTTACACTCAATAAAACCCTTCTTTCCTTCATACTTACAATCAGTAAATCTATCCATATTATTACACCGATGTTATGTAAATAATTACATTCGCAAATAAAGTGCAGACTAAGAGAGATGTTTGTATAGGCTTTAATGCCAAACAAAGTGGCAAAGATCCAGGACGAAATTAGTTGATGTTGATCCCTTTGAGTATTGAACTGACTATGGTTTTTACAAGTATTCTTTTGTTAATATTCTTTAAACTCCATCGAAACTGAGCTCGTGATCATTAAATATCTCATTAGTGTACATAAATTACTCAACAAATGATAAGATGTATAATTTAAAAACTTTGGTTTAATCAATTTTAAGGAGACCACTACAACGTGGACTAAAGAAGTTAGGACGGATTAAGAAAAGTTTATTATCACTGAGTCTCACATGCTAGAAAGAAGTAAATTTATGAGCCAAGTCAAAGATTTGGAAGGATTTCAGGATGAGGAAAGAATCCAAAAGAAACCAGAGAAGGTAGGATAGACCAAAGGAAACACGCCAGCGAACGCCTGAAGGAATATTGGAGGCAGAGAAAACTCCTTCAGAAGAAAGGAAATAAACCAACCTGTTACGTGATCTGAAGTGGTCAATAAGAAATTTTCTAAACATTTTTGAATATCCTTTAGAATAAGATGCATGAAATTTCGGGTGAAATTAAGGTACGGCCAGCATTTCTTTGCTTTATTCTGTATATCTATTTTGATAATCTGACTAATAAATACTGTCTTGAATTGCAAAGGAGCCAATATTTTTAATACATCCATAACGTAGTTGTTTTTCTAACTCTTTGCCCGACATTGTCGAAACCATAAGAAATACGCGATGAATGGATTATTCTGACTGTTGTTATCTTTTGCACAAGATGCTGTAATTGTATGAAAGAAAAGTACAAAAAAATTATATAAGTAAAAAACGTGGAAAATGTTACCTAAGGTCAAGTACCTAGACCTCCTAAACCCTTTAAGGCGCAACCATTGCACAGCTTAAGTAAGGTTGTTTATTCATTTAACGTTACTTTATGCTGTTATGGCTAATAGGGCGATGATGCAGTGTGAACCAACAAGAACGGTTTGGTTGTGTAGGATTTTTACAGCTAGCTTTGTGTACAAACGTTAATTTCATTTTATATAAGGCGTTCAGGATGAAATGCGGATATCTCCGATATATCAAAAAGTTGCTTTTTCCCTAGTTCATTCAAGCAATTTTATGCTCCCGAAACTTCAACACTTAGCTCAGAACCGGACTAAAACCACAAGAAATTTAATCGTTTTAGTCGAAATCGCTTATGTCCCTAACTGAACTGGCGAAAAATGTGAATAAGTCAATGTTTGAAATTTCCGAGTGTTCCGCTTTGGCCCTGAACTTATGGTTATTTATTCTCACATTATCAATAATCTAAACCAGAAAAATGACTCTGTAATTAATAAAGCTCCCCTAATCTATCTCAAATAAACCTTTAATTTTTTTGTTTTTTAGTATAATATTCTCTTATTTTTTTTTATGGAGCTAGAGGCCAGAAGATCAAATTAATGCCACTTGCTACAAAAACGATTAAAAATATTTTAAATCTCTTTAATATAATTTATTTATTGAAAAAAAAAACGACAAAATTACGTCACGTACAAGGGCTATTATGTCATCCAATTTAAAAGTCAAATATAAATTCACATTAGCAAAACTGGTCCACCTTCGTATGATGAAAAAAAGAAGCTTGCTTGTGAAGCCTGATTGCAGAGCTGTTATTTCCCCGTCAATATTGAGTTGCTTGAACTGGTTTATATTTAACCATTTTCTGTTTATTATTATAGATTATTTTTTAAATAAATCTTGGAAATATTTCAACGATTTTGCTCTTGTTTAAAAAAACCTTTATATCTTTTGAAAATAAAATAATGACGATTTTACTATCAATTTTAAGGTTCTAGTCTTGGTAATATCCACCGAATTAACATGATAAAAGGATAATAAAACTATTTTAATTTTTTTGTTAATTTTATTTTATTTTTTTTTTAAATATTTTTATTTTGAAGAGAAAAGATTTGCCCTGGCCGGGATTCGAACCCGGGTTTTCCGCATCTCTTTTCTCTTCAAAATAAAATTTATACAAATATGGCACTTGTGTATTAACGCCACCGCAGCTACAGATTTTGCGGTTTTTAAGTTCCGCCAGTCTACACCTAAAATTTTTGCTACAAATCATAAATTAAAACACTTTATTAATGTTGTTAAGAATGTTATCCATGAAATATATTTATGGGGTTAGAATTTTTAATTTTTTAAATAATTAGCAATTAAAAAAAAGAATATATTTTTTTATAATTAATGGTCAATTTTTTGAGTTTTAAATATTTTTTATTTTTAAAGAGAAAAGATAGGCCCTCGGACGGGATTTGAACCCGGAACCTTTATCTCACCGTCACATTGCTCTACCATTTGAGCTACCCAAGGCCGCCCTGGAATGAACATGGTTCTAGTGTATTCATCACAAAAATTGCGAGAGCACGAGGACATGGGTTCGGATAAGAGAAAAGCTTTGTCCTCTGCCGGCAGGCGGCCTTGGGTAGCTCACATGGTAGAGCAATGTCACGGTGAGACAAAGGTTCCGGGTTCAAATCCCGGCCGAGGGCCTATCATTTCTCTTTAAAAATAAAAAAAAAGAATAAGTTGTGCTACCATCAGCAATGTTTTCAATTATTTTATCAAGAAGGGTAGAGCCAGTTCTATTAGGAAAAGTGACAACAAATGAATCTTTTGTTTCTCTACATATACATACCCACTGCTCGGGTAATACTCGACCACAATTATTTTTACGTTTAGTAAACAAACTTCCATTAATTTCTACTATGCAATCTGGTCCAGCTACCTTCTTCTTTGGTTTATTCTCCATATCCAAGACACATAACTCACGCACGTAATTGGCACTTTACGTAATTTAAAATTCTAACCCCATTAAATATATTTCATGGATAACATTCTTAACAACAACATTAATAAAGTTTTTCATTTTATGATTTGTCGCAAAAATTTTAGGCGTAGACTGGCGGCACTTAAAAATTAAAAAAAAAAACACCGCAAAATGTGAAGCTGCGGTGGCGTTAATACCCAAGTACCACAAATATTTTAGTTCGTACTAAAGTCAATGTTATTGTTTTTAAAACTAATTAATTAATGTATAGTTATTGATGTACTAAAACTCATAAAAGTAACATAAAATGATAGCAGGGGCTTGGTAACTCACTACAAAGGGTTCTGTGTTACTGATCTCTAGTTCTCCAGTTCGTTACCAGCTGCGGCAGATGAATAACTTTTCTGTGAACAGCTGTGAATCGATTCGGTGGGATCTGAAAACCTTCTTGTGGCTCGCCCAGTACCTATAAATCCTTAATCAGCCAAATCATCTTTCACAACCGTTGCTTTGAAACAATACCATCTCCTGAATTCAATAATATTCATGGGTTATAATGGTAGTTTTTTTTTATTATCGGAGAAATAATTTCAATGATCGCCTTGAACCTTCAACTCTAAGCTCCCAATTAATTACAAAAGACTCGTGTACATGTATGTTATGAGACCTATTTGTACTCAGGGAGTGGAGCTCCACTATGCCATCTAATTCTCTCGTATCCTTACAATCCAAAATCCTTCGTAAAACATAATAATGCTATTTATCTTGTTACGAATAAAGGCATCGGTAATGACCTCAATGTCCCATTTGTTACTGGTTTGTCCCAAACCTGAAATAATCCTTTGATGACAAACTTAATTCCCACTCAAACTTAGCAATATCTTCAATCCCGGTTATCCTCCGAGACATTTGAAAAGAAGATCCACCTCGTGATGTAAGTTAATTTTCTTATTTGGGCACTAGTAATTGTAGGTAGTTCCTCTACCCGTCTTTATCCATACCGTTATGTATCATTCTTTATATTTACTTGTTGTATCGTTATAATACCTAATGTTGTAAATTTCGATAAATATATATTTTTTTAAAAATCAATGAATAGGAATTTCATACTTGAATGCAACGCAAATAGTTGCAGTGAATTGATAATGTTGCATTGTTATGGATTTATATTCAAGTTCCTTAAAAATAAAAAAACATTCAAATGAAACAAAGCTAATAAAATTATATTAATAACTAAGGTAATAATTCCACAGGTTGTCGCTTCGAGTTGAGTTACAAGTTTTAACTCTTAATTCGTTTCATTTTTAATATTTTCCGAAAATACAAGTTATCGTGAGCTTTAGTATGAAAAACAGAATGTAATTATGGGTATGTAAAGGAGATAGTTGGTGGGTGCAGTAAAAAAAAACACTGAATAAGTAATAAACTTATAACTGTGTGCCGACGTTTCGACCTACAGTGTAGGTCATCTTCAGGGCGATTTGGAGAGCGAAGTCGTGCTTGTAACGGCTGGCTAGCAATCCCGTAATTATGGGTAATTTATATACTTTGTTATTAATTTCATTTAGAGACATATATCGTCTACATTTCGAAATGTTAGTAAAAAAGCTTTTTTATTTATAGATGACTAGCTTTTGCCCGCGGCTTCGCTCGCATAGAATTTGGACTACCACGTAAAGTTTCTTGACAGTGCTTTTTAACAATAATTTAAAATAATAAATAATTTATTATTTTTCACTATAGGTTTTCTCGTACAAAATTTCAGATGTCTAACTTCAAAACTGACGGATTCCATATAACCTTTGAACCCTTATTATATTAAGGGTGGAATTATCCAAATTTCTTTCTTAAATTATACAAAGGAGCTATCTGCAAATTTCAAGATGCTAAATTCCTGATCTGCCTTTAATTATGTACTATAATGGATTCTCCACAGTTCCTATAAAACTGTCGGGGAGGAGGGGGCACCTGCCCCAGTGCGCCCCCCTAAATCCGCGCTTGCTATAGCCCATGTGTTATTCTGATGTATAACCTATATTACTGTAAACTTTCATCCAAATCCATTCAGTAGTTTTTGCGTGAAAGAGAGACAAACATACAAACATTCACATTTATAATATTAGTAAGGTGACCGAAATCTACTCATTACCTATAATTGCATTCTATTTTCCATACTAAAGCTCATGATAATTAGTATTTTGGGAAAATCTTAAAAATGAAACGAATAATCAGTTAAACCTTTCTGTAACTAAACTCGAAGCGACAACCTGCGGAAAAGATACCAAAACATATAAACAAATGAATTATTGGTTCTATCGTTGACACACTGTTTTATCACATTATTAATTGACAGGAAAAAGATGAAACGAAATTCCTGAAGGAATATTTACGACTATTCCACGGAAGGTTACGAAAGAGAGATAAGAAGCGGCTATCCACATCATGAGACGGGAATGCGGGCGGCGATCTGATTCAATTAAAGAGCCTAAAGGAATCTTTAAGGACTGTTAAAGGACACCATCCTCACAGAGCACAAGGACCTCTTTGTCCTGATTGGATGAGCAATCACCCCCGCCCCCAGCCAATCAGATCGCTCCTTCCTGCCAGCCCGCTCAGTCGGTGCGGCGGAGGCTGAGGGTTAGGTCCTTCTGTGATGGGAAGTCAAAGCGATGGCGGTACAATACGCAAAGGGAGCATTCTCCAACAGGTTTAAGGTTAGCCAATTTATATATTAGTATTGTTATTATTACTGTTAAAGTTATTATAATAATCAATTTATTATAACGAAAAAAATTCTCGATACAGAAAGTTTTATATTGTTATAAACTATGTATTTGATAATATATAAAGTACTTAATAAAAAATAATCGGTAATTATTCCGCAGGTTGTCGCTTCGAGTAAATTCTCAATTTTCATTCGTTTCCCGTTTAATATTGTCCAGAAATAAAATTTATAATGATCTTGAGTTAGAAAAAGAATATAATTATGCAAACTGTGTATACTTCAGTAATAATTTCTTCTATAAATGAACATTTCAATAAACATTACCGAAGTATACATATTTCCCATACTTAGATTATCTTTTTCATATTATAGTTCATGATAACCTGTATTATTGAAAAATATTAAATGGAAAAGTTAAAACATGTGACAACTTGCAACGGCAACCTGCGGAATAATTACGAAAAATAATTTTAAAAGATTGGTGTGAACAGTATCAAGTATTTTATGCCGCTTATTATTTTTTTTTTTTTGGTGTGTTTGTTTATTGTTCAAGTTTATATTTTAAAAACCACCACAGCCCATGATGGGTCTTGGGTTAAGTACTTAGTAGAGACTGCACTGTTTCTTGGACAAACGGTTATACGGGGAGGCAATTTTAGACTCTTACTTTGGGTACCCAATTGATAGAGGCTGGGTGAGCACCAGGAGGGTCCTAAATCCAATAGGACCCATCACAAGCCGTTAATAAAAGTTTGCCAGCGAGCGGGATTTGAACCGAGCATGGCAACACTCTACCACTGAGCCACTTCGCTCGGTTTATATTTTAATAGACTCTTGATATATTGCTGGGACAATGGCGACCTTACAGTCAAATTTGACTGCCGCGATGTTCATTATTAAAACAATGTTAATTCGAATCAAATCAATAATATAATACAAATAGAAGTATCGTAGAAATACCTATTGTACGAAAGTCTATTAAAGTGATTTGTTTATACGATAATTAGTCAATTAATATCTAAATATCAATGTACGGAACCTCCTTTAGGCCGGGCGCACATTGAGACGCAGTTCAACGCAGGGTAGGTTACGCAGAGCAGATTAGAGCAGTTAAAAAGCTGCGCTACTCATATGACCAACTGACGCAGTTTCTTGTCACCTTTGTAAATAATCGGTCGTCGAACGTACAAACGAACTTGACCGAAGTTCCGAGTCTGATTCAGACGAAGAATGATGGATGAACTTTATGTATTCACTATCAAAACGAAATAAACGTACATGGAAAAGCGCGTATAAGAAGAAAATAAAAACTCACGGTGAATTTGTTCTGACATCGGAATTTTCCGACGAACAGTTCACCAATTACTTACGTTTATATCGAAACCAGTGAAGTTCTTGGTCTGGTCTTGACAATATTATCTGATTTGCAAATAATATTGAAACAGAATGATATGAAATATAATAAATTTTAACAAAAACTGCTAGACACATTTGCATTAAAGTAATCTGTGCCACAAACACTGCGTGGAGCAGGTTCACACATGCACTGAACTGAACTGCCCTGCCTGACCTACCCAACCCTGCGTTGCGCTGCGTCTCAATATGCGTCCGGCCGTTTTAATGTTGTTTTTAAACACTGGGAAGTTTTCCCTTTAAATTTATTTATTGATATCCACAACTGAATTACAATAATACAACAAGTAAATAGGCTAAGTGATATATAATGACAAGTAGAGAAACTACAAAACTGATAGTACTCAAATCAAAGTTTAACTAAGAAGGTCACGTGGCCATCTTCTTTTCAGACGCCTCGGAGGATTACCGGGAATTGAAAAGGAAGCTAGGTTTGAAACTAGAGAGAGGGTTTGAGTGGTAATGAAGTTTGTTATGAAAGGATAGATACCGGGTTCGGACCAAATCAGCAACAAAAGGGACATTAAGGTCATTATGGATGACTTTATTCTTAACAAAATAAGGAGCATTGAGGATTTTACGAAGGACTTTGGATTGTAAGGATTGTATACGAGAGGAATTCGATGGCTTAGTGGAGCCCCAAAGCTCTACTCCGTAAGTCCAAATAGGTCGTATGATGGTCATGTAGATGTAGAGTCTTTTGTAGTTAATTGGGAGCTTAGAGTGTTTGTCTAGTAAGTGTTGAAGTAGCCTGAAACGTCGTGCGGTTTCTTGTCTTTTCAGTCTTGTATGAGGATTCCAGGTTAATCGTTTGTCAAGGTGCAACCCGAAGTATCGGATCTGTTCTACAGGCACCAGAGGAATATTATTAAAGGATACTGAAGGGCAGGAAGTCATTGGTTTACGACGTAAGGTAAAAGTGATTTGATGCGATTTTTGAGAATTTATTTTAATTCTCCAGTTTTGACACCATTCTTCAAGAACAGTGATATGGGATTGGAGGCTTTGGGATTCAATAACTGGATTGGTGTTGACTGATAATACACATGTATCTAAAAATTATTGAAATAATATACATAAATGTTCTTTTCATGAAGGTTAGCTCATCGGTAGAGCGCTCAGTTGCAAGCCTCAAACATGATTTATTTAGTCTGTTAACAATCGGGAATCGGACCCTCTACAGGTCTACAGACCCTCCTCGGACTGACCCGATCTCTATAGAGTGGGTATCCTTACTTGGTACTAGGAAAAACCTGGCAGTTGAACGTGATCTCGGACAAATCACCTCCATATTCAACCGTTGCCCTAGAAACAGTACAGTCTTTACAACCGAAACCTTGAGCCTTCATGAATAGCAGTGGCATTGGTTAGTTTTTCTTAGCGAACTCGAAGGCTCGATGCAGATACTACAAATATTTAGCATTGGTACGCAAATCCAAATCCAAATAGTTTCTCTCTTAAATCAATCCACCCACCTTAGTCTTAGACGCTCAGTGCTTTTTACCTTTTTTTAAATATGTCGATCACAAATGTGTTAAGTGCAAATGTTTAAAAAATTGGTTTTGTTGTATGAATAATATTTAAATTTGTGATCAAGAAGTAACAGATCATAAGTTGATATAAAATTAATAGAGAGGCTGCGAAGGTTACAAAAATATATTGTGTACTTCAACTTGAACTTTATTTCTTGTGTTAAATTATTATCAAATTTGACTCCTGTAAATTTTGCTTTTGGCACATAACACATTTGTCAACTAAGGCATCGATTCTTATACTTAAGTCCAACAACGCCTTAACCTCCGTGACGCTATCAATTTAAGAATATATTAACTGGCTGCATGCTCTACAATTCCGCATGTTTAATGTAATGAGTATAGAAACTATTAAAAATCCACTATACTAATTTTTTTCTCTAGTAACCGTAACTATTATTATTTATACATTTTTGGGAATACTGCAATAAGTAATAGTTGATACTACAGTAATTCTTGATGCTGTGCACGTTTTTAATTTAAGATTTTAATCTACGAAAACTTTTTGAGCCATTAATTAATATTTGGAAGGAAGTCACGTGCTGCTCATTTCAGAAAACATTTTTCCAAACATACTTTTCACATTCTAATGTAAGAAAATATAGAAATTGTATTTAAAACCTATTTTTTTTACATTGAACCGCAATAAGGTGGAGTTGTGGGATTTTGACCGATACATTCATCGTGTACGCTTCATGCTAAAATCTAACATTTTATTTACTAAACATTACTAGAAATCCTGTGTTAATCTCTCATATCTTCTGCTGCGTATATAAAATAGTTTATACGTATATAAAATAGTAAGTCTATTTCATCAAAACTAGAAAAAAATTTCTCCTTTTTGCATTTTCTTCATAACCAAATAATTCTGAATGGTTTTAAGTTCAAATTTCATAATTGTTAAATCAATTCATTTACCAATTACCAATTTTTTATTTACAATAATTAAGTAGCAAATAGATTTTTTTCCTGAATAGTTTATACATTGAGGTCTGTCTACAGGCCTTTTGAAATGAATGAATTATCTTAAATACCACAGGCAACATCTAAAAAAGACAAGTATTTAGTTCTGACACTTGAGGCTCTCCCGTATTTAACGGATAGGTGTTATGTTTTTGAAATATTTATTGAAAAAAAAAACTTCTAACGTGTAAATATCTGTAACAAACTTATCATTGTTACATAGCATTTGGTTTTTCTTCTATGTGGCTAATCCGTTATGCATATACGATTCACAAAAATGTTTCTTACGTATTGATTATGTGTATATACATATACATATATTTCTATAGATATTTGTAAAACTAATTAATGGCAGAGTATAATTATTTTAAACAATCAAAGAGAAAGTAAGGCTCGCTGAGGACAAGGTAGAATGGAATGCATAAAATACTTTTGATTAATAAAATATTTTAATTACCTTAATTAATGTTGTAAACTATAATAATATAAAAATAATACATAGAAAGGGACATGTTTACACAACAGTGATATGCATGGAATTTAAAGATGGCTGGATATTTATAGTCGCCTTGAGCGTGCTGTCAGCTGTGTCAACCCACGCCTTGTCAAATCGCTGCCTTGCATAACTGTACTTATTGCATACTTGCCTCATGTCTCTGATGATCAATCCAAATGAAACGCTGGATAGTTTGAAGTGACTGGAGTGTTTCTTCAAAAAGATTTTAAAAATCCATTGATATCATTCCACTTTTTTACCTATAGAATTCATGCTCGCCTAGAAGTGTGAGTAGGGAATGCCCTAGGGTTTACTTACAAAAGCGTACTGTATATATATATATATATATATATATATATATATATATATATATATATAATATGATTAAATATTATTATTTTTGTTGTTGGTTCAACGCCACTTGTTGCGTTGCTAATCGGCTGCTACAGTGGGAGCTCTAAATTTTGCCTATCCAGGTTTAATTAGGATAGGGATTTTTAAGAGTACCCCCGTTTAACGTCCCTTCCGAAGGACGGCGTAACTAAGGATTTTTTTCTCCCTTAAAAAAATCCTAGGGCCATCTTACGGGCTTAAAACCCGCGATCTTGGGCTTAGTAGTTTGTTACGTTCACCACTAGACCACAAATATATTTTTTTTTTTAATATTTTGTTTTATTTTATTTTAAAATGTGTACAAATTTTAAAACATTGGTGGGATAATCCCTTACAATGGAAATGAGTTCACATTACAACGGTTACTGATTAATATGTTTTTATTGTTGGTAAAATTTAAAAAACCAACAGAAATGAGAGTACATAGTTTACTTAAGACAAAATTTATGTATAACATAATACAAAATGCATATTATTTATAATAGTATGTGGTTTGTTCGTTTATGTCTGTATTTTTGTGTTGTTGTTTTTGTATAATTTCCTATTTCTTGTATGAGTGTGTTGTCTGAAAGTTGGCGTGAGGTGAAGAATCTGAGGGTTTGTTGGTGTATGAATTTTTGTATTGTTGGGATGTCCAGTTCTTTGTGCATTGTGACAAATATTATTTTTGTCAATAACCTATTACTTATCCCATGAATTTCAACTATTGAAAACAATAACCTAAAAAACTAAAGAAAAAAATATTAGATTGAGAAGGCATCGCTGAACTAGATGACCTTATTGTTTATATTAATACAAATGTATTGAATGTGAAAAAAACACATTTTATGTTCTCGATTTATAACAATTTATTTAGGATTGATAAAAGTTATAGCAAATTCTTGAATCTAAATTCACTCTGTAAATGGAAGAATAGCCCTGTCAAAAGTATCCAGATGATTTTCATATGCAAAGTAACGAATAAATTTTTTTTAACTGGAAGTTTCGAAATCTTCAATGTCAAACCACATTCGCGTGCTTGATCTGGTTAGTGACAAAAACTGAATTCCTTCCATGGCAAAATATTGAAGACGTCTTGTGTTTGCTGTTTTTTTTTTTGTTTTTTTTACACCTGCTAGTTATCGATTTTGACATATTGCCTTGTTAGCAACTGCAATCTCATGGAACTGTTTAAAATAAGACAATTCAGGCTTGCGAAAATGCAACACGCGATAGTTTCCGTTTTGAATGTGTTTTTTGACTAATTAAAAAACATTATTGGATAAAATTCATGCAGTCATCTACAAGGCACAAAATCACGTATATAAAATACGGTTGACGATACATACTGATTTTGAATTAACTTTGAAACAGTTGTCCTACTCTCTTGAAAATTTGTGTTTTCTCACTTTCTATATCTTGTATTTGTATCGACAATATGTTTGGAGTAAATAGATTTTTACGGTTATATTTTTTTTTTTAGAAGTATACATGAAATATACAATACATGATCTATTAAACACAGCATCAACCCCGTGCAAGAATACCACTAATGGAGGACAATTGTTAATAACAATGTTGAGAGGTCAGAGGCCTAGAGAGAGCCCCACTGCCTACATGATCTACTTCAGTGAAAGTGATGATTATATAATACGAAATATAACAGAAAAATACAACGAATAACATCCTTGGTCTTGTGTCTCTTTAATTTAGTTAGCATTGTATTTTTTCCTGCTAATAGGGATTGCTATACTCAATCGTCTAATTATCTATCGATAGTACAAGAATGCAGATGAATATATATCGATAGTTTAGATTATATCTTCTTACTATGTAAATTTAGGTATACAAAAATTAAATAAATGCAATCATAATAAATCTAAAAGATAAATCGTTTTGTTTGTTTTCACCATTTCTTTCCTATAATACTTTTGACAGATTCTCCCCAAACTTCGTAAATGGATGATGGAACCTTTAAGAAATAGGTGATGCAGGATTTTTTAAATTATATTTTTCGATTCAGCGAGCATTTCTTGTAACGTCTAGATCGATATTTTTAGCATGTTTCAAAATATAACTTAAAATATTATAACTATGAGTACTTTATAATAATTATAAGTTTATAGTTTTGATCTATCGATTTATCTATAAAACTATCGACTATCGCCATACTGTCCAATATAAAGAGATATTAAAAAAAAAAGTGATTGGTTGTTCATTCTGTATATGAGTAATTTTTTTTGTATTCTTCATGTTAAGTAGATTTTATTGACAGCTGTTTTCATTTATGCTAAAATGTACGTTTAACATGTACATCGTACAAAATTAATTTAGCTAAATTATAAGTTTACTTAAAAAAAAAATTATACTCTTGACGCTAATAGTTGGCGAAATTTTGTCACTGTGCCAATACTTTTTTTTATGTGTGAGTCAACCTTCCTAACTAACTAAATACTTGGATGCCTAAATATTACTACATTTTGTACAATAATTATTAAAAATTAGTCTATAAAGACTATGCTGAAACGGAGATACTAATTTAATTTAAAAATTTAATAGCCAAATCTAATATGTTAGTAATTTCTATCATAAATACTAAGCAGTTAGTTCAATTATAATTAAAAAAAAAACTTTACAAGATTAACAATTAAATATATTTTATACATAAATATTATTGAATAAAGAGAATTTAAAAAAATAAAATTCGGAATGGGCTGAATTCCCCAAACCTATTCACGCTGACTGCGTGCCTGAACAAAGGACACTAAGTATTAGGAAGAGAAAAGGAATTTAAGTCTTAGAAAAGATATAGTAACAGAAGAAACAATATAAACCACAAATGGCATTTTTCTTGCCATTTGCCGATAATAAAGAGGTATACAGGACAAATAATATGTAATAGAATAAAATAAATTCAATTTCAAATATAGTAAAAACCTGTACCACAAGAACCTACTAAGGTTCATGGCTTCAGTACATGGTAGAGACTGTACTGTTTCTATGGTAATAGCTGCTGAGGGAGGTGATTTCGCGGGGTTAAGGGACTCCTGTACTCGTAGCTGTCACATATCCGATTCGCATCTGGCAACAAAATAAACAAAGTTATAACCGACATGGCATTTCTAGTCTAGTGTCAACCCCCGCCGATCAAACTAGCCCTGAAGAAGACCTGCAATGTGGGTCGAAACGTTTTATTACCAATAAAAAGTTCTCCCTATATAAGTGAATTTTCTTGACCTTTTCCTTCCTCATATATACAAGGTCAACTAATATTATTCAACAAATAGATATATCCTTTTTTTATAATATACATGACATTGACTTCTACAATTCGCATAGCGCTCAGGTCCGCCCTCCCGATCCTACTACTGTTCCGGTCGACCACAAATATGAATGAACCACTCCTATTGTCTTCACTAATACACCACGTCATGGCTGAGTCAGCTTTCATTCAGTCATTCACTATTGTTAGAAGAATCGGTAGTAATTAAAACGGTAGGGAGGATCTGGCGTTGTGGATTAGAAGAAAGAGTTATCTTGAAGAATATTGTCATGCAATACCGATACTGCAAAATAGAAAACAAATAAAAATCTCTGAGAACCCGTATAAAATCGATGTTTACAAACCAATCCAAGACCACAGAGACTGTATAAAATTGTGTACCATCAAAGGGAATACAGAATAAGTTAGTGAACCTAGAAAAAATATACAGTACCAAAACATTCGATATAATTACTTTTCGGAGAAATTCGAGGTTTGCTTGGTTAAAAAACGAAGTGATTAGTTTTCGTCCGTACTGTTTAATTTATCAGTCAATTTGAGTTTGATTGGATTTGGATGATAATCTGTGAGCTGAATTAACAGCGATTGATGTTATGGCGTCGAGCCTTCGTGCTCACCCAGCCTTCTAGTATTTTTACATCGTAAAATACTAAAAGTTTGTAAATAATACAAGCATATTTGTGCAACAAATTTACGGTTGGTAATAGTGAGTTACAGAAGATAATTCAATCTAAGCAATAAAAAAGTTTGATCAATTTATAAAATAAATAAAAACTAAAAGAAATTCCAGATTTCTTTAGGGAAAAAATCCACAGCCAATGACACAATAAAATATTGTCAACCAGACTCGAAGGGGGGATCTAGAGATTTGTAAGGCAGCGCTTAGAACACTATTAGTAACAACATTGAATCTTCATTGTTATATTTAAACGTTTGTAGATTATGGGGTCATCGAATATTCTCAGTACAAGGCTCTGATCATAAATTATGTATCAATATTATTTATTTCATAAACGTATTTTTTTACAATAATGCTGATTTATTATATTGTTTTAATGAATATAGCTAATACAAGATTCTTTCACATAAATCGACTTGAGATTTTTATGCTTTGGACATTTTAATGAATTGAATTTGAATAAAATTACTCAGATGTTATTAAAAGAAAAGGTAATATAAAAGTAAAAACATTATATATACATAGATAAAAAAAAATTCATTAAAATCACAATAATTTATTTGTATGCACTTTTGGACGAATCGTAGCTGGAAGTAAATGATGATGGGAATGGCAATCACCTCTTGCCTTGTCGCACTTATTATATTGAGATAACATAATATTAAGTTGATTGTATATAACAAATTATTATTGTGAGAAGACAAGAGGTCCCATTTTGCGTATCATTTTAATTTGTGTTATCTAAAACTAATTTAGTGTTCTGTTATCTCGATTTAGAAAGCTAAGGAGTTGTTCTTCCAGCTGATATACATATCAGCTGTTAACAAACAGAATATTTGAAGAGGAATAATCGATTTTCGATGGTTCATTAGCTCGATACTATTGATAACCGTTACTTTCGATAGTTCAGTAAGTTCGTATATATATATTTGAATATAGGTACAAAAAATAAATGGTCCAAAGTATGTATATAATACATATATGCTATAAGTCGAAAACGAAAACTGTGTTTTTTCACATTCGATACTTAGCGATGGCAGGGAGGATATTATCGCCTGCTACGATTATAAAGCTTTTTGAATCATTACATGAAATTATAAATATGATAAAACATTGTGATATTCCTTCTCTCGTTGATTTTCATTGCCGCACGAAATAAAACAGCATGTGATATAAATAACGGTTAATATATTATATCTAGAAGGCAGTGGTGGGAATACAAAAGAGGCTAAACAAGGCCTATATCTCATCGCTGTTGTAGAAGACGAAGCGATTGCTTGGGAAGTGGAGGACGGTTGAGCCCCCATTACCCAATTTGTTTCAATCTGTAGCGACAGATTATGTCAACCTAGTGCATAACTATTGTCTCTGATAACATATCGTCTAGATTATTATTTGGAGGGGGTGCTATTAAGTCGTGAATAATCGATACTGTTCATTAATATCGATTTTTCAGAAAGTTGAATTTCAAAAGGAAACTTAGTTGTCTACTTGTGTTGTAACACCCAAACGTTGATCAAGACCTTCTTGATTCAAAATATTTTTTTTTTTTAAAGTTATTTATTGATATTTACAACTGTATTACAATTATACAACAAGGAAATAAAATGCGTGTTACATAATGACATGGGAATGACAAGTAGAGAAACTACCCACTGGTAGTACTCAAATCAAAGTTCAAATAAGAAGGTCACGTGGCCATCTTCTTTTGAGACGCCTCGGAGGATTGTAGGGAATTGAAGAGGGTTTGAGTGGGAATGAAGTTTGTTATGAAAGGATAGATACCGGGTTCGGGCCAAATCAGCAACAAAAGGGACATTAAGGTCGTTATGGGTTACTTTATTCTTAACAAAATAAGGAGCATTGAGGATTTTACGAAGGATTTTGGATTGTAGGGATTGGATACGAGAGGAATTCGATGGCTTAGTGGAGCCCCAAAGCTCTACTCCGTAAGTCCAAATAGGTCATATGACGGTCATGTATATGAGTGTTTTGTAGTTAATTGGGAGCATAGAGCGTTTGTCTAGTAAGTATTGAAGTAGCCTGAAACGTCGAGCGGTTTCTTGTCTTTTCAGTCTTGTATGAGGATTCCAGGTTAATCGTTTTTCGAGGTGCAACCCTAAGTATTGGATCTGTTCTACAGGCATCAGTGAGATATTATTAAAGGATACTGAAGGGCAGGAAGTCATTGGTTTACGACGTAAGCAGATTGGGAAAAGAGGGATGAATAGAAATTATTATGGTTTGCTTGGAAAGTTCTATTTGTGAGATAGGATTGAAGGATGAGAAAGTATGTAGGGAGTAGGAATTTTACGGAGTTTGTAGAGCAAGCCCGGATGCCAGACTCGGTCAAAAGCCTGTTCCACGTCAAGAAAGGCGCCCGAAGATTCAAAATATTAATTTACTTTCTATAGTACATGCTATATTATATTCTATCAAGGAGCTATACATAACTATGCAGTAGTAAATGGCTAAGATTCATTTTTAATATGCATTGACTTTATTAACAATCCACCAAAATTTTCATTTATATTAATACTTTGCATTTCATTACTTTTTTTTTATCTGTATCTGTATATGGAAGAAGTTAGGGAATTATCAAATCGATTATCGCTCTCCCAATATTCTATTTAAACGAAAACTACTATACCTATGGCACATAATTCTTAGAGATAAAATTTAAAACTTTAGCAGCTGATAATGCAGGGGAAAACATAGAACGTAGAAGAAGGTTAGGAAGGAGACGACACTCCTGGCTGCAAAACCTAAGATGCCGCATTCGAAATTCGAATAGCCATCATGATTGTCGACCTTAGGAACGAAGATGGTACAATACTTGAAGAGGAAGAATAATCCATTCGTTACACGGCATTATTCAACAAGCAATGTAATCGAGATAGGCGAGAGTACATTCGGTTTCCGTACTTATTATTAAGTATTAATAATAAATTTTAGATCTTTTGTTTAAAAATGCATACTTCCTAATCTATTTAACATCGTGTATACTTTTATAAATACTTAGTAATATTTTTTTCTTTTACTAACTTAGCTAACTAACGATATTACCAGTCATCAATAGTATCGAACCATTGTCTATCGATTATCGATTGTCGCCCTCCCAATATTCTGCACGTAAAGTTCTGATTTTGAAATCAGCTGGATGAAAAAATACATAGCCTTCTAAATCTACTCTAGGAAGATTCCAAAACCTAATTAAATTGAAATAACATGCTATTAAGTTGGTTTTAGATAACAGGAATTATTATTGTGAGAAGACAAGAGGTGCCATTTTGGGTATCGTTTCAATTTTGAGTCACTATTCCCAGGGATAAAAATAAGATCTTGTGATTTTAGTAAAAGCTAATATCAAAAAATAATATCCGTCGATACATCGCCAATTCAGCCATTATCAGGGCAGAAGAAGAATAATAAAGTTAATGATATATAAAAATTAGATAATGTAAATCCCAAATACACAAGCCCCAATACATTGAAACCTTAAAAGGCTGAATGAAGAAAGAAATTGACTGAGGTGGTCCAATGAAGCCGTAAAAGCGCGAAAAATAAAATAAATATTGCTTTTTGCTATAAATATATATATATATATATATATATATATATATATATATATATATATATATATATATATATATATAGGAATTGCAAGAGCAAAGCTCAGAAGAGACAAAAAACAATCAAAGTGGCTTCTTGACTTAAAACCTAATACCTTTCGATATATCGCAGGTCAGACATCCTCAGGCCAGAATCAGAATAATAAAATTAAAAATGCATATTTACTTAATGTAATAATTACAGTTTTAAATATCAATAAATTAATCTAAAAAAAACACAAAAAAAGAAATAAAATAATGTAAATCCCTAACAGACAAAGCATCCCTCCACATCCTAGGCCCAAATTCTATTACTTAGAAGAATTGCTATGATTTCAAGTGTATCTTAAACACTAATTACTTCCATTAATAGGTTTTTTCTTAGTAACGGTTACAATAAAAAACTGAAACCTTCAACAACAGCCCCGAAACCTAAACCAACTAGCTTCAGTTCCTTCACCTCTGACAAAGAGCTCTCTGTTCACTTCTTTCAGGATTTTTTCTCCTCAAGTTTTTTTTTTCTCTTTCTGTTTCTGAGGCATGTGTTTTGAATATTTGACCGTCAGATTTTGATTTCTCGCTGTTATTTTATTCAGAAATATTATTACAAGAACAAGATATGATTTGCTTTTGTCTTTATCTCTTTCAGTTCAATAAGGATAATATACATTCAATGATCTTACTAGAATTTAGCATTTTATTACCGTAGTAAGTTTTTGTACTCAACGATGTTATTAACCGTCACTTTATTTCTCGCTAAAATCACGGAGACTGAAAAGACAGGAAACCGCTCGACGTTTCAGGCTACTTCAATACTTACTAGACCAGCGCTCTAACCTCCCAATTAACTACAAAAGACTCATCTACATGACCATCATACGGCCTATTTGGACTTACGGAGTAGACCCATAGCTCTACTCATAGAATGTACATAGAATGTACTATAGAAAGTAAATTAATATTTTGAATCTTCGGGCGTCTTTCTTGACGTGGAACAGGCTTTTGACCGAGTCTGGCATCCGGGCTTGCTCTACAAACTCCGTAAATTCCTACCCCCTACATACTTTCTCATCCGTCAATCCTATCTCACAAATAGAACTTTCCAAGTAAACCATAATAATTTCTATTCATCCCTCTTTTCCCAATCTGCTTACGTCGTAAACCAATGACTTCCTGCCCTTCAGTACCCTTTAATAATATCTCACTGATGCCTGTAGAACAGATCCAATACTTAGGGTTGCACCTCGACAAACGATTAACCTGGAATCCTCATACAAGACTGAAAAGACAAAAAACCGCTACTTCAATACTTACTAGACAAACGCTCTAACCTTCCAATTAACTACAAAAGACTCATCTACATGACCATCATACGGCCTATTTAGACTTACGGAGTAGAGCTATGGGGCTCCACTAAGCCATCGAATTCCTCTCGTATCCAATCCCTACAATCCAAAATCCTTCGTAAAATCCTCAATGCTCCTTATTTTGTTAAGATTAAAGTCATCCATAACGACCTTAATGTCCCTTTTGTTGCTGATTTGGCCCGAACCCGGTATCTATCCTTTCATAGCAAACTTCATTCCCACTCAAACCCTTTAGTTTCAAACCTAGCTTCCTCTTCAATTCCCGATAATCCTCCGAGGCGTCTGAAAAGAAGATGGCCACGTGACCTTCTTATTTGAACTTTGATTTGAGTACTACCAGTGGGTAGTTTCTCTACTTGTCATTCTCATGTCATTATGTAACACGCATTCTATTTACTTTTTGTATAATTGTAATACAGTTGTAAATATCAATAAATAAATTTAAAAAAAAAATCACGGATGAACCATTGATTCCATCGGGTATTGGGGTCGAAGGACAGATGGATAAGACAGCATTACAACCTCCACATTGTTAGTTCTCTTTTAAAAAAGAAATTGTTACTAAATGACTAATTTATTATAAGCTCTTAATAGAGACAAAAAAATATAATTTAACAATTGTAAGATTTTAATTTTTGCTTCTCTTATACCCAGCGTTTTTATAAAGGCTCATCAAGTGAATTCGTATCGAACGGTATCGATAGTTTCTCGTGATAAAGAACTATCGATTATCGCCGGTTACTAATCGAATGGTATCGAAGTGAAAGAGGAGGGTAAAGTTTCTTTTTTCTATTTAGAAGAAGTTGACCGGCGATTTCTACCATTATCTATGCTTTCTCTGAAACCTCTACTTCCTGTCCGGTTAATTCTAAAGGCGTATCTAGAGATGAGGAAATGGTTGGCTGGATGTAAGTTACGCTTAGCCTGAAATAAAGCACTTCACTTGATTTTGCATATATATTTTCATGTATAATCAGATGTACATGTAACAGATATTTTAAAAAAAATAATAAAATATCTCTCCAACAAAATAACTAAATGAATATATGATATTAAATTACATTAAGTATGTCTACAGCTAACTTGTGTATTGTTGATGATGATAAAGCTATGTACTCAAATTAAGTATATAGCTTTATAATTACTGCACAACCATTTATATTAACTGCAGAATTGATTCTATAGTAGCATGTCGGTTTTAAACGTAGCGATTTTCTATGTATTTTTTTAATGAAGAACCACCGTTAACTATACGATGGTGTAAAGATCAAGTTGGCTGAGGTTTAGAAGCAGCCTATTGAGAATATACTCGAAGCATCCGGAAGCCTCAATTGATCGCCATTCTTTGCTCAATTGCTCTCTGTAATTTTCCTCTCCATCAAGCAAGCATTTCTGGTCCCCTCAAGCCTCTGCCTATCTTTATCCAATTCTTTCTCATATAAATAAACGATTCAAATGGGCATTAGTGGGTTTAACAGTATTTTTTGTGCTGATTACGGAAGAAATAGTTTTAAAATGCCATAACCCCTAGATAAGTCAAAAATTTCATCTGAAAATTTCTTATTTGATTCATCAAAAAGGAGTTTGAAAGCTGTTCTTCTTCACAATTGTAACCGATGTGCTTCTGCGCCCGTTGGACACTCAGTCCATTTGAAGGAATGCTAAGAAAATCTTGAGTTTGTTCTTAATAAGCTCGGCTACTCTTACCATAAATGGTCAATTTGTGGAGATTTGAAAGTTATTTCCATGTTTCCTCAGTGAATTGAATAGCCGTGACAGGAAACAACACTATGTCAAGCAGACGTGGCCAATCAGAAAGGCGCTTATTCCTAGAGTTGGACATGTTGAAAGACAAAGTTTAGTGGATCCTAAAAAGATCTTACTTCCACCACTTCATATCAAATTGGGGCTAATTAAACAGTTTGTGAAAGCATTACCAAAAAAGGAGAGTGTTTCAAGTAATGATCTTTGTGAACAGTTTCCTGTTATATCCGATGCTAAGCTGAAAGTGGGAATCTTTGTTGGGCCTGACATCAGAAAACTTTTAAACGATGAAAGACGAAGTGCAGCTTGGTCCCTAAAATGAAAATGGGAGAAAAAAAATGCCTGGAATTCATTTAAACTTATTGTAACAGGCTTTCTTGGAAAGAAAAACACCCAAACTAGAGTACTTCCCATTTTACAATACTAAAGTTATTGCAAATGTTGAGGTAGCGATAGTAAAGTGTCATTGTGCAAACAAGGCTTTCCTCCATCTTGAAAGAGTTTTTCTCAGAATTTTCTCAATGTCCATCTTAAATCATCATTTTGTGGCCTCAGCGTATTATAGCAAAAATTATTTCTATGAAACAAAAAATTCTTGCTTTATAAGTAAAGTGTACAATAAATATAACCATGTTGGGAGAGGATTCCTTATTGGATGACAAAAGACAGAGGCATTGACTCTCTCATTGAGGTAGCACTGGTGACAACGGATCACTGCTCGCTTGATTAGCCACCACAATTAACTGTAATCATTGTTCACTGAGCGAGGCAAGAATCGATAGTATAAAAAAATCGGTTTTGCGCAGTAAGGAGTCTAAATCTTAAATCGATCTCATCAGTGGTATTTTATAAAATCGATTCCGTCTTGTATCATTCTTTACTGAGCGTAATTATCAATAAAACACCATAAAGTTCAACTGTGTGATAACTAAATTGCTAGTTAAACTTTCCCAAATACAACTATGTATTAATCTGTGATGAAAATCTATTATGTGGTTCAAAAGTTAGTTATCAATAAATATATTTTTACTATTTGAGAATTCTTAGGCACCATCTTATTCTCCATTTAATTAATCTGGCCCATTAAAAATTATTCGTAAGAAAGTACATTCTCTTCTTTTCTTTACAATTCTTGAACAAAAGTTTTTGTTAAATTAATGAATGAGTGTTTATATATTAGGAGACGAAATAAAATATGCAAAGATGTTTTCATAAAATAGACTAACAGATCTTATGTATTTTCTTATGTCTCATACATTTACTTATGTAACCTCTTTAAGTCCGTTATCATACATTTTATATCTTTATTTTACTAGTTCTTCTTAATTCTTCATGTTCCAACCTTTTTTTACATGTTATTATTCTCATTTTGTATCTTTGGTTTACCCCCTCTTTTTTATTTCCCTTTATATTATTTTTACTTTACTATCCTTTCTGTACATTTTTTTTCTGTATTTTATTGTATATTCGTTATTTAAAATTTATAATTCCTGGTCATTTTCTTTAATTTTATTATATCTGTCTTATTTTATTATATCTGTCATTATTTTAATTTCTTTTCATTATCCTTAATTTTATTGTATCTGTCTTTATCTTAATCTTATTATATCTGTCACTATTTTAATTTCTTTTCATTATCTTTAATTTTATTAAATCTGTCTATATCTTAATTTTATTATATTCTGTCACTTTTTTAATATTCGTTATCTTTATTTTTCATATCTGTCACTATTTTAATTTTCTACATTACTTGTCACCATATTATTGTTACTGTACATTTTTATATATTTTTTGTTCTGTTTGTTTCTCTCTCTAGGCCCTGAAGATGACCTACACTGTAGGTCGAAACGTCGGCACATAATTATAAGTCTAGTACTTATTCAGTGTTTTTTTTTTTTTGACTGCACCCCCAAACTATCTCCTTTCTACATTGGATCATCCAGTCAACTATTTTCCTCTCATACATTCATGAAATTATGTTCTAATATAAACATTAAAAAACTGAATACAAACTTGAACATAAATTCTGTAACGATATATCCTTCAAACCTAATAAGCCAGAAATTTAAAAATATTAATAAAGAAATAATAATGGTGACAATATTAAAATAGATATGTATTATATATTTTTTATTGTAACATTGAACCAAAAAAAAATAGTGCAATATCAATGACTAAGCAAAAAAAAGTTATAGAAGGTAACCATGTTATTGGTAACCAGAAAAAAAGAAATTTTTCTGTAAAACTATGTTTTATGTTCTAATTTTTTATATATACTGTGTAACAGTTACACGCAAAACACTTACATTCCGTTCAAAAAACTTATTATCTGCTTAAATAAACAGTATTAAGGTATTTTTCGTTCTATACTCACTGGTCACTTTCAGTAATCACACTTACTCTAAAGTAACGACAATATTTCTATTTTATATGGAACACCATTAAATAAACTAAAAGAAATATAAACCATATGATTTCATTATTTCTTTTTCAAGCAATGAATCACGTGTTCAGTTGCTAAGATAAGATGGAATCTGCCACCAGAAGACAAGAACACCACTCGTGTTTGTACGAATTTATGTGGCGTCAATGACACAGAGGAGATATTCAAGTAATTTTATCAGAAATAGGTAGTTTTTGAAATTAAAAGAGGCTAATAAATAATTAAAAATGTTTTCAAATCATATGCTATTTTTATTGTCTGTGATTAGTATAACATGAAAAAGACTCCTTCATGTATGTTAATTAAATGTATGTTTGGCATAAGTCGAACCAAATAAATTTTCTTTTCATAGAAATTCAGATATAAAAAAAAAATGATTAAATATTATTTTTGGGTATTTTGGCGCCCATTTTAAAACTTAACCTACCCAAGCTAAGAATCCCTTTTTTAGGAACATCTGGTTTTTGAACATTTAAAAACATGTTTTCTATTCCTTTACCCTTCTCTCTGCCTCTTCTTTCAGCCCCTGACCACTGTCTCCTAAACAAACATGCTCCTCTTAAGTACATATTAAACGTATCCTTTATATTCTTGATATCTTCAACTTCTATAAACCCTCCGATAGTCACAAAAGGCGACAATAGATATCACTCACTACATTGTGGAGACAGAAGATGACTCAATATTGTCGTAGTGATAGCGGACACGATTGCACTTCGAAGCGTCACCCTGATATCAGTACAACCCAATCATATCCTCGCTTGATTAGTTATAACATGGCAAACTGATGATGAATGTTTGTAAAACATTTTGCAATGAATTATCCATCACTAATATATTATACATTATCTAGAATATCCAGGTGACGTATAACCTTGGAAAATCCAAATAATAAAATTATGAAATATCTGATTGACTCAGTCCATAACGCTTATTACTCTAATAATTATTACACCATATATGTACGACTTTATTATATTATATCTCTTGATTTGAATGGGTTTTTTTTTAATAGGTAGCAATGAAATGGCGTTTGAAATTTTTTAGTATATTTTTACCATTAAGATATATTTATTATATCGTACATTATATTTTTTAAGTAATATACGAAAATAATTTGGAGAACGGAGATAGTTGGGGGGGTGCAGTCAAAAAAACACCAAATAAGTACTAGACTTATATTTAGTTAGTGCCGACGTTTCGACCTACAATGTAGACAATCTTCAGGGTGACTAGGAGAAGCGGCTGGGTGAACCGGCTATCCAACAATCGTTTGTTTTTATTGTTGGTTAACCAACAATTGATTGTTGGTTAGCCGGTTCACCCAGCCGCTTCTCCAAGTCGCCCTGAAGATGACCTACATTGTAGGTCGAAACGTCGGCACTAACTAAATCTAAGTCTAGTACTTATTTGGTGTTTTTTTGACTGCACCCCCCAACTATCTCCGTTCTCCATTTTATCATTCAGTCAACTATTTTCCTCTCATACGAAAATAATTTGGTTTCGGTTCATAACCTTTTCTTGGTGATGTGCTTATAGGATATTTAATTGTGATTTTAATCTTGAATGAGCTTCCATAAGACAGACACTCATATCAACTTTATCGCTTTTCCTAAAAAGGTTTTCCACTTATGACTAAAACAATTGCACATTACAGAAGTCAGCAGCCTCTGGTGGCCAATACGAACAATAAAGTTTAATTACATAAATTGCCGATAGATAGCTGCATTATCTGGAAAAAATGTTCGAATACATATTCTTTACTCTTTGTTTCTCCAAGCTCGGATCCAGGATTTTTTCTGGGGGGGGGGGGGGGGGCACATGACAGACAGGCAAAAAAACCAACAACAACTTATAGAAAGGTTTCAAAGGTTTATTAAAATATCTAAACAATAGTTTCACTCATACTATTTCTGTTATTTTATTCAGATATTTTAACAACTATCATCACATGATTTGCCTATAAGTATGTACTGTAATGGATTCTCCACAGTACACAAAGACGTGCCCCCGGATCCGCCAATGTGCTTCTCTGATCACTGTTTGTCACAGAAAATTATAATTAATGTTTCTAGATTAATAACAGATTAAGGATTCATAATAAAACCTCATAATGTGGTCGCACTATATTATGAAGCAATGCTAATAATAAAACAATAGGAAATATTTACAACACTTTTCAATGACATGCTTAAATTAAATGAACATTTACTAAACACTTTTTTAAAATAAATAATTTCTGTTTACATATAACAATTATATTATTTGTTTTGTACAGGCCTTTATCATTGCTTGGACGTTTCTTCACAACGTGACCGTCTATTTCGGGGGATACCTCATTTACCTTTATTACCAAAAAACCAAAGAAGATATAACGGAAAGTTCCTTTGCTCTGTGGATTCCAGGTGAGTTGTAGTGGATTCCAGGTAGTTTTGTTACTTTTGAAGGGTTTTCACGATCTCTGATAATTTTGAGAGCCTAAAGTTAGATTTCTGTATTTTAAATCGGATAAAGGACTTTCTGGAAACACGAAATATAAAATATCGAAAGCAAAATGTCCCACAGAAATCAAATGATTTCGAGAAATTCTAAACTGTCTATTTTGTATGATTTATAGAATGGTACATTAATCTTGTATCAATACCTTTAGATAATATGCCCCTTGCTTTAACATATTATCTAAATTAGAAATATAAAGGATTCCTAAAATGAGTAGAGAATGTTTCTACTCATTGCAGGTTGTTGTTAAATAAAAAATTAAAATAACGGTTTAGATGCACAGAAGAACCCATGCTATCAGGTTACGGCACCGCACTAGTGCTATCTAGCGGAACTCACGGTAACTAACTGACAGATATCTCCAAATTTTTTACTGAACTTCTGAAATGATTCACATACAAGAAATTCTTGAATTATGTGCTTGAATATTTATTTAATTCATATTTTTGTTTTGTGTTAATTCTTAATTATTCTTATTAATCATTCCTCTCTTACAATAATTCAAAACTCGAATAACTAGATCGTTTTAGTTTCTAATTATTGATCTTTGAATTTATATTTTCAGAATACTGGCTTACAGGAGGCTGTGTGTTGGGAGGAATATGTGCGCTTATTATTGGGAGATTATCTGGAACCAAAGTTCTCTTACTTCTGATTAGATTTATTCAAATATTAGCAATTATAGTAATAATTAGTTTCTACATTTTGTCCAAATATGCCTGGGTCGAAGACTATTGGGTTTTCGGACTCTATTCGACTTTCATGTTACAGGTAAATATTTTAGTTATCCTAAGATTTTTGGATTTTTATTTTATTTTCTTATTAATTTTGTTTTCAAAGAATGTGTATAAATTTGTTCAAATAAAAAAAAAAATTATTAAGTATGATTTCATTTTTTGTATCTATTATAACTTGATATTTTATTTTAGGGATTTATTGACTGTTTGTCACAAATCGCAAGCCCAATTTATGTTATGGAAACAATCTGTGATAGGGAGCCACAATTATCTGTTACCCTTCTTCTTCTAGTTTCTACACAATTACCATTATATATGTCTTCGTTTGTAGCAGTGTTGCTGTCAGAACACCATTTGTAAGTATTGTTTATAGTAATACGTTTATTGTTTATCAATTTTAACGTATTTTTATTCATTACTGTCATTTAGAACAGAGAAATATAATACTTATGATGAAATTAAGTTAAAAATGTATCAAATAATTTTTCAATCCATATCCATGTTCCATTTTTTTCAAAACGTTATAGATATTTATCAATGGTTAAGAAGTAATAGTGAAACTTCCCAACAGAAATTAAATGCGTTGGTGGTGTAATGGTAACCATAATTACTTTCTATACCTAAGTTCGGGGATTTGGGACCTAGCAGGCTGCATTCGAATTTTTTAAGGGGAATAAAAAATCCTTGATTATGTCTTCCTTTGGCGGAGGTGTAAAATGACTGTGACAAGCCTAAGCAGTGTCAGGTACACGTTAAAGATCCCTATAATATTACATCTAGAGAGGGAAAATTTAGGACTCCCACTGAAGTGTCAAAATTATAGTCCGATTAACCATAGCAGCATGGAATGACCTTAAATAAACAAACTGTAATTAAAAACAAAGAAAGTTTATATTTATAATGAAATTATGCTAAAAATGTTTCAAATAATTTTTCAATTAATATCCGTGTTTCATTGTTTTGAAAGGTTATAGTTATTAATCAATGGTTAAGAAGTTATGTTGACTACCTCAAAGTTGAAACGAAACGAGATCTCTCGTCATGTAGTGGTTAGCATAACAACCTACTAAGACTAACAAGTGACTTTCAAGAAGTCAAAGGCAGTAGAAAAAACTTGATTATGCCATTCTTTTTTTTTTTGGTTATGCATATGCTGTATCAGGTACTTTTAAGTTCATAACTAGATAAGGAAAATTTAGGACTGCCACTGGATCATTGTCTGAATAACTAAGTAGCAAAAGATGATGTTAAATAAATAATCAAACAAGTAGAGAAAAAAAAACTGTGTCAATAATAATGCGTCAATTCTCAGCTACAGTTAAGCTATTAGGAAAAAACTAAATACAAAATATACCAAGTGATGGATGCCATGGATAATAGTTAGAGAAAGAGGCAAATAAAATGATTAAATATTTAGTACATATATAGTAAATAGCATAGGTGTAATGAGGGAGGGTGGTTATTGGGGATGTAACCTCCCCTCCATTGCTTAGAATAAATTTTAAAAAAAATGTAAGTAACAATTTAAAAGAAATAAAAATTTGAAGGATTTTCCTTTTTCAAAGTTATTATTGTGGGATTACAGAAGTAAAAGTCAATAATGTCAAAAACACAACAAAGAAAGTGTGAACACAGTTATTTTAATGAATAAACTGTTTTGATAAAATAAATAACATTTATAAAAAAAATATTCTATTTATTTAAATTGAAGCTACATGATTATATTATAATATAAATTATACCTATATTACGAGGCATCTTTCTTGAAGGAAGTAATAGGCTAGAGTGGTTGACTGGTGGGGGTTAACCCCCCCCCCCCATGAGTCAACTCTAGTTACGTTAATGGCTAGTAGATATTGTTAAAATTAATATGTTGTGTATAGTAATATGCATTTATGTTTATTGTTTTAGATTCCTTACCATAGGTGTTGGCATTTTTGCTGGGGTTTTCCTCATTGTTGTATTTCTCTTCATATTCCTACCAAGAAGTTCTCAAGACGGAACTGTCTGCGACAAGGATGACAATGCCACATTCTGGCACCTACAATTTGAAGTAATCACAAGAAAATATTTATTAGTTCATTATAAGTTTTAATATATATATGTAATAAGGTATTCCAGTAAAATTCCTTTCTTCATAGTTAGATTTAAAGTAGAATCTCAAATGTCTGGGTGTTGATTTGAGTGGATTTGATCTGGATAAGGGAGGGTTACTAGAATATTGATCAAATTATGAATAATCTTAGTAATCAAAATTTTAATTTATATTTTATAATAAATTTCAAAATTTTACATCAAAACGTTTGTTAAAAAGTATTAAATTTTGATTCCTGATACAGTTTGTTCTTACTTGTTTTGTATTTTAAATGAAGTGAATTCAAACATGTAGAATTTTTTTAGAATAGAATAGATAAAAATATTATCCTTGGATAAAATGTACCACAAGAATAACAAAGATGGATTATAAAGAATAAAAAAAACAACATTTCTTGCCAGATACAGATATTAAAATAAACAAATAAATCACAAGTAATATAAGAACAATGCAAAAAAGAAAAAATTCTTGTGAAATATTATAATAGAACTAATAATAAAAAGAACAATGGTAGAAGAAAATTACTTTAAACAAAAATTTAGCTATTACAATATATATATTTATATATCAGAGATATGTATGGATATCAGATAGTTATGTATTGATTATTAAAATGCTATATAATGTAGTATGAACAACATTAAGTTTAGATTGTAATTAAATTCCAATATCAATTTTATTTTAATTATATGTCAGTCAAAATAATTTGCAACTTTTTGTTGTTTTATTTAAAAAATATACATTGTGAAGACCAAAAGGCCAAAGAATTTGTTTTATTTCATTGAAATAAATTAATTTTGTATCATGACATATTTTTTTTATTCAATAACTAGAATGTTTAGTTTAGTAAACATAAATAAATTATTTTTTTTTATTGATTCGATTATAAGTAGAATCCGTTTTCTGGTTGAAAAAAATATTTGTAAACAGTATTGAGATAAATACGGTTATGATTTTTAATAATTTTCCATATGTATTAATATATTCTTTGTTTTTATTTGCAGAAGGAGTCAGGCTGGCTTTGCCCCACAACTTCCTGCTTAGCGATATGCCTTCTTTCTCAAATGACTGGATTTCAAATGTACGAGTTCTACGCTTCTTGGTCCATTCGTTTAATAAATTTACCAATCGGTACTGGAGTAATAAAATCAGGTGTTCTCTTCTTGACTGTTCTATTGACTCTTCCGTTCTGGACTAAAAACAGACTATCTCTATTTCTAATAACTACTACAGGAATCATTTCTGTTTGTTTGTTTTTAAGCGGTATAATTTTACATGGACTGGAAGCAGGTAATTCTGTGTATCCACTTGTCCCATTCTTAGTGAACGCTGTATTCGTTATATCCTATACTGCCGGATTGTTGACATTGGCTCCGATCGTCTGCCTCATTTTGATCCCTCGGAGGTATCGACTTGCTATATTCAGTTTCGTAACAACTATAACCATTCTTGATAGAAGACTCGTAAGAGCTGTGACACCTACATTTATTGAACTCCTGCATCCGTTCGGAGTCTTCTGGCTGCACGCAGGAGCAACATCTCTGGGCTTGCTCTATATGGTGATCGCAGTTGTGGATCAAGTAAAAGAAAGGTATAGGAGTATACCCGCTAGCCAATGTACTGTTGAAGAGTTTATAACACAAGTTTGAAATTATGAGTTTTAAATTCTTTAGATCTGATTTATAATATTATAATTATTTAACTTATTATTAAAAAAATAAACTTTTATTCAGCACTCCCGTAATTTTGTTAATTATAAAAATTTTCTTTGCTTAGCACATTTCCATTGTTTTGAGCTAATGCCCCATCTTCTGGAATATAGCCTACCATGTTGGATCAGCTAAAATATTTTATAAATTAATATGACATTTTTTAAACCTTGAAAATTTAAGATATTTTCAAAAGTAATACAAACTTAAATAGATAAGTTATATTGATGAAGATAACCAATGAGCAGTAAATAATATAAATTTTAATTTGAATAAAATTGTAATAATTAAAAATGGATAAAAGTTTACTGTTTTAATAATAAATTATTAAAAAAAAAGTCTTCCAAAATACAAAACTTTTTATAATTTTCTTAAATTAAGAAAGAAAAAACATTATCCAGTCGATAAATTTTTCATTGACCAAGTCTTAAGACGTTTCGACTACAAATCATTCCCAATCACAACAATTTCTGGTTTTGTGCATCAAATACCATACTGTACATAACTATACAAATTAAAAGTCAGAATTTTCTGTAAAAAAAAAAACAAGACAATAACAATTATGCTAATTAAAAAAATACAGACTTAAAAATATTTATTGCCGAAACAATAGTGAAAAGAGGATAGATACCTTCATATATTTTTTCCATTTTAAATGTAATTTTTAATAAACGTCTTAAGACTTAATAAATAAAGAATTTGTTGACTGGATAATGTTTTTTTTTCCTTCATAATTTATGAAATTTTGAAGTAATTTAGTCCAGTGATATAAATCAAATTTTAAAACTTTGTATAATTTTAATAGTTATTTTGAAATATTATAGCAAATTATGTACCTTATCTATCGTTGATAATAAATATCTTTAGATACTTAGAGACTGATATGTAGTGCCATAACAATTTTAGTCAGGATTCTTTAATATCTAAATTAATTTGATTTCATAAATAAATTCTTACAATTTTTTTTATTAATAGGCTTACATTTGTAACGATTTTAAATACATTTATAATTTTAAAACTCCAATTTTGTTTAAATAATTCTGTTTAAACCTTAACTGCGGATCTCTTTCTGGATTTTGATTAAAGTTTAAAGATCATACTCATCATAAAAACAATTAAAGGATTGATTAAACTATCTCCATTTTAATTTTTATCTTTTTATTGTTGAGTATAACCTATTTTTTATCAATTAATATATAAGAAGAGTCCATGCTGCATTCAGCACACCAAACTGTTAGTTTTTAAATACCAATTTTACCAAATTGTGTGTGTGCTTTCGACAATTTACAGTATGAGTGTGGAATATTTACAGTATTTTCTCAATCTATTATGTTGAATATAGCTTTTTTATTTTATTGATTAGAGATCATCTGTTTGGGAATTAAAGAGAGGTATATACATTCAATGTTTCTGATTTGTATTCTTTTAATTTTCCAATATTTTAATGTAAGCACTGGTGATCATGCAATGAATGGTATAATATCATCATAAAGTGTATTATTATTTCTTCTTATACAATAACTGTTATTTTATTACCATCATATTTATACTGAATTTCAATATATATATTTTATAAATTCTATTTTTAAATACATTTTTAATAATTTTGTATTAGTTTGTAAAAAAATGTAAATACTATTATGAAATATGTTATATTATATATTACAATTATATATATTTCCGTATATATCAATAATTGTTATTTTCTAATAAAAGATTTCTTTATTACTTTATTTTTATTTCAGTAACCTTGTTTTTATAAGTGTAAAATACTTTGAAGTATGCAGAAAGAGTGTTCAGGATTTACCTACCTTTGGTCTTCTTACAATTTATAATTTTCACATCCATCAACTTTATATGTTTTTTTTTTAAGTAATAATTTTGCAATGAAACATCAAGCTACGAAAAAAATCAAGTCAATTAAATAAGAGTATTTACCAATTAACATTTGTTATATTTTCTTCATATTCTTTGCTGTGCATCAAAAACAGAATACTTTATTTGCATTATGATATATAATATATATTTTATTTATTCGTAAAAATTTATGTAGTAAAAGCAACATAATTTTTTTTGTGTGTGCAAAAGCAAACAATTGATATACACATGAATAACTTCCATATATGAACTTAATAGTTAATATATAAAATAACCTTGTTTTCTAAGAACTTCATCTTGAAGTTCACATAGTGTTCTCTCCTTATCTTGTGACACAAAGAAATATGAAGCTGTTTACTTTTCGGTTTTGTTTGATCATTCACTCTAGAAAAGTAAATAAAAAGTAGGATTATACTGGGCTGAAAGACCTTTTAATAAAAAAATAGAGATATCTTTTAAATGATTAAATTCCTACAAAAGTTAAAAATTTTTTGAAAATCAAATTTTAATTCATGTATGTTGTCACTCATAGTTATAGCAATAATATTCAGAACAACTAGTCACTGGTAATAAATATATTAAAGCAATATATATTTTACAAATGATTAATATTATAGAATGATAGAAATAACATATAGAATACAGTAGAAAAATAATTTTCTTTTGGGACCAGTTCCCTTAAGAATAACAATAGTGTACAGAAATTAATAGAAATATTTCTGGCCAAATTGCTACATTATTAGAATACTACAATTAAATATGAACTAAAACGTATGTTCTCATAAAGAGAAAAAAATATCTAAGGCAAACAAAAAAAGAATAAAATAATAGAATAAAAAATGACAATAAACAGAAATTGGCTAATGGAAAAATAATAAAGTAGATATGAACATCTAAAAATTTGAATAATAGTATCATAATGAGTGTGGAATATTTACAGTATTTTCTCAATCTATTATGTTGAATATAGCTTTTTTATTTTATTGATTAGAGAGCATCTGTTTGGGAATTAAAGAGATGTAGGAATATGTAAAGGAAATAGTTGGGGGGTGCAGTCACTAAGAACACCGAATAAGTGAAGTACTTATATTATGTGCCGACGTTTCGACCTACAGTGTAGGTCATCTTCAGGGCTAACAGAGAAACAAACAGAACCAAAATTGTAAAAACATAAAAGTTGTACAGTAACAATAATAGTGACAAATAATGTAGAAAAATACAAAGTGGCATGGGAAATCCCCTTGCTCCTGACCTCTCTAATATAGTTCTAAATGGCCTTCTAGACTCCATTCTTCCACAGTTCCGTGACGATATTTGTTTCATCAAAAAATATGTAGACGACCTCCTCCTTATCATCAATCCCAACATCATTACTGATTTATTATCTTCCTTCAATTCATACCATCCCCGCCTCCATTTCACCGTTGAAGTCGAATCCAATAAGTCACTACCTTTCCTTGACCTCCTTATCATTAAAAATCCTGACCACACCTTATCCACTGATTGGTATACTAAACCCACTTACTCTGGCCGACTTCTTAATTATTACTCCCAACATCCACACCACCTTAAAATTAACGTCGCTATAAATATCATTCACCGTGGCCTATCCCTCTCTGACGCCTGCTTCCATACAACCAACACCCTCCGTATCAAAGAAATCCTTTTTAAAAACAATTTCCCTCCCTATATTGTTAATAAACTCATCCATGACTACTATAACCCCCCCACCCTCACCCGATCACCACATCCACCATCTATCCCTATATACAGATCCTTACCATATATACCCACCCTCTCTAATAGCATTCAAAAATACTTACGTTCCGTTATCCCCAATTTACGTATTGCCTTCAAATCCCATAAAAAACTTTCCCATATCTATACCCGTATCAAAGATCCTATTCCCTTCAAGCTTCGTTCCCATGTCGTTTATCGGATTCCTTGTTCTTCTACTAATTGCAACGCTTCCTATATAGGTGAAACCAAAAACTTCCTTAAAGACCGTATTACTCAACACAAATATGCCATTTCCTCCCATAACCATACCTCCTCTAAACTTTCCGAACATGCCATTTCTTTAAACCACACCTTTGATTTTGAAAAAACGTCTATCCTAGCTACAGCTCATAACCATGACAAACGCATCCTCTCTGAAACTATCCACATAAATTTAGATTCCTCCTCTATCAATCTTAAGTCTGACTCTCATCACCTTTCCTCTACCTACTCCCAAATTTTTAATTTACTCAAAAGACCGTAAATTCCGTTACTTCGTCATTTATGTTTCTTTTGTTATCACTCGATTTACATCTCTTTCTTTGTTTCAATTTTTTATTTATTTTATTTATATTAATTTCATCCATCTACTCACTTTTCCCATCTTGTCCTATTCTCCAGCATGGTTACCTTCTATAGTTAACTTTTGGCCACTAGATTCCGCTCCTATCTCTTCCCCCGGTCTTAACGTTCTTGTGCTGGAATCCGTTAAAATTCCCGTTACTCTGACATTGATGTTTTCTTTTTTATCACTCTATCGACATTTCTTTCATTGTTTTAATTTTATTTATATTAATTGTATCCTTTTTTTCCTATACTCCAGTATAGTTACCTTCTATAGTTAACTTTTCGGCCACTAGATAGCGCTCCTATCTCTCCCCCCTTCTTAACGGCCATAGCCCAGTACGCTCCAGCCTCTATATGTAACGGCCACGCTTCCCAACATTCGGTATGTCTCCTCTTCTTTATGTCTTCCTTATATTTTATTTTAAACTTTTCTCTTTATCCTTTCTCCAATTTTATTTTCCTATTTCCTATTTTTTTTCCCCCTTATCATTTTGGCATCCATCATATGTTGGTAATCATGTGTTCATATTTTTAAACACTTTTTTATTTTTCTAATTCATTAATCCCATCTAATTTTTTTTTTTTCATACATACATTGTAAACTATTGTTACTGTACTAGCGTTTTCACCTAATTTAACTTTTCATATTCTATTCCTATCAACTATATTTTCAATACAGTCTTTGTACACTGGTGTTATTGTACAATAGTTTTTCTATTATTCACATTTGTTATTGTACATATAGTTCCATACTTTTCTGTAACTTGGTAACATCATCAAGTCCGTTATCATACATTTTATACCTTTATTTTACTAGTTTTTCTGTATTCTTCATATTCCTTCCTTTCTTTATATGTAAATATCCTAATTTTTGTTTCTTTTGTTTAACTCCTCCTTTTGATTTTCCTTTATATTATTAATTTGTACTGTACTATCCATTCTGTACATTTATTTTCTATTTTTTATTTTATATGCGTTTTTTATTATTTATCATTTCTGCTCATTTTCTTTAATTTTATTAAATCTGTTTTACTTTATTATATCTGCCATTATTTTGATTGATATTTTCATTTTCTTTTCATTATCAATAACTTTGTTATATCTGTCTTTATCTTAATTTTATTATATTCTATCACATTTTCTATAATTATATCTGTCACTATTTCAACTATTTTGTTGTTCAATTATTTGTCTTTATTTTAATTTTATTATATCTGCCACTAGTTTAATGCCTTTTCATTATCATTAACTTTTTAATATTAATTTACAATAATATTAATTTACAATTTTGGTTCTGTTTGTTTCTCTGTTAGCCCTGAAGATGACCTACACTGTAGGTCGAAACGTCGGCACATAATATAAGTACTTCACTTATTCGGTGTTCTTATTGACTGCACCCCCCAACTATTTCCTTTACATAAGATCATCCAGTCAACTATTTTCATCTCATAGATGTAGGAATAGTTTGGATTTGAATGTGGATATGACCATCATACGATCTATTTGGACTTACGGAGTAGAGCTATGGGGCTCCACTAAGCCATCGAATTCCTCTCATATCCAATCCCTACAATCCAAAATCCTTCGTAAAATCCTCAATGCTCCTTATTTTGTTAAGAATAAAGTCATCCATAACGACCTTAATGTCCCTTTTGTTGCTGATTTGGCCCGAACCCGGTATCTATCCTTTCATAGCAAACTTCATTCCCACTCAAACCCTCTAGTTTCAAACCTAGCTTCCTCTTCAATTCCCGATAATCCTCCGAGGCGTCTGAAAAGAAGATGGCCACGTGGCCTTCTTATTTGAACTTTGATTTGAATACTACCAGTGGGTAGTTTCTCTACTTGTCATTCTCATGTCATTATGTAACACACATTCTATTTACTTGTTGTATAATTGTAATATAGTTGTAAATATCAATAAATAACTTAAAAAAAAGAAAAAAAGAATGTGGATAAAGAAGATGCATGGCGGATATCAGGTGGGAGTGAGTTCCAAAGAGAGGTAGACCGAGCGAAGAAGGATCGCCCAAAAGTTTTAGTTCTGTGGGAACGGGAGTAAAAGTCGGAAAGGTGGGATCTTGTGCTTGAATAGAGGATTTGAACTGTAGGAGATTACAGATATAAAGTGGATTTGCGAGTTGATGGCTTGATATAAGAAATAACCTAGGAAATAGAGTCTACGAATAGAAGATTCTTTAGCCACTTTAACTTATCATAGAGGTGGGACACATGAGACTTCCTCAGGGTGTCAAAGACAAACCGAAGAGCGCTGTTCATAATTCGTCTCAGTCTTTCCTCAAGTTTGTTCGAGTGCCCACCATAAGCCATACAGCCATAGTCAAAGTGTGGAAAGAGGAAAGAAGTGATGAGGAGCTTACGGATAGGTAGTGTTAAAAGATGCTGGGAACGATGGGATAACTTTATAGAGCTTATTGATTGACGGGAAATTTGGGCAATGTGGGATTTCCAGGAAAGGGTTTGGTCAAAAACGATACCGAGATTTTTAACAGAGAAACTGAAAGTAATAGGGTGATCATTTAAGATTAGTTGGGGAAGAAAGTTTATGGATTTAAGGAGGGTGTTGGAACCAATTAGAATGGCCTGAGTTTTAGCAGCATTTAACATCAGCCTATTCAGGTCAGCCCAGGCACTGATCCTATCCAGGTCAACCTGAATATTAGCAAATGCAGCTAATATCTCAGAGGGAGGAAAGAAGAAATAAATCTGGGAGTCGTCGGCGTATAGATGGTGGGAACAGTGGTTGATTGATTTAGGAAGGTCATTAATGTAACAATTGAAAAGGATTGGGGAAATACTAGAACCCTGAGCCACTCCTTAGTTCAGTGGAAGGAAAGAGGATAGGGGTTGATTTGGGACGGAGACCGCTTGAGTCCTATCCGAGAGGAAAGGTTGGAAACAGAGTATGGAACTGTTGGAAAAGGAAAGAGATTGTAATTTAGAAAAAAGGATGGAATGGTTAAGTGAGTCGAAAGCTTTTGAAAAGTCGAGAAGAATTAGTACTGTTAGTTTTTTTTTCGTCCATGGCATTATGTATGCCCGTGGTGATTTTAACGAGGGCAGATTGTGTGGAGAAGCCAGGATGGAACCCTGATTGAAATGAATCAAGGAGTTTGGATTGTTCCAGAAAATTTGACATTTGGGATTGAACTATTCTTACAAGAGGTTTGGAAAGGTTAGAGAGAATAGAAATAATATGGAAGTCATTCGGGTTTGAGGGATTAGATGATTTGTTGATAGGATGGACTATTGCTTTTTTCCAGGAGGAAGGGAAAACTGCATATTGTAGGGGAAAATTGTAAATGTAGAGAAGAGCAGGCAGGATTTCAGGAAGGTATACTTTTAATAATTTGACGGGAATACCGTCAGAACCTATGGGATTTGAGTGGGATTTCATTAGGGTGGAGATAAGGACAGTAGGTGATATATCAGAGAAATAGAAATTGTTGTAGTTGAATGATGGTACTATTGAGAAATTGGGATAAGTAGATTGTGAGTTGTTAGAGGAGGAGGACAAAAAATGTACGTTCACTTCATTGTCTGGGACCGGATAGACTACAGAAGAAGGGGATTTATAAAGAGAGAATTTCTGAAAGATTTGCCATTTGTATTTAGGATCGGGTGCGGAAGAAAGAGCTTCATGAAAGTATTTGGATTTCGCCTGCCTTATTGTAGATTGTTTTAAGTTGCGGAGAGTAGGGATTCAAGGGAAGGCAGGATGCTTTCACAACTGATAGCATCTAGGTTGCGAAAGGTAAAGGTTTTTGATAGTAACTTTGGAGTATGAATATTATAAGAAATTTGGATTAGGTCATGGGAGGAGAGAAACGGGACAGGCAATTGGGAAAAGGAGAGTAGTTTCTGAGGAGAATCGATGACGAATAGATCCAACCATGTGTCTGATCGTTGAGTATGATGGGCAGGAGAAAATGGAACAATGGAGAGGTTTAGTGGGTGGAAGAGATTTTCCAGGTATAGAGTGTCATTGGATTTGTCAAGGAGGTTTATATTGATATCGCCAGCAATAATGATATGGTCATAGAAAGGGATGTAATTATAAAGGATAGATTCAAAGGTAGAGTCAAACGGCATTAGAGGAGAATTTGAGAGACATCAGACAGGAGTGAGGCTTCAAGGATTCGGGGTTTCAAGGTTTGATGGACGTACAGACCTACGCCTCCACCAGTCGGGTTAACCCGGTCATGTCGGAGAAACATATAGTCAGGTAGGGTGATGGATGAGGTAGAAATATGCAGTTTAAGCCATGTTTCAGAGACTGCTATAATATGGTAAAAGTTGTTGGTGAAGTATTGCTGGAATTCATCGATATGTGCATATATACACTCATAATAATTGAAACAAACAGAAGATGCAATTAGATAAACTTGGAACCAATAATATAGAAGAGAATACACTTTATTATTTTTTATTTTATTTTTAGATCAATTTTTTATACCTTCCCATTTTATCCATTCCTGCATGTTACCCAGTTGAAGTTCTCTGCAGCTGTACTCTCTGCCACACCCTACAATCACCTCCTCTCTTTTGGATTGTTATATTTTTCACCATTCTGTCAGTATCATTGGAAAATAATTTTTAACACTACTCTTTCTGAAATCACTTTTGTTCTATTTTACAGAGAATCATTTTTTCTTGATCTACCTATTGTCTAAAATTACTGAAACTTGCTGCTATCTGGAAAGGGAATACCTCAGCAATGCCTCCTAAAATCAATTGATAATAACTTTCATGATGATTCATTACAATGCTATTTGTTTTTATGATGATTTCATGAGGGATATTGACCGAGGCCATAAAATTGTAAAACTATAGAGTTTTGCTCTTGTTACACCATAAAGTTATCATTAATAATCACTCCAATTTATTTGTGATAGTAAAATATATTTACCTAACATGATGCTGCCTATCTTTTTAGTTTTATGAATTGCACCATTTAAAAAATATAGAAAGACGAAATGAGTATAATACCATATAGTTAAGTATAATTCTAGCTAATCTATTGGTATAAATGTATACTTCAGTTATATTAATAAAAGTGATGATGTTTAGTTTATAAAACTTATCAATACGGTGTAAACATTGTTTAACTACTCATGGTCGTCATAATAATCATTTTGCCACATGCTTGGTAGTGCAACTTTAAATTTTAGAGGAAACAGTTATATCATCACTGTTCTTGGACTGGAACATTCAACTTTTGATTGTGAGTGATATTAAACACTTATTAAGTTATTTGGCAGAGATAAAATGATTCTAAAACGATAAAGATTGTCTCTATTTATTAAACTTTTTTTTTAAAGATTATTTGCATGGAAAAAAACTTTAAAGATTAATCCCTTTTAATTAAGCCAGTATTTATAAAATTATGAATAAGATGGATATTAGCTGTTACAAATTAGGCTTATGTTTTAAAAATCTTTTATTCTATTTTAATGAAAGATGAATACTTTCGTAAACATGAATGACACAAATTACTTACAACCGACTGTTGAACAAATTGTTTTTATATTCAAATAAATACTATGTGCAATTATATTAAATCCTAAAATCATTATGTATTTAACGAATTCCAATATTACAATTTAATCACAACTTACAATAATGTATGATTGCTGGCCTGAGTGTTATGTAATGTAATATAAGCATAATGGTAAATTTTTATTGCAATCATGAAAGATAGCGCATAATCTTATTAATTTATTAAAAGCCATACAAATTTTAGATTAGAATTGAATTTTAGAGTATATTTTCATTCATAAAAAAAATTGATAGTCATTTATTTTATTGTTAAAATATGATAATAAAATTTATTTTCATTTGTAGTTAGTTGTTTATTAGGAAAAAATAACATCCTAGCATTAAGTATATAATGCTTACTGGAGCTAAAGATACATTTTTGAGGGCGACGTCTAGTGGCAACACTGCTTACTATCGATAGTAGATATCGAAACGCAGTCGATAGCTGCCCCCAGACCGGACCGAGCAACAAGTGGGCAGTATAACTATGGCTGCTGTTTCGGTGTTGTCGTGTGCCTTAGTTTCAGTTGTTTTGTGCAGTTTCTTCGTTTCTGGAAGTTATGGAAAACGTGAGTAGTTTTTTAAAACATTATTTAATTATATTTAAAATTTTTTCAAACGTGAAATATGTTTTTTTAAAAAGGAAAAACGGAATTTAAAATATTAATTTAGTTCTAAATTTTTGCCAGGTATTATGGTTATATTAATTACCCGTTTTGTTTTATAATTTTACCGAATAAATTTCATCAATGATTTAATGATTAATGTCTAAATTTCTTACAGTTTAAATATCTTACTGGTTCCAGTTCTTATTCAATTGACCAAGTGTCCAATTTTTTATTACAATTAATAGTTTTTTAAATATTTTAATTATTGAATATGATAGTTTAAACGATTAATTTAGAATTATTATTTAAATATTCGAGATTGACAGATCAGCTGTGTTGAGAATCTTAGTCTCCAGACCGCTTCTCCACTTTCTAAGATTGAACTTTGGTTTTGCCTCTCCGGTTTCAGCTTTTATTTTTCTGTTTTATGTCTGCCTCATGACTTGTGAACAATTTGTTTTTTTATCCTTTAAAAGTAGAATGAAATATTTAAATTTTGAAAATTTAAATGTTTTAACTAGAAGTTCCTTTTATTTATAATTGTTTATTTATTAATATTTCATGTTTTGTTGATGAGTGAAAATGTTAAAACAGATAATTCATGGGAGTTTTCTATGTAGAGTTGATATATTCACTTCTTAAAAAAAAAAAGAATATAAATTGTACATCTATAATTTATTCCTTGTAGTTCAAATCTTCTTTTGCTGAAATATATTTTCAAAACAAAATTTTACAAAAAAAATTAATTATCACCGTAATATACCCCCTATGATTTTTTTTTTTTTTGAGTAATTTTATAAAAGTGGTTGCATTGACTTTTGATAGAACACTCCTCATACATAAAGGTTTTCGGTATTTCCTGTCGTCTGAGAAACATGTAATATGTCTCTCATCTGTAGCTATGTAGTCATTCTTATCACGAATTAATCCTACTTAAGAATTTTAATGCCTTTTTTTAATTGTTATCTATATGTGGTGTCGAAAGATAAACAATTTATACCTGTTATGTAAGAAATAAATGTCTTGAGTTAAAAATCTCTTTTAGAATTTCTGTTTGTACCGGTGAAGAAATCATTCTGGAATTTTCAATTTTAACTAATGTAAGGGTGAAAAACTAATTGAATTGAAAAAAGATTTTAAATATTGATTTATTTAAATAAACGTTTCTGTATCGTTTTCATTACTCTATTACAAATATCGATATATTATGAATGGGAACAGCTGGTAAATTGGTTGTCATGGTGAAATACACTTTTTGAGATAAATTTCGAAAAGTTCTGAAGTTGAAGGAGTTGGACTTCATTATTCCACTGATGCTATCTATTATTATATTTAATATTTTAGACTCTTCTTTTATTTCTTGGAACACGTTGAAGAAAAAGTATTTAACCTTGAAAGGCTAGATGAAGTCTTTGTGACGTTCTTTCATTGATTAATTCGAGCGTAAATAATAAAGAAAGTTTTCAAACTTATCGATGAGCTCACCCAAGCCCCTATCCAAGAACTCTATGTAATCTGCAGACCCAGCCTCCATAATGTGGGTAATCTTAACTGGAGAAAAAACCCTGACGGTTAAGCGTGTTTTAGGCCAAATCACCTCTCTGCACTACCGTTTGCTTACAATCAGTACAGTCTCTATCCTGTACTAAGCTCATGACTCTTGATGGGCTGTAGTGATAGTTTTTTTTTTTTTTTTTATTGGTACCTACAGTGGCATGTGAACAATAACAATAATATGTTTGCTTTTGTGATTTAATAATTTCAAATTAAAATTTTTGTTTGTGTAACCTCCTGTGAGTGTTAACCTTCACTTAATTTAGTATCAATGCTTATTATTATCCATTAATTGATTATTAATTAATTGAATCATTTTTAACTCTGGAAGTGATATGTAACGCACTAGCCTTAGTTTGCATTTATGAAATCATTGGTTGTTAAGGTATGTATTTGACTATATATGAAATGTAGTATATATTGATGAGGCTAAATGCTGATAATTGAATGAACTACATTAATATTAAATATTATTGTAAGCAATTAATTAAAAGTTAAGTTGGGAAAAAAATCAAACCCCGTCATGTCACCTTTACCCTCCGTCTGAAGCCGTCTAGCCCTCACGTATCCTTTAACAATATCCCACTGACTCCTGAAGAACAAGTCCGATTCTCAGGACTACTTCTTGACAAATGTTTAACTTGGAATTCTCATACGAGACTTAAATGACAAGAAACTGCTCTCAGTTTCAGGCTAATTCAACACTAACTAGACCCGCCTCTTAAGCTCCCAATTAATTACAAAATACTCCTATATATGACCATTGCAACACTGGCTTTGGGGCTTCACTGAGCCATCGTATTCCGCTCGTACCCTCAATTCTTGCAATCCAAAAGCCTTCGCAAGATCCTGAAGGCTCCTTACTTTGTTACGAATGAAGTCATCCATAATGATCTCAACGCTCCATTTGACCCGAACCCTATACCAGTCCTTTCATGACAAACTTTATATCCACTCAAGCCTACTCGTTTCAAACTAGCTTTCAAGCTATTTCTTCAATCATCCGAGGTGCTGAAAAGAAGATGAACTCGTCACATTCAAAGTTTAATTTGTTATTTGAGTACTACCAGTGGTTAGTTCCTATTCCTGCTTATCCATGCCATTATGTATTATTCATTATATTTACTCGTTGTATAGTTACATTGCAGTAGTAAATTACTATAAATATTTTTTTTTTTTTTTAATGTTGCCAATTGTAGTTTGTTTGTTTCAATTTAATTGTACAAGAAAGTAAAAAGTAAAGAATTGAAATAAATATTTACATATTCTTCTTTACTGTTTATAAATACTAGCTCACAACTTTATTTATTCTAAACTAAATACTATTTAGGATTGGTTACTTTGAACTGTATTCATCATAGAACCGTATGCAGTTGTAATATCAATACATCTACTATAAATAAATAAAATAAAGTTAGCGAAATAAATATTTACAAATAAAATTGATTTGAAGTTGCACCATTACATTGATTATAGAATTATTAATTATTACATATTATTATTAAACTGGTAATATTCTTAAAAAAATTAAATAAAAGATCTATTAATTTATTCGATAATCATACAAAATTATTTAAATTTCCTATTATAATGAAAACAATAATTGAGAATTCGTATTGACAATAAATTTACTTATCGCCGTTAATGATATTATTTATGAATTCATTAAAAACAATGAATCTATTTAGATAAGAGTCGATAATAAATTATAATGATATACAATTTAATTAGATAAAAACGAGAATCCTGATCAATGTAATTTAGATCTCTCCTTTTTAATTAATATATATGATTGAAATTAACAAGTGAATAGATATGAATGCATTACGTCAAAGTCAATCTTTGATTGAATAAGTTATTGAATCGATTCGCGTTCAAGGAAGAATAGATCGATTGTTTATTAGTGGACTCTTTGACCTCGTACATCTTAGATTCTGTTGAGAGCTCAAAAATATTTTTATAAAAAATATAAACGTTTGTTGGTCAAATGTAGTCTATTGAAATCTCGGTCATATCGCCTCCTTAAAATAAATCACTGTTGGCTTAGAAACAATACAGTGTCTATTAAGTTTTGAACCTAAGATACCAAAGGTTGTAGTGACAGAAATCTATAGTTCATAATTGGTTCTTATTTGACGTGGAATTTAATGTTTTTTTATTCTTATTCTCAAAGAAGCATGAAAGAATCGTTAGGAATTATAAATCAATAACTGGAAAAAATCCTTAAAATGGCGTATTTGATTAGCCGCCATTTTGTGTTCCGGAAGCTTCATTGTGGCAAACGATTAGTTATTAGATCTTCTTCAAGAACATACTTGCCTTAAGTATGTATAATGTGTAGTATGTAAAATGTCGCTCGGGCACACAAACCAGTATCATTATGTATTATTGAAGAGTAAATTCGTGCCTAAATATTAATGTATTGATAAAGTTTCGGCCATCTTTTGTTCAGATTCCTCCATTAAAGATGTTTGGCGCAACACGACATGACGAAATAGTCTCATTACGCTACTTAATGTCTCCGCGCTCAAGGACTTCTTACATCGACCTCAACAGAAACCACGCGTGTATTTATATTTGCAGTTTAGGTTAATTAACCTATATTATTTTTGGAATTCTTATTCACGTGTTTCATTAGCTGAAAATATAAATATTATTTCTTAAATTATAGGCAGCTATATTCCTATAATTATTAATCCTTAAATAATTTGGACATTGATGTATTCTTGTTAATGTCTTTTCCTGTTCTTGTTCAAGAAAACAGGTTATTACTAAAGGCTAGCAACCTATTGAAACAATTATGGGAAGATCTAGATTCGTTTCTTGGATCTGCCATTTCATAAATTTCTAATTTGAAGTATATTCGAGAGTTATAAAAGTTTTAAATTGTCATATACAGAGCAGTATTCAATTATATTTAGAATATGTAATCCGGAAATAAAGCTATACCTATGCTCTAGGGCTTCTAAACAACCTAGTATCGAAGTGAGCGAGTCTGCTCAGGGAGTAGAAGTTGAGTGCTCACCGCCTATCCTGAGGTTTTGGATTCCAATCCGGCTGTGACAGATAAATTATTTAGCTTGGTGATAACAATCGATCGGACCCTATACGATCTCCAGACCCTCCTGGGCCTCACCCAGTCTCTATGCAATGGGTACCCTTAATTGGGGAAAATCCTGGAGTGTGATCTTGGGCAAATTACTTAGAATCTGTTTCCGAAAGCGCATGCATAAATGTGTATATTTATAAATAACATCAAAACAAAAGAATTCCAATTAAATTGGTGGATAAAAATAAGCAATGCTTTCTAAAATCTTAGTAAACGGACATTCTTTCTTCGTACCTTCTCCTCAATATGAATTCGCATAAATATGAATCCAATATATTTCTACTCGTTCCACATTCTTATGCAAGAAGTGCACATTAATGCAAGAAGTCAGCATTTCAGCTATTCTACAAGGGTCAGAATATAGGAAGCACTCTCTAGTTTCCCTGCATAAGCCTTCGAACACCCATTCCTGCGGGTATATCCTCCCCACATTATATTTCATTTTGGAGAAGTAGGACTCATCGATTTCAACAATTTGCTTTATTCCCTTAAAGGCCTTCGAGCAATCAGAATAAATTGTTGTCCCAAGTCGTATTAGGATTTATTATTAGATTATATGTTAAATTTCCCAAACATATGGAGTTATTTCATATAAGTAATCATAATTACCGAATAAGTAATTTGCATGCATTTTCCGAAATTGGTCCATTACTTGCCTGCATAAGTGTTGTACTTGAAACAGTGCAGTTTCTACCATGTTTTAAACTCCAGACCCTTCCTGGGTTTTAGTGGTAATGTTTTTTAGTTCCTACATACATTTATCAAGTCGAAATATACCAAAATGGATATAACCGATGAAATTTGAAAATAAATTATTACAATTCCTTCTTTTCTCGTTAGAATAAAGTTATTACTTCTAAACTCAGAACTGAGTAAAATGATATTTAGCGCTGAGTTAGCCGAAACTCGATAGAGATGAGATATCTTCGGTTATTTTCCTTTTGTATTATCCTTGTAAGCCTTAAAGAGAGGAAATCTAATTAAAATTAATATTTATGATAATCTTTAATGGTCTTTTTTTTATCAGCTTCTGTTTTATCTAAGAATAATATTACTAATTGCTTGAAAAGAATCTTGATTTCATTTTTATCAAGGAATTTTCCTCAAAGTTGTTTCTATCCTATTCCTATTACTTCAGCCTTCAAGCATAATTTAATGTTGGCAGATACGTGATCAGTAAAAGAACAATTTTTTATTTGTTTTTATCTTGTACACTCCCTAATATAATTTATTTTTTTATTAAGGGTCGCTTAATGTTAAAATTTTTAACAATTAAAAACACTCAATCCAATATTGTTACAGTTAAATATTAATAAAAAATTTAACTTATTTATTTTCTTTGTAGAAATAATTTTTATTGTGAAAACACACATAATAAATAAAAAACACATAATAATAATTAATGTAAAGGAGATAGTTGGGGGGTGCAGTAAAAAAAAACACTGAATAAGTAATAAACTTATAATTGTGTGCCGACGTTTCGACCTACAGTGTAGGTCATCTTCAGGGCTATGAGAGAGAAACAAACAGAACAAAAAATATAAAAATGTACAGTAACAATAATATGGTGACAAGTAATGTAGAAAATGAAAATAGTGGCAGATATGAAGATGAAAGATAACGAATATTAAAAAAGTGACAGAATATAATAAAATTAAGATATAGACAGATTTAAAAAATTAATTATAATGAAAAGCAATTAAAATAGTGACAGATATAATAAAATTAAGATATAGACAGATTTAAAAAAAAATAATAATAATGAAAAGCAATTAAAATAGTGACAGATATAATAAAATTAAGATAAAGACAGATATAACAAAATTAATGATAATGAAAAGAGAATGAAAATAATGACAAATATAATAAAATAAGACAGATTTAATAAAATAATAATTAAATTTATAATTGATTATATTTCAAGCTTAATGCACAGTGTTCTCTATGCATGACTTTTATGTTGTTATATCATTTATAATTAATAATAAATCATATTTAATAATATTTCCTGTTCATTTTTGTTCATTTTTATGGACCGCAAATGTTATTCAATGGTGAGAGTTGTAGCCGATTGCTTTCGCTTTCATATTTATAATTGTATTTGAATCCTATCCGAGTCAGCTGTTCTCTGGTGTCCTGATCGCAAGAAATTTTCGATTTCATAGTAAAGTACAAAAAATAACTAAAATAAAAGTAATACAAACTTGCAAAAACCGAAGGGATATATCAAATAATTACTATTGGGTTTTTCCTAAAGTAATTTCTTTTTTTTTTTTTTTTATTTTTATTTTACACCAGAAGTTCAGATTATGAAAAAAAAAATCGTTTAAAAACTTAGAAAGTGTGAAAATATTTACTTGTCATGAAGCTAGAAAGTTTTGTCTTGTAGGAAACACAAGACTAAGCACGTCTACAACAAGAAAAAAAATCACTTTTCCTCAGTTGTTTTTATTATGAAGGAAAGGAACTTATTTTCCATCAGTAGAAGCTTTCTGTGTGTGTGACCCTGACTTCCTGGTGTGCTAATGTTGTGGAAATTAGCTATAAGAAGAAAAGGTTTAACTATTTTTAATTTTAAAAATATAACCTAAAGCTGCTGTAATTAAAATAAATTACAACGTAAAATTCAAAAAAATAAATATGTGTTGTCTTTTGTCTTGATATTGAATAATTTAGAAGGCAGTTTTTGCTCATATATAATTTTTTTTTTATATGACGGATGTTTTGAAGTTCATTGAATCTCTAGTGTGGTACATAACGTTTTCTTGTTTAATCGGTTATTTACTAAAATTTCTATTCGTGATCCTTTTTGTATAAATAAACACATTATTATAATTATCTTATTCGAGATTGTGAGTTTTTATTTATTTATAAGATTTATAAGATAATATGAATTATTTTTAGACCTCAAATAATATTCTGTTAATCATCGCTTATACTGGAATCATATTTTCAAATATTAATATTGAAAAGTAAAAAGAGACCTTACATAAATGTTAAGACCGTGGGAAAATTCCAACGAAAAGCCCTTAAGTCTCCAAACTAAAACAGAAATTGAAATTATCTGTCCAATATTTCGCCCATTCGGGCATCCTCAGGGTAGATAGAGAATAGCAGCAAAACAAAACATGAATAATACACCCAAGAAACATCCCACCACCACCCTGAGGATACCCGAATGGGCGAAATATTGGACAGATAATTTCAATTTCTGTTTTAGTTTGGAGACTTAAGGGCTTTTCGTTGGAATTTTCCCACGGTCTTAACATAGTTTCAAATATTTGTTGATCAGTTTTTGGTAGATTATTAAAGATCAGTTAACTATCCTAAGATTTCACTAATAAATGCACATTACTGATATTGTGTTTGATTATTCAATTTTAATTATCTTTAAACATTTAATGCAATTATAATAGGTTTTTTTAAATACCACTCTGACCGAAAAAATTCCAAGTTGAGAAATCTAACCTTGTGCCATATATTTTGTGTATATAAAAAGTTCATTTCGAAAAGAGATGTTTTTTTATAAAACATCTATACATTTATAAAACACTAGCTTATGCCCGCGGCTTCGCACGCGTGGAATTTGGTCTGCCACGTAAAGTTTCGTGAAAGATCATTTTAAATAAATAATTTAATAATTTTTTTTAAATATAAGTTACTCGAACATCCGAAATTTCAGATGTCTAACTTCAAAACTGACGGATTCTATACAACCTTTGAACCCCTATTATATTAAAGGGGAAACCCTTGGAGTGGAATTATCCGAATTTCTTTCTTAAGCTATACACAGAACCTAACTACAAATTTCAAGATTCTAAGTTCCTGATTTACCTTTAATTATGTACTATAACGGGGGGGCACATGCCCCCGTGCCCCCACATAGATCATGGATAGGATATCAAAATAAATAGTTTCACTCATGTTCTTTCTGTTATTTTAACAACTATTATCATGTGATTTGCCTTTATTTATGTACAATAATGAATTCTCCACAGTACCTAAAATACTGTCGGGGGGGCACGTGCCCCCTTGCACCCTCCCATAAATCCGCGCTTGCTATAGCCTATGTGTTATTCTGATGTATAACCTATTTTACTCAATAAGTTTCATCCGAATCCGTTCAGTAGTTTTTGCGTGAAAGAGAGACAAACATACAAACATTCACATTTATAATATTAGTAAGATTAGTAGGATATCAAAACAAATAGTTTCACTCATGTTCTTTCTGTTATTTTAACAACTATTATCATGTGATTCGCCTTTATTTATGTACAATAATGGATTCTCCACAGTACTTAAAATACTGCAGGGGGGAACGTGCCCCATTGCACCCCTCCCCCATAAATCCGCGCTTGCTATAGCCTATGTGTTATTCTGATGTATAACCTATATTACTGTAAAGTTTCATCCAAATCCGTCCGGTAGTTTTTGAAAGAGAGACAAACATACAATTATTCACATTTATAATATTAGTAAGATTATAATTTTTTTATAAAACTTATCAAGATGTTTAAATTAAGAATCACCAAGAAGATGTTCGTTTAGTGACCACAGAAGCTACAACAACCCGAAATACCCAACTTCGAAAATTTGGCGCCCGACCCTTTTTCCCAACCAGACATCACATCGAAATCAGTCAGTATGTATTCAGGGTATATATATATATATATATATATATATATATATATATATATATATATATATATATATATATATTTATATTAAATTCTAAATCAATGCCTCAAATATATGATCATAAGTAAATTAAAATCTACTTAACAGCATTTAGTAATTTTAAATGATAGCTTATTGTTTTTTTTGCACATTACATAGTACGTGATGTTTATAAAAAACTATGTAAAATCCATTTATGGATTGTCGATCGTTCAATCCCATTATATATAAATGAAATTCGAAAATTGTAGCTTTATTTCGTACAATGAAGTAAAAAATAAATGTATGGAACTTGATTATGTATACAGTTTTTTTTTATAATTGTTGCATAAATAATTTAGAAGGCCGTGAAGTATTAGACTAATGGCGGAGACTGAAGACGATTCCTTGGGGCCCTGTTAACTATATTTAGTCCCAGTTGGTCGGGTTGCTGACCCACGTCTCAAGTCGTATCGCTCAAAACATCTGTTTATTCGCTCGGATTAAAAACTATAAATATATATATTTGTTTTCAATAGTAAAAAATTGTTGATGAATATTCATATGAAATATTTATTTTTAATTGTTTCGAATAATAAAAACTGAATATGGCTTGTTCTTTCATTTTAAATATGCGATATGCACATACAGGCGTCACTATGGAAACTAGCAAAAATAAATTCAGGGTGGGTCAAAGTAGAAATTCAGAAAAATTTTCTATTTTAATATTTTCTTCTCACCATACAAGATGATAAAATTAAAAAACTCCAATAATTAAATACATGTAAATTTTACCATCATAATTTGTTTTCTTTAGTACTATTAAAATATTTAAAGAAGGAAGACACGGACATTGGATCACTGATTTTAATTTTAAAATTTTGCTTTTGATTCTGCACTCACGGAGTAGAGCTTAGGGGCTCCACTAAGCCATCGAATTCCTCTCGTATCCAATCCTTACAATCCAAAATCCTTCGTAAAATCCTCAATGCTCCTTATTTTGTTGAGAATAAAGTCATCCATAACGACCTTAATGTCCTTTTTGTTGCTGATTTGGCCCGAACCCGGTATCTAACCTTTCATAGCAAACTTCATTCCCACTCAAACCCTCTAGTTTCAAACCTAGCTTCCTCTTCAATTCCCGATAATCCTCCGAGGCGTCTGAAAAGAAGATGGCCACGTGACCTTCTTATTTGAACTTTGATTTGAGTAGTGGGTAGTTTCTCTACTTGTCATTATGTAACATGCATTCTATTTACTTGTTTTATAATTGTAATACAGTTGTAAATACCAATAAATAAATTAAAAAAAAAAAAAAAAGATTCTGCACTCAGAAATTATATATAGATAAGTTGTTGTTTGTTGGTGTTTAAAGGCGTAAAATCCTTAGATTGTCCACGCCTATGGTTTGCTTTATAAATTTTTTTTTTATATTTTGGAAAAACAAATAAACACACACACACACAAAACATACCAGTTCAAACTGAACGATGGAGAAAATTTAGATTAAATTTGAGATAATGCTATAATTTAAAATTGAAATACCAAGCTTCGTTGTCTCCATGTGCCTTCGACAAATTTGGATATAGTCTTATTTTATTTATTGTTGGAAGGTAATAGAATAGAATAGAATATAAAAGTAACTTTATTTTGGGACTAAGTCCCTTCAGAATAACAAATATGAACAGAAAAGAAACATAATGTGTATCTGGCCAGAAGGCTAAATGATACAAATCATAAAGCGTGTAAAAAGTAAGTGTAAAGCGTGTGAAAAATAATTAAAATGACACAATGAATTATTCTATACATTACTATCTCTTATAAAGTAAATGATTAACATGCTTAGAGAGCATCTTTTTGGGAAGCTAGGAGATGTTGGAAAAGCAAGGATTTAAATGACGATAGTGAGGGACTATGATGGATATTTGGAGGATTGGGTTACACACTGTGATGGAGCCGACGGGAAAGCCTTGGTTCTGTTGGAACGTATATAGAGAACGGAAAGGCGAGATCTTGTTTTAAGATGTTGAACTGAGGATTTGAATCGGAGGAGACTGTATAGACATATGAAGGGTCTAGAGAGTAAATGGATTGGTATAAGAATGAACGGAGGAAATTGTCTTCGGAAGGGAGGGAAGAGCTACTTTAACTCATCATAAAGGTGGGACACTCGCGATTGCCTAGGAGTACCAAGGACAAATCTTAGGGAGCAATTCTTTTTAGTCTGTCCTCAAGCATTTTAGAAAGGCCTCCATATACTACGCTACAATGGTCAAAGTGGGGGAAGATGAGAGATGATGCGAGAAGCTTACGGGAAGATTGTGTAAGGAGATGACGAGAACGATGGAATAACTTCAAGGAACTAATTGACCGTCGGGATATCTGGGCGTGGTGGGATTTCCAAGAAAGGTTTTGGTCAATGGTGATGCCTAGGTTTTTCACAGAGGAGGAAAACGTGATAGGATGATCGTTTAGGATCGTTGGGAGGGTGTGGATGGGTGTAAGGAGGGAATTGGAACCTAAAAAATGGCCTGAGTTTGCACTGCGTTCAATTCCAGTTTGTAAATAGTTACATTCTTCAGAAAAAAATACTAAACTATTAAACGGCGTTACAATATTGGCATGAAGGAGGTGACAGTTTTTTATTAATATTTGAATGCGTGACCAGTCTCAAGCGGGCCAGGGCAACCTCTTCTGTACGGCTGCTGCGGTAGGATGTATATAGATACGTTTCGGATCTCTACGTAGTGGCTATTAAGATAACTATACACTCATAGCGAAAATAGTTTCATGCATAAGAACTAGTGTTCTTTGAGTCCGGGACGTTTGAACGAATAAAGAAAAACGAAGTTGGAATATGTACAATTCGTCCTATAATTCGTCGTAAATTTAAAAAAGACTATCGATGTTGTTGATCAATATTTACATTAGATCGATTATCGCTAGTATAGAGTAAGACGACGCAAGAACCTTACTTTAAGTTGGCCATCAGGAGTCTCCTCACGGAGGCCTTTATTCTCCTAGCGGACCTCTACTTGATGCCCCTTACCTTACCGGTTCTGGAGCATCGTACCGTCTCTCCAGCCGCTGCTATTCCACTTACACGGGCTCTTCTCTCTTAGTCTCTAGCACTGTTATTTACGTAGTTATTTAGCAAAACCTCTCAATAGAGTGCAGTCATCAAGTGTAATCTTTCTAAAATAATAAAAATAAATAATAATAAAATATGTATCTGAGAATATTATACAAATATTGTTAGGCATATATTGAATATATCTGTACTATTGATAAACCTCCAATTTAGGTTTGGTGTAGCATCTACATCTACATAGTTGTTAAACCGTTTTTTTATTACTTTTTAGTTATTTTTTATATATATTGTTACGGGCTACTGGGTATTAAAATGAATTAAACAATTTCTTAATTAAAGATACTAATATTTATTGACAAAAGTGATTAAAAAGATACAATTAAACTATTAACAATTAAATTATTAAACTAATACAAATTTATAATAACAATATTCTAAATATTTATTATCTAGGCCTATATCCTGTTTAATTATTACAATAATATAAGAGATTACTAATTCTAGATAGCTTAACTAGCTACAATAGTTTCTATGGATATTATAAAATTACACTACAATTTATAACTAATAATTAACACTTACAGTTCACTAGTCCTCCGACAGTAAGATTCTCCAAGTAAGGCAAACAGAAACAGTTTATTACACTCGCGAGACTGTCACAGTTCACTGATACACTTATTACACGGGCCGGTTCAACACTGACTAGTTTATCACACTGACACTCACTTATCACAGATCTTGCGTGGTCTACTCTCAGGCTAAGACTGACTGGCTCGAGGTGAGGGAAGTATTCAAATAGGCAAGGCCGAACATTCTAGAACACGGAGGAGCCAGACAATTCTGGAATCTTCTTAATCCTTTTCCGACAAAAGGAGACGATCTAGAACGGTCCTAATCCTATCTTAACTTCTCCCGCCGACGGATTTAAGCCGCTAATCCCCTGCTTCCGCCTTCCTTTGTGCGGCCGTAACATTACTATAAAATTATAGTAATATATAGTCCCAAGATTTTCAAATTAGCTATTTAAGGGTGTATATACATATATACTGGTATTAATAACATATTATTATTTTTTTTGAAATTGGCATACCGAAACTGATTTGTATTTTACTTGACGATCTTAACAGATTTTCGTTTAATTTTTTTTAACTTGTTATTTAAAGATTTGATGTTAATGGAAGTAATGAAATAAATTTCAGCAAAAATCGATAATCCGTTAGTGCTACTTTGATTTAACTTAAAAACAAATTTCGGCACAGATCATTTCTGTATTATAATGCAATTGGGAAAAACCGCAATGCAAAGCCTTATGTTTCAAAAATACACCAACTTATCAGTCGACGTTTCGCCTATTCAGGCATTATCAAGACACCAAAAATAAAAAAGGGGGTTATGTGAATAACATCTCGAAGAAAAAGGTGCAATACATCCCAACGATCAACAGCCCAAACAGGCTTCAAACATGAGACAGCATCCCACCACTAAGACGTTCAACATACAACTGAACGAAAGACTGTTTGGGCTGTTGATCGTTGGGATGTATTGCACCTTTTTCTTCGAGATGTTATTCACATAACCCCCTTTTTTGTTTTTGGTGTCTTGATAATGCCTGAATAGGCGAAACGTCGACTGGTAAGTGGGTGTATTTTTGAAACATAAGGCTTTGCATTGCGGTTTTTCCCAATTGCATTATAATAAATAATAGTGTTTCTTTTTGAGTTTTTGGCTCTATTTTAGTGATCATTTCTGTATATTGTATGAAAAGTTTTACATTTTACTGTTGGAAAATGTTGTCAGAGAAGAACATTATTAGTGATCTATAGTGCATTAAATTAGATTTACTATTAGTGATATAGTAGATTTACATTTTACTATTAGTGAAATGTTGTCAGAGAAGACCATTATTCAACAGTTCAGTGAAGGAATGAAGGAGTACTGGAAGAACAAATAGTCAAGGATACTTCGCTACGTCTGATAAAATGCCTGTAATGAATTCAATAATGATAATAACTATTTTTTTATAAGGTAATATTTTACCGACGTTGCCTAGCAACGTGTAGAGCAACTGCTTTGTGTTCTATGAGTTCAATTTTAAATTAAAAAAAAAAACATGACTGACCACATAGCCACTGTTCCTCGCTTCCTGTTACATAAAATATATAATTGTTTGGTTAAATAATAATACAAGCTACATACATCTTACTTCGATATTTCGATTTTATGGCTGTTATTTAATATAGAGAATAAGCTTATAAAAATTTTCTGATAAACTGTTTTTTTTTTATTTATAAAAAAAGCATTCATCATTTTGTTAAATTCATAATTCTCAATCAAGTAAATATAATGAAAGATAAATCATGTCTAGAGATAAAGGCAAGTAGAGAAACTACCCAGTGGTAGTACTCAAATCAAAAGATCAACTTGGAAGGTCACGTCATTTTCTTTTCAGATGCCTCGGAAGATTATCAGGAATTGAAGAGGTTGCGAGGTTTGAAACTAGTGGGTTTGAGTGGAAATAAAGATAGATGGGTTTACCATGAAAAGATTGATATCGGATTCGGCCCAAATCAGCAACAAACGGGACATTAAGGTCGTTATGGTTCACTTTGTCCCTAACAAAGTAAAGAGCATTGAGGATTTTACGAAAGATTTTGGATTGAATGAGAGGAATTCGATGGCTTAGTGGACCCCCAAAGCTCTACTCCGTAAGTCCAAATAGTATGATGATCATATATATGAGTCTTTTGTAATTAATTGGGAGCTTAGAGTATATCTATTTTGGATTGTTTATACAACAGAGAATTAGATGGAAGTTACAGTAACTGATAAGATTATGGCCTTTGGGTTGTATAACATAATTTTCTCAGGTTTTAGAACATAAAATGCAGAGTATTGTATCATTATAATATATGATCAACTAAACATACTCCAACGTTGAATTGCAGGAATTTTTAATAAAAATATGATAATATACCCCCAAACCAGGCTTTATTTTAAGGGAAGGAAAAAAAAATTCTGATAATAATCTAATTTATTACAGCCACATTATTGGTCGTATTTTATGATCATTAACTGCTTACTTAACGTCGGCTCTATATTTTTATGAAGATAACATCGCTTTAAAATTGCATTTTTTTTATGAATCGGCCATAAAAAATAACGGATATTCTTAATTAATATTTTAATTTTTTTATTTTATATGGGTAGAGGGATAAAGTTTATAGAGAGCTGAATTGCTGTGCCGCATTTAAATCCAGCTATGGGAGATAAATTATTTATCTACGGATAGACCCTTTGGAACCTCCTAGGGTTCACACAGCATTTAAGTGGGTACGCTTAATTCGGTAAGAAATGTTGTGGTTAAGCATGATGACGAACAAATAAGTTATGCGTAACCGTTATCCTAGAAACAATACGTTATCTATCACGTACTGAACACTAGAACCTGGATGGGATGGGTTGCAATGTTACAGTTTACAGTTTTTTAAATATGTACAACTATAATAATATTACAACAAGTAAATCTGCTAATATGAACGAATGACATGAAAAAAAAACACTTGTGGAGAAACCACCCATCGGTAACACTCCAATAAAGTTCTATATTAGAAGGTCTCGAGTCCATCTTCTTTTCAGACGCCTCGGAGTTTCCCCAATTAATTACATTGGGAGCTTAGAGCGTTTGTCTAGTAAATGTTGAAGTAGCCTGAAACGGCGATAGTCAATATATAAAATAAATATTTTAAATTTAATATTTAATAGTTTTATACCAATGGGAACTATTCATTTAATTGATGAATAAATAAAAATTTAAATATCTAATATATTAATAACTTAATTAAAATATTGAATTTTAGATGCTGTTGATAAGCCTTGAAGTGATATTGTACTTGTTACCCAGTTTTTTACATTTCGCATATCTTTAATTTTTTTTAAATACATATACTTGTTTTATATATACACCTACATTGCTTTGCTTGTAATAATACTTGTAATAGTATAATTCAATGATACTTATAATATTTATTATTTAATAAATTAATATCGATTTATAGTTAAATAGGTGTACTAGCAAGTCGCGTCTTGTCAATGGATTTGTGCGCATTTGACTGGTATTTTCAACGAAATCTTTTTGAAGAGTGCCCTAAAGTTCAATAGGTTACATCAGAGAGTTCCTGATCTCACCTCCAGATGAACTGGTAGTGGCAGGTTCGATTGGATACAGACGACGACGCTGTTTTCCTCAAACGAAACGGGAATACCGCAATCTCGAATCGTTCTTATGAAATGTGTTTGTTCGGTTAGGAAGAGGTTTAGATTTGATTAGGTTTTCTTCTTTCGAAACAGACCATTGTTCTCAGATATTTATAATTTTTCCCTTGTAGATGATAAAGAACAAGATAATAAATCTTTTTTTATTTTATTTTTTCCTGACTCGAATTATAGGATACCATTATCTGAGTAATTGAGGTCGTTCCTTAGTTTCCCACCAGTGCCATCTTAATAATGATTATTAAGTGTAGACAGAAAAAAATTGCACTTGAATGTGTGTCATTCAATGTCTGTAACAAGAGGAGGCTTAATTCCATCATTGGTAACTGCTATAATAATAAATATAATGTTTTAATAACAAAATTGGCAAATAGAAGGGATACCCCTTGCCCATTCACAGGCATTATATTTAACTCGAACGAAAGATTTAGCTCATTTTTATCTGATTGGAATGATAATATATATATATATTATATGATTATATATATATCTTACTAATATTATAAATGTGAATGTTTGTATGTTTGTCTCTCTTTCACGCAAAAACTACTGAACGGATTTGGATGAAACTTGACAGTAATATAGGTCATACATCAGAATAACACATAGGCTATAGCATGCGCGGATTTAGGGGGGCGCACGGGAGCACGTGCCTCCCCCGACAGTCTTTTAGGTACTGTGGAGAATCCATAATAGTACATAAATAAAGGCAAATCACATGATAATAGTGGTTAAAATAACAGAAAGAACATGAGTGAAACTATTGTTTTTATGTTTGTTGCTCATTCACGCAAAAACTACTGAACGGATTTCGATGAAACTTATTGAGTAAAATAGGTTATAGATCATAGGCTACACCAAGGGCAGATTTATGTGAGGGCACGAAGGCATGCCCCCCCCCCTCCGTTACAGTACATAATTGAAGGCAATTCAGGAACTTAGTACTTGAAATTTGTAGATAGGTTCTTTGTACAGTTTAAGAAAGAAATTTGGATAATTCTACCCAAGGGTTTCTCCTTTAATGTAATAGGGGTTCAAAGGTTGTATAGAATCCGTCAGTTTTGAAGTTGGACATATGAAATTTTGGATGTACGAGTAACTTATATTTAAAAAAAGCCGCGGCATAAGCTAGTATATATATATATATATATATATATATATATATATATATATATATATATATATATATACAATAATACAAGTAAATAGTCTAAGTGGTACATAATGACAAGTAGAGAAACTACCCACTGGTAGTACTCCAATCACAAGTATGGAGCGACCTGTGGTCCAGTAGTTAGCGTAACAAACTACTAAGCCCAAGGTAGCGGGTTCATAGCCCGGCAGGTGGCCCTAGGATTTTTTTAAAGGAGTAAAAAATCCTTTACGATGTCAGGTACTCGTTAAAAATCCTAATTAAACCAGAGATTGCCAAAATTTAGAGCTCCCAGGATAGCATCGTGCCATGGCAGCATAAAGTGACGTTAAATGAACAAACAACAAATCACAAGTACAATTAAGAAGGTCACGTGACCAAATTCTTTTCAGAAGCCTCGGAGGATTATCGGGAATTGAAGAGGAAGCTAGGTTTGAAACTAGAGGGTTTGAGTTATATATTTTTAAAATTTATTTATTGAAATTTACTGCAGTAATAAAACAAAACAACATGTAGTACGTAAGTAATAGTACGTTGTTTATAATGAAATTAGAAATGATTTGGGGGTATAACCCCTTGTCTACCCTGGCGAAAACTGCTTGAACAGGCTAGGACCCAGAAATAGGTTGTAGAGCCGATTGATAGTGATTATGAAAAAAAAAAAAGGAAAAACTATCTGAAAATAGAAAGGCATATAACGTGAAGAGTTACAAGTAGGGAAAACCTGAAAACTCGGGGAATTTTTTTTATTCTGTAAAAGCAATAATCATTACTTTCCATGGAAATCCGGGAAAGCACCTAAGGTGGGATAATTGACAGTTTTCCCAGTTTGATTTGCATTCATTACCTTTACGAAATCGCTCTTAAAAGAAAAGGAAAAACTCCTTTTCTTTGTTATAATCTTTGATGAACAAAATGGCAGCCGCCTAAGTAGTTCATACATCCATATCTCTGGGGTTTATGTATTAAGGATTTTGGATTGTTTATATAACAGAGAATTAGATGGAAGTTACAGTAACTGATAAGATTTTATGGCCTTTGGGTTGTATAACATAATTTTCTCAAGTTTTAGAACATAAAGTCGAGAATATTGTATCATTATAATATATGATCAATTAAATATACTCCAACGTTGAATTGCAGGAATTTTTAATAAAAATATGATAATATACCCCCAAACCAGGCTTTATTTCAAGGGAAGGAAAAAATTCTGATAATAATCTAATTTATTAAAGCCACATTATTGGTCGTATTTTATGATCATTAACTGCTTACTGAACGTCGGCTCTATATTTTTATGAAGATAACATCGTTTTAAACTTGCATTTTATATATGAATCGGCCATAAAAAATAACGGATATTCTTAATTAATATATTTATTTTTTTATTTTATATGGGTAGAGGGATATCTCAGTTTATAGAGAGCTGAATTGCTGTGCCGCGTTTAAATCCAGCTATGGGAGATAAATTATTTATCTACGGATAGACTGTTTGGAACCTCCTAGGGTTCACACAGCACTTAAGTGGGTACGCTTAATTCGGTAAGAAATGTTGTGGTTAAGCATGATGACGAACAAATAAGTTATGCGTAACCGTTATCCTATCTAGAAATAATACGTTATCTATCACGTACTGAACATTTGAACCTGGAGGGTTGCAATATTACAATTTACAGTTTTTTAAATATGTACAACTATAATAATATTACAACAAGTTAATCTGCTAATATGAACGAATGACATTAAAAAAAAAAACACTTGTGGAGAAACTACCCATCGGTAGCACTCCAATAAAGTTCTATATTAGAAGGTCTCGAGTCCATCTTCTTTTCAGACGCCTCGGAGTTTCCCCAATTTAAAGTACACACTTCATAGAGCCTGGGATTTAAATTAATCTTACAGATTTGTCTGCCGTAGCCGGATTATCTGGAACCCTTCAGCATAGAAACACTAAGCTACACACTCAGCACTCGCTATCTAAGATACCCTATACATTAACCAAAACGTATCTTCCTATTCGAATCAAATATGTCTTAAATAAATTGCACTACTCTTTGGACAGTTCGATTTGACATTGCATGATGTTGCTGCTAATACAACATGGCTTTATCATCCAGTTAGTCGCGGACGTAAAACGGTAAGGTTTTTCTCCTGAAGAAGCTGTTGTTGTGACGAAGAAATTGTTGTATCACGTCAAAAGGATTTTCACACATCACACAGAAAAACTATGCATTTGTATGTATACGGTTTTTATGTTAAGAAAACATAAGATCAATATTGAAAAAATAAATGGAGAATTTGTTTTAAACCGTGGAATTATTAATGCAATAGAAAATATATTAATGGAGCTTTTATAGTTTATTCTATTAAAAGCCACAGATGGAGCCTCTGGGATGTGCAGGCCCTCCTGGCATTGATCCTGGCTTCTTAATTGGGAAAAACCTATGGTTCCACCATATACCGGATAAATCTTCTCTCTGCACAAACTTTGTCTTAAAAAGAGTTCAGTCTCTACCATTTACTGAACCCAAGACCCTCTATTGGGTTGAAGTCTTACAGGTTCTATTGAAATATAACAGATTTGAAATTAAAATTTTTTATTTACCAGAATTACTTTATTATATTTAAGAAAAATAAAACCTGCTATCTGTGTAAACATGTTAATGTAAATTGACAGTGTATTGTTTAATGGTTATGTATTCTCAGAATATCTTCCTAGGCACAATATATTATGAGCCACGTTTTATTTCTCTCAAGGTTGCATTTTTTAAAAAACTCTTAAAAACTGAAGATATTAAATCTTTCGATCTTAGTGGTTATAGCTTTTTTAAGCATTCATTTTGTATTAAGGCACTTAAAAAATCGAATTTAGAATTTTATAATCAAACTCAAGTCTTATGATCGGCATTAAATAACCAAAGTGAGCGGCGAAATATTTAATTAGTTATATAATGGTGATTGAGAGGTTTAATGTTTTTTGTTTGACTCATATAATATTCTGAAACATTTGACAGTCTCGTACGCATTATGATTGACATCAAGGGATCACCCATCATATTTTTACATAGATTTAAAAATGTCGAGGAAATTAAAACAAAATCAAATAATATTTTCTGTATTAGAAACTAAATTGATTCAAAACAATGAATGGAATTCACAAAGTAATTTGAGATATCGAATGTTCGTTAGGTTTGTTCCGAAAAAAAACTTACATAACATCAAACTGACAGATTAAGCACAGTTAATAAAACATTTTTTTCAGAGTTTTTAGCTGAAATTGTGTCCAAAGAATAATGGGAGTTCATTTTGCAATTTAAGCCAACTCAAATTCAATCTCAAAAGCAAAATTTAAAACAAAATATGTATCCATAAATAAGATGTACGTGCAATAATTTCTCAGCATTTTGAGTTCTACCAGTTTCAAAACAATCACGGTAACTCAAATTTGAGTCATCAGAGCCATTTAAGACTTTACGCTCAATAAATCGTTACATAAAGTTAAAAATATATAGTTAAAAATATATTTCTGTTCTGTTTCTCTTAGCCCTGAAGATGGCCTACATTGTAGGCCGAAACGTCGGCACATAAATAAGTTTTCCTTATTTTGATGTTTTCATTGACTGCACCCCCAACTATTTCTTCCTTGAATAAAGTTAAAAAGCTCACCTGCGCATTAGTCGAGTAAAAAAAAAAATCCAGAAAATGCATAGACTAAGCATAACTTGGATTATACATCATTAAATATTACTACAAAAGCAAAAGTTGACTACTGATAGAAATAGAAATACTGCTAAAAGTCAGATTAAGGCGTAATTGGGAAGATTACACCAATTTCTATTGTCTCTATTTAGACATAATACAGTTATGGCGGGAATGATACACTTCTCGTCCGTTATTGTTAACCATCTCCCGAAATCTTCTATGATATTTACTATTTTAGTTTAATTTCTTGTTTCATAACGATATTCTTTAAGTTGAAAGACTAAAATAAAAAATTATAATAAAAGTAATGAAGGATATAATTAGTCTGGGGTTGAAGTCAATAATAACACTAAATAAGGTTAACCTATTTATTATAAGTGCCGACGTTTCGGCCTACAATGTAGGCCATCTTTAGGGCTAAGAAGGAAAAACAATAAAATAACTATAAGAACATTGCAGTACTATGAATAATATATATTGTATAGAAGAGTGGAGAAATGTGACATAGTGTAGATTATAAAAGATACAAAAATATAACATAATGACAAAATGTGTAAACAGAAAGATGATAAAGTAAAGACATATACAAAAAGTAAAATAATTGAGAAAGTAAACAGTAAGATACAAAAAAGAAAAATACAGAAAAAGTTTCAAATGTAAAAATGGCGCGACCATTTTTCTCTTGATTATAATAAAAAAAAAAAAAAAACCTTTACCACTACAACCCATGAAGGGTCTGGGGTTCAGTACATGGTAGATACTGTACTGTTTCATGGACAACGGTTCTGCAAGGAGGTGACTTTTCCTAAGTCACGCTCAACCGCCAGATTTTTCCCCCTTATTTTGGATACCCTATTTTTATAATATTTTATAGAGGCTGGGTGGGCCCCAGGAGGGTCCTAGATCCTATATGATCCATCTCCCGCTGCAAACAGACTAAATAAAAATCATGGCCTGCAGCGGGATTTGAACCAGGATTTCCAGCATGGCAACTCCGCTCCCTTGATTATAATAAAAGTACTAAAAACATCATTTGTGCTCTGCTTTAAATTGCTTGAAGGTAACTATTGCACGGATAGCTCACACTGATTCAATTTCAACAGCATTTGAAGAATCTTAAGCATTTATTATATCAAACTGTTAATAGCTTAAACACTCTTAATGGGTCTTGCCGACGCTTTATTGCAGTATTTTTATTATTATTGTTTATATATTGCATTGTTAAAGATCAGGTGAGGGAAGGGGGAATTCTGTGTACCATAAAGCGCTGATTCAACTCAAGGTCCCAGATTAAATCCGGCTCTGGCATGTAAATTAAAGTCTGTTAACAGTCATAAATGGACCTATGGATTCTATAGACACTCATTGAGTTCACCTGGCCACAAAGAACTCAAAAAACGAACTTTCCAAATGGAAATTGAACATTTGGCTTCGAGGTAACATGGTGTGATCGCCAATGGTGAGGTGGTGTTTCCTACAGTGGTTAGGAGCTTCTTTGATCAAGGTACCCAAGGATTTTTTTGAAATAATGGCGTGTAGGATTCGGTTTTTTTCGAAATTTATGATGCTTAGAACACACTCTGTTGGATGTTTTTTTATACATTTTTTCTTTCATTGTAAATTATGATTCTGCACAGATATATTTAAATTTGTACAATTGCTTTTAATTTGAGACTGGTCTATTTTGTACAGCATGCAATTTTGTGAATTGTAGCAAATTATACAAGAAAAAAATACTTAGATCACTCAGAACACATTGTTCGTGCTATCTTTGTTTGGAGATCTGCCATGGTAAATATTAGAGATCTCAAGTGCAAATGAACGCAAATGAGCTTAAGATAAGAGAGTATTACTGTAACATTTTGCTTGAACTTCTTAGCATTACCTGTACGATGCTAGTTGGTACGAGTATTACCTAGGTTTGTCTAACATTAGTGAAAGTTCCGATGTTGGAAGGAAGGTGGGGTGTGTGCGTTGTACCGTGACTAATGCTATGTTCCTGCTTCCTAGGATCCACTTTAATTGTACCTAGAGTTGTATAATTGTACGATTATACGATGATATATTCCTGCAACAAATGCAAATCGAGAGTTCCAGAAATAAAGCCTCAAGTCCCTCATGTAAATCTCCCAACATTTCTCCATTCCAGAGGCCATTGGATCAGAATAAAATAAGTCCAAATAAAGAAAGTACATTTCACATCAACAGTCTAAATATTGATGGTAGAAGTGTTAAAAAAATCTGCACCACTACAACCTGTGAAAGGCCTTGGATTCAGTACATGGTAGAGACTGATTATTGTTTCTAAGGCTATGCAGTTAGGTTATTTGGCCGAAATCACGCTTAACCACCAGGTTTATTCCCCCATTAAACTTCATTTGATGCTAAAATAGTTTAAGCAGGCTTATTCGACAAAATTCCTAACTGTATCAGTACAACCTATTTTGAGTCCAGTACATGTAAATACTGTGCTTTTCTAAGTCAAAGGTGATTTGATCGAATCACATTTAATCGCTAGAATTTTCGGTAATTAAAAATACCAAGAGCGTCTTATTAGTTATAGTGTTATCAGTAATTTACCTTCATTTAATGGCGTCCAGTTTAAATTGTAACTCTGTAATCGTAGCTCCGAGCGAATTCATTGAGTAAACTGGTTTCATTCATTTTATTATGCTAGGAAATTATTTTGTTTTCTTCTATCAATGAATAGGAATTATTTGTAATAATCGAAAATTGTAAGGATATGGATAAAATCATCAACTAACTATTAGTTTACATACACAAAAAATAAATTAAAAAAGCTCTATAAACGATAGTTATACATGAATAATGGCAAGGACAAATCTTTTTTTTTTTTCAAAACAAAAATATTTAAAAAATATTACAATAAATAAAAAAATAAAATAAAATAAATCATAAATAATATAATGGCGTAGGTCAACAAGATCCTAATTAAAGTAATGTTCAATGACCATTCTTCCTCGTGTATGCATCGCAAAAATTGCGAGAACACGGGGATATAGGATATAGTGAAGAGAACGGATTCGCCTGACTGGGATACGACCCCTGGTAGCTCAGTGGTTTAGAGCACTGCGACGGAGACGATCCGGGTTCGAATCCCAACCAGGGCAAATATTTTCTCTTCAAAACAAAAATATTTAAAAATGATACATAATTGTACAATATTAAACCTATGTCTTTGTAACTAGGTAATTATAATAGCACTGCTGTTAACATCGCAATATAATTTTACAAATATTATAAATGTGAAAGTTTGTATGTTTGTCTCTCTTTCACGAAAAAACTACTGAACGGATTTGGATGAAACTTTACAGTAATATAGGTTATACATTAGAATAACACATGGGCTATAGCAAGCCCGGATTTAGGGGGGCGCACGGGGGCACGTGCCCCCCCCCCCCCCCGACAGTTTTATAGGAACTGTGGAGAATCCATTATAGTACATAATTAAAGGAAAATAACATGATCATAGTTGTTAAAATATCAGAAAGAACAAGAGTGAAACTATTTGTTTTGATATACTACTAATCTTACTAATATTATAAATGTGAAAGTTTGTATGTTTGTCTCTCTTTCACGCAAAAACTACTGAACGGATTTGGATGAAACTTTACAGTAATATAGGTTATACATTAGAATAACACATGGGCGGATTTAGGGGGGCACGGGGGCACGTGCCCCCTCCCCCCCCCGACAGTTTTATAGGAACTGTGGAGAATCCATTATAGTGGATAATTAAAGGCAAATCAGGAATTTAGCATCTTGAAATTTGCAGATAGGTCCTTTGTATGGTTTAAGAAAGAAGTTTGGATAATTCCACCCTTATTATAATAAGGCTTAAAGGTTGTATGGATTCCGTCAGTTTTGAAGTTAGACATCTGAAATTTTGTACGAGTAACCTATAGTGAAAAAAATTAAATTATTTAAATTAATTATTTGTCTCTCTTTCTCGTCAAAAACTACTGAACGGATTTCGATGAAACTTATTGAGTAAAATAGGTATACATCATAGGCTACAGCAAGGGTAGATTTATGTGGGGGCATGTGCCCTACCTCTGGTTATAGTACATAATTAAAGGCAAATCAGGAACTTAGCATCTTGAAATTTGTAGTTAGGTTCTTTGTATAGTTTAAGAAAGAAATTTGGGTAATTCCACCCCAAGGGTTTCCCCTTTAATATAATAGGGGTTCAAAGGTTGTATAGAATCCGTCAGTTTTGAAGTTAGACATTTGATATTTTGGATGTATGAGTAACTTATATTTTAAAAAAATAATTATTTATTTAAAATGATCTTTCACGAAACTTTATGTGGCAGACCAAATTCCACGCGAGCGAAGCCGCTGGCAAAAGCTAGTAAATAATAAAGAGAAGTGGAATTAAACGGCACCTTTATTATCAGAAGTTAATCCATTAGACATTCACTGCTCTTCAAGTTACACGTTAATGATTAGTACGCGTGTTATATTCGTGCAAAAACAGGTCATTACGTATCTTTGCTAATTACTTTCATGCAATCTAAAGTATTGCGCCGTACGTAGAATAGCTTCAGAGGTCGTTCACCCAATTGCATTTCAGTAGTTTTAACTTGAATTGTATTTATAATGAAATAAGTGATTATAATAAAAAAAAAATTGTATATACTATTGAAATGAGGTGTACATAAGGTAAGAGAGAATCGAATATTATTTCGATTATTTAAAAGAAGAAGAACAATCGCGAGTGGGCAGTTCGCTCCTTTCCAATGAGGTCTCGGAATTATTTAATTGATCTCAATTAATTAATTGCTAATTGTAAAGATCACGGTTGCACTTGTTAATTCCAACATCGATAGCATGACATTCCTAGAACTAATTTCACTATAACATATCGTCTAGTTAACAGTAAATGGAGAGGCATGGAGAATCGGGAATTGTTTCATAATTATAGATTTTTCATTATTTCAGTAATTGAATAACAATTTTGCTTATTTTTTTTAAGCAGACCTTCCTAGGGCTGACCCAGCCTCTATAAACCTAACCGTAATAAACACTAGAGGTAAAAGCTATTTTTTTTTCTGTATAATCTTTGAATACTGTATCTGCTCTGAAGCTAAAATGGTATATCTGCATATTTTCAGAACTGGTAACATTGGGTTTGAATTATTGTTATGAAGTATGATGGATGATGCATTGATAAAATTAGTCATGTTTTGGATACTTAATAATTAATTAGTTATTTTCAATATTGTGAAGGAATAAGAAAATTAATTTTTTTTTAAAATTTATTTATTGTTATTTACAACTGTATTACAATTATACAACAAGTAAATAGAATGCATGTTACATAATGACATGAGAATGACAAGTAGAGAAACTACCCACTGGTAGTACTCAAATCAAATTTCAAATAAGAAGGTCACGTGGCCATCTTCTTTTCAGACGCCTCGGAGGATTATCGGGAATTGAAGAGGAAGCTAGGTTTGAAACTAGAGGGTTTGAGTGGGAATGAAGTTTGCTATGAAAGGATAGATACCGGGTTCGGGCCAAATCAGCAACAAAAGGGACATTAAGGTCGTTATGGATGACTTTATTCTTAACAAAATAAGGAGCATTGAGGATTTTACGAAGGATTTTGGATTGTAAGGATTTTATACGAGAGGAATTCGATGGCTTAGTGGAGCCCCAAAGCTCTACTCCGTAAGTCCAAATAGGTCGTATGATGGTCTAGAAAATTAAATAAAACGAAATTTCTAGTAAGTATAACATCACTTGTGATTTGAATACTACCAGTGGGTAGTTTCTCTATTTGTCATTATCTCATGTCATTATGTATCACTTAGCCTATTTACTTGTTGTATACAATAATAAATAAAGTTGTAAATATCAATAAATAAATTTAAAAAAAAAAGTATAACATCTCGAATAAATGTTAAGACATTTGTGGAAAAATTCCATCCATAAGGCTTTTAACTAAACAGGAAACAAAAATACCTGTCAATATTTCGCCCATTCGGGCATCTTAATGACATAAGGAGAATAATAGCAAAGGAAAAAGGCCCAAATGCAACTACTGAATCATAAGTAAGGTAACAAGATCCCAGCTGTGAAATGTTATATATATACATATATAGATAAAAACAGCTGGTAAATATTTAAAACAAAATGCAAAATACACTTACCTAACTTCATAAACCACAACTGGAAAAAAAAAGAAGATAAGAGATAATATAAAAGAAAAAGTGCTAGAGAAAAAGAAGTTATCTCGAATAAAGTTCTTGAGGTTACATATCCGAGTGTTTAACCGAAACGTACAAAGGAATGATACTGTTGGTTTTCTTTTGCTGATCAGGATCTAGCGGTGTCGGTATCGTACCTTTGGGTTTGTTTGTGATCATTATTATTACTGTTTTGGCCATTTTCAAGTGACGCAACAACAACAACAAGTAAACAAGAGCTACTTTGCCAATTAGGGATGCAGTTAAAGATATTGACTTCCTCTGTAATATAAAAGCATCTATTAATTTCATGGTCATTCCAAAGAGATGGAAGATGGATGACGTGTAAGGCGATAGCCGAACAGCAAACAACTTACGTAACTCGATCTATCGAATCTTCTAACAATTACTATCAATCGATTGTTAGTCGTTCATCATTTTTCTCTTCAATAAATTGTAACAAATTCGGCTAGTGCGTGTCTTTATTCGACTCAAAATATTTTTATATTACTACTTTTTATTACTCTAAATGAGGATTGTTATGGCCAACTCCGTGATGTGCAGCTAGTATAGCAGAATCAGTAAAAAAAGCTGTACCACTACAACCCTTGAAGTGTCTTGGGTTCAGTACATGGTAGAGAATCTATTGTTTTTAAACCAACCGACACGATTTTTCTTTAATTATGGGTCTCACTTCATAAGAGCTTGGTTTGTTCCAGGAATGTCTGTGGATCCCTTGTCCATGTATGCAATTTTCCAACAATAACAATTATTGTAACAATAAAAATTATATACTCTTTCAGGTTTTCACGGCCATTATTTATACACAAAACTTCACTGGTTTCTGGTTTAGACCATGTTGTTAAATTTTCCTTCGCCAACGTTTCGCCAGACATACTGCTAGCTTCTTCAAGGCTGGATCGAGAATGAAGACGCTCCGGCAACGGCAAACGGGTAGGCTGATATCCACAAGACTTAATGAACACATTAAAAGTGTGAAAAAAATGGATAGTAAAATATCAGCTTTGGCGGAACACTTTACGACCACGAACCATATCATAGAATTTGAAAAAATTAAAGTCGTTCAGAAATGCAGCAATAACACAGAAAGGAGGATACTGGAAGCCATTGAAATAGTCAAGCGTCCAGAAAACTTCAACAGGGAAGACGGGTACAGTTTAAGCAAACTATGGCTTCCTAACATACCCATAAAGGAAAAGAAAAAACAACAAGTCACTCAAGAAGAAGCTAAAGAACCTAATTCCAGCCAATCAGAGCCAGAAAAAACAGAAACAACTCAATCACAGTCATGGAAGAGCAGACTCCGACCGCGGAACCTGATGGACTAGCGAAAAAACCAGACGAACTACGAGTGGACCCGAATGAACCCGAACGAACCCGAGCGACGGCTATATAAAGCCGCGAGTTGCCGGAGCGTCTTCATTCTCGATCCAGCCTTGAAGAAGCTAGCAGTATGTCTGGCGAAACGTTGGCGAAGGAAAATTTAACAACATGGTCTAAACCAGAAACCAGTGAAGTTTTGTGAATAAAAATTATTGTAAATCGAATAATTTTCTGTCATTGCCGGATATTGAGCCACAACTCTGCGCTCCATATACTGAGCTACTCCGCTCCCGAGGAAATGTATCTACAGCCCTGGAACAAGTGGCTAAGGAAGCGGATTCGTGTTATTTTCTTATCAAATCAGCGGCTATTGCAGGCATTGGCTTGAAAACTAGTTATAGTTTTATATTTAGTTATAGTGTAGTTACGACACGATTCCACTTCCTTCATTACAATTTACTCACTCTGTACGAAATTGGACTTATTTACCGGGACTGTAGATATAATGGATCATATTTCGATATAACTTATCTATAGGCTGCTCCCAATATAACTTACGTTATCCTAAGCAATTAGATGGCTAAATATTATGTTACCATATCAAAACAGGACTTTGATATCGCTCAAGTTCCAATGTTTTATTAATTAAACTTCTGATTGATTTATTTATAACTAATCTTACTAATATTATAAATGTGAAAGTTTGTATGTTTGTCTCTCTTTCACGCAAAAACTACTGAAGGGATTTGGATGAAACTTTACAGTAATATAGGGTATACATCAGAATAACACATAGGCTATAGCAAGCGCGGTTTTAGCGGAGGGCACTTGGGTACGTGCCCCCCCGACAGTTTTTAGGTACTGTGGAGAATCCATTATAGTACATAATTAAAGGCAAATCTAATCTACTTTTCCTACTAATATTATATATGCGAAAGATTTAGGAGGGGGGGGGGCACGTGCCAGATAGTTTTTTGTGTTCTGTGGAGAATCCATTTTAGTACATAATTGAAGGCAAATCAGGAACATAGCATTTTGAAATTTGCAGATAGGTTCTTTGTATAATTTAAGAAAGAAAATTGGATAATTCCACCCTCAAGGATTTCCTCTTTAATATATTAATTTCGAAGATTGTATGGAATCCGTCAGTTTTGAAGTTAGACATCTGAAATTTTCGATGTACCAGTAACTTATAGTTGAAAAAAATATTAAATCATTTATAAAATGATCTGTCACGAAACTTCTTCACTTGCTGTGGCAGAGCAAATTCCACGAGAGCGAAGCCGCGGGCAAAAGCTAGTTACTAATATGAAAAAGATGATCTATTGCTATTGTATTGTAGTTGATATTAATTTTATTGTTTATTCGCCCTGAAGATGGCCTACATTGTAGGCCGAAACGTCGGCACACAATTAATAAGTTACACTTATTTAGTTATAATTTTTGTTTATTTTATTATTATTAATTTTTTTTCTTTCTTTTTTCTCTCTGTTGGAAGTTTTTTATAGATTTTATCTTACATTGTAAATTATGATTCTCCACAAATATATTTAAATTTGTATAATTGTTTTTAATTTGAGACTGGTCTATTGGTATAGCATTTTTATTTTGTGAAAAATTATACAAGAAATAAATAAAATAAAAAAATAAAAAAGATATCCTATTTTTCTATTCTACAATTCTATTTTCTACTCGAAATAGTCTCTAAAGCAATTGTTCTCAACCAGGGGACCTGAAGACGAGTTTGGGGGAGGGGGCGCGAAACCAGTTGAAAAAAAATTTAGTTTTTATTTTTCTTCTCTAAATAGTATTTCTTTATTTTATAATAATGTAATAATTATTGTTTACTCATATGGCCATACTATTTATTGTGTAAGGGGACGTGTTTGGCTTTCATTTCAACAGGATAATTTATATTATATGCGAAATTAATATATTTATATTCGAGAAAAAAAATCTGCTTCCAGTCAATTATTTTATTGTTTTATAAAACAAAACGTTTCGACACTATTTAACTATTTATATATATATATATATATATATATATATATATATATATATATATATATATATATATATATTTATATTATATGCTAGGGCCAATCTTTTATCTTAAAAATAAAAATATTTTAATAATCACCATCAAATAAAAATAAATAAAATATAAAGGCTAATTTATACTTTATATAGGTGGATTCTGAGTTTGCAGAATTCTTTCAATCCTTTGTATATCTTAGAGCAATTGATACTATCATATGCATTTTTAGAATCTACTAAAATATACTAGTTTAGCATATATATTTTTTTAAGATTCGCTCAACTTTAAACTTTCCCTCCTCCTAAAGCTCATTTCGAAATTTCGCTTCTCCGAACTGATCGCCCAACACCAGTCTTGGGTACTTCCCCAACTTGGTTGCCGGCACGAGAAACCATTTCGGGGAACCCCCTACGTCAGAATATGTAAATTAAGAATAGAAACAGGTCAAGGCTAAAATTCATGGGATTTACAAAGCTTTTTTCCGTCTACCGTGCATTAACATACACTAAATTAAAGTTTAAAAAATTCTAATTAAAATTTAAAAAAATTATATATATGTAAAATCCAAGTACTGGATATTTAGTTAGCATTGATTGAGGTTATGTAACCTTCATATTTAGAATAGATCACCTGGTGATAAGGCTATTTCTCACAATCAGTGTCATTTGATCTGTTGTATTTCAACCTATAATTTAATTAATCTTTTATGGTTTGTATTGTTTACTTGTGTCATGTAATTAGTGTGTTAATATGTTTTTGTATATCTTTTAAAACGTTATTGTAAAATCAGTTATTATCCTACTTTATATATATATATATATATATATATATATATATAATTCATGTCTTCTAAATACTCGTTGGTTTAACTGTTTTTAGAAAGTTTTGTGATATTTTTCGTTCTACACTCGCCTGCTACTTTCAATAATCACAGTTACTTTAAAATAACGACAATATTTAGATTTTACATAAAATTAAATGAATGTTTCTTCTTTTTTTTACCATTCATTCAGTACGGCATTGTTCGAGATACTTGAATCTTTCAAAAATATTTACAAAACACTTAATTTTTTGCGAGTGGTATTATTGGGTTGTAACATGTGAATGTCAGTGAAGGTGTAAATTTAAATTATTAGCAAACAAATTATTAAACAATACTTTTATTATTCAAAATAGGATCCTTCACTTTCAATACACTTCTCCCAGCGTGAAACAAGAATTTCTATCCCCGTTCTGTAGAAATTAGGTGCCAATCAAGAAGCGAAGTTTTGGAAGGCCGATTTCAGGGCATTTTCGTTGTCAAATATTTTATTTCTTAAAACATTACGCAAACAACGTATTTTTAAAAAAATCAGTTGTAGAAAGGTCCGGAGAATATGGTGGGTGAGGAAGGACCTTTATATTCAACTCCTGGGGAAAAACATTGGTTGAGCTGCTGGGCCTCGGTTAATTCATGCGGTACCCATATTTCCAGCTTTTTTTGTCTTACCAACACAGGTCTGGAAACAGTCATGGCACTTGCTCCAAGTTGTGAACCTAATTCACGAGTGGTTTGGGAAGGGCTCGCTTCGACCAGCTCTTTCAACTTTCCTTTGTCCAACTTTGTCTTCGGCCTGCCACGTTCTTTGTTGGTAAGATCATAATCCCCAGACCGCAATTTTTCAAGATGTTTCTTTCACTCATTGTTTCTTCACTGTAAAGAATATTAATGTTTCGGAACGCCTCCGAGTCAAGTTTAAATTCGTAGAAACAAATTATACGAATTTCGTGGAATACATAATTTTGTTTTTATGTATTTTTAAAACGTTGCTTCACTTTCAAAAGGAAAAGTAAGACTGATTAAGACTGTTTATAAATAAAATGTTATTAATTTCATCATATTTATTTCAACGCCAGTGTTATCTAAATGTAGTTGTGATCGCACTTGAATAATGTACCTATTTATTTTAATTTATTATTTATGTCATCGATATTTTTATTTTATTGTAACATTGTTTTCTTGATGAATTGTTTTAAATAGTGTAGATTTAAAATAATTTTTAAATAGTATTGTGCTAAATGAATGTATAAAGTAATAAAAAACAAAACAAAGAATATTAGTTTGTCTTGTACATATATATAGTGTATGTACATATATAGTCTGGGTGGATGTCAAATTAAATTCTCTCTAATGGGGAAAAGTGTTTATTGTGTTGTTGCAGAAAGGCAACATTTCGCCCCACATCTTAGGTCTTCTTCAGGGCTAAATTATGTATGAAACAGATTCCTGAATAAATTATGCGCGACTGTGAAATTTTCTTTGCTTCTTGGCTGGTTATCAAGAGGTGCTTTATATGTCAATTAGGACAAATTTATGTATTTGCACTTGTTTTTCCTTTTTTAATTTGTATTTTTACTTGAAAGTTATGGTACCAGATGTTTAGTATCATATTATATTTTATTATAACAAATTACCCTAATGTAGTACTTAGGGTGAAATTTCGTTTTTAAGCAAGATTGTATTGTTACGCCAAGACCTTGGCCCAGACACTAACTTCTCGGTCTGTTGTTGCAGAGGTGATTGTCTTCTTTGATTGTGCAAGTCAATTCTTTGTTCTTCGCTGGCCTAAATCCTCAATAACTCTTTCTTCATAAAAAAATGATGTTTTTACTCTGATTAAGATTTATTTTTATTCTATTTTCTAGCCAGCTTTGTTAATGGTTAAAACATATTTTAAACAAGAATCTAGTTTGCTCTGGGAGATAAATCAGGCAGTATGAAAAAAAATAATTATTTCATGAAACATTTGTATGCATTGTATGCAATGTGAAGAATGCTTTATCAACAAACCATGTGAATGATTCAGGTGACTTTGAATTATATTGCCCTTTATTCGATGAAAGAAATATTCGTTCTCCTGCGCATGTGTCGGCCCTGAATCACCATAATTCGTGGATCTAGACCGATTTCTCAATGTCCCACCTGAAGCCGGAGAGTCAGTGGGAAGGACACTGCCGAAATGGCTATTGTGTGTGTGTTTTTTTTTTTTTAAATTTAATTTATTGATATTTACAACTATAATAATATTACTATAAGTAAATCTGCTATATGTACAATACGACTTGAAAAACAATTGTGGAGAAACTACCCATCGGTAGCACTCCAAAAAAGTTCTATAGTAGATGGTCTCGAGGCCATCTTCTTTTCAGACGCCTCGGAGGGTTATCAGGAATAGTATGGGAAGCAAGTTGAGAGACTCGCGGATTCAAGTGTGTACGGAGCTTGTCATGGAAGGATGGGTATCTAGTTTGGGCCAAATCAGTAACATATGGGATATTAAGATCATGATGGATGAGTTTGTTTGTGACATAATAAGGAGCATTGAGGATTTTACGAAGGATTTTGGATTGCAAGGATTGGATACGAGATGAATTGGATGGTTTAGTAGAGCCCCAAAGCTCAACTCCGTATGTCCAAATAGGCCTGATAACTGTCATGTAAATGAGTCTTCTGTAATTAATTGGGAGCTTAGAGCGTTTGTCTAGTAAATGTTGAAGTAGGCGAAACCGACGAGCAGTTTCTTGTCTTTTCAGTCTTGTATGAGGATTCCAAGTGAGACGTTTGTCCAGATGGAGTCCTAGGTAACATACCTGTTCGACAGGGTTCAGAGGAATATTATTAAAGGATACAGTAGGGTAGGAATTTGTAGGTTTACGACGAAGGGTGAAGGTAATTTGAAGGGATTTGTTAGGATTAATTTTCATTCTCCAATTTTGACACCATTCTTGAAGATTTGAGATATGGTATTGAAGAGTTTGAGATGCAACAAAGTGTGCGTTTTAAACTTGAAAACATAAAACTAAACAATGTAGAGGTTTCAAGAATGACAAGCCGTAAATGAAAACTATACCACTACACTCCATAAAGGTTATTAGGCTTAAGTACATGGTAGAGACTGTGTTGTTTCTAAGTCAGCGATTGTGCAGATATGTGATTTAGCCGAGTTCACACTCAACTGCCTGGTTTTTCCATTAAGGGTACCCACTTTATTGCTCTTTGTAGAGGCTTAGTGATCCCCAGCAGGGTATTCTGGAAAGGGTAATCCTTTAAACCAAAAGTAACAAATAACAATGTTTTAAATTGGGGTTCTGAGCTTGTGCAGTGTCAGTTACTCGTTAAATATTCTTATCCTAATTAAACCTGAATAGGCGAAATTTAAGACTCCCTCTGTAGCATCGTCCGATTAGGCATAGTATCTTAAAGTAACATCTAAAGAATAAACAGTAAAAAGATAATAATTATTTGATATATCAGAGATTAAGCCTGTGAGATCTGAATACCGGGTTCACTCACCCCAGTATAAATTAGGTACTTTTAACAGGAGGAAAACCCTGGAATTCGATCTCCGCTAAACCATCTCCTAATAGAACCTTTGTTCTAGAAAAGTTATGTACCCAATACCCTTCATTTGTTGCATTGGTACAATTTTTTTTTTAGCTTTTAGCTTGCTACAATTCTCATTTTCTGTCTTATTGTAAAGTGTTCTTTTGTATTTAAATCTACTCAGAAATAATCACCAATAATATTCAATATACCAGAACAATAGTCTTTTATTGAATAAATTTAAAATGGAATTGTAAAATAAAAAGATTCTGCAGTGGGCGTTCTCATCAAGACCCTCTTGATCATTATAATTTCGCATCTTCCTGAGATTGTGTATGCAGTGAATGGAACAGATGTTGCTATCGATATTATAAGGACCGGAAACAATCGAAACTGATTCGATGTATCGATAAAGATAGCAGTTATGTATGTGATGACCAGACTTGCCCAAGGCCAGCCTCCAGGCCGTCCAACCTCAGCACCTGCTGCATTTATGCTTTGCTTTCTTTAGTACATCCATTGTATTGGTTATTTATTTGAAAATATTGACTAATGTGTTTATTGTTTAACAATCGATAATATTGGAACATTATATCTTTAACTTATAGTTAACTTCATCTGTATTCTATCAGCTACAAGCATTGGCGTAACTAGAGTTGACTCATGGGGGGGTTAACCTCCACCAGTCAACCACTCCAACATATTACTCCCTTCAAAAAAGATGTCTCGTAATATAGGTATAATATATATTATTCTATAATCATGTAGCTTCAAATTAAATAAATAGACTATAATTTTTTATAAATGTTATTTTGCAAGTTATAAAAGTTATTTTTGGAAGGGAAAGCAAGAAGTAGCTTTTAAATACGAGTAACCCTATTTATTGTTTACTATAACTTACTGCACTTAATTGCATAGGGAACTTTCTAGACCCATCCAGACTTTACTTCTAGATTCTAAGAATTGTCTAAACTGTTCTTCTCACATTTGCGATCTTATTGTTGCCGCTGGATGCCACTACTGCCGCTATAATAATATAATTAATTGTAAATAAACAGTATTACGTTTCGGTTAAAATAACTGTTTTTGCACTTTCTTTGTTGTCTTTTTTTGGCATTATTGGCCCTTACTTCTGTAATCCCACAAATTATTGTATTGTTATATTGTTATTAAACTTTGAAAAAGTAAAATCCTTTAAAGTTTTTTTTTTAATTGTTACAATTTTTTTAAGATATCTTCTAAGCAATGGGGGGGGGGTTTACATCACCAATAACCCCCCCTCGTTACGCCTATGGCTACAAGGGAGGTATATATCGGAGTAAAACTACATAATTTCGGATTGCTATTACAATACATCAAGGAGCGCTGAATTACCATGCCGGAAGTCCTAGGTTCAAATCCCGCTGCTTGCAAGACTTTTATTTAATCTGTTAGCAGCCGGAGATAGACCTTATGGGATCTAGGAACCTCCTGGGGCTCATCCAGCCTTTATAAAGAAGGTACCCAAAATAAGGGGGGGAAATCCGATGGTCGAGCATGATCGCGCCCTTGCACAACGATTTTCCAAGAAACAGTATAGTCTCTACCATGTACTGGACCCCAGACCCACCTGAAGGTTGTAGTGGTACGAGTTTTTTTGGTGTACATATTTAATTATTTCCATTAATGTTAATTAAGACCTAAGGCTTATTTTTTTACCTGAATCTTTGCTTTTACTCAATGTAAAACTCTATTTTCGTTTTATAGAAATAAAGGCAGTTTCCATTGAAATATAACTATAATTTCGAATTATTTGAATACTCTCGATAAGATAAACGCAACCCCTGTAAGTGGAAGTATCAAAATATCTCACCACATGTTTCATGTTCTTTGTTAATCGATTCCATCGTTCTTAGTTTATGTGTTTGATTGTTTTTTTGTTTATTTTAATAGCTTAATTAATAACTGTTTTCGAAACTCGAAATTTTATATCGATGCAATAATATATCCAATTAATTAATTCCATGCTCCCATTTTCCTAATCAATTACTGATTGATCCATAAAATAGAAAAAAAATTGTAATGAACTTTTGATATGATTGTTCATTAAGCAATAGCTACGTAACAGTATTACGTTTCGGTTAAAATAACTGTTTTTGCACTTTCTTTGTTGTCTTTTTTTGGCATTATTGGCCCTTACTTCTGTAATCCCACAAATTATTGTATTGTTATATTGTTATTAAACTTTGAAAAAGTAAAATCCTTTAAAGTTTTTTTTTTAATTGTTACAATTTTTTTAAGATATCTTCTAAGCAATGGGGAGGGGTTTACATCACCAATAACCCCCCCTCGTTACGCCTATGGCTACAAGGGAGGTATATATCGGAGTAAAACTACATAATTTCGGATTGCTATTACAATACATCAAGGAGCGCTGAGTTACCATGCCGGAAGTCCTAGGTTCAAATCAAATCGATGCAATAATATATCCAATTAATTAATTCCATGCTCCCATTTTCCTAATCAATTACTGATTGATCCATAAAATAGAAAAAAAATTGTAATTAACTTTTGATATGATTGTTCATTAAGCAATAGCTATGCTTCTTAATTTGTTTTATTCTTAATTACTTTTTATTCTTTATGTTATTTTTATTATATGAAACTAATTTTTTTTTTACAGGTAAGTGGATCTCATAAGTGACAGACTCATACATAGCATAAAAAAAAAAGGTTGTAAGTAGATACTTCAAAATTATATTTTCATAAGGCTTTTTGATCTTATTAAGAATTTTAATCCAGAAATACTTGAAGAAATTGCTCCAAGTTATTACTCTGAAGAACCGGTAACCTCCGCCATTGGGGCGTTGCGTGCTGCACGAAAGGGACAGTATTCACACGCTGTTAAGATTTTCTCCGAACACTTTGTAACGATCTTAAATTTTCATTTCTCTACCTCTAATCGTTCGGGACAAAAAGTTCATTTCCGCTTTAGTCTAATCAGATCTAGGTTCAGCGACATCGATGGCATAGTATCAATCTGATGGAGATCACTTCTTCCATACAGAAGTATGGCATCAACGGTTTTATTACAGTTCAAAATCTTCTGCCTTATTCAGATTTACTTTATTTATGACAAATAAACTTGTCGTTCCCCAAAATTTAAAGAATGCAACCAATTATTTTTTATATTTATTGGTTTACTACAAAGATGGAAATTGTATTTATATTGGTTACTGTTCGTTCGGTGCATGGTACTTAGACCGTTGAATCTAAGCCAACGGATATGCAAAGAGGTGATTTAAGTCTCGCTATTCCCCCCCAACAGTACCCATTTTTTAGAGACTGCATAAAGTCCGAAAAGGGTCTCCAGTTGAATGAAGTTACTGGATTAATATAAGCAAAAACTCCATAATCTAAACTAGATTTTTTCATGTTTTGCTATAATTAAACTATTACTACTTAGGTGAGGTCACCTATGGTGTGATGGTTAGCATAACAACCTTCTATGCCAAAGTTCGCAGGTCCACAGCCCTTTGGATTTGGAAAAGAAAAGATAAGACCAAGACAGGGACTCGAACACGGGCCTCCCACGTATCCTCGTGGTACTTAGCCACCTCAGCCATCCTGGTTCGCTTCTCGGTCAGGCGTAATGTTTAATGAACATTCTCCCCATGTATGCATCGCAAATTGCGAGAACACGGAAATATAGGATCTGTGAAAAGAAAGGATATAGTCTGATCGAGAAGCGAACCAGGATGACTGAGGTGGCTAAGTACCACGACGGATACGTGGGATACCCGGGTTCGCGTCCCGGTCCTGGTCATGTCTTTTCTTTTCAAATAAAATATTTAAGATAACTTAAATTATGTTTTGATTAGATAATATTGTAGTTCTTTTCTTATTGTCGTATCATAATCTTAAATATAACCGTTTTAGGAAATAACTTCCGGGACAACAGGAAGTCGATAGCAAAAGATAGTTTTAAATACGTGCTATCAAAACATCAATAAATTAAATGACAACGAATTTTACACTTGAATAAAAACAGACAGTGCGACGACCTCAACTGATAATGCGGAGCTGTTATCAACTGTTATAAATGTAAAAAAGGTGTAATAAGTGAGACCCATAGCACTCTAGAAATATTTGGCGCCCGACACCACTTGAACTAAACTATTAATTATAATGCAATTGGGAAAAACCACAATGCAAAGCCTTATGTTTCAAAAAATACACCTACTTACCAGTCGACGTTTCGCCTATTCAGGCATTATCAAGACACCAAAATCAAAAAGGGGGTTATGTGAATCGCATCTCGAAGAAAAAGGTGCAAAACATCCCAACGATCAACAGCCCAAACAGGCTCCAAACATGAGACAGCACCCTCCACCCCGCCACCAAGACGTTCAACATACAACTGAACGAAAGTAATACGCAAAAATTGCATTATAATAAATAATAGTGTTTCTTTTTGAGTTTTTGGCTAAACTATTAATGATAGTTTGCGTGATGTAATCTATTCAAATGCCAAACGTGTTTGGGAACGAAATCAGCGGATCTATTCATTGCTAAGTAGTTAAATGGAATGTCTTTTTTATAATTTTTAAAAGACTCTTTCACATTTTACTAACGGTAAGTCTATTATATAAGCGATAAGATCTGTTTATTTTATGGTTTTGTTTTTTTAGTACTTAAGTATTCGTTATTAAAACAATGGCGTTAATAATTTTAAAGATATTTTTCCACTCCACCACGACTGATACGTGGGAGACTCTGATTCGAGTCTCGGTCCTAGTCATATCTTTTATTTTCAAATAAAATATTTAAAGAATCCTTAGTTATGCCCTTCTACGGAGGAGACTTAAAATGGCGATCCCGTACCTGTGCCATTGTCAGATACTCGCTAAAGATCCTGGACACTCGGCAAAACCTAGGACTCTCATCGTATAGCATCTACAGTAGCATTAAGTGATATTAACAAAGGGGTACTCAGGTAGTTCTTTAAACTCACACGATGTAATTTATTGTGATAAGTTTTATATGTTATGTATATTAACGAATGATTTTTTTTTTATTCCCAGTGGAGACATTGTTATAGTTTGATAAGGAAGATCGTTCCTACACTATCGAATTCCTTCTCATTGAGACGCTGATTGATTAAGTGGCAACTTGACTTTTAACCTGGGCTATTATCATATATGTGCTTATAGTAGAGGGCCTCTAACTACTTCACGCTTATAACAAATATTATAACTAACAATGTAGTCAAGAAACCCAGGAAAAATAATGAATCTTAAAAAAGTAGCTCAGTGCGTAAATATTATCAAAAAGAGATAATTGATTGCCTATTGATCCATAACGGTCTGCAAACATAAATTACCAATTTTAATAAATTAATAATAGAAACAATAAAAACGTAATGTAATCATCCAATATGGGTGAGTGTAGAGCTTGTTATCAAGAAGCCTAAGAGATAAAAATGACAGAATAAAAGTTGTAGGGCACCAAACTCCGAGTCAATTGAGCTCAAGAATGTTTCAATTCGGTCAAGTACATCCCCGGAAATTGGCAATCTTTCGATCCCTGGCAGTTGGCAGATTATCCTTGATTATGTAAATGGATCGGTGTTGTTTCGGGTTAACTTCTTGCCTGTCTCTCTTCTTAAAAATCTAGTCAGTTATTCGCCGTCTTGGATGACTTATGGTATATAGGTCTTAGGTTTGAAACCGGCTATGGTCGATATAATGTTTATCTTGTCAGCATAGATCGAGCATGATAGGTCTGCAGTCTGGGGGCTCACCTAGCCTCTATAAATGGGTTACTCTTGATAGGGGGGAATCTAGAGGTTGAGCCTAATCGGTTCCTCTCAGAAGGACGTCTTAACCAAGGTTATTTTACCTTTAAAAAATCCTATGGCCGAGCTACGAACCTCAAATAATTAGTAATATTCTGTCTTTTTTAAACAATACAATCGTATTTGTCTCAGAGTTAAACTACAAATCTTTATCAAGTTATCATATTATTATTTGATAAAGTAACTTTTTCGATCAAATTTATCGTTAAGAAATAATGAGTTGTTTGAAATAATATTAAAATTTGGAATTTTTGGGTGCCATTTTTCTGGTAATCTAATTTGCAACCTCCAATTGGTTTAACTTCAATGGTACTCTTCCAATCTAACGACGACCTACCCCAGCGCCCCAAGTGTCAGTTTCCTTAACTACCTCCTACTGTTGCCATAACCTTTCTTAGTCCTTTGTTATTGTTTGTGTCAAGTGGAAGTTAATTTGTTTTCATGTTAATAATACAATATGAGTTGGAATTTAATGAAGATTTTTCGCAATGTGATGTTTTTTGGTTAATTGTTTTGATTGTTCTGTATATACGACACCGTTTTGATGTGATATTGTTATTTTTAATGAATTTTGTTTATAATAAATGTTATATTTTATCTTCTTATTTATTCAGTAGTTTATATATTTTAAATTTAAAGAGAAACTGTGATATACAACTAAAATATGATCTTTTTTTTATTGTTTTTATTTTTAGCTATTTTTCTTTTTAAGAAAAGTAGCTAAAAATAAAAACAATAAAAAAAAAATCATATTTTAGTTGTATATCATCTCCTATTTCATTTCCTAAGAATCCTCTTGTATGATAATGAAAGAATACTATTTCAAATATATTTGAGACAGCATAACCTGACAGGGTCCAAACAGTTGAGGTAAGTGCCAGAGGAGCGTGCTGGGGTAGGTCGTCGTTAGATTGGAAAAGTACCACTTCAATCACATTATATAATATGCTATGAAATCAATTTTGTTTTTTCATTGGCTCTCAGTTAACATAAATATTATAATATACAAAAGTAAAATTAATTCTTACAAGTCAGAAGCTCAGTGCTCTACACACGGAGCTACCCTACTCCTTGTATAAGGTTTAAAGAAGTCAGGAACAGTGTCCTTGTGATTTGTAGCTTTTTTAAAAATATTCATAATTTAACTAATCCTGCGCAACAAAGGACTACATGAAAAATGGTTTGCCATGCAACTCCGATAAAATCTCATATCACTGAAAACTTTTTTATATTCCAGAGATATAATTTATCAATCCGTTTAAAACGAAGGTTTCTTTATAAATCCTTTTCGTGATAATTTTAACCGTTCTTGGAATCTCTAACAGTATCTGCCTGTTGTCCTTCGATCAAAAAATTTATGATATTACCTCATTCAATTTTTGATGAATAACAGTGATATTTACGGAACCATGACAGGATGAAAAGAAGGTGGTTGTTGCATTGGGCCTGTACTCAGGAGCCATACTGATCCATAGACCGTAACATCGGAACATCCTGCTTCGATTTTATGTATTATTCATACGCCGCTATACTGTTAGGGGGCATTACCTCCCAACACCATTATTCCTTATTTGCATTCTAGAAAATCTTAGCGAGGCCATTAGAATCCTTATTGGGACTTGTATTCTGTAAAGTGGTCTGCGCATGTGCATACAAATTAAATATCCTTTTTAGACTTCTTTTTTCGATATACCCAAAACTAGTCTTTTTAACTTTACAATATTTAATTCTACTTTATTATATATTTTTTTTTTAATATTTTGTTTTATTTTATTTTAAAATATGTAAAAATTTTAAAACATTGGTGGGATAATCCCTTACAATGAAAATGAGTTCACATTACAACGGTTACTGATTAATATGTTTTTGTTGTTGGTAAAATTTAAAAAAACAACAGAAAAGAGAGTACATAGGATTTACTTAAGACAAAATTTATGTATAATATAATACAAAATGCATATTATTTATAATAGTATGTGTTTTGTTCGTTTGTGTCTGTATTTCTGTGTTGTTGTTTTTGTATAATTTCCTATTTCTTGTATGAGTGTGTTGTCTGAAAGTTGGCATGAGGTGAAGAATCTGAGGGTTTGTTGGTGTATGAATTTTTGTATTGTTGGGATGTCCAGTTCTTTGTGCATTGCGGTGATTTTAGTATATATTGGATAGTTTTTTATGATTCTTAGGCATTTGTTTTGGAAGATCTGTATTTTGTTAATGCGTGTTTTGCTAGCTAAACTCCAGACTGGGCATGCGTAAGTTATCATGGGCCTAATGACTCCCTTATATAATATTTTCTTATTTTATTCAGATAATTTTGACTTATGAGAAACTTTATTTCCCACTCAAATCCACTAATTTTAAACCTATTTTTGTGTTGCTGTTTTTGTATAATTTTATTATATTTCTTGTTCTCGATTTCCTTCATCTAGGATCGTGTGAAGTCATTTCTTTCTTCTTTCCTGTTTCCTCCTCCAATTACTCTTCATTCCTTCACTGCTCATTCCTTATCTCCTCTGTGCAGGTGCTGGTTCGTGTACTCTTTTGTGGAAACTCTCCAATCTACGCATACACCTTCTGAATGTTGTTTCCTCTATTTGCATAGCTAATAATTTCGTCATATCTTCTTTAATTCTATCAATCCATTGGTTGCCATTTTTGCTGTTGTAGGTCCTGGGTTAAAATCCCGCTTTTATTAAATCTGTTAGCGGTCGGAAAAAGATCTAGGACCCTCCTGGGATTCATCTAGCCTCATAAAGTCGTTACTCAATATTAGGATGAAAAATGTGGCGGTTTAGGGTGATCTAGGACAAATCATCACATTGCACAACAGTTATCCAAGAAACAGTACAGTCTCTATCACATAGTGAACCCCAGACCCTTCATGGTTTGTAGTGGTTCAGGTTTTTTTTTTTTAATACATGTTCAACGATTATTATTCCATTTATGGCAATGTAGAAAACAGTTTTCTGAGATTATTCACATGATCAGACCATATTAAAATTATTTTTATTAATATCATTCACCTGATTATATACTTTTAATTTTGTTTATATGAAATAATTAAACACCTCTTTTCTTTATCAGTAAAAATGTCATTTTGATCGAAAGGTTCAGGAAACAATGAGCTATCATTTGAAAACAAACCACCTTCCAGTCATAAAAACTTTTATTCTTTTAACATTACGTTTCGGCATTCATTTGGCATTTTCAAATTTAATTATACATCAATAATTACTAAAAAATATAACTTTTAAAAAAGTTATAAGTCAAATCTGTAAAAAAACAATCACAAATAAGCCATACAATCCAAAAATAAAAGCAAAAAAATTTTGTCAGTATACAGTTAGCAAAACCAAGAATAGATACCTTATAAAATTGTAAAAAATTATATCTATCATTTTCGTAGGGATACTTTATCCTCCCTTGGTCAATTGTCTACTACTGGCTTTGAACTTTGATCTGTAAGGTAATGTGAGTTTATTATGATTATATTATTTGTACTTAATTATTATTACTTGTACGTAATACCTTACTGCTATTACAGTGAAGACAGTCCAGGATATTGAACAAGAATTAAAATAAACAATGGGCGTGAGATTGTTTACTTGATATTATGTTCGACAGTACGGATGTTGTTACATGAGACTATTTATAATTAATTGAGGAATCCGTAGAAAATAAATTGCAGTCGTACATCCTGTGTAATCTGCAAACCTTACTGTGGTTTGAGCAATATGGCTATACAACCGCCTTAAAGTTTTACAAAGTTGTTATTCGTGACTTACATGATAAAATCCTGGGACTCAGTGGTTGCCTTTAAGGGGAAAAACATGGAAGTTGAGTGTGATCTCGGCTAAATTAAAAAAACGTTAGCATAGAAAAAGTACAGTCTCTACCATATACTAAACCATTAGCGAGCCTTTTTATCTAATTCTTTAGGTAATTTTATGGATATAAATTATGAAGAAGTAGAATGATAATTTAATATAGGACACAAAATTTCCTACGTTGCTCCAGGGAAGAGCTGAGACTTGACTTTTTATTTAAGCCTTCAGTTAGAAGTAAAAACAAAATAATGTTTTGGATTATGAGAAAGATTTTATTCAATTTTCCTCTTGAAATTGTTATTTATAGTTAATTAGTTTAACGTCACTTTTATGCTGCTATGGCTGATCGGACAATGCTGCAACAGGAGTTCTAAATTTTGCCTCTCAGGTTATAATCAGGATAGGGGTGATTTCTTTAACGAGGATATGACATCGCACAGGATCGGGTCCAGCATTTTACGTCTCTCCCGAAGAACGGAATATCCATGGATTTTTTACTCCTTCTTAAAAAGTACTAAGATAACGTGCCGGGCTGCGAACCCGCAACCTTGGGCATAGAAAGTTGGTTCCATAGCTGACCCCTACTAAAATTGTTTTCAGAACTTACGACATTGAAAAATTAACCTGTGTATTGCCTGCCTGATAAATATTAACGAATCCTTGGCTGCATTATGCTAAAAGCTGTTTTAATTGGATCATAATGGCGGTCATTTACATTAGCATAATTTTTTGTAAAATAAATTACCACATGATTTAGTCTGTGATGTAAATATTATTATTATATCATAAAGAAAAAAATTACATGGACATTAATAGTGTCACATTATCATTGTAATCTAATTTAAATAAATGTTTATAAGCTTGAAATGTAACAAAATAAATGTAACAAAAACCTGATGTTGAGGTCACCTGTGGTCTAGTGGTTAGCGTAACAAACTACTAAACCCAAGATCGCGGGTTCGTATCCCGGCAGGTGGCCCTAGGATTTTTTTAAGGGAGTAAAAAATCCTTAGTTACGCCGTCCTTCGGAAGGGACGTTAAACGGGGGTCCCGAGCCTTGTTGAATAATATCAAAAGAATTAAAATTAAAGATTAAAGTCTTACGGAGTAGAGCTTTGGGGCTCCACTAATCCATCGAATTCCTCTCGTATCCAATCCCTACAATCCAAAATCCTTCGTAAAATCCTCAATGCTCTTTATTTTCTTAAGAATAAAGTAATCCATAACGACCTTAATGTCCCTTTTGTTGCTGATTTGGCCCGAACCCGGTATCTATCCTCTCATAACAAACTTCATTCCCACTCAAACCCTCTAGTTTCAAACCTAACTTCCTCTTCAATTCCCGATAATCCTCCGAGGCATCTGAAAAGAAGATGGCCACGTGGCCTTCTAAGTTGAAATTTGATTTGAGCACTACCAGTGGGTAGTTCCTCTACTTGTCATTCTCATATCATTATATATCCCGTATCCTATTTACTTGTCGTATTATTGTAATACAGTTGTAAATATCAATAAATAAATTTTAAAAAAAAAATTAAAGTGAACTTTATAAATAAAAATGACTAGTTGTATCCCACGGTTACAGCCATGATTAATTTATATTGATCCCAATCTAGCGATTTTTTTCTAAATGTTGATATTGATGTTTCAATAATATTTTAATAATAATAATAATACTACAATAATATATATCGCAAGAATAGTAATAAGGATTAGTCAACCCGAAGGCTGGATGCCGTTACCACCAATATCTGCTTACGAACTTCAATACATGTACTATATTATTACCCAAATCCAAATCCCTTAGATCACTATTAACGCCTCGGTTTATCGCCTCCAACGCAGAGACAACTGGTAAAGGTCCAAGATGTCATTGGGAGGATTGCGTTTTGTCTTGGGTAGTAGCCCTTAAGCGGAAATTTGTAAGAAGAGGTTGGTATCGGCATCGAGTCTTCGGATTCGCTAAGCGTTGTTATTCCAATCCTCATCTCAATGAAGGATGCGTTGAGGTTTTCGTTTATTACTGTATTGATGTAAGCGAGTGGAAGTCGCCAGCAATAATTTTAAACAACTTCTAATCACAGCAATGGTGATTATAATAAGTGCGAAGAGTACAAATACTACGAGCGCTAGTATGACGACCGGTAGCCTCAATGGTAGAGCCCCGAGTTCCAATGCCGAAGGTCTTGGGTTCAAATCTCGCTGATGGTCAATTTTATTTAATCTGTTTGCGCCCGGAGATGGATCTTATTATTGATCTAGGACCCTCATGGTGCTCACCCAGCCTCTACTGTATCTGGCTGTTGAGCATGATCTAGGACAAATTACCTCCCTGCACAGCTGTGGTACAATTTCAGTATTACAGGTTTTTTAGTGTGGCGACCGTTACTGATGATAATGCGACCGCGTAATATTATTAAAACTATCATATGATACTTGGGGAAAATCTTGAAGTTATTATTTCTGAGTTACCTCATGCTGAAATTGAGAATATCTTTCTTCCTCTAAAACTGAGTGCACCTCTTGTTTCGCAATAAATGCTAAGAAACCTAAATGATTCGTGGTGAGTTTTCTATTACAAAACCTCTTTGTCGAAATACGTTATACCTAGTTGGTAAAGTTGCTGCATCATTCCTGAACGATGTGCATCGTCCGATCCTGGGTAATCGACCTTGGGCCAGGAGCTGACTCATTGGTCGAGACCTGTCCTGGCCCGTCTCTGACGTCATTCGTGTACCTCTATGCCAGCTAAAGACAGTTTCTCCTCTTTTCAATGTTATAATATGTTTCAATGGTAACTTTATTTTTCGTTAACCTATGTATATTAATTGATTAGTTTCGACTTCGTCAAAAGGATCTACAGTCATTCTAAAGATACGTTAACAAGATTACCTTTGGAAACAAGCTAATATTCATCCTTCATTGCAACAAACAATTTGGATAGAAGAGATCGTTTTCTTACCAATGTAAGCAAGTTCATAAATTATGTTTATACTTACCAGTCACCTCTTGGTTGATGTTCACCTGCTCTTTTAGCACCTGTTGAAAATATGTATATCGCTTATGTCTTAAGTATTGGGCAAGCTGTTCCTTCAATCATTTCACGACCTCACTAGACTGTAACGACAAACTCCCATTTAATTACAAAAGACTCCTTTACATCACTATTATTTGGACTTACGGAGTAGAACTTTGGGATTCCACGAAGCCATCGAATTCCTCTTGTTATACAAGCCTTAAAATCCTTTATGTTCTTTGCTTTGTTACCAATATAATCTTCCATAATGAACTCAATGTCCCATTTGTTGATGATGGCCCGAAAATCTGGGTATTTTCTCTACTTGCTTTTATTTCATGCCATTACATATCTTTCGTACAATTATTGTTTTATTATAATAAAGTTGTAAATTTAAGACCTGCATTAAAAGTTTATTTAAACAAATAACTAGATCTTATAGTTTGAAAGTTTATGTATTTTATTTTTCAACACTTGTTAAATACGGCCTTCACTTTAGGTGCATAATAATAACCTCCTTAAACTGTACGGAACGAACCGTGAAGGTCCTTATGTGGAATGAACGTTTTATTTTTATTTTGAGGAAAACACTTGAAAGAAATACATCTTCAACCCAATTAAACCTTTTCCGTTAAGAATTAGCTATTTCTGCGCTAATTAAATAATATATATCTACTATCATAATTATTTCTTATTATTATGCGTTATGCCTTCATAAGTGTTGGGTCCAGTACATGGTGGAAACTGTACGGTTTCTAAGCCAACGGATGTTAAGAAAGGTGATCGCATTCAATATTGTAGGTTATTCCGCCAGTCATCTTTATAGAGGTAGGGTGATCCTCTGGAAGGTCTGCATATCCCACAGGATCCATTTTTTGATTGTTAACATATTAGATAATTATGATAGATTAGATAATTATGATATATTAGATAATTATGATATATTAGATAATTATGATAGATTAGATAACTCAACCTAACTTACTCCCTTTAAAAAATCCTAAGGTCACATGCTGGGCTTCCAGCCCGCGATCTCGGGCATAATAGGTCGTTACGCGAACCACTAGATGGCAGGTGACCCCCATTCACATTTCTATTGGTATAGGTTGTTTTTTTATATGAAATATTGTTTTTTTTTATTTAAATCTGCAGCTGTAAGTGTACCCGGTTTCTATTATTTAAAACTGGCCTTCAATTATAACCAGATATAGGTTATATAACCCTCCGTAGCCTATTGTGCTATTATGTCTGTTTATAATTTCATTTCTTTAGTAATACGTTTAAAAATCTATTTTATATTATATAATTTCTATTATAATATTATATAATCTATACAGTGCATTAATAAATTGTCCTTGAGACTCAAGATGCTGTAGATATTGTAGGCCGTGGGCTGTTCCATTCATTAAGTGGGTCATGATCCCATGTGGATTGTCACTCAAGTCGACTTTCTTTTCTTTTATCATTCGTTATTTTAAAAGCTTTATTATGTTACTTAATATCGACAAAAAAAATATAATACTTTAATATTGAAACCTGAAATAAACGGAGTAGAGCTTTGGGCTCCACTAACCCATCGAACTCCTCTCGTATTCAATCCTAACAGTCCAAAATCTTTCGTAAAATCCTCAATACTCCTGATTTTGTTACGAATGAAATCATCTCCTATGCCCTCTATTTGTTGCTGACTCGTTCCTTACCCGATCCCAGTCCTTTCAAGAGAAATTTCATTCCCATTCAAACCAGCTAGTTTCAAAGCTTCTTCTTCGATTCGCGATTATTCCGCTTAGACCTCAGATAAGAAGATGACCTCGTTACCTTCTTAACTTATTCTTCTTCGAATAATATCTAAATTAAATCAATTATTCGAGTACTACCGAAATTTCGAGAGGGTAGTTTCTCTACTTGCCTTATTGTCAGTCCATTAAATAATAAAATTCATTGTATCTACTTATTATATTATAATGCAGTTCTAATTTTCAGTTAACATTTTTTTGGTCTAAACCTATTTTGTCAAGTAGATATAGGTACTAAAAAAATATTATTCAAAACTGAAAGCAAAATGATAGAGTCTTGTGTAAACAACATATGGTGTAAACATGGTCGAAACTTCTTTTATTTAAAAAAAAAGACCGTACTTCCCTGTTTATAATTTCCCTGTCACGGACGGGAATAAAATCTCGCAGAAAAGTGTACAAAATTATCGCTTATTATTCAAATTGAACGTAGGGGGAGCAGGGGAATAAAATTGTCAGATAATTTTATCATACTAACCAAGAATTGTAAAACAGCCACTGGTTATAATGTATTATTAACCTTACGAATGACCTTATGGTTTTGTAAACACAAACAAACTATAACCTTGACCAAAATTTAAAAAAAAAATTAATCGCTATAGGGAAATGCAAATAAAAAAAGACTCTTAAGAAATTATAAAATAAAATTTACTTTAGCGTGACAACACAAAACTTGAATATCGAGTTGCACAATTTCAGTAATAGGTATTATTATACAGAAAAATGTAATAATATAAAGGTAGGTATGGAAAAAGGGTATAAGTGACTGAAACCTATTTTTTCAGAAACGCAACAAAACTGTCTAAATAGATTTCTGTTGATCTTACAAAATAACATTAAACATGAAAAATATACTTTCATACATGGGCAATCTAAATATATATCTATTACAATATTATTTTATACTTTTAGGACGTAGGAACTATTTATTTATTTAAAAGTTATTCCCTTTTTCCACTCATTTGGTTATAATATGTATTTGAGTTTTGTTTGTTATATTTTACCAAGTACTGCACTGTATTCAGAGATATTATTAGGTAAAATCATTAATGAAATACTAAATAATGTTTTAAATACAAGTTTATTAACAATTTTTTTATAAACATTGGATATTGAAATATTAAAATCTGGCACTTGTGGGCAATAAATAATGGTGCTAAGTAGCTATACAATGACTTATCATTTTAAGTACAAAAGTTTTTGAGAGAGAAGAAAACACTTTATTGAAGCATTACAATCTGCCTGTTGTGGGCAATAAGTAATGGTGCTATGTAGAGGGCAAAGCTGGAGTCCGGGAGGCCCCAGCCCCCTTTCCCAGCCGCGTCACTGGCATTAAACGCCAATGGAAGCTGGCTAAGGGCGCTTCACACACACACACAGGTCGTGAGTGGAGAATCTGGCCAGTGCCAGTACTCGAAATAACATTATTATATCAGGTCTCGAGGTCATTGCCGGTTTAGGCGGCGGGGTGGGTTATATGGATGTGTGGAACTGGATAATGACTGAGCCAGGGGGTTGGGATGACAGGCAAGGTTTTGGTGAAAGTTTGATTTAGTAGGGATGAGATCGAGGACGAAAGGAATGTTGAGATCATTATGGAGGGTTTTGTTGGAGACATAATAAGGAGCATTGACAATAGTTCTCAGGACTTTGGATTGAAAGGATTGAATGCGTCTGATATTCGATCTTTTCGCGGTCCCCCACAGTTCCAGTCCATAGGTCCAAATAGGTTTGATGATGGTCTTGTATATTAGTAGTTTATTGTCTATTGAAAGATGGGAGGTCCTACATAGTAATCTGTAAAGTTGGCTGAATCGTCTGTTAAGTTCTTGTATTTTGAGTCTGGTATGAGGATTCCATGTAAGTCTTTTGTCTAGGAGAAAGCCAAGGTATCGTACTGTGTCGGAGAATGGGTAGGACTGTTTCATTGAATTCGACAGAAGGACATGCTCCCCGGCGAAGTGTAAAAGTCACGTGTTAGCATTTTTCCTCGTTGACTTTGATCCGCCATTGGTTACACCAAATTTCAATGAGTAGGTGCCTTTGGAGGTTCGAGGAAGACATTTCCGAGATCTGGATGAGATGATAGGATGGCTGTGTCGTCTGCGAACGTTGCAAGGAAGGTTTCAGGAGTAGTTGGGATATCAGCGGTGTACAATATGTGTAGGATAGGACCCAAGACGCTGCCCTGGGGGACTCCAGCTTGAATTGGGTAAAGATTGGAGTATTCGTTACCACATCGTACTTGGAAGTAGCGATCAGAGAGGTAGGATCGAAGGACTAGGAATAAGGATTGAGGTAACTGGGTTTTGAGCTTGAACAGCAAACCGGCATGCCATACCCGGTCGAAAGTTGTGCTACGTCCAGAAATGCGCCTGTGCAGTATTGTTTGTTTTCAAGAGCAGAGGATATGTGATCGACAACTCGGAGACCCTGCTGGACCGTCGAGACAAAAGTTAACACAGTTTTTACTTGACTTGGAATATAATATTTTACTCGTCATATTCGGTTCCCTCTTTTGTTTTCATGATAAAATGCGTGTATAGAACAGCGTATTGTCATCTGATACGTATTTTAAGATTTTTCCCACATCGTCTAGTTTTTTTTAATACGCACAGAACCATCGTAGGCTTTGTTTGAAGGAAAAAGCAATTCCCTTGGATTTCCCTTTATAAGTTTGAAAACATCTTCTATCAATCCATCGATAAACTCGGATGCAGTTATGTATCCCTTTGATTGAGAACTGTATTTCAATTGTTTGCATTAGCTTATTAAAAATTTAACTTTTTTTCTGTCTTGAACGGATTTCTTAAATAGAGTGGCCACTAATCCTTGGCGTTCAAGATTTCTTAATTTGTAACATGGTAGACAGTAAAAGGGGAGTATTTTTTCGAGCGCTTGCTTTGAGGGAACTACTCCTCGAGTTATTCCTTTGTTCCGTTCACCGCTAGGCAAGTTTTGACAGCATTCTTCTAGGTCAGTGATATGGGATTGGAGGCTTTTGGATGCAATAACTGGATTGCTGTTGACTGATAATACACATGTATCATCAGCATATGTGGTAAGGATAGTATTAGGATGAGTCGGGATGTCAGCTGTATAAACTGTATAAAGGATCGGGCCAAGGATACTACCTTGAGGAACACCAGCAGATTGGGAAAATAGGGATGAATAGACAGCATTATGGTTTACTTGGAAAGTTCTATTTGTGAGATAGGATTGAAGGATGAGAAAGTATGAAGGGGGTAGGAATTTACGGAGTTTGTAGAGCAATCCCGAATGCCAGACTCGGCTAAAGCCTCTTCCACGTCAAGAAAGACGCCCGAAAAACGTAATCCACATTCTAATGCAGAGGAGACTACATCCACCACACGATGACATTGCTGAATAGTGGAGTGGAAAAATATTTTTTAAATTATTAACGCCACTGTTTTAATAACGAATACTTAAGTACTAAGCAAACAAAACCATAAAATAAACAGATCTTATCGCTTATAAAATAGACTTACCGTTAGTAAAATGTGAAAGAGTCTTTTAAAAATTATAAAAAAGACATTCCATTTAACTACTTAGCAATGAATAGATCCGCTGATTTCGTTCCCAAACACGTTTGGCATTTGAATAGATTACATCACGCAAACTATCATTAATAGTTCAGTTCAAGTGGTGTCGGGCGCCAAATAGTGCTATGGGTCTCGCTTATTACACCTTTTTTACATTTATAACAGTTGATAACAGCTCCACGTTATCAGTTGAGGTCGTCGCACTGTCTGTTTTTATTCAAGTGTAAAATTCGTTGTCATTTCATTTATTGATGTTTTGATAGTACATATTTAAACTATCTTTTGCTATCGACTTCCTGTTGTCTCTGAAATTATTTCCTAAAACGTTTGTATTTAAGATTATGATAAGACAATAAGAAAAGGTCTACAATATTATCTAATCAAAACATAATTTAATTTATTTTAAATATTTTATTTGAAAAGAAAAGATATGACCAGGATCGGGACGCGAACACAGGTCTCCCACGTATCCGTCGTGGTGCTCAGCCACCTCAGCCATCCTGGTTCGCTTCTCGGTCAGACATATCTTTTCTCTTCACCGATCCTATATCTACGTGTTCTCGCAATTTGCGATGTATACACTGGGAGAATGTTTATTAAACATTACTTTAATTTTTAGATCTTGTTGACTTACGTCATTATATATTATTATAATTTATATATTTTATTTTATTGTTAGATGTTATCATTTTTTAAATATTTTATTTGAAAAGGAAATATTTAATATTTATTGTATGTATTTACTATATTATATAATTATGTATTTATTATATAATAGAAAATATTTCTAGTCTCGGTTCTGGTCATTTCTTTTCTTTTCAAATAAAATATTTAAAAAAATTATAACATCTTACAATAAAATAATTTAGTTTAGTTTAGTTGTAGAATATTATATACAGTTAGCATGAATTTCGCCAGATGATATTAGTTCCCAAAATGATAATACGACCATTTTTTTATAAATTTACTCTATAAATTTATCATAGATATATGTTAGAGATGTACGAATGTATGAATAGGCGTTACCAGCTAGAACCGGATTTGCACAAACACAGACAAGCCAAGCTAAACCAAGTAAAGAAAAGCAAAATTAACGTAAAAAAACGTTGCATAAAATCAGGATTATGTTAAGCAATAATTAAAACTAACATTTCAGAAGCAACAGACTAAATAGATAGCCAATATAGGTGATAGTTCTGGGAATTGAGGTAGCTCCATGTAAAGAGCATTTTATTGTTGAGCTACAGGTTACGAATCGGTTTGAATCACTCCGTGGCAGATAAATTAGTAATTAATAATATAAATCACTAAAATAGAGCCAAAAACTCAAAAAGAAACACTATTATTTATTATAATGCAATTGGGAAAAACCACAATGCAAAGCCTTATGTTTCAAAAAATACACCTACTTACCAGTCGACGTTTCGCCTATTCAGGCATTATCAAGACACCAAAATCAAAAAGGGGTTATGTGAATCGCATCTCGAAGATGGCGTATTACTTTCGTTCAGTTGTATGTTGAACGTCTTGGTGGTGGTCTGCTGTCTCATGTTTGGAGCCTGTTTGGGCTGTTGATCGTTGGGATGTATTGCACCTTTTTCTTCGAGATGCGATTCACATAACCCCTTTTTGATTTTGGTGTTTTGATAATGCCTGAATAGGCGAAACGTCGACTGGTAAGTAGGTATATTTTTTGAAACATAAGGCTTTGCATTGTGATTTTTCCCAATTGCATTATAATTAATAATATAAATTTATCTATCAATAATAATATAATAAATATTAATATTAATGATAATAAATTAATAATAACAGTCATAAACACTGGGATCTGCAAATACTCCTGGAGCTCACCTAGCCATTTTTAAACTTAGGGGAAGGCTTAGAAGAATGAGAGTGATTTCGAACAAATCACGTTCCTGTACAACCGTTGACTTTGAAAAAGTGATGTTTGGTTATATTGACATTTTTTTGTGTGTGTTTTTTTATATCCTGTAAATCGCATTTCATAAGTGCTCATTTTCAATTGAATACATTGCAGAAGTAATGGTTAGTAAGATTTCCTGAGGATTTAGTTCAAAAACACGATATTTTTTTCTTTCTATATTTTTGCAACACAAGTCGATGGAATAGATTTTCTTCTGCACCGAAGACATAAAAGCCAATCTTGAAGTGCAGCGCTTTCAAGATTAACGGAGGCTACGTGCCCGCCTGACCTAAAGCAAAAGATGTTCTCCGATGGTAATGAAGGCTTGAAAATTACACGTTTAGCCGGCGGTCCTAATGGAGAACTGGAAAGCATTAAGGATATCTTGCAAAAAAGAACAAGAATGACTGGAAATAGCCTCAGTAATAACCAATATTTTATCCAAGGCCTGAAAAGAGCTTTCGATTCGCCGATTGGGAAGGTTCTCGTATTCTTTTTTTTCCATCCCGAGGATAATATGGCTTGTTATTTGGTCCTGTCTGGACAGACTACCTCTAGATTGTCGTAGAAAGACCTAAATAGAAAGAGTGGTAAAATCCGTAATACGATTGTTTCGTTGGTTGTTGGGTTACTGATCTCTAGGCCCAGAGTTCGAGATCATCAGAGTAATAAGAGTAATAACCAATATTTTATCCAAGGCCTGAAAAGAGCTTTCGATTCGCCGATTGGGAAGGTTCTCGTATTCTTTTTTTTCCATCCCGAGGATAATATGGCTTGTTATTTGGTCCTATCTGGACAGAATACCTGTAGATTGTCGTAGAAAGACCTAAATAGAAAGAATGGTAAAATCCGTAATACGATTGTTTCGTTGGGTGTTGGGTTACTGATCTCTAGGTGATCATCAGAGGCAGATGAACTGTTCATTCTGTTAACAGCCGTGGAATAGGGCCGTTTGTTGTGTAGTAGCTAGCATAACAACATTCTGTGCCTAAAATCACGGAGTTGCAACTCTGCAGGTGGCTTTTTGCTGTCCATCAGAGGGGATGTAAATTGGTAGTCCCGAGCCTGTACGATATCAGGTACTCGTTAAAGATCCATATTCTAATTAAACTTTGATGGGCAAAATTTAGGACTTCCTCGGTAGTATATTCCGATTAGCCATCGCAGCATAAAGTGACGTTAAAATGAATTAACAACTCCGGAGAGCCTCCTATTTTTTATTCATGGCAAGAGGAGTCCATTTGTAACTTTACTGGTGGGGAAAGAGGAAGTTACTCCATTCTTGCTTATAGTTGTAAGTTGTACCTCCCTACTGCCAGCTAATTGTGGTTCAGATATAGTTATTGAACATGGAATCTTCATGTCTACGACTTCATGTGGTTGAGACCGTCATTATGAAATAGACTACTTTAGGCGGCACATTGAACAAATTCTACCAAGATCTATGGACACCTCCAGCGAGCCGATAATCTTTGTCTGTCAGACTCAAATGATAAAAGATAATCAAATGATAATTCCCACATCTGAGAATCAGAATCTTTCTCCTTCAATCTTGCCTTATCTCCACGATTCTGCATGTTTTTATCCTCTTGATACAAAACAAACAAACTAAAGAGAAACCTCAACCCGAGGTAGCCCGGAACCAGACCACAGGGAACATGTTACCCAGCACACTCCCCCTTCATCGCCAAGTCCATCAGCATTAGATCCAACTACCTCAGAAGATTCCAGACGGTACCCACAGCGCTCCAGGAAACAAAAAAAAATATTCTCACCAACTTTCAGGCAGTGGTTGTGAGTGCTGGTTTAAAGTGTGTGCAGTTGTGTTGAGTTCTTCATAGTGTTAAAAATATGTGTGGAGGGTTTTTATGTATGATAAGCCATAATATTGAAATGAGGTCTGAGTGTAACCTCAGTTGTAACCTCCCTAATTGTTATTGAAACTGGGGTGTGGTCGATTTGTCGAACAATGTGAATCATGTTTCGTAAAGTAATTGTTGTTAATATGAGAATATATATATTATAAAGCTTTTGTCAATCGTGTTTCCTTTATTTCTTGAAGGACTACCTGAGTACAAACATAATAGATTTACTGACTGATTAAACTCTAAACAGCCTAAATGTCCATTCTAGTATTCATTGAATGCCTGAAGATCGCATTCCCTTTTACCTGTGAGAGGTTGTTTAGCGTTGACTCGGTTTGCCTGACGAATGGGCGGCCTTGCTCTATTGGCTGGTCTCTCATCTTATATAAATAGCCTTCAGCCGTCCATAGCGAACCAGGGCATTGCATTGACAGTAATCGGAATCAATTTTATCTGTCAGTTGGAATGGATTCATTTCTCAAACATATAGGTTCTGCGCATGCGTTTCATATGCCTACTGTTAAATGTGGGAAATAGGTAGTTTCAGCGTATACGATACGCTGAAAGTACCTATACACTAGTGAGTATAATTACTTTAGATTTATAATAGATCCGACTGACATTGTCCTTAACGTTTTAAAATTATTAATTTGATAATTTTATATTATTAATAAATTTGATGATATAAATTATTAAGTTTAAGCGTTATATATATTTTTTTAAGTATATTATAATGTTTCGGACCAATTTATCGAAAATATATATTTAAAAAATCATTACAATATTTGACGCCTCGTATATGAAAATCCGGATCCGACTGACGCTCTCCTGCGGTGTAAGGTGTCATATATAATTATTATTATTATTATCACTGGCTCTACAACCCAGCACGGGTCCTGGCCGCATCAAGGCGTCGCCTCCATTCTTCTCTGTCCTGCGCCAAGGTCTTCCAAGCTCTGGATCCACTGATGCTGCCTGCATTACTCTCGACTTTATCTGACCATCAAAGTCGTGGACGTGGATTGTATATAATACAGATATCTATCCTAATTTTACCGGATAGGCAAAATGAGAGTCCCACTGCAGCATTGTCCGTTTATATCATCTGTTGGGCATTATATCAAATGTTCGAGTCGAGGGAATAAACACAGATGGATAATAATGAATAATAATTAATATAAAACTTAGTACATATGATTATATAAGGTACTATCTGAAATAGAGAAAATCAATTAAATTATTTAAAGGAGTCGAAAAAATGCCGAGGAGATGGCCAGCGAAGATGCTCTAACCAAGAACCGGTGCTATTTTACTGGAAAAACTAAAGAGGAATTATTGCAACATATTGAGGAAATAATGGTGGCGAAGGAAATGTATAAAACAGGAAAGTTCAAAATCGGAAACCCAGAAACATTAATGTCTGTCTTAGAAGAAATAGATCTAGAAATAGAGGAATGCAAAAAACAAATAAAGATGTTGGAAAAAATAAGATAAATAAATTTAATTGAGAAAATAAAAAAATAAAAAAAATTTCCTGTAGCAAATCCATTTTATAAACAATTTTCTTTAAGTGATTGGCTGATTGGTTACTATACTATCCTTATAATATCGATATATATTGTTGACATGAAGATTCTTCGATATTCCAGTGACGTCATTATGATCTAACAGCGTTATGTTCCAAAGAGGTAGGCTGTTTGATAGTCCGGCCATAGCTCGCAGGTCTTTAGCACATTTGGCAGATCGCCTAAAACTGTCAGCCAGGTCAGTGTGCGGTCTCCATGCCTATAATAGCTATTTATTTACCGATCATTGTTAGCTCTATGGATATCGATATTTAAAAATCATTCAAGAAATAATTATATACTACTAGCTTTTGCCCGCGGCTTCGCTCGCGTGGAATTTGGTCTGCCACATAAAGTTTCGTGACAGATCATTTTAAATAAATAATTTAATTTTTTTTTAGCTATAAGTTACTCGTACATCCAAAATTTCAGATCCCTGACTTCAAAACTGGCGGATTCCATACAATCTTTGAACCCCTATTATATTAAGGGAAAAACCCTTCGGGAAGAATTGTCCAAATTACATTCTTAAATTAAATGAAGAACCTATCTGCAAATTCAAAGATGCTAAGTTCCTGCATAGTTTCACTCATGTTCATTTTATTATTTTAGCAACTATTTATCATGTGATTTGTCTTTAATTATGTACTATAATGGATTCTCCACATTACCTAAAAAACTGTCTGGGGTGTACGTGCCCCCGTGCTCCCCCCTAAATCCGCCCATGCTGTAGCCTATGTGTTATTCTGATGTATAACCTATATTACTGTAAAGTTTCATCCAAATCCGTACTGTAGTTTTTGCGTGAAAGAGAGACAAACATGCAAACATTCTCATTTATAATGTTAGTAGGACTATACCCTTATGAGAACTCTTAGATTAGATACCATTTTTATTCCTAGTACGTTGAAACTATTATAGTAACGGCATTAAAGAAACGCGTTTATTAGTACAAATTAATATTAATTATTTTTTTAATAATTATCAGACGTTCATATCATGGAAGGAAAAGTGGTCCATATGGAGTTCAAAAATAAATCCTAAATAGTGAGCAAATTATTAGAATCCAACGTTTCGGTCCATATTGCTGGTCTTAGGGGCAAAAGTATGGAAGTTCATATTTAGTCCCACCAAGCCTTGATGCAAAAATTGGCTTATATTTCCTTCCCTGTTGTTGAGACAGAATATCCATTCATAGAAAATATCCATGACATCGCTGATGACTGATTGTGAGGTCATTTGGTCACGTATTGCGTGACTTAACTTTATCTGTGCCAAGTAATATAAAATATAAAAAGAGTATTGTCTCGTGAATGGGGAAAATCCAAAACCCTTCATGAAACATTTCAATTGATCACCTTTCGCCTTTTGAATGCAGCATGTGTGGCATTATTGTGAACAAATACCGATTAACTGTTATTGAGGTTATTGCATAAACCCTGATAACCGATTCAAAGAACTGTTTTCGCTAAATATGAGGAGAAAATGATTAATAAACATTTTTAGAACGACTGTGGGTTTTTTTTTTACGTTTTGATTTTTTAAAGAGATTATATTAATTACAACTAGAGCACATAGGCTAGTTGCTTTTTTAAAGACGAATTTCACTCCTTTCTTATCTTTGTTTTTAGCTTTGATTGTATTATTTGCATAATCAGTTATATAATAGTTAAAATAAATAAGACAGTGAAAGAAGATAAGCAATAATAAACTAAATATAAATTTAAATACCTAATCAAACACATATTTTTAAATCGAACCCATAACTGTATTATTGTTGTCCTTTTTTGTAACGGTCCACAAAATAATTAAATGCAGCAGGAAGTGAGCATGTTGGTCGAAGGTCCATGTTTATTTCTTCTGTATTATCTTGATAATATTTTTTTCTTTATAAAATTTATTTCTCAATGATTTTTATGACGACCGATTGTTTAAAAAACAGAAGATTATTAGAATTTTCTTGAAATGAAATGGTGAGCTAGAAAAAAACATTGAAATTCCGTTTGTAATATTGGATGATACTCCTCCATCATATATATATATTACTCCATTCCTACCAGTGATAACATTTTAATTTGTTAATTATACTCATTACTTCCGCTTATCTAAGGTATTTACGGGTTTAAATGGGCAGATTTTAATTACCTATATTCACTGATAAGAACTGGAATAAATTACTAAAGCTAAATTTAAAATCTTACCTTGAATTGATTAATTACTTTTGTTAACTACTAATAAACCTTTTATAAACCCTTTGAATATAAATATGGTTAAACATCAGGCATCAATAGATAAGGCAAAATACATTTCACTAACATTAATTTATTATTAACCACAGTTAAAAACAATAATATACACAAATTGATTTTAATATAAAATAACATAATGGACAAATCCATCTCAATAGAAAAATAATATAGTAAACAGAATAATCTCAATATAATATAGCGCTTTGAATTTATTTAATTTTAATTTTATAGATTATAAATTAGAGCTCTAAAAATTGTGTAGCTATCGACGTATTCTGCAGAATAATGATGTGTTAGTACTTGCATTTACAGACGATATGATACTTCCAGCCGCGATGGTCAATCTTCTTCCATAGCTTAAAGTCTTGATGTAAGGGTTGAAAATGAAGTCTCCTATCTTAGTCGCTGGGAGGGTTGAACGTAAATGGAGTCTAATGTTGATAGCTAGAAGGGTTAAACTGAAGTGGCTTCTCAAGTGATCTCTTACTTGGGGGATTTTTTAACTGCTGTCCCTCTTATAGGAATGATTATACTTTCTTGATTAGACGATAGCTGCGTCATGTATCAATATATATATATATATATATATATATATATATATATATAGACAATTTTTCAAAAATTTGACAAATTATTAATTTTTAAGTATTTGAAACTACTATCAGCTGGTCTTCCAGGTTGGGGAAACAATAACTCTAACACCTATGGAGTACACAATACACTGCAAACTACCTACACCCCCATATACAGACAATGGTCAACTGGAGTACATACCCTATTGTTGTATTAATGCCCAGTATAGGGGAGCAAGTCTAAAGGCCCTTAGGTGGCAGTCCCATTACAAGACAAGGGCCAATAACTCACCTACCTGAACCTGGATGGAACCTTTAAAAAAAAAAAAAAAAAGGAGGATGCTCTGACTCTCTAACTGGGTTGTACCGACAATGCTTAAGCTGTCAATATAAAACATCTAATGAAAAGCTTTTAAAATAATTTACCGCTAGAGACCGATGAATATTGGGTTCAGTACATGATAAGGACTGACATGGTTCCGAGCCGATGGTTGTAAGGCTAGTGATTTATATGAGATCATCATTAACTACCAGATATTCCTCTAAATCTACCCCAGCATGCTCTCATCAAATTCTATCAACATGTTCAATGTTCCAACTGGAGCTTCAAGATATGCGACGAATTCAGGTACCTGGGCAGTTTGATAACGTGCGAGAACAGAGAAGATAAGGATGTTAAGGCACGAATAGCGGCGAGAAGTAGATGTCTGTTCGGCATACAGAAAGTAATCTGCTGTAATCTCAAGAAAGGCATATATCGGTCTCTTATATAAAATAATTGTGAGACCGATTGTGACTTACAGATGCAAGGCTGAGTACGGGAAAGAAAAGTCCTTTTTAAAATTTTTTGACCTATCAGAGTGAAGTGGATATATATATATATATATATATATATATATATATATATATATATATATATATATATACACGCGGTATTTATATTTATAAATCTTATTTTAAATGTGCTATTAAGATAAAAAGACTTTATCTATTGAAGATGAACTATTGATTTATCTTTTCTTGAAATCTATTTCTTTCTCTTTCCTTAAAATGCTTCAGAAATTCAATAAATTATTATTATTATAGTTAGTTATGTAATGAAATGAAGAAGAAAGAAACATGATAATGTATATAATTATACTAATTACTACAATTAATTGAATATTTGAAACATTTCATGGAATGACAAAATCGAACCTAGGAATCAATCGATTAATAGAAAAAAGTAATTTAATTTGAAGATTACATTGAAATTGGAAGATCAGATTTCTAAAACAAGCTGGGTTTTTTTCGAGTACAAAACATCTTTTGTCCTGCTTTTATTATCTCTTTACCTTGGTTTTTCCCAAACAAAGTGTTTGTTGTGAGTGTTACTGATGCAATGTTTTTTGGTTTGCAAGTGATTTGATATAAAAATACATTGTTTTTTGAAACAATATTTAAAAAATAGTAACCAATAAACAGTGCTCTGGCCTAAATTCCTTAATTATTGAAATATCCTCCCAAGACATCCCATTTGCTTTGGGGCGAATTACCGATAAATTATTTACTATGTTATTTGGCATGAATGAACTCTTTGAGATCTGGAGACAAGCCTTGGGCGAACTCAGCCTGGACAAAGCGGATAGTGTTAAGTGGGGAAGGCGTGTTAGCTTTGAGCCTTATAACCTACCTCCACAACTGTTGATTTATAAGCAGTACCCTTCGTTGCTTATTGTGGTATACGATTTTTTTTTTTTTATTGTAACTAGAGGGTATCACCTATATTTGTATTATTATAATTTAAATTGATTTTAATTCAAATATAACACAATGGTCAGTGACCTAAAAACTATTTAGTGACCATTGGGACCTATTTACAAAAATCCACTAGATTTTACTATAAAATATTAACCTCATAAGAATTTTAGCTTATTACTTTTTTTTTGTGGTCCCTTTGTATGAATGTATGCCGTGATAGATGTTTGTTCCAACTTCCAGACTTTGTGTCCACGGGTAAACATTTTTCTGAAGCTTCTTGAACATACCTGTTATTATGAAATAAAAAAGCACTGTAGATGTTTTGAAGATTATATTAAATTGATAACAATTACAACACTTGAACATAAACATTAAGTAAAGGTTATAAGTATCTAAAAGTAGGTGGTACATCCAGTGTTGACTGTATTAGGAATATGACACCTGTTAAAAGCAAATTTCCTTATCAAATTCTGTGTATAATTGTTTGAATTGTGGGAATATTTGTTGTAAGGTAGAAATTTTACTATTTGCTTTTCTTATCATGCTATAAATATCTATTTTTAAAGCAGATTAAACAATTTATCTGCCACTGTCGGATTTGAACCCGGGACCTTAACCATAGCATCTCAGTGTGCACAGTTACCTCATACACACACAAACATAAAAGAAAAAGAAAAATTGTCTTTTTATTATCTCTTATTAGACACAACTGATTATAATTTTATTAATGTTAGAGAAGAGTTGGTCGACTGTATCTTCTAATGTAAGGAAGAAATAGTTGGGGGTGCAGTCAATCAAAACACCAAAATAAGCATAACTTATTTATTATGTGCCGTCGTTTCTATATGTTTATGTTATATTCACATCTTATTTTGCATTAATGCAACTTCTTTCTAACTGTATACAGTTACATATTAACTTCCCTTACTTATATTTTCTTTTTCTTTTCATTCTTCATAGTTCATAGATATAATACCACTATTTTCAAAATTTATCAAGCTTTTCTTTCTATTTATGCTTGTATTATTACACTTTACCCATGTAACCCCTCATGTCTGGTATCTTATCCATATCTATAATTAAACTAGTTTTTTCTAAATCCTTCATACTCAACCCCCCTTTTTCTATATTTTAATCTTCTCTTTTTGTATCTTTCCGTTTACCTCCTCATTTTTCTTTCCCTTTATATTATTATTTACATTTTATCCTTTCTTGACATGTATTTTTTCTATTTTATATTCTTATTCTTGTATTATTTTATCTGTCACTATTAGAATTTCTGTTCATCATCTACAATTTTAATTTTATCTATCACTATTTTAAGTTTATTATATTCTGTAACCAGTCTTATATTCTTTCTTATTTATCATATATCTATTCACTATTTCATCATATCTAGTCACTATTTTTATTTCCACTCCTGTACCACTTTATATATTCTTGTTACTGCTACGTTTTTATATATTTCTGTTTGTTTCTCTCTCTTAGCCCTGAAGATGGCCTACATTGTAGGCCGAAACGTCGGCACGTAATAAATAAGTTATGCTTATTTTGGTGTTTTGATTGACTGCACCCCCAACTATTTCTTCCTTAAATAATTTTATTAAAATTAAGCACTTAATTTTATCAAGTCCTAATGTACACATCTTTTAAAGTACTTTCTTCACCTACGTGTGTATTAAAAAGAATGATTTACTTTTTAAAAACTACAATCAACCTCCTTGATTGAATAATTGAAATATATATAACTTATTTACGAAAAAAAAACAGTTGAATTTAACTGTTTAAAATGAAAATAATAATTATAACTTATTTCTCTATTTCTTTCTTATTCGTTTAAGTTTCTGTACTTCAACTTTCCTAAGTAATGTTTTGAAACTATTGCAATATTTTCGTAGTGAATTATATTCGTAGTTATTGTTTGTTCATTTAATGTCACTTTATGCTGCTATGGCTAATCGGACGATGCTACAGTCGGAGCTCTAAATTTTGCCTAGCCAGGTTTTATTAGGATAGGAATTATTCGTAGTTATTTTTGATGTGAAGTTAGACATTGGCTTGAAAAAAGAGTTATTGCTTATATTACAACTCCATTTAAGGCCATAGACTACGAGAATGATACGATTCCGGTTATCTGAAAGCAGTTAACTCTCTCTTAACGAAATCTGACTAACCACTTATTCACGGGGGCTGTATATAGATATATCGTATCTAAAATAAATTTCAGATCGCATTTGACATGAACACAGGCTAATGTTTAAAATAAATTTATATATTTAAACTCACTAAGTTGTTTGAGACTTCCTGCTTGATCGAGACTAGTGCTCATATTTCCTGAGTTGGATATTTAAAAAAAAAACGTTTTCAATAATAGTACTATTAATTGATTAGTTTTTAAGTCGACGATAAGAATTATTTCATTTGTTCACTCTCTTTGTTTAAATTCTATACACGTATGTAGTTGATACCTATACAATAATTTAAAGGCAAGGCTCCCTCAGTTATATCAAATAAATCGGTCGTTTTTATAATTATTTATTTTAATGCTAGAGAAGAATTGGTCGACTGTATCTTCTAATATAAGGAAGAAATAGTTGGAGGTGCAGTCAATTAAAACACCTAAATAAGTGTAACTTATTTATTGTGTGCCGACGTTTCGGTCTACAATGTAGGCCATCTTCAGGGCGAATAAAACATCACATACAAAAAATCTATTTTATCACATTTTTTTCTATCACATCTATTTTATCACATACAAAAAATATCCATATTACTTTATTTTTATTTTATGTATTATTCTTGAAGAGTTTCCAGAATTCCTGAAGAGGTATTGGGTCACACCAGATAATGGAGGAACTGGAATTGAGGGCTTGTAATGAACAGCTTTCGTCAGCTTGCGTGCGTAACCGTTGCGCAATAGCTGTCTGGGCCAAATCTTCAATTAGAGTGTCCTTTATCGATTTTGGATATCGATTGTTTGGGTTGTGCGTCATATCGGTGGGGCCTTGGGAAATAACCTCTTTGGGTTTTATGATTATTGAGTAGTCGAAGAGTTTCCTCATTCCAATAAACTTTATTGTTTTCCTTTTATATATAAAATATTATTTTTTAATATATATATATATATGTATATATTATAAATAATAATATATCATTAACTACATAAATTAAAAAAAAAAAAGTAACACGAGCCAATATATTAATAGATTTTTTTAACTGCATACTAGTAAGAAAAACATATTTTTTAAAATATTTCAAGCGTAATGTAAAAAATTTGCAAGCACTATATGGCTTGGACAGGTACTCTTCCTAGAACCTACCCACCTGCATTTCCAAGAAAGATGACAGGCAGGTATCACTGATAAGAATTGCAGGTAGAAAGGTTCCTAGTACCAGAGAGGTCACGTGACAGACTGGGGGACTATAAAGGTCATCTCAAGGTGAAACGATTTGAAGATTGTTCCTTCTTCGATAGGTCGATAACAATGGCGTGGAAGCTGAGGGCTGATTAATAATATGAAACTAATATTATTATTCTCTTATCCTTTCAGTTTATTTATAAAATATTTATTAAACAATAACAACAATTCTAGCCAACCCAACTTCGATCATATTAGCCTGTGCATGCTCTATAATTCCGCATTGTATGATTTCAGAAATTTTCCAGTATTCTCAACCATTTTCGGACGAAATATTCCACACAGTACCTTATTTTCGAATACTTTAAGGCGTTTATCATCCTTCTATTGATCTAAGTTTTGATGTATTGGGGCCAGAGGCAGGACACTTTATGGTTCTATGAAACTTAACTATAATCAACAATATCTATAAAAATGAAAGAGAATAACATTACTCAAAAGATTACACACAATATATCATATGGTCGGAACAGATGGTTGCCATGGATACACAAATCGATTGTCCAGCACGTTCAACGTTTACAGCTGTGTTTTAAAGATCATGAGGAAGGATGATAGTTTTTAAATTCTAATGTTTAAATTTCGATACAAACGGTTTGGTATCATCAAGACCGGCAAATAACAACAATATCTATTCTCATCCAATAGAACTAAATCGTCCCCAAGCCCAACAAAATATTAAATAAATGAAGTGCATTATAACTATACCATCTTGCTCATGTAAGTGAATATTTGGCGAATAAAACCTGCGTTAATTTCAGCATAGGGCCGTATGAGTGCATTTTCACCTTGTATTGTCACCTGATCGTGGGCGATTTGTTGTGGAGGTGGAGGGCGTAGGAGACGAGATAAGCCCTGGGACTCTGAAACAGGTTGGCACTTCTTCACCTCGACAGGTAACTCACCTGATGATCCAATTACCTGTCTACAGGGAGTCTATTAGTAGTGGTGGATCTAACACAGGTAATTTAGACTTCACGGATCAGCCGATTGCTTTTAATGGCTTATAAGAGTCTTGTCAGCTAGCCGAAACCGTTGTGGATTGTAGAACTGCCTGGAGAATGATCAGGCAAGTTTGAATAAAACTAATAAATAATTTATTTATTATAAACAACATCTAAAGGTTGGTGAAATGAACCAACATAAACAAAAGAATGAATAAAATAAAGTACTTGAAAGAAAAGTTGAATAAATTATAAGAGAAAGTTTGGACCTCCACCCGAACCATTTTCTTTCACATAGAATATAGTGTTTTGTTGTATGATTTCCTGTAGAGAAGAATAGCTCCCATTGCATGAGCGCCAAGGAGGAAGGGCTATAGAGCATGATGAATTTTACGTATGAAATAAAACGTATGCTATGGTTCTACATATGGTTAAAGTTAGTGGACTGCGGAAAAAGCATACTCCTAAGTAAAAATTATTTTTATTATTTGCCAACATTTGGACCATTCCCATAAGTAGAACATATTCATAAAGAAAACATACTCGTAAGTAAAACGTATTTTTATTATTGGCAGTGCTTTGGACTATCTTTGAATCCTTCATGGATTGTAAATGGTAAAAAAGAAAGAAGACGAAAATAAGTGTTAAAACTTTCCGTTGTTATCTTATCAATTTAGCCCTGAAAATGACCTGAACGTTTGCACATAAAAAAATAAGATTCACATGTTATTGCATAGAATATATGGTTAAAAATATATAAAGGTAATAGATGGAAATAGAACTACATTTCATAAACAAAAAATAAAATAAAAATGTAAGGGTCTTCATTGCACCGTAGCTACTTATTCCGTTTCTAAACCAACGTTTGGGCAGAGAATTGATTTGGCCGAGGTGACATCGAATCCCCAAGCTTTTCCCTTCTTAAGAGCATCAACATTATACTGGGGCTGGGTCAACCCAAGAAGGTTTGCAGATCCCACTGGTTCCATCTATGGTTAATTAAAAATCAGATTAAATAAAACTTCTGCCACTCCATATTTGAACCCGGGACACAGCCACTCGGCGCTCTACACGCCAGATTCTATTGCTAGCGCTTCTTAAAATCGATATAAAACCTTATAATAATTGTTTAAATATTTTATTTGAAAAGAAAAGATATAGCCGGAACCGAGACTCGAACCCGGGACCTTGACCTCTCCGTGGTGACGCCTCAACCATCTCGGCCATCCTGGCACGTTTCTTCACGCCAGCCATAGCCCCTCTTTTAAATTGATCCTACATCTCCATGTTCTCGCAATTTGCGATGCATACACGGGGAGAATGTTAATTGAACATTATTTTATTTTGGATCTAATTGACTTTAAGTTGTTAATATTATTATATTTATTTTATTTTTATATTATATAATTTTTTAATATTTTATTTGAAAAGAAAAGACACGAACCCGGGCCTTCACCTCTCCGTGGTGACGCCTCAAATGGTCCTGGCCATATCTTTTCTTTTCAAATAAAATATTTAAAAAATTATATAATATAAAAATAAAAATAAATTATGCTTATAATAATTAGTTTGTTTTAAAATACTGTGAAAAATATGGTAACATTCGATGTAGTGTTTTTTTTTTTTCATTCCTAACAGAATCTGCAAACTGTCATTTGTTCAAACAAACTGTGAAGTATTATCAAAATGTGTTTGGTTCACAATATATCAATAGAATGGCAAATGTTTCGAATCCATCACTGATACGCACGAAATTAAATACATGAAAATAAACACTCTTATCAGATCAAAATTAAATCCCCTTCCTTACCTGTCCTGAACCTTAGTTCTTCATATTAAGTTAATTAATAATTATTAATGTTAGTTTATGTAACATTTATTATGTATTATCATAAATATTGATTATAGATCTAGGACCTATGATAATAACACTATCTTATTTTGTTTCAGGTGAGTATATCTACCATATTAAAGATAGCAATGAACCATTTTGTAAGTATGCTGTAGTATATAAGAACCTTAAAGATTGGAAGTTAATTACATTTCAGCCCTATTTTGGGCAACAATAATGTAATGATTTGAGAATTATAACTGATTAAATAATAAACATATATATCGATACCTCCATAAATCCTTAAACAGTTAACTATAAACATTGCATATTTACAGTTGCACATTGCACAGTTAACATATAAACATCGGATTGTTTATAAATTTAACGTGAGTTTATGCTGCTATGGCTAATCGGACGATGCAACAGTGAGAGACCTAAATGTTGCCTATCCATGTATAATTAGATAGAGTTCTTTAACGAATGCCTGTCGCCAATATTTTACGTCTCCTCCGAATGACAAGTATATTTTACTTCCTGAGACCACCTTCCTGGCAGCGAACCCGCTATCTTGCTCTTTCGCTAACCACTACGTCATTATTAATAAAGGCCTTATATCGGATTAATAATGTCATCAGACATTAAACATATTCATACGTTTTTTTAAATAATATGTATTTGATATTTCTACAAAAGGCACACAAGTCTTCACAATACTATCGTATTTAATTTAACCATATTCATTTGCTTTGCAAAGAGTGTGTGCAGTGTGTAGAAGAACTCTTGAGTTGGTGAAGGTTTTTGGATCAAATCCAGTTGTGGCAGAAGAATTATTTAATCTGTTAACAGCGATCGATGGGTTCTGTGAGAACTGCGCATCCTCGTGGGGCTCACTCAGGCTCTATAATTTGGGTATCCTCAATTGTGTGTAAAAATCCTTGGCGGTTGTGGGTGATCTCGGACCAATCACCTCTATTCTAGGGTTAAGCAATAGTCGATAGCTACTATCGATATATCGATAGGTCAAGCCTACATTATGTTGGGTATTACACGTAGCCTCACACTTGTGCAAACAAACCAAATTCGCGGTATTGAGCATTGGCTCTTCTAGGTTTTTATAACCTCAACTTCCTCTTTAATTAGGCATCTTTTTCTGCAATTCTTAAATGTTCAACTAGAAATGCTAGTTTTTCTTTCGAGAAATATGTGGCTCAGGGAGCACACTTGACTCTTGAAATTAACTATTTCGATATTTTTCTTTTCTGAAGATTTGACTTGTTCATTGTTATTGCAAACATATAAATTGTAAATACTTTTTTTAAAATTCAAATAAATTAGTTTTTTTTTCTCATCTTTAAGATATAATCTTATAATTTATAATCCTGCAAATTTCAAATAGTAGGTAGGTAATTGAATTTAATTAAATTAGGTGAAAATCTTTATTGAATAGGTTTGGAAAAAAATATAGCAGCTATCGAATAACTATCGATAGCATTCGTAACTATCGACTATTGCCAAACCCTACTCAATGCACAACCGTCGTCTTAAAAAAGTGCAGTTTTCTTTTTAATACATTTTAGTAGTTAGTACTTAGTCCACGTTACATGTTATTACTTTGTCATTCGTCCTTATGTGTACATCGACATTGGAGAATTATCACTGCCATTAATCACTTTTTACAATGTAATGGTTCCGTTTTGGAGATGAGCGATTATTATCTTGTTATTGGAGTTACTAATGTTTGTCCGCTCATCGTTTTAGCATGTTTTGATTATTATTGTCAACTACCGGTTCTCTCTAATCATTTTTCATTTTTGTTTAATGTTTTTATAAATGGTACAAAGAACCATTGATCATAAAAACCAACAAATATTTAACCCCTGAATATTTTTGGTTTTACATAGCTTAAGTTTGTTATTTTTTTTTGCATTGAATATATGCTTAATTCACAGCTAATTGGTGGAATTCTTAGCGATTGTTACAGCGCTATTGATTTTAATATCATAGTAGAATTAAAAATGTAGAAAGGAGATAGTTGGGGGGTGCAGTAAAAAAAAACACTGAATAAGTACTAGATTTATTCAGTGTTTTTTTTTACTGCACCCCCAAACTATCTCCTTTCTACATTTGATCATCCAGTCAACTATTTTCCTCTCATAGAATTAAGAATATTATGCATAATTAATCTCGGCTAAATTTCATTTTTAATGTCAAAACGAAATTCCATTCTACATAAACAGTATAACAATAAAAAGTTTAAAAAAAAATACTGTAAAACTCCTCAATATTTTCCTGTTATTGCAATCCTTATAATTTTAGGACGTTTTCTATTTTCACAATTTTTAGAATTTCTAGTTTTAGCTGTATAATTTGTATTTTTACTATTTTCCTATTGTTTCACTTTTTAATTTATATTTTCTAAATTGTCTGTATTCCTATTTTTTTCTTCTATTTTAGTATTCTCGCAATTTTCCTAGTTTTGCATTTATCATATTTTCGAAATTTTTAAATGTTCGCTATTTTTTCAATTTTCACAATTTTTCACATTCTTAATATGAATTTCAATTTCTTAATATCCTTATGATGGCTTTAGAAAAAATAGACCAAAAATCTGACACATATAAAATAAGTTAAAACTATATTGTGTAAGATCATCATTTGACACTCTTCAATAACTTATTTAGTTTAAAAAAAAAAATACATGTAAAATTTGTTTTTGGAAAACGGGTTAGTTATTAAATATGCAGATAGAAATATTTTTTTAATATTCATTGTATAGAGTATTGTTTTTTTTTATTAAAAGTAAATTAGTTAAAAATGGTTATTTTCAGTATTTAAGAGCCCATTATTACTGAAAATACGTCTTAAACGATTTTGACATGCAACTGAGTGATGTCTTTAGAAACGCTTGTGATGTCAGGAACTATTACCGCACAAATTGAAGCTACTTAAACATACCATAATGGGATTTATAAAGATTATATTCTTAGGAAGAATAGTATCTACGATATTTATGGTTAGAAAATTACGACTTCTCGTTTTACCTTGTTTTTAGTAATATTTTTTTTCATTTTTTATTTTACGGTAATATAAACTACTAAAGTATATCTTTGTAGTATCCTTTTAAGTCATTACTGAAGGAACACTTTTCTATTATATTGGGAAAATCCGTAAGTTTTCTTTTCTTGATGTTATAATACAGGTGCGAGACTTAATTAGGGAAATAACCTGAAGGTTGAGTGTGACCTTGGTGAAATCACCATCGTGCACACCCGTTGATTTAGAAACGAAATAAAAGGACTCTATATTTATAATTGTTAGAATTTTTTAATTAAATATTAAATAATTCCTAATTAAAGAGGAAGTTAAGGTTATAAAAACCTAGAAGAAACAATGCTCAATACCGCGAATTTGGTTTGTTTGCATAAGTGTGAGACTACGTGTACTACCCAACATAATGCAATTTAGTAATTTCGGATAATTAAATAATGACAGGTCCGGTGCGGTATCAAAGTTATATAGAAGAGAACCCTGAGCTCTAGGAGTTCCCAGTTCAACTTCAAAAGAACTCGACACTGGACAGAAACAGATCAGCATAAGTCTGAGAGTTCAAAACTTTAGGGTAAAAAAAATCCATCGATAGTTGATACTATCGATAGTGATCATCGACAGGCTTGACTTATCGGTATATCGATAGTAACTATCGACTATCGCCCAACCCTAGAATAGAGGTGATTGGTCCGAGATCACCCACAACCGCCAGGGTTTTCAAAAGATCTATCGATAGTCGATATATCGACACTAACTATCGACTATCGGTCAACCCTACTTACTGCTGAGTCTCGTCCAGCCTTTATAAGGTACCCTTAATGCACCCAACTCAAACCAAACCCAAAACCAGACAGACCTCTTCTTAACAAACACCCGCTAGATAATTTGAGTATTATGACATAAGGAAGTATTGTCAATAATAAATTGTTGTGGTCAATTCCTGCCGATTATGATCGAAGTCGAAAGGATAAGCCATACTCTCTAACCGGGAAGTGGGGTCTGCGTGACGTTTCAGGGCTATGTTGTCATAGCTACGTCACAGTCTGGGATTTTTTCTAATGTTACTCCAATTTGTTATCATGTATGATTTTACCTTTTTTTTTTGCAATTATAGAATATCTTTGAACCCTATTTTTCTACTATTAATTGAATTAAAAATCTCTTAGAAAAAAACTTTTTTTTAAAATATAAACATAAAGAAATGGTTGTATTGAGGGCGCCTCGTGTTGGCAATAAACAAAAATAATCTCAGGGTCGACTTGAAGGAATTCACATTCACTTCCCGCAAGCGATAGATTTCCAAATTACAAATACGAGTCCATACAATTGTAGGATCTCGAACCGTTTATTTAAATTCAAAAGTTATTTTCAAGTTACAAACTCAATTTCTCGGTACTGGGGTTGTTTTTTTATGTAAATGATATTTTTATAGGAAATTAATTGGCGTACACTTATCTAATAAAATTCAAATTGAAGATGGTTGAATGTACCATTAATAATAGGTCCCTTGTGTATTAGCCTGTAACCATGAAACCTACCTGCTTATCACTCGTCTCATTGATTGTGTTTGCGTTAATAAATTGTTGCGTTTAAATCGTATTTTCTGAATTGTTTAGTAATTAATTTTAATTTTAATTGCTAAGTAATTAAGTAAATTTAATTTTGTGTTTTTTTCTTATTTCCTTTTTTAATGGCTATTTAAAGTGAATAGAATAACGCTTGGCGTAGAGCCGTCTTAAAAAGACAAAGCTGTGAAAAGGTTTTCGTCCAACGTATAGGGAACATTTATAAGAAGAGGAACCTGGCGTAGTGTGTCTAGAATTAGCATTTTATAATTACATTTTGTATATTTCAATTTTCATTAATATGAATAAGTATATGCTGCAATGGCTAATCGGAGGATGCTACAGTTGGAATCCTAAATTATGCCTATCCAGGAATAATTAAGATGGAGATCTGTAACGAGTAATTGACATCGTACAGGCTAGGGACCCCATTTGTATGTCCCCCGAAGGAACTAACCAAGAATTTGTTTACTGCCTTTAAAAAATATTAAGTTTAGCTGCCGTGCTCGTGCTGAGGTATAGGCCTAGGCGATTGTTAACCACTATACCCTTAGTGACAGAAGCTTCCTATGAAAGAAACTATATTGAAACTGCAAGATGTATTTCCGGGAACTAGGAAAATAATAAGAGAATTTTAAAACGTTGAGTTCTGATAATAATTAATAGTCAACAAACTGTCATGACAGTAATAGTGTCTTACTGAACAGTAATACAGGAAGCACATTGTAGCCAGCGACCGAACTAAGAAGTGACATCACTTGTTTTGATGCGGAGAGTACCAATGCCTTGCGCTATACAGTGCTTTCTTGGCAGTTTTTTCTTTATAGATATTGGCAGTTTATCTGACAGTTTGCATTCTTTATGACCACTCCATTTCACAATGATAAAGAACAGATATCTTTTGTTTCTAAGAAAAACATTATATTTGTGAAAACGATATTTTATTTTAAACATATAATATTAAGATAATATATTTTGTCTGACCGAGGTACGAACCAGGATAGATTAGATGGTAGAGCACCATGACGAAAACATGGGAGACCTGCGTTCGAATCCATATCTTTTCTCTTCAAAATAAAAATATAATATTAATATAATTTTTTTTTATTAATTGTTATAATTTTAAATATTTTTATTTCGAAAAGAAAAGATACGTCCAGTGCCGGGATTCGAACCCGGGTCTCACACGTATCCGTCGTGGTGCTCTACCACCTGAGCTATCCTGGTTCGTACCTCGCTCAGACAAATCCATTCTCTTCACTGATCCCATATCCCCTTGTTCTCGCAATTTGCGATGTATACAAGGAAAAGAATGTTCATTGAACATTACTTTAATTAGAATCTTGTTGAATTACGTCATTATATATTATTATAATTTATTTTGAGATTGTTAGCCAGCCGGTGCACCCAACGGCTTCTCTCTCCAAATCGCCCTGAAGATGACCTACACTGTAGGTCGAAACGTCGCCACATAAATATAAGTCTAGTACTTATTAATATTTTTTTTTTACTGCACCCCCCAACTATCTCCTTTATACATATAATTTATTTTATTTTATTTTTTTTATTAATTGTTATAATTTAAAATATTTTTATTTTGAAGAGAGAGGATATATCCAGGGCCGGGATTCGAACCCGGATTCCTTTATTTATTTATTTATTATTTATTATTAATAAATTTTTATTTTACTTTTTTATGTTTCATCTATTAAATTAAGATGGAGTAAGAAGTGAGAGGTGAACTTTGTACGTAGAGCGCGAGTTCAAATCCGACTGTAGCCGATAAGCGATTGACTCTGTTAACAGCCGCGAATCGACTCTGTGGTTTTTGTAGACTTTCCCGAGTCATAATCGATACTGGAGGAAAACTGATTACACTTAATTAGACGGAAAAACTGGCATTGGAGTATGATCTCAGCCAGGCCATCTTTTTGCACAACCATTGGTTTGGAAACAAAATTGTTCTGACATACCTAGACAATCTTTTCCGCTAATATCATGTATCATACTCCCTGTTATTATATAATGGATGGACTCCATCGCTACTTTTTATATTAAACATTTCTCACCAATGTTTTTGCTAAATGTCTAATTAATAGCGCTACAAACATTATAAATGGCATTGATTTTTCTTTTTTAAATACCTATCTACCCAAGAGGACTGTAGGAGGAAGAAGATTTGAATTATTGAAGAAGTGAAGGTACCGAAACGTGGATGGAGAGATAACATTGTGTCGGCCTTATCAGTGGAAGGGATGATTCCCGAAAGCCTATCTAGCCATCTTATTATTCTTTGTTTTTATCACCGCCAACATTGAACTTTGATCCGACATCTTTTAAAATATTTATAGATGTCTGTGTTATTATTAAATTTGACTGTTTGAATTTGTAGGTAGTTCATGGAATCTTTCATTTTAATAATTTACTATTTTTCTTAAATTCCGATATCTTCTGTCCTTTAATAGATATCACTGGTGATTGTTCTTCTGCAACCACTCCGATCAATTGAAAGTGTGTATTAATTTAATAAGTGTAGTAATTTCAAGACGGTAAAATATAGGCTAAGTGCTTACGTAATTTTACGATTTAAGTTCGAGACACAAATTCCTGCCCTACTGTATCCTTTAATAATATTCCACTGAATCCTGTCGAACAGATACGGTACCTAGGACTCAATCTGGCCAAACGCTCTAAGCTTCCAATTAATTACAAAAGACTCATTTACATGACAGTTATCAGGCCTATTTGGGCTTTGGGGTTCTGCTGAACCATCCAATTCATCTCGTATCCAATCCTTGCAATCCAAAATCCTTCGTAAAATCCTCAATGCTCCTTATTTTGTTAAGTATAAAGTCATCCATCATGATCTTAATATCCCATATGTTACTGATTTGGCCCAAACTAGATACCTATCCTTTCATGACAAGCTCCATACACACTTGAATCCGCTAGTCTCTCAACTTGCTTCCCATACTATTCCTGATAACCGTCCGAGGCGTCTCAAAAGAAAATGGTCTCGAGACCATCTACTATACAACTTTATTGGAGTTCTACCGATGGGTAGTTTCTCCACAAGTGCTTTTCATGTCATATTGCACATATTAGCAGATTTACGTACTGTAATATTATTATAGTTGTAAATATCAATAAATTAAATTTACAAAAAAAAATCCGAGACAGTTTGAAACCAGCCTAATGAGCATCAAATGTAAAAAAAAATAAAAAATAGGAAAATGCAGTGATAGTCAAAGTACTTCAGTGGTTTCACTCCATCGTTCCATTTGGAGTGATCGGGATTAGATTTCATTTTGTTTCTTATATTTTGTTACAAAATAAAACAGCTGTTAAATACAGTTATTTGTTATCTTCTAACCTATACCTTTAATTATATTACTTTATCAGGCTAAAATAACTGGCGTATAGATGGATGCTATGTAGGATTGGGTGATATTCGATAGTTAATATCCAATTGTGACACACTTATAATTTATAATCCAGCAAATTTCAAATAGTAGGTAGGTAATTGAATTTAATTAAATTAGTTGAAAATGTTCATTGAATAGGTTTGGAACAAATGAAGGAGCTATCGAAAAACTATTAATATCATTCGATAGTTTTCAGCCTATAGTATCGTCCTATCGATAGTACTATCGACTATCGCCCAACCCTGCTATGTAGGCAGCTCTTGAAGTTTTGGCTCAGCTCCGTCGATAGTACCGATTGCCTCCCGATCTTCTTAGCTCTCAAATTTCACACATATGTCGATTATCGAATCGATTTCATTATTCGATGTCATATATCTACGATGGCGTAACAAGGTTATCCAAGGATGCGGTCTTCATGGTCCAGTCGAGAAGGAAGTGGTATTGCTCGTCTCGGACTAGGATAGGGCCTCCTTACCCAGGGATGTCTTATGACGAAAGAATCTATATCGTCGTGTATCAGATCTTCCCCTGAAATAGATTATATAAACTTATCAAAAATGAGAAGTATCATTTCCAGTAAATTGATCTCTATGCGAACTAAGTTAACTCTCTATAAGACCCGCCCAGTGCTTAATACGGTTCCGAAATTCCAACAGGCTAGAGATAGAAAGCTTCAAATTTTTGAAATGGAGTACTTCATTGAATCTTCGGTCTCCTAATTATTAGAGGGGAATGGCGATGATGGAAATTTACAAACTTCTCAACGAGATAGATATACTACAGTGATAAAATAAAATAGTCTTCGGTGGGCAGGTTATGTCGCTTGAATCCAAATATATGCTACTCCAAGGATCTGATGACAAAATAGTTACAGGGACGTCGAGCGGTCGGTAGGCTAAGACTTAGATGAACGGATTGCCAAATGATGCCAAGAAAGCTTGAGTAAACAGCTGGATCACAGCAGTCAGTTGCAGAAGGGTAAGGCGGTTTTTGAGGAGGCCAGGACTCGCTTGCGGGTTGTATATTAATGTCAAAAATTATTTTTTAAGACTTTAGATTCAAATTGATGATTTGAGTTAGTTGGATCAATTTATAATAAGACAACACCTGATAACCTGTACCTCTACAACCCTTGAAAGGGTCATAAACACTACCGAAGAAAACCTTGTTACAGTACATGGTAGAGACAGTACTGTTTCTTGGAGTGAGGTGATTTCTTCTAGATCATCAGATCTAGATCATCATCTCAACCATCAGATTTTCCCCATTATTTTGGATACCCGTTTTATAGAGGCTGGTCCAATATATACCCAGTTGATAAGAATCATCTGCGGGTGCTAACAGATTAAACAAAAGTCTTGCCAGCTACAGGATTTGAAACCAGGATCTTAGGCATTGCAACTTAATGCTCTACCACTGAGCCACTCCACTCCGACAATAAGATAACGCAGTTTTATAAATAAATGTTGTGGTTCATTTGTTTCTTACCTGTACACTTGCGTCTCGTGGTGAGCTCAGTTAATAGTTCGTTCTGAAAATTTTGTTTAGGCGCCATTTCTAGAAATTCATCAGAAGTTCTTTCGTGAACTATCAAAATTAGCTGATGATCATCATTCCATCACATCTCCAGGGCAACGTTATTAACTTATATGAAGCGTCCATATGTATGGATAATACAACCAAGTTTTATACATAAAGATCTTTATTCCTGCGTTTCCTAGCTGCGCACATTCCTCTCATTGGTTGACTCAGTTAACAACCTACTTTCAATAGTTTTCCATTATGCTTCCTCGATGTGTTTTTTCCTGGCCATCTATATTACAATTATACCCATGCCTTCTCTTGTTGTTGTTGATGCTTCTATAATACACTACAATTAGCAATATAGCAACCCTACAATTAGGAGAGAGACCTCTTAATAATATACAATATCTAGTCATTACGTTGTATTACGAATTCGTTTTGAAAAAATAACTGAAACGATTCTGAGACCTCTTGAATTAAGTAATGAGAAAAATTTGACACTAATAGTTACTTGTGAGTTTTCATTCTGGCTGACTGCAAGTTGGTACCTTTTATATTGAAATTGTAAATAAAAAGATTGAGGTTGTTGAGCTACTGCTTATTTTACCGAAATCACTCATCACTCGAGCTGGATTTGAATCATTTCGGATTAGAACCTGTGAATGAACGATCGGGCATAAAAGATTGTTCGAAGTGGAAATGTTTTGTTTAACTTTCTAAAATAAAAAGTTTATTTTCACATACAGTTTTCGCTATTATCCTTGTTTACAGTGTTAAAAAAACTATACAAATTCGGAAATTGAAAATTAGTGATCTTGTTGGCTTAAACGTTGAATATACACTTTCATTAATCTTCTAACTTTAATCATGCCAAGTTTGTACTCTCTGGTTTAGAATTATTTTATCTTCGTTGTTTGTGTTGAACTTAGTATTTTCCGAGAATTGTGTTTAGGCGCCATTTCCAGCTACTCATCACAGGTTCTTTCTTAAACTATCGAAAGTAGCTAATGATCATCACAAGGTTAACTATCGCCAATCAATCCAAACATCATCAGCCAGCTTATCAGCGAAGTTTCCATTCCGTCAAGTCTCCAAGGCAAAGTTATTAACTTATAACTTCGGAAGGAGGAGAGAATAGAGAGGAATGTTGGAAGATCTAAATTGAAAAAAATAAATAAATTCGGGACTCGACAAACAGTTTATTTAATAAGAATTCATTGTAAATGCACATTTGCTCTCATGCACTTTGTTGCCTTTTGATTGGGCAACTTTTTCTGACTAAATTATTCAAATATATGTGTTTTAATTAGTTATCCTTCAAGTGACCTTGACATAACCTTCTTATCAATAATGTTCTTATCAATAGTCTATGAATTTCGAATTACTTTATGTATTGATAATAATTATTCCTTAATGAATAGATTTAGCCAGTGAAAGTGAGCGCAGAGCGGACAAGTCTTTCGCAAGATGGCGGCATTGCGGATGACTCACTGCTCGACGGAAACGACCTGTTATACAGTTAGGAAACAGAATTCGCTCTCTCCCTGACCTTATATACTGTCTTCCATTTCTAGAGCATTGCCTCCTCTCTTAGCCTATGACTTCCACGGAGAGCCATGATGTCATGGTGTATCAGGAAGTGCCATTGGCTATGAATAAACTCCTTTGAATGTGGGCAGTACATGGAAACTCAACTTGACGTCTTTACCTATTTCTTCATATGCGCAGTTCAAGAATATCCAAATTAAACGTATCACTTCTTTGGAAATAATGAATTTATTTAAATTAAGAATGCCCCTATAAAAAAATACTGTCCCACTACGACCCATTAAGGGTGTTGGGTTCAGTGGAGAGTAGAGATACATTGCAAGGACAAGGGTTGTGCAATTGTGTGTGATTTGTCTTAGATCACTCTCAACCTACAGGTTTTTCTCTGATTAGGAGCCACCTTTATAAAGGCTGAGTGAGACCCAGAGCGTCTCTAGATCCCAAAGGGTTCATCCCCGGCTGTTAATAGATTAAATAACTTATCTGCCCCAGCCGGCACGGCAATATCTATATATAAAGGACCGATGTTTCTTTATAATAAATTGCAAACAATATTGATTTTTCAATTCCTACATCGACAACATTTTTTATAGAGTTGGGAACTAAGGTATACAAATAGTGAACTATACGATACGTGTATTTTTTATGTTTTATATATTTTTATAATAACTAGAATTCAATGGCGTATAATGATCAACTTTATAAACAAGGGAGCACAGCTATTTTTACTTGTTAATTTATCTTTTAACAAGTGCACTGGAATTATCTTATACAAAACGCAAACATGCATAATCTGAAACTGAACAAGAAATTTATATTTAAATGGAAACAGTTGACTGGATAATTCTATGAATAGTTTTACATGGTGAGGGGGTGCAGTCAATTAATTACACAAAACAAGAATGACTCATTTTATTGTGCCTATGTTCAGACCTAGGATTTAGGCCATCTTCTGGGCAGAGAGATGAAGAGTCCAACTGCAACTGAATAATATATTGACTGCAACCCCTCACCATTTTAAGCGTAAAAGCGAATAGCGAATTGGAATAGCGATTCCAAGAAATTAAGAAACTAAAACTATTAAGGTGTTTTAAGGGAGCGGAATGGCTCAGTGGTAGAGCACTGAGATGCCATGCCGGAAATCCTGGTTCAAATCCCGCTGCGGGCAAGACTGTTTGCATGACAAGATTTAGTCTGTTTGCAGCGGGAGATGGATCATATAGGATCTAGGACCCTCCTGGAGCTCACCCAGCCTCTATAAAATATTATAAAAATTGGGTACCTAAAATAAGGAGGAAAACTCTGGTGGTTGAACGTGACCTAGGACCAGTCACTTCCTAGCAGAACCGCTGACCATGAACAGTACTCATGTACAGTCTCTACCATGTACTGAACCCAAACTGTAATAGTGCTAAAGGTTTTTTTTGTTAAAGTGGTTTAACTCTTAAATAGTATGTACTAGTATACTGGGAAAAATGTACGAATATAGTACCGATATAATTCCAAAAATGTCGAAACGTCTATATATTTTTAACTTAATTTAAACAGTTGAAGCCAAAAAAAGCTTCGAAAAATACATAAAGACGTTTGTATATGCTACAGTTTTTTCTCTGTTCTCTCAGCTATGAGAGCAAACATATGACTGTTTGCTCTACTGACATTATATTCAAAGTTGTTTTAACCTCAATGTGAATAATGATACATGCTTCATATTAATTTCTCTCATACTCTGGCTATATGTTTTTAAAATATTTTTATAATGGTCGTATTAGGTTGATTTTCGTAACTCAATCGTTATCTCAAGAAATAGCGAGAGATTAGAAGTTTCATGCATTCCTAAAATTTATGAGCATTGGGGAAATGATTTTTTTATTTATTTAAATACTAAAGCAGAACCATATATAGTTTACTTTAAAGTTACAAATATGTTTATTTTAAAAAACTGCCATGTTATAATTAGCAGATTTGTTTTTCTTAAATATCTCGGTTCTGATACACTATCTATTGATAGTTCAAGAAAATCATCGAACATTGGATTAGATGTTGATAACCACAATTTAAATAAAGAACGATAGATAAATAAAGAATACAGTAAGCATAATAATTCAAATATAATAATATAATGCAATATATTCAATTCGAATCATATTTAAATTTAGTCAAGTACGGTAATTCAATTTATTCAAATATCGATTTACAAGTCTTTGTTCATTGATTTAAAATTAAGTTTATTTATTAACAAAACATATTTGAACTCTTACTTCTTTGGCTTAATATTAACTGAGATCTGAAGGAGCGGCTCATTACTGAATGCATCAGATCCATTCCTAATTAGCCGGTGATTATTAGAGGCAGCCAGTGCAGTGATGGCGGCTCAGACCGCTCAGTAATTAACTGCATTTACTTGATTCTGAAACTTGATGTAGCTTTAATGGTCACTTTAGTTTCCTTCAACGTTTTGCTCTGTTTTAAAATACTTTAATACGTCGTTTTAAGATCTGCTATCATCCTTTCGACGCCTGAAATAATTGCCTGAAAAAAAACATAATTCAAATTATTAAATCTTGTTATTTTTCCTATTACTACGATTATCAATATATTTTTATTTGTATTAGTTTTTTTTCAAGTTATTTGAGTTGACTAAGGCTTATAACCTTCTATCTATCTCGACTAGCTTTAGCAGGAGTACCGCAAGGTTCAGTACTTGATCCACTATCTCATATCATATATACAGTCCACACAACATTCCAAACAGGTCGTGTAACATAACCTTTATAAAAATGTACTGACTCCTTACTTAATTAATATTTGACAAATAATTAATATTGGAATGTTGTGCTTGTTGTTATATTTAAAATAAAATCTATTATACACTTAGATCTATACAAAATCGAATTAAAGGTAAAACTCGAACGCATACATGAACACATTGTGGGTTCTCAGACAACCAATGATTTTTATTACTGTTAAGAAACCCAAGGTTCATTACTAGCATAGATATACTACGTATAGACATCAGTATGCCCACAGTCATACATACCGATCTCTACGAACGAATATGCGATAACACACACGGATATACTTACTCAAACATGACCTGGAAACAACCAGCATGCGTGCGTGACACTCTCAGGAAATTGAAAAAAAAGGTTGTGATAACATCACTTCTTGCCTTATTGCAAATGAAGACAAAATATCCCCTTGGATATTACTCTCTACACAATACCACTTTTTGCCAGAAATCATGTCGAGGTGTAGAGCGATACAAAGGGTTCAAATATTCTTATTTTCCCTGCTTATATATTTAATGTCACTTTATGCTGCGGATAATGAGATGATAGTACTATGGGAGTCATAAATTTGGCTTCTACAGCTATGATTAGGATATTTAACGAGTCCCTGACACCGCACATGCTCGGGACATCCATTTTACGCCCTCTCCGAAAGACGCCATCACCAATTACTTTTTGTCACCTTTCAAAACTCCTAAGGCAATTCCTTCCTAGCTGCGAACCCGCGTTGTTGGGCCTAGAAGGTTGTTATCTAACCTCTACACTGATGATTTGGCTATTCTTAATTTATTACAATTGATTCTAAACTAGCATTTGCCAGCGGCTTCGCTCGCATGGAATTTGGTCTGACACATATAGATTCTTGACATGATTTTAAATAAATAATTTAATTTAAATGTTTAATTAATTTTTTAATTTAACTGTTTAAATATAAGTTACTCGTACCAAAATTTAAAATGTCTAACTTCAAAACTGACGGATTCCATACAATCTTTGAACCCCTGCTATATTAAGTGGATTTATCCAAATTTCTGCTAGAAGAGCTAGTCCTAGTAGGAAATGAGGCTGGGCTGGAGATAAATTTTAACAAATCAGTCTTGATAACAAATGCCGAAGAAGAGGAAATGTTTCTCAGTACCAGCAAACTCCAATGGGTTAAAGAAACAATCTATCTAGGGCAACTCATATCATTTGCAGATAAATCCAAGAAAGAGGCGAATAGAAGGATTAAAATAGGATGGTCCAAATTTTGGTCACACAAAAATATTTTTAAAAGCAACATGGCTCAACATCACAAGAGAAAAGTTTTTGATGCTTGCATCATTCCCTCTTTAACTTATGGATGCCAAACTTGGAGCCTAAATAATGATATATCTAAATCCCTAGCAATCACTCAGCGTGCAATGGAGCGAAGTATGTTAAGGAAAAGTAGAAGGGAGAAAATAAAGAAGACAGAACTACGGAAACTGACTGCTACGCGCGATATTCTCAAAACAGTATCTGATCTTAAATGGCAGTGGGCTGGACACATTGCAAGAATGGGACCAACACATTGGGCTAAGGCAACAACGGATCGGTATCCAATACACCGCACTAGGAGAAGAAGGAGACCAGCTACGAGATGGCGGGACGTCATACAAAACATCATAGGAGTATTATGGCACCGTTCTGCTTGGAACAGGCGTAGCTGGGGTAAATTGTGAGAGGCTTATGCCCAAAGAAGGACCTTTTAACCTTGTAAATATAAAAACCATGTAAAAATTGTACATAGAAGAAAGAGTAAAAAAATAAAGCTTATTATTATTATTATTATTATTGTATATTGTTTATTATAAAAACTATATTTGTAATGTAATTAACAAAGTTAAATATATAAAGTAAATCTGAATTGAAATAATGTTAGCGACGATAGTAAACAATTTTTATTTTGAACTTTCACTCAAAGCTGTTAGGAATGTTGTGCAAGCAGACACGCCAGATATTTTCATATTAGGATGGGTTCTCGAATTTTAGTAAACATTTTTAAATTTTTAGCATTTTAAAATCAATGCCATGCCCTATTTGTCCATTTATTTTTTAACAATAGAATACTTATTTATTGTAAAGGTGATAGTTGGGGGGTGCAGTCAGAAAAAACACTGAATAAGTAATAAACTTATAATTATGTGCCGACGTTTCGACCTACAGTGTAGGTCATCTTCAGGGCTATGAGAAAGAAACAAACAGAACAAAAATTATGAAAATGTACAGTAACAATAATATGGTGACAAGTAATGTAGAAAATTAAAATAGTGGCAGATATGAAGATGGAAGATAACGAATATTAAAAAGTGACACAAGTGATAAAATTAAGATATAGATAGATTAAAAAAAATAATGATAATGAGGAGAAATTAAAATAGTGACAGATATAATAAAATTAAGATAAAGACAGATATAACAAAATTACTGATAATGACAAGAAAATGAAAATAATGACAGATATAAAAAATACTTATTTATACTTGACGTATTTTATCGAATACATAAAATTTAAAAAACATCATTTTAAATAAATTTATATAAACTGCTTTCGCGCATTTTCCAAGCAAGTCAAAATTCAAGCAGAAGCAAGCTTGTAAAATTTTTGCAAAAGATTTAAGAACTGCTTTATCCAATAGCTTTTATTTCCGTTATTATGACTTTTGTCAGTTATTAATTTCTGTTTAACTATTAATAATATAACATTCTTAGTAAATTCAATAAAATATACAATTTTTATAAATACTGAAATATGTGGATGTAACACAAGAGCAAGTTTGGCGCTAGTCCAGACTTGTCCAACAGATGCAAGCGCACCTATGGCTTTCCGTGGCTAGGCAAATATTTATATGCAGTTTAAGACTAAATATATAATTAATTTATCATTATTTCATTAATTTAATATTATATTTTTATGTTTCAGGTAAGTAAATGATCCTATATATGGCTTTGAATTGGATTCTTACGTAAGTTCCTTAAAGTAGTAATGTATTGTGTAGTAGTGTTTTATCAATTATACATTTAATTTATTCTAAATTAAGAAGGGGAGAAGGTTATTTTGTAAATTTCCTAACAATACACTTAATAAGATAACCATGATTACATTCTTGTTTATTGTTATCGTAAACAATATTGAAACAGTTATCATTTTATCACATTTTTGTTATTCTAAGAACGTCACTATCTCAAGTCATAGGTCACTGTGATATCTTTATTCGATATAAAAGTAATACTAAGACATCTTTTACCACTTCTAAAATATTCCATGCTCCATGAACCAGATGTACTCGTATAATATATTGGTATATTTGCATAAGACATTGAAGTCGGAAATAGCGCATCTATTCTTGAATGGACATCGCTTCGTGATGAGGAATTTAAACTGTATTAGTGAACTTGCATACATTATACTAATTAGTTCAGAGCGTTGATTGTAACATTTTATATTTATTTATAAAAACAATAAAAAAGCTTAACGAACACAAGGTAGCGGAATAGGTCAGTATGTCCCGAATTCGAAACCAGCTATTTCAGATGAATTATTTTTTGTGTTGAAAGGCGTGGATTGATTCAGTGGAATCTGCAGACTATAGATTTTCTGAAGTAAATTATTTTAAAAAAGTTAATTTTAAGCTGAAGCCCCTCATGTTGTCTGAAAAATATCATTGATACTTCAACTTGGTTTTAAACAGTATCGACTACTCACTTTATTCGATATAATAAATCAACAATTAATCGAATTTATTAACATATTGATTGATTGAATCCTTATAAGTATGTTGGTATCGTAAACATGCTCCAAGGAAAAAACAAAAAAATTGCACATTTTATAATCAAGGAAGCGTTAAATTAGATCGCTGACCTTGGTCATACGTTTAAGTAAAACAGAAAATTACTAATATAATAATTTTTTTTTCTCTTATATTTCCATCCACACCTGTCAAATACAAGTAATTGACAATCAGCAGATTGGCTGACTGAAGAAAAAAATACAAAATGACATGGAAGGCATGACGAAGAACCGTACCCAGCGGTACCTCTCCATTGGCTTTCTTTTATTTCCTACTGTAATAGATTCCTCATCCACGTCCTTTTTAGTCTCCTCCTAGTGTTCTCAGGCATGAGAGTAGTGGCCATTTGGTGTTTGAATAGGGTTTGGGTGTCCGTATAGTTTTTCTTGAAAGCGTTTGTAGTACGTTCGTATGTGTTCGTCAACCGTTTTATTTTTAAGTCAGCATGCAGAGTTTTGTTATTGACGTACCATGGTGCATTAATGATAAGTCTAAGTACTTTTGACTGAAAAGTTTCTAGTCGTTTTCTGTGAGTCTGTTTAGTGATGCCGAAGACTTGTAAAGCATATGAAATATAATAATTGATTTTTTTTTTAAATGGGAATCAAGTTTCAGTTTATTGTAGCCCTGAGTTGCTGTACTGAAACTCCTGAGTTTAAATGCAGCCATGGAAAATCGATCTAATTTGCTAACAGCAATAGATGGAACCTGTGAGATTTGCACTGGTGGAACTCACACAGCCTCTGTAAAGTGTGTATTCTTGTTATGAGATAACAAACTATCGATTGAGAATGATATCGACAGAACATCTTTCTGCAGAACCGTTGCTTTAAAAGCAGTACATTCTATATCATGTACCTCAGAACGAAAATCAATAACATCATCGGTAACGGGTGTGTTATCCTCCCAACTAGGCCCAGCTAAATTTTATTAAATTAGTAGAGGACTTTTGAACCCATAACATTTTATTAAAAAGGTCACCTGTGGTCTAGTGGTTAGCGTAACAAACTACTGAACCCAAGATCGCGGGTTCGTAGCCCGGCAGGTGGCCCTAGGATTTTTTTAAGGGAGTAAAAAATCCTTAGTTACGCCGTCCTTCGGAAGGGACGTTAAACGGGGGTCCCGAGCCTGTACGATGTCAGGTACTCGTTAAAAATCCCTAATTAAACCTTGATAGGCAAAATTTAGAGCTCCCACTGTAGCATCGTCCGATTAGCCATAGCAGCATAAAGTGACGTTAAATGAACAAACATTTTATTAAAGCATATTTTAGGTAGTCTATTGTTGCACATTTGTAGGATTTCAACCACCAGTTTATTGTGAGCTTTAAAACTTTTATTTTAAGCATTCTTGAGCCTGTTTCTAGTCTTGTTATGTAACCTGGACTTTTTAGGCATTTGTTCCTTACTTATAACAACTTAACAAGCCTATCTTAACCTTCGGCATGCTTAAATTATATTAACTGGGTTTAACCTCCTAAATTCTTCAGCGAACTCGTTGTTTCTCGGACCGAATCTTTTAAGCAGAAATGTATTTTCAAAGGCTTTAGCACCTTGCTCATCCCTGAAACTTAGCGGATCTGTTTCACACACGTGTGCTGTTAGTGTTAGACGATATCTATTACGAAATAAATTACCTAAGAAAATGTTGATCTCTATTGATTAGTAACGTCTAGGAAATATAATACCGTTGATTTTCGATACGACTAAAGTATCGAATGGAAAGTAGTGATACTTTAGTTATATCATCAGCAGAGAACGTCCATTTCTTCTTATTCGAAATTTGCACTATTTCATTTTTCTGATTTCAACCCAAGAAAATGAATATTATTTTCAGAACCGAAAAAACAAATTAATTATTTTAAAATGTTTTTCGGCATTTTGACATCGTATTGAAGCCCCATTTGGACAGACACCCCGTTCACCATACCTGAGCCACGCCACTTTGTATAGACCCTGTAAAGAAGTTGTTTGAATATCTAGGACCAATCAAAGACAGGAAGGGTGGAGTAGCCACTTACAATGGACCAATCAGCATTCATGAAGCAATTGCTCCTGTCGCTTTGTAATCAAGGCTTAGATAACGCCACACTGAACTGCGTCTTCAACGTTTGTTTATTATCTGTTACGACATCTTGGACAAACGACCATCATTCTTCATGGCTATGGTTATTACTAAAACCATCCATACTACTTTAAATATGTCACTTGGATCTTTTGTGAAGATTGATATCTCGTATTAGAGACATTTGTTTTATTAAATGCATTATTATGGAAGGTACAGAATATGTTCAAAAATATATTTAGATGTATAAATGTTGTTACAATAATGGCAAGAATGAGATGGCAGTTTTTTATTAATATTTGAATGAGTATTCAATGAGAATTAATATTGAAAGCAGGAAAGGACATCCTCCTCTGATCGCCTTCTGTAGTACGATGTAGATAATGCACTTACTGTTTTTTCTTTAGCATTAGTAAGGCTTTCTTCCTACTTGGCTTACTATCTCTCTGTTGTGTCCATTCTAAGACCGATTCTAAATAGATTCTAATATTGGGATCTGATGGAGTGAGAACCGTGGGGCTTCGGCCAGGCAGCGTAAGTGCTCCGTGATCTGTGCGAGTTCATTACCCTTAATGAATGTGAACCAAAATATTTTTAATATTCGTTATCTTTCATCTTCATATCTGCCACTATTTTAATTTTTTAATTTTCTACATTACTTGTCACCATATTATTGTTACTGTAAATTTTTATATTTTTTGTTCTGTTTGTTTCTCTCTCATAGCCCTGAAGATGACCTACACTGTAGGTCGAAACGTCGGCATATAATTATACGTTTATTACTTATTCAGTCTTTTTTTTGACTGCACCTCCCAACTATCTCCTTTACAAAAGTGAACCAAAATACTTATTATAAAATATACGCTCGCAACCTGCTTTACGAGTCTTGAATGATGAGACTAGTGGATGTTTCTGTTACATATTTTTCAAACCCTCTAGGGAGCTTAGATAATCTGGCAAAATGGCTATAGTATTTTCAGCTAACGATAAGCAGAAATACAAGAAAAAAGCATTTTTATAAATCTGGCGCTTTATCTTGATCCTGACTATATCTCCCTCCAGTAAAACCTTTGGCTTACCAACATTCAAGTCCTCTCGAATACTAAGATCTAAGACCCTCCTAGGTTAATTGTAGTGTTACAATTATTTTTTAAATTTATATTATACTAGCTTATGCCCGCGGCTTCGTTCGCATGGAATTTGGTCTGCCACATACAGTTTCGTAAAAGATCATTTTAAATAAATAATTACTTTTTAAAAATATAAGTTACTCATACATCCAAAATATCAAATGTCTAACTTCAAAACTGACGGATTCTATACAACCTTTGAACCCCTATTATATTAAAGGGGAAACCCTTGGAGTGGAATTATCCGAATTTCTTTCTTAAACTATACAAAGAACCTAACTACATATTTCAAGATGCTAAGTTCCTGATTTGCCTTTAATTATATACTATAACGGAGGGGGGCACATGCCCTCACATAAATCCGCCCTTGCTGTAGCCTATGATGTATAACTTATTTTACTCAATAAGTTTCATCCGAATCAGTTCAGTAGTTTTTGCGTGAAAGAGAGACAAACATACAAACTTTCACATTTATAATATTAGTAAGATTAGTTGGATATCAAAACGATAGTTTCACACATGTTCTTTCTGTTATTTTAACAACTATTATCATGTGATTTGCCTTTAATTATGTACAATCATGAATTCTCCACAGTACCTAAAAAACTGTCGGGGGGTACCTGCCCCCGTGTACTTCCCCCCTTAAATCCGCGCTTGCTATGGCCTATGTGTTATTCTGATGTATAACCTATATTACTGTAAAGTTTCATCCGAATCCGTTCAGTAGTTTTTGCGTGAAAGAGAGACAAACATACAAACTTTCACATTTATAATATTAGTAAGATTATTATAAAAATAATACGTAATTAAATACTTCTACTCATTATGAAGAAGCTATTTATAGCTTGTGCAGGCTCTCAATGGGAGTCCACAGCTGAGAGCACGTGTTGCATCTATATTTGTTCCCTGGCAGTCGCTCTCCCTTCCTCGCACGGAGCTCCATTAGATTCACTCTCCGTTGCATTTGTGCATTCAATAGATTAGTCAATATCCCTACAACAAGCTCAACAGCATTATATAATACACTGTGTAATATCAACAATTTAAAATAAAATTCATTTATTAAGGATATTTAAAAACATTGTTGGCGATTATAACGGGGCACGTTATTATACTGATCAGTGCATGAAACATGTCTATCGATTTTAATCCTGTTTATTACCTGCAATAATTACGTCTCGTGATAGCTAGAGATATGAATATACAAACATATTTTTTGTATGGTTTCAACTCGATCTTAAAATTTGATTTAAGGAAATATATATATTTTACCAATTGATAAATAAAATCTGTACCACTACAACCCATAAAGATCTTGGGCTTAGTACATAGAAGAGACTCAACTGTTGTCAAGGACAGTTCAAGGACAACTTTTGACCAGAGAGATAATTTGTTCAAGGCCGATTAACTTTGTACTATCCCTTATTAACTAAATATTGTTGCTAATGCAGTTATTATTTTCTTTTCGTAAGGTTGGCATGTACTTAGATAGGTTTTTACTGGTTCATAAATTTATGCATTCGTCTTTTTGCAATGCAAGTGAACAAAACTTTAAAAAGAGCCATATTATAAATATAATGCAATAGCATTAAACCTTTAAATTAATGGGGAAAAAACACCGATCAACGTTTCGACAATTCAGGCATAGTAAGGGCTTGTGATGTGCCGGACCTTTAACAAAGTATATCCGCGGATACGGGTCATAACTTTTTCCTTTTTTTAGTGGGGGTGTAACTCAGTGGTAGAGTGTCTGCTTCGCATGCTGAAAGTCCTGGGTTCAAATCCCAGCACCTCCATTGTCTTTTTTAAACGGTCACCTGTGGTCTAGTGGTTAGCGTAACAAACTACTAAGCCCAAGATCGCGGGTTCGTAACCCGGCAGGTGGCCCTAGGATTTTTTTGAGGGAGTGAAAAATCCTTAGTTACGCCGTCCTTCGGAAGGGACGTTAAACGGGGGTCCCGAGCCTCTATGATGTCAGGTACTCGTTAAAAATCCCTATCCTAATTAAACCTGGATAGGCAAAATTTAGAGCTCCCACTGTAGCATCGTCCGATTAGCCATAGCAGCATAAAGTGACGTTAAATGAATAAACAGACAAACAGACTTTTTCCTCAATCGATGAAATAAAAATTTCGTTTTTCCATACAAATTAAGATCAGCTGGTCGATTATTTGAATGGAGGACTGATTTTTTTTCATTTCGACGTTAGCCAGAACGAAAGTTGCTGTTTATACGGTTACTAACACGTACCTAAGAGTTTTGCAGTGAATATAATGTAACCCTATATGAAATTTCATCTATGTATTGAAAATTAATGAGGTAAATGATCCGCCAAAAAAGTCATGGATACGGATCTTTCTTTTCCCTCGGATATGGATACGGATACTGATATCCAGCATATCACTAGTAAGGACATACATCAAAAGAAAATCACTTCAAAGTTGACCAAGTGCAGTACATCATACCAAAAGTCCAAAGAGGTATAGAAACAGCAACCCAGTTCCAAAACGTTCCGCCAACAACTAATATTATTTAGTTATAATAACAGTTACAATTAGTTTTTTCCGGAGGTTGCTGTCTCTAAATCTGTTATAGACTCGCACTTTGATCGTTCGGGATATATTATTATTGTCATTTAAACGGTATTAAACCTAAATTAAATTCTAAGAGTGGTGTAAGTCAGGGGGTACAGTGAATGACAAGCCTTGAGTTGGCAGTTGCAGTTGGACTTATATCTTCTGCCCTGAAGACGACCTAAATCTTATGCCGAAACGTAGGCACAACAAAATAAGTCATTGTTATATTATGTAATCATTGACTGCACCTTTTCACCATTTTACTCTACTCTTAGAATTATCCAGTCAACCATATATATTTTAATCTAAATTAAATTCATTTGTCACAAGGTTTTCCCGATTGGAATTCTGTAAACGGTTTATTATTTTTTATCATCATGACCTTGAGGTTTCTTTTAGTTTTAGTTTTTTTTAGAAATAAGAGAATCTTATTCGTTTTACTTGTTTCTTTACCTATTACCCCCGCCAGGATAATGACGGAGGGAGGAAAGAAGCGTGCCGTGTGACAACTTAAACGCGGAGCGTGAAGGCCACCCGTGGACAAAGGATTCCTCGAAGACGACGACAAAGAGGGTACGACCCGATTGTCCTTTGTGTCCTGAGGATCTCTTCATTTCCAGGCTCGCTGCATCCTTCTTCCGTTGTTAGTGCCATTGTCCAGGGCACCCTGTCGTCCCTCTAGAACTGTATTATATCATTCCTTCGCTTTCTCCAGAAACTATCTAGGTCTCTTTTTCGAGACTTCTTTTGTGGACTGGGGATGGAGACGGTGTCCTTTATTCAGTTGTGTTCATCATTTTCGAATAATACTCGTAGTAATATTTTTGTAGAAAATGCAATACTTGTAAATTTTTACTGAACATGTTTTAAGCTACGATCTACCATTTCAGAGATACATACAAAGGCGTTTTGGTTTATATCTCAGACATACTTGCGGGGTTCCTACAGCTACTTTCACATTCTGATTCTTCCTGTCCATCCAGAGCCCCTTCGATGGTTCGATCTCTTAAGTCTTTCCTCATTCCTTCTATCCTTTGTGTTGTCTGTCTTCCTCTCCTTCTGCCTTCATCTAATGTTATGAACTTAGATGCTCCCTTTAGCCATTACAACTGTCTTTAGCCTTTACCATTATAACTGTCTGGGTTCTATTGTACTTTCTTTGCTGTTGTAAATAAATCTCTTGTTTTCCTCTAATGTCTTTGTTACTGATACGTTGCGCTCTAAAAATATTACATGTTTTCAAGGAATCAATTTCTTCTGTTTCTACAATATTTTACCTTTTCTTTGAAAGGTGCCAGCAATCATAATAGCAGATTATGATTTATGATGATTATGATAACCAAAGTAAAGTGTTTAATAATCGAATGGCCTTATTTTATACTTTGTGAAAATACTTTATAACTTAAATTTAATATTCTTCTTCTTCTTAATCTGCTCCTGGTCTACCGCCGGGTGCAGTGTGAGGGTTCCTTCTGTGGAGTCTGATCCATTGTGCTCGGTCCTGTTCCATCTCTAGTCTCCTTCCCCATTCCAGATTCCTTACTACAAACATCCTCGGTTCCTTCTTCTATCCACCTTTATTTCATTTGTCAGTTTGGCTATTTTCTCGCCAGGCATTTGTGAGACATGTCCAAACCATCGTAGACGATTCACCTTTAGAGTTTCCTGTAATGGTTTTAGGACAAGATTGTTCCTAATCGCGGTGTTTTTCATCCTGTCTCGGTTAGGTTTTCCTTCAATTTTCCGGAAGTATTTCACCTCCATGGCCTGGAGTTGGCTAGTATGTTTACTGGAATAGCTGCATCAGGGAGTTTATTTATTGTCCTGCGAAATTTCTTTGCAGGATAGCCACAACCTCGAAACATGCAAAGAAGACAGAATATAACACAATATTTCCTATTTTATTCCAGAGACTCACTAACCCTAACCAGTGTCCAGTGTATTATTATGAAATATTTATAAATTTGTTACTATTTTTATTAAATTATGTTTACCTCTAGATAAATCTAAATAAAGTTCAGAAATTATTTTTTGCAGTCCTGTAACTTCTTTCTTCAACTCTACTTCTTGACAGGACTATATTGTAATTTTTCCGTTTCCAATAATTCGCTATATTCTTATATTCTATTGAAACTCTTTGTGGTTTCCTTCTAGACAAAGATATATATTGTTTTTTCAACGACTCCTGCGGTTGCATTATACAACATGGCTTCCTTCCCCTGAACAATCTGTTAATGGATGACACGAGGCCGTCGTTGTGTATGCACGCTCTATATCATCCAGGATAAAATCTTCTGTATATTGCATGGAGGTTATTCGCGTGCTTGCTAATAGGTCACAGCGCACAATAATTAAGTGGATTTACCTCTATGGAATTTATTACTTTGTTTATAATTAGTAATGACATTATGTAGCATATTTCTTCCAAAAAGGATGACAAAACCGGATAATTTTTGGAGATTGTACAGCACGGAATTGCAAAGCATGCACCCAGTTAATATTAACTAAGATACAGCGTCGCGGAGATAGAAATGGGCTTGCAAAATTATTGAGCTTAGTAACGAACGAATGCCTATCATTTTTATGTGTGCTGAAATGGTTGGTTAATGTCCCAGGGTATACTGGATGGGACCATAAGAATGGTCGAACGAATTTGGTTTGGGTGGTGGTCCATAGATGGAAGTTTGTACGCAAAGATAGGTGGTATCGGGCCTTCGAGTTCGTCATGACTTTATTATTATTATATATAATATATTTTTTTATTAATTTATTAAAATTTACAACTGCATTATAGCAATACAAAAAGTAAATGGCAGGAATGATACATAGTGGCGAAGACAAGTAGAGAAACTAGCCATTGTACTCAATTATATAATTCAATTAAGAAGGTCAAGAGGCCATCTTCTTTTCAGACGCCTCGGAGGATTGACAGGAATTGAAGAGGTTACTAGGTTGAAACGAGTAGGTTCGAGTTTGAATAAAGTTTGTCATGAAAAGATTGATATCGGAGTGGAGCCAAACTAGTTACAAAAGGGATATTAAGGTCATTATGGATTACTTTCTTTGTAACAAAGTAAGGAGCATTGAGGATTTTACGAACGATTTTGGAAGGATTCGTAAAGATTGAATACTCGAGGAAAGCTCTACTCCGTAAGTCCAGATGGGTCTAATGATTTTCATCTTTTATAATTAATTCTAAGAGAGAGATTATAGGGAGAGTCTAGTAAATGATATATAATATAAATTTTTAAAAATAGTTTAATTTTTCGAATTCTTCCGGAAAGCTTTATTGCGATACCATAAATACGCGACAATATTACAATTAATTTATTTATAATTGCCATTTATATTTACATTGTCTAATTCAATTATCGCTATTGCTTATAATGCAATGCAATGTAGAAGGCCGTGCATTAGGTCATTGATCATGGTGGCAGTGGAAAGGTGACCTTGGGCTTTGAATAGTCGCTTTAACTCTTTAATTATATACTACCTTCTTACGTTCCCTAGTTTTGTAAACTGGGGTATTTCTATTATCTCAATACCGAGCTGATTTTTCTCAATACAAAAGAGATGGAAAAAATTGTAGCTAAAACTTATAAAAAAATTGATACAAATTATTTGATAATAAATTAAGATCACCAGTTTAAAAGACAAAGCCAGACCAACAGCCAAAAGTACGTTGTTATTTCTGATTCAGGAGTTTTGCAACTCGTACAACTTTATAAAACTGCTTATTCATTTTTTGTCCTTATTATATACATTCCTTTCCTCGCATAACGCTGATTTCATGTGATACGACTTGCAGTGGTGGAGTAATAAAACTATGATTAGAATGTTGAGAGCGAAATCATCCCATCAACGCCTTGGTCTGCTCCTCAAACTTTACTATTCGACTCAGTCTTATTAATTTTTTAGGTACTCGTTACTAAGTCCAGCAACTTTTTCAATCCCACTCACCGCATCAGTTTATTTATTTTAACCGGGTGCATGTTCTAGAATTCGGCATTGTGAAATCTCAATTTTATTGTAGTATATCTTGAAAAGAGATTAGAAAGTTTATTTCTATGACATGTTGCATATTTTTAGTTCATCGAGAAAACAGATGATTTCCAAAATAATCAATTTTTGTTATCTTATCGCATAAAAAGTTTATTAATAATAATAATAAAAGGTATATCATCAAAATCATCCCACATACGCTTCGGCCTAACTCAGTCGGCTCAACGCTTAGTTTAAGTTTAATAAACTTTTTAGACGTGCCAAAGTAGACTAGAAGACTTTATCCTCAAAATACCTCACATCTGACTCCAAAATGTACATAGTGATTTACAAAAGAAAAATAAATAAACTTGTACCAACACAACCTAAGAAAGGCCTTGGATTCAGTATATGGTAGAAACTATATTATATAGACAACGTTTCTGGCCGAGATCACATTCAATCGACAGATTTTTTTTCCTCAATCAAGAGAATCCAGTTATGGAGGCTGGGTGAGCCCCAGGGGGTTATGCAGATCCCAGAGGGTCCATCAATTGCTGTTAATAGATTAAATAATTTATCTGCAAGGGCCAAATTTGACCTAATGGCTTTCAGAAGAACAACTCACTAAACTACCCTCATTTCCCTTATATTTCATCTTCAGACATTTTGTGTTCTACTTAAGCGTACAAAGAGGAATAAGACCAAGGCCAGGAATCTAGTTTTTCATGACCTTGATTGTAAAATGTACTATTTTTTGTTTTTTCCAACACGATATTGATGTACCCTTGGGATATGTTTACGCTAATAACATGGCGCTTACTTATACGGATTCAATTCATCAATATGTTAATGAATTCAATTCGTTGACGATTTATTCAATCGATGCAAAGTGATTAGTCGATATTGTTTACAATCTAGTTGAATTATATAGATTGTGAATATCAAGGAAACTTGAGATTCTAGTCCTTAGAAATGCATAACTGATTGGACTACTAGGTAAAAATCTTTACCTACGGTCACCTGTGGTCTAGTGGCTAGCGTAACAAACTACTAAGCCCAAGATCGCGGGTTCCTAGCCCGGCAGATGGCCCTAGGATTTTTTAAGGGAGTAAAAAATCCTTAGTTACACCGTCCTTCGGAAGGGACGTTAAACGGGGGTCCCGAGCCTGTACGATGTCAAGTACTCGTTAAAAATCCCTATCCTAATTAAAACTGAATAGGCAAAATTTAGAGGTCCCACTTTAGCATCGTCCGATTAGCCATAGCAGCATAAAGTGACGTTAAATGAACAAACAAAATCTTTACCTAATTTTTCAAAATGTTAGACTTTATTTTATTATTGATCCTTATAAGGTGATAGATGCTATTAACAAAACGGACATAGGGGACCGCGTTATGTAAAAATATTCTCCAATTCGTTGTAAATTTAATGAACTCTAAACTTGCAGAGGGAGCGGAGCGGCTCAATGTTACAGCGCTGAGTTGCCGTGTCGAAGGTCGTGGGTTCAAATCCCGCTCGTCGGCAGGCTTTTATTTGATCTGTTAGCGGCCGGAAATGAACCCTCCTGGGGCTCATTCAGCCTCTACAAAGTGGGTACCCAAACAAAGTGTGAAAAATCTGGCGGTTGAGGGTGAAATCACCTTCCTGCACAACCGTTGTACATGAAACAGTACAGTCTCTATTATTAGTTTTTACAGGCTCCTATTGCATAAATTTAAATGTAGGCTGTTAACTTAAGGAAACGAGTTAGTATTCCAGTCATTTACCTATATTTTAGTAAACCTAACTCAAAGGACACGAATGACCTCTGTAGTTGAGTGTCCAAAAACCACAAAACCTAACCTAACCTAACCTATATTTTAGTAATTTATAATTTTTACAATAGTACTTAATAATATTTATTTCAAAATTATTAAGATATATATTTTCGTAATGGCTGCCCAAAAAGAGGCAATGAGGCAATGTTCTTGATTCGACATTCTTAACGAGTAATTTCCCTGTGATCACCACCGAGGTCAGAACTCTGCTCTCTGAATATTTCTGTTGTTCTTTTCTCTCTCTCTCTCTCTCTCTCTCTCTCTCTATATATATATATATATATATATATATATATATATATATACACATATACACACACATGTATGTCTATACACATTTTGAACCTAGGACGTTCCAGGTAGTTCGAACAACACCGCCGGTTCCCGTTAGTATAGATCGCAGGAAAGAATTCGTTTGGTTTTCCATTGTTAAAGGTTTTCTCGTTCCCACAGTTTTCCAGAAGAATATTGTATATTAAAAGTAGTTGTATATATACGTCCCTTTATGGCCTGAGGAGGGTTTGAAGATCCCATAGGATCGATTCATGGGTTACAACAGAAGAACCGGTCACAAATCAAGGACCTATTAAAGAGTGGGCTATTTTTTTGGTTCTCAACATTAAGGTAGAGAACATTATGTAATTCCAGTAAATATATTTATATATATATATATATATTTTAAATTATTCATTGTATATACTACTAAAAATTGTCTTGAGAAATCGTTCTCGTGTTGAAACATATAGACGGGCCCAGATGTAGGCTAGTAAAGGACTATTCTATTAGAAAAATTATTTATTCGGGGACAATATTGTTGTTTAAGGATAAAATCCAGAAGGATGCATATTAAAATGAGTAAATAAAGTTACAAATATAATAAGAACAACAAAAAAAAGTAAAGAATTTGTTTGGAACATTATAATACAGTTACTAATAAATTTAAAAACGTAATCATTAAAATAAATATATACATCTAGAGAAAGAAACAAATAATTAAACAATGAAAAATGAACTTAAAATTTGAAATAAAATATATGGACTATATATCTTTAATTAGCGATTGGTGTGTGAGCAGGATTGGGAATAGTTGAGTTCTAGATGTTGGTAAGGCAGGGCATACCGGATATTTGGAGAAAGATAATTCCAGGGTGCAGTGAAACGGCTGACAAAGAAATGTTGGGTAGGTACAGATCTAGTTTATATTCTTCCTTTGCTATTGTCTGACAATTTAGAAAACGGCTTTTTTGAAAAGCAGAGAAGGGGTTGGGGAGAAGGGATTTACCCCACTTGACCGAGTGTCGTCGTAGTGTCAAGCAACTCTAAAATTCCGAAAAGGGTACTTAAAAAGCCAAGTTTTAGACACAATAACAGGTACAAAATGAAGACTCACGGTAACAGGGTCTAAAGCTAAACAACAATCGTAACTCTTAGAGAATGCAAAGATAAAGCATTAAGAGCAAACTAGGTCACGATAAGGACAAAGGGCGAGTGAAGCAAGCTAGGTAATGGGGGAATGAGCTTGGCTTTCCCTCTGCGTGGCCGAGCCGGAGGCGACTTTTGTGCAGGTTGCTTACTAAATTGCCAGGCTATGTGCTTATTTATAAGTTAGAACGTCGCTATGTAGAATTTGGTTAATGCTGGGATCCACAGGATAATAATAAACCAATGGTAAATGGTAGAGTTTTAATTCATTTAAAACTATTTCAACCTTGATATCCATTTATTTCAGTCAAACGACTTAACTACCCGACCATATAAATACGTTTTGAGTTCTCATTATGTTTAAAAATGACTAAGCGATAAATGTTAACAAACTCATTATGTTTTAATTAATATAAAAAGATAACTATATAATTACGTTTGACAATTTTACGATCGATTTCTCACAAGGTAAATTAATTCTTTTCCAACCTAATGAACGATAATTTACCACAGTTAATAACCGTAACCGGTCCTGGTTGCTATATTTTAAATTATCAGTTTTTCTTTTTATTTCTGTGTTTATTTTAGGAGGTGCGGTGCCTACTTTTCCTCCATTACTGGAGAAACATGTGAAAGTACTTGAGCCTTTTTAGTCATTTTTTAGACTGTTGAAATGAGATGTAGAATTTTGGTATGACTTCCTCCTTCCTCCAGTACCTTGTAACAATGTCTCACTGACTCCTGTAGAACAAATCCTGTACTTATGACTACATCTTGACAAACGTTTAACTTGGAATCCTCATACTAGACTGAAAAGAAAAGAAAACTGCTCGCCGTTTAAGGCCGTTATACTTCGAAACTTAAATTAAAAACACTCTAAGCTCCCAATAAATTACAAAAGACTATTAGTGCATGACTATCATAAAACCTATTTGGACGTACGGAGCTTTGGTGCATCACTAAGCCATCCGCCATTCCATACAATCGGAAATCCTTTATAAAATCTTCAGTGCTCCTTACTTTGTTACGAATGAAGTCATCAATAACGACCTCAAAATTACATTTATTGCTGATTAGGCCCGAATCCGATATGAATCCTTTCATGGCAAACTTTATTCCTACTCAAACCCACTAGTTTCAAACCTGGCTACTTCTTCAATTCTCGATAATCCTCCGAGATGTCTGAAAAGATGATGGGCTCGTGACCTTCTAAGTTGAATTTGTTATTCGAGAGCTACCAGTGCTTAGATAGTTTCTCGACTTGCCTTTATCTCGTGACATAATGTATGATTAATTCTATTTACTTGCTGTATTGTTATAATCCAGTTGTATATTTCAATAAATACATTTTTAAACAATTATACTTCTCACCAAAATTACCCTATATTGTAAACATCTCATATTGTAGGTAGTTACCAACCAGTTTCCTAATCCACATTTCTGCTAATTGGGCGAGTCAACAAGGTGTCCTATTTTTAACTTCTGCGAAAGGAAAACTCTTTATCCTTGTCCTGAGAAGGTACAGTATCCTTATCCTGAGAAGACAGTTTATCCTTATTCTTGTGGAAAGGAATGGAGACGGCTCCTCCAAGTCCCATCAATTACTAAGCATTTACGTTCTCCACGTCAATATTTTGTCCTTTTGAATTTTTAATAGATCTCGGAATCGAGCTGTCGATATTAATGTCGCACTGTTGTAATATCATAGCTGGATTGTGTAATATTTATTTTTAAATACAATATGATGTAATATAAGTTGCTTAAGCAGTGATCATACCACGTTTAAAACTTAGTTCACGGACGAAATAACACTTTTTATTGCAATAATAAAAATAGGCTTTGAGAAACCGAATGGTTCGATTGAGTCTATCGAAAGTTGCGGTAAATGAATTCCCAGAAAGTTTAAGCATTAGTGAATCGTACTCATAAGAGTCTTCCTTAAAATTAACCCAAATCTTCGCTACGGTTCAAACACTAATTCTGATGTTCACTTATAGCGGTACCTATATTTCGCCAACGCCTCTAGATAAAAGATATAATTCAAAATATTTGTAAATTAATTTTAATATCTCTAAATCACCGTTTCAGGCTACTTCAACACTTGCCAGGCAAACTTTATTCCCACTCACACCCACTACTATCAAACCTAGCTACTTCCTCAATTCCTGATGGTCCTCCGAGGCCTCTGAAAAGATGATGGGCTCCTAAGTTGAATTTGTTAATTGAGTACTACCACCGGGTAGTTTCTGTATTGCCTTTATCACATGCTATTATGAATCGCTAATTATGTTTACTTGCTGTATTTTTATAATAAAGTCGTTAATATTAGCTCCAATATTGGCTCCAGCTTCTAATAGCCCTGAAGATGGCCTACAAAGTAGATCGAAACGTCGGCACTCATAATAAATAAGTTTGTCTTATTTTGTGTTACATTGACTATACCCCCAGACTATATCCCACATAATTTTTTTTAATTCACAAAAAAAACTTTTTTTTAAAGTGTCAAGATTCCATTAGTAACATCCGATCTGTAAGGTTAAAGATGTATTGAATAAAAATAATTAGCTGTAGATTTTTATTTTGAAGACTTGTAAATTGTAATTGTTTAAAAATTAAAATTGTTGAAAATGTGAATTGTTTTGCGGCCATTTTGGATGCTGACCAAATCATCTGACCCAGAGCTATCTCCTAGCCCCTGACCTTTCCACTGCCTTTTGGATTTCAACAATCATCTTATTGTATTGAGCTACTTCCTGTCATTGTTTTCTTCATATAAATATATATTTTTATACATTTTACTCATTATATGTATATGCCTAAAAAAAAATGAAGTTGAACGACCGGACACAATGTGTTTTGACTTTGTTCTTGAAAACCTGCCAACCAAGTTTCGGATTACTAGTTGACATCATATTGTCGTAATGATGTATTGTAATAACTAATGCAAAATCCCACTCATACTGTTGAGTTATAAAATATTCTCATTAATTCTAGCCAGCTGGTTCACAGAATATAACGAGGATAGTGTCTCTTAGATTACCTATGTGGTTTTGTTCTAAAACGTTCAACTATTAATCAAATATAGATTCCATCGACCGCCAATTAAAAATTTGATTGAGTAGGAAATAGCGAAGAAGATAATAAATAGAACCGAAATATTCAATAAATTAGAATCGGTAATTACTTAGCTGAGAAATAAGTTGATTTGCTTTCACTATTTGAGCCGTTTATTTTGAAAGTGGCCTAACTCCGTTTTTCAATTTTTTGCCAGTTACCATGGTTACATATACAACTTCACATTATATATCAGTGAAGCATTTCAGGTTGCTGATATTCCGAGCAAATACGATAAGTTTTTGACACATAAGTTTTCAGAATTAGTTCAATAACTAAACCGTGTAGTTTGAAAGTGGCCTAACTCCATTTATTTTATACTTATATCAAGATATTTACTATTGATAATGTCTGAAAGCAGTGGTGAAGGGTCGGAAAGGTAATAATTTTATTGTAAATGAAATGAGACAAAAAGATTTTATATCAACAAAATTATTAGAAGACGCAATTTTTAAAAGGGTAAAGAATTCTGATGGAGAATCAGTAAACTGGTTACAAATATGCGTTTTGTTAGAAATGAACCGTATAAAATTTTCTATAAGACATCAATGAATGAGAATGAAAATTTGAAAGTCCTGAATTTATTACCACGTCGGGGTAGACCAAGAAAATTCGAAAACATTGTATTGACACCACTCTATAAAAATATCAGACAAATTACAACAGCAAAATTCAAGGACATGATTGACCTTTTGTGATATATACCACCGGAACATCATGATTTCTTCAAATCTCTTTCAAACGAGCAAAATGTAGATGAATAGTAAATTGTTTTGTAATAAATTTATGATTGTAATTTTATATGTTCTTTAATTAAAAAATGCTTTGAATCGCATAAATTGTGTTTCCGAAGTGTTTTAATAATATGTAAAATAAATTGAGGATTGTTTTTTCAATTTTCAATCTTAAATTATGTTGAATGAACTTGGGTACCTTCAAATTTTATAATGAATCTGGTTGTTAATTTTGAAAGTGGCCTAACTCCATTCTTGATAAGAAAACGCACATTATTCACTTAATAATTGTTACAATTTTAATAGCAACCATAAATTTAACACCCTTAGATACACTTAAGCAATATGACTCATTAGTATCATATATGTATATTTTTAAATTCATTGAAACGCAAACCCTTAAATATCTCCATTTGAAGATAAATGGAGGTAGGCCACTTTCAAAATAAACGGCTCATTTATTTGTTGTTGTTTTTTAATATTAAAGTATGCCATTATACGTAGTATTCACTGAAAAAGGTTTGAAACTAGGTGATAAAATCCAGCTGTTTGGATGTCACAGTGCTGTTGGGTGAAGAAGTGGAAAAACTATAACTGTTCTGTGAAGAAGCGGAAAGACTATATGACTACTTACAACAGCTTTGGTGAAGCCAGTCGGATAAGTGGAAACATCAGTTCAAAACAGTGGTTACATTGGTGTTATATATCATCATCATCATTATGATATTCTGTCCTCTTGAACCGCCTATGCAGTGTATGGAGGAATTTTGGACGACCATCTCAAGCTCTCCCGGTTTTCAACCGTGTTCTTCTGTTCCATTGTAGTCCTCTCTTCTAGAAACCCTTCCTCACCTCTTCTTTCCACTTCTTCCTAAGTCGTAGTATTCCTCGTTTCCCAACCACTTTAGCTAGGTTAATCTCGCTAGCAATTTTGTTAGGTTCCATCCGCAGGAGTTGTCCAAGGCATATCAGTCGGTTTTCTTCTACTTTTTATAGAATATTTTGTTAAGGTGTTACAGATATAAGTTGAAATAAAAACTGCGCAACTACAACCATTAAAGGGTTCAGCTCATACTGGAGACGGTTCTATTCCTGTAGAGAGAGGTGATTTGTCCGAGATCACACACTTCATAAATGCTGGGTGAACCCAAGTATGTTCTGTAGATCCCACAGTGACTATCTTTGGCTGTTAACAGATATACCACTGCTGAATTTGAACATGGAAACTTCAGCATAGCAAGTCGACCAACTACGCAGCATAATCAATCATATAGCATCAATATGTTTTAGTAACTATTTGTTTTATAGTCATTTTTAGTAAAAGTATTAAGTAAAAACTTATAATAAACGTTTCCGTCGGTAGGAGAAAGTGTTATTCCATGTTTTATTAATTTTATTGCTCTACATACTTACCTTCTTAATGAATATCATGGCGTTTTTTAAACACTTTAATGTTTTATTTATTCTAAAAGTTGTTACCCACGCCTCATTTAAAATAACGTTAAGAGATGATTCGTTGATAAGGAGCCAGTAATAAATAATGATAATTGTTATTATTAACAAGGTCACAATATCGAGCTCTATTCAATTGATGTGATATTGACTCGGTGGAGATAGGCCATTATCGTATTTAGGAGGCTTTGGCGGTATCAGCTGTGGGGCGGAAGTGATCCACGGCCTCCTTTATCACTCCCAGTCATTGTACTCCTTAACATATGCTTAAGATACCCTGTCATATTTTCCCCTCATTTCACTTCTTATCGCCATTTTTTCTCTACCATTGTGTCCTTTATGAACTAATTTCTGTAATTCACTTTATTCCTTGCGAATAACCAGATTTTCATCAGGGAGATTCAAGTCGATAATCTGGTAAGGGATTGACTTCAACAATAAAGGTATTGTCCAAGAGTGATAAGTTGCCCTTAGCAACCTCGTAACTACTGTTGTTCGAATCCGGCCCGGGCGAATTTAAATCCATTCTCACTCTTGTTAGAATGATTAGTGACTATTAGTAGGGAATAATCCATCCGGTTTGTCTTAACAGAAGTAGGAAAGAACGTTCAATCAAGGTGGAGTCATGGGTGAATTCATAGGTGGTTTAAAACGTGATCAGTTTTTAGAATAAATAGTGTAAAGAAATCACATAGACTTCTAAAACGACATGAGCTTCGACCTTCCCACTCCTCTAATCAGAACAGATTAGTAACATGCAGGAATAAACCTCTTTTTTTGTCTTTGTCCTTTTTATCTTAATAAGAATGAAAAATTGTGGTTATGTTAAATACCTTTAAAAAAAAACTATTATCCTTCTAACTATTGTATATGGGTTTGAAACTTGGCCTCTAACTTTGAAGGATGAATAACCTCTTGAGGTATTCGAAAATAAGGTATTGTGGTCAACATTCCGCCAGAAAAAGACAAGTCCACTGGAGAATTTAGAAGGTTACACAGCGCAGAATGGAAGATTATCTTATGAGTACGAGTTTGGGTGGTGGATCCATGGATAAAAGTTTGCAAGCACCGATTTTATTGACAACGAGCCTTCGGGTTCACTAAGTCTCTAATTAATTTACAATTAGCTAAGAAAACTTCCTCTATTGCGGCGCCATGAACTAACATGTGGCAGTTGTACCAGAGATCCTAATGATGAAATAAAAACGAAAACTTGATAGTCTTTACAATGGGTTTGAAATGATTTCAAAACTTAATGACGTGAGAGAAGCCATGTTAAATAATAACCTCTTTTGGCCCCCCGGAACGAATGTAAGGAATGACCTTGTTAATAGGCTCAGAGTCCATCTTGATTGCCTGTAATAATACTCTTTCCTTGTCGGCGGCAGAACAGCTGATCAGTATCTCTTCTAGTTCCTGTCTTATAATAGTATATAATATACTATTTATACTTCATCTAATATAACTACGTGCTAATCGAACGACAAATTTAATTAAGTTATCAAGACAAAGAGAAAACATGAAATCAGAAGCTAAGTATCAATATATACTTTCTCATCGATTTCAAAACATCTGCAAGAGTAAAAAAACGTGATTCGATTGATCGAAGTAATTCAAGGTGAATTATAAATAAACTTCATTCATTAGTAGTCAGTTGAGGACGCATGTTGAACGTGATATATATATATTATAATTAATAACATCACATAATTTATTTGAACATTATATAATCTAACTGAACTACCATATTCACCTGCAACCACTGTTTTAGATCGCTCAATATAAAAATAATCATTATATAATTCTGGTCTGCACTATATTTTTCCCATAAAAAATATGGATTTCTGTTAATTGTAAATAAAACGGCAGCTTTTCATAAACTTTAAAGAACAATGGTTTTCATAAATCCATTTTAAAATTTAATTAACACTCATAATAAAACTTGTCAAAATATCTAAATATTTTTTATGTAAAGGAGATAGTTGGGGGGTGCAGTCAAAAAGAACACTGAATAAGTAGTAAACTTATAATTACGTGCCGACGTTTCGACCTACAGTGTAGGTCATCTTCAGGGCGATTTGGAGAGCGAAGTCGTTAGATGTAACGGCTGGCTAGTACTGAAAAACTTTTCTTCTGAAACACTTTTTTTTTTTTTTTTCAGTGCTAGCCAGCCAGCCGTTACATCTAACGACTTCGCTCTCCAAATCGCCCTGAAGATGACCTACACTGTAGGTCGAAACGTCGGCACATAATTATAAGTTTATTACTTATTCAGTGTTCTTTTTGACTGCACCTCCCAACTATCTCCTTTACATTAGATCATCCAGTCAACTATTTTCATCTCATAAATATTTTTTATTTTGAAGATAAAAGATTTGTATGTTTTTTTTTATCTTCGATGCCGGGAATCGAACCCGGGTCTTTCGCATCTCTAGGGCGGCACTCTTCCAACTGAGCTACCAGGCCCGACAAATCCATTCTCTTCACCGATTCTATATCCCCATTTCTCGCAATTTTTGCGATGTACGTATTATATGCGACGAATGTTCATTGATCATTACTTTTTTTAAAATTAGGATCTCGTTGAAGAGATGCGAAAGAACCGGATTCGAATCCCGGCCAGGACAAATCTTTTCTCTTCAAAATAAAACATATTTAAATAATCACTCTCAAATAAAATTAAATAAAAAATAATTTTGTTAAAATATCAATTGATAATGTAACAATAATTTTTTGACACATTTTGTTACTACATATCTAATTCATTGTAAACTGTAAAGCTATAGGACGTTAAATTCTTGTTTAAAGAATAATGCACATTAAAACTATTTTTTTTTTAACTTTATACTAAACATAGTTGGTTTAATGGATGGTTCCAAATAAAAAAATTCATTTTATTGAAATGGATAGTATATTTTTATGAAATCAGATTTAAATAAACATAGGTTCCACATTTTTATCAATTAAATTTAATGTAGACAAATACAAAATTAAACTATGTTTATGAAATAGAAGGGAGCAGGGTTACTCAGTGTGTAGAGCACATATGTTTAGCAAAATACTTATTTTTTGTTTTTCTCGGAAGATTGTTTACTATTATGAGTCAATTTAGTATAAATACTTTTCATTTATCTATTTAAAAATAATATTAAACTTATAGACTGCAAGAGGGATGAAATTTGAATAAGGCCTGAAAACAATTTTATTATTATTATTTTTATAGCTAGAATAATTCTTAACTATTTTTTATAAAAATTATTACAAAAATTATACTCCTAAACATTTTCATTCTAATTATTTATTTATTTTTTTCAGTTTCCTACACTTATCAGTCTGATGAACCTGCACACGACGCACATTTTGAATATGTGCCATTGGACACAAGATACGCAAGTGCTCGGGTAAAAAGATATGTTTTTGACACCATTGGAAAACTCGCAGATGGCTATGATAAGGGACATACATCTCCGATTTTGAAAAAAAGTGGGCATTTATTTTTTTTTTAATTATTCATTATTACTTTATTTTTTTATTACATACTAACAATAGCCTAACATTCAAAACATTTTTATGCTAAGGCAAAATACCAAATCTAATTATTTTTTATAGAAAAATGATTATTTATTTCATTTTAGGTAGGTTTACGAAGAAAATTTTCTTTAATACTCTTTTAGGTTTCCACGGCCACTATTATTACAAAAGACTTTGTTGGTTTCTTCTGGTTTAGATCGTGTTGATAAATTTTTCACCTATGTTTCGCCAGCCATGCTGCTGACTTCTTTAAGGCTGAAATGAGAATGAGTTCTTTTACCTGTATTTCAGCCCTAAAGAAGTCAGCAGAATGGCTGGCAAAACGTTGGCGAAAAATTTATCAACATGGTCTATACCAGAAGAAACCAACAAAGTCTTTTGTAAAAATTGTCTTTGTTGTACCTTGGTATATATATATTTCCCCCTCCCCCTTCGTTTTGGCCAACCAGGGACCACGTGTCAATTTCAATTCCTTCTCATTTCCTCCAATACTCTCTCATCCTTTCACCATGTCTCTTCTTTCTTTCTTCCGCTCACTTTGTGACTGTTCTTTTATTGCTAGTACCCTGGCATCCCAAGTTCACTATCTTTCTGAAGGCATCTCTCTGTGCTGCAGCTTCTGCTTTTATGTTGTGTATTTCTAAATCTTGTTTAATTTCTCGGATCCAGCCTGTAGTAAATATCTTTTCCCAGAGATACTTAAAGATCTGTTATGTTTGATAGCCTGTGTCATTTTTTCTGTATAAATGCCCGAAAAACGTCAGTCTTCTTTTCTTTATAGTTTCTGTTATTTTTTCTACGTTTTGATGTACCTCGTCATTGCTCCGTAATTTCCTGGTTTCTGTGCTTCTTATGCTCATAATTTTTCTCTCCAATATTCTTAGTTTGTCTAATCTATTATTGAGTACTAGGTATTCACTTGCGTAGATACATTCTGGTTTCACTACTGTGGTGTAATTTGGAGTATACTATTATTCAAATATATCATTGTCACAATCTGCAATTTGATTTTATTATTTTCTAAAGTAATGAGAAATTATTTGCACTTATCATCGTGCTGAATATCATTCGAATTAAATGATCAAAAAAATTCTTCTCGGTATAGAGAGAGGGATTGAGGTCAACCATTTTTACACTGGTCTCCACTAATTTTAATTTTTTTTCTTATCAATTTATTATCTTACTATTCAATCATTGCATTACATAAGGTTATCAATGTTTTGGATGTGCAATGAAATATTTATGATAAAGTGTTTGCGAAACTTTTCTCCCTTATTCATTTATTTAATTTTATACTCAAAATTATTAAGTTATGAACATAGATCCTTAACTATATATCTTTATCCTTAAAAAAAGAAACTCTCAAACACTTTATATATGATAAAAAATCATGGAATAAATTATTATGTATATTGAAAATTTATTTTCAGCTGATGTTGGATTACCTAGGAAACATGCCGAATTTATAGGAAATGTTGCTATCGCGGGAGAAGCAGAAGTAGCACCGCCTGTCAAAGATGTTCCTCCGCCAAGCAAAGATAAACAAGATGAAACACCAAACAGTAAGGAAGATTTTTTCGTTAAATAAAAATATATATAATTATTAAAATTCTTAATTAATAAGAACAATTTTCCAGCCGCTACTACTCTGGTACCTCCTAAAATTACTAAAAAACCGATCATAAAGAATCCTAAGAAACCGACAGACCCGCAAAGCACTGATGCGCCGGTTACCAATGGAACAAAAATTGATCCCGAAAATTGTGGTGAAAATTGCGATGGTGAATTTCCGAAAGAAGTTACAAACAATACTTTAGCCAGTAATAACATCACAAAGAAAGTTGTGGTAAGAAAGTTTCCATTTAAAATTTGAGATATTTAAAGTATTTTATCAAAATTTTCTGTTATCTATTCTAGGGGGCAAGAGGTTCCCCTAATGCTAAATGCTATTAATTCATTACCATAGCAAATCGTTTAGTTTCATTTTTTTTCACTTTTCACCAATCTGTCATATGCAATTTTTTTTTTTATTTGTTGATAAACTACAAAAATCGTTTTTCTTTTTTTATATTTATCGAATTCTCTAACAGGAATCCATGAAATTCCTTGTACTAACAGCTGTCATCTGTTATATAATATCTCATACTGCAAAGCTGTGTAATCCCAACTTTTAATATGAGAAAAAAACACTTAATAAGATATAAAAATTTATACTAAAATATGTATCAGTTCCGCAGGTTGTCACTTTGAGTTAAAAAACAAGTTTTAGCTTTTCATTTGTTTCCTATTTAATATTTTATATTAAAATAAAAATAATTTTATTACTGACTGTAAATAGAAACTATTACTGACTTTATAGAGAAAAAAGAACCGACTTACACATACTGCTTAGATTATATTGTCATATTACCCTTCAAAATGTTTGTTGAAACATTTCTCATATTCCCAAAAATATACACATTTCATATAATTATTCTATATTTCAAACTCATGGTTATTCATATTTTGTAAAATATTAAAAAGGAAACGAACGAAAAGTTAAAACTTGTGACTTAGCTCGAAGCTCTAAGCGACAGTCTGCGAAAATGATTCCGAAATATTTCTTACTTACATATTATAAAATTAATAAACCTACTGTAGTACTAGCAGCTAAACTAATTATTTAAAAAAAGTATATTTATTTATTTATCCTTTTTTTTTCAGGACCATCATGCTTATTACAATAGCACATTTATAGATGGAGAGAAGGAAGGTCGTCATTATTGGGTTGATTTAGATAAGGAAAAGGGTGTCGTGGTTAGCGAAATGCTTTCCAAAAGTCATCGTAGGGCAGCGGTAAGTTTATCTTTTAGCTAATTGATGAGAATAAAATAACTTTTTTTTTCTAATGCAGTGAAGGATCTATTGTTATTTAGAAAATTTTCAGTTTTAAGATTTAAAAAATTTTTCCATTTCGGCTAGTTATGTGATGTATGTAGGTATGTTTACTCATTTGCAAGTTTATGTACTGCATAACTCAAAAACATCAATGAACGCTGAAACTTGAAAAAAAAAATGTCTCTTTTGTCACTTCATGATCACAAGAAATAGTACTTAACTTGAAAATAATTTTTTTAGAATAATTTATTGATGTTTACAACTGTAATTATATTACATCAAGTAAATCTGCTGTATGAACAAAGGACGTGAAAAAAAAAACACTTGTGGAGAAACTATCCATTGATAGCACTTCAATAAAGTTCTTTAGTAGAAAGTCTCAAGGCCATCTTCTTTTCAGAAGCCTTGGAGGGTTATCAGGAATATTATGGGAAGCAAGTTGAGAGACTAGTGGATTCAAGTGTGTATGGAGCTTTTCATGGAAGGATAGGTGTCTAGTTTGGGCCAAATCAGCGATATATGGGATATTAAAATCATGATGGATGAGTTTGTTTGTGACATAATAAGGAGCATTGAGGATTTTACGAAGGATTTTGGATTGTAAGGATTGGATACGAGATGAATTGGATGGTTTAGTAGAGCCCCAAAGTTCAACTCCGTATGTCCAAATAGGTCTGATAACTGTCATGTAAATGAGTCTTTTGTAATTAATTGGGAGCTTTGAACGTTTGTCCAGTAAATGTTGAAGTCGGCGAAAACGTCGAGCAGTTTCTTGTCTTCTCAGTCCAGATGGAGTCCTAGGAACTTGAAAATCTAAATAAATTTTCATCAAAAATTATATTAAAATTATAAATTAAATTTCTCAAATTTAGTATTTACTAATGCAATATAAGACTTACTTTTCAAGCTGCAAAATACTGTTATTTTAAAAACTATATTCTTCATGCTTAGCTTCTACCTTTAAAATCACTCCTTACGAGTTTGAAGCGGCTCCGAAATCTCCAAATGTTCGAGGCAAGAGTTCCCCAAGGCAGTGTATTGGGTCCTGTCCTCTATATCTTCTACACTGCAGACATTCCTATTACTCCCTACCAATCCCCAGCAACCTTTCCAGATGACCGACTATCCTTTCATCTCATCCTGATCCTCATCCAATTTCCAAATACACCTCTCTGAGATCTAGCAATGGTGTAGAAATGACAAAAAAAAGTTAACAAATAAAAATGCACACATGTGATTTTTACACTTCACCACATCTCCTGTCCACTAGTCCAAGTTAATAACATCCCTTTACACCAGAGGTTCCCAGATTTTTTTCTCATTGGCCACTTTCAAAATTTAGCTGGTTCCGGTGAACCCCCTGCAACTACATTTCTACCATATTCCCAAACCTCTATTCCCAAATCTCTCTGTGAAGATTTAGTAATCATAAGGCGGTCTTACTCAACAAGATATGGCTATTTTAACAGAATAGGATTACCTGATTAATTATTGCAATGAAATAAACAAAGTACCAACGGCAAAATGATTCTAATTATCAAAACCATTTTTTTGTCACGCCAACATAGACCCCCGTCGCGTCTCCCGTGGACCACTTTGGGAACTAAGGCTTTACACAGATCCGACAGAGTGTGAAACATAGGTTTCACTCCAGACAGAAGACTCACATGGAACCATGTGATGTGATGCCCACATCAAATTTTTAGTTTATCTGTGAATGTTTTGAGTTTAGTTATTACATGAGATCATATTTATAAATTATTGTTGCAATAGACAGCATTAATATTATTTAAATTTTATTAATTTCTATTTCAGACTGTTCGGCTTAAATTTGATTTTCCATTTTATGGCCATATTGTTAGGAACATGACTGTGGCAACGGGTGGTTTTATTTATACTGGAGATTATATTCATTCTTGGCTTGCTGCTACACAGTACATCGCTCCTCTTATGGCTAATTTCGACACAAGTTTATCCCCGGACAGTTTAGTTAAATACAGAGATAATGGTTTGTATCATAATAATTAAAGCTAAATCAATTAAATGATGTTGAATGATTTATATTCATCAAAATACTTTATTCACAGGCACTGCCTTCACCGTGGAATGGGACAGCGTGATGTTGCAGGACAAAAAAGATGCTGGACAGTTTACATTTCAAGTAACTCTTCATAAAACTGGTGATATTGTATTCGTTTACCGAGAAATTCCCATGCTTGTTGAGAATATTGAAGATTCTCAACATCCAGTGAAAGTTGGAATTTCTGATGCTTACATCATTGATAAAACTGTTTTCTGTAAGTTTGATATATTAAATATTAATTTTATTTACGACTATTGCCATTAAAATTTTTAATAAATCATCCAGTCAGAATCAGGGTTGAGATAATTGGCAACCTAAGCCTTGTAACTTAGGAGCTTTGTTTTTATTTATTTATTTTTATCAATGTATTATGTTCTCCCATACTCCTGTTCAGGCAATCCGTGTGGGTTATTCACATAGGTAGCAAGCTTATTCTAGCCAGGGTACGAAAATTATTTAATTGTCTTGGTAACAGAAAATGCCACAAGATGAAAATCAAAGTGTATTTCTTAATGCACTATGTTTATTCAATGTTTACCATTTTAATTTTTATATTTCAGATGTAAGAAAGAAAACAATCTTCGAATATCACCGAGTGCTATTTAACAGAGATGACATAAAGAACTGGACCGCCATTTACCTGAAGGCATTGCCGACTTGCCTCGACTATAAAGATTGCTACTCATGCTTAGCCCACAATACAAGTTTTGAGGTAATATATAGATATAATAATACAATGATTATTGAGGTATTTATAAAGATATCATATTAACCCAAATTCATTAGGATATCCCAGACTGTTAAGTATAATTTTTCTTCGTTATATAAGGTTTGCTTGTTTATTTAACATCACTTTCTGCTGCTATGGCTAATTTGGACGATACTACAGTGGAAGCTCTAAATTTTGCCTATCAAGGTTTATTTTGGATAGAGATTTTTAACAAGTACCTGACATCATACAGGTTCAGAACCCCCGTTTAACGTCCCTTCTTTCCGTATTGTCAGCGCAGCAACTCTGTGCTTAAGACTCTGATCTATCCGGCTCTATTTACTGTTTATTCATTTATGCTGCTATGACTCATCAGACAATGCTACAGTAGGAATCCTTAATTTGGCTATAATATAATTGGGTTAGGGAATACATGTATATATGAATAGTTGTATAGGGAATACAGGTATAAATGAATACCTCACTTCATACAGGCTCGGGTCTCTCATATTACCTCCCTTCCGAAGGACGTCATAACTAAGGATTTTTTTATTTCCTTTAAAAAATCCTAGGGCCCCCTGCTGGTCTATGAACCCTTGGTCTTGGGCTTAGTAGGTTGTTATGCTAACATGTCAACATTTTCTGTTGATTTATTTGTTCTTTTTTTTTAATATTCCTTTTTTTTTAAAGAGATGTAAGCCCATTTATGTAAGGTCACCTGTGCTCTAATAGTTAGCACAACAACCCACTAAGCCTAAGATTGCGGGTTTGCAGCCCGACAGGTGTCCCTAGGATTTTTAAAAGGAATAAAAAATCCTTGGTTATGCCGCCCTTCGGAAGGGAAGTAAAATGAGGGTTCCGAGCCTGTGTGTTAGGTAATCATTAAAGATCCCTATCCTAATTATATCTGGATAGGCAAAATTTAGGACTCCCACTGTAGCATTTTTTGATTAGCCATAACAACTTTTTTTTTTTCTGTTGGCTCTACAGACCTTGTAGATCTTTTGCCGCCTTTACCAGCCATCTCCACCTCTGTCTATCCTGGGCCGCTGATTTCTAGTCTGCCACATGTAGCTCCTCAGCATCTTTGTTGACCCTGTCTATCCATCTGGTCTTTGGCCTCTCACGTGGTCTCTTGCCAACTATTGTGGCATTCATTGTTGCGTAGAGGCGTCCTGACAGATTGCTTCGAGCTACATGCCCCGCCCATCTTAACCTTCTTGATTTCATATCCTGAGATATCGCCTGACCAGTTTCTGTGAGCAATTCCTTATTGGTCCTTCTCCTCCAAGAGTGCAGACTCTCATCCCATACCGCTCTGGTTATCGTGCAAAGGATTTTCCTTTCGCATCTCTCTATTCTGCTCTCCAGGGTGCCAGTGAGAGCCCACGTCTCACAGCCATATATCAGAATCGGCTTCATTACCGCATTATAAACCCTTAGTTTTAAGTTTCTAGAGATGCTTCGGGATTTCAATACTCTTGAAAGAGCGAAGAATGCTCTGTTTGTGCTTGTTATACGCTGGTCTATCTCAGTTAATTGTTCATTGGTTGAGGTTATTGAGGAGCCAAGATAATTAAAGTTATCCACTTTCGGAAACGATTTGCGATCCACGCAGATGCTTTTTCTGGGATGGACTTTACGGCTCACTGTCATGTATTTGGTTTTTTCCTCATTTACCTGTAAGCCGATTTGGTCTGCTTCTCTCATCAGCGTCTTGGCGAGTCTCTCAATATCCTTTTCATTTTTTCCGACGATTGCTATATCATTGGCGTAAGCAAGAATTTTATGCTCCACCCCGACGTGCACCCCGCCCTTTACTCTTGATGTTGTTCTTATTACCTTTTCGAGGGCTATGTTGAACAGTAAAGGCGAGAGCCATAACAACTTTAAGTAGCGTTAAATAATAAAGAAATAAACAGCTCATTTTTAACAAAAAGTTTGTTTATGATAATAATGAATGTAGTCTAAAAGTAGCTTTTTATCTACAAGCAGTTCCCCCCTCCCAAAAAAAAAACTTTGAAATTTTCAATATACATTGTGTGTATTCAATGAAATTATAAGCATAATTACTTTGAAAGTGATTTAAATCCATTTAGAAATTTTGAGTTTGATGAAAGTAGTGCTTTTAAAAGAAATATCTGGCATAATTAATAAACGTTAAGAAGTTGTTTAGTCCTTCATAAAAATATATTTGTCTTCCATTCTTATTGTAGCTAACTTACAATGAAACAGAGGGAAATAAAACATCATTATTCTCTAAGGTAAGTGCTATATAGTCAACACAAACAGCTGCTATCTTCAGATTTTGTTATGTCACGAATGCAGCTAGCCTTTCGATAGTATTTCCATCGATAATAAATACAAACAAATTTAAAAATTGCACTTTTAAACACTGCATGGAATAATGAATACACCTTCATAATACTTCCTCGTTGAAAGTACATGGCTCTGCACTAGTGATATCTGGCTGAATTTATGATATGACTAACTAAAAACTTTGTATTCATCCGAATTTTTAAAATTATTATTGCTTTTGATACCTGTTCGTTATGGTCTTATCAGTAAGATTTTGAGCATATAAGGAGCCCTTATTCAACTGAAGTATTTTAAATTATTACTCCTTAATGTACAACTTCTCTAGACCATCAGCAATAAACAGGAACAATAATTTTATATTATATCAAATTAAAGAAAAAATAATTCCTATGAGTATGAATTTTAAAGATGAGTACAAAGAAGTTAGTTACTGCGAATTCCACTAGATCACAATAATGAATTATAGTTACCTATATAATTATAATTATAATTGCCTGCCTATATTTATATATAAGGGAAAAAGTGTGCTTTGCCAAATAACACTTAAAAAATCCATTGAATTCAAAATGGACAGTGTACATAGCTTCTGTGGCTTCTACACAGATTTCACATTCCTCAGTTGAAAATCAAATATCCTCACAAAAATGCAATGTTTAACATTTCTTTAATTTAATCTGTTTCAAAAGATCTGCAAGATGACCGAGTTACCAATAACCTTTTATCATTCTAGTGTAAGTGGTGTCAAGAGGTTAATCGCTGCTCATCAGGTTTTGACAGATACTACCAGGATTGGTTTAACAACGACTGCCACAACTCTTTTGTTTCGCAAAGCAACAAGTGTTCCGCAATAACGGAGAGAAACGTGTCCCAGCCTCCTTCAGTCGAAGCTCATTCCAAGGGTATAGTTTACTCATTTATTTTTATTTATCAATTACTACTGCTTGTGATTTTTAAGTAATCATAATATCTATTTTATTTTTATTTTTTCAGTCGACGAATCTAAAGATGCTCGTCTTGGTCATTTTGGAATGTTGAGTCTTTTTATTATAATATTGCTAGTTACTTCTCTTGGATTGTGGGTCTATCATGCATATAGGAATCCTCATACCAGATCAGGACAATTCTTAATTAGAGTAAGTTGATTGAAATAGTTTACATCATTAAAGTTTCGTAGGTTTTTAGAGTTACATTTGAGAGAAAATGATTATTAATAAATCTGATGAAGTGCATCATATAACTTTCACTTACCACCATATTTAAAATAAATTGTTTTAGTTAACCTCTTAACTGTAAGCTATAATACCTTGCATTCTTGCATTTCTGTACTCGTGACGACTGACTGCGATCCGTCGTAGTATTTTCGTGAATTTATATAAAGGCCATTGTATCTTTTATTTTACTATTTAGACGTGAAATATCAAACACTTGTTTCTGTTGTTTTATAGTTTAGTTCAATAGTTACCTAAGTGTTGTAAACTTGCAAAGATAAGTGTATCTTTATAGACAGTCAGTTATTTTGTGATTACAGAAAATAAAATTGGGTATATTGGATATTTATACAATTGGTATGTTTTTTTCATTTTCAAATTATTATTATTATTATTATTATTATATTTTATTTTATATTATATTTTAGTAAAATATATATTGAAAAATGAGCGATTCAGAATCTGAATATGAATATGCAAATTTGTCGGAAAGCGGCTCAGAAGAAAGTGATAATTATAAATAAATAAATATTTTAACTGATAAAAATGTTTTTCACGAAATAGTAATTCGAAACGAAAAATAAAAAAGTCGATGGACGTGTAACATTGCAATATTCGGCTCTTTTCTGCAATGTGGATCAAAATCCCAAATTAAACTAAAAATTTTGATTAATTTTGAATTTTTTTTATTTTTTTGCCAAAACAATGTTCTAAAGTTTGTTTTTTTACATTAAAAAAAATTGATTTTTTTTGGCCGGTTTTTTTCAAAAAAACTGTGCGTTAAGGAGTTAATGTTAAATAATGTAAATTTATGAATTATGATCAACAAAAAAAAACCTACACATTATACTTTCCTCATAATTTTCCATTATCTTCTACAACTTTAAATTAGTGAAGTTATGGTTGACTTTAAACGGAATTTTAAGAAATTGTCTGTAATTTCTAAATTATTCCCCTATTATTGAAATTGTTCTCTGCTCATTGAAAATAGTGTTAAATTCTCTTCACTCATTCCTCCTTTTAAAGTAGAGATTTCTCCTTTTTTTTTTGTAAGTTTCCACAAAATGAGATTTCGTGTAAGTAAATTTTAAGTTGTGTATTGCATCATGCGATTCTGAACTAACGTAGGAATATTCGGCTACATCTTTTCAAATTTGACATGACCAACTTTTTGATTATTAAAAATGTTATATGAAATATTCAGCGATGCAAGGAAAGTTGTTGACTGTGCTGGGGTCCACTACTCAATGAATTGCTTGACCCCTATAATTACTCCAATCTGCTCAGCTGAGCTCAACTTCACTTTGGGTGGTTGGTCATCCTTAGGATTTGGACCTAGCAAAATTTATTGTTTGAATCCCATCATCCACTGCAAACTTTTTTCCTGATCGTGCGATTAAATACTTCTTTCCTTACTGTTTTTGAGTTTGTATCTACTACATTTTCATGTAGTTTTGTGGATATTTTATGTTTAATCCACTTTAAATTATCATAAAATTTCCATTTAACTTCATCATTACTGAAATATAGGCATCTACATCCTATCATTAAAAAACTCCAAGTCTCTCCAGATCTGTTCCCAATCTAACCAATAAATGTTTTTCAGTATCGACCGAGTCAGTGGGGCTTGAGAAGGGGAGAGGCTAGGTACACAGCTGCCACAATTCATATGTAAAGTCATTTATGGTAAGTTCATTTTATCATCATCATTATTTATTTTGTAAATTATTCTTTTATTTTAAACTACTTTGTTATTAAATAAAAAATTATTTTGTATAAAATTGAGCCTATTTTACAATACAATTTTTATTGTTTCAGGACATCGCTAGCGTGTTGCATGAAATCAACCAAAAATTAAATGTGCCTTCATTTTGTAAAAAATTTTAGAGCGATTCGAGCGGCCAGTGTTAATAAAAAGACAATTTGTGTATAAACTTGTAAAAGTGATTTATATTTTGTATAAATATTATTTTTTGAGGAGATTGATAAATATTTAAAGTCATCGATGTATCTCTTAGAGGGACGAGGACGGGACACACAATTAGAACTGTTTCCTCTCTCGCTGCGGAGAGCCCGTTCAAGAACACTGTGATTGAGAGCAATCTGTTGCCTTTAGATTTACGATTACGTTACGTTGTTAAGTGTTTTGTAATAATTTATTTGTTGTTGATGTATCAAAGAGTAAACATTTATTACAGCCAGAACAAACCTTTTATCCATTTTGTAGTATAACTAGTTGCACAAACAAATTTTATATATATATTTTTAAATAATTGCCTGGAAATATAGTAATTTGACTTGTAAATATATTTTTAAATCCAGTTTTTAATAAATTATGTATATTTTTTATAGCCTTATCCCACCACTATTTAATTAACATAAAAAGTAAATAAATAAGTCACTGCAGTTAGTTAATTCTCTATTCCTTTGATTACTTCTAAATGATTCATTGCAATATTTACTATCCCAGTGATAAACCTAGTTCATCTTGTACTGAACATAGTTTTCTTTATTAGTAACTTAACTACATCTAATCAACCTATGATAAAAGAAAAGTTAATAAGGAAATTTTATTATTTGTTCAGATTAAAGTCAGCATTTGCTATTACGAAATTATTCAATTTAAATAGGTCACTCACGCTTAGCTTTAACAGAGAAACAAAAAACTTTGTTATATTTTATTAAATTCACTGTAAAATGAAAAAAATAGCTATGCGAAATGTTTTAAATATGAGAGAATGAGCTGAGACAATGATCATTATCTATTCTCCCTCTTTTTAGAGAATTATGCTTAGTTGAGAACTATACTCAGCTTGAAAAATTAAATTGTTTTCATATGCAAGGTGCGGCAACATAACTTTTTTTTTTTAAATGTGCGCCATTCAGTCGGTTGATGTCGTAGCAGATCGCTAGTGTTCTCATCATCATCATGCGTTGGCGGTTTGTAAACGTGCTACAGGAATTTTTTTTCCCAGATTAATGTCAGCATTTGCTATTATGGAATTATTCAATCTAAAAGTCACTTACACTTAGCTTTATCAGAGAAACAAAAAGCTTTGTTGAATGAGAAGAATGAGTCGGACTTGAGAGACACTTGGTTCCAAGACAGTGCAACGATGGCTGTTTTGAGGGAACACTTTCCAGAGCGCCTCATCTCAATTAGAGGCGATTTGGAGTGGCCTGCACGCTCTCCCGATTTGGCTCCTTGTGAGGTTTTTGTAATCCCATATTTATGTGAACCATCTAAGGACCCTTTTGATTTGACAAGATTTGAAGACCTACGTCCAAGAAGAAATTGCCAACATAATGCCTGCTATGCTGGTAAGAGTCACGACGAATGACAGGTTTACTCAGTGTATGGAGAATGGGGGAAGTCACCTATCAGATTTCATCTTCAAAACTATGTAAGACAAAACATTAGACATGTACTTACATTATAAAAAATAAATAAAAATTTTCTGATTCATATAATAGGTTTTATTAAGTTTTTAAAAAAGGAAGTTATGTTGCCGCACCCTGTATATGTGTTAAAATAAAAATGAAAAAAGTTAAAAGAAAAATACCAAAACTTTTTCTTTAATTTTGTTATTTTTAACCTCAATTACAACTTTTAATTTATTCCTATCTAATTTGTTATTTCTAATTTTGCCTCCAATAAAGATAAAATAAATAAGCACTAACAAGTAAGCCACTTATATTCCAAGGAAGAAGAGTTCAACAGATCATCCCGTTTCATCATCCATTCACGAACAGAATGTTGAAGAGTTGATAAAATCAGGTTTATTCCAAAATCCTGTTACCAAAGACACTCTAAGGAAATATCTTTCAAAATCTAAAAAAAAATATAGCACCTGATGGATTTTCTGACAAATTGATTCAAAAGCAAAAAAGGTTCATGAATGAAACTAACTAAATTTATTGTGAGGTATAGAAAGTTATGTAGGTCCTTTTGCGTTTTTTAACAGAAAAGAAGAAAAACAAAAAGATGAGTCTCCAATAACAACCACCAAAGCTGTTTCAAAGAAAACAATTAAAAATGTTTCCAAATGCTTGAAAATATGTAACACAACTCAAAAGTACAACAGATTTAAACTCTTCTGAAAAATACCCTTTACTATAAAACATAAAGCAAAATAGTGTGTTAAGATAGAATACTGTGAATTATAAAGTAAATGATGAAATAAATTTGCTGAAGAATAAAGTTATTAGCTCGGAAATTTAATTGTTGACTAAATATAAATAGAAGCTTCCTTTTTTTAAAAAAGATAACATGATTGCAAAATGTATGCATGTTCTATTACTTACACTTTCTTTCTCCTGATTTCACATCAAAGACCCTAGGTACTGATACAAGCAATAATTGATTCCTGGCTTAAAGTTTTATAACTGTCCTCACCACCATATTGCAACTTTGCTAAGCATATTGTGCATCTAAAATGGAAATTGAAATACAGCTTCTTGATTGGTCTACCCAAAAAAAATTAAATGGCCCTTTGTACATTAAGTTGTTTCCATCAACCAATGTGCAACGCTTTAGGTTCCTTCATAGGAAGGCAAATTACACAGAAGATAAATATGAAAAACCAGAAATACATCTAACAATAGTTAATACACAATAATCAGAAGCCTCAACACAAAAAAGGTTTAAAAATAGAAAACTTAGTTAACATTCATTCAAGTACTGCTGATAGAATTTAACATCTACAAAAATTTAAGGAAGAATACTGAAAACAAGAAAATTGGAAAAAAAACTATTTTTTTTGTTTCTATTCAAATATAACAGACCCTGAGCAGATTGACTAACATCCATTTTAATTCTGAGCTATGTAAAACTCAATTCTGAGATAGAAATTAAACTAATTATCAATAGATGATTAAAGTATTTTTAATTGAATATATTTTTCATGTTAGAATGGTTAAAGGTTAAACTATAACACTTAACTTTGATTTAAAATGCAAAATAATATGTAAAAAAAAGGAGTATTCTTTAGAAATATCCTTTATTTCAAATCTTTTTATCTTAATTGTGTGTAATTAAACTAATTGGTGTTTGAAAATGTGTCTGACAATGAAGAGCTTAATGCTCCATAGCATTCTGTCCACTTAAATGAACAAACATGAAAACTTCATTCTCATATAAACAATGTTTACTTATTCATTTAAAAATAAACTTTTGTTTAAGAGAAAAGTAAGTAATATTATTAGTTTTAGAGAAAGGATAAAAAGATGAAATTATATATATATATATATATATATATATATATATATATATATATATATATATATATATATATATATATATATATATATATATATACATATACATACTTTTATTAAACTATATATTATATTATTCACTAAATGTATCAATGTTGATATTGACATCCTTTGTTTAAAAATCTAATTTTTTGTTTAAATCATGAAAGATATGCCTAGCCATAAAAAAAAAGTATGAATGAATATTGACAAATTTACTGTCAGTCAATTAAAAAAAAAATTGAATGTATATTTTTCATTTTATATCAGAGTTGGATGAAGATGAGGTTTAGGAACAATTGGCGTTTGAGGAATTCTAGGAAATTGAAAGAGGCTTTGAGGATAGAAATATGTTAGATTTTAAAAAGAAAGGTTGGAAAGCTTTTGTCAACATTTCTGAAAATATAAAAATTTATATGTCTGGTTCCAGTATTGAAGTATTTTAGCATCAATGTATTTGTTTCTTGTATGCTTACAAGTTAATATTTAAGTAGATAGAAGTAAACAATTCATTATTTTGCTGAGATTAGAATACAAATTAATCAAGCTAGTATTTTTCTTGAGGTGAGAAGTAAAAATCATTTTTAACTCAGTAAAATAGCCAGAGATATGAAAAGATGGAGAATATTATGAAACAATTCATTAACCTGGTTATTTCAAATTTAGCAGAAAATCCTCTTTATACAAGAAAACCACAGATAAAAGATAAGATAGATACAATTATGTAGTAAAGATACCAAGATTCTATTGATGACTGGATGACCTATTTAGGTACATTCAAAATGATTAGTGAACTTAAATTTATAAAGAAGAGAAAAATAATTAAATATTAAATAAATAAAAAGCATATTAACAAAAAAAAAATGGAGAGAAAATTTGCTGAAGGAAGAAACTAGGATACACTTAAAGCCTAGATTTCATGGTCCAATTAGAATCAGAGTAACAGTAATTATCTTTCACTTTTAATTAAATAAACCATTCAACCAGTAAATTAATTAACTAAGCGAAAATGTTTTTAGTAGAATGAGGATTGCATTTTTGTCATACTGTGACTAATAAATTAAAAAAATTAATTGCTTTTGTTACCTGAAAACTTTCCTCAATCAGCCAGTGCTCATAATTGCTTTCACTTTTAAAATAAAAATTATTTCTGTTATCCAAGTCTTTAATTAGTTAACCTGAGTATCTTTAGAATTTATTTAATTTTATTAAGAATTAAAATTTTGTTTAATCAAAAAATAAAAACTTTTCCTTTTACTGAGAATATGATCTAAAAAAAAATTAATGCAAGTTATATTAAATAGTGATATAATACAAAAATATGCTCAGAAATACATAATTGAGAAAAAAATGTTGTTCCCGAAAGCAATTTTATATGCATAAATTACTTTCTCAAAACTCAAAAACTGTATCAGTAAATAACATTAGTTTGAAAAAAATACACAAAAATTATTTAAAAAATTACATAAATGGCAATTAAGGATAAATAAAATTTATTGTATACATAAGCACCTTTATTAGCATCAGGATTGTCCAACCATACTTATATCCATTCATAGATTTTCGTTATTTCCCTGAAAAATTGCTAAAAGAATATGATGCATAAAATAAATTTAAACAATTTCCTTATTAATATTAAATCGAAGTTTCAATGGATATAATACTGCCTCATTAACGAATGAGTGAGAATTTCTGAAATTGCTATGTGCTGTAATTGTATATTGTAAATACCAAAGAAGAAGCATAGAACATGTGAACTTATAATATTTTATGTGGAAGAAAATGGTCCGAGTGCAGGTCAATAAATTTCTCTTAAGTAGGAAGAAATGTTTTTATAAAAATATACATATATATAAAAAGAGCCAATGTTTCGACCCACATTGCAGGCCTTCTTCAGGGCTGTCGAGGGGGGAATATTATGTATAATATTTTAATGTATCACTTTAATTTTAAGGATGAAAGAGTTCCATCTTGATTCTTCATTTTAACGTGGATGCTACTGGACCGGATATGGATGAAAGAGAATAATCATTACTTTATAAATTACTCCACTAATTATTTCATTAATGTGAGAAAAACCTTTATCCAGTCAATTTTTTTTCTTTTATTTTAAAAACGTTTCGACTAATTATTTGTTTTTACTGGCAATAATGTAGCTATACTTACTATAATACTATAAATAAAATTAAAATTTACTATTATTTATAATTAAGTAAATATTTTTTTGTAAATAAAATCTGATTACGAATGTTAATTATTTTATAGTTATACAAGGTTTTAAGCTATTAAAACTACAACAAATAATTAGATGATTCATATAGAACATATGAGGGAATGAGAAGCTTAGAAGTTGAAGTTTTATGGAGAGTTAATGAATATAAATTTATTTTTCTAAAGACATATTGCTAAATATTTAAGATCAATTAAAGGTAGCCATAATGCAAAAATTTTACAAACTTAAACATTGTAGGTAAAATGTTTCAACTTTAAAAAGTGTTTAAAAAATTATTAATTATTTCCAATATTAAAATCAGAATAATTTCTAAACATCGCTAAACCAATTTTTTCTGATTATTTTTTAAAAATCTAATAGCATAGGTCACAAATGTTCATGGACATTATTTCCTTTTAAATAAAAAATGTTTGCAAATACATTTTTAAGAATGTTTTTCCTTGAAGAATTAGATGCCTAATTGTTTCGCTTCTCTACCTCTGTTAATATCATTTAGCTACTATGCTAATAAACTACAGTCCAAGGACACTGCTGATTAACAGAAATGGAATATGTGGATTGGAAATAAATAGAATTTTTTTGTAATTAAAAAAAAACATCTAAATGTTGGTTAAAATTAGCAACTGATTTTAAAGCAAAATTCCTAATGCCTGTAAATTTCTAATGGAACATTGCCTGTAGTTTACTAATTAAATTTTGTTTGTTCATTGAGGATTCCCTTATTCATATTCTATAAAAAAGATAATACACACTTTTTGTCAAAAATTTTACAATGAACTGGCATAGATTTTTAAAGGTCTACTTTCTTAATACAGAACAAGTGAGGAGAATAATTAAAACACTTTCTAGAGAATGAAAGCACATACTAACACATCTATGGGATACATTTCTAAAATAATTAAATGGGAAAGCTATAATCAGTGATGTAGGTTAGAAAAATAAAATTATCTAAAATCTAAGATTTTCCTTTAATCAAGATTGAGATATAATTTTCGGAATAAATGTGGAATTTTCGAAAATATATATGAGTAAATTAATAAATTGCATGGGCATTATTGTAAATTAGTGAAAATGCATAGACTCTCCACATTGATTTACCCTCATATGTCGATCTTGAAATAGTATTCACGACGCCTTAACAAGACGAAAATGAGTCATTTATTGAAAATTCTTGGAGGTAGATTGCCTAGGTAGATTTGATGATTCATAAAACTTTACTAAATGGTGCGTAATTGAAGGTTGAGGTAGCCCGGGAGAATTATTGATTCGCGCCCCCCCCCACTTAGCAACAACTGTAATCTTAACCTAATGCCTTCCGACGATTACACCAGTCTCCAGGCCCTATCAGTCCTTTGACAAGATGTTGATAAGGGCTTCATCCGTCGAAATGTTCAGTTCACTCTACAGGTACCTGTGAAAATACTTCTGAAATGTGAAATATGGTTAATTCTACATACCTGGGGCTTTGTATGGTTGATAACCAACCTACAGACCCTATTTCAATATGCATAGCTACTATGTACATCCTTTTTGGAATAGTCTATACACTGTTTGGTAAGTGGTTTTGTTTATATGATAGCATTTTGAGTTTTATTGATTGAAAAAGAAAAAATCAATTTAACAATGTTTAATTTTGTAGGTTATAGATGTTTCAAAGCTGTGATGTTTTTGACTGGTTTCATTTTTGCATCTGTTATTGTTTACTTGATATGTATACAAGAAAAGCGTTTTCCTACTTATGCCAATGCAGGTACACAGTTATTATTATTTTTGATCTGTCTCATTTTAATGTTTCGTAATTCTATCAAACATACATTGCCGATATCACACAAACCTTAAATCTATTTTTAAACAAATCACAATTCTTCCTACATAATTTGATTTGCCCAATTTTAAATGGTGTATCATAGCAATGAACCAAAGCTGTTGCTACTCCACCTACTTCCTTTCAAAACAATATTGCTTGCTTTGATTATTTTGATTGTTTTTATATAATTATTCATACAAAGAGATTATTATAATTGTCTGCCTCTGATTATGATTGCTTTTGTACAAAATAATTACTGATCATCCATATTTAGCCCAAATACTCAAATCACCATCTAACTATTATATAACCCAATTGTTGAAACAATACGTTTAATTTTAGTTTCTTCATTTTGTTCTTTAATAAATTCGGTTATTTTAAGAATCCATTCACTAATTTTGTTATAGATTTATTGTTGCTATTAGCAAGTTTTAAATATCTATATATCTGTTTACATTCAAAAATTTAGTTTATTAGTTATATTTAATATATATATTTAAAATTTTATTTACTGCTATACCCAATTATTTTCACACTGCACACCCATGTATTTTCCAATTGAAGTTTTGTTTGGCCATTTCTATTTTTGTTTGTTTGTTTGACCTCTTTCAAAGTTAACTTAACAAATCAAACTCATTTATTCGGTATTGTTAAATTTAAAAGTGAACTAATCAGAATTTTTCTAATTTACTTTTTAGATTTTAAAGCACTTTAGGTATTGTATCATAACTTTTTGAAAGGAATTTTTACGCTCAATTAGCTTTTATGTACCATAAAAAGTTTGCTATTAATTGTTTATTTGTAGCTTGCAGTTTTAATGTAGAAGTTTTAAACAATTTTTAGCCATTTTTTCCTACAATTTACATTTATAATTAGACAGATATTGTTGTGAACATTAAAAAGAAAAATATGATAATAATTGATAAATATTAGTAAATCAAATGATAGTTTTTTTATCTTTCCGGTTATTGTACTGAATATTTAACATTTTTGGTCATAATTACTTATTATGCTGATTATTAAACACTTCTTAAATGTATATAGATTAATATACATAATTTATGTATATGTAGATATATAATGTATATCATACAAAAAATAATTAAATATCATAATACATATAGAAGATAAAATCTTCGAAATGAGACTTAATATACTAGTTAAGACAGAAATGGAAAAATTCCAAACATAAAGCCTTAGGTCTTTTGTTGTCAGATCCAGGTATTCTTTTTTCTTGATTTTATTTTAGACGTAAGCTTTTTGTTTGGAACTTTTCCATTCATGTCTTTAATATCAACAAATAGATGTAATTTACTGTTTTTAGAGCAGATTAATTATTAAATCATAATGTTTAGTATTCTACTTAGTACGTTATGTATATGTATGATATATATTATATATATAAATTCATATTTATTATAATGCAATTGGGAAAAACCACAATGCAAAGCCTTATTTTTCAAATTTCTCCAGTAATACACCCACTTACCGGTCGATGTTTCGCCTATTCAGGCATTATCAAGACACAAAAACAAAAAAAGGTTATGTGAATCGTTATGAGTTGTATGTTGAACGTCTTGGTGGTGGGGTGCTGTCTCATGTTTAGAGCCTGTTTGTGCTGCTGATCATTGGGATATATTGCACCTTTTTCTTCGAGATGTGATTCACATAACCTTTTTTTGTTTTTGTGTCTTGATAATGCCTGAATAGGCGAAAAGTCGACCGGTAAGTGGGTGTATTACTGAAGAAATTTGAAACATAAGGCTTTGCATTGTGGTTTTCCCAATTGCATTATAATAAATAATAGTGTTTCTTTTTGAGTTTTTGGCTCTATTTTATTAATTCATATTTATGTTTACATTTTATCGAAATCTCTATATTTTTAATGTTATAATGTAGGAATAGCAATCAGTGCTGGTCTTCTCTTTGGCCTTATAACAATGCTGGTACAATATTTTGGACTTTTCATGACTGGTTTCCACACTGGTCTTGCGCTGGCTATTGCGGGCCTGGTTGCGGCCGATCAATTGAATTCACCACCTTCAACATTGACCTCAGTTGCATCTTTGTTAGGAGTCGGAACGTTATTTGCTGTGCTCAATCTTTATTGGCAGAAAGGTGAATATTATTGAATTATAGAATGTGATAAGAAACAATTTTAACAAAATTATATGTAGTATAGAAAACTTTTTTGTTTCTATATAACCTTCTGTATTATGTTAGTTTGAGTGGATTTCATGTGATATAAAACTATCTTAGGAAATGTATTGAAAGTAACTGAATACATTTTCCAGGGAATAATGTATGCGTTCTGTTTTTAATGAACTAGTTCATCATGAACTAGTACCAAAATCGATTAAAATATGGTGATACTTTACCATTATTTTGTTTATGATATCATATTAATTGATAATTATACCTTTAACACTAATCATTGCTAATTTTAGTGTGGGACTTCTCTCATGTTGTCTTCTATATTTAATGCGATAGTATGTTTAGCATGAGCATCATTCATACAAATATATGACTATTGTAGCATTCTGAGAACTATAGCATTAAATATTAATCTTTTTTCACCTGATATCGGAAGTCTTTGTGGTATTGGAGCAATGTGTTTATTCTTATAAGAAATATAATAATATCAAAACATTTTATATAATTACTAAGTTAGATAAAGCTAAACAGTTTGTAATGAAAATGTTTAAGTAACAATTTACTTGATAAATATAAATATAATATAAAAATTGGCATTGGGTATATATCTTTTCAGTTTAAGTAAAGATCCAGCTTTAAAATTTCCAATATTTAAGAAAAAATACATATTAGTTTATCTCTTTTATATACTAAATTATTCTTTTAAGTGCATTAAATTAAATAATAAAAAATAATTAAATTTTTGTTGACTAGCATCTCACTACATTAGGGACACTGAATATCTTAATAACAAGAAATACATTAATTGAACTTGTCAATAACTGAATCTTGTTTTGATTTTGAAATGTTTTGTTTCCTCTGAACAAAAGTTCATTGAAAGAGTGAAAATAAATAAATAAATATGGCTTCTTTAGAGTTGGTTGACCTATCAAAGGTGACGTAACACTATTGAGGAATAATTTAGCCATTGTTGAGAGGAAGTTGTAATCTTCCCTAAATGCTTATGATCTTGCGTCCTTGAAATGTAAATTAAATGGCTTTTTCATCTGTCTCGGCTGTTATTGTGATATTTCTTTAAGTGTATAATTATTTAAATATAACCTAATTTCTAATTATTATTTAGCTTTACTTTTGAAAGAATAAAATATTATAATTGTTTTCCTTTTCTTTTCTTTTTTTAAATTTTATTGTACTATTTAAAATCCTGCCATCACTGAGCTCCATGTTTTTAAAGTAATATTTTAGTTAAGAAATTTTGAAAATGGCCAGGGGATGCAGTCGACAAATTTTGCACTAATAAATACAACTTACTTTATTTGTGCCAATGTTATGGCCTAATTTTTAGGCTATCATCAGGGCTGAGAATAAAATATATAGCAGTTTATATAAATGAAAAAAATGAAATACAAACAACAAAATGTTAGATTATAAAATAATTGATGAGAAATTTAAAAAATAACAAGAATGAAATGAAATCTATGGAGATAATAAAACAGTAAAATTACATGAGATAATATGCTTATTAAAATATATAACGAATATTGTGCTATTGGCAATAGTAATAATGAGTTTGAAATTACTTTCTATTTAAATGAATATGTAGTTATAATATGGCTAGATTCTCTAATATATCATTTAATTCCACAATTATTTTATTTATAAAATCTATACTGTATTGTGTAAAGTTTCAGTTTCCCCATTTGTTTCACAATTTTGCCTTTTTTCAAACTATTTCGCTATCACTTACATGTTGGTAACTTAGCATTTATTAAAAAAAAATAAAAAAAATACAACACATAATTCAATTTATAAACAATCATTTTCTAATTTATTATTCTTTTGACTGCATTGCATTGGATTGCATTCATCAAATTTTATGTTGTTGATTTGTTATTCTACTCGACCTCCTTGAATATAAAATTAATGCCAAACCTGCAGTTAATTAGGCTAATATCTTTTTACTCTATTCTGTTAGATTGGGTAACAGAGCGTAAAAGAACTACAGGATTGTGAGAGTGAAATATTTGTTTGTCATGAATGTTAGATTTTATTGTTAGAATATTTGTGTTGTGTATCTTATTCTTCATATCAAAATAAATTGTTTAACAAGTTCAGTCCTGTCACACTCTGATGGACTCTTATTTTTTACCATCTCTCTAGCCCAAGAGACAATAAATAGTATGAGACTCCTGGTGCATGGCATTTTTTTTTTCTTAATTTATTCTCTTGTTAATTTATGTATTCCCATGTCGATTTCTTAATACTGAAAGAAAGAAAAGATTTAAGAAAGATCTGGCTATACTTTTGGTAATATAAGTTTGACTTTGAAAGGCAGTGTTGTACTAGCCTTAGCAGCAATGATTTAAGTAACAGGAACTAATTCAGTTCCAAAATAATAATTGTTACTATATATCTGTTATTTATGTCAATATTAAGTCCATTTTTTATATTATAGAATATTGATTTAAATTAAAAATATCTATTTTAAAATAAAGAGATCACATATTTTTGGATATATATTTGATATCATAAGCCAGGATAGCTCTACGGGTTAGGCACTATCTTACTAATCTCTACGTTTTGAGTTTGAGAGTGGATATGGTGGATAATTATTCAATTTTTTATCAACTGTGGATTGATGTTTTAATTAAAACTTTTTAAATTATAGAGAGGAAAATAGTTGACTGGAAGATCTAATGTGGGACATAGATAGTCTGGGGGTCAGATAGTGAATATAACACAAAATAAGACAAACTTATTTATTATGAGTGCCGACGTTTCGACCTACGTTGTAGGCCATCTTCAGGGCTGATAGAGCTGAATCCAATTTGGAGCCATATTGGCTCCAGCTTCTATCATCATATATAGTAATATCATCATACGAGGGGTGATCAAAAAGTTCCAGGACTGTTGAGATTGCGCGGCAATGGAGTGTCATAGAGCAGTGCGGTTGGCAGCATTGTTTAGCGTGACTCTTCCTGAGCTCAGCTGTTTATTCAGTTTGTTGATAACCTTCTTCATTGCAAAGTTACTGCTGTTTTCGTAAAAAAAAGTTTTTTGTGTTCGGCGATTTTGTGAAATGAATGTAAAGGAAGAGCAACGCGTTTGTGTAAAGTTTTGTGTGAAGTTGGGTAAAATGTTTACTGAAACTTTTCAAATGTTGCAAGTGGCTTTCGGTGATGAATGTCTGAGTCGGTCAAGGTGTCATGAGTGGTACAAAAGGTTCAAGGAAGGCCGGACATCGTGTGAAGATGATTCTCATTCAGGGCGCCCATCAACTTCGACTGACGACGATCATGTTGCAAGATTGAACAGTCTCGTGCGTTCTAATCGTCGACTAACCATTCGTGAGATGGCTGAAGAATTGAACATTTCATTTGGTTCGTGTCAACAGATTTTAACAGAAAATTTGCAGATGAGAAGGGTGGCTGCAAAGTTTGTTCCGAGACTGTTGACTGAGCAGCAGAAAGAACACAGAGTTCAAGTTTGTCAGGAACTTCTTGAAATGGCAAATGCCAATGAAAACTTCTTAAAACAAGTCATTACTGGAGATGAAACGTGGGTTTATGGCTACGACGTGGAAACGAAGGTCCAGTCATCACAATGGAAGACAAAATCCTCCCCAACCCCCAAAAAAGCACGTCAGGTCAAATCAAACGTCAAGGTCATGCTTACTGTTTTTTTCGACTGGAAGGGTGTTGTTTACCATGAATTTCTTCCACGAGGTGAGACCATTAACCGCTTTCGTTATCTTCAAACCCTGAGAAATTTGCGCGAGGCAATAAGGAGGAAGAGACCAGAGTTGTGGCGGAGCGGTGAGTGGGTGCTGCATCATGACAATGCGCCTGTTCATTCTGCACTGCTCATTCGCGACTACTGCACCAAAAATGGAATGACGGTCATTCCCCAGCCTCCATATTCACCTGACCTTGCCCCTGCAGACTTTTTCTTGTTTCCAACACTTAAGAGACCCATGAAGGGAAAGAGATTTGAGTCCGTAGATGACATTCAAAAAAAATCGCTGGAGCAGCTACACACCATTTCACAAGATGATTTCTCAAAGTCCTTCACACAGTGGAAACATCATTGGGAAAAATGTATAGCTTCCCAAGGAGAGTACTTTGAAGGGGACGACGTCCAATAGCCTGTAGATTTTTTAAATAAATTAATAAAAAATCAGTCCTGGAACTTTTTGATCACCCCTCGTATATAGTAAAATCATTTGTAGTAATAGGCTGTTACTTTTTCCAACAGGTCTTGCTTTATACTTCATGAATATTACAAAAAAAGTAGTTTGACTCTTTCATTTCTATTTTCAGCTGTTTGTTTTATTACTCCTGACCTGACAAAAATAAAAAAAAAAATAAAAGGGGGAGCGAAGTGTCTCATGGTAGGGCACTGAGTTGCCGTGCTGAAGGTCCTGAGTTCATGTCCCATTGCTGGCTAGACTTTTATTTAGTCTGTTAGCGGCTGGAGATGGATCATACGGGATCTAGGACCCTCCTGAGGCTCACCCTGCTTCTATATAGTAGTTACCCAAAATGAGGGGGAAAATCTGCCAGTTACAAATGACTATTACAAAAAAGTAGGTTGACTCTTTCGTTTCTATTTTCAGCTGTTTGTTTTATTACTCCTGACCTAATAAAAATAAAAGAAATTTCAAAGGAAAAAGTAGCGAAAACATTCAGCTGGTATTCAACTCCTTTGTCTTTTGGATTCTGAGAGCTCCAAAGAAAAATAAAAGTGCTCCATTTAATATCTCGAGTTTAAAAATGTGTTGTGGTTTTTCCTAAAAAATATTTATAGACTTTTATCAATGTTTATATTCTAGAATTCTTATTCTGTTTTATTTTAGGCTTGACTATATTCGGAACGTGCGTCTATGGTGGAGGTTTGGTGACATTTTCGGTCGACTATCTGAGTGAATTGTTAAGGACAGTTGAGTGGCTGTGGAAGAGGCAAGGACCACCGTGCTACCCAGTGCTAGCTCTGTGGCCCGCGGTGCTGTGCCTCGGTTTGGCCGTCCAGATCTCTCTCACCCCTCACCATCATCATCATAATGGTCAGTTTTTATAATTTATTTGTAAGGTTACTTTTTGGGTTTTTACCTTGAAAATGTTATTTTAACCAAGAAGTACTCTAATTCCAGTAAATTAAAATATAAAAAGTATGGAGTTTTGGCACCAATATAGATATAATATTTTCTCATCTTAATATTATATGTTCTATTTGGATTTAGTTATAAAGTTGGATGAATCGAAATAAACAAAGGATTTGCATTTTTTACACACAGTGATATAATTTGGTTTTTACCCATTCAGTTGATATTTACCCATAAAATGTTCTCAATATACACTATAACAACTTTTCTTATTTATGTTTCAAAATTTACACTACACTTTTATTAAAAATAAACTGCAGGAAAATATTTCACCATGAGTATCGTTAGAAAAGTGATGAACATTACAAATTAATTTTTCTAGCCTCACCCTTGACTTATGTCCAGATAGAATACATACATAATAAATGCATTCTCCGGTAGAAGCCTAGAGAAAGAATGAATAATAATAATATTAGTATAAGGCATAACAAACCTGAAAGTTGGATGCCTATTCCTCAAACCTCTGTTTAGGGACTACCATTCCAGACCATTTCATCCTTCGCTCTGCTATCACTTCAATTATATATAAATATATATATATATATATATATATATATATATATATATATATATATATATATATATATATATATATATATATGATATATAATGGCTGTATTTGAAAATTAATTGTCAAATGATAATTAATTATTTTCTGTAAATGTTTTTTTTATTATTTCTTATCAAACATTTTGACTTTAACATTACCTTTTATTTTGGAGCCCTAAGCTATCTTTTAATAATCACTTTTTTATCGATGAATGATAAAAAAAATGATAATGTTCGTCTGAATTTTGTAGCGAAACACGGTGGGCGAGGTGCGAGGACCAGGGAACAGAGGGCTGAACTGCGGCAAAATAAATACAGATATCTTTATCAAGTGAGGACAGCGCATGGAGACATAATAAGCCAGGTTCGTTCTTATGTTAATTAAAAGTTGAAAAATAATAATATATCTCATATAGATCATCTGGTATCACATTAATTTCTTATTTAATTATTTTTTTATAACAGTTAATAATAATACATTATTATCCAATTTGTCTTTTGTACCTATTATTATGTGTCAAGTTTTTTTCCATTTGCTATTGTGAATATACTCTATAATCCTACTTGCCTTCTGATCCTGTTTTCTTCTACCTCGTTGATCAATGCTCAGAATATGTTGAAGTTGACCTCATCATTGTACCTCAAAGTTGTTCTCATTTTCACTGTGATCTAATTATTGTTCCATGTTAATGTTGATCCATAATATATAACAGGGCGACCTGTGGTCTAGTGGCCATAGCTCAGTACGCTCCAGCCTATATATGTAACGGCCACGCTTCCCAGCATTCGGTATGTCTCCTCTTCTTTATGTCTTCCTTATATTTTATTTTAAGCTTTTCTCTTTATCCTTTCTCCAATTTTAATTTTCCTATTTCCTATTTTTTTCCCCCTTATCATTTTGGCATCCATCATATGTTGGTAATCATGTGTTCATATTTTTAAACACCTCTTTTATTTTTCTAATTCATTAATCCCATCTAATTTTTTTCATACATACATTGTAAACTATTGTTACTGTACTAGCGTTTTCACCTAATTTAACTTTTCATATTCTATTCCTATCAACTATATTTTCAATACAGTCTTTGTACACTGGTGTTATTGTACAATAGTTTTTCTATTATTCACTTTGTTATTGTACATATAGTTCCATACTTTCCTGTAACTTGGTAACATCATCAAGTCCGTTATCATACATTTTATACCTTTATTTTACTAGTTTTTCTGTATTCTTCATATTCCAACCTTTCTTTATATGTAAATATCCTAATTTTTGTTTCTTTTGTTTAACTCCTCCTTTTGATTTTCCTTTATATTATTAATTTGTACTGTACTATCCATTCTGTACATTTATTTTCTATTTTTTATTTTATATGCGTTATTTATTATTTATCATTTCTGCTCATTTTCTTTAATTTTATTAAATCTATTTTACTTTATTATATCTGCCATTATTTTCATTTTCTTTTCATTATCAATATCTTTGTTATATCTGTCTTTATCTTAATTTTATTTATTCTATCACATTTTCTATAAGTATATCTGTCACTATTTCAATTATTTTGTTGTTTTTCAATTATTTGTCTTTATCTTCATTTTATTATATCTGCCACTAGTTTAATGCCTTTTCATTATCATTAATTTTTAAATCTGTCTATATCTTTATTTTATTATAATCTGGCTCCTTTTTAATATTCTTTATCTTCTATTTTCATATCTACTACTTTGTATTTTTCTACATTATTTGTCACTATTATTGTTACTGTACAACTGTTATGTTTTTACATTTTTGTTCTGTTTGTTTCTCTGTTAGCCCTGAAGATGACCTACACTGTAGGTCGAAACGTCGGCACATAATATAAGTACTTCACTTATTCGGTGTTCTTATTGACTGCACCCCCCAACTATTTCCTTTACATATAATATTTATTATTATATTTTAGTAATATATTTTTCTTTCTTTTATTCGTTACAGAATTATGTTCAAGCGATACAGAATAAAGTTGTTGGGCCTGGTGAAACTTCGACATTGGAATCTGATGCAACTCATCTTACTATGCTTCCTGATGGACAGACAGATTTTTCCCGAGGAAATTATTACCGATAACGGAACGCTGATACTCCGCTGTAATACAGTGGCTAAAGTTGTATTCTTAATTTTTCTTTTATTGATGGAAACATTTCATTGAAAAGATCCGGTTCTTAATCTATGAAATTACTATCCTTTTTTTTTTATTGTGGTCCATCTTATATTTTATAAAAAGCACAATATTTAGTTTTTATTGTCTTGCCACAAATATATATTTCTGAGAAGTATTTTCTCTCAAGTCGGCTGATTTTATGTTTTATTTATTATCATTGTGCCAGTAAAGATTTATGGAAATGGGAAGTGATGTTTTCGGAAGCAAATATCATGTCGAGAATTTTCTGGTATTGCACTTTGAAGAAATATGATTGTTGATTGCTTTGTTTACAGGGTTTAAATGAGAAATATTTGTTGTGCAAATTACTTGTGAATTTTGAAGATATAGTTGATTAGATATTTTTTAACATCTCTTCTCTTTATAATATTTAACATATATGTGTGATGATGATATGTATATTACATAGTTATTTCATAGATGTAAAATTGACATTTCTGTATATTTTTGAAGTTTTTAATCTCAAATATTTTAAGTAATGTTTAAAGAAAAATGTAAACTCATATTGGGTTTTTAAACAATTTGATTCTTGGATTATTATACCTTAAGTGATAAATAAGTAATTATTTTCCAGAGTCAATTTATAAATTAAGATTAACAATGTTTTAGCTTATAAGTAATGCACAAAGCAGAGAGAGTTTGTTTTGAAGTTTTTTTGTTGTTTTTTTAATTAATTTTTATGCTTGTTTCTAGTTATGAATAACTATTGTTACCAGATGTGGCCAGCATAGTCATTTTTCTTTTGTTTTTTTTATTTATAGATTTATTTATTGTTGTAATTCAGTTTTAATGTTTTTAGTTTATCGTATTTGTTGATTCAATTTTTCATTATTAAATTTGTTATAGAATGAAATTTTTAATCAATATCGCTTCGAAAATTTACATTCGCTGATTGGATTCAATAACAGCTGATATTGTGCTTGGCTTAATGCACTATATTAATTTTTTATGGATTGATACTAAACTGTTATCAAGAAAACGTATCTACAAATGTTATTTAAATTAATTTTATTATTTTATATATAATAAATTGATTTTACTTTTAAAAAGTTTTAGTAATAATTTATTACTGTCAATATGACATTATTTATTTAGTATTATTTAGAATTTGAAAGTATTTAGTTATGAATTCCGTATGTTTAGTCAGAATAATTAGCCTTTTCTCAATCAAATTAATGGACTTTGCTGTTTTTTTTATTTATTTAGTTAATTATCGAATTATTTGATACTTTAGATTTACCCAGCTTTATTACAGCTTAATCTTTTGTTTTTGCACCAGAATTACCACTCACATATCTAGACCCCTTGGTGAGGCTTGGTTATTTGGACTCATAGAATTTACATTAAAGATTCAGATTCAAAACTTTTCACAATTCGAATACTGTCCAACACTTAATAGAAAGTAATAAAAAACATATAAAGTAGAATTGAATATAAAGATTTGATTCTAATTTGCACTTAAATCTTATATCTGAATTGTATGTAATTTATTACGTCATTCTGAAAAGAAAAAAGATGTATTAAAAAAAAAACTGTATAATCGATTATATAACTACTGACACAAACAATCATTTTTTTCATTGTAAAGTATGAATATAGAGATAGGAAAAATCCTTTAAAAAACAATTCAACAACTTTGGTACCTAATTTATGTATCAGCTGTGTACTGCAAAGAACCAGTTTAGGTGAAATGATATTATTTATTTCGACAAAGATAATATTGGTGAAAAGGTCTAATTTGGTTGGAAAAATAGGTTAATTGTTTTTTGGCGAATTGTTATAATAGACTGGAAATTCAATTAGTCTCATTAATATTTTATTTATTTATCTATTTAATTGCTTAAGCACTGTTGTTTTCTTTGCTCGTTTTTAATTTATATCTGTTTCTCATTCATTAGTCACTTGTCCGTGAAGTAATTAATAGGTATTAACTGTATTTGAATTATTATTTTATTTTTAGAAGTCGCACATTGTTGTTTACATGCTTTCAGTTTATTTATTAATTTTTTATTCTGACTTAAATAAATCAATTTAAGGTAAAGCAAGATTTATTTTTATTGAAATCAGTATTTTAAATATTATTTATAAAAGTGACTTTTTTCTCGCACACTCGGGCTGTGATGAGAGATGGAGTGAAAATTAGGACAGAAAGAGCTACACTCTTTTTGACGGATTTACCGATACATTTGAAATATATAGACTATATTTGAAATCACCGGCCATTATAATTTTATAGGTTTTTTATATTAGTAGATTTAAATTATGTTTACACGTCAAAAAAGCTGCCTTGAATGTATGGATTGTTCGATTTATCCATTCATCTCACAAATCGGCTTAAATAGGTCGGAAACCATCCATTTCGGATTTTGTAAATAGTTATTTATGTAATTAGTATTTATATTATTTATGAATAGGCTAAGATAATAAAGGATCACAATGTTTACTTTTAGCAATCACAATTTTTGTTTTTATTTTTGAGCTTGATGGTTGCCAAAGACTAATTTAACTTTTAAAATATAACCTTAAGTTCATACTTCATCCTATATATATATAGGATGTATTTTTTTTTTTTTTAATTGCCAAAGATTTTTTTTCATTAATTTTTGTTTTATTCTCTTAAGAGACAACATAATCTTAGTAGTTCTGGTCATATATGGAAGATATAATTTTTATTTTTGTGAAAAAAATGAATTTCTTTAAGTTTTATATCTTCTAGAAGGATTTTATTTGTTAATTCTGTCGAAGTGGTTGTATAGAGAGTATTAATTTTAAGACAGCTCTAATTCATCATTCAGAAAAAAGATTGATCTGTGAGAAAAATGCTTCAGAAAAAATATAATTGTTTACTTAATGTTTTATATGTAACAGGTACCTATGGAGATTAGAATTTTGTCCATTACACTGAGGTGTCTGCTTAGAAGAAGGGTTTGTACGTATGTATGTTCTCGTCAATTATGTCTCTCAGTATTCTTCCAACAAACAGCACACTCAATCACTTGCTGAACTTTAAAAATAAAATTAATATAAAAAATAAATGATACAAAACCTTATTTTTCTATTTATTTATAATAGCATTGCTTTTTTTTCCTTTAGCATTTTTCTCTTAGTCCAATAATTATCTGTAAAATGTGATTAAGTGTTCTTTAAATAATAAACATTCTGTACAATTGAGTTTTTATCAGTTCTACAAAAATAAGTTGACATTTTACTAGCATAGTGTATGGGCTGTTTTATCTTCTCTGATTAATTTGTATTTTTAAATTTTTTTTTTAAATTATACATATTGCTTATTTTGGGTTTATTTTTATAAATTGATTTTATTATGTATTTTGATGGGAAGCTTCGAGACACCATTGCTGTGTATTAGGTTGTGAGTAGTATTATTTTAATTAATTTTGTGATTGTAATCAATAAGTTTAATAAAGTTTATGTATTATTTTTTCTTTCTTATTTTTCATTTTTTCTTTTTTAAACCAGCCAAAAGAATTTCTGATGCTCAAGAATAATTAATTTCAAAACAGTAAGTGAAAAAGCTCTGTTCAATTTTTTAATGTGATGTGTTCTAAAAGTTTATTTGTTATTATTTTTATTTTTTGTGTAAAAATAAAATGTGATAAGAAAAAAAAAAGTAATATAAATTTAATAGCAAGTGATCCTGCTATAGTATTCATCGATACTTATATAATACATTTGATAATATGATTTTTTTTTTAAATAAAAATAGTTTTAGATCGAACAGGAATGTTTCGCCTGCTGTAATTTTGTGAAAATATTGTTCCCTCTCTCTGTGTCATTATGGCATGAAGTAGAGCATAAATCTGGAACTCTGGTGCCAATAAAATTGTATTGCAGATTTTTATCATAAAAAAAAATTAAAGAAATTTATAGAAAAAGTAGTTTATGTGAACAATTTAAAAGATGCTACTTCTTAACTGTATTAGCCGTGAGTGTACCCAATATATATTTTGTTATTGAAAGAAATATTATAATGTGCAAGCTTAAAGCAATGTACATTGCATTTTATGTTTTTGTTTGGTTTCTTTTTTAACTAATGGACTTAGATTATATTAATGATTAATAATATATCTGTTGTCTAATATGTGTGTGTTTTTATTTACCCTTAATTGTTTTTAAAAAGTAGTTAAAGTTGGTTAAATTAGTTAGTTAACTTTAGTGAAGTGAGTGATAGTGATGTAAAAATGTTCATACAAGAAACTATTGTCATCCAGATCTCAAAGAAATATAGAATTTTTTTTTTGTTTTTAACAAATCAGGTCTTTCTGAATATTAATTATCTCTTGAACTTGACCTAATTTTATTTTGGATTTAACACTAATACTATTTATCTGCAGTCCCAGTGAATAAATGCAATTATTGAATACTTGGGGGAGAAAGATTCTTAGAAGAGTATATGGCCTAACTGAGGAAATAAATTGTTTCTGCATTAAAAAGAATCAAGAACTTGAGGACCTCTATGGAGAACTTGATATACTTGATACTTGTATTTAAAAAAGCAAGATTAACGTTCACAGAATGGTTAAAAAAAGGGCTCCCAAAGCTGATCATGGAGAGACGTCCAGATAGAGGAATAGACAGGTCTGGAATGCGATGACTGGACGATGATGAAGCAGACCTCAAGCTCCTTGGGGTAAGAGCATGGAGAAGGGCAGTGGAAGATCGGTCAAAGCGGAGGAAAATTGTCGAGGAGGCCAAGGTCCTCCTAGGACCATAGTCGTGTGATGATATACATCTGCAACCCCAGTGAAAAGAGACCAAAAGAAGTGGTCAAGTCAAATTTTATCCAGAGAGAGTTAATTATATTGAGAGAAGCAGAATCATGTCATCCTCGTAGTTTTTGGCTCGAACTGGGTTGAAATATAATTAATAACTACATTTCAAGCCAAACCCTAACTATGCCACTTATTGCAGTATGTATATATAATGAATTATTTTTTCAACCATCAATGATGAAACACTCCTATATCTACAATAGTGATTATAGTAGAGTGTTGATTATCTAAAGAGGCTTGGTAAAGAAACTGCCATTCATTCCAACAAGAATTTCCTCTCTGTATGTTACTATTACTATGTATTATTCATATATATTATGCAGAGAGAAAATCCTGAGTGACTAGGAATGCACTTCCAAGAAAATGAAGGTAATTTTCAGCTTATCTTTGTTCCAACTCAGTCCCCATGTCTTCCTCAAAGTCAAAATGGTTATTTTATGTTCATTATAAATATGTAATAACAAATGGAATAAGACAAAATTAAATTTAATTAATAATAGAGAAATTTAACAAACTAACAATAAACGAATTAACAAGACAAAATAACACAGAAAACAATTTAATAATGCACAAACAAATAATTCCAATGAGATGAATGATTACAGGAGATAAGGAGGTAGGTTTCAAGGAGACCAGATAATACACAAGTAGCCAACTTTGATTGATACTTTAATCATTCCTTCTTATCGTCTCCTAGGTTTTTCCATTTACTCTTAATTCAATAAAGATATATACTGTCGGAAGCATTGTAAAAACCTAAATTCAACATTATCAGCATCAAATAATTCTCTTAAAAACCTTGGTAATAGGAAGAAAACTGGAAAGAAATTAGTCGGGTCAGGAAAAAAAAAATTGTTCAGAAAAAAATTAGTTCTTATCAGTCTTTTTTTTCAATGAACTATATCATGTTTTAATGATATAGAACCTCTCCAAAGAGGTTATAATAGAATAAACGGACCATGATTTTCTAACACTTTCCATTTTCTTGAGTGAGACTAATCTGAAGATATGGGTTCCAACAACAGTTTTTCCAATGCTGTAAATAGAGAGCAGTTATAACTAACTAATTATAAGTTAAATTTTATTTTTAAAAGTGTATTTTTGTTATTTGTTAAGCTTCAAAAAGCAAACATTTCATATGAAGGTAATCAATTTTCCATTCTAGAAAAATGGTTTATTTTTAAATTTAACTGATTTATATGAATTCAAAAAACATATTAAACCTCTATCTACCTAATTAAAACAAAGTGCTCGGCCGCGTTTGTACGCGGTAAACTCAATAACTACAGCACGGCTTTTCATGCGGTTTTCACCAATAGATAGTGTGATTCACCAGGAAGGTTTAGGTATATAATTTGTCCAAGTTTTGTGTAAATGGGTTGGAATATCGATGGGTTTCACCGAAGACGCTGCTTGCCTAATACCGTGCAATTATCTAACGGGCAAGATAATAAATTCGTATATAATGAAATATTTTGTTTTGTTTTTATTTTTATAATTTCTATATAATAAAGTACATTAGCTAAAAGAAAGAAAATCAAGACTCCCAAAGAAGCCTAACCAATGATATTCACGTGGACCTTAGTGGCCGGTACGTGATAACAAAAAAAAAAAATACATTACACAGACAAATTATGTAGGCATAATATGCCTTATTACCCGAGCTCATATACCCCCAAAGATGGGGTGGGCCGCTATTTAAGTATAATTTCCTACTATGACAGAAAGGGCCTCTTTTACTTTTAGAAACATTAAAAGAGAAGGATTCTGTAAAAAGTCACCACTTTCTTTAACCTAAAGATAACAAAGGAATATTCTGCCATACAGATCCAATAATGGTATTCGTTGCCATACTGATGTGTTCCTTGCCGTCACTTGCCATGACACAAGGATCTGGAAAAGAGATAAGCCATTGGATGGGATATCAGACAAAACACAGTTATTGAGCATACAACGGTATTTCTATCAGAAGTACACGCAATTAATTCACACGGTACTAAAAGGTAGGAAAATAACTTTCTTTGCTGATACCTTGATCGGAGCATTGAATACCTACCTATTGGATAGGATTAACGATAGTTCGGAATTAAAATGAAGCTATCGACAACCATGCAGTATGAGCGTTGCGAGGGTACCCTGACATTCAGTTATACCATAAAAAAGAACAAACTTGCCAGTTTAGATTTGGAAAGCACTCATTTAGCCCCGAAACCTGTGTGCTAAAAGCTTGAGTTATGCCAGACAAAGTACTTTGGAGAGGATGAGTGGATGAACATATTGCACTTGTCTCGAAGGCCAATGATCGAGGAGTAAAACCAGATATGTAATCATTGACTCACTCCGTAGTAGTATATACTCCAAATCGCAGCAACTCTTGGGAATAAGTGTTGAAAGAAGACTGAAGCTAGAGCTCATACATGTTTGTAAAGTTGCTGTAAATTATGAACTTTATTTCTACTTGGGAAAACAAACTTTCCATTCAAATTTATATAGTGAAAAACACATTTATCAGAACTATAGCTAAAGGTGAGGTTTTTTTAGATACCTATCAAAACTGATCGAAACCTGCATTAGTTGAATGTATTATTTACTTTAGATAGAAATTTCGAGAAAACTTCAGTTTACGGCCGCGATATCTACTGAATTTGCCACCGAAAAGCTATCTAGCGTAATTAGTGGCAACCAACCACTTTGGATTCAATTGTAATATTTGTTATCGTAGGAAGTATAAAAATTATTGCTGTTGTCCTACAAGTTAGTACAAGTTCCTGGACAACAGTAATAGGTGATCATTAGACTTCAGTAACATTTGCTCAAATTGCTATTTAGTTAAAATTGGAAATTGGAAAAAGTTTTTTTTTTTACTTGGCACCTTTGCCCTACTATTATACTTATCTCTTTGTTGAATAACGAATAACAAGTATAAGTGATGAGTTGGTTAAGAATAAGTTTGGCAATGGATTTATGTATTAAATTTATAAAATCAGCCAAAAATAATACTATTAATTTAAGCTCTAACGGAAGGAATTTATGTGCTGTTTTTAAAACAAAATATATATAAAAGGCTGTGATCTACGTTCATTAACATTATATTTTATTTTTAATATTAGATTAAATACAGTTATTTCATTTTCGATATTAATGTTGTTGGTTAGAGATAATAGAATAACATATCTTTCATTTTATTGGTTTTAATGCTATTCAACTCGAAATACTCACCAAGAAGAAACAAATCAATCTTATATTAAACGAGGAGATGGATTAATCACAGATAATTTGGAAAAAGTGAGTAATTGATTTAAAATGAACAAATAAATTGTGGAAAGAGTCAGGTGTCGGTTTTAGAATTCATATTTAAATAGGCTAGATAATCGCGGTCTTTAAGAGGGTCAGTCAAGTTCGATCGTGCAAGCAACACCAAATCACTTGTTTTTATAATCATGTCAGATTTTATTTCTTTTTTAATAAATTTGTTGTAATATCTTTTCTAGCCATTAGACAAAATTATAGATATCTTGGAATTTCCTAATGCAATGTACACGAGTAATATTTTGGTTGGCAATAATCATCTAAATTTTCGAACGCGGTCTTTGATTCCAGCCATATTGGAATTGTTCTCTGTCGAGTTTTCATTAAAGAAGTTGAAGTGTTTTGAACCGACTTACCGTTTTTTTTATTGTTATTTAAATCCGACTGGTTATCGCCTTCAGTAGTTTCCATAACTGCAACAGTTTAAAATTCGTTATCTATTGTCATATACATATCAGTTTACCACCAACCTATCTAGAAGAATCACATAGGTAGCTACAAGTTCTGTTCTCGAAATCCTGAATATTTGCTGGCATTGCACATTTATAAAAAGATCTGAACTTAAGATTCATGCTTTGTAATCAATACTATTTGCCATCAAAAGTAGTGGGTTTTTGATTTAGTTAGTGTGTTAGAAATCGGTGGGATTTATACTTGAACTGTAATAAACTTATTATCATTATTATTATTTAAGAAGTTACATGTGATAAACCAGATTGTATTGTATTTCAGTCATTTTCTGCCCTCAAACATGACAGAATCAATGAAATTTGGTCCAGAATGGTAAGTTGTCCAATATGTTTACTATGTTATTGAACACCACATATTCTTAGTGAAACTTTTATTTTATGAAAACTTCACTTTTCTTTAAAATATTTATTAATTACATATAACTTAAGCATTTTAGATGTATTTTAAGTTCCTCTGATTAACAATAGATATTTATTTTCAATTTTATAAATTTTGTTTTATCAGTTACCTGTTGTGATAGTGAATGTAATACTGTAAATTTATATTCAATAAGTACTGTTCTGTAGATGAAACTGAATTTTTTGTTGGATTTTTCACTTGTGATAAATTTAGTAAATATATTTCTAAAGACATCAAGTTTAACGAGTGTGTGTAAATGACTAGTTGAAATAGCAAGCCTTATTATGATTAGGTTTATTAGTAATAAACTAATTATCATGATAAGGTTTATTATTAATAAACTAATTATCGAGTATCTGTTAATATTTCAAAATATAAAACTTTAAATTTCCATTGGATTCTCCAATCATTATTATTTAAATATAATGTTTGTCCGGTTGATATCTTTAACATATTATTTTTGTATAATACATTTATAGTATTTAATACTGGAATAATAATATATCTTATTTGGTAAATTTACACCTTACAGAGGAAAGGCTTAATAAGGACATTGTTCATTCCTGTTAATGGCACTGTAAAAAATGATTTTCTTAACAAATTCATAATCCTTATATTTTCAATCAGTTTTTTAATATAATAGTTGATTTATAACCAGATTAACAGTTTATGGCTGGAGTTGTTCATAAATGTGTAATTATTTTATCTATTTAAAAAAAATCTATAAACATCATAGTACTTTAGTTTTTCTCGACATAATTTTGTATTACCGATTTTTAATATGAAAGGAATTAACAAATTTTATAATTACCAAATTTATTTTGGTTTTGTTCTGTCAGCAAGTTGAATTTTTCAGAGATCCAGTACATTATTAGTTTCAATAAAATCATAAATCAGTTGAAAGATAAGAATTTTGTAGTGTTTTGAAAATTATTTTTATGTAGGTTATGAGGAAAAAATCTCTTAAAGCTTTGGTTTTCATATTTAGGTTGTAGGTTGTTTACTCTTCCCTGTTCATTCAAGAATTTTTATTGTTTCTTTTATTTTATAACTTTACTTTTGTATCATTGCCATATAACTTAAACTTACCAAGTATCACATTATGTAAATATTAACGCTATGTCATTTTTATATTTTATTGATGTGATTGCTTTAATTTTTGCAACCCATAGCAATGCCTCTGTTCTTATTTTTCCTTTATTGCTTATTATCTTTGATGTAACTCTTTAAAAATAATAACTATATGCCAGTATCAGTTGTTCTTTTCATAAATATTTATAACTATGTAAATTGTATAAATGTATAATTTAAAGATTAAATTAAAAAAACTTATGATTTGGGATAGATAGAAATATTGTTCTCATTTTTTTTAACCTTTTATATTTCTTTGTTTTAATGTTTCTTGCATTTTTATAAATATTTCTTTGTCCTTATTGTAGCATTTATTATATCAATAATTTGTATCGATTGACTTTTTTTTTTCGTCTTAATAGAACTGTTCAAGATATTTACATGATGTAATTTTTTAAACAGTGCTGTTTTTATTTTTCGTTAATATTTGAAAACAGTAGCTTTTTTATGAGTTACTCATTGCAAGGCTGATTTGTCATCTATATCATCACAATACAGCTATAGGAATTTAATTCCTATTGATAATGTATTATCATATATAAAAGATGAATTTGTTGCTTGATAAATGGGTATTGTTTTAATGATACTATTATCAGCTGCTTTACTAAACACAATGTCCAAATTTATTTATGTATCTATATTATTAATAATTATGATAGTGAATGGACATATTAATCCTGACCTTGATAGATACCTTTGGCAGTGAGGTAATGTGGATTTAAGAAATTAATAGACTCACTGATCAAACTTATCGTCAGTGATATATTTATACATGTAAATCATTAAGGAATGAGTATTTAATATTCACATTCAACGGTGGCTGTGTTAACACATTACCACCATATGAAATATTGTATAAATATTATTTATTGGGTAGCATAATACTAATGATGCCGATCAAGTTCATTTTCTAGGCGAATTTTTTTTTTTTTTTTTTTGTACAATGTAGACTCATTTCTAGTCAGAAATGCAGAAGTTCCACCTCTGATTTGGTGGAACTTGGAGGATTCGTTTTGGTTGGAGTACAGATGATTAATAAAATGAGTACTGCTTTAGATACTTATTCAGATCGAAACACACAAAAAAAAAATAGAATAAAAAAGATCCTGTACCATGAAGCGTGTTGGATTCAGTACATGGTAGGGACCACATTGTTAGCTCAACTTCTGCTCAGATGCCAGGTTTTCCTCCATTTAAGGCTACCCAATTATAGAGAATTGGCTAATCCCCGTATAGTTGATTCACAGCTGCTAACAGACTAAAAAATTTATCAGTCAATAATTCGAAAACTTGAGCACAGTAATCCAACACCCCATGTATTGAGCCTCGCCGGTACATGAAAAATTAAAATAAAATAATATCAAATTTGAAAATTAATAAGTATACAGTTTAATACAAAGCCAGATAGTTAGTTTTAGGATTAATTTGGACATTTTTTTGTTAAGTTCTCGGGAATGCATTAGTAAATATTGTCATTGTGATCGCACTATCAAGTCTTTCTTTTTTATTCATTCTTCATAAAGTTTCTTTATTTATTTCCCCTCTTACAGTAAGTTCCCAACATCTTACCTCAAGAAATAGATAACCGAAGAAACAATTAAAAAATGGAACACTACCTGGACTTCATAGACAAAATCACCCAGCCTACACAGATACATTCCTCGCACAACACTCGGAAAATACAAACAATTACACAGTTCTGACTTCAAATTAACACAATTTTTAACAGAACACGGAAACACGAAACCGTATTTGAAACGATTTAACATTATAAGAACAGACGTGTGTGATGAAAATGGACAGACCCCACTTTCAGACATATACTGTATGACTGTTCACGATACGACCGACAAAGAATTAAATTGATAAAAAACATAATACTCAAACGAGGGACTTGGGCTTGTGACAGAACATTTAATTTTCACTAAATTTAAAACTGACTTACTATGATTTATAAAAGACGATTTTGATAAACTCTAAGATATAAGAAGGGCAATTCACTAGTTACATAGCTTTTCAGTTTTTAATTATAACTTTTTATATAAATTTTTATTAAGTACTGTCGTTAATCATAATGTTCTATATTTACAACTTATTCATTGATGTTTTTAGTTATACAAACTATATTATAAAACCTTCTTCCTGTGCCTAAAATACTAATTTTGTTTATTTTTATATCTGTTAAATTTTATTTTATTTATTTTTATTTATGACTAAAAATTTAATGTTAATTTTATTCTCTCATGTAAATTATCAATTTAGTTAAACTGTGAATTTTGAATTTCTTATGTACTAATATGTATTCTGTAATTATAATACTAAACTGAACTGTAATTATTAAAATCACATATAATATGCTTATTTAAGCATGGAGCATGTCCTAATATTAATCTATGGTCCCTCCATTGGGTTATCATGGGGGAAAAAGAGAAAAAAATATATGTATATACACTTTCACACATACGTACATATATATGCATTGTGCTTAAGTTTTTATTTTATTCTTGAATATAATTTAGTCGCCTAAATATTTATCATTATCACTATTCATTGTTTTGTTTTTATCAAGTTAATAATATTAACAAAATAAGTATATATTTTTTTTTTTTTACCGGGATAACTATTTTGTTCTAAAATAATTGTTATTTTTGTTCACTCCTTGTAATTTGTGAGATAGCTTATTATAGAATTAAGTTTTTCTGTTCGATTCCATTTTTTATGTGTAAAAACTTTAGAAAGCCTTGTTCCCATGGAAAGGTAAATTTTCAACTTATTATTAACTTTGTATTATTATTGGAAGCAACTTTATCTTGATAAAGGCCTCATGGCCTTGTCAATTTAAAATATTTGGGTTAAGTGGATACACAAGATTAATTTTTCCTTTTATTTAAAGTTTTTTACTTTTCACCTTTTGAAATTATCAATTATTCAATAGTTATCATTTCTAATGAATAAAGGTTTTTTTATACATTTATACAATGTTGTTTAGTTTGTTGAACTGAACTATTGTAGAGATGGAGTACACGGGAAAGGATGTCACAAAGTGTGATAAGGCTCTCTAAAATGTCTAGATATCCTACTGTTCCTTTATATATGGTATATATGTAATCCTATATATATATATATATATATATATATATATATATATATATATATATATATATATATATATCCTATCTTCTTCTCTTCAATCTTCATCTTATCTTAATCATCGAATCTTAAATTGATTCCTCTGGGTTCAAATTTTGAATAAACATTAACAGTGAAAACTTTAGGCCGAAATGAATGACTTAATACTTTTTTTATTTACATCAGTTTATGTTTGCATTTAGGGTTACTGACAAAATACTCTTAATGTTATAGTGTGTTATAATTCCAGTAAAGTTCCTTTAAAAAATAATTGAAAAGAGACATCAAATAATTATTAAAATGTAATTGAAAAACTGCGAAAACCAAAGCCTTCTTTAATGTCTAAAATACTGGAAAATAATAACCAGTCAATTTTTCACCAATTCACATTAGAAAATACACCAAACAATCCAACTATTATTTGGCACCTTGGAGTAAGGCTGTTGTCTCTGAATGACGAGTCTATTAGACTGTTGATGTGAGTAGTGATGCATATGACCTTCATCGATTTTTTTTTTTTTTTTGTATATCCTGATGATGCCTGAATTGACAAAACATTGATTGATTAGTTATTTTTTAGTGTTTTAGTAGCTTAAAGCAATCCTTTTTAGTTTTCAATAGCATTTTAACACTAATAATATTAGTTATAAATAATAAAAAAAAGTATTAGAACTGTTTTTCATATAATTTTTCATTTAACTTATTGTATTATTAATATTATTAACAATAATTGCTCCACAATTGATCATAAATGTGTTTATGTCTTGAGTAGATTGTATTAAAGTTAATAGCAAGCCGTTGTTTCGTGATTGTTTTTGGTTTAAAATACTGTTTGCCCGATATTATCAACAATGAAGTTTGATCATCTTTATCTATCATATCATTATAAGTTCTCTGCTAACTTTTAATTTTTATTTTGTATATTACTGCATTTTGAAGTTAGTGTGTGCTTCATTTATTTTATTTTTTACCTCATTGTATCCTGAAGATGTCTGAATTGGGGAAATATTGACAGGTATTTTAGTTTAGAGATTTGAGGCTTTTTGGTTGACATTTTTTCGCTACTTAAAATAATATATGTATACTTAAAATAAATAAATAAAACATATGTTGTAGTCATATTAAGAATACATAGACTGTACAAATTATGATAAGTATACATGCACTGTATATAAAAACGTTTTTTCAGATAGAATGTTCTAAAGTAGTTGTGACTTGAGATAAAAATTTATTAAGATTAATTATACAGGTTTTGTAATATTTTACAAAACACTGCTTAATTACTTAGAATAGGAATGGCTTTCGTTATTGTGAACTATTGTCAAATATCTCACTTAACTTTATTTTACTTTCCATTAGTATAATAATATAAATGTCCTCTCCCTCTGCTTTATTGGTATTTGTATGCATTGGTCATTATCTTTTATTCTTAAGACCAGCATTGTCATATGGAATAAGAGAGTCACTAGCAAGAAAATCCATAAACTTATGGAGCCTTCTACGTCTCGGCAACATTCCCTTACATTGAGATAAAAGATTAAATTGTATTCTATTATTAACTTTACTTAACCTTTGGAATTATTGATCTTATTTATAATGCTGATTTTCTGAATCTGATTGAATTAACATGGAATATGAAATAACATTTGTAATTTAACATTTAATAATATTTGTTTTAAATACTATTATATTTTTATTTTTATTAATTGTTATTTTTGATGGTGATAATTTTTAAATATTTTTGTTTTGAAGAGAAAAGATTTGGTCTGGCCCGGGATTCGAAGTGGTTTAGAGCACTGCACCGGAGTTGCAGACGACCTGGGTTAGAATCCCATCTAGGGCAAATTTTTTCTCTTCAAAACAAAATTTCTTTTTTTTTTTTATGTCTATTATACTTCTCTTTTAGGTTACGTGCACTCTCTGCGCAACAGCCTGCCAGATACCAGCTAGCAGAATTCCGATACGGAAGGGAAGAAATGCTTGCGCTTTTTTCTGCCAATTTACCACCACCAGAGTCGTTAAAAAATCTTCACGGACTTTATGTTGAGAAAGCACAGTCCCCGCTCGCCCTAAATACGATGTCAGATGAAGAAACAGTAAGCTCATTTTCAACAGTTTAGTTCATTTTCACTATCTAAATATTTTAATTTTAAAAACATCAAAATGAAAAAGATATTGATGTACGTATAAACATATATACCTTTTTCAATTTGTTTTCTAATAATTAAAATAGTATTCTAATTAATTTCTATTTAATAAGTTTAGAATGAGAGGGCATCCTATTACCTAAAGAGTTATTACACTTTTTGGTTATGAAAAGGTTTATTTAGCTAATCATTCCCATTTAGAATTTCATTTGTTTACCTAGAACAGAATAGAAAAAACCTTTATTCTAGGATCAAGTCCCTTTAGTATAACAAACATGAATAGAAAAATAAACATGATATATATGTGGCCAGAAGGCTAAATAATAATAAAAATCATGAAGTATTTAAAAAGTGACCAAAAAAATAAGAAAAATAAAAGTAGAAATGAAATAACTAAAAAGTAAGGATCTTGACAGGATTTTAACCAATTATAGAGAATAGTTATATTAATAACATCAGTAACTAAATTAAATAAATGAATGGGATAGCATTCGATAAAGTCTTTACATAGTCTATATCTTCTTTAGGAGAAAGAAACAAAAACGCGTAATCTACGAAATTCATTATTCACCACTGATTTATTTAAGTAAATGATTGACCTGCTTAGAGATAGTTTTTTTTGGAGGTTAGGAGATGTTGGAAAAGCAAGGATTTAAATAATGATAGGGAGGGACTATGACTAATAGTAGGAGGGATTGAGTTCCACACTGTCGTGGAGTGGGCGAGGAAGGAATGCTTGAATGCATCTTTGGTTCTGTGAGAACGAGCATAGAGATCGGAAAAGTGGGATCTTATTTTGTTGTGCTGGACTGAGGATTTGAATTGGAGGAGACTGTAGATATATAAAGGGTGTTGAAAGTTAATTTACTGGTATAGAAAAGCGCTAAGAGAATATTGTCTACGAATGGGAGGGAAGTGCCACTTTAACTTAACTCATCATAGTGATGTGACACCCAGGATCGCCTCGGAGTACCAAGGACAAATCTAAGAGGGCAGTTCATTATTCGATTTAAACGGCCCTAAAGCATTTTCGAAAGGCCCCTGTATACCACCATGTATTAGTCAAAGTGGAGTAAGATGAGGAATGATACGAGAAGCTTACAGGTAAATTGTGTAAGGTGATGCCAAGATGGATGGAATAATTTCAGGGAACTAATTGACCTAATTGGATATTTGGGCAATGTGGGGTTTCCAAGAAAGGTTTGGTCAATAGTAATGCCTAAGTTTCAACAACGGGAACAGGCAACGACATCTAAACATGGTAATTCTAAAAGCATGAACATGAAAAAAGTACTTAAATTAAACTGAAACAAATATCAACTGAAAACCAACTTCATATTTTTGATAGTGTATTAAAAATACTAGATAGTGTCAGAAACTTATAATTTATTAAAAAAATCTTACTTACTTAAATATTTTTCAAAATTAGATGAAGAAATTAGGTAGGGTTTCCTTTTGAAAGTAAGCTAGCTATTAATTTATTTATAGATGATTTATTCTTTAATGCTTATTATTAATGCAATTTATTCTCCTTACAGAGAATGTGGAACAGAGGAATCAACTCGGACGCAGTGCTGCGGTCGGTTGGAAAAGGAGAGAGAGGAGGTGGACTGAGGGGAAGTGGCGGAGGAGGAGCGGGAGGACGGGGCGGGCGGGGGAGGGGTGCCTTCTACCGTGGCGGCACGGAGCGCAGCTATGAGGAGGGTGCAGAGGCTCCTTTTGTCAGGCAGCGTCCCTTTGACAGATCTCAGGTAGTGATCATCAGTATATTAAATTATTATACTATGTTCTTATAACTAACTGTACTGAATAAAAATTTTATCTCTATTATACATAAGGTAATAAAAAAGTTTCGGGAACAGGGGAAAACATTTCTGTTGTGAGGAAAATGCTTAATACAGACCATCAAGTTGTGTATCAATAGGTAGGGGATACCTTACACCTTCATGCACTAGCAATTCATTTGATTCTGAGAGACCAAGGTAAAGAAACTTATTGTCTTTGGTGGTCCCATAGTCTGATGGAAGAGCAATTGACTCATCTTATCATCATTGTATGACTTGGTCCCGAAAGGTGTTGAAACTACTTGATATAGGTTCAAATCTCTATATGTGAACAGCATCGTGATAAGTGACGAAAGTTGGCTATGTTATTATGATGTGGTGAATAAGACTCAAAACAAAGTTTTGGGTCCTTGAGGATGAGCACACCTGAAACTGCCAAAAAAAATTCAATCTGAAAAGAAAAAAAAATTATAGCTGTATTTTTCGGATTGAGAAAAATTGTAGAGCTTGTCATTTTGGACTCACAGAAGGCAGTCACAGCTAAGTGCTACACTGAGCAATGCTTGCCTAAAGTTATTGAGTCCATAAACACTCCAGCTCACCTTGCCAAAGCTCATTAATAAGCTCAGCTACACCGAGTTTGCAGACCAAATTGAGCAACCTCCTTACATTCCAGACCTTGCTTCCTGTGACTACGCACTCTTCCCCCATGTTAAAATGAAACTGAAAGGAAACCGTTTTTATAATGATAAGGACGTTCTGAGGGCTTGGGACAACAAATGTGCCTCACTTCTGGATGATACTGGCAGAACCTAGTTTGGATGTATGGAAAAGTATATTGAATGTGGTGGTAGTTACTTTGAGAAAATAAAATGAATATAGCTGAATTGGAAAACTTATTTAGTAGACTTTGTAGTTAGGGGGCAGGGCCTAGGGAATGAGGTAGTTCAGTGTTGTAGTAAGGGGGCGAGGCCTAGGGAGTGAGGTAGTTCAGTGTTGTAGTCAGGGGGCGAGGCCTAGGGAGTGATGTAGTTCAGTGTTGTAGTTAGGGGGCGAGGCCTAGGGAGTGATGTAGTTCAGTGTTGTAGTCAGGGGGCGAGGCCTAGGGAGTGAGGTAGTTCAGTGTTGTAGTCAGGGGGCGAGGCCTAGGGAGTGAGGTAGTTCAGTGTTGTAGTTAGGGGGCGAGGTCTAGGGAGTGATGTAGTTCAGTGTTGTAGTTAGGGGGCGAGGCCTAGGGAGTGATGTAGTTCAGTGTTGTAGTCAGGGGGCGAGGCCTAGGGAGTGAGGTAGTTCAGTGTTGTAGTCAGGGGGTGGGGCCTAGGGAGTGATGTAGTTCAGTGTTGTAGTCAGGGGGCGAGGCCTAGGGAGTGAGGTAGTTCAGTGTTGTAGCCCAGTAATTGCTTGAGGCAGAATAAAAATTTGTGAAGAATATCATTTTTGTTTTTTAAACTAACAGTAGTTGTCCATATTATTTTGTAACGTCAACAGTTAATCTATAGTTATAATTTTAAATTTTCTATTAGATGTAAATGTATGTTTAATTTTTTATTAGGATTATCAATTGCATTTAAACACCACTTGGATGATTTAATGCTGCATATGATTTTTCATATGATTTCAAAAATTTTAATTTCTCAATCAGCTTCTATACAGAATCCATTTAATATAATAAGAAAGAGGATTTGGAGCTTCTAATCATCTAAAAAACAGTCGTAAGATCTAGATTAGCAATTTGAAACATGTTAATTAATATAAAGTAAATTAAGCTTAGCCAGTTGTTCAAATCATGACAGCATTTAAAAATGTTGATACCATCGATTATTCAAATGCCTGTTGTGTTTTTACACCTCATTCAGTTTTATCTGTATGCCACCATCATACTAGACTAAAAAGAAACGTTTCAGTCTACTTCAACACTTACTACACAAATGCTCTAAGCTTCCAATTAATTACAAAAGACTCATATATATGAGTTTTATAATGACCCATTTGGACTTACAAAGAAGAGCTTTTGGCTCCACTAAGCCATCGAATTCCTCTCTTATCCCATCTATAATCCTGCATAAAATCCGCGCTTAATACTTTGTTATAATTTAATTTGTATTATAAAGTTATTTTATGTTTGTAATAGTTATCCGTAATTGCCTTAAATGTCCCATTGGTTGCTAATTATGCCCGAAACTGATATAAGTCCTTTCATAATGAATATCGCTCGCACTCAAACCCACTAGTCTCAAACCTAGTTCAAACCTATCTCTTCAATCCTCGATAATCCTCTGAGGTGTCTGGAAAGAAGATGTCCTCATGACTTAAGTTGAATTTGTCATTTGAGTACTACCACTTGGTAGTTCCTCTACTTGTGTTTATCCATATTTGAAATATTTATTCAAGTTACTCACTATTTCCAGAGTGAAAGAGGTAGAGACAGTTGGTCGGAGAGGAACGGAGGAGAAGGACGAGGAGGCGGACGGGAGAGGGAGCCCAACTGGAGGAGAGGCCAGCGGGGCGGCGGGGCCGGCGATGAGGATGACTGGCGGCCTTACTCTTCGTCCAACAAGTGGAGTGTCTCTGGAGGTGAGTGTTTATTTTGTATTTAATATTTATTTTATTGGTATATGCTGGATTTTATGTTTTCTTAAAATTACCCCTCTGTAACATTTTGCTGCTTAGAAATAATTCAATCTTTACTAAGACATTATTAAAGTATGATTTTCGCATTATTTTATTTTACGAGTTCAATCTCGGACAGAACTGGGACCAAAATGGCAGAAATATCAAGTCTCAAGTGTCCCTCTTGAAATCTCTGGAACCACCATTGAACAGTACACTCTGTTATACTGCCTTCTCCCCAGATTTTGTTGATATTTTTGGATGTTTGGGCTCCATTTCCGGTCAATTTTGAACTTGTAAAATAAAATTAAGCGGAAGTCATGCTTAAACATTTGGTTTGAAAGAGGATTAATAAGTGATACATACATTTATAAAAGTCAAAAGTCCGACAAACAAACTATTTACTATTTGGAGGGGTATTTTGAATAAAGTATAAAATACTGCATTATTTTCTGGACAACCCAGTAACATTTATTTCTCATAACTAAGGTTTGATTATTTGACAAATATTTATGACTTACATTTTTGTATTAAAATAAATTATTGTTGTAATTATTTATGATTTTGATGATAATAATAGCTAATTTTTATCATAATCATTGTTCCAGGTCGAAGTAACAATTGGAGGGAGGAGGATAGTTATGATATAAACCAGTCCCATTCCGGTAAAAACTCAAATCATCACCTGCCAGAATGGTAAGAAATCAATGATCATCGTTTATTAATAGTCTGTAGCCTTAACTATTCTCGTTAAAAAAAAAGCTAATCGACCCAATTATTGTTTTTAATAGTAATAGTAATATACTCATGGGTCATTGTTTGATCCTTGTCTTTGATCAATATATTAACTAAAATATTGTGTTTTTTTTTTGCTACCTAACATATGCATTTAACTACCCTTTAAGTTTTCTTTAATAGTCAATCATTCAAGTGAGTAAATTAAAACCTTTTTCCAGTCATATATTATTTTTCTTTATTTAAAAACGTTTCAACAATTTTATGTCATTCTCAATTTACATTATTTATAAGTCCTTTAACGTTATTTAATTTTAAAAATATTCTCTAAAAATTTTTTTTTTTTTTAATTTGTACATTTTCAACCTAAAAATAAAAGACAAATCAAATAAATACATAATTTTACATACAAATATGTCCCAAAATACTGAATAAAAAGTATAGATACCTTTTTGGTTGATTGTCATATAATTTAAAATATTTCTTACAAAGCTTAGAGTTACAGTGTACTCCATGGTCAATTAACATAAAAAAAAATAATAAAAAAAATCTAAAAAAATTTTTAGAGAATATTTTAAAAATTAAATAACGCTAAAGGACTTATAAATAATGTAAATTGAGAATGACATAAAATTGTTGAAACGTTTTTAAATATAGAAAAATAATATATGACTGGAAAAAGGTTTTAATTTACTCACTTGAATGATTGACTAAGAAAGATGTACTCCAGTTACAAAAAACAAGATAATTAAAATAAAAAAGTTTTCTTTAATATAATTGAGTATAAAATTAGCTGATTCTCTTAACATCCCTTTTCATTCTAGTCTTTTGTTTGTTTTCCATTTATTTATTTTTTATTATTCTTATTCTTTTAAGAATGGCCATGGAGAAAAATGTATCTCCTAGTAATTTTAAATTATAGACGTCCATAAGAGACATATTATGTAAATCCTAACAAACAATTAAGAAATTGAAAGTGACCAAAGGGGTCGAAACGTATTTATAGAAAATAATAAAGAAAAAATTGACTGGAATATGGTTTTTGCTTCATAAATTAAATATTATTCTTTCTTTGATTTTGGCCGATTTTCTGCCAAAGGAAACTATTGACTTGTTGATTAGTCTTTTTTTATTACCCAGAACTTCTCTATCATGTCTACTGTTTATGCAATTGGGTAAACAGAATATCCTGTTTTTGAGGATAGACCTAAGATGGTATGCCCCAGAGCTCTCCTCTCTCAGGGCAGAACCCCAACCCATTTGAAAATCCCTCTCTACAAGGTTTTCATTACTCATATGAAATCCCTCAGATAAGTTTAGGGTTGCCTCTCTCTTAATCGTATTGGAGACCGATCTTCCCTGATGTAGATAACATTGATGTCTTCACCATTACCTTGGCATAGGACCCGATAGAACATGGTTCCATCAGCTAAGCCAGCTGACCCAAGCTTTGCTCGAGAGGTGATACTCCTCTTACGCTCATCCTTTGTTCTGTTTTGTAACAGACAGAGATTTTCCTCCCTACAATGGGCCCATGTTGATGTTTCCTTACTTCTTTATTTTTTATAATATATTTTTATTGTATTATAATATAATTCTTTTAATTTTACTATAGTTTAAGGTAAAATTTATATTTTTTTCTTACAGGGCAACAGAAAAGAATAGTGAAGGTGGTGGAACATTTGATTCCTCTGGGGCTTTCCATGGACCTTCGGAACATTGTGAAGAAGACGAACCTAAGAAAAATGAAAACGTATGATTCCATTATGTTGCTTAAAACATTTCAATTAATTTTATTAATCTGCCTATTACTGATGTTTGTTTCAGTTTTATTTTTTACTTTATTAACATTGTGGTATTGGCGATAAAACTGATATGTAATACATTTTTCTTTGTCAACTGCGCTTTCATATATTTTATATATTTGCATGAGCTACTTGCATGTTTGTATTTTAGTTTGCATGGTTCTGTTATTTGTTTTTATCTTTCTACCATTCTTTATCCAGTACTAACTTACATAATTGTGTATATTTTCATAGTTTTTGGAAAAGTTCTCTATTAAAAAAAAAAAGTTAAACTCTCTGGACATTGGTATAATAAAGTGATTTTATTGATGTGTAGTAATTTTTATTTAAAAGTTCAATATCAAGGTGATTTGTGTATTATATTTATAATGAAAAGCTATGGTCATTATAAACAGCAGATATGATCGATAATAACTTAAGAGAATCTCAATGGTATCATTTTAATTTAAGCAGGTGCTCAGGCCCTGATCATTTAATTCAGTTGTGAACTACTGTGTTCAAGTATGATATTTTAATTTGTGATTCACACATCATAAGATACAATAAATAGCCCCTACAATGGAAACAAATTAAATTATTTGTAAAATCTGTGCAAATGAATTGCTTGTTCACTGATGTAAAAAAAAAAAAAATGCTACACAATATCTAAACAGAAGAATATCTGGCATAATAAATGGTATATTGAATTTTATCTGAGAGTATTATAAAATTTGAGAATACTAATTTAATTTGATAAGTCTTTCATGAAACAGAAAAGAAACGATCAAATAAATGTATGAAATTACTAAATGTAAATTAACTAAGTTTGTTCAGAACTTGAAAATCAAATCAAACAGATTAATTTTTATTTTAGTGTTTTAATTTACTATAAACCATTCCACTATTTAAAATTATTAAAATTAAAAAAAAAACATTGTCTCTTACCAGTCATTTTCATTGAACATTTGAAAACTCTATTCTATAATAGGTTCTAGTTTCATACATTTGACATAATTTTATTTTCTATTTATTTATAACTATTTACTAAGAGATAAAGTTCAGGCAAAAAATGATTGTTATGCCAGTATGTACTGGAAATATATAATGTCATCAGTGCAAAAAAATCTAGCACATTTGATACTTTTTGAGGCACATGTATTGAATTTAAAAATGTATTTACTTTTGTAAATATTTTATTCGAAAAGAAAACATATGACCAGGATCGGGACTCGAACTCGGCCTCCACTCGCTTAACCATCTCGGCTATCCTGGCTCGCTTCTCAGTCAGTCATATCTCTTCTTTCACTGATCCTATATCTCCGTGTTCTCTGTGTGTGTATTTACTTTTGAATTGGGCCAATCTCTCTTCGATCATACCAGGTTTTAAAAAGTCGATAAAAGATGCTAACCATCTGGTCCAAAGAAGTAATAAAAACATCAAAAGATATATCCATTCCACGATAAGAATAGTTTATGAACTTACAAAAATTTTGACTGTTCAACCCTTCCCTGATTTTCCTTTTTTTATTTTTTTTTATAAACTTGTTTCTTTAAAGCAAATGAATATAAAATTATTTTAGTAAACTTTATAATAATTGGTTGTTATTAAGATGATACACTTTATTTAAATATTCTCGAATTATGAACTGCTTGTTCGTTTCCTATTTTTCTTAACACCATTCACTATAGAAACCTCCAAATTTTTATTTTAGACATTCTATTCAGTTATTTTTTATAGAAACATAAATGCATGTTTTAAGAAAATATGGAAGAAGAAAATGCATGTTTATTCACTTAAAAATTTCAATGTTCTCAATAAATTTCTTCCCAATTTTTTTCAAAATGTATGCAATTATATCCTTGCTTGCGATTCTTTTACTTTTATTTATTTTTTAAATGTTTATATTATATTAAAAAAAATAGTTAAATTTGACCTTTTTTTTTTTTTTTGCAGTGATTGGTCAGTTGTTGCTCTAATCATAATTATGGATTTGTTTATCAGAAATAAACTTTTGTAATCAAAATGAAAAACAAAGAAGAAATGATTATCAATTTCTTGATGCCTAGACAATATGTTTGGTATCTTAAGGTCATTTTTCTTGTTTGTTGATCCTTCTTCCACATCTTCTTTGTTTTATATTAAAGTTTTTCATTATGGCTGCTACAGGCCATCTTTAATGATTAAAACATTACCTGGACATTGTCCGTATTCTTTTATTGCATTATTTACTTGAAAATAATACAATTGTTAGACATATTAAAGCTTAGCCTTTTTATTTTTAAATGGAATGCTGAGTAGTGTCCATAAAATATGTTAATTTATATTATTAAGTAGTAAATAATTTTTTTTTTTTTCATATTTCAGAGAATCACTGGAAAGGAGAAAGATAAAGAGCGAGATAAAGAAAAAGGAAGTTCAAACAAAAGCGATCCTTTGTTCAGGGACAGGGAGGAAAAGAAATCCGAATCCAAGGAAAGCCCCAAAGAATTGAAATCTCCTGATAAAGAAGAGAATGGGAGCCAAAAAATCGAAACTACGCCACCCAGAGTCGAGTCTCCTAAACGGGTGCAATCCAATTCTCAACAGCTTCCCCAAACTCCCAATAGTCAACCACTTCCTCAACAAAATCATTCGACACCTCCTCATCATTCTATACATCTTCTCCAACAATCACATCGAGGTAAATAATAATGTTGATTAAAATGTAGCTTTCAGTGACTATAAAAAAATATTTTTTAATCCTGTATTTAATACACATCTTTGATCTGTTCATCGATACATTTAATAAATTTATTTACAGCTGTAAAAACTCCTTCACCTCCCCTCACGAGTGCAGTTCCTACGCCGTCTCCTGCGGAAATAAAGTCGCCACCTCAACAGCCTCCTCAATTAATTCAGCAAACTCCACAACCTCAACCTGTCGCCCACGAGCACAAGTCTCCACCTCACCTTATCCATCAACCGCCACCGCCTATTCTCCAGCCGTCGCTGGAACATCAGGGTATTTGTCTTTTCATAATTTATTGCAATTTGTTTATTAATTCTATTTAAGCAATCTTAATTTGTTTTATGATAATTTATTTTATTTTTATATGATATAATTTTTTAAATATTTTATTTGAAAAGAAAAGATATGGCCAGGACCGGGACTACTAGATCCAAGTCAACTAGAACCAAAATAAAGTAATTTTCAATTAACATTCTCCCCGTGTATACATCACAAGTTGCGAGAACACGGAGATGTAGGATCAAGTGAAAAGAGGGGATATGGCTAGCCATGAAGCGAAGCCAGGATGGCCGAGATGGTTGAGGCTTCTCCATGGAGAGGTGAAGGTCCCGGGTTCGATTCCCGGTCCTGGCCATATCTTTTCTTTTCAAATAAAATATTTAAAAAATTATATCATATAAAAATAAAATAAATTATAATAATATTAACGACTTAAAGTCAACTAGAACCAAAATAAAGTAATGTTCAATTATCATTCTCCCCGTGTATACATCGCAAATTGCGAGAACACGGAGATGTAGGATGTAGGATGTAGCTGGATGGCCGAGATGGTTGAGGCGTCACCACGGAGAGGTGAAGGTCCCGGGTTCGAGTCCCAGTCCTGGCCATATCTTCTCTTTTCAAATAAAATATTTAATTAATTTGTTTTAATTTAATAATATCTTAATTACAAATATTGTGCCTGAAGAGAGGGACCATACCCAAAACTAGTGGAAAAGTTGAGAGATACATAGAAATGTATGCATTATGATTTTATACCAGTCTCCCTAATCCAAAACACCCCTTAATGGAAAAATTTTTATGGTCCAAGATTAATAGTGAGTTTTAATTTAGACACAAAGCTATATAGTGATGAGAAATTATACAAGTGTGACTATAATGTGGAAATGATATTTTTTTTCTTTTTTCAGAGGATGTCCTTAGCAATATGACTGATGACTTAGCCGCAGATCTTGTGGCAAAGTTGATGGAGGATGAAGAAAAGCAGGATAAGCAGTGGTACTACCGAGATCCGCAAGGAGAGGTTCAAGGTCGGTTCACTTCTAATTTATTGTTGTTTGTGCTTTTTCTAATTTGATTGCTATAAACTTCATGTTTTTTATTTTTTATCCAGGACCCTTTACTTGCACCGAAATGGCTGAGTGGTTCCAGAGCGGTTACTTTACGTTGAATCTGCTAGTGAGAAGAGCCTGTGATCCAAATTATGCGCCTTTAGGAGAGTTAATAAAACTGTGGGGTTGTATTCCATTCCTACCTGAATTTCACCCTCTTGTAAGTAGTTGTTGTTTATTTAACTTTTCCACTATGTATTTTTTTAAATATCCAATTTTTTATTTATTTTAAATTGATATATCCAAAAACGTTTGTACAGTAGCAATAGCTCTGTTTTATTGGCTGAAATCTACATTCTTCATTAAATATATCAATCTCTGTATTATACATACAGGGCCATTCAAAGGAATCGCATGTTTTTGAAAAGCACAGTGCACAATGACTAGAAGAGTGAGGGAAACCAGCACAGTATTATTAATTTCAGCAGGATTTGCCAATTTAGTCGCCATGTCGCAATGGAATGTGAACACCGTGTGTTCCTGCATGATAACTATGTTAAAAGTGGCAAATCTGTTATTCAAACACGTCTCTTTTGTCGACATTTTAAGGTCGGCCGTCACGGAAACGTACCAGATCACAACACTATTCTTAGATGGGTCATGAATTTCAGAAAAACAAGAACTGTAACTCGAGGGAAATCACCAGGTGCCGTTCTTACTGCACGGACACAAGACAGCATTTACAGTGTGAGAGCAGCAATATTGAGGAGCCCTTTTTCTATTACCAAGCACACTGCAGCTTTCATGTTAATAAATAAACTATTCGTGTAAAATCAACGGAGTACTCATTATTTAAAAAAAAAAGCGATTCCTCTGATTGACCCTGTGCAAGTTTTTAGTGATGTAATATTTTGTCAGTGTTGTCTAGCAACTAATCAGGGAACTACTTTGTGTTTAAGTCTTTTGTTATCATGCTCGATCAATCAAATTATAAATACTTTTTGTAAAATAGCATACTTATTTGTTTTCGATGTTGGAATGGCCCATGCCCACTTTTGTGATATGCAGTACAGATTTAGCTAAAGAATGTAAAACTGCAGTTTTACATTACAAAACTCTGGAAATGAGGAATGAAATTAGATAGGCCGAGAAAGGTTTATATCTTTAAGAAGTATATCGGTAATATTGATTATCATGTGTTCCAATGAGCCATTCTTTTTAATGGCTTCTCATTTGAGATAAACAGTTTTCAAATATTGAAAAAATATTTTTACTTAATACTTCAGATTCACAGGGGGCGGAGTGGCTCAGTGGTAGAGCACAAAGTTGCCATGCTGAAAATCTTGGTTTAAATCCCGCTACAGGCAAGACTTTTATTTAGTCTGTTTGCAGCTGGAGATGGATCATATAGGATCTAGGACCCTCCTGGGGCTCATCCAGCCTCTACAAAGTGAGTAACCAAAATAGGGGGGAGAGGGAATCTGGTGGTTGATCCATCACCTCCCTGCACAAACGTTGTTCTTGAAACTGTACAGTCTCTACCATGTACTGAACCCCATACCTGTTCATGGCTTGTAGTGGTACAAGTAAGATTCACAGGACAAGTTGATTTTTGTTACTAGACTAGGCATTTTGTGTAATTGTCATTTCTTATCATTTAGGAACTAAAATCAGTGATTACCTTTGTTTAGTGATAAGCCTCTTAGGACGTGCCAGATTAAAAGGAAAACAAAACAATTATTACAACTCATTATTGAGAATGTTAAGTTTACCTAATTTTACAGATCCACTACGTATCGGGATTTGTTTTCGATGAAGCTCTTTGAGAAATCGGAATTTCGATTACATATTTCGTAATTATGCGCTTACGGACTCCCAGTTAATATATTCAAATTTTTGTGAGTATATGTATGTATTAAAATAAATATGATTACTTACATTATTTGAAATAATATAATATAAATGATATGCTATTCACAATATTTATTTCTAAATAAGGCAGTGACGTGCGATTTTATTCAGGCTTTTTCTATTTAATTACATCATTTCTTTTTTAACAAACAAAATTTCAGAGTTTTCTAATTTTGTTTCTGCTATTTAAAATTTGTTTTCTTATAAATTTAGCTGGTTTTTATTGGCCCTCTAACGATTAAGCATTAGGTTCTTGTAGGCATATCTCTGATTTAAGCGTAAAATGAAAAATTCGGAGTAGATTATACAGCTACTGATAATTATAATAACTGATTGTACCGCTAGATTTTTGATTTATATTGGCCCATAGTTTGAATCATCTATACCTATGATTATATACATGTCTATGATTATATACATGTTTATGATTTTATACATGCCATCATATTTTGCCTTCCTTTGAATAGTTGTTTTTATTTTTATATTTTTTTTTTCAGAATAAAGAAGCTGCTACCATGGTTAATAATCAAATGCAAGAAAATTATCTAATGCAACAGTACCAGCAGCAAATGAGGAATATCCTATACAGGTGAGGATTCAAAGGGGAACCATTTTTTAGTGGCTGGCATCCTTATGAATTTTGAAAGTAAACATTCAAAATTAATAAAAAAATTGTTGTGAAAAGGCACCTTTGTTTTCTTATTTAAGAATGTTATTTTAGTCTGTACTTTGCTTAATATGGAAATGAAATTGTTATTAAACCAACTTTTTAGTAAAATAAGAAAACCAACTACGATAAATTGGTATAATAAAAAAATTATATATTATAAAAATAAAATAAATTATTACAACTAGGATAAAATTTGAGATTGGTGCATAGTATGTGAATAGATTTTGCAAGAAATAAAATTAATTCTTCAGCTTTTAATATGCACTACTGCACATTATATTTGCATTTATTAATGTATTATTATTAGCCAATCATTAAGTATGGGATTGGGACTTCCTAGTCGCTGTGTAATCAGATACATGATTGATAAATATTTAGCTTGCTTTTGTCTGAAATCTTCTGTGTTAAATTTTTTAATTTAGTTTATTGTCAGTGTAGAAGGGTATTTTTTCAAAAATTAATCAGTTCAAACTGTCCAGAAGTTAAATTAGTTTCACAATTTCAATGGAGGAAAAGGAAAAATATAATAAAGTGGCATTTTTTTCTTAGAAAGAAGAAATGTGAAAAGAAAAATAATTTTGGGAGAATCATTATATATATCGATTGAAGAAATTCTGTATATTAATAAATATTATTTGAATCAATACTTATTGTTTAAGAAAATAATTTAGTATAGCGTTTAAAGAGTTGTAGTGACAAAATTCGCTGTATCTACTGACCATATAGTCCTATATTGTTCGATTTTGTAAGGGTTGGACATTTCATGGTTGGTCTAGAAATTGTTTTCTTTCAACTGTGCTAGCTTAGAAATAAAATAACCAACATTTATTGTCCTAACTAGAGTAATAGGATGGTAAAATAAAAAAAACGAAAATTACATTTAAGAAATGGCTATTGCTGATATGCTTGTAACTTACATATTCCTCTTCCGTCCTAAATATAAATATTTGGTAACTTTTTTAATCAGTCTTTCTTTCTCAGTCCATGTCCATAAATTTTGAATTGACAGCAAAAAGTCAAAATTGAATTATTAGTTGCTTGTGTATGTTTTGAGAATATGATAGTGAATTACTCTTGGAGTGTTAAATGATTAAAAATATAACTCCACTGATTTGTTTCACCATTTTATTTCATTTGGATCCCAGTATTAATTATTTATGTATTTCTTATACACGTATGTATATATTGTTGTAGGTATTATTTAGAAAGCTTTGATAAGTTTATAGTAAATGTGTAAATTATCTTGGGGCATGGTTTGTTTCAGCCCAAATATAAAAATCGTGTTTTTTAACTTTGACTGTATGTACATATGTAACAGAATCTTCAAACACGCTTCAGTAAAAAACAAAACTAAAAAGTAGAAAATAATTTTCAATAAGTTCAAAATAAGATTAGAGTGCTAAACAAAGAAGTTAATTTTATTGTAAAAAACAACAACATGGTGTGCTTTTTAAGACATTTCCACAATGACTCATCATCTATTTATTGTTAATATCAAGCATGCATCAATTTTTTATGATACAATAAATTCTTTTGTTTGTCACTCTATTCTTACTTTAAACTTATTAACAATTATTTACTAATTAGTTTTGTTTCTGCTACAGTGTTTTTTTAAAACTATTATTTATTATATTAAACCTCAGTAGCAATAAATGTACTTTTCAAAAAAATAATTTTCTTTGGCCATTTTATAAAAAAGTTGTTAATTTATTTTATCTAGGCAGCAGCAGCAACAGCAACAGCAACAACAACAACAGCAACAGCAACAGCCACCACCACAGCCACGGACTCAGGCCCCCCAGATCCCTAAGCTGCATGATTGGCTGGATACTCGTCAGGTTGGTTTATCATTGGATTGCAAATATTGATGAATTCATATTTCATTGAAGAATCTTGTTTGTTTATTTATTGTTATTGGAAATTTATCTGTTTATTGTTCAATATATGTATTAAAAAAAAAACTAGTAAATAAAAAATAAATGTAAATTATGTTTTACTGATAGTTATACATTGATGACAGGGTAACTTGATGGAGCCTATCTTGCCACCACAATATCCGCCGCAAGTGGGAGTGAATCCCAACGCCCTCCACCAGCATAGTACCACCAACAATAATCTCCGCGCACTCCTCGCACAACTCCAGCAACAGGTAATATAATTATTTTTTTACATCTATTATTACAAATTTATCCAATCAATAAAAATAATTAGGGAAGCGGAGTGGCTGAGTGGTAGAGTGCTAAGCTGCTATGTCAAAGGTCCTTGGTTGAAATCCCTCTTGCTGGCAGACTTTTATTTAATCTGTTAGAGTGGCCGGACATGGATCCTAGGGATCCTAGTGCTCACCCAGCCTCTAAAGTGGGTACCCAAAATAAGTTATAAAATGTGGCAGTTGAAGCGTGATCCAGAACAAATCACCTCCCGCCTCTATCATATACTGAAGCCCAGACCCTTCACGGGTTGTTGTGGTGTGGTACAATAAAAAAAATTATGTTTTTACTAAAACCATTTTAACTTCTTGTCTATTCTTATGTTGTGATTTAATTTTATTCCTTCTCTTTTTTTTCTTGTTTTTAATTTTTTACTTCACTTCATATGTTATTTAATAATCTGTGTAATCCTGAATGAAAAATATTGAAGTCTGCCCAACTGTATACTCTTTTTATTTGTTATATTTTTGATTTCTTATCAAGAAATCTAGCAATAAGTTCGTAGGTTTAGTGTATGTTTCAAACATCTTTCTATCTGGGTCACAAGTATATATAATATAGATTAATCAATTTGTAATTAATAAGTATCTTTGATTTTACGAATCAGTTTTTAGTAGGCTGAGAGCATATGTATGTGGCGTCGCACTTTTTATTTTGTAATGGATCGATACTCAGTTTTTTTTGTCATTGCTTGTGCGTGTATGTATTGAAATCTTTTAAAAAGCAAAACTAATATCATTAATGATCACTGTTTCTTTTGCGGAACTTGTAAAACTTAAGGCAATCACTAGTAGCTTAGGTGGCAGCAGCAAACTTTGCAGTAGTTTATTTATTCATTTAACTTAGCTATAATTTAACGAGTACTTGTACCTGACACTGCACATGTTCGGAGGCACTCCCTTTAAAAATTCTGAAGGTCACCTGGCGGGCTGAGAACCCACGATGTTGGGCCTAGTAGGCTATTATGATATCACTATACCATAGGTTACAGTATTTGATTCATTAACCTATCGTTTCATCCATTCAAATAGATTGGCAGTGTGCATAGATGGCAACCACCTCCCAGAGATTATAAAAACATTATTTTCATTATTTATGTTTTGACATTAAGTAGTTATTTTATTAATCAATCTGTTAGTGTTAAGGTACGATAATTTGCTTTATTTGTTTATTCTGTGTAAAAACAATACCAAACATGTTTATTGTCAGAAATTTAAACACTGTTTTTTAACTAATAATCAATGATTGGTTCAGGCAAAAGCAGAACCAGCACCCTCGCCAGTGATGGAGACCCTCATCAACCTCGCTCACCAGCAGCAACAAGTTTCCTCAGGGCAGACCCCGATACAAGCCCTGCTTAGGCAAATGCAGCAACAGAGCTCCAAATTGCAGCACCACCACCCGCAGCATCACTCCTCGGCCACGTCCGGGGTATGTGCAACTTCCTTCATGATTTATCTTTTTTTTTATATTTGAAATGAAGTATAATATATTTATTGTCTTTCAAACTTTTTATATTTCATTTTAAGATTGATTCTGTGTGGAATGGAGGTGGTAATTGGAGCCAATGGGGTCATGTGAATACAAAAGGAATTAAGACTGAACAACAAGTGCTTGTAAGAAATTATTAATATTATTTAGAAGTAGATGTAAAATGTTTATAATTAAAAATATATTCATTATATATGTGTAAGTTAAGTGAAGGATTCTTGTTAGTTTTGTTCATTGAATACAAGAAGCAAGACCAAATTCAATAAAGAAATTTATTTATAATAAAACATAAGGTAATGTTGGGAAAGTGTGTTAGTTAAGTGCTTAATTACTGTTTTAAATCTAAATCCTGAACTTTTTTAAACTGCCATTTTGCTTATCTAAATCAGCAAGGGGATTTTTAAGGTGAAGATAACGAGTTATAAAGATATAAATATTAAGTTTATAAATCATACAAAAGGCTTCAGTGGTTTCTTCTGGTTTCGATCGTGTCGTTAAATTTCTCGCCAGCGTTTCGCCAGACATGCTGCTGGCTTCCTCAGGGCTTGATATATCCATCTTCCCTGTTGAAATTTTCAGTGTGCTTTACTATTTCGATCGTTTCTAGTATTTTTCTTTCTGTCACCTTACTACATTTCTTAACCACTCCGATTTTGTCAAATTCTATTGTGTGATTAGTGGTAGCGAAATGTTCTGCCAAAGCTGATGTCTTAATATCCATCTTCTTTACGCTTTTAATATGTTCTGTAAGTCTTGTGTATATTAAGTCTTACCATTTGTCCAATATATTCATTTCCACAGGAGCATGGAATGCTGTATATCCCTATATGTATCGGTTATAGTTATTAATTATCAATCATGTTAAATCTTTCAACATGTGTTCATATGTGCCTGTGTTTATCCTATGACTAATTAAGATGACATAACTTACTCATTTTGTTTAACTGGCCACATTTATATTTCAATATTTCGTCTTAAGCTAAATATTTTCATGTTTATATAACAAATATAATATAAATTTATTATTTAATTAATACACATGAAAAATTCCATATTTTTCTTATAAAAAAAACAATGTTATATATATATATATATATATATATATATATATAAATATTATATATATATATTATATAAATATTAATATATAAATATTATATATATTATATATATATATAAATATATATATATATATATATATATATATATATATATATATATATATATATATATATATATATATTTGTTAGATACATGATTTTTTGTTTTTGTTCTAGGAAGAGCAATTGAGAGCAGAGTATTTAAGAAAAAGAGAAGAATTATTGTAAGTTAAAATCATTATTATCAAATCATTTCTAGTAGTATTAAATGTTTTTACATAAAAATTTTTGTTCAGAAGGGGGTGGTTAATTTCTACTCATCAATGTCTATGTTTTATATTTAGTTAACAAATAGCTAATAACCTCAGCCATATATTCATCAGTAATAGATAAAAGACAATAAAAATATAATCATTTAGTTTATTAATTACAAGATTTCTCTATAGATTTTTTCATCTTCTTAAAATTAAATATTTCATTTCCTGTCAAACTATGTTCCTTTTATTCATTTTTTTTTTCATTGTTTTGATTTTATTCCTCTCTGTTATCTCTGATATGTTATATTTCATATTATTGTGTGAACATGTTAAATGGTCAATGGTATTATGTTTGTTCTAATTCTATTTCATTTTATGTTTATTATTTTGTTAGCTCTGTCTCATTTGTTTAGAATCACAGCTTTCTGACAATTTCGACCATTTAGTATTTTTCCTTCTTTTTTTTATAATGGATTTGTACAAATAATTGTTTCTCTCTCTTTCTTTTTTGGTTTTTGTCATCCCTCTGTCTTTTTATTTATTTATTATCAATAGCTAAATTCCGTCTTATAGACCGTTTATTGTTTAGAATGATTGTCTTTTTGAATCTTATTTTAATATTTTATTTCGTTGGTTGTTTCATCTGTTTCTTTCAATCATACACCCTTCATACCACAATTCATGCTCACAATTTTTTTTTTTTATTATGAAGAGTATATCTTTCATTTTCCCTGATGGTTAATGATATATTTCTGTATCCTCAATAAAAAATGGACCTTCATTTACAATCTACAATTTTATAAACAGTTAAGAAAATAGTTGTAGTGTGAGTAGCTATCGTAGCGATAGTTTTTGTCCGTCCGCAAATAAGAAAAAGTGTTTAATTCCTGTAAAAAAAACTAAAACAGAAAAGCAGCTGAGGAGGATGAAGCCAAGGGAAAAGAAGAAGAGGAAAAGGCTAAGAAAGAAAGGGAAAAGCAACAACAGGAAGCGGCCAAGAGGGAAGAGGAAAGCCTCGCAAGGAGGAGAGCCGAAGAAGAGGAAATTAGGAAAAAACAAGAGGTAATAAGTCATTTTTACTATTTTATATAAGTTTTATTATTCTTTTATAGCCCATTCCAATTTTTTATCATCCATCTATAGATTTTTTATCAACTATTGTTATGCTTGCGGCAAGCTGGTTGGGCTTTTGGGCCAGAACATGGAAAAAAATGATGAGCCTTAAATTCAGCAACTACATCGTGCCCCGTCCTCCACTATCTTACAAGCCCTAATAGGTCAAGATTTAAATATTATTTGGCTTAGAAATGGTTGGTAACTTATCTATCTGTGTTTTTAAGAGCTAGAATTCTTAAAAATATTCATCAATGTAGTAGAAGTACTCGTACCATTGGTACTGAAATATATATGTATGTATGTAAGTTTATATAGAAAAAAACTGAAACAGAGGACTGATGGAAGCTTATTCAGAGGGCCGTGGTTCATTGATGGGCTGTAGAGCCACGAAATGGCTCAATGAAGATGAAAGAAAAAAAATATATATATTGATAATAACGAAATTGTTGCCTAGTATGTTTAAGTGCCCCTTTGTATATTGGGCTGTAACTTTAATTATTAATTTACCTCCTTCATACTTTAAATATATGTCTGAGAAGTTTAGTTGGGGGTGAGGTCAATGAGAAAATACTCACATAAGAAACATATTTATTGTATACCAATGTTTCGTCGCTGGATTTTCTGAGGGTGTGGGAGTCACTCTTAAATTCCTTAATATCTAGTCAGCTCTCAGGAATTTCTTTTAATTTTTATTTACTTGTCACTTAGCTTTATACATCTTTTTCCTGATTATCTTTTATTGCCTAAAGGAGATTGAAATTTAGGTACTCTAATAGTTTCTTATTTGTGCTTCCTCATTTACTTCATCCATAACCAAACTTCTCCAACACATATCAATAAGGTCGAATATACTTCTACTTCAATGAAATCAATTTTTTTTTTAATATTTTACGTGTGAATTATATATATTTTTATTAGCACCGTTTGATTTTTGATAGCATGTTAAAGGGTTTTTACCAAATAAAGTAGCTTTTATACATTTCTGGAATGCATGCTTTGACATGGAATTGATATTTCAACGTTTATGTGTACAAATTGTATATAAGAATTATATTCAATTGTCACTTCTGTTTCTTGCTATCCAATACTCCCTTAAAGTTTATGAATAATTTTTTCATCAAAGTTCAATTTTATTATTTCTGTTCTCAATAGGCTTCACGAAGAGCAGAAGTAGAAAGGCAGAAGAAAGGAGAGGAAAAAAGGAGAAAGGAAGAAGAAAAGAGGAAGAAAGAAGAAGAAAAGCGTAGGAAAGAAGAAGAAAATAAAGAGAGGGAAAGACTGAGAGAGGAAGAGAGGAAAAAGTAAGTGAGCAGCCGTAGTGTTGTAGTAGTTTCTCTTCTCTCTAGAGACTTTTTTTCTTCTATTTGATTTGATAACTGTTTTAATTTATTTTGTAACAAACTGGGAAAATGACAGATTAATGCATTTCTGTCTTAATAGATTTAATGTGAGCGTTTCCCCATTCCAGTGATTATTTAGTTTATTTTTCTGCTGGAAGGATTTGCTGCGAAACCTGGAAATAACATCATGAGCAACTATTGTGTTATCGCTTGTGTATAGAGTATTTGTTTTGTTTTTTTTGGTTTTTTTAATTACTCCTATTTTGTTTGCATCCAGTGCCTTCTGTCTTTCACTATTTAGAATTGTTGATTTTTTAATGTGATGTTTTTGTGTTAAAAGTTATTATTTTTATAACCAACCAGGATCTTGTGATATTTTTTCTCTTTATTTTGCTGAGGTAATAATTATGTAAATATAAGGAAGAAATAGCTGGGGGTGCAGTCAATAAAAACACCTAAATAAGTGTATACTTATTTAGGTGTTTTTATTGACTGCACCCCCAACTATTTCTTCCTTACATTAGAAGTAACAGTTAACCAATTCTTCTCTAATTATGTAAATACTTGTAGAAAAACGTTAAATTTTTCTTTGATTGCCTATTATTATTATTATCTTTTGCCTTACACTTATTATTTGAAAGGTAGTGGTTTAAAATAACCATTTTATTTTTATTTTGTAATTTATTAACAGTTGATATCTACTTAATATTATTTATTCTTCATCTTGAAAATTTCCTTTAGTAAAATGGAAATGTCTACAGTATTATGAAGGAAGAAATCAAAAATAATTTAATAATAATAATGATCTTAATGTTAATCAAGATGTTCGTGATGAATTAAAATATTTTCAAATTGTGATGAACTGTTTGTAAGTAAGTACCTCACTTTTATATTTGGGATATTTGTTTTAACCAAGTGAAGGGCTGAAATATCGTTAACAAATGTTTATATCACTTTTGTGTTCTATTGAGTTACATATTTAGTCACTAATGATTCGGAGAAAGCTACATTTACAGTTTTTCTTTTGTACTTCTAAGTTATAAACAGTATTTTTAATTTTCTTATATTTCTAGTAAAAAAAATCTGTTTGATACTGTTGAAATATATTTATGTAGATAAAACTTCTAGAAATTGATCTGCGAATAGGCTTTTTTATTTATTTCTGTGTGTTATCAAATATCTGAAAATATATTAACCCGTTGAACGGAACATCTGGTTCCACTGGGAACATCCGTCGTAATGACGGCTATCAGAGTAGAATATGAGAATGTTTGCGTAACTTGCATTTAACTTTCGAAATATTATTCGAAATTTATAGTGTTTTTGTAAAAAACTGTAAATTTTCGAGTAATATGTGTACTGGCTTCACAATTTTCCCAAACCACTCATTGCTACCTAAGACATGAGTAACCTTACAGTTATGAGTAAGGTTATTCGATTGATTACTGTTGTCACATCACTATCCATTCGTATGATAGGGGCTAAAAAATAAGTCAAAATTAGAAATAAAACATTTATTTTTCATTTGACATAATTTTTCAAATTATAAAATCAGTCTTTATATATTTTTTTTTTTCGTCTGTTGGATTTTATACGCCAAAATAAAGGGCAGTAAGGGGCTCCAGGAGTGCCTTTATTTATTTATCAGTAAAAGTGTGAAACAATGCCGTTATTACATACATTATGAAGTGTGTTCTGTTCAACGGGTTAAGCCTATGGTTTTTAAATATTTAGATCACTGCAAATTATTATACAACAGTTCATTTATTGCTAGTCAATATTCACAGTGATATAGTGAATGATGTCTTGTAATACCTGTGATGTAAGAAATAAGTAAGAAGAAAGTAACAGGGGGGGGAGGGAGAGAATGTATTATTGTTAGAATGCTCCATTCTAAAGAATGATGCTTAACAATCAGAGATCAGAGATATTGTGGACTGGGATTGAATAAAGGGCTTGAATCGGTAAAGGAAACAATAATCGGGTAATTATTTGGTAAAGGAACATGCCTAGAAAGTAGTGCCTACTGAAGAATGGGAAGAGTAAGCCTATTAACGAACCAATTTATAATTGTCCAGGTCTTCTTTGTGTATTATTAAATACTATTAATAACTCTGTAGGAGAAAAAGATAACTACATACATTTGGGTGGGAGTCAATGTGAACAATGAAGATTTGATTTATGAAGTTAATTATTGTAAATGTACATTATTTGAGACTCAACATAAATGTTTAAGTTTAAACATAATTTTTATCTTTGAAAAAAAACAGCTTCCAGTCAATTTATTTTATTCTTTCATAAACAATTGTTTATGAAATAATAAAATAAATTGACTGGAAGCTGGTTTTTTTCAAAGATAAAATTTACATAGAAATAGAGTCCAGTATATTAGATAAGAATTAAACATAATTCCAAGATGTGTTCTCTTCTATTTTTTATCAACGGTGGACGCTGAAAATGGATAACTAAATAGCATAAAGACTCAAATAAAAAAAAAATATATACATATATTTCTTCTATCTTAATTTCCACTTCATAGAAAAGATGTTAGAATATATTCCGCAGGCATTAATTACTACAAATTTATAAAGTATAGAGCAACTATGGGCATGCTTTAATTAACTAGAAGGAGCCCAAAGTTAATGGCCAAGGGATCCTCTTGTTCATTAAATTTTATAGTGAAGGTGGCTACTACTGCTGATTTCTATCAAGCCATAATGATCAGTTATTTATGTGTTAGTTAATTTATTGTTGTAGTAAATGTAAACTAAAGATTAAATAATTTTCAAATCATTTATTTATTATTTATAATTTTCAAAAAACAATAATTTTCATTTAAAAAATTAAACAATAAACCAAATAACCAAAAAAAAAGTTTGAATAATTAAATCCTTTTCCAAGAGGTAGAAAATTACATACTCTAGGATGAAATGAAATGTTCTCTGGGATTTTCAAGAAAAAAAACGTGGCGGACGAGAAAGAAATGGACTGAGGTAAGAAGTTAGCAACACCCGCAAGTATGAGGGAGCACTGGGCAAAGATCAAGGCTAAAAAAGGAACAGTTGAAATGATAGTCCTTAGTTGGCCGATATGGGAGAAAAAAATGAATATGAGATCATTGATAGTTTTACCTTTTTAGATAACATATCATTTAAAAAGCTTATCTTTGCGGCATTGGGGGGCATTGAAAATATTTTAGAGTTTAGGATATGCCAAGTTATTTTTTGACAGATCGTTGATGCAAATGTACAGTATGGAATGAAAAAAGAACAAAATTTTTTTTTGTTGATGTATAGCATTTTTTTAGAATTGATAATTTATATAAAATTCATCTAGTCACTTTTGATTGTTCCATTTGTTACATTTACGACAAGTTCCAAAAATTTGTTACATTTTGTATTATGTTGTTATAGATATGGGAATTTTTATATCAATTTGCCAGTAAAATTATTTGAACTATTCTATTATTTTCTGTTGGTTAAGGAAAGAGGCCGAAGAAGCAGCTAAAAAAAGGAGTCAGCAGCAGGCTGCGGCTGATGTAATGGCGAAGGTACAACGGTCTCAATGGTGTCCCCCCACCGCTTCTAGTACCAGTATTCTCGATATCCAAAGGAGCGAGAGGGAACAGGTAATGTTAAGAACTGTATATTTATTAGCTAGAATTAGTCCATTCGCTTTTTAAACTGGAACCAAAGGCTATTCTTTTAATATTTTATTAATCTTGTTTTCTTTCTGCTTTTCTATCCTCTCTTTATTGATTTATTTTTCTTTGTTATCTTAAGTCTATGATCCATGGGTGATGTCATGGTCCAACTTCTCCTGTCCAAAGTCTCCCAGGCATATTTGTTTTACTACTCTGAGATCTCGAGATAACGGTGAGCTGATCCACCGGTCCAATGTTTTTTACTCTTGAGCATTTGCCTAATAGATAATAGGATGTAGAATAGAATAAGCTGTAGTTGACCATGTTGGGAGGGTTAACAGCTGTGGTACTCCCCGAGCAGTTTTTTTAGTTCTCTCCGCCATCTTCTACTTATTTTTCCTGATGGGACCTTGTTTACTGTTGGCAGAAGCGCTATGTAATTTTAACTTTTTAGTTTAATCCCTTTTCTTCTATATCACCTTAAAAACCTTCTCCCAAGACTCAAATTCTGCTTATTTTATAAATACTGAAGAGATTTCATCAGGCCTTGGAGCCTTATTATTTTTTGGGGACAAACCTATTTTAACGAATTTAAATTTATGCTCAAATAAAAAATTATTTTAACTATCACTCGTAACAGTTTATTAATCTTAAAATATTTTATTGAACATGAAACTTTAATCTCTGTGGGTATTACATTCAAATCAATTATGCATACAAAAGTTGTTTTCTCTGAATAAACTCCTATATCTGTGGCACCTGTGCATAGTGAGCTAAGTCGAATTTTGCAAATTTCAAGCTATCTACTTAGAATCGTAATTTTTCTGAACTTATTTTAAGTTCAAGATTGGAGTATCAGCCCACGATTCACAAAGGAATTTCCTTCATTGCAATGGACACACTTAGCATGTTAGACACAAGGAAAGAGAAAAAAATTACGATTCTAAATAGATAGCTTGAAATTCACAAAATTCGACAGCCCACTATGCACAATTGCCACAGATATATGAAATTGATAAATAATTATTTAATAAGTTTTAGGATAGTTTTCAATTGTTAAATAAATTCCTCATAATTTTATGTTAACTTTATGGTGGTCTGCTATCGATACGCTAAACATTGATAATTATTTTGATTTATTACTCAACACATTTCGACCCTCAACACTATATTAAGAATTTCATCTCTATCAGGTCGTACCTCCTCATTGTCAGATCAGTTCGCCTGATTGCTTGTCTCAGGATTTAGCATTTCCTGAATGTACTGGAGCCACTTATATTTGATTTGATCTGCTTCGGGGAAAAGATTTCCGCTTTGGTTTAGACTCTTCACTCTTTTGGATAAAGACTAGTCTTGTTGAGCTTTCTGGCCTGATATCCCTTTTCTAATCCTGAATAAATTTTTGGAACATCTTCATTCTAGTATCATTCCTTTCTTGTATGGCCTTTTCACAATCCCCATCAAACTATCGGTTTCTTATTCTAGCCTTTTTTTCTCCCAAAAAACATCAGGTTTTATTAACTTTTAATGAATAAAAAAGTTCTGATATACAGTAGATATATGGATAACAATTTTAAGCATTATAGAATGTTCCTTTTTTCAGCAACAGCTGTTGCGGGGCCTACAGCAGCAAGCTCAGCAGCACCTGGAGCAGCAGCAACAACAGCAACAGCAGCAGAGCATTGGTAGCAAAGGAGGCCTTCAACTGAAGTGGACCGAGCAAGCTGCGAGGCCTCAAACCCAAGTAGAGTCTTTAGCTGATATCCAAGCTGAGCAGCAGAGGCAGTTCTTGAAGGTATACATAAAACACTTTACTACTACTGATATGGTATTCTATTCATTTCTATTTTTTTGGCATGAAAGTCCTTTTTATTTTATTTAATTTTTTTATTCCATTTTCTGTGATTATTATATTTATTTTTTCCCCGATTGAAAGCATGAAAATTTTATTTATTTATTAAACAAATCCCTACTAATATTATAAATGCATAAGTAACTATGTATGTCTCCCTGTTACACTTTTAAGCCTAAACCATTGAACTGATTTAAATGAAATTTGGTACAGAGTTAGTCCAGAGCCTGAGAAAGGACATAGGCTACTTTTTAATGTGAAAAAAAGGATTGTAAGGGGTTGAAATGGGGAATTAAAGTTTGTATGAAAGTTTCTTCATTTTTCAAGCTAGAGCTTGAAACTTATTTTTTAGGCTTTTGATTAGATGTAAATAAATATAACATTCAAAGTTTGTAAAAATTTTACCCTTAAGGAGGTAAAATAAAAATAAGGGATGAAAGTTTGTATAGAAATATGATGTAAGGTTTATGTGAAGTTAGGGGGAAAAAACTGTACTGATCTTATATCCGGAGTTTGACTTAGAGTACGAAAAGAATCTCAAATAGAGTCGAATAAATTCTCAAAAAGCTCAATAATCAAGAATTTTTAACATTTCCCCTCAAGAACTGTGGGAAAAGTATAAAAATGATATGGCGGATATTTTACACATATTATAAGAACAGAATACGAATGTTTCAATTTACAATGACTCGCTAACAAAGGTAGAAGACCAAGTGATTACTGTTACTGGAAAAAATGTATCCCATATTTGAAGGAGCAGACCACAAAGAATTGGAGAAGTTAGTAGTGATTTAATGTGAGAACTAGATTACGATACTGTTTCTTTAATGCAACAAATAACAGACCACTTTTAAATCCTTTTAAATGCCCTGCATGAAAATCAAGGTCAAGTTGCGAGTCCAACTTGATTGCTCTTTTATGGGACATCGTACATTCATACCAAACCAACATTCTTCCGCGCCCCTCTGCTTTAGCTAATGTTACATACTGCAGGCCAGCGGCCAGGTACCAAAAAAGGGCCTTTGGTTGCAATAAATTGAAGAGAGCTGAATTTTGAAAATTGGACATTTTTTCCCAAAAAATCCAAATTTAAGTTTTTGCCGACCTTCTTGAGGAACACCTGCTGAAGAAGTGATTCTACGATAAAAGTCAAAGTGGTAAATATAATAAACTTTAATTTAAGCACAAACTAAGGCCTGTAGGTGTAACAGGACTATAAATTATAATATTATTATATTTTAATTATAATATAACAGGACTATACTATTCTGAGTTACGCCTCTTTGAAAATACGTCATTTTTTCACACCCACTTTCCCTGATTTTCCTTTTTTTTAATTAACAAGAGAAGTATAACAACTACATCCCTCGTTATGTGCTTAAATTAAAGCTAATTACATTTTATACCACTCCAATTCACTTGACTTTCATCGTAGGATCACTCCTTGGCCAGTGCTCTTCACTAACACCGGCCAAAACTTAAAATTTGGACTTTTTGGAAAACTGCAGTTGGATTCAAATTATAGCAAATTTAATCTACTTTAAAATGGTTACCTATGCATTGTTTTCAAAAATGCACCGATTATGAGATACAGGCCAAAAACTGAAATAACTCCGAAAAGTTCGAGGTTTTTTGGCCACCAAAAGTTTTCCCATCTTTTTTTTCGGTTGTAAAATTGGATTTACACTACTAAGACATGCCCTTACAACATATCAAAAATCCAAATCTCTTCGATTTTTTGCGACCCTCAAAACACCTGGCCGCTAGCCTATGTTTGGACTATTTGGAAAAAATGACCAAAGGGCGTAACTTAGGATCTATTTGACCTACAGACCTCGGTATGTGCTTAAATTAAAGCTAATTAAATTTACTACAGCTTCATTTCCTATGACTTTCATCGTAGAATCACTCCCTGTTCCTCACGAAAGTCGGCCAAAACTTAAATTTTGGGAAAAAAATTACCAATTTTCAAAGAGACGTAATCTATTTGAGCTCAATCAAAAATTCAGCTCTCTTCAATTTATTGCAACCTAAGGTCCTTTTTTGGTACCTGGCCGCTGGCCTAGTGGTATTTCCTTATGAGCCAAGTTCAATGGTAGTTATAGAACTGAGTGTGCTGTTCGTCGCCCACTAAGTAACGTAGCAACTATTCCAGAGGAAGCTGCTGCAACAACAACTCCTTTATCTTTGCGGATTTGGTCTAATAGCTAAAAGTACCACCATCCCTCCCATGATACCCTGGTTGCCTTTGATATCTTTCATTGTGCGATCTAGTGCTTTGATTGCTTTTTTATGGGATGGACATTGTACATTCATCCTTGAACTGTATAGGGTATGATGTGACTTGTTTGGTGTCCATAACATTGTCTACTGAGAGGTATTCTCGACAACATCCCCTCCACGTCTGACGTGATTTGCTCGTTTATTTGGTTAACTATCTCATTAGCCGGTACCAAAATCGCCCTTTCATACAGACATTCTCGATTGCCCATATTTATTTGAAGATCAGAATAGACATTTTTTATATCATCTGTGTTATCGGCAATTTGACAGAACTCACTTCTCAGTGTAATCATGTTGTTACTGTCTGTTGACAGTAATTGATTGTTGATACAATCTTCTCTGATTTTTATAAGAGCAGCTGCATATTGCCCTGCATGAGAATCATTTTCAAGTTGTACTCGCATATTTGTAGTGAGAAAAAACTTTCTTCCGTGTAACCATTATGCAGATGCTTTTAAACAGGCATTTATTTCATCTGCCGTAGTAGTAGTAGTAGTAACCAGGAGAGTCTGTCTAAAGTCTCCAGCTAAAAGTACCACCATCCCTCCCATGATACCCTGGTTGCCTTTGATATCTTTCATTGTGCGTTCTAGTGCTAGAGCAATCTTTTTTATGGGACATTGTACATTCATCCCAAACCAACAGCTGACACCGCTGTATCATTCTTCCACGCTCACTGCTTTTGCTAATGTTACATACTGGTATTTCAATGGTAGTTTTAGAATTGAGTGCGCTGTCCGTCTACCACTAAGTAGCGTAGCAGCTATTCCAGAGGAAATTACTGCAACAATAACTCCTTTATCTTTACGGATTTGGATTAATAGTAAAGTTAAAAGATAGGTTTTGCCAGTGCCTCCTGGTGTACCCAAAAAGAACCAACCTCCTTCGCCACGGGCAACTTTTTGAATAACTATATAAAAACTAATCTTTGTTCTGACTTTAAAAGTGGAAGGGAAGGGCTTCTGTTATTAGTTGCATTAAAGAAACAGTATCGTAATCTAGTTCTCACATTAAATCACTACTAACTTCTCCAATTATTTGTGGTCTGCTCCTTCAAATATGGAATACATTTTTTCCAGTAACAGTAATCACTTGGTCTTCTACCTTTGTTAGCGCGTCATTGTAAATTAAATCACTGTATGAAACATTCGTATTCTGTTCTTGTAATATGTGTAAAACATCCGCCATGTCATTTTTATAATTTTCCAACAATTCTTGAGGGTTTGAAAGTCCTCATGTTGCTCTTAATATAGCGAACAGCTCTCTCACCTTGGGTGCAGATTTGCATTGTGCAGCCTCTTCCAGAGTTGTATCCCAATGATTATCATTCTCTAATAATGCTGTTGCCTCACAAGCCTCTCGAAATTTTGAAAATTCTTGATTGTTGGGCTTTTTGAGATCTTTGAAAGAGGTTGGCCCACGCACATTGTTTAAAAGCATTAAAACATATCTTTATAATTTATTTCTAATTAAATCAATTATATTAAATCATCCCCTATTTCAACCCCTTATAACCCTTTTATAGCATTAAAAAGTAGCCTATGTCCTTTCTCAGGCTCTAGACTATTTCTGTACCAAATTTCATCACAATCAACCGAGTGATTTGGCCGTGATAACATCTGTGGTGACAGACAAACTGAGTTACTTTCGCATTTATAATATTAGTATGGATTAGCCTAAAATTTAAAAATGCTGCCCAAAGTCACTATTCCACGCGAGCACAGCTAGTTTATAATAGTTTTAACTTTATCATTAAACTTATTAAATAATGTTAAGCTAATTAATTTGTCTAAGTACGTAAAGATTAGTAATTTTCTGTTGATAGTAACACCACATGGTGTATATTATGGTTAGCAATTGTTACAGCAATTGGAGAAGGACAAGGAGCGAGAGAAGGAGAAGGCTGCCGCTTCCATCGTCAACAGTTCCGGTCTCGGCTCCTGGAGCCAGGGGCTCAGCTGGGGAGCCTCTGCATGGCAGGCATCGGGTAAGCGTTTTAATATACATTATCATGTTATAGCATTACTTAAAAAAAAAAATCTGATTTATATTTATTTGCAAAATTTCCACAATGCTACAAAATTGCATTATAAAATCGTTAATTTTTACTCATTTTTATATGTGTCTATGTACATTCTTTTAAAGCATTGAAAAATATATTAAGAGTTTTTAAATTAAATATTAAATATGTTAAAATATATGACTTTTTTTATTATTTCTTAATGCAAGTTGATTTATTAGTGACCATTCATTATTTTAAATTAATAATAACCATATCAGCAATTTAGGTTAGTTTAAGTATCCCTCCAATTCTAAAATATTTTATTAAATTAACTTTGTTAATGGTTTTTAGCAATTAAAAGCAAACATAGCATTATTTTTTAAAGCTTTGTAGCAACTATTACACATTTTCACCATCAATTATGAATCAATTCACCGTAATGCCTTTTTAAAAAAATTTATGGGAACATTAGTGGAGCTGAGAACATTTGGTTTGAATTAAGTTGGCAAAGTAACTAAGCTAATTTCTCAATTAAATTGGTGTTAGAGAGGAAAATAATTGACTGAAGGATTCTATTGAAGGATAGGATTGGTCGGAGGGTGCAGTCAATGATAACACAAAAATATATCATTGATTGCACCCCCTCACCAATTCTATCCTTCATTAAATTGGTGTTAATTTGTCTCTTCATATCGACCTCACATATTCAACTAGCTATTTTGAAGTATGTTAAAATGCAGCATACCCCAAAGTATCACTTAAGGTTTATACTGACGATTTTTACTCATATCTTTATCAGAAAATAAATCTTAATGCATAAAATTATTTCTCTAAATTTTAAGTTTTGATAAGTGATTATATTAATCATTAAAAGATAATTTCAGCTACCATCATAATACCAGTTAACATCATAAATTAGGTATATTTGTGCCTTTGTGACAAGCTAGTGACACTTATGTAATAAAGTGTGCATATTGTTTACTAAATCATGATGATTTTGTGTTGTTCTGTGCAACAGGATTGAATCCGGTAAGCAGCCTCTCTTCATCTCAGAAAGGATTCTGGGAGTACGATAAAGTGACCAGTGGCGGAGGATCCGGAAGGCTGAGCGGTGTGATGCAATCGCAACCTGAGCCGCCCAAGTCCGTTCAGAACAAGGCCAAGAGGGAGGAGCAGGCTGTTATGAAGTTGTTTTCCCAACCTTCTCAGGCCGAGGAGGACGAGTTCTCTCAATGGTGCTCGCGTCAACTTAATGCTCTCCATGCTAATGTTGATAGTAAGTCTTTATTGCAATATTTCTTTTAGATTTCAGTATTAATAATGGGTATTTTTTTAGACATTCACTTTGAGTGACAACGCACAACTTTGGGTTAGCAACACTGCTTTATTTGACAACCCATTTAACAGCTGATAGTTGATTTTTGTTTAGTTTGGTTTGACATTTCATTATGGATAGAATGACACCAGATCAACGCTTGCTAATTGTTGAAATTTTTTATCAAAATAATGGTTCTGTTCTTCGAACTTATTGTGCACTTCGTCCATTTTATGGCATACATAATCGTCCTTCACAGCAGCTAATTTGATTAACAGTGCATCATTTTTGGACCACGTTTACTCTAGCTGATAATGTGCATCCCATGAGACGCTGAACAGTGCTCACTGAAGAAGCTGTAGGCGCTATACAGGGAAGCATTATAGAAGAAGATCCAAATCAATCAATTCGTCGCCGTTCTCAGGAACTGGAGTTGTGTCCTTCCACTTTATGGAAGGTTTTACAGAAGGATCTTGGCTTAAAATCTTTCAAGATTCAACTTGTGCAGGAATTAAAGTCAAACGACCATCAAATGTGCCGCCAATTCGGCGAATGGGCTGTTGCACAAATTGATGTTGAATTTCAATTCAAAATTTTGTTCTCTGATGAAGTATATTTTTGGCTGTATGGGTTCGTAAATAAGCAGAATTGTGCATTTGGAGTGAGGATAATCAGTAAGCTTTTGTCGAAACACCATTACATACACAGAAAATTACTGTTTGGTGCACTTTATGGGCTGATGGAGTCATTGGTCCATATGTCTTCAAAAATGATATTGGTCAGAATGTTACTGTGAATGGGGAACAGTACAGGGACATGATTAGAAATTTTGTCATACCTCAATTAGCTGGCATTAATCTTGCTGACATGTGGTTCCAACAGGACAGAGCCACATGCCACACAGCGCGCACTACAATTGAATTACTCAAAGAAACTTATGATGAAAGAATAATTTCACTTAATGGTCCAATTAATTGGCTACCAAGATTGTGTGATTTAACCCCATTGGATTATTTTCTTAGGGGTTATATAAAGTTACTTGTCTATGTCGATAAACCAGAGACAATTGAACAGCTGGAAATCAACATTCGAAGAGTTATTGGCGAAATACGGCCATATATACTGCGAAAAGTTTGTGAAAATTAGTGTTCCAGATCGCGCCTTGTATACACATATTCTTCTAGATATGCACAGTGCTGTGGATTGATAACACAATCTTATTCTGGAGTTGTTCTCTGGAGAATACAATATAAATGCAAATACAATGATTCCCCATTGTGTTTCTAATTAGCTGGTGGATAGATATTTTGTCAGCCTATAATTCATCAATTTTTGAAGAGAAAAAAAAGCTGTGCCACTACCACCCATGAAGGGTGTTGGTCTTGGGTTCACTACGCAGTTGTACTGTACTGTCTCTTGGACAACAGTAGTGCAGGAAGAGGTTGATTCTAGATCATGCTCAACCACCAGATTTTCCCCCTTATTTTGGGTAACCATTTTATAGAGGCTGGGTGAGTCCTAGGAGTGTCCTAAATCCCATAGGATCCATCTCCAGCCGCTAGCGGACTAAATAAGTCTGCCAGCGAGTGGGTTTTGAACCCAGTACCTTTGGCATGGCAACTCAACGCAATCTACTATTAAGCCACTCCATTCCATTTTATGGAGGACAATTTATAAAAATAGAATTAAGTTTTTTAAGTGAATTTTGATTTTCTGAACCGCACATGATGACAGATCTGATAATGAACACTTTAATGTATTTTTAATTATTATTAAAAAAAATGATCTTTCTTCCAAGCCATTTATTTCCAATCAAAGTTTATTTTGAATTCATAAAAGCATATAGAAACAAACTAACTTTCTTCTTTCTTTTTTTTTTCAGTACCTACTTTTGTCTCCTTCCTGCGTGAGATAGATTCTCCTTCCGATATCGGCGAATACGTACGGATGTATCTTGGAGACTCTAAAGAGGCATCTGATTTTGCTCGTCAGTTCGTAGAGAAACGAGGAATGTCAGGTGGTGGTGGACGTTTGAATTCAAGCTCTGGAGTTCACAGCTCTCAGGATGATAGGGACTTCCAGCAGGTCAAGGTAAACAGATACACATTGTGGTAGTCATCGACAGCGGCCATCATTCTATTTATACGTTCTCCACTGTTATATATATATACAAATATAAATATATTTAAAATAAAACGTTGAAACGAAAATCTAAAATTTGTATAGGGAGTTAATTGCTCCAAAAAAAAAATTAAAATTTAAGAAAATTTTAAAAAGGAAGAGAATATTATATGATTTTGTTGAAATGTAACTATGAACATAATGGCACTGAGGATAGTTTGAATCAGGTTTCGGTAAATTTACCTGAATATTGAATCGGAACAAATTAATTTTGTACAAGATTCAATAAGATACGAGATTGATAAGTGATTATTCTGTGGTAAATTTTCTTGAAGGTTAGGTAGCAATTTGGTATTTTTTTTTTGTATTTTTTATTTTTAAAAGCTGAAGTGTCGTTAAAAGATTGATTCGGAGATGGTTCTACTTGATTAACTTAAGTATTGTTTAATTTTGATTGTTAGTTACAGATGTTTTTATTTTATATCACTCAGTCATTATATTTATTGTGATAAGGATAAGTATTGATATTAAAATTTAGATGTAATTTTATATATTTGTTCGATTACTGCCACTAGAGATAGTATTTTATATTAGTTATTATTTTCGTGTAATAAAAATTATTTATGCTTTATTATCTTTAAACTAAATTCTAGTTGAAATTTTACTCTCATTGTTTTATTTAAATGTTTATTTTGTTTTTATTTCAAAATTTCTATTATGTAGCAGAGTTGTTTATTGAATTATTTCAATTTGAGTCACTACCGCTTGAAAAAAAAATAAAATAAAAAATAAGAAGAAAAGGGAAATAAAACTATTGTTGTGATACTAGTCATAGAAATGACCCTTGATGAAATGTCTAAACTTAAGGGGGCTAGAAGTTAAACATAGAATTTTTATTTATTATTATATTTGCAATTTTTTTCTCTGAACAACGATGTCATCAACAAATACAGATTTATGTCAATTTGCTGAATAACTGATGAATTTCCAAGTGCTGGTTGGGCGAAAAAAAGATTAATCAATTTGTTTTATTATGTTCCTATCTCTCACCTGGACTACTTAAAATTCTTTCAATTATTTATTGAAGAATAAAATCAAATTAGTTGCTGTAGCTCTGCTATATGATAATATATTTACAAAGTGTATTGTTAAGTCGTTTTGTTATGTTTGCTCAATTTTATTTATTTATTTAAAAACAAAACAACAAAAACAAACACTAAAGACTTAGTCATAAGAAGGAGTGAATAATAGAGAGACTGAATCCCACAATCGGTAAAATTTATTGTTGTATAAATTTGATCTTTTATTTATTTAATTGTTTATATAAAAACAATATTTTACTTAACTTAATTTTTTCTTGCAGAGAATATAATATGAATATAGAGAAGTTGAATTTTAAACTATATTAGCATTATTATTTGATTTAAAAAGTAAATATCAAACAGCACGGGCAAAGTTCCATATCAGATTTTTATGGTTGAAAGTTACTTGTTGTGATGTGAAGAAATACACCGAGTATCTTAAAATACTAATTTTAACTGTAATTAAATATTTCTGTACCTCAGAGATAAACTATCGTAACTGACATTTTTAAAACTTTACAGGAGAGCAATTTTAATGTTAAATTTTCCTTTTTATTGTTGTTCACGGTTTTCAATGATAATTAGAGGTCATCATTGATCTTGATCTTGATGACCTCTAATTATCATTGAAAACCATGAACAACAATAAAAAGGAAAATTTAACATTAAAATTGCTCTCCTGTAAAGTTTGAAAAATGTCAGTTACGATAGTTTACCTCTGAGGTACAGATTTTTTACCAGCCTCAACAATTGATAAATTAAAAGAAATATTACTATTATTACGCATTTTATTTTTTTTTTAATTTTTTGAGACTGTGTCATATTAACTTATGTCTGTACTACCAGGAACCTGGTCCATTCATCCTTAGTGCCAAAATTGTTAGTCGCTTTAGGGATATGCTCCATTTTTTTTTCTTTTTCATTTTTTTTTTTTTACTCTTCCAATTAATCATATCCCGGCGAGCAGAGGATTTCTAAAAAGGAAAGGAAGCTAACGTGTAAGATAGAGAATTGTGTTAATTGTTTAAGAGACCCTGTGTTCCTTAACAGTTTTATCAACTTTGCATTTAAAGCAATACGTAACACTGTGCCCTTTTTAGGAAAACCTTTTTGTACCTGTGATTTGTGATGAAAGATAGAAAAAGGGGGATGAAAAAAGTTTTAAATTATTGAAGATAAAAAAATGCACCTCTGTAATCAAAGTATGCGCAATTTTATATTTATTTTTTTTCTATTACAAGTGAATATCATTCGTTAACTGCAACATTTCGACCATTTTACATTATACTATGTCTAAAATATGTTATGAGGAAAAAATCTGAAGATAATTCCTATAATCATACTTATTAAGGCTGATAGATTTTGAGCAATAATTTCAGTTTTAAATTTCTTTATATCTTAGTTGTGTATTTTCAATTAAAAGTAAAAATAATTTTATTACCTTTTACATATAGACAACAGTTTTTATAGGAACTTGCTCTAGACAGTACATGGGTTGAAAATAATTCATGGCGATCGGTTTAATTGGTATGCTTTAATGACAAATTTGTCTTGTAACCGATGAAAAATCAGAATTTTTTATTATTGTATTTATTAGATTCAAATTCCTTTTCTGAATTTGAATTCTAGCGTCCACAAGTTGAGACTGAATGATTACTTAATAAAAATTCACATTTATCAAATAAATGTGTGAAGTAAGAAAGAAAAAACAAAATAGAACAAATACAATCTCTACTAAAAAATATTGTCTTTATACAATATTGAAACGAAATATCAAGGGGGTTGCATTATCCTCAGCTATACAAATAACGTTGTTTTTGGAAGTTTAGTCGCTTATTGGATGTGCTCGGATCAGGTTGATTACTAGATTGGTATGAGAATATACTTTAATTCAGTTTCATGTTTTATTCAATTTATAAATTATATTCATTTTTTACTCTGAATTTTATAAAGATGTTATCATCAATATATTTAAATATCAGTAAAAAAATGTACAAAATGCAGTTAGTCGTTAATATTTAATTAATATCTAGTAGGCAATAATACTGTGGTGTAGCCTATGTTTTATACTGTATTATTGATATTTTAATCATAACGGTGTATGATTTTTAATTTCTGCCTGCCTTTAAAAACCTCCCAGGCATGATTAAAAATAATGGCGCGTCATGGAGTGTTTATTGGTAACACTGCAAAACCTTTTTTTTTAACTATAGCAATTATCTTTTGATACTTATACTGTTAGCCTCTTTTAACTGGGAAAAGAATTAGAGTTTTACTGATGAGGTCATCACTACACAACAACAGTTTGCTAATGGATGAATGTATTTTATTTCTTTATATTTATATTCAGAGGATGTTAATATTAGTATTGTAGATTTGTTTTGTTCATGTCCTGTTCTCATACCAATCCGACTTACTGGGATTGCTCAAATGTGGAAATTTAGAGAGAAGAGAAATAAATTAAGAATAAGATAATATAACTTAAAACAGATGGTTGTGATATTAGTAGCAAATAAGAAACAAAATAACTAAATAAAAATATATAAAATTAAAAAAAAAAAATAAGAAAGAAAATGTTTTGAAAATGCTTTCTATTGTGATGTATATATTGTGAATTTAATGTACAATATATTGTAGAATTTCGTGAGTGAGGGAATGATACAAGTGTAAGTGTATTATAATGATGATTATTAATTATAACAATTTTACATATATATCATATCTGAAGGGGGGCTCTTTCAGTTATTTTTTTTATAAACTGTGTTTAGAAAAAATACCAATTGCGTAATTTTTTTATATATCTAACATTGAAGTTTTTTTTCTAAAACCCGCCTCTCATCTTCCTATTCCTCCTCCACAAATTTATAAAATGAAAATTAAAAACTGTGCGATATTTCTATAAAATTACACTAACACAATTGAAAAATTGATCAAGTCCTGAAGGGCCCCCTTTCATATATATTAATTTAATTTAACACACATATTATTTAACATTCCTTTTTTTTCTTGCAAAATTCCTTCACTTAACGATAATTATTACGTTTAGGGTGTTAAATATTAAATCTCTCCATAAACAATTTCAGTCTCTCTTTTCTCTACCCTGTCTATTTTGTTATTTTGTTTTTTATATTTTCTTCTTTTTTTTTTTTTAAATCTTTGTACATTTGAAGTGGTAATTATATTGTTGATAGACTACTAGTTTTACTTTTTGTGAATGATTTAGAAAGTAGCCTTAGTTACCCTTTCGAAAAACTATAAAAGAAAATTGAACAAATCAATAAAAAAAAAATCAATGGATTGTTTGGTTGCTCGGTATCTGTTGTAAGGTGGCCAAAGTGAGACAAAGCATTTGACTAAACGGCTTGGCAAGTCTGTTGGACCCTACCTTGTTCGTTGGCGAGTCAAACAGCTTATCGCTCTTTGCTACTTATGTAATCACCTCTTAACAGGTTTCTGAAATCTTATGTTGTCAGTAGAATTAAAAAGACATGTTTATTAACTTGATGAAATAAAAGGAGAAATAAAGATTTTAAAAATTGAAAAAAAAATTGTTTATTTTATTATTTGAAATAATACATTTGTTGTTGTAACATTCAAGGCATTATAATGTTCATTATTTAATAATGGTTACTTTAACAACAGAAATGTGTGTTATTTTTTTGTCTTATACAATTTTTTGAGATATTAAAAAGAGAAAGAAAAGAAAATAAGAAAACAAAATAACAACACTAACTCTGTTTATTTATTAACTGAATCCTCTCAATCAATCATCCCAACTTTCCCAACTCCTATCTCAATATCTATCCTCACGAAGGGGCGGGTTTTTGTTTAAATTTACAGATATGATCGATTTATTAATTTGTTTAAAGTAACATTAACTATTTATACAGAATAAGAAAAAGGAATAGTTTAAACAAAATTCAGTTTGTATTGATGGATCAATGAATTTTCTTATTACTATATTATTTCCTTGTAGGAAGACCATTCTCATTCTTCACATTTATTCAATGTCAATGAAATTAAATCTTTTCATTTCTGGTTGTTTTTTAAGAGTGTAAAAGCTCCTTTGTAAATCAGTTATGATGTAATGGTAGTCCAGTTTATTTGTATCAGTTCATAGTCCATTGAATTAAAGGAAAAAATTAACAAAACGGTTTTTGCAAAGAAACATCACTTTATATAAATATTAGGGAGGTATAAATGTTTGCATCAGATGTAATTATTTCAAGGTAAGTGAATGATATGTACATTTTTCTTTGTAAATTGCTGATCGATATTTTTGAAAAATCTGTAGAATTATTAATAATTCTTATGTACATTTTCTTTCTTTTTTTTTCTTAATTTTGATTTTGTTTTCTATTTATTGGTTTATTTCATTGTCCCATTATGTTTATAGAGCAACTGAGTGTTGCTAAGAGTGCTGTTGATGAAGTCACTCTGTTGGCTAGCTGCTGTAGACTTAAATGATGTATGTACTTCTAGAACTTGATTTTTAGTTTTGAATTAGATTTTAATCACAACTTATGATTGTCTCAGCTCAAATATATTCGTAGGCTTGTTTAAGAAAATGACTAAAGTATGAAAATAGATGATTGCTTTAGTTGAAATAAATGTTTGCCATGGAATTTAGTTGTTTTAGCATTCTACACAAATCCTGCATTTCTATTGTTCCAAGTGATAATTATCAATTAGATATTTCAAAGTTTAGGAAAGTAGATAGCCTATTAGTTACAAAGTTCACCCACACATTTTACTTATCTGTTATTTATTTTACCTGTTAAATAGAAATGAGTTGATCATTGTATCATTCTGATGCTTTGCCTTTTAGCTAATGTTGGGTATTTTTCAACCCTTCTAGTTTTGTATTTTATTTCAACATCTTTGTCATTTCGAATTTTTATCATATTTAATTGACTTGATTCGTAATGAAAATTACATATTTATAAATAAATTAAAATTTGAATGCTTATTATTTTCTGAAGTAATTTTTTTTTTTTAATTGACATTAAACTATAATTCCGATTCTTCTTATATATCCTTACTGTTAATTGGATTGTAGAAAATGTATTATTAAATCTTTACTAGAATTGCCTTATTAAATTGTTTGTTTCATAACTATCAATTTATATGGTTATAAATAATTGAAGGTTATTTATTACATTGGAATCCACAAATAGAGAAATGAAGTCCTGTTTTAGATATATTTAAAATTTGATAAGTTTCTATTCTATTGATCAGGATATATTTTGGGTCCATAGCCTCTTAATTGACTGGCACATATTTACTAAGTTTGTGATGATTTCTAAATAAATTCTTTTTTTTTTACATCTTTGTTGGATATTATTATTTCATTTATTTTTTTTGTGAAATTGAATCATTCGAATTTTCATAGCTGAGGCGAATTTGGGGCTTATGAACCATAATGACTTATTGTATTAATTGATAATACAATATATTTAGAGTTATACACATTTAAGCTATCTATAGTTGATGAGTTGTATTGATTTGTCTAAATTTGGCCTGGTATTACAAAAATTAGTTCTTAATGACATATATTGCTATTCAAATCAATAATTCATTTTAAGAGTTCAAATGTGTAATTTCAATTTCTTATTCTAGAAGTACATACTGACTATTAAAATAAACAATTTTGAATAAAATATCTAGGTTGAGTTTTTTTTTTTAAAGATATGACTCTTAGATAGAATGTCCTAAAAATTCTTGTAGGGTAAAAGTAAGAAGACGAAGAAGGGGCGGATGCAGAAGGTGGATACCCGAATGCTGGGCTTCAGTACGACTGCCGCTCCGGATAGGATCAATATCGGCGATCGGGAGTACCCTGAATAGCCTCTCCAACTGGCCTGTCTCCTCTCTTGTTTTTAAACTTTCTCCTCTCTCGCTCGTTCGCTCTCATGCAAATTGTAAATAACATTTCAGATTTGTATAAGTTATTATATATAAATATTATATATAAATATAAATATATATATACATGAATATATATTTATGTAGTGGTACCCCTGATTTGAGTGGGTATCCTAAGTTACAAAATATAAAGATTGATATATTGATAGATTTATTATTTTATCCCATTCCTTTTCCTAAATTTATGAATATTCCTATGAAAAAATTCTTAAATCTTATAAAATGTTTTCTATGATTTTGGTTTGATATTTATCAGTTGGTAGCTGGAATGGACTAAATTCAGGATTTCAATTATTATTAGTTTTTAGTGAAAGAGGGAGAGGAAAATACTTTATTTACTTATCTAATAGTTTTGCTCAACTATTGGGTTGCTACATAATATAGTGAAATTATCAATACATAATTAGACAATGGTGACATAGAGAAGTAGTAAATGCGCTGCTACAATCTATCACAATTATTAGTACACCTTCACAGTACATTATTGTCATCTCATTGAATTCACCCTAAAATTGCACTAAATTGACTTACCCTCACCGTATATTATTCACCCTCACACTGCAAATGTTACAGTAACAGGCCATACCCTAAGGTAAGGTACCCCCTAGGTACCTACCCAAGGATACAAGGAAGCAACCCCACCACCTGATTTTGCGGCAATGGGGCGATACCCCAATTTTCTTAAAACAAAAAATATAAAAACCAGAAGGAATAGGACTAATCTTTATTGAATATGGAAAGCGGTTAAAAGATTCGCCATATGAAAAATGCATGGCCTAAAAGGAAAAAAATGCAGATTATTAGTAGAAATTAAGAAAGCAAAGGTGGTTGTAATTTGTAATTACTGAAACAATAAAGTAAAGCTAATGACACTTCAGTGCATAAATGTCACTGAAAATGAGAAGGCCCCCAATGAAATGGAATTTCATACCATCTCATCAGTCGGAAGCTTAGAGCTTTAATCTAATATCTTAACTTTATTATATTACATACTTTTTATTTATTTGTCTTAATATGTCCTCTGTAATCTCATTTTTTTTCCAGTGATTCTTACAATATTTTAATTTTGATATAAATAATATGCTATTCCATAAATTAAGAAGTTAATCGATGTTAAAATTTAAAAGCTCACTTCAATACAGACCAAAATAAATATAAGAAATTAATAAAGATAGTAATGCTTAATATTTACCACAAAACATTAAATATATTAAATGATAAGTTGTAGTTTGCTGGATTTTAAAAAATAATACTTTTTAATTGATTTTACATTTAGCATGTTAATTGAAAAAAGGAGGGATTAGATGCCAGATAAAAATTATCTCTGAATTTTGTAGAAAATTTAAATTTTTTGTAATGTTTTTATTTAAGTTTAACACATTAGCCCAATTATTTATAAAATTATAAGTATTTCTGTTTACCTATGACTTAAGAAGTATTAAATACATCAAGCATAAATCAATTTGACTTAACACAGCTACATCGAATTTTGTAGCATCAAGAACAGGACAATGTGTAAACTAAAGAAAGTGAGCAAGAGGTAATACATTAATAAATAAATTTCTCACCTTACCTCACTCCACCGCATCAAGATTGTATCTATACGCTTTTCCTTTTAATCATATGTTTCCATAAGAATTTAAAACAAAATACTGTCTTACCAACTGATTAAGTTTTCTATATATTATAATGGGATATATACATAAAACTTGAAAAGTGTCAACTATGCAATAATTAATGTATTTTTTATAGAGTCAAAATTTGATAATTTATGTATTGGGTCGTTTCGTATGAAATGTCCGTTTTCAAAGGAAAGATTATTTATTACGTTTGTATAAGAGAGGAAAATAGTTGACTGGATGATTCTAATGATGGATGGAAATGGTGAGGCGGTGCAGACAATGATAACACAAAAGGATTATTTAGCAAAAAAAAAAGTGAAGTCAAACATCTGTATTCAAAATATTTATCCTTATTTTAAATACATTTTTCTTAACGTTTTATCAAATTCTCAATCCCTAAACTGAAAAATCCAGGGTTTTGTAATGAAATAAAGTTTGAAAATATATTTTTGACTTGAGAATCATTTTAAAAAAATTTACCCTTAGGAAGGTTTTCCGGATTTCTGAACAGATCTGTTAGAGATAAGTATGACTAATAAGTTGGCTGAGGGAGAACTTCGTAACCCAGCTCGTTTAGTTTCTTCACTGACGTGAAACATGCTTGGCGTGGTCGTGTAAGAGCAAAGGCCTTTTCCGATTAATCGGTTTCCTTTCTGAGTTGAAAGAAGAAATGAATTATTTCTGTCATTACTACCACACAGGAACTTTTTCAAAATCTTTCCTAAATTCAAAAAAATTTTGGATGGGCCCCGGTCTTAAATTAAAGAACACCTTCCCCGAATGTGGCAGCAATGTGTCTGCTGCTGAGTGTTCAAGTTCAAACTTAAAATAAGCTACACGAAAATCATGTGTTTCCATGATCATATTTGAGGGCATGCTTGAGAATGATCAATCAATTTTAGTGGTAATAAATGTTATCAAGACAGCTCGTTTAAAATATTTAAACATAAACAACAGAAGTCTACTAATTTTACTTTTAATTTTAGTAATAATAAAAACGGGTTTTTCATATAAAACGACCCAATATTAGAATTGGTAATTGTGGAGAAAGAGTCTCCCTTCGATAACCTCCAGTTTTGTGACGTAATTTTGACGTCACAGAGGGGAGTGCATAAGGCGATAACCAGCGTGCTCTACATTTCACTTCTGGCACTTCTCACTCGCCACACAGCGTTTGGGTTAGTAGGACCTAGCTGGACTTTTTTTTTTTCGGCATTTTTGCATTTCTTTCGCCTAATTAAGTATTATAATTATAAAAAATGGTAATTACCAACTGAATTTAAGAGGATTGCAAGGATAATAATTAGAAAATTAAAAGAAACATGTATAACTAAGACAATATATAATAATAAAACTGATAAAAATCCATATTTATTCAACTGGGACAAGTTTCTTTAGAATAGTGATATGGAACATAAAATATAAACTATAATGTCTTACAGTATACAATTACAATTTAATAAATATATGAAAATAAAAAAATAATGAATATAAATTAGGAGTTACCTCGCAATAACCAATTAAATCAAAGAAAAAATATAAATACCATAACAATAATTATAAAGAAGAAGAAAACTATTAATATTTACATACATAATACAAATTTTATGGAAAAGAAAAAAACAACAAAATAATTTAAGAACGTAAAGATATATATACTACTGCTCATCATTCATCCATCCAAAAAATTTTAATCATAAAACTAATTACATTTGTTTTGTGGTAAATAAATGCTAAATAAGATATATAATAAATTGGAAGAATTCCTTGCCAAAATCATTTTTATTTTCCTTTCAGAGTCCTCTGTAATGTTTTCAAAACTAATTTTGGTTGAAAGCTACTCAAAGAGATAAGAGTTTCTTTCTTCCTTTGGCTGCATCAACCATTCTTCAACAAAATATCTTCTTGAAATAAAGTTCTCTAAAAAAATGTTGTACTCGAGTGTGCGGGCTAAAATGTGTCTTATTATTCATAGGAAAGGTGTAGCTATTAAATATAAGAAAATTAGTCCGGATGCAAAAGGGCCAAAGGCATTTTCATCACTTCAAAGTTTCAAAATAAGGAAAACTTCTCCGGCCATTTAAAAAAAAATTAATATATTTTGATTATCAGACGACTTATTATTTAGAAAAAATAGCACTTACTAGTACAATTAAATATCCATATTCAACAATTGGTTTGATAAAAGCAGTTGAACAATAAATTTTTGATCTCCTACTGTTATTGTAACTCATATTATCATATTTTAAATATTTATATTTTAAAAAGAAATGATGATATTTAACTGAAATATTATATATTTTTTGTTAATTGTTTTATTTTTTATCTATTTTTCTTTTAAAGAGAAACGATTTTCCCGGGCATTAGATGCGTTGAGGAGGCATCATTTGAAATATGATCGGTCAGTCGTCGGTCGTCTTGAGTCGTTGGTATGATTTGGCGATCAGATGACAGATTGTTAGGAGTCGTCGTATACCTGAAATCTGAACATTTCTTGAATTTTCTCAAGCTAGTTGTATCAAGCGCAAGTGACTTTTTTGACTTTTTGCGACAAATTTGGAAATTTCAGTCTGTGGAAAGAGGAGCTATTTGAGGTTCTGGAGAAAGAGACCCTTGAGAGTTTGTCGATATTACAAGCCGTGGTAGCTGTGTCTTGTGATGCGTGGGACATTTCTGATTCTCTCCGATCTGCATATTGATTGCGGATGCTTCGCACTGCATCAGTTCATTGCGGATTGTATCAAAATCGGCATACCAAGCCTCGTCCGGCCAAGAGTCGGGAGATTCTGAATAGACTTGTAGGGAGTCTCTGTCATCCCACAGCTTTTGATATGTTTTCCAGTTGGTTTGGCACAAATCAGGTTTTCCTTGAAGAATGGAATTTTTGTTGAGTCATTTAGAGCATCTCTCGCGGAGGAGAGGATGCCTAAGATCTTGCACTTGAGAGTACGCATCTTGTTTTCACAGACCAGAGAAGTGGTCTTTACATCCAGTGAGGAGTCACGCATGATGTTGGTATAATAATAGGTGGAGTAGAGGAGGAAACAACAGCAAGCAGATAATGAGTGTAGAGACTAATAGAAATGAGAGAAAATCACCGAGCCTAATTAAACGTGGTTAAATTGATTGCTTTATGGATAAATTTCAGTTATGTATGTAATATACTCGGATAAATGCCAGTCTTTATTAATTTACGGATAAATGCCAGAATTATGTAATATACTATGTAATCTTTACCCAGATAAATATCATTCTTTATTAATTTACCGGTAAATGCCAAGTCAAATCAGATTTTTTTCTTTGTATAATTTTATATAGTATTCATAGTGCTTTTGTTTCATCAAAATATTTTTCGCCTGTATAATTTATAGTTAATACTATTACCAGTAGCTTTCTTTCATTGTTGCTTAATGGGCTTTACACTTTTAGATGGGCTTTAAACTGTTTTTAAACCATATTAGTGTATAATTCATATGCGTTTTCAAGTTCAGTATTATATAACACTTAGGTTACGTTAAAAAAAGAGAGTGATCCTCTTTGTGAGGTTTATGAGAGACTGATCGGAAATTGTGACAGCCTCGTTTTCTAAATTTATAATCCCAAAGAGGAAAGATAAGTCTAAAATCAGTATACAAAGATTGATAAATCTCAAATACAACGATAATAACTCAAATGCAACGATTGATAAATCTGATCGACGTTTGGGGTCGGTTCATTTGATGTGAAGGTTCCCTGCAATTTTTTATACTTGTTCCATTGTTGTTTCTTCGATACATCAATGGCGAAAGTCCTCAAATTGAATTTCCTTGCTAATGAAACTTGTATATGAAAACAAATATTGGGTGAGGATATTTGTTGCAACCTCCAGAGAGGTTAGTACTGAAGATACATAATTATGCCCTGAGTGCCACCTTTCAGATCTGAATTTTACACGTTAGCTTTTCACACGATAGCAGCAAGATAACTCAACCAGCTTTCAGTTGACTATTAAAAAATCTATTTCAATCTACCTCCTCCAAAAGCGCATTGTGGAAAATTTCGATTCCGTGTTATTGAATGTAGAATAGTGGCAAAATTATCATATTTTTTTTATCACCAATTAATGTACTTTCCTAAAAACCAAGAAATTAGAAATTCGTTTCGTGAGCTCGCCAAGAAATAAACTATCACTGTATTATTGGTAATGTAAAGAATGATCTGACAAACAGATAATTCCTTCCGTAGTAGAAATGACCAGAGATGCGTCAGTCGTGAGGGCTCCAAGCTGCATGAGGAATCCTCCGAAAAGCAATCCAAATGATGGCAGAACGGCTATCATTGACATCTTTAAAAAAATCAATTCATATATAAATAAGTAAGTAAATAAACCTAGACGTTCTAAAATTGTATACCCCTTAGACAACTCTTCTGAGATTTCTTTCCCCAAAACGCATCCTACAGTAATTTCCAATTTACATCATCACACAAAATCAATGGATTTATTCAGATCTCTATGTTTCAATCGAATTTATCGTTTTGAATAATCTTTAATTCATGATCAAAAATTCTTTTTAAAGTTGGCTTAATATTCAAACGATTTTTTTCACATTATTTAAAAATAAACTTTCACTTGGTAGTAATTACAATATTAATAATAGAAAATATAAATAAGTTTGGAGATGTTGCTCACTTTTATTAAGCATGATCCCAGAACGATAAGCCATCCCCATCCTCCATCAGGAGGGACCATCTTTCGTTTCTTCATATTTATCTGAAAATATGATTAAAATATTTTAAATAACCCAAAAGATTTTGTTGATATATAAAACTTTTGTCCCATAGAGAGCGGTGTTGCCCTGAGGTAAATGAAAATAATACTAATAAAAGCAAGAACTTCATTAATTCATTTCAAGAAGTTCATAGGATAATTTACTTCTAAATTTATATTTGTAATGCGTTTTTATAGTTATATAATGATATTATATAAGCAGGAAAAAGAGAGCATTACCTACTGTACCGTAAAATAAAATAAATATTTAATCGGTATACATACACACACACACACACACATACATATATATATATATATATATATATATATATGTTGATACATGACGCAACTATCGTCTAATGAAGAATAATATAATCACTCCTTATTAAACCTGGATACAAAGACCGGAGAATATTTCCTAGAGAACTTTGAAGAGTTTAAGTAAAATGCCGATAGGGGTCGGCAGTCTCACCTATCCCTTCCATAGATAAAACAACCATTTCAGTTCAACCCTTTCAGCGAGTAACATGACACTTCATTTCAACCCTTCGATCAAGCAACATCAAGCGCTCCATCTCAAGCCATGAAAGAAGATTGACCATCGCGGGGGGAAGGATATATTGATATTAATTTATTCATTATGTTATTTTATATTGAGATTAATCTGTTTATTATATTATTTCTATTGAGATGGATTTGTCCATTATATTGTTTACAAATTGGAATCAATTTGTTTATATCATTGCTGTCAATTGGGGTTAATAATAAATCAATGTTAGTGAAATGTATTTTGCCTTATCTATAGATTACCTGATGTTTATCTATTTTTATATTCAAATGATAAAAGGTTTATTAATGGTTAATAAAAGTAATTAATCAATTCAAGGTAAGATTTTCAATTTAGCTTAAGTAATTTATTCCAGTTCTTTTCAGTGAATATTGGTAATTAAAATCTGCCCATTTAAATCCGTAAATACCTTAGATAAGCGGAAGTAATGAGTATTAATTAACAAAATAAATTTTTATCACTGGTAGGAATGGAATAATATATATATATATATATATATATATATATATATATATATATATATATATATATATATTGCTACGGCCACACAGAGGAAGACGGAAGCAAGGAATTAGCGCCTTGAGCCGTCGACGGGAGAAGTTAAAATGGGATTAGGACCTTCTCAGCATAGTAGAACCGCCTCCGCTTTGTCGGAAAAGATTAAGAAGGTTCCATAACAGTCTCCACCCTTCCGTGTTCTAGAATGTTCGACCTTGCCTATTTAAATACCTCCCTCGCCTAGAGCGAGTCGGTCTGAGAGTAGACCAGGCAAGATGATGATCTGTAATAAGTGAGTGTCAGTGTGATAAACTGTTCAGTGTTGAACCGGCCAGTGTAATAAGTGTATCAGTGAACAGTGACAGTCTCGCGAGTGTAATAAACTGTTTCTGTTTGTTACTGTGTCAGTTTATCATACTTAGAGAATCTTACGGTCGGTGGAGTAGTGAACTGTAAGTGTTAATTAGTATTTATAAATTGTAGTGTAATTTTATAATATTCATACAAACTTATATAACTAGTTGAGTCATTTAGAATTAGTAATATCTTAGATTATTGTAATAATTAAATAGGAGTTAGGCCTAGATAATAAATATTCAGAATATGGTTATTGTCAATTTATATTAGTTTAATAATTTAATTGTTAATAATTTCCTTGTATCCTTTTTATAACTTTTGTTAATAAATATTAATATCTTTAATTAAGGAATTGTTTAATTCATTTTAATACCCAGTAGCCCGTAACAATATATATATACCTATATATATATATATATATATATATATATATATATATATATATATATATATATATATATATAAACTTATAATGTATATGTAAAACTATCGCATAAAATCTCACTTTTTTGTACATTGACTATAGTTGCAATATTTCTAAATGATTCTGACTCATCTATTAACGAATTATATCATATATACTCTGCCATGATAATTTAAAAGGTCCTAGCCCTTTTTTTCAAAAAACATGATGTTGCTAAGTCTAATTATTGTTTTAAAAAAGAAAGCTCCAAACTTAGACTTTTCATCCCTCTGCCCAAATGCCACAAACAAAATGAGTTAAACTTATTTACCGTAAAATGTATTGACTGTACCCTCCTGACCAATTTAACAGTCTTCTAAGATATATTCAGTCAATAATTTCCACATCTATACGTATGAAAATTAATACCCAATACCTCCGGGTAAATGAAATACCTATGATGTATGCATATATATTGATTTATAAATAAAATGTATATATAGTAAATTTATGTAAATTATGAAAATAAATGAGATTTGAAACAAAACATCTATATGTGCAAGTCGTCACCACTACCAAATTAGCACCGGCCTACGCACGATTAGCTCTTCTTTATCCGATAATTAATAGAAAATCTAGATTAAAACCAGAAACAGCCTTATTAATTTATAAAACCATTCTTAGACCTCTATTAATATACGGTTGTGAAGTATGGGGTGCAGTGTCAAAACTAAGCGAAACAAATTACTAACTTTCCATATTTAAATCCTACGAATCGCAGTAAACGCGCCTTGGTTTGTACGAAACAGTCAACTACACCGAAAGCTAAAACTAGAGACGACTGAAGAATTCATTATATTTTATTGTATTATAAAGTAATATTATATTCATTATAAAATAAACTTGAATAGCATGGGCAATCATTAAATTTTTATTTAAAATTTGTTTAAAAAGTGGCTACTTCGGGAAAAATAATGATTTACATTTTGGAAAGGTCTTATTGTTTTTCTCCAAATTCCTAGCCAATTAAGTAATATTAATTTTTTAAATAATACTTATAAATAATGGACTCGTTTCCACACCACCGCAGGGGTAGAGTGCCGGGGTGCGTTTTTTTTAATGTGGTATCCCCAGTAGGCCTAGTCCACAATCGTCTATGATCTTCAAGGTGTAAAAAATCTTGATGGATTTGGAACTACTATTGATCGTTTGAGATCTAGTAGTATTTGACGAATGAACCTAATTACGATGAATAAACCTAAATTCGACGAATGAACATTAAAATACTTATTATAATTGTTTGTTCAGGAGCCTTTTTTAAGAACCTTATCCAAACAAATACTATTACTACTTCTATTAACATTATTATTAACTTATTATAATTGTTTGTACAGGAGCCTTTTTTAAGAACCTTATCCAAACAAATACTATTACTACTTCTATGAAGATTTCGGCTAAAGCTGTTGGGGTCCATTCATATCACTTGGATACAACCTCAACTGACAACAGCTCTGATAAGAGTAGGAAATGACTATTTAATTGTGTACAGTGTTTAGTGTGTAAACTACTGAAGCCACAACGTAAAATGTAAGATGCAGCGGCTCACATTTTATTTCTCAATGTCTGCGACTAGGCGAACCAAAATACTTCAATTGCGAGGGAGTGCACGTCACTTCTTATAGTAAATGCTTCCATAAAAAAAAAATAGAAGAAATAGCGACTAAAATTATATAGTATCTTAGTGTCCCTGGGCATGGAGCCTCTTCTAGTGGGCTAATCACTCGTAGGAGAGAATCATCGATTCAAATTCCACAATGATCTCTCGGATTAGGTCAGACACAATGGTTACGACAGAGCGCTTGAAAGAACATCTTATTTGGAACGTGGGATATAAAGACAAATATTAACTGGCAAAGATAATGAAATAGTGGAGGAGATGAAGGCCATCAGGGTAAAAATCCTATGAATTGGAGAAGATGGGAAGAAAGGGCAAGGATAAGTGAGGCTTGACAAAGACTATGTGCTTATTTACTCAGGAGAGGCGGCTGGACTGAGGGACAAGGAGGGCGCAGGCATGATCATGTCTGAAAGGTTGTTTGCCTAAGTAGAAGACTGGGAGCCAATATCTTCAAGAATAATAGTGGCAAACATGGAACTATCAATAGGAAAAGTAAGTGTTATGCAAATGTACACCCCAACAGATGACGCCGATGTTTAAGATAAGGAGCAATTCTATGAGGATCTAGAGAGAGAAGTTATAAGAGGTCAAAACCAAAACAGAGCGATCATTATAATGGGCCACTTATTATGTATCGTATATGTGTATATATATATATATATATATATATATATATATATATATATATATAGCATGTAAATATTTTATGAATAAACGGAGATATTGAAACAAATAAAAGAACGACCTATTGATCATACTTCCCAACACCAACACAGATCACTTTACGAATGATACAGAGATGAAGAAGACTAGGACTAATTTAGTTCAACAGTTTTGTGATTGTAATAGTATAACCCTCCATTACATCTACGAACCATTCAAACTCTTAGGGTTACTTAACAGGCTACACCTAACATTGACCGAATTATTAAGACTAATTTCACACGAAAAGAAAAAGTACACTTTTGAACAAAAATTAAGAATCGCAGTCTCGGCTTACAACAATACGGTAGATACAAATTTAAAACTAATTCCAAACGAATAACCTTCGGAATTATACAAGATAATAATAAACAAACTGATATTGATATTACAGAACTATATGTTCAAAAAGATCATAATGAAGTACAAATCTTGCACGAATTAACACGTGAATAAATAACAAGTAAAAAAGAAAAAGGGACTGATAAATTCAATAAAAATCGAGAGGATCCACCTCAACTAACACCAAAAAGTCCTCAAAAACATCCAAGCAAAAATTAAAATCTGAGACAAATTTAGAAAAATTAACGTACTAGTCCAAGGAGCGCGTCAATTAAAAACTCGTGTTGGCATTGAACATTCGAAGACCTAACAAACGTAGGCATATTGCGAGAACCTTCCAAAATAAAATCCCACGGATCGCAGTAAACGCGCCTTGGTGTGTACCAAAAAGTCAACTACACCGAGGTCTAAAACTAGAGAAGATAGAAGAATTTGCTAAAAAGCGTTACACTGAATTTAATAATTTAAAATAATAATTAAAATTTAAAAAATATGTTTATTTCACTCCCGTTGCAAATATAATCAATGTTACACTTTTCTGAGCAAATTCATTCATATCAAACCATTCGAGTTTCTTGTTTATCCTTGTTTTACCAATTTTTGGAAATTTATATTTTATAACATTTTCTTTCGTTCAATTTATCATCGAGTTTGCAGTCTGAAAAATACAGTATTCAAACATTCGTGCTTCATATCATTATTACACATAAAAAGAACTTATGTCTCAAACATATTTATTTTTGAATATGGGAAAATATTATTGTAATATAAAACTCGATGACGAATTAAAACGAAAGAGGAAATTAGTTAATGCATGCTTAAGAAAGCATCGTAAAAATAGTTTTCACTATATATTTATACATAAAAAAAATTTGTTTACTTACGTGAATTAGCTTCGTGATGGAGTTGTAACTTCTTCTGCAATGCTTAAACTCTATAAGACTCTTCAACCATTGGCGCTAAGGATTCTTTGATATTTCCCGAAATTCTCTTATACTAATTTTCTTGTTTTAAATTGACTATTCCATAAGAAAATCAGTTAACAAATGAGAAAAAATTTCGTTCTTTCTTTAATCTAAATATACTCAAGTATCATAGCAACAGAATAATCTTTATTTCATCGTAACTTGTAAGAGCCTATGTGGCAACAAGTGGGGAATTAGCCCCAAGATGGCCCGTTGGATGTACACAGCAATAGTTAGACCTGTGCTAACCTATGGCTCAATAGCCTGGTGGCACAAAGCTGGTATCCAACAAAATAGATCAAGGTTGGAGAAGGTGCAGCGGCTTGGGTGCATCATGATCACTGCGGCCATGAGAACCACCCCTACCGCTTCGCTGGAAACTATACTTGATTTAACCCCTCTTGACATTCTAATTGAATCAGAGGCATTGAAGACAGCCTACAGGCTAGTAAAAATAGGAGGGGTCAAAAAACCCACCAACGATTTTGGACACAGAAGTGTCTTTGATATAATCGAGCAAAATGCAGATCTAAAAAAGCATTCTGATTCAATGCTGAATAAGTATAACTTTGACAAAAGATTTCACGTCAATATACAGGCGATTTGCAAAAGCAAGAATGATTGCATTAATCCACCCAATGGTCTAAATGTGTATACGGATGGATCCAAAGGGGAGTTTGGTGCCGGCTCGGGATTCTGGTTTAGGGGTTGTCAGGGCATGGGTCATTACTTAGCTCTGGGCACGACACCCACTGTATTCCAAGCGGAAATATGGGCAATACTTGCAGGTGCCTTCGCTATGAAGGACCACAAGAATAAGGTAATTAACTTTCTCACTGACAGTCAGGCAGCATGCAATGCATTACAAAATGCAGTAACAAACTCCAGACTAGTGGAGGAATGCTGTCTAAGACTAGATGAACTAGCTGTACATAACAGAGTTAACATATTTTGGATCCCTGGGCACAGTAATATTCCAGGAAATGAAAGGGCCGACAAATTGGCGAAGAAAGGAGCAGTTACTGCTCCTATTGGACCTGAACCATGGTGCGGGGTCCCCCTTCCCCTGGCTAAGGATACAATTAATAAACTAGCCAAGAGGAAGATAAAAACACGTTGGGATAGAGCCAAGATAAGGCATACAAAACTTTTCATAAAGGATCCCAACGATAATCTTTCTGATAAAATCAAGAAAGAAGCTGCTCACTCGTCGAGAACCGACCTCAAAAGTATGGTTGAAACCATCACTGGGCACTGTAAACTCAGGAAACACATGCATCTCCTAGGCATTGAACAAGAACCTAGGTGCAGATGGTGCAAAGAGGAGGACGAAACCCCTTGGCACATCCTCTTTGAATGTATAGCACTAAGTCGAAAGAGGACATTTGACCTTGGCCCCGGTGGATACAAGGAACTTCAAGAACTGAGGTTTAAAGACTATTTAAAATTTCTCAGAAGTCTAGATCTATGTTAGGGATTTTTTTAGGACTCAAGCACAATGGGCCTTTTTAGGCCGAAGTGCATAGTAATAAGGGTCATACTTAAATAATAATAATATTCGCTTAACAAATTTTGAAAGAAAATGTTAGGAATATTTTCAGCAATACGACCATGGGTTGCAGATCTGGGGATAGTTGGTGGAAATCCCTTGCAAGTTCACCCCGGCTAAGTCCGATGGAGTCACTGATCAACAATGTGAGCGCCCCCCCCCCTCTTCTCAGGCTTGCTTGAGGGATGTAGCGTAGGTTGGAACGCCCTACTAACATTATGTGTTACTTAAAAAATATCTGTAGATATTTAAAAGTAATGGATCTTTCTAAGGTAAAACGCTCGTTATCCGAAGGTAAACTATTCCCCCCTTCGGATCTCCGGGTGGTAAATGCTTCAGGGAATCATGGTGCAAGTGGAAATATAGACATTGACGTACAGATAAACTCACTAAGAATCACTTTTACTCACTTTTAAGCATTCACAGGTAGATAGGGCAGATCGATTTTTAATAATAATAATAAATCAATATTGATGAAATAAATGGAGTAAGAAAGAAAATGTTAGTTAAGATGACTAAAAGAGAGGTACCTAGATGTTAACTGTACTTTAGTGATACGTATTTTTATTTACTATACATATTTCAATATTATATCTTAGAGTACACAGGCTTGTAAGAAAATGTTCTTTTTTAATTAAGAATTTTAAATATTCTTTTAGCAAGAGGAATACCTAATAAACTCAACATCACCAATAATACCAGTAGTTATATTAAATTATAGCAAAACTAAGTTCACAGCATGTCCTGGAGTGAGCAACATCGCCTCTGTGACATTCTTTCATACTATAACTTTCAACGTACATATATGGCCTTTTACATAGTTAGAGTTTGTGTTTCGGTGAAGTGAAATGTGAAGTTTCGTAGTAAATTACTGACTCATAACTTGACAGTATTAATTAGAAAATTGAGTGATTCAAGAGACAGGAGTTCGTTATCTTGTGTATAGGCTGCAGCTGGTCCATTCCCACCCACAACATACGGTAGAAATCTTATCAGTTACCAGTACGGCCCCGGCAACGAATGAGGTTGAACTGTGCTTTTGCCAAATCAGGTCTCTTACGACCTTTTTTATTTTTATTTATCTTTTCCTCTCTGGGTTTTACCATTTTTCCTTTATTTATTTCAGCTCCCGTATATTGAATATAGCAAATATGAAATTCCACCACCAAGTATTGTCTAGGAGGTGCCAAGAGAAACCGATCCCTAGAATCAACCTCCAGAAATAGCCCCGCAAAACCTAAACCTAACACAAGGCGTAAAGTTGATATTCCTCCTAAGACTCCTAATTAAAATATAGAACCCAAGCCAGGGCCATCGAATCAAAATACCCATTGAGGACCATATACCGAGTTGGTTGAAGACTCACCGTTCTATTCACCCAACATATTTCAGCCCCTGACAAGTCTCCCTAGTGAAGCAAATGCGGAAAACCGCATAAAACTGAAGAGTGTGTCAACCCGCGAGAAACACCTACTGTTTGCGCATTATTTCTTCAAGGACACCCAGCCAATTATAAAGGTTGTCAAACCTACAAAAATAATACGTCGGCCCAGCGACGAAGTGAGAGCGTCATGAAGACAGCCTTCAAAAATTGCAGATGGAACTGTTTCCTATGCCCAAATGTCCTGTGGTCAGCAAACAAATAGTCTCAGGGCTACACTGCAACCCGAACCCCCAAAACCACAAATCAACCCTTTAGAACCACAATATTCCATGAATCAAACTCCAAATGACTCGCACCAAATCCGTCATATCCCTTTTCTTCAAATGCTACTGATCTCACGACACTTCTCACACCATTCCTCAACAAATCTTATCTACCATCCCTTTCCTGTCCAACAACATCCTTAAATGACATCCACCTTATCCATTCTCCTTTGGAATGCGAATGGTATTCGGAACCACACTGACGAACTAACATCATTAAAAAAATGTAGCCTTAATCACAGAAACTCGACTGACCAGTAAACGGCATCTCAACGTAAGACAGTACCAAACCTACCGGACTGACCATCCTCATGGAAAAGCTCACGGTGGTTTGCTGCCATAGTCTATCAATCCCTTTCCCAACACTCATCTCCTTCAATCTACTATAATGCTTGTTTGTTTGTTCATTTAACGTCACTTTCTGCTGCTATGGCTAATCGGACGATGGTACAGTAGGAGCTCTAAATTTTGCCTATCCAGGTTTAATTAGGATAAGGATTTTTAACGAGTACCTGACATTGCACAGGCTCGGGACCCCCATTTAACGTCCCTTCCGAAGGACGGCGTAACTAAGGATTTTTTACTCCCTTAAAAAAATCCTAGGGTCACCTGCCGGGCTACGAACCCGTGATCTTGGGCTTACTCTACTATACTACTGTTACAATCAAAACCATTTCCTTTTCCATCATCATAGCATCGGTTTACTGCCCTCCTAATAAATCCATCTCCAATTTTCAATTCAGCTCTTTCCTGAACTCGAAACATCAACGATGGGGCTCAAGAACTACTAATTTCTGAGGCCGCATGCCTCACTTAACGCTACAATTATTTCTCCCGGGGCCCTTACATATTGGCCCACTGATCCAAACAGAAATCCTGATCTCGACTTTTTCATCCATGCTGGTTTAGGTCCCCTAAACTACTCCATAGAACGCCTTGATGAACTGTCCTCAGATCGCAGTCCTTTGATCCTAATTCTTTCTAAAGCCCCAATATCCAAACTTCCTCCACCATCATTTATTAGGGGACCAGTTGACTGGAACCTATTTCACCAGCTTGTATTCCCCACCATTGACCTCAGAGTTTCCATAAAAAATACCTTAACAAACGAAGACTCGAAGCTATGATACGTTTAAGGCGAATGATACCTTCAAACTGAGAGTAAAATGGAAACAAAATTTGGAAATACCCAATAGACAGATACCTGGAATTGCCATCCTGGAAAATCCGGTATTCGTGACGGAGAACCGCCAAAACAAACCTTTTGGCCAAAACAAAGCTCATTTTGGCAATAAAATTACATCGTCTCATGGATTAAAAAAAAAAATATTGTCTACTAATAATAACGATAATTTTTATAATAAATAAATAAATAATAAGCAATAGTGATTTTATTACCGGCGAAAGACCAATTTCCCCGCATCTCCCCTTAGTATTAATAAATAAATAAGTAAAAAAAATAGTGAACAAGTTTTGACTTATTATCAATATAATCTGTAATTAGTCAATTATCACATATGTAGAAACGAAAATAAATTATGAAATTAGTTAACAGTAAAGGGTGGTTGAAATAACATTTTCTGAGATCGCCTCCTAATACATAATTTTTCAGGAGCAACTTTGCAAAAAAAAAAACCTCGACCAATGTTCGGGCAAATATGGGTTCTTTTATGGATATATCTACACCATAAAGTAAAGGCAATCGACGTAAATGATTGAAATCGGAGGGGAAAAAACAGCTATAGCGTTTTAAAGAGTGTAGCGTGCGGTGGCGGACAGACATATTTTGTATTACAACCCAAATTTTACGTGTCTTGGAACGTGAATACCAAACGTTTGAGGTAGGGTTAAAATCTATTTTTTAATGCTCAATAATTCCATAGCTTTCAAAAAATAATTAACCAATAAAAACATGATTTTAATCATTTGATGTTTTGTGCAGGTTACTATTTCGGCGAATAACTTTTTCCTTTAAAAATGATAGCAAAAACTGATGCCCCAAGAAAGGCTTCTGTGTAGCGTATTAGAAGAGTAAGAGTCGGGATATCTGTATTCAACTAAAAAAGTATCAAGCAAAAGTATCAGATACGAAAAGAAAAGTATCAGTATCACTTGTATTCAGATACAGGAAAATCCAGTATCCACCCATGATTAGTACTGTTACATGGACAACGGTTGTGCAGGGAGGTGACATCCTAGATCACGCTCAACCCACAACATAGTCCCCTCTTATTTTTTATTGGAATGTGGAGTCAGCAGAAATATTGTTTTTTTTAATAATTTATTCAATGAAATTTACAACTGCATTATGTTAACACAAGTAAATGGTATGGATGGTTACTAGAAAAACGCTTTAAGCTCCCAATTAATCACAACTGTGCCTACGGAGTTAGCTTGCTAGACCCCATAGCTGATCTCAAGCCCGGATAAAACAGGAGGGTTGGGCGTAGGGCAAAAACCCTACCCTATAAAACACAACAGTGGAGAAACCACTGACAGCTTTGTTCATGGAAAAAGTGCAGGTAAATACAATCCCCAGAGGGACCCGATCGGATGCGGGGGGGGGTCCCAACCAGCGCTTACTGTAAGCAAACTGAGAGAGAAAAGAGAAGAAGGAGAGAGAGGAAAAGGCGGATATTGCGAGTAGGAACATGGAATGGCCGAAGCCTTTTGCAAGCGGGAGCCAGCAAAGATCTGGAGACCCAATTAGAAAAGTATAGAGTGGATGTAGCAGCACTACAGGAAATTCGTTGGAAGGACAGTGACCTAGTCTCATTGAATAAATATATAATTATAAATTATGGGAACAAGACCAACCAATATGGAAGTGAATTTATAATAAAAAATTCCCTGAAGCAGGCTTTGATAAACTAATCACTGGTTAGTGAAAGATTTTGTAGCGTCAGGCTCAAAGGAAGATTTACCAACATATCCTTAATCAGCGTGCATGCTCCTACAGAAGAGAAGGGTGAATCTGAAAAAGAGGAATTCTACAGTGAACTGGAAAGGGTGTATAGCTCAGTGCCCAAATATGATGTAAAAATAGTAATCGGAGACTTGAATGCCAAAATAAGAAAGGAAGAAGAATTCAGGCCCACGATAGGGGAACACAGTCTTCACAATATTACAAATAATAACGGTGAAAGGCTAATAAATTTTGCAACGTCCAACGGTATGAAAATAATGAGCACAATGTTTGAACATAAAGAAACGTGGATCTCCCCAGATGGTCTTACAAAGAATCAAATAGATCATGTACACATTGACTCGAGGCATTCATCCGCTGTTCTAGACTGCAAAAGCTACCGAGGTGCAAGCTGTAACAGTGACCATTACTTAGTCTTAAGCAAAATAAAACAGAGGATAAATTGCGGATTAAAAAAGACTAGTGAAAGACAGGCGGACCCGGTGGATATAGAAAAGTTGGTCACGGAAAAGCGAAGAAGAGAAGGAATGAGAAAGGAATTTCAAGAAGAATCTGAAAATTGTTCAGTAGACGAAAAATGGAAATTCTTAAAGAAGCAATGAATAATGTCGTCCATAAAGTAGTGAGACCAAAGAAGAAGGCACCGAGAAATGAATGGTATGATAACGAATGTGAAGAATTATTTATAATTATTTAAAAATAAAAAAATTGACCAATAATTATAAATAGTAATATGACGTAAGTCAATAAGATCCTAAAATTAAATTAATGTTCAAAGAATTTCGTTCTAGTGTATTCATCGCAAAAATTGCGAGAGCACGAGGACATGGGATCGGATAAGAGAAAAGATTTGTCCTCTGCCGGCCGGCGGCTTTGGTGGCTCAATTGGTAGAGCGCTGTCATGGAAAGACAAAGGTTCCGGGTTCGAATCCCGGCCGAGGGCCTATCTTTTCTCATTAAACATAAAAATAATCAAAAAATTGACCAATAATTATAAAAAATTATAAATAGTAATATGACGTAAGTCAATAAGATCCTAAAATTAAATTAATGTTCAAAGAACTTCGTCCTAGTGTATTCATCGCAAACATTGCGAGAGCACGAGGACATGGGATCGGATAAGAGATAAGATTTGTCCTCTGCCGGCAGGCGGCTCAAATGGTAGAGCGCTGTCATGGAAAGACAAAGGTTCCGAGCTCGAATCTCGGCCGAGGGCCTATCTTTTCTCTTTAAAAATAAAAATATTTAAAAATCAAAAAATTTACCAAAATTAATAAAAAATTAAAATCCTTCTAACTTTTCTACTGCAGTGAGGCTGGCTGCTAGTTTGAAGGATGAATAACGTCTTGAGATATTCTAAGATAAAAGGTAAGTGGTTATGATTGAAGAGTTTATTAGATAATGCTGAAGTGATACATTTATTTAGTGCCAAATCTGAAATCTGGGTTCTATCTTGGAACCTAATCTCGATTAAGGAGAATTTTTTCTTTCTTGTTCAATTACAAAGATTCATTATTGAACATACTAAACCAATTGATTTATTGAAAATGATGATAGGGATTTTTGGAGCTTCTCCGTTCTCTTGGCTCCATCCTAGCTAATTTTCGGGAAATTTAATCTATGGTTTATTTCTTTCTGATACCATTGACAGGTACATTACTGCTATTGGCACTACTATTATTTATGTTTTGAACCATATAAATAAGTTATGTATTGCATCTTTACAATTTATGTAGAAATATTATTTATTGTAAAACAATAAGATTAAAAAAAAATCTCCTTTTAATCATGCACTGAGTAGGTCAGCGATAAGTATTTTGTTATCGAAAGATAAGTTTGAACGGAAATTAGATGCTTCAAATGTTTTAAGGAATTATTATTATATTATATCAATTAGCCAGTGAGAACCTGATAAACTCTACGCAACCTTCATTTCATACTTTTTTGCTGCATCCTTCATTTTAATACAGACCTTTGGCGCCATTGGACAATTGCGTCATTGGACAGAGCACTCTTTTCCTCATCCCAGAAAAAATATTTTTTTCTGTTATAGAATGACAAGAAAGATAGAATAATAGAATGATAAACATTTGAAGATATAATGTTATTTAAAACATAGGTACCATAATTATTTTGCTAGCAAGCTTTGATTTTGCAAGACAATATACCAAACTTCAAAGTTTGATGTTAACACAGTTTTATATATTTTAGTAGGTCATTAATTCAATTCAATTCATTATATCGAATAATTGAAGGCCATAAATCTTAGTAAAAAAATGTTTCGTACATAACAAAACTTAAAGTACGACTTAACTGTTGTTGTTTGTTCATTTATTGTCACATTTTGCTGCTATGGCTAATCGGAAGATGCTATATTGGGAGCTCTAAAGTTTGCCTATCCAGGTTTAATTAGGATAGGGATTTTTTAACGAGTACCTGACATCATACAGGCTCGGGATCCCCGTTTAACGCCCCTTCTGAAGGACGGCGTAACTAAGGAATTTTTACTCCCTTTAAAAGAGAGTCTTCCGCGTCTTCGGTCCTTCCCAGAGACTCCATCTCAAAGTGGAGTCCTTGACCCCACTCTTTTTTTATCTCTTCGTCCACCTTAACCATGAGGGTATTACCCTTTTTGCCTGACCTTTTTCCTTTTCAAACCAATATCGCTCACAAAAACATATTTGCAATTGTAATGCAGCCCGATACGATACATAGCATTATCTCCTTAATTTCTTCCCTTTCGGGAAGTGCCTCTTCATCTACTTTGCCTTCAATACACTCCATTCTTTCTTTACCTTACCCCTCAGATAATTTCGGAAATCCGATTTCCTAGATACAACATTTTGTGCTACCACATCATTCTTTATATTTAACTCATTCATATTTAAAATTTTTATATTTCCCATAACCCAAACGTTGGCCTGTTCTTTTTTCATATTAGGGATGCACGGTATTTTCCTTGATGGAAATTGTTTTAGTTGTGGTCTAAAACACAAAGAGAGTTCTAACCGACACACATCTTCCACTTTTACATTCTCTGATTAGTTTTTTATTTAAGTTTTATTAACCGTTAGTGAGACTGAATGATGGGTGAATACTATTTTTAAGTCATAATAATGGCGGATCCCTTATGAAACATTTTCTCTTTCAGTTTCATTCCTCCCCAAGGCATTTAAATGTTCACTATTTTTTTTAAACTGTTTTAATCTAATATATATTATAAAATGCTTTGTTCGTACGTGAAGACACTGTTTTCTCTAACACCACCAACCCCAATCACCTTCCCTTTGGGGTGGTAAATACCCCTTGGTCTCCAAGTGGTAGTAAGGGAGTTTGGTTGCGGTGGGTGGATTTATGGGGGGGGGGCACGGGGGCAAGGGTCCCTCCCGACAGTTTTTAGGTACTTTGGAGAATCCATTATTATTATCAATTAAAGGCAAATCACATGATGATAGTTCTTAAAATAACAAAAAGAACATGAGTGACACTATTGTTTTGATATTCTACTAATATTATAAATGCGAAAGTGTGTATGTTTGTCTCTTTTTCACGCAAAACCTACAGAACGGATTTGGATGAAACTTTACAGTAATATAGGTTATACACAAGAATACCACATAGGCTACAGCAAGGGAGGATTTATGGGGGGGTACGGGGGCAAGGGCCCCCCCTCGACAGTTTTTTAGATACTATGGAGAATCCATTATAGTACATAATAAAAAGGAAAATAACATGATCATAGTTGTTAAAAGATCAGAAACAACATGAGTGAACCTGTTGTTTTGATATCCTACTATCCTACTAATATTATAAATGCGAAAGTTTGTCTCTCTTTCACGCAAAAACTACTGAAAGGAGTTGGATGAAACTTTACAATAATATATGTTACACATCAGAATAACACATAGGCTACAGCAAGGTCAGATTTATGGGGGGCACGGGGGCACGTGTCCCTCTCCCTTCCCTCCCCCCCCCCCGACAGTTTTTTAGGTACTGTTGAAAATCCATTATAGTACATAATTAAAGGCAAATCACATGATAATAGTTGTTAAAATAACAGAAAGAACATGTGTGAAACTATCGTTTTGATATCCAACTGATCTTACTAATATTATAAATGTGAAAGTTTGTATGTTTGTCTCTCTTTCACGCAAAAACTATTGCACGGATTTGGATGAAACTTTGCTGTAATATAGATTTTACATCAGAATAACACAAAGGCTACAGCAAGGGAGGATTTATGATGGGGCATGGGGGCACGTGCCCCTCAGACAGTTTTTTGTGTTCTGTGGAAAATCCATTACTAGTACATAATTAAAGACAAATCAGGAACTTAGCAATTTGAAATTTGCAGATAAGTTCTTTTTTTTCTTTCTTCTTCTAGATTTCAGGAGATGAAAAGGCACAAGAATTTTCTGAAAAACCTTTACAAATAGGAGAAGGTCCCTATTCAATAGACGAAAATACTGGCCAAATAACATTAACTAATGAGTTATGTAATGTTGTTGAAACACCTGAAAAACTTATTAATGAAGTATATCCAAATATTGTTGAAAATTATACCAATTCAGAATGGTTACGTGACCGAATTATTCTAGCTACGAAGAACAACATTGTCAACGACATCATCCAGGAATTGATTCCGTCGGAACAGAACATTTACATGTCAATTGATACAATGACTGATGAGCTAGAAAGTGTCAAATTTCCTACTGAATTTTTAAATTCATTCAATCTTCCAGGCATGCTATTGCACTGTCTTAAATTAAAAATTGGTTCACCAGTTATTTTATTACGAAATCCGAACTCGCCTAGACACTGTAATGGTACGAGACTCTGCATCAAACAACTACAAAATAGCATCATCGAAGCCAGTATAATGACTGGTAAAGGAAAAGGAAAGGTAGTATTTATACCACGGATACCTTTAATATCAAATGGATTGCCCTTTATTTTTAAACGCTTACAGTTCCCGGTGAAGTAGGCTTACAGCATGACTATTAACAAAGCACTGGGCCAAACATTCCAGTATTGTGGAGTTGACTTAAGGGAACCATGCCTTGCACACGGCCAATTATATGTAGGATCACCTCGAAATTCGTTTATTTACAGTCCGAACAACAAAACTATAAATGTAGTGTATAAGCAAGTGTAAAAATACATTCAAAACAAAAAATAATACTAAAATAAAAAATGTAAATGTATAATATATGTCGATATATAACTAATAACCAATAAGTTGTTGAGGTCAACAACATTACATAACTCATTAGTTAATGTTACAACATGTAATATGTATATGAATAATATACTATGTAAATAATTATGTAAATAAAACATAAGTTCTTCATTTACTAAACTTTTTCTTAAAATTATTTCAATTCGTTAATTAGTTTACTCTACATACACCGCATGTTTAATGGCCGAATAAGTCTCCAAATATCGAAAATAGAAATCTATATCTATGTTAAAAAATGTATCCTCATATATTTTGTATGCCATTAAACATGCAATGTATTTTAACCCGAGCAAGGCCGGGTTTCGCTGCTAGTAACTGCTTAAATATTTTTATTAAACGAATAATCGAATAAAATATAAGCTTTTTTTTGGGGGGGGGGGGGTGGGAGAAATGTATTGGATACGTAAGAAAAGAGACAGAAGAAATAAGGGAAAGGTTATACTTAACCAGATTGTCATTTTATCACAGGTCCCGAAAATATTAAAAAAATATTTAAAAAAAAATTAATTAATAAATAAACCTAAAAATATAAATTTAATTAATTTTTCTTTCATAAGTACATAAGTCTTTTTTCCAATATAATATTTTAAAATTAAAATATAAAAGTTAAAAAGTTATTCATTATGTTATACATAATTATCTGTTCAGTTATTTCCCCTCTGAAATTATGGAGAAAGGGACTTATGAGGTCCCCAACCATGCAAGCACTTGGTAAATCGTTTAGTTTCTTTTCCTTTTAATGTTAAAACAACTTTCTTGGTCGATCAGGTTGTTTTGCTCGTAAATGTTGAATGTAAACCTTAAAAATAAATTAGAGAAATTAATAATATGCTATGTAGTAATATTAAATGCAATTTTAAAAATCTGAGACAAAATTGAAGTTAGTTTATAAAAAGGGACCTGATTTGGAGAAAATTAGACAGATCTCAGGAAAGTTGGTTAAGGCACATCAATAAATTAATTCCATTGTTATGCTCAGAGCAGAGTTTCCGAAATCTGGTGCAATTTTAAACTAAGTTATATTCCATAAAAAAAGTTGTAATATAAATTAAGTCTCAATCTTATACCTGAGCTGATTTATAAGCTAATTTGACTTCGACTTCACTACATTTCACACCTAGCCCTGTAAGAAAACTTGTTCCCCATTCTTTATATTATGATATCATCATCAGCCAGATCATTCTTAAATAAAGAATTAAATCAGTAATACTTATTACTTTAATTTATCGAATCAATTTATGAATCATATAATAATTATAATACCTGGCAAAAATCAGAACACTTCTCTGAAACAGTGAAATAGCCTTTTTCATTTGAGCATCTGACAGTCCAGTATAAGCCATGAAGTATGGTAAGGTTTTTCCTCTCCAAGAGCAACCCAGAAGAAATTATCTTGCTCTTCGCCCTCATTAAGAATTTGTAAACTGATCCATGGCTAATAGATGAAAGAGTTTGATTAAATATAATTTATAAACAAAGTAATTATTAGTTTATTAAAAATTAATTACACTATTCAACATTTCATCTGCAATTTCTCCAATGAGACAAAATCATCTCTGCTTGCTTTTGAACCAATCCACACATATACTATTCCAGAAGATTCTTCACTGTCAAATGGCACTTTTGATATGTAGCTAAAACAATATGTGGTAACTTAAAACAGCATAAGTGTTAAAAGTTGTTATGTACATAACATTTTGGTCATAGAGACTGTGCCAGTTGTTAACGACTTTTTGTTATGGTTATATTTATTAATTATGGTTATGGTTATATTATAATAATTATAATTATTTCCTCTCGAAGATTTTTTTTATTCCTAAATTAAAGCACTAACATTTTCAAATGCTTTTTACTGCTAATAATAAAAAAGATAATTTACTGAAGCTATTTCTTAACTATTTTGAGACTGAAACTCCTAATACCACTGAATTTTACTTTGTTCTAAGATGTAATAAACAGTGATGCATAAAACAATTCTTTGCTACTCCAACTTTTCACTTATATTAAAATAACTCATTAAACAAAACTCAAGCACGTTCAAGACTTTTTCAATTTGTTGTTATTTAACTATTTATTAAGGTTATTAAAATATATAAGGAACAGTTATTCATGTTTATCTTCAAGATTCTATAAAAATAAGTTTCCTTTTTAAAATAGAATTGAATACCAGTTATTAATGTATTATGATTTGTAACATTTGTTGTTAATTATAAATCTAGTTTTAACCAGTGATACATTATAATCAAAATGTATCTCTTCACAGAGGCTACCTGAACTCCCTGGATCATAGTACCATCAGATAGGAACACAATATATTATATAAATATATAAAGAATATTAAACTTCATCCAACTTACCAGAAAGCTGAGTTCAAGGCTGTAGCATCTGGCCTGATTTGTACAAGCCTAGTGCACAAAGCTCCACCATTAGCTCTTAAATGATAAAATTCAACTGGTGGTGGTTGATTTGGTTCTTTTATTGCATGCCTTTTACCACAGTGTATGACAAATTTTCTCTTGAAGTGTGCTAGAAATTTGAAATTTGTTCTGCTAAACACTGAACTTATATTTTGTAAACAAAATAAATAAATAAAAGAAAATAATGTTCAGCAATATGCTATGCGCTTTTTATGAGGATAAAAATTAATCAATTTCAAAATTAAAATTAATGAAGAATAAAATCAGTGTACTAACCTAAACGTAAATGTTAGCCAACCCATGTTTCCAGCATCTCTTCCTTGCCATAAATAAAATAACGTACTGGCAGTCATCTTCTGATGGATCTCCACCTTCTTTATGCTCTACTCCTTCATCACTAGCTATCCAGTATCTGCATAGAAGAATGTAAAAATCTCTAGAATAAAAATGACCTAAAATGTCAAACAGAAAGCAATTGAACAAATTACAATTTAAAAAATAAGGTGTTATTGTTTTAATTTAAAATAAATATTTTATCATAAAATCAGATTGAGATAATATTTGATCAAAGACATTATTTGAAGGTCTTTTTCAAATCTTCTTAACTTGACAAGTAAAAAATAAATACATCATTGATAATTGTTTGCTTATTCTTTAACGACACTTAATGTCACTTTAAGCTGCTTTGGCAAATCAGATGATGCTACAGTGCAAGTCCAAAATTTTGCCTATCCAGGTACTATATAATTAGGATAGGGATCTTTAACGAGTACCTGGCATTGCACAGGCCAGGACCTCCATTTAACGTCCTATCCGAAGGATGGCATAACTAAGGATTTCTTATTCACTCATCCTAAAAATCCTAGGGGCCATTAGCTGGGCTGTGAACCCATAATATTTGGGAATTATACATTCGCCACAGGTGATCCTTATTGATTGTTGTAAAAGATTAAACTGTTTGAATCATCCAATCACATTTGTGGTAATTTTTAAAAATTACAGGAAATACGTTTTTCTAATTTTTACAAGACTTATCAAACAAAATAAGTTGATAAAGCCAATGTTACAAAAACAACAACTTTCCCACAAGATATTAATTTAAAAGTTACCAATCTCTTCTTCCGGGAGTTGAACAAACTTCTTTCCTTCAAGAACAAAAGCCTTCATTGTCTCCAGATCATCATTCCACTCATCCATTAAATGCTGTGCTTCAGAAGGTGACATTGGAGGTTGCCTTGGAGTGAAAAGAGCTGCCAAATCAGCCTAAAGAAATCATAATTAGTAAGAGATGAAGATAATCTAATTAAGACAAAATTGAGTGGCATTAATTAATATCATATTTTACCTTTGTTTCTTGCTGTTTGGCCCACTTAGCAAGATCGGCTCCTGTTCTAGAAACTGATTCAGCTCTACGAGTGAAATCTACTGGGATCACATCATCCCATCCAGCAAACATGGCTTTGAAAAGCTGCAATTCAGTTCCTTCTAGTAACCATTGCCTCTGGATCTCTTTCAACCATTGTGAATAACTCATGTACCAATTTCACAGCTGCAGCTCGAACCAGCCTAGTTGATTTTTTACCGAACCTAGACAAATTTTTTAAAAATAAATAAAAATTGAACTAAACATACTTTCATAGTGTCCCCTTTACATGTTACAATTAATTTTCTGCTACTTCACTTTATTTGACAATCATTTATCCAAACAATTTGAGTTTTGCTTATCAAAACAAGGATTTAAAAAAAAAAAATTCTGTACCACTACAAATCATGCAGAGTCACAAGTTCAGGACTTCATAAGGACAGAACTTTTTCATAGGCAATGGTTATGCAAGAATGCATTAATCATTAATTAAGAAATAAAATAAATAATTTATTTGTTCACTGCATCAGCTTAAAATGAATGGCCAAGAATGAGTTGAAACCTCATTTTCAGTTTGGTATAGTTGATATAAATTAATATCATTCAAGCAGTTGTAACTATAAAACTTTCTTTGATTGTAGTACATTTATAAAAAGAAGTCGATAAAATACACAAATCAATAATAGCCTGACACTTAAGTAAACGATTCTGCTGGCAAGTAATGCCCTTATCCCCACTATTTAGCTCGCTTATCTTTGCATTATCTTGGAGTTATTATTGTTGTTTCGAGTTTGACCCTTAGACTTCATTTTGGACTTTTTTATATTGTATTTCAAACTTGGCTTTCTTTGGACTCAGTTGCAATAGATGAGTTCCCTCAATATCCCTGACCACACCTCCTCAGTCCCACCTCCGATTGTTTTTACTTATGAGTTCCCTTAAACTAGTACAGACTAAATGATGAAAAAACCTTGACTCACCACACAAACACATCAAGGTAGGAAACATTTTTGCTGTTGAGAAGATTGTGGTCAAGTTTATTGTTCGGAATTTCTACCTGAGGCAGTTCTAAATACCTCATCCCAAGCTTAACCTGGTATAGCCTGGGGTCGACTGGTTTCAATTCATCACTTACATGCTCCTGGAAAATCAACATTAGTAGTCAACAAAATATCTATTACACCATATTTTATTTTATAATCATAATTATCTTAATATCCTTAGGATCATCAGATGGTTCGCCACTTGCTTCACCAAGAGCTTTCCAAAATTCAGATAGACTTATTCTTTTACAATAAACATATTATATTCACAAGCATAGACACTTTTTCAAAACGTTTATATGCACAAATTATTTATTCTAAAAACGCTATGACGATTTGTCAATCTTTAGAAAAATATGTTGAAGAAATTGGTCCGGGTAGAGGTCACTGAATGCATTTCTCATGTAATTTGAGAATTACACGTGAGAATTACTCGTGAATTTCTCAAATTACACGAGAAATTCATTCAGTGACCTCTACCCGGACCAATTTCTTCAACATACATTATCAAGGTCAACAATTATCATTCTTTAGAAAAATACTTTATACTATATCCGAATAAAGTATTTTTCTAAAGATTGACAAATCGTCATAGTGTTTTTAGAATTAATAATTTGTGCACATAAACGTTTTGAAAAAGTGTCTATGCTTGTGAATATAATATGTTCATTGTAAAAGAAAAAGTCTATCTGAATTTTGGAAAGCTCTTGGTGGATTTTGCTAATAAAATTAATCGATCACAGAAGGCTACTAGAGTGTAAAAAGAATTCTGATTTTACATTACAAAAAAATAAAATAAAATAAAAGTTTTTTTTAAACCTCTCTTTGTATGCTTATTTATATTTCTATATTTACAGTAAGTACTCCTGTAAAGAGATACTCAAATAGTAAAATTACCACTTAAATCAGTGAAAGATGTATTGCTTCCGTACAATAATAGGTTTAAAAGAGTTATAGACAAGGTTATTCAATCAATGCCCAATGTTTCTGTGTAAATCATAACTTCCTGTTGTCAACCAGAATCAAATTTGTAAGCATTCTCACTAATCCTCAACATAATTTATGTTTCAAATATTTCTTTACAGTAAACAATCGTTATGAACCTGGATAGAAGTTTATAAATTGAAATGTAAAAATAACATTTCAACTATTGGGCAATGGCTTCAAATAAGTTGTATTCAGAATACGAGTGCATAGTTGTAAAGAGATAATTATGATTTCGAACAAACGGAACATGAAGTTAACCCAGAAGGAGGATGATTAATGGTAGTTTGAAGGATGAAAACGACATTTCAAGGTATTCAAAATTAGGTGTTGCTTAGAATATTTGGTATAAAAAAAATCACGTATATATGAAAATATAGGAGTTTGCAAAATGCTCTATAGCAGAGCTTGGACACAGTAATTGTAATTGAAGTGATAGCATCATGAAGATCAAGAAGGTTAACAATGTTGTTGGGTTTGGTAACAATTGAATTTCTGAAAAGGTAATACGTACTGAGCGAACTAATGAGCATTGTTAGAGAAGAATTGGTCGACTGTATCTTCTAATTTAAGGAAGAAATAGTTGGGGGTGCAGTCAAAGAAAACACCAAAATAAGAATAAAAATAATATATAAATAAAATAAATAAAATTAAAATAATAAATAATAAAATAATAAATTATAATAATAAATAATAAAATAAAATTATATAAAAATAAAATAAATAAGTTTTTCTTATTTTGGTGTTTTCTTTGACTGCACCCCCAACTATTTCTTCCTTTAATGAGCATTGTAGGGATAGATCAAGGCCTTTGTTTAATCCAAGGCTTGGATTGCATTAATGGTGATCTTACTAATTTGTGTTTTGGCAGCAATCGATTGACGGAAGTTTGTAAATAGTGATTAGTGGTATCAGCATTGAGTCTTTGTATTCACTATGGCTTTTATTATTATTATCATGTGACTGTTCCATTTAGTGTTGGGGTCAACTGTGGTCTAATGGTTAGCATAAAAACCTACTAAACTCAAAATGGTGAGTTCATAGCCCGGCAGGTGGCCCTAGGAATTTTTAAAGGCAGTAAAAAATCTTGGGTTATGCTGTCCTTCTGAATAGAAGTTATCAGGGGTCCTGAGCCTGTAGGATATCAGGTACTCGTTAAAAATCCCTATCCAAATTAAACCTGGGTAGGCAAAATTTAGAGCCTCACTGTAGCATCGTCCGATTAGCTGTAGCACCATAAAGTGACGTTAAATAAAAAAACACATTTGGCTACTATGTGCATCAATAAATGGTTAACATTTCTTTAAAAACTGATAAATAAAATAAAATGTCAGTAAATTTTTAAAACTTGTTTATATCCAGTATCTCTTAAATTTCTTCTTTTTTTTTTTTAAACAAGAATATTAATGCTGAAAACTTATGCCAAAAAAACCCAAAATCAAAACTTAAAACTATAGCTCATAATTAAATTGATACCTTCAAGAGTGATAATTACACTGAATTGAGAATAAACTTGGGCAATAGTAGTTTCTTCAGTCCCAGTTCTATGAAATTCGTCTCTCATAGCCCTTAATAAAAACTGGTTAATTACACTGCATTTTCTGAAATCATATAAAAGAAAGTATATCAATAACATTATAACATTTTAAGATTAAAAAAAAGAAGACAATTTTAATTAAAATACTGGCAACAAAATTACTTAGCATTAACTAAATTATTTAATAAAAAATAAAATTTTAATTGTGTCTAAAATCATATTTTAATACATACTTAATAAACGTGACCCTCGTTCTTGTAAATATTTCAACCAGAGCCTTCTCTATGTGAGATACTTTAACAACTTCTGAATCAGAAGATATCATTTCTATTGCGCGACAACATATATCCAATATGCTCTTCGAGCATCTCCACTAATAGCAGCTACTTTCTTAGTAAAAGAATAATATACAAATTAACACAGACACACTCTTGTTTATGATAATATATATTTTTATAATAAATAAATTATATTATACATGATATAATGAATGTATAAAAATCTACAAATGGTAAAATGGTTATTAATTATACTTTACCTTGCTACTATCTGAACTGCATCAACATGAAAGTTTGAGCTGAACCCAATGCTATTCAAGACGATTTTCTGGAGTTGTTGAAATGTGTAAGGCTGAAAAACAAGACGAGTAAGACCCTGAAAAAAGAACGCAAATAAAGAATAAGAAAATCATTAAAAATAATCATTTGTAAAATCCATAATAGGCTGGTACAGCAATTTTACTTATTTTCTATTTTACTTATATTCCAAATTCAAACATTAGGCATATAAAAAAAGAAATTAGTAGATAAGAAAGGAATCACACTGTATTAGAATGCAATATTAGTAACACATAAACATTAAGTAGCATATAACAATTTAAGAGAGTAGTATATAGGCATGTGACTGCAATTATTGAAATTACCTGTAGTATGGAAAAAGTATGGAAAAGAGAATCGGTAATCATTTCATCTAAAAATGAACATGGAATGAATAATTCCAAAATGAAACATTCGGCATATAAAAAAAGAAATTAATAGATAAGAAAGGAATCACACTGTATTAGAATGCAATATTAGTAACACATAAACATCAAGTAGTATATAACAATTTAAGAGAGTAGTATATAGGCATGCGACTGCAATTATTGAAATTACCTGTAATGAATTAAGTCCAAATTTCTTTGCATTGTGGTGTGCACTGAGGGGCAGTTAAAAGATTCGGAAATGACTCCACGTAGAAACCAAACGTAAAAAACTTCATCTATGCCGAAACTGGCATCAAAATCAGAGTAAGAGACTGCAACTGATACAAATCATTTCGGAAAAAAACTTTGTCCTGCTAGGTCCTACTAATACAAACACATTATGGCGAGTGAGAAGTGCCGGTAGCGAAATGTAGAGGGCGCTGTTTATCACCTACGTCACGCAAATGGCAGTGGACCGAAGGGGGACTCTTTCTCCACAATTACCTTAGAATTTCGAAATATAACAATAAAATGAGGCCCTGCTCAAATAAAAATCATGAATGTTTGTCAGTAACACAGGCGTGATAAGTGTGTATGTGTATCCATGGCAACTAACCTAACCTATCTCATAGGATCCATCCAGGACATAGACACTGTTAGGCTAAAACCATTTTCAGGTTCATCTCTCAAGGTTTTGATAATAGCAACATAGCATTTGACAACATGTAGTTGCCTAGGGATTGTCTCTGGACTATGCAACCGAAGAAAGTATACCATGTTTCCCTGTACCTGGACCTTCACGCTGTAAGTATTTAACACTTGTATTAATTGCCATTATTTGAACATTTTGGCCGCATTGTTTATGTATTTGTAACCAAATAGCTGTCTGTCCATTCTCAGTATTATTAATTATTTTAAATGTTACAACATCGTTGTTGCAAAAGCAAAATGTAAACAAGGTAGGAAGTATTCAGAAATATTTCTTAAGCAGTGATTTAAAAAAGTTAAATTTGTCCAATTTATTATTTTGATAGAAATAGAAATAGGAATGTGGACCAAGGGCGGATCCAGGATTTTTTTCTGGGGGGGGGCACAACGGGCAGACGGGCAAAAAAATCAAAAATAACTTACAAAAAAATTGTAGTATTTATAGAAAGGTTTGTTAAAATATCTAAACAATAGTTTCACCCATGTTATTTCTGTTATTTTAACAACCGTCATCTCATGATTTGCCTATAAGTATGTAATGTAATGGATTCTCCACAGTACACAAAAAACCGTCCCCCGTGCCCCCCCTGGATCCTCCTATGCTATGAACGAATCGTTAGGTAACTCATCGTAGCTCAAAGAATCTATGCAGATTTGGTATTTACATAAAAACTTCGAGTTACTATCATTATCATTAACTTGCATTACATTTCAGTTGTTCATTTTGTACGTTGCTGAATCGGGATTTAACGTAGTAATTACCGTTAATAATTACTAGAGAACACAAACGTTCAGTTTGAACGTATCGATTAGTGATCGGTCCTCAAAATGCAATAGAAGCGAAGTATATAAGTTTCTTTTTAATAATCATCCAATATTGGGCAGTGACAGTGCATTATTTGTACTCTACTGTTTTCATTTTCAAATGCTCAAAAATTATAAAAAGCTGACGGAGTGATTCTATTTTCTTTTTATCAGTTGAGTCGGGCACAAAGCAAACTTTTATGTTCCTGTTTCCCTCCACTCCAATAGGCCCCTTCTTGTGTTTTTTGCATTGAGGCCTCTTGAGCTATTCCAATTAGTGGAAATCAACGGCAATAATAGTTTTAAATAAGATATATTAAGCAGTAATAATTTTAATGATATTTAATTCGAAGTAGTTAGCTACCACGAATTCCGTTAGATAGCCCTAGTGCGGTGTTGCTGCCTCACAATCACGGTGCAAGACTAGTACTCTCTAGCGGAGTCAGTAATAACTAACTTTGAATTGAACTGTGGAATTTAGTACATATTACTCTGTATAATTTTGATATAATCTGTACCTAATTTGGTACCACAATAAAGTTATAATACTTAGCAAATAAATTAAATTGTTGCAGGTATCTTGCCCAGGTGTCTGGCTATGCCCAAAAGGTAAGGTGGCAGTCAGAGTAGCCATCTTTGGTGTCTCTGAGATAACTAAGAAATTGACACCTTCATTTCCTCTTTTCTTCCATGAAAGGTTTCACTTTCAGAAGGTACAAACTAATGGATGATTTCTTATTATTATTTTACAACTTTTATTTCAAGTATAAGATACCAAAGGCGGTTATGTTGCAACAAATATGTAGATGTAACAATATTGAAAACAATACTTGTGGATTTAAAATTTTAAACAATTAACAATGACGTAGAATGACTAAAGAAATTTATTTACTAAAGAATAGAATTAATTTTTTTGATAAAGATGCACTTAAATACAATTATGAATAGTTAATGAATAATATAGATTAGATATGTACTCTAAACATGATACAAAATTTAATATTTCAGGTTTTATTAAAATATTTAAACTCAGAAATTATTTTTACAAAATTATCAGATTGTTACTTCTAATCCTTGGCTTTCCACTCTCTCAATGGCTGAGTTGTAAATAAAATTGGAGCAATTTTCCTTTCTAATCCTTATAAATGCTTAGGTTACAAAAGAACTGTGTTAATTTTTTTTAAAGAATGAAAATTTTTTTTAATAAGCTGCTCGGGTGAGTTTTGTATCACATGCCAACATTTTGGCTTAGTTATAGAAATTCAGTAAGTATAATTAAAAATAACAATGTATAAAACTGGAGTAATATACAATTTTTGAAGTATATAACATGAAGAAATGTTAATAATATAGTTAGAGAGATTTAAAATAAATTATTGAAATAAAAAGCATGAAAATATTCAGTTACGGGAAGATAAGTATAATTGAATGTGAAAAATTAAACATTAAGGTAACTCTTACATTTTGGGAGGAAAATCTTCATCCAGTCATCTAGTACTTCTAAATTGTTTATTTTTCAAAACATTTTGACAATTATGTCATTTTCAATCATTTAAACAAATGTTTGCATCATTCCAATAGTACATAACTTTAAAAAGTGATATGTCTTTACATCTCATTAATGTATATTTATTTCCCATTCACTTGGGGATATATCCATCCTCCATGGTCAAATTATTAATTAAGATTATTTATAGTCCAGTTTTACATTAATTTATCAATCAAGTGAGTAAAATAAAATCTTTTTCCAGTCATATATTTTTTTTCTTTATTTAAAAATGTTTCAACATTAATATGTCATTCTCAATTTATATTTCTTATAAGTCCTTTAACGTTATTTAATTTAAAACTATTCTCTAACATTTTTTTATAAATGTGTACATTTTCAACCTTTTTAGTTGATTGTCATATAATTTAAAATATTTCTTATAAAACTTAGAGTTACAATGTACTCCATGTTCATCATTAACAATTTTTGAAATTTGCTTTTTTAAGCAATCATTACAAATTGTTAATGACGACCATGGAGTACATTGTAACTCTAAGTTTTATAAGAAATATTTTAAATTATATGACAATCAACTAAAAAAGTAGAAAATGTACAAATTTATAAAAAAATGTTAGAGAATAGTTTTAAATTAAATAACGTTAAAGGACTTATAAGAAATATAAATTGAGAATGACATATTAATGTTGAAACGTTTTTAAATAAAGAAAAAACATATATGACTGGAAAAAGATTTTATTTTACTCACTTGAATGATTGACTAAGAAAGATGTACTCCAGTAACAAAAACAAGATAATTAAAATAATTAATTTATCAACTAAAAATGAACATTAATGTAATATAAAATCTGTGGAATCCATTAAAAAAAAGTAATAAATAAAATACCTAAATCTATCAGTTATAAAAAGTTTTATACTTTGTTTATTTACTGAACAGTGTTAAACCTAAATTTACTCTTAAATATCTGTCACACATTTATTATTACATATATTAATATATATTTTTTCAAAAGTTAATGAAGTTTTTTTTTCACATGACTTGTCATCACTACATTTCATATATTTTTAAGTTTTATGCTTTAAAAATATCATATTAAGTTGTTTATAATATTGTCTTTTTTGTTCAGCCTTGATATGCAGGTTGAATCCTTGAATAATAAAAAAGTTCCACATATTAGTGTTTTGTTTTCAATGACCACCTCTCCTGAGCAACTTTTCCTTTGCCAACTTAACTCAAATTAATAACAATGCAGATTAAAATTAAAAAATGGGGAGTATGGGAGTTTATGAAATTTTATTTCATTGTTATAAAAATAAATGATGATAATAAATGAAGAAGAGTAAATTTGGTTTCTATATGAATAAGAAAGGTTTAGTTTAAAAAAGTAAAGGTTAACTTGGTTTCTATTTTGGCAAGAAAGGTTTAGTTAAAAAATTGTTGTGTGTAAACTTGGTATATTTTATATTGGTATAAAACTGTATGAAAACTTGCCATGAATCTCAAAAAGTAAAAATCACAATAATTGAATTTGACTGAAATGATTGACTTTGAAATTGGTTCGAGTCGCCAAAAATATAAGATATTTCAATGTGTAAGCTTATTTAAATAAGATAATTATTAATGTTTTAATACAATCATTAGATATGTATTAAAATATTTAATACTTTCTAAGAAAAAGCAGAAAAAGGTTAATTACAGAGCAATGGTTGCAGAAATACAAGAAGGTGAGCAACCTGCATCAAGTAGAGAGGGTTCTTCATCGGTCGCCGGTCGTCTTGGAGCTCCTCCAGTATCCTCATGGCACAACCGAGTGTGTGAAATTGGCTGAGTTCAAGGCCACTGTGGGAGACATAATCTATCCCCCGGGCGGTGACATGGATCTTCTCTTTCGCACCACAGATACATTTCCGGTAAATTTATGTTAAAGTAATTTGAAAAAAAAAAAGTTACTTTACCTTTGGTTTTGAATATTATATTTTCTAAAGCATAAAGGAGTAGGATACTAGAAACATTTTTACTTAAATTAAATCATTTAATAAACAGGAAATTGAAAACAATACTATTTCCTGCTTTGAATCTGTGATCTGATTCTTGATTGGAACTTGGTATCTGTATTTAGTAAACCAAAAATATGGATAACTTGATTTCAAGATAGACATTTGATTCCATAGGAAATAAGAAGGGTAAAAATGAGGAACAATATCGAAAAAATTGGCTGATTTAAATGAATTTTAGTATTGTAGGCATAGTTAAATGTTTCTATGGATTAATCAATAATCCCCATTTACTCTTTAAAGTTATTAATTAGTCTGAAATTTGATATCTTTTTCTAAGGCTGTATAAGAGATATTTCCGTGGAAAATTGTTTTTAACTCAAGGCTTGAAATCGACAACTCTGCTGATCAATGTGATAAATTCAATATGACTTATTGAATATGCATCTGGGTAAAAAACTTAGGACTTAATCAACCCCACTTCTTTTCGATTGGCATCTGCAGTATAAAAAGAATTATTTCAATTATATTTTCACAAAAATAACAATTATGTTAATTTAAAATATATTAGTCTGGTATGAAAGCTCATTTACAAATGAATTTTCATTTCATCTTAATAGTACCGAGAGTTAAGTGTGTTGGGTGCTGTGCAATTTGTCTCAGCAGGCTGTATATATCATTATTTACTTCATAACAACTGGATCAACTAATAAGCATAATATTAAAGTAAGAATTAAAAATAATTGATGTGTCATTTTCCTAAAAACAACAAAGCCTAAATAACTTATTCTATATTAAAACCTGCATGATGCTAAACCATCAGGCACAACTAATTAAATTTATTACATGTGGGAAATTTTTGTTTATATTATAGATATTGTTATTTAGTAAGATCATGCACCAAATTCCAATATCTATATTTATTCTTTGTCCTGTTTTCTTTCATGATAGATTGAGGCAGTATATATTTATAAAATAAAAACGATAGTTGTAAAAAAAATAGATTATATTATTATGTACAATAATATTACAATAACTTAATCATCTGAGTCTGAAGAATCACTTACATAACAAGGGGCACTTGTCCTATTAGTATTTTCAAAAATGTCCTCACAATCACTTTCTTCATCATTCTCTTCTTTGATAGGCCAATATCCTCCTTTTTTAAGGAAATTTATCCTATCTTTGGTTAGAATTTCTGTAATCTCAGCTTTAACCTTGTCCCCTTCCTCGATGGGTTGTACAATAAGGTAGTCTCCTCTTTTGATCCAAACAGTTTTTCTAAACCTGGTGGGCATGGAAACTAGATACTTCTCTCCTGAGCCTTCTAATTCTTCAACTTCATGGAGGTTGTTCCCTCTGCCACAAACTAGCCTCACAATCTTGTGTCCTTCTTCTGGCTCGAGGCCTTTATTAAACCGCATAGATGAAAGGACATGTTTCTTCTTAGTTGTCTTAGTCATTCTGTAAGATACTTATAACAGAAACGAACCACGTTGTCTACATGAAGAGTAAACATAAACTAGATGAAGGTTTCAACAAGTTTGTTTATAGTGTAAGTATTTAAACATCGATGTTTTCACAACATCGATACGTGTCTAAGAAATGACGTTAATGGTGTTTAGAATTTTCTCTGTGTTCTACTAAAGTTCAGTTTCTGTAGTTAAAAACATATTTTTTTACCATTTTAATTCAAAATATTCAATTAAAAAAGAAATTCAGTCCCCCCAAACAAAAGAAACACCTTGACAGCGCTGCCCCATCAATTCAAGGCGCCAATTTAGTGCTCTCTTGCGGAGCTCTTGGCAACTAACTACATAAATTCAATTATACTTAATTTTTTTATTGAGAAGTTTAGAAGTTTAAGGTTTTCATAGTAGTCTTATTTCGCTTTTGATTTCTTACATTATAAGAATATTTGAAAGATAATCTTAATATCTGAACTCCAAATCAAAGGAATAAGGAAAGACAGGTAATTGAGACACCAAATATTTTTAATTTATTATTATTTGAAATTAATAAGAAATTGTATAACAATTTTCAGTGTTGGATTGAACTCTCATAAATTTTCAACCATAAGATTGCCATTTAAATATACATATATACATATATATATATATACATGTTGAACAATTTTTAATTCCGTTATTTAAAGAAAATAATTTTTTAAGATCAAAAAATGTAATATGTATTGCTTTAGACATATTTATTTATTTTTTATAATTTAAAAAATTATTTTTACAGGGCATTATTGGCCCCAAAGGAGAAGTCACTACCCGACTAACATTAACTGAAGGTGGAATCAAAGACAATTTCGCAAAGCCGACTACAGTTTTATCAAAGGTTCTTTTTCTTATGATTCTTTGGTAAAAATATTTAATTTTGTTATTATTATCTTTGGCGTTACTGCCCTTGAAGGGCATGAGCCTCATCACAGATTGCACACCAGGCTGTTCTATCAGCCGCAACTGCTCTTCATCCTCTCACTCCAAGTTGTTGCAGATCTGCTTCAACATTGTCCAACCATCTCATTCTAGGACGTCCACGTCTTTGAAACGTACCAACTGACTTTTCAAAAAGCAGCTTCCTTGGTAGACGATTTCCTTCCATGCGCTCCACATGCCCAAGCCACCTTATCCTTGCCATTTTTTATAACGCTTACTGTATCCGGCTGATCATGTAATGCTCTCAAATCTTCATTTTTTCTAATTTTCCACTGTCCCTCAGAGTAGATTGGACCATATATTTTTCTGAGCATTTTTCTTTCCCAGGCACATAGTCTTCTCTCCATCTCCTTCTTCAGTACCCATGTCTAACTGCCATAGGTGACTGTTGGGCGAATGACAGTTTTGTAAATGATAACTTTGGCTTTCCGAGGAAGATCATTGTAATTTATATATTTATATATTAAGATATTTTGTCAGCCTATAATTCAGCAATTTTTTAGGAGAAAAAAAAGCTGTGCCACTACCACCCATGAAGGGTGTTGGTCTTGGGTTCCCTATGTAGTTGTTTTACTGTACTGTCTCTTGGACAACAGTAGTGCAGGAAGGGGTTGATTCTAGATCATGCTCAACCACCAGATTTTCCCCCTTATTTTGGGTAACCATTTTATAGAGGCTGGGTGAGTCCTAGATCCCATGGGATCCATCTCCAGCCGCTAGCGGACTAAATAAGTCTGCCAGCTTGTGGGTTTTGAACCCAGTACCTTTGGCATGGCAACTCAACGCTCTCTACCATTAGATGCCACTCCATTCCATTTTATGTAGGACAATTTATAAAAATAGAGGAAAGTTTTTTAAGTGAATTTTGATTTTCTGAACTGCACATGAAGACAGATCTGTTAATGAACACTTCAATGTATTTTTAATTATTATTAAAAAAAATTATTTTTCTTCCAAGCCATTTCCAATCAAAGTTTAATTTGAATTCATAAAAGCGTATAGAAACAAACTAACTTCCTTCTTTCTTTTTTTTCAGTACCTACTTTTGTCTCCTTCCTGCGTGAGATAGATTCTCCTTCCGATATTGGCGAATACGTACGGATGTATCTTGGAGACTCTAAAGAGGCATCTGATTTTGCTCGTCAGTTCGTAGAGAAACGAGGAATGTCAGGTGGTGGTGGACGTTTGAATTCGAGCTCTGGAGTTCACAGCTCTCAGGATGATAGGGACTTCCAGCAGGTCAAGGTAAACAGATACACATTGTGGTAGTCATCGATAGCGGCCATCATTCTATTTATATGTTCTCCACTGTTATATATATATATATATATATATATATATATATATATATATATAAATATACATATATAAATATAAGTATATTTAAAATAAAACGTTGAAACGAAAATCTAAAATTTGTATAGGGAGTTAATTGCTCCAAAAAAAATAAAATTAAAATTTAAGAAAATTTTAAAAAGGAAGAGAATATTATATGATTTTGTTGAAATGTAACTATCAACATAATGGCACTGAGGATAGTTTGAATCAGGTTTCGGTAAATTTATCTGAATATTGAATCGGAACAAATTAATTTTGTACAAGTTCAATAAGAAATGAGATTGATGAGTGATTATTTTGTGGTAAGTTTTCTTAAAGGTTAGGTAGCAATTTGGTAATTTTTTTTTGTATTTTTTATTTTTAAAAGCTGAAGTGTCGTTAAAAGATTGATTCGGAGATGGTTCTACTTGATTAACTTAAGTATTGTTTAATTTTGGTTGTTAGTTACAGATGTTTTTATTTTATATCACTCAGTCATTATATTTATTGTGATAAGGATAAGTATTGATATTAAAATTTAGATGTAATTTTATATATTTGTTCGATTACTGCCACTAGAGATAGTATTTTATATTAGTTATTATTTTCGTGTAATAAAAATTATTTATGCTTTATTATCTTTAAACTAAATTCTAGTTGAAATTTTACTCTCATTGTTTTATTTAAATGTTTATTTTGTTTTTATTTCAAAATATCTATTATGTAGCAGAGTTGTTTATTGAATTATTTCAATTTGAGTCACTACCGCTTGAAAAAAAAATAAAATAAAAAATAAGAAGAAAAGGGAAATAAAACTATTGTTGTGATACTAGTCATAGAAATGACCCTTGATGAAATGTCTAAACTTAAGGGGGCTAGAAGTTAAACATAGAATTTTTATTTATTATTATATTTGCATTTTTTTTCTCTGAACAACGATGTCATCAACAAATACAGATTTATGTCAATTTGCTGAATAACTGATGAATTTCCAAGTGCTGGTTGGGCGAAAAAAATATTAATCAATTTGTTTTATTATGTTCCTATCTCTCACCTGGACTACTTAAAATTCTTTCAATTATTTATTGAAGAATAAAATCAAATTAGTTGCTGTAGCTCTGCTATATGATAATATATTTACAAAGTGTATTGTTAAGTCGTTTTGTTATGTTTGCTCAATTTTATTTATTTATTTAAAAACAAAACAACAAAAACAAACACTAAAGACTTAGTCATAAGAAGGAGTGAATAATAGAGAGACTGAATCCCACAATCGGTAAAATTTATTGCTGTATAAATTTGATATTTTATTTATTTAATTGTTTAAATAAAAACAATATTTTTACTTAACTTTATTTTTTCTTGCAGAGAATATAATATGAATATAGAGAAGTTGAATTTTAAACTATATTAGCATTATTTGATTTAAAAAGTAAATATCAAACAGCACGGGCAAAGTTCCATATCAGATTTTTATGGTTGAAAGTTACTTGTTGTGATGTGAAGAAATACACCGAGTATCTTAAAATACTACTTTTAACTGTAATTTAATATTTCTGTACCTCAGAGGTAAACTATCGTAACTGACATTTTTAAAACTCTACAGGAGAGCAATTTTAATGTTAAATTTTCCTTTTTATTGTTGTTCACAGTTTTCAATGATAATTAGAGGTCATCATTGATCTTGATCTTGATGACCTCTAATTATCATTGAAAACCATGAACAACAATAAAAAGGAAAATTTAACATTAAAATTGCTCTCCTGTAAAGTTTGAAAAATGTCAGTTACGATAGTTTACCTCTGAGGTACAGATTTTTTACCAGCCTCAACAATTGATAAATTAAAAAAAATATTACTATTATTACGCATTTTATTTTTTAAAATTTTTTGAGACTGTGTCATATTAAATTAAGTCTGTACTACCAGGAACCTGGTCCATTCATCCTTAGTGCCAAAATTGTTAGTCGCTTTAGGGATATGCTCCATTTTTTTCTTTTTCATTTTTTTTTTTACTCTTCCAATTAATCATATCCCGGCGAGCAGAGGATTTCTAAAAAGGAAAGGAAGCTAACGTGTAAGATAGAGAATTGTGTTAATTGTTTAAGAGACCCTGTGTTTCTTAACAGTTTTATCAACTTTGCATTTAAAGCAATACGTAACACTGTGCCCTTTTTAGGAAAACCTTTTTGTACCTGTGATTTGTGATGAAAGATAGAAAAAGGGGGATGAAAAAAGTTTTAAATTATTGAAGATAAAAAAATGCACCTCTGTAATCAAAGTATGCGCAATTTTATATTTATTTTTTTTCTATTACAAGTGAATATCATTCGTTAACTGCAACATTTCGACCATTTTACATTATACTATGTCTAAAATATGTTATGAGGAAAAAATCTGAAGATAATTTCTATAATCATACTTATTAAGGCTGATAGATTTTGAGCAATAATTTCAGTTTTAAATTTCTTTATATCTTAGTTGTGTATTTTCAATTAAAAGTAAAAATAATTTTATTACCTTTTACATATAGACAACAGTTTTTATAGAAACTTGCTCTAGACAGTACATGGGTTGAAAATAATTCATGGCGATCGGTTTAATTGGTATGCTTTAATGAATTGAAGTTTTTTTTCTAAAACCCGCCTCTCATCTTCCTATTCCTCCTCCACAAATTTATAAAATGAAAATTAAAAACTGTGCAATATTTCTATAAAATTACACTAACACAATTGAAAAATTGATCAAGTCCTGAAGGGCCCCCTTTCATATATATTAATTTAATTTAACACACATATTATTTAACATTCCTTTTTTTTTCTTGCAAAATTCCTTCACTTAACGATAATTATTACGTTTAGGGTGTTAAATATTAAATCTCTCCATAAACAATTTCAGTCTCTCTTTTCTCTACCCTGTCTATTTTGTTATTTTGTTTTTTATATTTTCTTCTTTTTTTTTTTAAATCTTTGTACATTTGAAATGGTAATTATATTGTTGATAGACTACTAGTTTTACTTTTTGTGAATGATTTAGAAAGTAGCCTTAGTTACCCTTTCGAAAAACTATAAAAGAAAATTGAACTAATCAATAAAAAAAAAATAAATGGATTGTTTGGTTGCTCGGTATCTGTTGTAAGGTGGCCAAAGTGAGACAAAGCATTTGACTAAACGGCTTGGCAAGTCTGTTGGACCCTACCTTGTTCGTTGGCGAGTCAAACAGCTTATCGCTCTTTGCTACTTATGTAATCACCTCTTAACAGGTTTCTGAAATCTTATGTTGTCAGTAGAATTAAAAAGACATGTTTATTAACTTGATGAAATAAAAGGAGAAATAAAGATTTTAAAAATTGAAAAAAAAATTGTTTATTTTATTATTTGAAATAATACATTTGTTGTTGTAACATTCAAGGCATTATAATGTTCATTATTTAATAATGGTTACTTTAACAACAGAAATGTGTGTTATTTTTTTGTCTTATACAATTTTTTGAGATATTAAAAAGAGAAAGAAAAGAAAATAAGAAAACAAAATAACAACACTAACTCTGTTTATTTATTAACTGAATCCTCTCAATCAATCATCCCAACTTTCCCAACTCCTATCTCAATATCTATCCTCACGAAGGGGCGGGTTTTTGTTTAAACTTACAGATATGATCGATTTATTAATTTGTTTAAAGTAACATTATCTATTTATACAGAATAAGAAAAAGGAATAGTTTAAACAAAATTCAGTTTGTATTGATGGATCAATGAATTTTCTTATTACTATATTATTTCCTTGTAGGAAGACCATTCTCATTCTGCACATTTATTCAATGTCAATGAAATTAAATCTTTTCATTTCTGGTTGCTTTTTAAGAGTGTAAAAGCTCCTTTGTAAATCAGTTATGATGTAATGGCAGTCCAGTTTATTTGTATCAGTTCATAGTCCATTGAATTAAAGGAAAAAATTAACAAAACGGTTTTTGCAAAGAAACATCACTTTATATAAATATTAGGGAGGTATAAATGTTAGCATCAGATATAATTATTTCAAGGTAAGTGAATGATATGTACATTTTTCTTTGTAAATTGCTGATCGATATTTTCGAAAAATCTGTAGAATTATTAATAATTCTTATGTACATTTTCTTTCTTTTTTTTTCTTAATTTTGATTTTGTTTTCTGTTTATTGGTTTATTTCATTGTCCCATTATGTTTATAGAGCAACTGAGTGTTGCTAAGAGTGCTGTTGATGAAGTCACTCTGTTGGCTAGCTGCTGTAGACTTAAATGATGTATGTACTTCTAGAACTTGATTTTTAGTTTTGAATTAGATTTTAATCACAATTTGTGATTGTCTCAGCTCAAATATATTCGTAAGCTTGTTTAAGAAAATGACTGAAGTATGAAAATAGATGATTGCTTTAGTTGAAATAAATGTTTGCCTTGGAATTTAGTTGTTTTAGCATTCTACGCAAATCCTGCATTTCTATTGTTCCTTTACTTATTGGTCCAAGTGATAATTATCAATTAAATATTTCAAAGTTTAGGAAAGTAGATAGCCTATTAGTTACAAAGTTCACCCACACATTTTACTTATCTGTTATTTATTTTACCTGTTAAATAGAAATGAGTTGATCATTGTATCATTCTGATGCTTTGCCTTTTAGCTAATGTTGGGTATTTTTCAACCCTTCTAGTTTTGTATTTTATTTCAACATCTTTGTCCTTTCGAATTTTTATCATATTTAATTGACTTGATTCGTAATGAAAATTACATATTTATAAATAAATTAAAATTTGAATGCTTATTATTTTCTGAAGTAATTTTTTTTTTTAATTGACATTAAACTATAATTCCGATTCTTCTTATATATCCTTACTGTTAATTGGATTGTAGAAAATGTATTATTAAATCTTTACTAAAATTGCCTTATTAAATTTTTTGTTTCATAACTATCAATTTACATGGTTATAAATAATTGAAGGTTATTTATTACATTGGAATCCACAAATAGAGAAATGAAGTATTGTTTTAGATATATTTAAAATTTGATAAGTTTCTATTCTATTGATCAGGATATATTTTGGGACCATAGCCTCTTGATTGACTGGCACATATTTACTAATTTTGTGATGATTTCTAAATAAATTCTGTTTTTTACATCTTTGTTGGATATTATTATTTCATTTCTTTTTTTTTTTGTGAAATTGAATCATTCGAATTTTCATTGGGGCTTATGAACCATAATGACTTATTGTATTAATTGATAATACAATAGATTTAGAGTTATACACATTTAACCTATCTATAGTTGATGAGTTGTATTGATTTGTCTAAATTTGGCCTGGTATTACAAAAATTAGTTCTTAATGACATATATTGCTATTCAAATCAATAATTCATTTTAAGAGTTCAAATGTGTAATTTCAATTTCTTATTCTAGAAGTACATACTAACTATTAAAATAAACAATTTTGAATAAAATATCTAGGTTGAGTTTTTTTTTTTTAAGATATGACTCTTAGATAGAATGTCCTAAAAATTCTTGTAGGGTAAAAGTAAGAAGACGAAGAAGGGGCGGATGCAGAAGGTGGATACCCGAATGCTGGGCTTCAGTACGACTGCCGCTCCGGATAGGATCAATATCGGTGATCGGGAGTACCCTGAATAGCCTCTCCACCTGGCCTGTCTCCTCTCTTGTTTTTAAACTTTCTCCTCTCTCGCTCGTTCGCTCTCATGCAAATTGTAAATAACATTTCAGATTTGTATAAGTTATTATATATAAATATTATATATAAATATAAATATATATATACATGAATATATATTTATGTAGTGGTACCCCTGATTTGAGTGGGTATCCTAAGTTACAAAATATAAAGATTGATATATTGATAGATTTATTATTTTATCCCATTCCTTTTCCTAAATTTATGAATATTCCTATGAAAAAATTCTTTAATCTTATAAAATGTTTTCTATGATTTTGGTTTGATATTTATCAGTTGATAGCTGGAATGGACTAAATTCAGGATTTCAATTATTATTAGTTTTTAGTGAAAGAGAGAGAGGGAAATACTTTATTTACTTATCTAATAGTTTTGCTCAACTATTGGGTTGCTACATAATATAGTGAAATTATCAATACATAATTAGACAATGGTGACATAGAAAAGTAGTAAATGCGCTGCTACAATCTATCACAATTATTAGTACACCTTCACAGTACATTATTGTCATCTCATTGAATTCACCCTAAAATTGCACTAAATTGACTTACCCTCTCCGTATATTATTCACCCTCACACTGCAAATGTTACAGTAACAGGTCATACCCTAAGGCAAGATACCCCCTAGGTACCTACCCAAGGATACAAGGAAGCAACCCCACCACCTGATTTTGCGGCAATGGGGCGATACCCCACTTTTCTTAAAACAAAAAATATAAAAACCAGAAGGAATAGGACTAATCTTTATTGAATATGGAAAGCGGTTAAAAGATTCGCCATATGAAAAATGCATGGCCTAAAAGGAAAAAAATGCAGATTATTAGTAGAAATTAAGAAAGCAAAGGTGGTTGTAATTTGTAATTACTGAAACAATAAAGTAAAGCTAATGACTCTTCAGTGCATAAATGTCACTGAAAATGAGAAGGCCCCCAATGAAATGGAATTTCATACCATCTCATCAGTCGGAAGCTTAGTGCTTTAATCTAATATCTTAACTTTATTATATTACATACTTTTTATTTATTTGTCTTAATATGTCCTCTGTAATCTCATTTTTTTTCCATTGATTCTTAACAATATTTTAATTTTGATATAAATAATATGCTATTCCATAAATTAAGAAGTTAATCGATGTTAAAATTTAAAAGCTCACTTAAATACAGACCAAAATAAATATAAGAAATTAATAAAGATAATTATATTTACCACAAAACATTAAATATATTAAATGATAAGTTGTAGTTTGCTGGATTTTAAAAAATAATACTTTTTAATTGATTTTACATTTAGCATGTTAATTGAAAAAGGAAGGGATTAGATGCCAGATAAAAATTATCTCTGAATTTCGCAGAAAATTTAAATTTTCTGTAATGTTTTTATTTAAGTTTAACACGTTAGCCCAATTATTTATAAAATTATAAGTATTTCTGTTTACCTATGACTTAAGAAGTATTAAATACATCAAGCATAAATCAATTTGACTTAACACAGCCTCATCGAATTTTGTAGCATCAAGAACAGGACAATGTGTAAACTAAAGAAAGTGAGGAAGAGGTAATACATTAATAAATAAATTTCTCACCTTACCTCACTCCACCACATCAAGATTGTATCTACACGCTTTTCCTTTTAATCATATGTTTCCATAAGAATTTAAAACAAAATACTGTCTTACCGACTGATTAAGTTTTCTATATGTTATAATGGGATATATACATAAAACTTGAAAAGTGCCAACTATGCAATAATTAATGTATTTTTTATAGACTCAAAATGTCAAAATTTGATAATTTATGTATTGGGTCGTTTTGTATGAAATACCCGTTTTCAAAGGAAAGATTATTTATTACGTTTATATAAGAGAGGAAAATAGTTGACTGGATAATTCTAATGATGGATGGAAATGGTGAGGCAGTGCAGACAATGATAACACAAAAGGATTATTTAGCAAAAAAACAGTGAAGTCAAACATCTGTATTCAAAATTTTTATCCTTACTGAAAAATCCAGGGTTTTGTAATGAAATAAAGTTTGAAAATATATTTTTGACTTGAGAATCATTTTTAAAAAATTTACCCTTAGGAAGGTTTTCCAAATTTCTGAACAGAGCTGTTAGAGATAAGTATGACTAATAAGTTGGCTGTGGGAGAACTTCGTAACCCAGCTCGTCTAGTTTTTCACTGACGTGAAACATGTTTTGCGTGGTCGTGTAAGAGCAAAGGCCTCTTCCGATTAACCGGTTTCCTTTCTGAGTTGAAAGAAGAAATGAATTTCGTCTGTCATTACTACCACACAGGAACTTTTTCAAAATCTTTCCTAAATTCAAAAAATTTTTGGATGTGCCCCGGTCTTAAATTAAAGAACACCTTCCCCGAATGTGGCAGCAATGTGTCTGCTGCTGAGTGTTCAAGTTCAAACTTAAAACAAGTTACACGAAAATCATGTGTTTCCATGATCATATTTGAGGGCATGCTAGAGAATGATCGATCAATTTTAGTGGTAATAAATGTTATCAAGACAGCTCGTTTAAAATATTTAAACATAAACAACAGAAGTCTACTAATTTTACTTTTAATTTTAGTAATAATAAAAACGGGCATTTCATATAAAACGACCCAATATTAGAATTTCGAAATATAACAATAAAATGAGGCCCTGCTCAAATAAAAATCATGAATGTTTGTCAGTAACACAGGCGTGATAAGTGTGTATGTATATCCATGGCAACTAGCCTAACCTATCTCATAGGATCCATCCAGGACATAGGCACTATTAGGCTAAAACCATTTTCAGGTTTATCTCTCAAGGTTTTGACAATAGCAACGTGGCATTTGACAACATGTAGTTGTGTAGGGATTGTCTCTGGACTATGCAACCGAAGAAAGTATACCATGTTTCCCTGTACCTGGACCTTCACGCTGTAAGTATTTAACACTTGTATTAATTGCCATTATTTGAACATTTTGGCCGCATTGTTTATGTATTTGTACCCAAATAGCTGTCTGTCCATTCTCAGTATTATTAATTATTTTAAATGTTACAACATCGTTGTTGCTAAAGCAAAATGTTAACAAGGCAGGAAGTATTCAGAAATATTTCTTAAGCAGTGATTTAAAAAAGTTAAATTTGTCCAATTTATTATTTTGATAGAAATAGGAATGTGAAGATATGGACCAAGGGCGGATCCAGGATTTTTTTCTGGGGGGGGGCACAACGGGCAGACGGGCAAAAAAATCAAAAATAACTTACAAAAAAATTGTAGTATTTATAGAAAGGTTTGTTAAAATATCTAAACAATAGTTTCACCCATGTTATTTCTGTTATTTTAACAACCGTCATCTCATGATTTGCCTATAAGTATGTAATATAATGGATTCTCCACAGTACACAAAAAACCGTCCCCCGTGCCCCCCCCCCCCTCAGATCATCCTATGCTATGAACGAATCGTTAGGTAACTCATCTTAGCTCAAAGAATCTATGCAGATTAGGTATTTACATAAAAACTTCGAGTTACTATCATTATCATTAACTTGCATTACATTTCAGTTGTTCATTTTGTATGTTTACTGAACCGGGATTTAACGTAGTAATTACCGTTAATAATTACTAGAGAATACAAACGTTCAGTTTGAACGTATCGATTAGTGATCGGTCCTCAAAATGCAATAGAAGCGAAGTATGTAAGTTTCTTTTTAATAATCATCCAATATTGGGCAGACACAGTGCATTATTTGTACTCTACTGTTTTCATTTTCAAATGCTCAAACATTATAAAAAGCTGACGGGGTGATTCTATTTTCTTTTTATCAGTTGAGTCGGGCGCAAAGCAAACTTTTATGTTCCTGTTTCCCCCCATTCCAATAGGCCCCTTCTTGTGTTTTTTGCATTGAGGCCTCTTGAGCTATTCCAATTAGTGGAAATCAACGGCAATAATAGTTTTAAATAAGATATATTAAGCAGTAATAATTTTAATGATATTTAATTCGAAGTAGTTAGCTACCACGAATTCCGTTAGATAGCCCTAGTGCGGTGTTGCTGCCTCACAATCACGGTGCCAGACTAGCACTCTCTAGCGGAGTCAGTAATAACTAACTTTGAATTGAACTGTGCAATTCAGTACATATTACTCTGTATAATTTTGATATAATCTGTACCTAATTTGGTACCACAATAAAGTTATAATACTCAGCAAATAAATTAAATTGTTGCAGGTATCTTGCCCAGGGGTCTGGCTATGCCCAAAAGGTAAGGTGGCAGTCAGAGTAGCCATCTTCGGAGTCTCTGAGATAACTAAGAAATTGACACCTTCATTTCCTCTTTTCTTCCATGAAAGGTTTCACTTTCAGAAGGTACTAACAAATGGATGATTTCTTATTATTGTTTTACAACTTTTATTTCAAGTATAAGATACCAAAGGCGGTTATGTTGCAACAAATATGTAGATGGAACAATATTTAAAACAATACTTGTGGATTTAAAATTTTAAACAATTAACAATGACGTAGAATGACTAAAGAAATTTATTTACTAAAGAATAGAATTATTTTTTTTGATAAAGATGCACTTAAATACAATCATGAATAGTTAATGAATAATATAGATTTGATATGTACTCTAAACATGATACAAAATTTAATATTTCAGGTTTTATTAGAATATTTAAACTCAGAAATTATTTTTACAAAATTATCAGATTGTTACTTCTAATCCTTGGCTTTCCACCCTCTCAATGTCTGAGTTGTAAATAAAATTGGAGCAATTTTCCTTTCTAATCCTTATAAATGCTTAGGTAACAAAAGAACTGTGTTAATTTTTTTTAAAGAATGAAAATTTTTTTTTTAATAAGCTCCTCGGGTGAGTTTTGTATCACATGCCAACATTTTGGCTTAGTTATAGAACTTCAGTAAGTATAATTAAAAATAACAATGTATAAAACTGGAGTAATATACAATTTTTGAAGTATATAACATGAAGAAATGTTAATAATATAGTTAGAGAGATTTAAAATGAATTATTGAAATAAAAAGCATGAAAATATTCAGTTATGGGAAGATAAGTATAATTGAATGTGAAAAATTAAACATTAAGGTAACTCTTACATTTTGGGAGAAAAATCTTCATCCAGTCATCTAGTACTTCTAAATTGTTTATTTTTCAAAACATTTCGACAATTATGTCATTTTCAATCATTTAAACAAATGTTTGCATCATTCCAATAATACATAACTTTAAAAAGTGATATGTCTTTACATCTCATTAATGTATATTTATTTCCCATTTACTTGGGGATATATCTATCCTCCATGGTCAAATTATTAATTAAGGTTATTTATTTATTATTTATAGTCCAGTTTTACATTAATTTATCAATTAAAAATGAACATTAATGTAATATAAAATCTGTGGAATCCATTAAAAAAAAGTAATAAATAAAATACCTAAATCTATCAGTTATAAAAACTTTTATACCTACCCATATTTTGTTTATTAACTGAACAGTGTTAAACCTAAATTTACTCTTAAATATCTGTCACACATTTATTATTACATATGTTAATATATATTTTTTCAAAAGTTAATGAAGTTTTTTTTTCACATGACTTGTCATCACTACATTTCATATATTTTTAAGTTTTATGCTTTAAAAATATCATATTAAGTTGTTTATAATATTGTCTTTCTTGTTCAGCCTTGAGATGCAGGTTGAATCCTTGAATAATAAAAAAGTTCTAAATATTATAATTAAAAAAAAAATTATAAAAATATGTTTTACTGATAATAAATGAAGAAGAGTAAATTTGGTTTCTATATGAATAAGAAAGGTTTAGTTTAAAAAAGTAAAGGTTAACTTGGTTTCTATTTTGGCAAGAAAGGTTTAGTTAAAAAATTGTTGTGTGTAAACTTGGTATATTTTATATTAGTATAAAACTGTATGAAAACTTGCCATGAATCTCAAAAAGTAAAAATCACAATCATTGAATTTGACTGAAATGATTGACTTTGAAATTGGTTCGAGTCGCCAAAAATATAAGATATTTCAATGTGTAAGCTTATTTAAATAAGATAATTATTAATGTTTTAATACAATCATTAGATATGTATTAAAATATTTAATACTTTCTAAGAAAAAGCAGAAAAAGGTTAATTACAGAGCAATGGTTGCAGAAATACAAGAAGGTGAGCAACCTGCATCAAGTAGAGAGGGTTCTTCATCGGTCGCCGGTCGTCTTGGAGCTCCTCCAGTATCCTCATGGCACAACCGAGTGTGTGAAATTGGCTGAGTTCAAGGCCACTGTGGGAGACATAATCTATCCCCCGGGCGGTGACATGGATCTTCTCTTTCGCACCACAGATACATTTCCGGTAAATTTATGTTAAAGTAATTTGAAAAAAAAAAAGTTACTTTACCTTTGGTTTTGAATATTATATTTTCTAAAGCATAAAGGAGTAGGATACTAGAAACATTTTTACTTAAATTAAATCATTTAATAAACAGGAAATTGAAAACAATACTATTTCCTGCTTTGAATCTGTGATCTGATTCTTGATTGGAACTTGGTATCTGTATTTAGTCAACCAAAAATATGGATAACTTGATTTCAAGATAGACATTTGATTCCATAGGAAATAAGAAGGGTAAAAATGAGGAACAATATCGAAAAAATTGGCTGATTTAAATGAATTTTAGTATTGTAGGCATAATTAAATGTTTCTATGGATTAATCAATAATCCCCATTTATTCTTTAAAGTTATTAATTAGTCTGAAATTTGATATCTTTTTCTAAGGCTGTATAAGAGATATTTCCGTGGAAAATTGTTTTTAACTCAAGGCTTGAAATCGACAACTCTGCTGATCAATGTGATAAATTCAATATGACTTATTGAATATGCATCTGGGTAAAAAACTTAGGACTTAATCAACCCCACTTCTTTTCAATTGGCATCTGCAGTATAAAAAGAATTATTTCAATTATATTTTCACAAAAATAACAATTATGTTAATTTAAAATATATTAGTCTGGTATGAAATCTCATTTACAAATGAATTTTCATTTCATCTTAATAGTACCGAGAGTTAAGTGTGTTGGGTGCTGTGCAATTTGTCTCAGCAGGCTGTATATATCATTATTTACTTCATAACAACTGGATCAACTAATAAGCATAATATTAAAGTAAGAATTAAAAATAATTGATGTGTCATTTCCCCATAACACATGTGACATTTTCCTAAAAACAACAAAGCCTAAATAACTTATTCTATATTAAAACCTGCATGATGCTAAACCATCAGGCACAACTAATTAAATTTATTACATGTGGGAAATTTTTGTTTATATTATAGATATTGTTATTTAGTAAGATCATGCACCAAATTCCAATATCTATATTTATTCTTTGTCCTGTTTTCTTTCATGATAGATTGAGGCAGTATATATTTATAAAATAAAAACGATAGTTGTAAAAAAAATAGATTATATTATTATGTACAATAATATTACAATAACTTAATCATCTGAGTCTGAAGAATCACTTACATAACAAGGGGCACTTGTCCTATTAGTATTTTCAAAAATGTCCTCACAATCACTTTCTTCATCATTCTCTTCTTTGATAGGCCAATATCCTCCTTTTTTAAGGAAATTTATCCTATCTTTGGTTAGAATTTCTGTAATCTCAGCTTTAACCTTGTCCCCTTCCTCGATGGGTTGTACAATAAGGTAGTCTCCTCTTTTGATCCAAACAGTTTTTCTAAACCTGGTGGGCATGGAAACTAGATACTTCTCTCCTGAGCCTTCTAATTCTTCAACTTCATGGAGGTTGTTCCCTCTGCCACAAACTAGCCTCACAATCTTGTGTCCTTCTTCTGGCTCGAGGCCTTTATTAAACCGCATAGATGAAAGGACATGTTTCTTCTTAGTTGTCTTAGTCATTCTGTAAGATACTTATAACAGAAACGAACCACGTTGTCTACATGAAGAGTAAACATAAACTAGATGAAGGTTTCAACAAGTTTGTTTATAGTGTAAGTATTTAAACATCGATGTTTTCACAACATCGATACGTGTCTAAGAAATGACATTAATGGTGTTTAGAATTTAGAATTTTCTCTGTGTTCTACTAAAGTTCAGTATCTATAATTAAAAACATATTTTTTTACCATTTTAATTCAAAATATTCAATTAAAAAAGAAATTCAGTCCCCCCAAACAAAAGAAACACCTTGACAGCGCTGCCCCATCAATTCAAGGCGCCAATTTAGTGCCCTCTTGCGGAGCTCTTGGCAACTAACTACATAAATTCAACTATACTTAATTTTTTTATTGAGAAGTTGAGAAGTTTAAGGTTTTCACAGTTGTCTTATTTCGCTTTTGATTTCTTACATTACGATTAAATTACAAATTATATAAGAATATTTGAAAGATAATCTTAATATCTGAACTCCAAATCAAAGGAATAAGGAAAGGCAGGTAATTGAGACACCACATATTTTTAATTTATGATTATTTGAAATTAATAAGGAATTGTATAACAATTTTCAGTGTTGGATTGAACTCTCATAAATTTTCAACCATAAGATTGCCATTTAAATATACATATATATATATATATATATATATATATATATATATATATATATATATATATATACATGTTGAACAATTTTTAATTCAGTTATTTAAAGAAAATAATTTTTTAAGATCAAAAAATGTAATATGTATTGCTTTAGACATATTTATTTATTTTTTATAATTTAAAAAATTATTTTTACAGGGCATTATTGGCCCCAAAGGAGAAGTCACTACCCGACTAACATTAACTGAAGGTGGAATCAAAGACAATTTCGCAAAGCCGACTACAGTTTTATCAAAGGTTCTTTTTCTTATGATTCTTTGGTAAAAATATTTAATTTTGTTATTATTATCTTTGGTGTTACTGCCCTTGAAGGGCATGAGCCTCATCACAGATTGCACACCAGGCTGTTCTATCAGCCGCAACTGCTCTTCATCCTCTCACTCCAAGTTATCGCAGATCTGCTTCAACATTGTCCAACCATCTCATTCTAGGATGTCCACGTCTTCGAGTACCAACTGACTTTTCAAAAAGCAGCTTCCTTGGTAGACGATTTCCTTCCATGCGCTCCACATGCCCGAGCCACCTTATCCTGCCATTTTTCATAACGCTTACTGTATCCGGCTGATCATGTAATGCTCTCAAATCTTCATTTTTTCTAATTTTCCACTGTCCCTCAGAGTAGATTGGACCATATATTTTTCTGAGCATTTTTTTTTCCCAGGCACATAGTCTTCTCTCCATCTCCTTCTTCAGTACCCATGTCTAACTTCCATAGTTGACTGTTGGGCGAATGATAGTTCTATAAATGATAACTTTGGCTTTCCGAGGAAGATCATTGTAATTTACAACTCTATGAATCGCAGAAATGCAACGATTTCCTGATGCAATTCTGGCCTCAATCTCCTTACACATTTAATTGTTTTCAGTGGCCAGCGCTCCCAGATATTTAAAAGCCCTACAAACTGGGAGGTTATGACCATTGAAACTAATCCTATGCGGTAGATTCGGTGCAGGGTTATGGGTGCTCTTCATGTATTCCGTCTTCTTCTCATTGATCTGGAGACCTCTTCTATTTGCTTCTCGTTCTATCTCTTCTAAAAAATATTTAATATTATTGTGATAGTTCTGAGTGATGAAACTATACTTAGCATGTTTTATTTTTTTCTTCACTCGCTGTTTCTCAACCTTTCAAATGCCGATCACTGTCGATCCCAAGGCTGGGTGAAGGAGAAGGGCTCACAATTTCTATGCTTTTTCACTTAAAAAAAAAATGCATGAAATTGCTTAATAATTTAATTATGAAAATAATGCAAAAAACAAAAAAATATGTTGTAGTAAATAAAAAGAAATTGATCACTTTCAACATCTCTCTTCTGTTGCAAACCTAAATAAGATAAACAGAGGATTAGATTAATTTATAAACTGGATAGTGACAGATATATTATCAATGTCGTCAGCGAATCAACAACTCTTCTATTTTACTTATAGTTGTAATTCCTCTTATTTTTTAATAGGTTCAAACATTATTTGTCTGGGTTTTCTTAAATTTTATTGTATTAAATAATAAATACTCACCTGTTGATAAATGCTCATCTGACATCAAGATTTGATGTAAATCTTGAATAAATGACTTACATTTTTAGGAATGTTTTTTATGTGCATGAATCACTGAAACAAATTTGTCTTTTATTACTTTTAGAAATTTTATTTTATTACTGAAAGTATCAACAAGAATATTTTTGTAAATAGAGTGGTTTATAAATAAATAAACATAAAGTATGATTGCTAATTTTTGGATGACTTGGTGATGTTGAACTTTTACTATATAGGAATTATAATTTAGGGGACTAAGGGAAAGCAGATTGAAGAACCTCTAATCAGACAGAAGCCTGTCTGCCATACGAAGCATTACCTGTATTGCGGTTGTTTTGACAAGAACACACAGCCGCGAATGCTCGCCAAAGCAATGAAGATGAGGAAGGACTTGTTGACAAAGAACAGGACCAGGTCTCATTGGTGATATGTAAATAATTTAGTTGATTTTATTGATGACCGAAGAGTAATTGTTAAGGAAATAACATATTTAAAGCTATTTAATATGCTAGTGAAGTATATTTTTCAAAAATATGTTTATTAAATTCAGAAATTACTGAGGCGGGACTACAATTTTGTCATATGTTCCCAGCCAAGAAGCAATCAGGCAAAGTCGTGCACATATTATGTCACATAAGAACCATGGTGATTTTGTACAAGGTGAGTATAAAATTATTTCGATATTAAAAAAGTTTAGTTCATTGTTATGTCTGGTGATGTTAAAATTGTTTTTGTTTTTTAAATATTATTATTTTAATTTAGTTTTAAATAGAAAATTCAGGTTCAAATAACATTGGAATAAGTTAATGAGAAATGAATTGAATCTAACAGAAGTTATTTTAAATACAAATATTGTTAATATCATTAATTATTATTATTATTTATGTATGACTCATCCACTATTATGCACTTCGGCCTAAAGAGACCCATTAAAGTTATTTGTTTTTTTCATTAGCTTTGTTACCTCATAGTGTAAAATAATTTCAATTATATTAACTAAAGCACTTTTATTAAATTTACAATTTTAATTCTTTTTATTACCAAATTTTAATATATAAAAGTATTCAGCAATATTTCGTATTTTTAAAAACAGTACTTCGATATAACACATTTACAAAAATTATCTTCAACATATGGTTGGTAGGTAATCGCGGTTATTTAATTTTATGGTTCAATCTTGTTAACATCACTGACTGATCGCAAACTGATAATTCATTTCAACTGAATAAAATGACAAAGTATTATATTGTTGTCTATGCACTAGATTTGGATTACGAAGAACAATTTGACGATGGTGATGAGGTAAAATTTGGTAAGTGCTCCTGCTGCTATCAAGAACAGGCCTTCAGGGCTCCATCTCCATCCATACATGATCCATCAGAGGTATGTATATGTATCGCATAAGCCATTCGGTTGACAAATATTATTTTTTTAAGAATTCGGTGATTATTAAAGCTTAAAACTTTACTGAATAACCATCGAGCCTATGAATTAATCAATAACTACAAAATAATTTATTTAATATTTTCTAGAAAAGTTCAGTTAAAGGAAAAAATATGAAGGACGGATATAAGACTCCAACAGCACCAAAACCAGGGTGTTACGCATGTAAAAGCTGTATGTTTCCTTTTTTATTTTTTCCCATTAATTTTTGTTTAAACTTTTACTTGGTATTATCAAGTTTTGTTTGTAACTTTGAATTTTTCTGTTAATTTGTTATAAAGACAAACCTAGCAAAGATGTGCAAGAAGAAGAGAATATTCCGTCTGAGATGCCTGCCTCACCTCCTCAGAAGAGAGAAGGACAGTGCTGTTTATGCTGTCCTCGTGCACCAGGTCATGTGTAAGTATTTGTATCAAATACACTGCTGGTAATTGCCTCTGGTTAAAAAAAAAAAATAGTGGTTAATTGGATATTTATATGGGTTTTTTTAATAAATAAAAATATTTTGAAGTAAGGTATCGCTGATGAATTTTCTACTGAAAATTTTTATTTTAATACTCTACTCTAGGTTGACCCAGAAAAACATGATAGTAGACATGAGCAGACATAATTTTCACACAATAGAAGGGATCTATATATGTACATGCTGTCATGTTTTCCTGGACGGGTCATGAAGTGTATAGTAGGTGCTGCGAGATTAGGCACTTCTAAATAGTTGTTGCCAATTCTTCATTTACAACTTAACTCAAGATTTATTGAAAAGAAGTTTTATGTCATTTACTTGTTTTTCATGTATGAGTGGAAAATAGTTGACTGGATGATACAATGGAGAACGGAGATAGTTGGGGGGGCAGTAAAAAAAACACCAAATAAGTACCAGACTTATATTTAATTAGTGCCGACATTTCAACCTAACATGTGGGCCATCTTCAGGGCACCTGGGAGAGGCGGCTGGGTGGACCGGCTAAGCAACAATCATAATTAGATCATAAACGGCTAAACAATAATCATAATAATAATAGCTAAGCAACAAATAAAATGATTGTTGCTTAGCCGGTCCATCCAGCCGCCTCTCCCACTTGCCCTGAAGATGGCTTACATTGTAGGTCGAAACATCGGCACTAATTAAATATAAGACTGGTACTTATTTGGTGTTTTTTTGACTGCACCCTCAACTATCTCCGTTCTCTACTTGTTTTTCAGTTCAGCTTAATGTCAAATCAATCTTTATGATCAAAATCATTCGAAAATTATTAAATAACTTTTCCTATTAGGCAGAAATTATATAATATTTCTTTTTGTTTGTTTGATTAAAATTACAAATATACTGTCACGGAGAGACAGAGGATCTGGGTTCGAATCCCAGCCGGGGGCAAATCTTTTCTCTTTAAAATAAAAATATTTGAAAATTTCAAATAGTTTCTTCCAATTAGTTATAAAAAAATTTACTTATTTTAAAACCCTTCAATTTTTTTTAATTGTATATAAAATACAAAATTTAATATATATGTATCAATATATGTATGAAAAGATAAAAATACCATTAAATCTGCAGCTCTGGTGAATTAGCGGTGAGGTAGAATTTTGTCCAAAGAGAGCCAATGGTATTGAGGAAAGTTGGCTCATATCATTCTCATATTATTTGGCTTGAAATAAAGTATTAATATTAGCAATAACTCTATTTCAAGCAATGCCTTACTTCGCCACTTATTCACTATGAAAATAGCATTTTAATGTTTCCGTAAGTACAAGAAACTCATTTTTGACAAAATTTTACTTAACTTCTTACTTACCAGGGGCGTAGAAATATTCTTTATTAATAGAACTGGTGAAATGAGTATGACTTTTTGAGGTATGAGTTAATATTTTTTGCACTCCGTTTTTTTCCCCTCATAAATATAATAATGAGGTGTATTAAAAAAAAATGACCGTTTTTTAACCAAATATTTTTATCTCTTAGAGAAGATGGTGACTGACAGTATCTTTCGACACACCACACTCCCTGGCAAGTTCGAGAGTACTTGGGGGCGGATTTGACTCAACAGCTTCCTTCAGAACCTCATCAATATCCATTAATTGTCGCCCGAAGCCCTTCTTCCTTTCCAACATCGTATCTCCACTGCTAAATTTTTCAAACCAATGCCGCACAATGCGCTGGTCAATGACACCTTCCCCTTCATATTTAATAATTTCACGAGTTGCTTCAGCGGCTGTGAAATGTTTTTTTCTAGTAATGTCTTAAAATTACTAGAATTTCGTAGGACACTGTCATGTTTCTTCTTTGAAATAAATAACTAAACTGAGGCTTTTTTTGAAGAAGTCCAGTGTTAGTAAACAAGCTTAGAGAATGCTCTGAAGAGATTATTAAGTGTTGGTCAATAATAAGTAGCATTTTCAATAATTTAACAGACTTTTGAACTCTGGAATTTGATAAAACGGTCATTTTTTTTTTTATACACCCTATTAGTTTAGATTTAAAATTTCCACACTTTTTTTTTTAATGAAATAGACAGTTATTATCAGTTTGACTGAGTAGAAACCTAATTGGAAATAAAAAAATGGTATACATTTTAAGTTTCTAAAATTTTTTTTTTAGTAATAATTATAATCCATGAAAACATATTAGTGCTCCACCGATAATGATATTAACCTATTATTATCTGATGAGAATAAAGTTATCTGATTAGGCTAGTTCCACCTCCTGGCAGTATGAAGGGACTGTTATGGCTATCACTATGTTGGAGCCAAGTGCAACAAAATGACAACATTTCCTGAAACCTTTTATCCTGCTGACTATTCCAATACTTAAAATTGTGAATTATTATGAATATTTGTTATAATGAAATTTTAATATTTACCATAATATATGTATGTTATTTATATATTATTGTTATACCAAAATATATACATTATTACTTGGAAATTCATGGTTTTGAATATTTTCTGTCCTAAAAAATTACTAAATAATATTTTTTTCATTTAAGCAAGAAATAGTTGGGGGTGCAGTCAATCAAAACACCAAAATAAGCATAACTTATTTATTATGTGCCGACGTTTCGGCCTACAATGTAGGCCATCTTCAGGGCTAAGAGAGAGAAACAAACAGAAATATATAAAAACGTAGCAGTAACAAGAATATATAAAGTGGTACAGGAGTGAAAATAAAAATAGTGAATAGATATATGACAAATAAGAAAAAAAATAAGACTGGTTACAGAATATAATAAACTTAAAATAGTGATAGATAAAAATAAAATTGTGGATGATGAACAGAAATTCTAATGGTGACAGATATAATAATACAAGAATACGAATATAAAATAGAACAAATACATGTCAAGAAAGGATAAAATGTAAACAATAATATAAAGGGAAAGAAAAATGAGAAGGTAAACGGAAAGATACAAAAAGAGAAGATTAAAATATAGAAAAAGGGGGGTTGAGTATGAAGAATTTAGAAAAAACTAGTATAATAATAGATATGGATAAGATACCAGACATGAGGGGTTACATAGGTACACAGCTTGATATAGCATCATATCTAGTCACTATTTTTATTTTCACTCCTGTACCACTTTATAAATTCTTGGTACTGCTACGTTTTTATATATTTCTGTTTGTTTCTCTCTCTTAGCCCTGAAGATGGCCTTCATTGTAGGCCGAAACGTCGGCCCATAATAAATAAGTTATGCTTATTTTGGTGTTTTGATTGACTGCACCCCCAACTATTTCTTCCTTAAATTAGAAGATACAGTCGACCAATTCTTCTCTAATATTTTTTTCAGATCGAAGAGAAAATCTTCAGCAGAAATGTATAAGAATCAAGAAACACAGCCTAACCATGAAGAAGAAAAGTATCAGTACTATCTGATGGAGGAGAAAAAGTATCAAGAGTATCTGATGGATGAGTATCGGTCCACTTCTTACGAGGTCAAAATGAACCAGTCCAATCCTTTGGAGAAAAAGAAGGATCTTCAATCAACATGCTGTGCTTTGTGTGATCGCAACAATACATTGATGAAAATACTGAGGTAGTTTCTTATATAATTAAGTAAATTTAAGTACAGAGTTAGCTGTGAATGCCAAGATAGTTTTGGCGATTTATCAGTGGCAGCTCTTAAACAAGTTTAGTGTAGGTGGTGCTTCAGAATATTTTTATTTTTGTCTTAAGGTATTCAGATATAAGGTATCAAATAGAATATTCTGTCCAAAATGGGAGATTCCACTGGAGAATATAGGAGTTTGCACAACATAGAATTGTGGCTCATGCATCTGGTTAGTATAATTGAAGTGATTGCATCATAAAAGTTGTTAGGATTAGTTTCAAAAGAATTCCTTATTATTATCATTATTATTATTCCTTATTAGATAGGAAATTAAGAGGTAAACACCTGAGGGATAGACTAAAGTGTAGGTGGGAGGTTCATGTCAATGGAGTTATTTGTAGATTTTGGTTTGGGTCCTGTCCCCTGGGCTGAAGTTTGTAAGCAACGATTAGTGCTATCGCTATCAAGGCTTTGGGTTCGCTAAGCCTGCTATTATTATTAATGATTTTCCTATCTTTTCCTTCATTAGTAATCCTATGGAAGAGGCATTATTAATTTTTTTAAAGTTTAATAATAATGCTTTTTTTCTTTATGTATGCAAAGAAAAAAAAACTTAGAACAATTACAACTAACTTAACAATTAACTGATAAAAATTAATCAATTAGGTCAATAACATTAAGAGGCAAAACCACTGATATTTTGACGTTTAAAATGATCTGATAAAATACACACTATACAGATCAAGCTTTACTTTAGGAGCCAAAGTTATAGCTTACCTATCTGACTAAGCTATTTTTCAGGAAAAAATGCGGAGATAAACCGAAGGAAGAAAATGTACAGAATCTTTTCGATTCCAACCTCTGTAAGGCTTACCAAAGGCTCATGCATGAATTTTATATGAAACCACCAGGCTACAACTCTCAGAGCTACGTTAATCGTCCTGGTACATTTTAGTTCGCCTCTGTACAATAACGACTTGTTAAGAATTATCTTTTCAAGTTTCTAAAATCACTTATAATCTGATTCACAATATTGATGAATGGTTCTATGCACAATTTATTAAAAAATAGTCCAATAAATGTCTTACAAATGAGAGTATTTTTAGATTTATTCTAATATTCTTAATTGTTTTCTATTTATAAAAGTATGGTTTTGGTAATTAAATATGTTTTGTAACAATATTAGGTATGTTTTTATAATAATGTACGGATTGTATATTATTAAGGGATATAGCTGTAAAAAAGGGTTAATAGTGAAGATGTTTATAGAATACTAGGGTAGGTAGGGTCAGAAAGAGAAAGAATTGTCACTCGGAAAAACCACTGGAGAAAGGATAATAAGAAAGATGTTGAGATGGTAACTAAGGTAATGGTCATGTATGGCATGTGGCTCTTGTTTGATTGCTGTAAAAAGAAATGGATTGATCCCCTGAAAAAAGAAGAAAAGTAGGCCATCCAGCAAGGACATGGTGTAAAGAATTAGAAGAAGAAATGTCAGCGAGGGATTTCTGAAGCGAATACTGGAATGATAGGTAGCTATGGAAGGAATTGACTTACCGGTAACCCTACCCTAGGAAAAGCTGAATAATAGGAAATATAATAGAATATTATTTTATTGTAATATCTTTGAACATGTCTTTTTACTTTATTTTTATTATAAACTATAATTAAAAATGTATGAGAGGAAAATAGTTGACTGGATGATAAAATGGAGAACGGAGATAGTTGGGGGTGCAGTCAAAAAAACACCAAATAAGTCCTAGACTTATATTTAGTTAGTGCTGACGTTTCAACCTACAATGTAGGCCATCTTCAGGGTTATGAGAGAGAAACAAACAGAACAAAAAATATGTATAAAAATGTTACAGTAACAAGAATATAGTGACATGTAATGTAGAAAATTAAAATAGTGACAGATATGAAAATTAAAGATAACAAATATTAAAATAGTGACAGAATATAATACAATTAAAATATTGACAGATATAATAAAATTAAAGATAATGAACAGAAATTGAAATAGTGACAGTTATAATAATTAAAGAACGAATATAAAATAAAACACAGAAACTAAATGTACAGACAGGATAAAAAAGAAAACATAATATAAAGGGAAATAAAAATGAGGAGGTAAACAGAAAGATACAAAATGAGAAGATTAACATATAAAAAAAGGTTGGAACATGAAGGAATTTAGAAAAAACTAGTAAATTAAAGATATAAAATGTGTGATAATGGACTTCTAGAGGTTACATAAGTAAAATGTATGAAACATAATAATACAAGAATATGTAGAAAGAAATGAATAGGTATCTCGTAGAATGACCGTTAGAAATGTAAAAAATTTGAAAATATAAGTATGGGATGTAATATTAAAAAAAAAAAAAAAATTGAACGGGATGTAATATAAAAATAGTCGATCGGATTAATGAATATGAAAAATTGAAAATAAAAAATAGAGCTTGTAAATATGAACACTGTTAAACGTAATCTTTCTGTTTACCTCCTCATTTTTATTTCCCTTTATATTATGTTTTCTTTTTTATCCTTTCTGTAGGTAAATATAAGTCTAGTACTTATTTGGTGTTTTTTTGACTGCACCCCCCAACTATCTCCGTTCTCCACTATAATTATAAATGATTAAAAATACGCTTTTTGATAATATACAGATAAACACCCCCACAAAGCTGTTAGTATGGATTCAGTTCTAGAGATGGGCTTTAACTACCGCTGATAATATAAATGAAAAATTATTCCTGTTCCAAAGCTGTAACTGATATTTTTTATTGAATATACCAACTACCATCAGCCTTACACACCCTAACTTAGGTTAAGATATATGTGCGAGTATGTACAAAATAGAGCTGGTGTGCTTGCATCTAACTCCTAATTTAATTATACTTTTTGCATATTAACCAATATTTTATCAATAGGCCAAAATATTTTCAGTACTTTTTAGTAGTGGGCCATCGAAAGGCATATATTAGGAATACTTTTTTTATCAATCCCATTCTATCAGTATATTAAAGACATAAATATTTAAAAAACTTAAATCATAATATATATTTTTGATACGAATAATGAGGATTTTTTTATACTTGAAACATTGTAACAATAATATTCCTATATCAGTTATCGCTACTATTTACACTGAACAATGTTACAGTTAATTTTTCCTTAATATAAAGGATTTTTAACATATCTAACTGGGAAACTTACATATGAATTAAATTAAGTAGTTAATAGACAGAAGTAATTCTGATTGAATTTTAAAGTAGCTGGATTTTCTGAAATAGATTACTATAATATTAACAGATTAATGATGGATCTAGTTCAAGATGAAATATTCACGTTAACAATACAGTCACTATTTTTCCTTTTTGTAGAAAATATAATTAAATAAAAACAGAATTCATAGAAATCTTCCAAATAGGAAAGTGTTACCAACATTAGTGGAAAAAATTATTTTCTTAGTTAACTCCTTGCTTCTTAAATGCTTGATTTGTTAGTTATTACTTTTTTTAATTAAGGTATTTATTAATTTTTAAAGTTCTTGATATAAGTTTTGATATATAATGTTATAGTACCAATAAAAATTAAACTAAAATATGTCTTACTAAAATAGAGCCAAAAACTCAAAAAGAAACACTATTATTTATTATAATGCAATTGGGAAAAACCACAATGCAAAGCCTTATGTTTCAAAAATACACCTACTTACCAGTCGACGTTTCCCCTATTCAGGCATTATCAAGACACCAAAATCAAAAAGGGGTTAGGTGAATCGCATCTCGAAGAAAAAGGTGCAATACACCCCAACGATCAACAGCCCAAACAGGCTCCAAACATGAGACAGCACCCCACCACCAAGACGTTCAACATACAACTTGTTGTACAACGATATGCGATTCACATAACCCCTTTTTGATTTTGGTGTCTTGATAATGCCTGAATAGGCGAAACGTCGACTGGTAAGTAGGTGTATTTTTGAAACATAAGGCTTTGCATTGTGGTTTTTCCCAATTGCATTATAATAAAATATGTCTTGTTTCCTTAACCTCTCCTAAATAGCCATCTTCATTCTTAATATCCCTGCATCTACCTATCCTCTTGTCTCCTAGAGATGATGAATTTAGTTTGATAACCGATACTGCATCCTCGTGATCATCGTACTTGTTCTATGATACCATTTTATTCGAATCCAAACTCCATGCTTGATACCATCTCTCCCAACCTTTTGGGTTGGCTCCTGGAAATGTCAGTTTCCAAAGGAAATGCTATTTAGTAAAACTACTTCATGAAATCTAAACACTTTTATTTAAAATATCTATTCTCATTTCCTATATAGTTTTCCCAATATGATATAAAAGTTTTCAATCCAACAACTTGAAAATTCAGGGTGTTGTGATGAATTAATGTTTAAAAATGGGTCTTTGACTTGCGAATCATTTTTAATAATTTTATCCTTAATGAAATTGTCCAAATTTCTGAACAGCTGGAAATCTGTTTGAGATAAGTCTGACGTGAAGTGTGATGTGGGAGGACTTTCTTAACCCAGCTCATTTAGTTTCTTCATTGTCTTTCAGGAAACATGAGGGTGAGGTCTGGTGTAGACATCTAAGAGTAATAAAGTTACCTTCCAATTTACCAATGCTGGTTGTTATTGATATGTTTTGGTTGCATTATGTCAATATCCCTACAGAACGATATAATGGTATACTCCATTAAGAACTTTTAGTACTCAGCAATTTAATATAGGAGCAGCTCTAGTAAGCAACGAAATGTGATAAAATTGGAATAGGCGCCAGTATCCGAGTTTTTTTTTTTTCGGATATATTAGGTCTGGAGCGGTTGAACATTAAAAATAGATTATTTGAAAGGTAATCAAATTCGGAAATAGGGCGAAGGAAAAAAAAAAAAAAAGAGATGCCAACAGCACGCGGTTTTCCCAGGCGGTCACCCATCCAAGTACTAACCACGCCCGACGTTGCTTAACTTCGGTGATCGGACGAGAACCGGTGTGTTCAACGTGGTATGGCCGTTGGCGAAAGGATCTCTTTCTCCCTACCTCTTCTCTATCTGAGGCAGGCTCGACGAAATTGTTTACTATCTATATTTTTATACATAGGCCAACTTATTCCATATAAGGGAGTGACACTTCCTATGAGACGCAGGCTGGCAGCTGGGGATACAAGTGTATACCCCATCTTTTCCTCAAGAAAGGGATTGATGAAGCTGTATTTATATAGGTGGAAGGACTATTTAGTCAATTAGTAATAGTGATTTGTGGGAATAATAACGTTCTACAGTATTAATTTTATTATTATATCGACCAGTTTTATATAAAGTGTTGTTAATATTTCCGTCCATTTTGATTCGATAAGACATACTATTATTCCATGCCGAAGGGGACTATTGGGAGACTATTTCAACTAATTTCAGGACTGGCTGGGGGGATATAGAAGTATACCCTTTGCATATTATATATACAGTATGCATAATTACGAATGGTATCATTATCAGCTGTTAATGTTTTCACTTGTTTGTTCACTTGTTAGCTACTCAGATTTCCTTATGAGAGACCTTGTTGGAAAATTCCTGTAGCGTAAACCTCTGTTATATCACATGGTCGTATCCTGTTGTTCTTTTCTGCTGGATCCTGTGTTTATTATCTCTTCTTTGGTTTCGATCACGTTGATAACTCTCAGATGCCTCTATCGACCTGGAGTTGAGCAATCTCAAGGCATGAAGAAGGTCATTATGTGGTGTTCGAAGGTCGAGGAAAAAAATATGTTGTACCGGAGAAAGTTGTTGAAGAAGACACAACCTTCGTGGTATTATTTATTAGTCATTTATCAGTTTCTCTTTCATATCATGTTTGTTTATTTATTATTATAATATCCCTCCAACCATAAAGAAGGTCTGTCTATATCCATAAGATTGTTTTTCATGTTTTTCTATTTCCAAAGTAATAGTAGTGGTCTTGAGAAAAAGGAAGTTTTATCTTTTACCTGAGCGAGCGTTTATGGATTGTTAAAGATACACTTCATGGTTTATTATAATCGATCGTGGCCTAACACTCGATATGCTCACAGAGGAGTCTAAAATATAAATACAATTATACAACTGGAAAGATATTAAAAAAAAGTCTATAAAATACTGTAAAATAACTAACTAGACAAATTGAGGCATCATCAGGACAAACTCCATAATGAAAATTCACTTCAATGAAGATAAAATGAAGCACATCTCACATTAACAGAATCGTCAATCAAAGACAGCAACCTCACTCCAAAACGTAATATTGAACGCCAAACTCTTGTTGAACGTCTTCGAGAAAAAACTCAAACAACGTATATATATATATATATATATATATATATATATATATATATATATATATATATATATATATATATATATATTTAAACTACTCAAAAGTAAAATAAAATAATAAATTTTGACGATTGAAATTAGTCAGTTTCTTTTAAAAATAAAATCAACACGTGTATTATGAAATATAGCGCTTTTTTTTCCTTCTTTTACATTTTTTAGTTTTTTTTTTTTTTAAATTGTTATTCGTTCGCAATATTTTAACTGAACGCAGGCATCACTAAAAACAACAATTCAATGTTCCCTCGGATAATTAGTTTTCGAAAAAAATGATGTTTTTGACTGTTTTTTTATTATTAATTTTTGCATATAGTAGTTGATCGATTTCAATTGTTTAGCCCTTATTTTTTTTGTCTTTTTAATTGCCATTAAGTACTATTTTTTTATTTACTCAAACAAAAAGTATTCACTATTAATTGTTTTAATTTTTAAATATTTTTATTTTGAAGAGAAAAAATTTGCCTTGGTCGGGATTCGAACCCGGGTCGTCTACATCTCCTTGGCAGCGCTCTTATTGGTAGCTCAATTGGTAAGAGCACTGTCAAGGAGAGGAGGACGACCCGGACCAGGGCAAATCTTTTCTCTTCAAAATTAAAATATTTAAAAATTAAAATATTTAAAAATTAAAACAATTAATAGTGAATAATTTTTGTTTGAGTAAATAAAAAAATAGTACTTAATGGCAATTAAAAAGACAAAAAAAAAATAAGGGCTAAATAATTGAAATCGATCAACCACTATATGCAAAAATTAATGATAAAAAAACTGTCAAAAACATCCATTTTTTCGAAAACTAATTACCTGTAGGAACATTGAATTGTTGTTTTTAGTGATGCCTGCGTTCAGTTAAAAGATTGCGAACCAATAACAATTTTTTTTCAAATGTAAAAAAAATGTAAAAGGAGGAAAAAAAAATCGCTATATATCATAATATTCGTGTTGATTTTATTTTTAAAAGTAACTGACTAATTTTTTACTATTTTTTAAAAAAATATTTACAATCTACCATTTTTCTCGTATTTACTGTGTTGAGAATTCCAATTAAAGATTTATATAAAAAACTAAATACTATCTTGTCTTAAACTTCTTTACTATAGATAAGGGGGGGGGCTGAGCGTTGTATATAAATGTTTATATATTTTTTTAGCACTGAACACGTCTTCACTTGTTTTCACACCAAACTGATAACTATACAGTTCAGTTGGTGTATTCTACGTTCACGATTTCCTTTCTTTGCGGTGAACATTTAATAAATGAAAAAAACAAACGGAAAATAGCTTTAAAACATGCGGTGTCTCAGTTAACTCAGTTCACTTTAACAATTATTTATTTCCCAACTTTTTGTTTTTTAAACAATGCTTTTAAAATTTCAAAAACACTAAATAAGCAAAAACCAGACCGTGTGGTAAAATGTAACTTATTTTACCTAAATTTAAGTGGAAAATAGTTGACTGTATAATTGCAGTGGTGTGCAGTCCATGATTACACAATATAAGAATGACTTCTTTTTTTCGAACTAAGATTTAGGTCATCCAGGAGGGTAGTAGTGAGGTGAAGACTCCAACTCCAACTGCCTCACACTGTCCTCAAGATGGCCTAAATCTTAGGCCGGAACTTATTACGGAAAAAAATACGGAAGTTATTCTTATTTTGTGTAATCATTTACTGCATCCTCTGACCATTTCACACCACACTTAGAATTATCTAAAGACTCACTTATATACTTGAATAAGAGCTAAAATTGTCTGCAGTCGCAAAGGTTCCGGAATACAAAATGGCGGCCAATCAATTATGCTATTTTCGCAATTCTTTCATTTATTGATATATAACTTTGAAATGATGCTTTCCATGGAAATGTAACCTATTTAATAATTTAAAGGTCCTTAAATACCCGTATATTATACAATATCGTACGACTCAATTACGTTTTTGGCCAGAACTCGAATGAAAAATACTTCTTCAGGTGTTTTTTTTTTCTATTTTTTGAGTGGATGTTACTAGTGGTAGAAAAATGTTAAATTAAATTAAAACATTAATAAGAAAATTGTCATAAGGAACTGATCTCAAGTTAAAGGAGCGATGTTTGCGAGTGGAGGAGTAATATTGACATCTTCACTTAAGGTTGACATTTAAAATGTATAATAATTTTACATAATACCAGATATAGTTATTTCAATAATTCTAATCGATACGAATAATACAGTCGAATTAAAACTATTTTTCCTCGAATTCCGCTGAAAAGAACTCGCCTGTGCCGTGAATTGATAACGTTTCCATATTCAGGAGTTACACCATTATTTTTTCAAGCTAACTTAAAGTATTTTTAAAAATAGCACGTGTTTACTTTTTTTATTCAAAATTGTTTTTCTCCAAATTCCAAAGAACAAGGAAAAAAAAGTTCGTAACACGTAGCAAACATCCGATGCATATTCAGGGTTAATTATTGTGATTAATATTTATTATGACAATGTTTTTCGTATTTGTAAAAATGTTTTGTGCGTAAAAATCTAGTTTTAAAATTAAACGGATTGGTCTGTTACTTCCTGATTTAGACCTGACATAATATTTTCGATTCAAATTAGACGTCAGCCTCTTTAACGAAATCTGTTTTTTTAAATCTATTTTTTACATTTTTTTAGTGACGTAGAATTATATCAGCGTTGCCTAGCAACGGAACTAGAAACTATTTCCGGTTATTGGTCATTTTTTATGAGTTATAAATATTTTTATTTTTTAAAGAGAAAAGATAGGCCCTCGACCGGGATTTGAACCCGGAACCTTTGTCTCACCGTGACATCGCTCTACCAATTGAGCTATCCAAGGCCCCTCCCGGTCGAGAACAAACCTTCTCTCTTATAGATCCTATAGCCCCAGCGTGCTCCCGCCATTTTTAGCGATGAATACGCAAGGATGAAGTTCTTTGAACATTAATTTTAATTTAGGATCTTATTGACTTACGTCATATTATTATTTATAATTTTTTATAATTATTGGTCATTTTTCATGAGTTATAAATATTTTTATTTTTTAAAGAGAAAAGATAGGCCTTCGACCGGGATAATATGTATAAAATTGGCAAATCACAAACCACTGTTCCTGGCTCCTTTGAGCCTTTACACAAAACATTTTTTAACTTATTTATTGAAATTTACTACTTTATTATAACAATACAACATTTAAATATAATATCAGATAAATGATACAGAATGGCATGAATAAAAGCAAGCAGACAAACTACCTGTGCACCACTCTAATAACAAATTCAACTTATAAGAACACGAGGCCATCTTCTTTTCAAACGCCTCGGAGGATTACTGTGAATCGAAGAGCAAGGTAGACTTGAAACTAGTGGGTTTGAGTGGGAATTATGCTTTTCATGCAAGGATTGATATCGAGTTTGGGCCAAATCAGCAACAAATTGGACATTGAGGTCATTATGGATGACTTTATTCGAAAGAAAAAAAGGAACATTAAGGATTTTTTTTTTTTTTTTTATAATTTTACAATTTTTATTATAATGCAATTGGGAAAAACCACAATGCAAAGCCTTATGTTTCAAAAAATACACCTACTTACCAGTCGACGTTTCGCCTATTCAGGCATTATCAAGACACCAAAATCAAAAAGGGGGTTATGTGAATCGCATCTCGAAGAAAAAGGTGCAAAACATCCCAACGATCAACATCCCAACAGGCTCCAAACATGAGACAGCACCCCGCCACCAAGACGTTCAACATACAACCTTTTTCTTCGAGATGCGATTCACATAACCCCCTTTTTGATTTTGGTGTCTTGATAATGCCTGAATAGGCGAAACGTCGACTGGTAAGTAGGTGTATTTTTTGAAACATAAGGCTTTGCATTGTGGTTTTTCCCAGTTGCATTATAATAAATAATGGTGTTTCTTTTTGAGTTTTTGGCTCTATTTTAGTTATTTACAATTTTTATTTCTTCTTTTTTATTACCTATAATTTTTAGTGCGTAATTCTTATCACTTTCTAATTTACCCATATCATTTCACATTCCTATTCTATATTCAGTTTTTATTTTTTATCTGTAATACCTTAATTTTTTAACTGTCAACACTTTCTGTTTTATTATTATTTTCTCCATGATGTGGGTTACTACCTTTTGGCACTTAGTAGTTTATAGTATACACTCATACATTTTAACCTTCATAATTACCTTACTGTACATCTTTATCAATTTGTTTTTCCTGTATTCACCTTCTTTTAGTTTATCTATATTTAAAATGTTTTAATATATTTGTACCGTTTTCTTATATTGTCTGTATTTTGCATATAGCCCTGAAGAAGACCTATAGCGTAGGTCGAAACGTTAAAAAAAATTAAAAAAAAAAAAAAAAAGGCTATCAATAAAGATTTTCTCAAATTACTTGAGAATTTCATTCAGTGACCTCTATCCGGACCGATTTCTTCAACATTAAGGATTTTGGATTGTAAGGGTTGGATACGAGAGGCTTTGCGGAGCCCCAAAGCTCTACTCCTTAACTCCAAATAAGTCTTTAAATAGTCATATATATGGGTCTTATGTTATTAAGTGGGAGCTTAGAGCGTTTGTCTAGTAAGTGATGGGGTAGCCTGAAACATCGAATCGTTCCTCGGCGCAGAGGAACCGTTACAAACGGAAGCGTTAAAACGAAGGTGTGCAGTAAAGGAAAGTAAAACGAAAGTTTGCGGATCTGATTAGTCTGTCGCCTTACAATCGAAATATTACTTTATATTATATCTGATTGAAGGTTTCAATTTTCAGTGCGGTTCTTATCGTTTTGGTTTGTATCTGGTCCCTCTTGGTTTTCCCCTCTATTTTCCTCAGGTACCTAATTAATAATTTATATAATTTGAGTTTTTGCTCATTTTTATGCGGATAAATCACTTTATCTGTTAATAACCGTAGTACGGACACTATTACAGCAGCTGGAGATTATAATTTAATTTGAAAAATATCAGAAATCAAAATTAATTGATACGTATAAATCTCAGAACTATTTTAAAAGACACATTATACGTTCTTTTTTCTTCAGGAAGCAAGATCTTTGCTATAGGAAACAATGCCTATAGCAAGCGAAGAACACTAGTTTATTGACTTTAAATACCGAAAAGACTAACTTTATGAACATACCATAAAAACCTCAAGCTAATGAATATCTCGTTCTTGTTTATCAAACAAGTGAGGGAGTAGAGAAATATAAATACTTGGGCACTGTGATTAGTGAAGAGAATGACCTCTCGAAAGAAATCAGAATACGAAGAGAACATACAAGAGCTACATTTATGAAAATGAAGAGAACGTAGAGACATAACGTGACTTGAAAATAAGATTACTAAGATGCTATGTGTTTTCGGTGCTTGCTTAAGGGCACTACTGCTGGATGAATAGAGTTACAAACGAGACTGTTATGCAGAGGACGAGGTGGAATAAAAAAAAAGAAAGGTGATTACTATAAAGAAACTTTAATGTCTGGGACACATTATTTGTAGAGAAAAATGTAATTTACAACTGATAATGCTGGAAAAAATCAAGGAAGAAGAAGCTAGGAAGATACTCTAGACTGCGAAACCTAAAGGTGCGTGTAGACGTGCGAGTTTTTAACTATCGACAGAAGCTGGTTTACTCTCGAGAGTAAAACTCGCAAGTGTAAAGGGTCCTAAGAGTTCTCGCCGAAAGTAGAGGGGGAACTCGCCGAGAGTTCCCCTTTCTTCGTCACAGTAGGAGGTGTAAACGCTTCTGAGAGTTACTCTCAGACATTCAATTCCAGTTTGACTTCCCGAGAGTACTCTCAAGAATGTTTTTACAAAAAAAAATGGACGCACGAGGAAGTTTGTAGGCTCATCGAAGTATACTAGTCTCACCCAATCCTTTGGGACATTACGGAGCGAGATTACAAAAATAGAGTTTAAAAAAACACGATTCTTGAACAAATAGCCACCAATTTTTATACAAATGCAATGGAAAGAAAAATCCACAATTTGAGAAATCAGGTAAGTTTATTTCAGATAAACAATAAAAATTGTACATTTTAAAATTCACAATATTATGTATTGCTGGGCATCTTCTAGTTCCAATTCCCGGGTCAATGTGTGGTCACCCAAGACCTGACCCATTTTATTTTCTTCTTCAATTCGCTTTTATTTGACATACACAAAATCAACAAAGCCGCTGCTATTTCTCTTTTCTTTGAAGACATCAAATAATGTATATGTTTAGTAGAAATAACTCTAGAACTGATAGCACTGAACTGAAATCACGAGATGTGTACAATTAGAAGAAACTCTCAGAACTAATAGAAATCGTCCGTGTAAACGGTCTGAAGGGTACTCTCGAGAGTTGCCATGGCGAGTAGCTCTCCGAGAGTGGACTAGGGTGAATTTCACTCTCCCGTGTAAAATGCTCTGCGACTTACTCTCGAGAGCGCTTTCGGCGAGTTACTCTCACGTGTGAACGCACCTGAAGAGAATGTTTCTAGTGTTCTACAAAACAGCTTCGATGATTGCCGATCTTTGGATCGAAGATGGCACTTGAAGGACCCTGCGGGTTTTGCAGACACTCCTGTGTTCACACAGCCTCCATGAACTGCGTACCCTCCTTTAACTTGGTGGTTAAGTGTGATCTAGGCTAAATCATCTGGTTGGAGAAACAATACAGTCCCTTATATGTGCTTAACCCAAGTTACTTCATGTTTCTTTTTTAATAAATTTTGTTAAAGTGTTCGTTAACAAGATACATGTGTGACATAACAACCTATTATGCCCAAGATCGCACGTTCACATAGCGGCAGGTGATCCTAGGAATTTTTACATAATATTTATAATATTATTAATTAGAGAACCCGAATACTCGATGCCAATACCACCAATCTCTGCTTACAGACTTGTGTACACGGAGCACTACCCAAACCCAAATCCACTAGATCACTCTTAACACACTACTCCCATCTACGCCTCGGTCTATCTCTCAGACGTTTACAAATCGGCACTGCGCTTATTAACTTCTTAGGAATTCGTTCGTTACTAAGCCCAGCAACTTTACAAGCCCATCTTAATAGGATTTAAACGCCTTAAAAATACTCAATCTCTATCCTGATTATATCTGGATAAAGAAAATTTAGGACTCAAACTGTAGCATCCTCCGAATAGCCATAGCAGCATAAAGTGGCGTTGTTTGAATAATCAAACAGTGATTTAAATTTATATTTCGCTGAAGAAAATACGGCTTTTTGCGTCCGTTAGGGAAAAGTGTTGCTAGAAAAGGTTTCACATGACTAAGATCACACGTGAAGCTAGAATACTATGAATCAACCTGTACGATGTTTTTCATCTGTCATAAATTGGAATAATGGACGTTATGTAATGCTAAACGGAAAGTAATACATGAAAAAGACATTATGGATCGCTAATGGCGGATAATAAGATGATTGGGTTAGGATGCCGCGCTAGCTTGTGCAGGTCAGTTAGTCGAAAGTCGAAGTGGGGGTGCGCTTTCTACAACCGCCTTCAGTCTAGTCGCGGCGCTCTGTCAGTGCAGCCTACTGTGTATTAGTCGCTAAATAAATCGATAGTGAGACATCGAAACTGAGCATCGATCTCAGTGATGGGCCGGCAGTAGACCGATGGTAACTATATATTGAAATATAAATATATATTTATATAATATTGAGTCGATACAGCAGCCCCTGGGCCTCCGCTACATTCCACAACAGTTGCTTTCACTTTCGGCGACAAGTTCAAATCCCTCTCTGTTGCACTCTCTTTGTTGTTCACATATCCATTATTTACAACAATGTTTTTAACAATATATTATTTACCATAATAATTACTACTGGATTCACACTTCATCTTTATTAACGATAAAAAAATGTTTGCATGCTGATAAATCATCATATTAGAATTTATTAAAAAATATGTAGGACAAAATCACCCAAGAGGCATTCAAAGAAAATTCTCAAATGATTATAAAATAGTATTTATCATCAACCAAAGTTTCAATCCTCGCTCTAGATCACAAACATAAAGATAAACAAATGGCTATTAAAAAGAAATATTATAAACACTAAAAAAAAAATACTTAAATACTAAATAAGAAGTTTAAAAGCTTTTATTTCACAATTAAATTATTACATTTTACAAATTCGCCATTTATTATTTTTTCTTCATTATTTTTTACTTCTTCTATTTTTATTAGTTATAACATTCTGCATCTATGTTTTTTCTTGCCTAATTCATATATCCCTCGTTAAAACATGCTACAGTCAATAAGTATGTATTCAGTAATATAAAAAAAATTAAGATTTGAAAAATATTTATCAGAAAAAAATAAATTAATTAAATAATCGCTTACGTTTTTCCCTAGTTATTCCCTACTCAAATTTAATACCCGATTTTTCAAAAAATAAACATTTTAAATGTTTAAATTGACCACACAACAATTTATGTTTTTTCTCCTACTTATCAGATCTCAAATGCTAAAGCTAATTTAAGGGTGTTAATATTCATTTTAATTCTGTTGTTCATGTTACTGGCGTACATATTTTTGAGTCATTCATTCAAGTGAGTAAAAAACCTTTTTCCAGTCAAAAAAAGGGTGTTAATATTTTAAAAAGTTGGTTTTCTTTTTAAATATCCGCTCAATGTTCTTTATTCCCTTCTTCACCTAGAAAACTTGACTTCTCAAATAGAATATTATTTATGTGTAATAAAGTTGTTTCAGAATCGCAAAGAACTTGAAGAGCAATGTGAAAAAATAATTTGTCTAAATAAATGATCCCTTTAGTTTAACTTTTAAAAATAACTGCTAATTGTTTGGTCAATTTATCTTATAACTTATTTCATACTTATTGTAGAATGGTTAATAATGGAAATACCGTTTCGAATGCTGATAAATATAAATTCCACTATTTCTAAATTTTGACTTGGCTCACTCTATAGCAGTCCGATCGTATCCATAATTTCGAGTTATTTAAATCAAAATTACATACAGTCAGTATTAGATGAGTGCGTGATAGAGGACATTTTTGAATGTTACGTTTTTTAAGGATTTGCTCTTATGAAAAATTAAGTATATATTCTGTGAACGAATAAATGATAAAAAAAAAAAACGAACAAAAACATTGAAATGAATGTGTTGAATGTTTATTTATTGATATAAGTATGATAAATTCCATAGTATATAAAACCACGGCAAAAGCGGCAATAGTTGTAAGGTTATAAATCAGTACTCAACGTGGCTTATCAAAAATAAATGAATAACAGTTTAATAAACTGAAACCGAATAAAATGTTTGTTGAAATGTCTTCCAAAACAATATCACTTTATTGCAAAGCCAATGTTACAAATTTAAATGGTAATATTTCTGGCATGGTACTCTCATTGCAATCGTCAATGTTAGTGTCTTTATCTTATTTATTGCATCATAAATAACTATATTGCCTCTATTTATTATTACCAATATTTCAAAAGTATTTATTGTTCATTAAATTAAAAAAAAAATTGTTGAACTTGAATAATATTGATTAATAAACAATTTAAAATTTTATAAAATCAATAATACAAGCCAATTTATTGCCTTTTTATTATTATTTGTAACGAATTATTAAAATATTTTCAATATTTCTATAATATTAATTTTTCATTAAGTTAAATCCATAGATAAAAATCTTTTCTGTTGAAATGCCTTCCAAAACAATATTTCTATATTGCATGTTCAGTATTAGGAACATCGTAGGTAACATTTCAGTTTGATAAATTAATAAAACATTGTATTTATTTTATATTGTCTATATTTTATTCTTTGTTTGTTTGTTCATTTAACGTCACTTTATGCTGCTATGGCTAATCGGACGATGCTACAGTGGGAGCTCTAAATTTTGCCTATCCAGGTTTAATTAGGATAAGGATTTTTAACGAGTACCTGACATCTTACAGGCTCGGGACCCCCGTTTAACGTCCCTTCCGAAGGACGGCGTAACTAAGGATTTTTTACTGATATATTATTCTTATTCTTATTTATTATTCATTAAGTTAACTCTATAAATTTAATTTTCTGATTGTTATCCGCATCCAGACGAGTACTAATTTTCAGGTTCCTCAGTTTTGCCAATTATGATTATAAAAATCAGATGATTTAATTTATTTATTTAATTTTTTCTGACTTTAAATATATTAATTAATACGCAGCATGTTGAGAGAATATTGTCTGAAAAAGGGGATACTTTCCGTAAAATATTATCTACTATGTATATGATACCATAATGTAATGAACTATATTTAATACTAATGAAAAAAAATCTTTTTTTTAGGAGTCATTTCATCTAAATTTTTAATTACTTTTTTGTAAAAAGTATCCCTGATTTGTTGTATAAGCTGTAATTGTATATCATTTATAATGTAGGCATATTACGATGTGAAGTTTTTTTTTATTGAATATTGACTAGAAAATTATATAAAATATATAATCATCATAGGTAATGTCATTTTTCCTTGATAATGGAGTAAAGCGCTGAAGCATTGGTAGAGTAGTATGTAAAAATTAAATTTACGAAAAAAAAAATCATTAATAAAAATAGAAGTAATAATTTCACTAATTAAGCAAGGCAAGGATACCCCAACTATATTTAGATATTAATCAGTAAACCTGCCATCCAAAATATTAGTAGTTAGAGTAGGGATGAATGTGAAATAATATTGTACAATAATACTAGAGAGCAGTGATGAGGAAGATGTTGAGAGTTAATGCTTCAAGATGACGATTGCTCTGCTGCCAGTGTTTTCACGAGGGTTGCTCAAGAGATAGAGAGTCCTGGCAGTGTTTGTTTACATCCTCAAAGTAATATTTATTGATAGTAGAAAAAAAATGGCGGATTTAAAACAGCTGATCGTACGCTAGGAATTACTATTTTGAACTTAAAGGTTATTTCTTGTTTGTTCATTTAATGTCACTTTATACTCTTTAAGTTTGTCTATCCAGGTTTAATTAGGATAGGCATTTTTACGAGTACCTGACATCGTACAGGCTCGGGACTCCCATTTAACGTCCCTTCCGAAGGACTGCATAACCAAGGGTGTTTTACTCCCTTTAAAAAATCCTAGGGCCAAAATACCATGAACCAGCGTTAGTAGTTTGTTATGCTAACCATTAGATCACAGGTTACCCCATGCATGCCTTAGTGCATATGGTAATTAAACAAAATTATAAACACAGATAATATGCATAACTACGATTAACTTATTTGGGTGACTGTACTTTATACTTAAAATGTAGCGAACTAAAACTATGGAATCTAGTTCATTTTTTTATTAGTAACACCCAATACTTACCAAAGAAATAGATTTTATAACCTAACAGTTGCTAAATAACCTTATTTCTAACCGATTCTATGGAATTGTTTTTAATTTAAAATAGATATAAAATTTTCTAATAACGGTTTATAAATATTCAATAATATTGTCCTTAAATGAGTTATTTAAGTAAAGGGTAATAATTCATAATATATAACAAAGAAATAAGTTAAGTAACCTAACTGTTGCTATAGCAGTTTCATATATATAACCTCAATCTCAATGATGATATATTAATTAAGCAAGACTATAAACAAAATTAACTTATATCTTCAACTCTGCCGCTGTTTTTCTCTCTAAAATAAAGCCGTCGCTGTGAAATAGATTTGACGCTTTCTTTTTGTACGACAATTGACGACAAGATTCTTTTCAAGATGTTGAATGGTTCAACTCTTGTTTATTCCACTTTCTTCCCTTCAATTAACTCTTTATTCTCCATCTCTAACAGATCTCTTACTTCAAGTTAACTCTTCTGTTCCTATCAAATCTTCTTTTGTTTGTTCATGTCGAAACACTTCATGGAATTTGAAACCATTACTTTCTATATATCATTGACTTAATCACTTCTATGGATACTATCAACCGGAAAGAGAGATTATTGTTTACATAACACTAAATATTCTGGTTAACAATTGGTTGTTATGAATAATTCGATTATATTCTTCACATTACTCTCATCGTCATTATTTCCTTTAAGATGTTATCGATTTATTTTTTAGTTTCTATTAGTAAGGTTTCCTTAAATATTTTATTAAGTCCATTTGATTTAGAACCGACGGTATAGGCGTACAAGATTAGATATGAAACTTAAAACAACCTCCAAAACATTTTTTGGGAAATGGGAAATGAACGTATGACTTTACGCGCAGGAAGTGAAACTATCCAAAATGAATTTCCAATAGGCACCTTAAAATTTATTCAAAAATACTGTCCTTGAAAAGGATATGTCAGTTAGTTAAAATACATTGCTATGTGACTTACTCATTTTTTATAAACCTAAGATTTACTGTTTTAATTTATCTTTCCCAAATCCAGCGTAAAAAAAAAAAAAAATCACAACTTTATTAATAATAATACTGATACGGAATGGCTTGAGATAATAGCTAGTAGGGTAATTACACACCGGTAGTACTCAAATAACAAATCCGACTTATAAGATAACGAAGCCATCGTCTTTTCAGGCGCATCGGAGGAAAATTGGGAATTGAAGAGGATGCTAGATTTGAAACTATTGAGTTTTTTGATTAGGAATAGAGTTTGTCATGAAAAGATTGATAACTGGAACGAGCTTGATCAGCAAAGAGAGGAATTCGACGGCTTAGTGGAGCCCCTAAGTTCTACTCCGTAAGTCCGAATAGGCCTTATAATGGCCATGCATATGAGTCTTTCGTAATTAATTGGAAGTTTAGAACGTTCGTAAAATATAAATCGGTTTTTGTATATTTATGACGGCAGTAATATAACCAGAAATAGTTTTTTACTATCTAAAAAACTCACCGCACAATAGCTAATGTTCAGGCTTTAATACTGCAGGCGAATAAAAGGTATGTTTGAGATAATTATAACCGAAAAATATATTCCAGGATTGAGCATGCAGTAAGTGTAGAATAACACCATAAACTTATTAATCTACAGCTTTTTACAAAAGAGTTTTACATTTACGAACGCACAATTCAAACAAATTATTACACGTGTAATGTATACCTATACATTCTATTATAAATCTTGAATACGTTCTCTTGTTAAAAAAATTCTGTGCGATCTTATTTTCAAGGTGAAGGCAACAGCGTTGATATGAGAATAAATTTACTTATACAGATTCACAAATAAGCATTGTTAAAAAATTTAATTGTTTTGTGGAGTTCTGTGGTGCTATTGTGGGTTGTAGTGTTCTTGGTCGCTTGTGTCAGTTTTGATATCATTTATCCAGTTCCCTTAAATGGTTTTGTTATCCTTGAGAGGTCTACAGTGTTCATTTTCTTTTTTTCAAATTTAAGATTTGAAGGATCATTGAAGAATAATTTCCATAGCAATAATTGGTCATGACCGTACATTTTTCTTCTCCACTATGGAAAGTTAATGCATTGTATAATTTTGTTAATTGCGGCTTAATGTTAATGAATTGTTGCTCTTCTGACGTAGAATGACTGGATGTAAAGGCTACAAGGCAAATTATACAAATTAAAAAATAATTATTTGTAATTATATCTGTTTCTTTTGTTTATTATTCATGTCTCCAATTAATAATTTATTTTATGACAATACCACCTGTTGCCCATGGCTTCGCTTGCTGATATTTCTTTATTGCTATTATTTTTTAATTACATTTTTTCTTTCCAAACCAGCGTTTTTGACACACTTACAGCATTAGGGGAACCACCATCAACAGTAACATAATTATTACTGCTACAACTTAACAGTATGATACAAGAGCTATCATATAATGATTTATAATCATATATAAGAACAGTTATTAACAATATATTAGTTATTATTGCCAGTGAGCAAGTTGTACATTCCATTTATGTTATACTAGAAATATGTTAGAGAAGAATTGGTAGACTGTATCTTCTAATATAAGGAAGAAATAGTTGGGGGTGCAGTCAATAAAAACACCTAAATAAGTGTAACTTATTTATTGTGTGCCGACGTTTCGGCCTACAATGTAGGCCATCTTCAGGGCTAAGAGAGAGAAACAAACAGAAATATATAAAAAACGTTGCAGTAACAAGAATATAGTGATAATTAATGTAGTAAAGTGGTACAAGTGTGGAAATTAAAATAGTGACTAGATATGATGAAATAGTGAATAGATATGATAAATAAAGATAATGAATATAAGAGTGGTTACAGAATATAATAAACTTAAAATAGTGATAGATAAAAATAAAATTTTAGATGATGAACAGAAATTCAAATAGTGACAGATATAATAATTAAAGAATACGAATATAAAATAGAGAAAATAAATGTCCAGAAAGGATAAAATGTAAACAATATAATATAATATAAATGGAAAGAAAAATGAGGAGGTAAACGGAAAGATACCAAATGAGAAGATTAAAATATAGAAAAAGGGGGTGGAATATGAAGGATTTAGAAAAAACTAGTTTAATTATAGATATGGATATGATACCAGACATCTAGAGGTTACATAGGTAAAATGTAATAATACAAGCATATATAGAAAGAAAAGATTGATAAATTTCAAAAATTAAAAATTGAAAATAGTGTTTATAAATATGAACTCTAAAGTATGAAAAGAAAATAGAAAATATAAGTAAGGGAAGTTAATATATAACTGTATACAGTTAGAAAGAAGTGTTTGTTTCTCTCTCTTAGCCCTGAAGATGGCCTACATTGTAGGCCGAAACGTCGGCACACAATAAATAAGTTACACTTATTTATGTGTTTTTATTGACTGCACCCCCAACTATTTCTTCCTTATACTAGAAATAATTTATTTAACTTTCAATGGAGCATCCATAAGAGTGTGTGAGAAATCTATTGTTCTTGAATTAATTAAAAACAATTAAAAAAAAGACTGTATTCCATGGGAGCCTGCGAGAATATCATAAATATTATAAATATACATAAATAATGGAGGATGGGAATAGTTGGGAGGTGCAATCAAAATACATAAATAATAATTCATATTGAGTACTTTTTTTAATATTGGCCTGGTTTAGATGGTTTGGTTTTGGTATTTCAGAGTTTTAAATATGTACTAACTAATACCTATTAAACTACATGAGATGTATAGTTTTCCAGTTATTTAAAAAACCAATTTGCTTTATTCAGATAAAAAAAAATCTATTATCAAAGTTTATTATAATCTTTAATATTAATTTGATATTTTAAATGAAAAGCAAGATACTCACCTACTGACTAAACTAGTCCTTTCTTAGAAATTGTAAAGATGTCATGATCATGCTCTACTGGGAAAGATAATATTTTAATTAGCACTATATTGAAATAACCTCAATGATGAATGGCGATTTTCTTTATCTTATAAAAAAAAAATCTATAAAAGTCTCAGGTTAAGCAAATGTAGAGACTGTAGTGTTTCTAACCGCTTGTGCAGATGTGATTTGAATGAGAAGGCTTACTTCAGGCAGGTTTATTCTTGCATTTATGAGTAGTCTGGAGACTGGGAAAGCCTAAAAAGTTCTGCAGATCCCCTTTGCATGGTTCCCCGACTAATAACAGAATGAAAACAATTTTTTGCCACAGCTTGTCTCGAAATCTATGGATCAGTAGCTCATGATTTTTATGTCAATTTTTCCTAAAGAATGTTCTTTGCGTTGCGCAGCTAGTACGGAAGTAGTGCAGATATTCTTCTGTTAGCAAGCGGACATAAGACGAATAGGTTAGTACACGTAGAGTCAGTTTTATTTGACCACGACATTGAATTCAAAGCATGATTTTATGCGGAACAATCGATCATTTGCATGAATAATTAATAGATATGTAGGTATACTATCGTCATCAAGCACTGTTAAAGTAGACGTCTCAGCTTTGAATAGCCATGAATTCTTCAACCGACATATAACGTAAATTTGTTTTTCTTTTTTTATTTATTTATTTTTGTTTCAGAGGTAAAATTTCCTCTTTACACCAACAAATAAAGTTTTGGATTGGTTTTAATATACTTTTCATATAGATATTTAAAAATATAATTTTTTTTATCGATTATCAGTGGCTCGATTCATCATATGAAAATATTTCGATGTTAATCCGTATTACGGAACTGACGAGGTGTCTCAGAAATACATTTCACTCGAGGTAAAGGTTAGAGTCATGTGGAAGTGAATTTCCGGAAGTTGAGCGTTTCTCACGGCTTTATATTATTCCACGCTGTATTATTCATTTTTATGAATATAATTATTAACTTAAGCAAATGTTTAATTCAGTTTCATCCGAAGATGAATATTGAATAACTGTACAGAATGTTTTCCAGAATAATTAGACTTCAATAAAGCGATTGGTTGGGGAACTGTTTCTAAACCTGCTTTTATAATTAGGGATTACATTTATTCTAACAACTCGTCAATTGTTTCGGCATGCGCAGTCGAAGGTGACGCATGCGCGGTACAATGTTTTTCATTCCATCCAGAATCGGCAAGAAATGAATTCTGCTGGAGCAAGCGCAGAAAGAGGCTTGTAAAATGTCTATGTAAACATTGGTTATACGATGTTGAAGGTAACCTATTAATCTCTTCACTAGGAGTTAATTTTTTACATACCATTATTGACTCACAAGCTATCTACATCTTAACCTCTTGAGTCAAGTAGTCCCTAGGAGCCAAGTATAAGAAATCCAACAAATGTATTTGTTAGTACTCGGATGAGATTCTTATTTTGTAAATCTTTCAATTATTGAACCTTGAAGATGTTATTAGAAATGGCTGTTTAATGTCTTGAGATAATTTTGGAGATATATGGTTTGCACCTGATCCAGAAAAAAATACTGTTTCTTGGCTAACGGTTGGGCGTATTGTAAACTTAAGTAATGACTGGGCTTTTGATCGAGTCCGGCACCCAGGTCTCCTTTAGAAAATCCGACTATTCCTTTCTCCTTAAAAAATTTTTAATCATTCGCTCCTTTCTAACTGGCAGAGCATTTAAAGTAAGTCATAAAGGTTCCTACTCGTCCCTCTATTCCCAGTCTGCTGACGCGCCGCAAGGTAGCATCCTCAGCCCTATCCTATACACAGTATATACAGCTGGCATTGCAACCCATCCTAACACCTTCATCTATACGTATGCTGATGACACACGTGTGTTATCAATTAATAACGACCCACATATTGCATCACAATGCCTTCAATCGCATTTATCAAGCCTCGAAGAATGGTGTCGGAATTGGAGAATTAAAATCAATTCCAGCAAGTCCCATCAAATTACCTTTACCCTTCGCCGAAAACCCATGACTTCCTGCCCTACTGTATCCTTTAATAGTACTCCACTTATCCCTGTTAAACAGATTCCTTAGCGGGACTCAACTTAGACAAACGTCTTACTTGGAACCCTCACACAAGATTGAAAAGACAAGAACAGCTAGACGCTTTCGACTACTTCAACACATACTAGACAAACGCTCAAAGCTTCAGATCAATTACAAAAGACTTATTTATGTGACTTTTATAAGACCTATAAGGACTTACGGAATTGAACTATGGGGCTCCACCAAACCATTAAACTCCTCTCGTATCCAATCCTTGCAATCCAAAATCCTTAGCAAAATCCTAAATGCTCCTTATTTTGTTACAAATAAAACCATTCCTAATGACCTGAACGTTCCATATGTTACCGATTTATCCCATTCCAGATACCTATCATTCCATAATATACTCCAGGCCCGTCCAAACCTACTAGTTTCCATCCTTTCATCCAATCCCATCCCGGACAATCCTCCTAGGCGTCTGAAGAGCTGTCCTCGGGACCTTCTATTACAGAAATGTTATTAAAGTGTTGGCAGTGGGTAGTGTCTCTAGATGTCCTGCCATGTATTATTTATTCTCTTAGCCATTGTACTAAATATATATATATATATATATATATATATATATATATATATATATATATATATGTATATATATTACAGTTGTACAATTCAATAAAATAATTTTTTTTAAATAAATAAAAAAAAAAGTGATGATTGAATTAATATTAAAACTAAAAAAAAAATATAGTGAAGGTACTGAAAAATATCTACCTGGAGATTAAACCATTAAAGAAAACAAAATGATGAAGAAAATTGCAGCTTTTTTAATTGGACTAATCATTTCTTCTTAGTCTGAGGAGAGTGGATTTTGAGTGACTCATATTATTTCCTGGGAAAGAATTTCACCTTACACGATTAAAATGGAGGAACATGCTAATTTTTAAGATACACCGTGTGAAATAAGTAAAAAATAATAATGAATATTCAATTCACCAGATTCTTGATTTATAGATGGCGCAAGAAGCTGTATTGGGACCAGCCCTTCGTTACTGATAACACTATTACTGGTTATGACTAATCTAACATTTTGCTTGAAGGAAAATGAATTTATTATGATTATTATTATTAAGGCCTGGATAGGTGTTTTGTTTTTTCGTGTACCGATAAAACATAACAAAGATGCGAATAACAAGGTTTAGTGAACCCGTAAGTTCGATGCCGGTAACTCCAATTTCTGTTTACAAACCTCCATCCATGGATTGTCACTTCAATCCAAATCCACTATAGCATTTTTAGCCCAATCCTTCCACCTACGCTTCTGTATATCTGTTGTAAGTAAATTCTCCTGTAAACTCATCTATTTTCGAATACCTAAAGACGTCGTTATGCTTCCAAAATTAGCAGATATATTTCACAGCCATACAGAAAAGTTGGAAGGACATTGTTTTCAGTAGAAGACATTTAGTTTGAAACTAGTTACTCCACATACCGTATTATCTGGTAATTATCTTCAGAATGGAGACTTCTTGATATTTATGTTATTGAACAATGAGATCCAGAAGATGTGGTTGGCAAGCCTGGAGTGTAACAATAGTTGCAACCTCCACAATAGCTGCAACGGTTTCACAAGCACATTGATGCCTTATCGGCGTCTCAGTACGGTAACTTGATGTAAGAGTACCATTGCCATTAGTGGGGTCGAGCACGAGCGGCTTTTGTCGCTAATTTTAAATTATTTTATATCATAAGAAATTATTTTTGTTTATTACAAAAATTTTGCAACTATTGAGAATGTAGAGCTGTCCCAGATATCGCTCAAAAGAGTCAACAGATTATTTTTCCCCCAAAACTCAAAACTAAAATCACTTTATTGGTTTCAACTTGGACTTTTAAACTAGTAGTAATAATTAGACGTTTAAATTAGTAATAATAAAGCAGTGTATATAATCTCTTCCTGTAATAATTATATTTCATAGACATATACTACATATTTATTTCTATAATCCGCTTAGAAAAGTAGGGACATTAAAAATTGTTTACTATTGATCTTTTATGTCGGAAAGCTAAGGCTAAAATGTTTAGAACTTACTGTTAAGTGTAACTCCAATAGTTAATTAAAGTGCTTACAGATAGATTTTAGTTTGACCTATGATCTAGTGGTTAGCAAGCCTACTAAACCCATGATTACTGGCTTAGGTTGGTTAGCCGCTTCTCCCAGTTGCCCTGAAGATGGCCTACATTGTAGGTCGAAACGTCGGCACTAACTAAATATAAGTCTAGTACTTATTTGGTGTTTTTTTGACTGCACCCCCAAACTAGCTCCGTTCTCCATTACTAGATTTAATTACTCGCTTAAATTAACACGGAAAATATTTTTAATCCAGTCATAATGTATTTGTTTTGGTTTCGACAGTGTCGTGTCAAGGTCTTTGACGTTTTTCTGGCCATGCTGCTGGCTTCCGTAGGGATTAATCTGAGACTGAATCTTGTATGTGTACTCTCGTATTTATAGCTTTCCGGGCATATTCCTGCAGTGATCTGATCGGCTGGGTTGGACCGGGTGGTCTCTGATCAGGTGGAGTGGTTTCTCTATTCTTTCAGGTTTCTTCATTGACATTACAGTATTTTAAAAAAAAATAATTAGTTTAGTTGTACAATATTTCAAGTTTAAAGTTAACAGGCAAACAATTACATAAAATAACCTTTTAAGGTAGATATAATTTTATTCTGATATTTATTATTTTATATTATACTAGCTTATGACCGCGGCTTCGCTCGCGTGGAATTTGGTCTGCTACATAAAGTTTCGTGAAAGATCATTTTAAATAAATAATTTAATTATTTTTTAAAAATATAAGTTACTCACTCATACATCCAGAATTTCAGATGCCTAACATCAACACTGATTACTTGATTTGCCTTTAATTATGTACTATAACGGGGGTTGCACATATCCCCGTGCCACCCATAAATCTGCCCTTGCTGTAGCCTATGATGTATAACCAATTTTCTTAATAAGTTTCATCCAAATCCGTTCAGTAGTTTTTGCGTGAATGAGTAACAGACATAAATACAAACATTCCCATTTATAATATTAGTAGGATATCAAAACAATAGTTTTACTCATGTTCTTTTCTATTTTAACTACTATGATCATGTGATTTGCCTTTAATTATGTACTATAATGGATTCTCCACAGTGCCTAAAACTGTTGGGGAGGGGGGGCACGGGCCCCCGTGCGCCCCTCCCCTAAATCCACACTTGCTATAGCCTATGTGATATTCTGATGTATAACCTATATTACTGTCAAGTTTCATCCAAATCCGTTCAGTAGTTTTTGCGTGAAACAAAGACAAACATACAAACTTTCACATTTATAATATTTGTAAGATTATAGATATGTATACACATTTTTTATCGATCTGTTCAATATGGGTGAACAAGGAATATGATGCATTTTTATTAGATTTTGATGAATTTCCATGCATATAAATTAATTTTCAAGCGTTTAATAAGATAGATTATCTACAATAGCGAAGGGATTAGTAACACTATGTGGTTTAGTCCAGGAACACGTTATTATTTGATATTATTAATCGATACAATTAATTATTTTTATAACATATAATTTTTAATATTCAAGCTAATATGTTTTATTATCTTGAAAAAATAATAATATACCTCTTTAGTTATTTTTTTCATTACTTATTTGTTTTCTAATGATATATCATTGTTATTGATTGTGTTTACTTGGGTATCACCTTGTGTTTACCTTTCGAAAAATCTTTATAATTTATCCCAACATTATTTTATTATGTATAATACTGAATAAAGCGGTTGATTCCATTCGAAAAAAATCGACACAACTAACAAAAATATTATCATTGTTTTGTTTTTTCAAAACAAGTGCGTATGTTTAAATTTGCTATAAGAGCGGGGTGGGTTATGCAAACCCCGATGCGGTAACTTCCTGTTTAGGCTATTTCCGTCTCATTGCGTGTTCACCGCTCTGCCTCCATCATCTCCAACTTTTGCGAAGCGAGTAGTTAATCGATCTGTTTGTGTGCGTGTCGATACATAAAAACAAATCGATTAATTTATAAATTGGCAGACATAGTGATTACCTATATGCTTGATAAGATGAGTGGATAATATTAACTTACAACGGAAATTATTATTAATGAAATTATTGGGTACTTTTGTATTAATCGGTCTGCATGAAACCTACCTTCTGTTCTCCTGTAATCTCTTCTTATCACTAACTCTGAGTTATTTGTGCGTGGGTTATTATATTGTTTTCTGAATTGTTTTTTAATGTTTTTGTCTTGTTAATTTTGTTTGTTGTCTAATTAAATTTCTGTATTAATCATTTTTAAAAAAAGATCAACTGGACTCAATCATATAATTTATTCTTTAAATTGGAGAAAAAAACGTATTTCCAGTAAAAAAAAATTGTATTCCTTATTTATCGAGATACGTTTCGGCCTAGGCCATTCTCAATCTTCTGTTTAAATTGTTTCATTTTGATGGTTAACAATTATACTATAATACTATTATGAGATGAAAATAGTTGACTGGATGATCTAATGTATAGGCGATAGTTGGGGGGTGCAGTCAGAAAGAACACTGAATAAGTAATAAACTTATAATTATGTGCCGACGTTTGAGTCAGCAGGCTTCTCTCTCCAAAATAGCCCTGAAGATGACCTACACTGTAGGTCGAAACGTCGGCACATAATTATAAGTTTATTACTTATTCAGTGTTCTTTCTGACTGCACCCCCCAACTATCAACTTTACATTATAATACTATTACATGGTTAACAATTCGACCATAAGTCATTCATTTCAATTTAAGTGGTTTTATTCTATTTAAAAAATTTTTAAATTCAGAGGGGACCGTGTCCTCTATAGTCATTTAATAATCTAATGACTGAGATAAATGACTATAGAGGACATGGTTCCTTCTGAATTTAAAAATTAAAACTAAAACAATTTAAAAAGAAGATTGAGAATGGCCTAGGCCGAAACGTATCTCGATAAATAAGGAATTAAATTTTTTTTTTACTGGAAATAGGTTTTTTTCTCCAATTTCTGTATTATTTATTCAATTTAATTTTGTGTTTTTTGTTATCATTTTGATATTGCCTATTTGTTATTACTTAAAGAGTAACAGAATAACACTTTAGGTATATCTGCCTTTAAAAAAAGAAACCGTGAAAGTCTTCTTATATATATATATATATTTGGAATAATTCCAAAAACGAAATCATGTGAAAGAGGTCCTCAAGTGGATTTTGACAAGGATAGCAATGGAGATGCTTTCGTCTAAAGTGTCGGGAAAACATTTATACAAGAAGAGGAACCTGCCTAGGGAGGTCTAGAATTAGCAACTTATTATTGCATTTTGTATATTGAGATTTCCATTAATATGAATAAGAAGGCAGGTGATATCAGTGTTCAAGTTCTATACAATGGCGGAGTTCTTGCAGACCGGAAAATACACAAGTACCAATTATTGTTCATGCCTCAATAATTAATTTAACCTTACAGGAAATATATAAAATTAAAATTTTAGAAATGATAATAATAAAATTATATATAATAAAACTCTTGTAAAAAAAAATGGTTCCCAATTCCGCAACTTCTTATGGTTTCAAGGTCTGACAAATCTTAAGCTCGCCGACCCTGTGCTATATACCTTATTTCACAAATTGCGGTCAACAAATGATACTTTCATTATTGAAAATAATCGATCAAACTATTTAAACCACTTGTTTATTTTTATATAATTAATTTCATAATGATTTATAAATAGATAGATAAGAGATACCTTTGAGGAAGTTTCGAAACAAAACAAGATTCCTGAGAGATGTTCCTTCATTAATAAGCTGTTTAAGAAGATAGTGAAGGGGTTTCTGACCTTTTAGAAATTCCTTCATCCATCTCTTTACTAAATTCACTTCGTGACATAAATGTTTACAGTGATAATAAAATATTTAACGTGAAATATTTATTTTTTATGATTTCAATGTTAACTAACAAGATAATATGTCAAGACCGTGGAAAAATTCCAACGAAAAGCCTTAAGTCTCCAAACTAAAACAGAAATAGAAATTATCTGTCCAATATTTCGCCCATTCAGGCATCCTCAGAAGTAGAAAGAGAATAACAGCAAAACAAAACATGAATAATGCACCCCAGAAACATCAAAGTGTTTTGTTTTGCTGTTATTCTCTTTCTACCCTGAGGATGCCTGAATGGGCGAAATATTGGACAGATAATTTCTATTTCTGTTTTATTTTGGAGACTTAAGGCTTTTCGTTGGAATTTTTCCACGGTCTTAACATTTATGTAAGGTCTCTTTTTTACTTTTCAGTATTAAGATAATATGTCTTTTCTTGTTTAATTGTATTTCTAAATGCAATCCGTAATTTTTCAAATTATTGTAATAATGTGCTGACACTTGGACGTTTCTGAGGTGTGAAACGCGACCATTAACTTTGGAGGAAGGAAAACGGCTTAAGGTATTCGAAAATATGGCACTGCGTAGAATATTGGTGAGTTCTTCTTGGAGGAAGTTGTTAGTTGATTTATAGGGTGGGCTTATGACTTTGATAGGCTTAATAGTAAACGTGCCACTACTAAGTTAAGCAGCTTTGGGCCAATAGGTAAACGTTCAAGGAGCAGATCCAGGCGTAGGTGAGAGGATTTCATAAAGGCTGATGTTAATGATTTTTGTTTAGACGGTATTCCGTGAACAAATATTTGTAAACAGCAACTAAAATCCTCGTTGCTATATACATCTCGCTGTCTGCCATCTTTACTTGTCTCACATGTTTAGGTTTTATATTTCATCTTGTGTAATTTACTATGTCATAATCATCACATTTCACAATTTTCATCACCACTTGGACAATTTTCCTCCACTTTGAACGATCTTCCGCAGCTCTTCTCCATGTTCTCCCCCCAGGAGTCATCAATCATTTTTATTTGAACAGCAAACAAATACAGTAAAAAGAATATATATAGTAGTCCCGGCAAACTACGAAGAGCAAGAACAAAAATATTGGAAAGCTCTGTATTGCAAACGTTGTTACTCCTCATATTCGTCTCTAAACTCTAATCTGAGCTTTTGTGAGAGAAGGCATTCGAAGGCAAATAGTCATTCGACTGTTTGTTGTTTTTAGGAGATCATTTTATAGAAAATGAAAATAAACAAAATCTTTTAGACTTAACCCGCTAAATTCTGAAAAATATTGTAAATTCCTATTGTAGAATAAGCAAGTCTAATAATAATAATGTTAGAGAATATAAATATAAGATTCTGTTGAAGAAATCGATGTTTATGCTACGATAAGTCGATATTTACCCCTCGATCTCAAAATCTTGTATATTGAGGATATAGAAGAGTACAGTACGATATTGTGGACAAGACAACTCTGCCGGACCTTGACACCAACCGCCAAGTTTCGAAACTTGTCCACCTGGAATCTAATCATCGCTTCTTACTTAGGATATTGGTGTATGTTTTTATTTGTATCTTGTTAAAAATTGGCCATAACAAGCTTCTCTATTTTATGAGAACCAAATCACTTATTCGTAATCAGCTGTACTCAGACATCTACGTACCTCTATCTTTCTACCTACACATATATTTATAAATGGTTAAGGGAGTATTTGCAACCAATGAGAAAAATAATGAGGATTGCATTACGAAAGGGTTGCAATTGCATTATCATAATAGTTGTGGTCAAAATAGACGAATGCAAGTAGAATGCTCGTTCATGAAGGTTACATTCGTGTCTCACCTCAGACTCTAGTTTACGATTTTCGTCGAATCGATTGCTGTGAGCCTCGATTTTGAAAGACAATAAAATCCGTGCGTTGTAAATAAAAAGAGTAATCTTGTTTTTCAAGACATTTCACAGATTTGGGAAACCGTTACGAATCGATTCTGTAAATGTCGATAAATATAATTTAATCCTAGTTACTGACTAGACAAGAAAGGCCTGGTATTTCTCAAGCCAGACTCTTTGCAAACCCGACATAGACACCAGCTGAGATCGGATAATGATTTATTTTTGTGTCAAAGTTACATCAGGCTTGATGTTCGGCCGGCTGTAACCGACTGGAAAAAATACTGACAAATCCTTTTCGGTAGGAAATTGGATCCTGATACGCAGCGAGTTTAAGAAAAAAACAAAACAATGATGAACATAAGTGTTGTCGCGCAGGGAAAAACACTTTCTACTGTTTTATTCAATTCGATCAACTCGACTGTTTCTGAAACTTGGAGTTGAAATCGCTCAAGATTACTTTGAAACGCCCGTAACTAAAACATCACATTTAATTTTGCAAGAAGAAACGCAGTAGATTTCACTTTAAAACTCTGGTTTTTACCCAGCGTTGTCATTATAAAAAAAAAAAGAAAAAGCTTCTACTTTAGCGTGGTATCTCATATCGCTCCATTGAAAAAAAATCGGTCCGACTCAAAATAATGTGAACAGATAATGTGACACTTTCTCAAAACCCTAAAGGTTTTGATAATTCGAAACTGACATAACTGCTCTCTAGCGGCCGACTACTTAAGTTACTTTTGTGACATTCTTCCACTTATAAATTTACCATAATTTTTTGTACATACTCGTAATGGGAAAATCGTACTTTATCTAGATGTGCCAGTTTTCTTTCTATTGAGCGAAACCTTTGATTATTTTTTGTTCAGTTACTAGGGATCGGTGTAGCTCAGTATGTAGAGCGTCGAGTTAAAGGTTTCGGATACAAATCCGCCAGTGGCAGATAAATTATTTCATTTATTAACATACTCACGCGGGGCTCATCCAAACTTTATGAAGTGGGTAATCTTAATTAAAAGAAAAACCTCTTGGTTACGTGAGATCTAGTGTGATGAACATGTGTAATTTCTACTTACTGCAATCAGGATGTTTAATTGTAATGACAACCTCGAAATATACATTTTAAAAATTTATCCGATTAATAACAGGAATAGTCAATCAATAAAATAGAGCCAAAAACTCAAAAAAAGTTTTAAAGCCTATTCAGGCATTATCAGTTTATTGATTACCTTCTTTAAAGTTGTATATTGAACGTCTTGGTGGTGGGGTGCTGTCTCATGTTTGGAGCCTGTTTGGGCTGTTGATCGTTGGGATGTATTGCACCTTTTTTTTCGAGATGTGATTCACATAACCCCTTTTTTGTTTTTGTGTCTTGATAATGCCTGAATAGGCGAAACGTCGGCTGGTAATTGGGTGTATTACTAGATTGAAACATAAGGCTTTGCATTGTAGTTTTTCCCAATTGCATTATAATAGGAATAGTCTTTCCTTCAAATCATTTTTAAGCATATTTTTACTTATCACGCATCTAACCACATTGGAGGTTGAGAGATGTACTTGTTCATGAATATCCCTCAAAGAATAATGAACTGATCTTAAGGCACTTCAAGGTTAGTTGTTGAAGCATGAAAGGCCCTTTGGCTTATTAATATTAATATATCGTAATTTATTAATCCTAAAAGCTTAAGTTGTATTTTATGCATTGTGTATATGAAGTAATATTGCATAAAGGTTGCCTTCTATACTCTCGCCGGACGCCTTGGGCTGGATGATGCCAGAACAGGACTAGGATAATTGCTGATTTGTGTATAAATAGATATATGCTACAAACCATGAAGATCACATGTATTAGAGTGGTCTAGTGGTTAGCGTAGCAAACTACTAAACCCAAGATCGCGGGTTCGTAGCCCGACAGGTGGCCCTAGGATTTTTTTAAGGGAGTAAAAAATCCTTAGTTACGCCGTCCTTCTGAAGGGACGTTAAACGGGGGTCCCGAGCCTGTGCGATGTCAGGTACTCGTTAAAAATCCCTATCCTAAATAAACCTGGATAGGCAAAATTTAGAGCTCCCACTGTAGCATCGTCCGATTAGCCCTAGCAGCATAAAGTGACGTTAAATGAACAAACAAACAACATGTATTAGAGAGATACATTGTAGGAGAGCAGTTTATTACCACGTAGGAGACAATGGCCCAAAACTCCGAGCGCTATTAGCGATAGAAGTGCAGGGGGTAGAATTGTCTCTATTACGCCCGGTTGTTACGAGTTGCCTCCAGTAGGCTAACGATTATCACTTACTCGATGGGTTGGGGTGCTTTAAGGATCCTAAGAGGTTTCGAACTCACAACCTTCGGAAAGCAAAAATATTATAAACAGGTGCACTTTACCCTGTATTCCGGTTTCAGGGCTATGTTAAAATATAAATATAATCATTTCAACAACTTCCAAAACGATTTTATACGGTCAAGGTTTCTTAGATTAGTAATATTGTGGATATATGAACATTATGGCTGTTATAAAAATAAATGTTAAATTAGAAAATACTTCGGTAATAATAAAGATAAAATCAGTATAAAAGATAAAAACTGTTTAATTATACACGTTTATAAATCCAAATCGTGTTTAATTTTCTATGAAACGGGTAAAAAAAACATTCTTGCACCTGCTAAACTTATACATTTTTCAGTGAAAATAGGACTTAAAATGCGCACTCTTGCATATTCTTTATTAAGTAATACAAAAAGAAAGACATAATGTTTACCTATCAAAAAAATAAAAATAATCGACGAGGGTTTTATTATAGTAAGCATTGATGATCTGAACTTGGAGTAAAACGATTGTTTGAACTGGTGATCAGGACCATCCAATTAGTTCGTCACGAAGTATGTCGTGAAAGGTTAGCTTATTATTAAGGATATCTTATTATCTTTAATTACATTTAACTATTTTTACTATAAATTTTAAATGTATCGATACAAACCAAAACAAATACTCGCCAGTGTATAGGTGATGATAAAAACCTGTAAGAAGGATGCTACATTGTGCACAGTATTATAAAAATAATCGTTTCCAGTTTGAGAACTACTTATATAATACTGCAATATTCCTTATCATTTAGTTAGACCATTTGAAAAATCGGATAGATTTTTATAGAACTACAAATCAATACAATTTGCCCTGTAGCTATGGTAACAACTTTATTTTAAGGACCGCTGTTGGGGGCCATGACACCCTACTCGTGAATGGTTTGTTGTCTCTTTTCTTTATTGCTTAACTATTCTCGGGGGCAGGGTAGCCCAGTGTGTAGAGTGCTGGGTTCAAATCCGTCTGTGGTTTAATTATTTAGTTTATCAACTGCCATTTGTCAACTGTGTGAGATCAGCAGATCCTCCCAAAGATCACTAAGCTTCTTGGATTGTTATTGAATTATTTTTTGTTAGTTTAAAACTATTCTAACTTATCTATACTGCCATTAATTTAAATGTAAGCTTGTGATTGCGGATTTAAAGTGTACTTCTACGTGTACGGTACAAACCAAAACAAACACTGACCGACGAAAAGTTCGAGCATGGAACCTGAAGGAAGGTACTGTATGATGTACCAAGTACCATTACCACTTTGAGGACTAATCGTTTGGATTGGAAAGCGAACCACACGTGCGTGCCATCATTGGACCACAATCGACCTTGGTTCGATTCTCGATATATCGAACTGGTTCCGCTAATGCCCTCTTCCAGTGTCAGTTACTTTCTCTTATCGCCTCTTTGACTTCTACGTTCCGATTTTCATGTCAATCAATTTTGAAGTCCTTGAGAGGATATAATATTATTTATTGATTGATTGTGGAGTTAGTAACATTATAATACTGTAATATTATAAATTATATATTTGGGGCATTTAAACAGTCCAAAAGATTTTTTTCTAATTACTCATTGATCTGTAGATCGATTAAGTTAGACTGGTTACTAGGATGACAATTTTTTTTTATTCCGGAAAACTCTTATCATGTCATTGATTCCAGGACATATTAATCTTGCTGATGTCTAAGCCAGTCCCAGTAAAAATTAATGTACTTATTTTTTTATTACTTTTCTTTTTTATGTACGTTTTGTATACTATAAAATATTAAGAATGCCTTATTATTTATATATTACCTACTCAATGTCTTTCTTATAATTAATCACAAGATAAATTTGTATTAAAGTATAATTAATTATAACTTACAAATGGCCTTCAAGAAAATAATGTATTTATGTTGATGACAACAATATAATAGTTAACAGTGCGCTAAATCTCGCATCTCTTGTTCGAGAACAGCTGTAGTAGATACATTTTTATTCTTGTAACAGCTGTTATTCGATTCTGTGGGATATGGATATGGATATCCTCTATGGCCCACACAGCCCCTATAATATGGGTATCCTTAATTGATAGAAAAACGTGGTAGTTCGACATGATTTTGACCACTGCTGTTTTAAAAGGAATACAGTCCCTATCATGTACTAAACCAAATACCCTTCTTGGGTTTTTGTCTTATATATCTTTTTCTATTTTATTTACAATAAATAATATATTTTTTATTATAATAAAGAAAGTTTGAGTCCCATTATACCTTAATATATTTATAAATATTATTGACTAAAATAAAGCTAATATTATGGTTCCAACTGTATTAATAAATATAAGTAATAAATAAACCTCCCTTGTTATGTCATTGCACTCCAATTTTCCAACGATTTGGTTGAACTAGTCGGTAATTCTTAATTACGTAAAGCCAAAACTAAATGCATTAATCGCTTGCTGTAAAATAAAGGAGTTTTTGTACCTTTGTAAACGCAGTAAAATATATTTTAGTGACAATTACTTCATTTAAAATTTATAAATTTCAGTTATGTTTCGCCTAACGCCTGAGCCCATGGCGCTTCATAGGTCGCAATGCTACAGGATAAACAGTTCCGAGTTTAATGTGCACTCCACCAATTTTTTTTCTCTTATGGATAGGTGAGTGTCCTTGATGCGGAGACGAAATATTTGTGATAAGAATATCCTTGTTCCTAAAAAGGTTTCCTCAGGATGGTTGGGAAAGGATGAGGTGTTTAAGTTGTTGCACTGTCCTTCCAGATCCTTAGGTGCGATAGCCATTGCAGGGTGATGGTGCAGTTTCTACTTGGATTAATTTTGAATTTGCAATTGATAGCTTATTACAGGAAAACAAATAATAAAAGGAATGTAATAAACTAATAATATAATAATAAATGGAACTATTGCATTTTGTTTTAGGCTTTTACTTGTTTAAGTTCTTCTTCAAAGTTTCGAATAAATTTATATCCAAAACGTCATTACCATCCGCAAAAATAGTAATTGATGTCCACAATTTATTTTGAGCTTCCTAAAAATTTAAAAAACTTACTTGTAACCTTCGATGTGTTTTGGTTGCTTTCAGGATGATTTTGAGAATTTAGGCTTGAATAATGGCTTTTAAAGCAGGCCTTTATCATATTTATCCATTATAACGTTTTTAATTAATATTAATTAATTTATTATAGCGTGCTTATGATGGGGTCGCCTGTGGTGTAGTTTCTAACATAACAATCTACTATGTCTACGGTCGCGGGTTTGTATTCCGGAAGGAGGTGCTAGAATTGTTTAAAAGGATGTGGAAAACTACTTGGTTATGCAGTCCTTAGGAAGAGTTTTAAAATGTAGTCTTGAGCCTGTACGTTCATGCATTTCCTTGGTGTGATGTTTCTATGCCAGTCAATTCTTTGTGTCTCTTAAAAGGTCCAACCTGTATAAAAGTCTTGCTTATCAAAGGGGAAAGTTAAATCAACTTGATTTAGAGACATCTGCTTATGATCTTGATCTTACTCATAATATATCAAAAGCTTATTCCATTGCTCTGTTAATCCCTACTTATCCTTTACTTGTTTTATGTGTAATGGATGTTGTACATGAGATCTCGTGCTCTCTCCTGAAGATGGTACATCTACGAAGATCCAAGAGCCACCATCGAAGAACATGGGATGTTGTGAAAGTACCCGTGTGGTACTTTCTAAGGCAGGTATAGAGTACTCCTTGTAGTAACTCAGTAGCTAACCATGTCCAATGCAGGGACAACTTTCCTCGTCTTCTTGTCCTCAGGAGAAAACGCCAAGGTCCTCGACGAAAGTCTTTCAGAAAGGACATGCTTTTTCAGTAAATATGGAAATATTAAAAAAAAAAATATATATATATATATATATTCTTAAATCCCCAAAAACAATAACTTTTTTTTTAGTTCAGGTCAGCTAATAATGAATTTAGAATGCTTTTTTTTCTCTTTATATTTGTATCCAATCCTATCAAATACAAACTTCTGTTCATTTTCTATTCGGATTGAATTGTTTATGTTTTTCCAGAACCTATCTGTTGTAAATTAACTTTTTAAATTTTTCTTTGTCATTTATTATATATCTTGTTAGTCCTAAACTTTCCAGATCATTCTTGACCTTTGTCATCCATTTAGGTTTGGTTTAACTTTTATTAAATTATTAGGTTGGGTTTTTAAATTAATAAAAAATATATTCTATAAATATTAATAAAATATCTTAATCTTCTGGTTTTTATGGATTCTTCTATTTTATCTAAATGGTCATATATCATCTTGGTACTACTCTGTCTATATTATTATTGATATTGCTCATTATCTTTGATTATTGGTCCATATATCTTGCTATAATTTTTTTTTCTAATTTTTTACAAGGAAAATATTACATACATTTCTGATGTATAAAATTGTATTAATAATATTTATACCAATTTTATTTTAAAATTTATTTTAGGAAATTAGTTGTTAACGTTTGAATTTTGAAAGTTTAGTAATTAAATTCTTTTGCCATTTTCAAAATAATTAATAATAATAATAATTATATATATATATATATATATATATATATATATATATATATATATATATATATTACTTATTATTTAGAAATTATTAAGTTATAGATAAATTATAAATAGACAGCTAGGCGGCCCTAACGATTTTGATATATGATGTTGATTAATATCAGCTGGATTCTTCTCATATTATGTTTTGTTTTTTACCTCATAGAAGAAGTTTGATATAACTGAATAGAACTTGATGCTGAAATTTTAAAATTGCTACCTCCGAAGTACCAATATTTTTTCTAAATTTTAAATAATATAGAGTAGAGAAATATAATCGATATAGAGAAAAACAAAAAAATTATGCAAATGTCTTAACTTTAAATCTAAAAGAAGCAGCTATGATCTAGGACTGCTTTCGTGAATTATTGTACTATTAATAAGTTCAAAATTATATTAAATTTACTTTTAAAACATTAATTTCTTATTGCTGTAATTATAATTCGTAGAAACTGAACTTGGTAACTATAACTAGTTTTGATAAAAAGCAAACCAGTCGATTTCTAAAAAGTGAAATTTTTCGCTGATCTCTTAAAGGTGCCTACTTTATTTGAAAGTGTTTTTATCAGGCAAAATAAGAATTTCACCTGTGATTAATGTATGTTAACTATTTGAGGGAGAGCTTTCTTCTTTACCAAAGCTGTATATGTAATGTTCATATGTGTGTCTTATGTTTCGTGTCTAATCTGTGGCTATGTGTACTAACCAGTATGTAAGTTACAAGGATGTACGAAATTGGAGGTGGTTTTTTTTAAATACCTTCGTAAGGCCAAACGGATTTTGTTAAACGAAAAACTCTCAAATGATTTCGGTACTATATTATCTATTTATTGTATTGATGTAAAATTTAATGTCCTTTAAGTTAAATTTAATATTGCATTTGTTTTTATCCTATGGTATGAGTCGCTAAATAAAGAATTTTAAAATAGCTTGAACTTTGCTTATTTATAATAATTTAACATTTCTAATTGTTAGTAGAGGATAAATATAAGCTACAAAGGAATTTGATAACAAACTAAATATTTTCGCTCCATATCGAAAAGAAATTTCGGAAATACTTTTAGTATACAGATTTATGATATACCGTTTGAATGTTGTACTGTTTCTAGGACAACGGTTATTCAGGGAGCTGATTACGCTCAAACGCCAGGTTTTCCCCAATTTAGAGTACTCACTTTATAAAGCCTGAATGAGCCCTAGGGCGGTCTGCAGATCTGCAAGGTCCATTCATGGCTATGAATAGATTAAATAATTATTTTACCATAACGGGATTTTAACCCTAAACCTCCAGCCTAGAAACTAGCGCTTTACATAATGAGCTATTCCTCTCACTAATATTACAAATTTAAGTTTTTATTTATTCGTAAGTATATTGTATTTTTCCTTTAATCATCGTTGTGTTTGGAGCTGTTTAGCTGAGTGGTTATAGCGGTGGGTTGTTAAGCTGAAGGTTACTAGTTCAAATATATTGGCAGATTATGTAATATTTAATAATATGGTCATTGCGGGATCTCCTGGTCCTCAAAGAGGTTAATCATTATCTATAATGATTAAAAACCTGGCGGTTATGCGTGATCTCCGCCTAATTACCTCCCTGCACAACCGTTGTCCTAGAAACAGTACAGTCTCTATCATGTACTAAACAAAAAGACCCTCCAGTGGTTGTAGTGGTACATTTTCTTTTTATTTCTGGCTTAGGGGCTGAGAATATTTTATGTGTATCATGTGTGTAACTAGAATGTTGTCTGGTAAACTACATGATATTTCTATGATTACCTCTACGCCTTAAGGTGCAGTAATTAAAAAAATACAATTAAGCGTTTGATGGTAGCCAACTTTCCTATACTTTCCACTCTCTCTGTCTCGGGTAACCTTCACCCCCCAACCTCACTGACCTCCAGTCTTCAAAATATTCTTTTCTTACTGTGGCTTAAATATCCTTTTATATGGGTAGGTACATATTCTCATATATGCACACATACACACACAAATATTTTTATTTTTTAATTCAGAAAATACTAACACAAAGTCAACAAAAAGTATTGCTATTTGCAACTGATTATTGCGGGTTTACTATTACCCGTTGCCCATACTAGTTTTGGATTCTGTACATGGTATAGACTCTACTGTTTCTAAGTTCAGTCAACGGTTTTTTTGAGAGTTGATTTGCCTTAGATCACGTTCTGCCTTGTCTGTAGAGGCCGAGTTATTCCCATCATGGTTTTCAATAATTTGTCTAGCCATTATCGATCCAAGGAACTATAGCAGAGATTCCCAATCAGGAGGGCGTGAAGGCAAGTCAGAGGGGGTGGAGCAAGACCAGTTTTCAATGAAAAACTTTTTCATTTGTCCATTCAAAATTTGGTGCAAGGGGGCGTTTTTGGTTCATATGAACAGGGGTGGTTAGGGGTGGTTAGGGGTGGGTCAATCTGATCTACCGCCACAACGCAATCCTTTGTTGTGTTATTATCCTTTGTTGCGACTGCACCGTCCAAATTCTCGAGCCGACTCATCCTTCTATAAGGAATATTTTACGCAACAACCTATTCTCGAAAACCTTGAGGCTTCGCTCTCTCTTTTGCCAACTCTCTTAGAGTTTTATTTAATTTTTTTTTTTTGAGACAACTTATATATATAAAAAGGGAATAACTCCAAATTTCAAAAAATTTCTTTTTTTTCTTCAGTTTAGTCGAGCAATGCTCTATGCTTAAACTTCAGATTCAGGAACGAACTAAATCTATGAGAAATAAGGGGAAAAAGTATCGCGTTAGAGTCAATTTTTGAAATGCCGGAACTGCTTTTGATCATGAGGGCTTCATATAGTGAGTTGTAGATTATTTTAGATCAAAATTATTAATTTCGCTCCCGTCAAAATTGATGAGTACGAGTAGCGAAGTAAGGTTCGAAAACTTATTTGGTCACTAATGACGCCACTTCTTTTAAGCGGTTGGACTTTTTGGGGCGACGATTTCTCTTATACCTTCTGAAAAAAAAATGCTACTTATGACTCATACTCCTTTCTACGTATTGCCGTTCTCAGTGCATGGCATCACATACATTTATATATATATATATATATATATATATATATATATATATATATATATATATATATATATATAAAGAGAGAGAGAGAGAGACGAGAGATATCTGTTATTACTGCAAATATTTTTTATCGATTTATATTGTAAATATAGTTAATGTATAAATGAAACCAGCAATGTGAGTTTGAAAGGAGGGTAATTATTAGCAATCAAACAATGGATCAATTATTAAATAATAATTGTTATAATGTTAGAAATTAAAATGTATGAGGCGACCTTTGATCTAGTGGTTAGCGTAACAAACTACTAAGCCCAAGATCGCGGGTTCGTAGCCCGGCAGGTGGCCCTAGGATTTTTTTAAGGGAAGAAAAATCCTTAGTTATGCTGTCCTTCGGAAGGGACTTTAAACTTGGGGCCCTACGACATCTATCCTCTGGATATGCCCTATGACATTAAATCTGGATATGCAAAATTTAGAGCTCCCACTGGATTGGCATTGGATCCGATCCGATCATCCGATTACCCATAGCAGTATGAAATAATTTAAATAAACAAACAAACAATTCAAATGTTTTGGTGCTATTTTATTTTTAGGTTTAGATTTGTAATTGAGGAGTACGTAGTAGTCAAAAATTCAGAAATAATGGAATTTATTATTTAATATAAAAAAATGAAATTTTTAGGTTATTGTGAGTTAGTTCATTTGTAATGTCAGACTTACAGATTAATAAGAAATTCCTTGAAACAATAGTAAACCTTATTTAAAAAAATAAAAATTTTTTTAAGAAAAGAAATTCAGGATTCGGCTCAAATATGGGTCATACTCCTATTAGCTCTGAGATTTATAGAAAAAAAAAATTCATACTTAGTTTTATCATAAAAAAATACTGATAAAATGAAAGTAAACAAAAAAATAAATAGAAACTTGAATCATTCGCAAGAGTAAAAGTGATGTAGAGAAAGCAAATATATAAATATGTAACTATATGAGAGAGAAAACCGAATAACTGGATTGAACAAAATGAGAATGTTATAACAATACCATTGATAAAAATTGATAATGATAAAAACAAAACAAAATAAAAATAAAAAAATGATAAAAGATGGTGGTTATATATGTAAGGTATACATATAAAATAAAAATTTGATACCCAACCCACTTGCGTGTTAAATTTAAAAATTTTTTTTGAAGCCATTGTACAATAAACCGGAAGAATCTATAAGAGTTTTTTGGACAATTCAATACATCATTCAAATTCATTTTTTATGAGATTATTTTAAACAAAAGAATAGCTTCTGGAGTTCTGAAAAGAAAGTTGCTTGAGTATTGTTGCATTTCCCTAAAATTGTTGCCTTAACATAATAAATAAATGTGCTATTGTTCGAAAAGATTTCTCCTGAATACTTCAAATCAAGTTATGTAAAATTATATGGTCATCACCTGAGTTCTGTTAAATGATAAGGGATGTATTCAGAAACTACTTGAAGGCTGCCGATATGAAGGCACTTTCAAGAATCATTTAATTTAAATAATAGAAAGTTTTACTCTTATTAAAAAGTTTTTGAGTGCAGTGAGTAAAGAAAACTGTACTTACAAGTAGAGTTTAGTAATAACAATATATTAATAATAACAACAATGAAATATTGTAGTTTTACAGTAAGAGCAAAAATACGGGTGTTTGCTAAAGTAGAAGTTCAGTGGAGCGTCGATTATCCGAACGTTCAATTAACGGAACTGCCTGTTTTTTCTTGTTTTTTTTCAAATTTAATTATATTTATGATTTGATCAGAGCTTATACAATACTTATTTTATTGTTAAAACTGTTTGTTATTTTAAATAAAATTTGACGAAAAATAAAATTATTTTTTCTCATGAACGTCAATAAGGAGGGCCCTAATTAATTTCAAGGAAACTGCAAAAAAATGAACTTAAACTGAATCCCTTTAAACTATGAAACTATGATAAACTAAATAAATAAAAAAAAAAATAAATAAACTATGAAATTAAGCTGAATCCCTTTCTATTAATTTCGTTGGTGATAGGTTGCTCATCTTCAGTTTTAAATCATTCTTTGTGAGGTGTAAATCGCATTTGTGATCACTTTTTGTTTTAGAATTGCAGCATGTTAACAAAAAGATAATGAGTGGTTCTTTCATTAATAGACAAATTGGAAATAATTACTCGGCTAAAAAAATTTGAATCGGGTCAGACATTAGCTACGGAGTTCGGTATTGTTAAATCAACCACAACGGGGATAAAAAATAATTCTGATTCATTCACCAGGTACGCAAATAATCTTTACAGTGAGGCGGGCAGTTCCAGCCGTAAAACTATGAAAAAAGCGAAAAGTGAATTGTTAGAAGGTGCTGTTTTCACTTGGTTTTTGCAACAACGGTCTTCTGGTCAATCCATTTTGTGTGAAAAAGCGTTGGAATTAAACATGAATGTTGGAGGTGGCCCGACATTTGTCGCAAGTTCTGGTTGGCTGAAAAATTTTAAATTACAACATGAGATACGGCAATTGCATTTTTTATTCGTTCATTTTTAACTATGTACATTTTTACGTAAATAAACTATCATGCTTTTTATAAACTTTTAATAATTGTTTTAGAGTTTCCCTTCACGCATGTTTATATATATTTATTTATTTTTTAGTGAATTTCGATTATCCGAACCACCCCTGACAACATTGGTTCGGATAATCGACGCTCCACTGTAGTAATTATGCGGTGAGGTGATTTGGCTGAAATTACACTCAACCGCCTGGTTCTGTAGGGTCTGCAGATCCCACAGTGTCCATTTATGGCTGTTAACAAGTTAAGAAATTTATCTGCCTTAGCTGAATTTGAGCCCCGGGTCTACAGCAACATTAAACTACCCCGTTTCCTGGTAGTAGTATAAAAGATGAAAATAGCTAGGAATATATATTGATGAATACGATAAATTATAGGTTTTTTAACAAAAATATTTTTTTTTTCAAATTATACTCGAAGTTTCTGACTTTATTGCGTCCATACAGTTAAATTGTTAAGATTTATGTAATAGTATAGAGAGATGAAGTTGTCATGACCACGACATATTCGCAATTTTTCGACATCTTTTCTATCAATGTATCGTATCAGTATGTATCCCAAAGCGTCCCTTGAAAAATGATTTATACCTAACGCAAAATAAATGTTAAATAAAATAAATATCGTTCAAAATTGCAAACTCTTTCTTTTTATGTAACAGCCTGTATGTATGGTTTATGAGCTTGTTTTTATGTAACAGGTTAATAGCTTAGCTGCATAGGTATTTTTCATTTTCCAATTTATTATTCCTTTTTCAATTTTAAGTTAATGAAAAGTTATTTTAACTTGGGTTGATTTTAAAATTAAATTGTGGCAAAGGAGATGACTCTAACCTAACCCAACAGATAACCTCAACTACACGGGTTACATGGCAGTGAACCAATAATGGCGGGTGTACATTCCTTCGGGGGATGCTTATCCACCTTGTTGCCTTAACGAGAACCGAACCAGGCCACACTGATTACTACAAAATAGACTAGACAGTTTTCTCACTCTGTCTCATAGCAGCAATTCATTGAGCGATTGTACTATCACTGGATGGTTCAAAACATCTTATAAATAAAATGTATTTGTGAATTTCTCTGAATATTATTATTATTTTTCGGATTACAGGCCTTTTATCAGATCACGCGAAGCATTCATGATTTTCTGTTCTTCCGGCACTCCTTCATTTGTTCACTACTCTTCCTTTCTTCGGCCCATTTTGTTCTTCGGGCTGTGATGTCTTCTCTGACATCATTTATGTACTTTGTGTTCAATGGCACTTTTATCCTCTGAGTCTAACTGGACTTTTTCGAGATCAATTTTGACTTGTATCATACAGGGTATGGTTGTCTTGAGCCGCTGTATGGCTATCTAAGGGAATTTTATTAGTCAGTCTGTTCTTGAAAATCCTTATATTTCTTGACCGCTGCTTTAAATGTGTACATTTTATGTTCCAAGTTCAATACAAATTTCTTCCAGGTGTGTTGTTACAGCCTCTACCGGGTTATATTGCTCTTGTCTGTTATGCGATTTTGAAATACTTTATGAATATTTTTACCTATCAAGTCGATTTTCAACTATTCTCTCTGGATGCCCAACGAATGTAGCTCGTCTATTTTGAAGTCTTCTGTAAGTTGAAGGCAAAATTCATTAATGTTCGGTTCTTAACAAGAAACAAGATGGATATCCTGATTAAAAGGTGTAAATTAATAAGCATTAATATTTTGTGAAATATTACGACTTTAACGCTGTCTGAGGAAAGTACCCAAACTATATGAATTGCTTCATAAGATGGTTGAGAAAGGACAGCAATTGCATTTCGTATTCAACGCCAAGATTCCTATACCACCTGAATATAAATAGTTTGCCACAGCCTTCGAAAACTCTGCTAATAATCCAGGCTGCGTGCGTCTGTAATGCAACCCGCTAACCTGATATTGAATTGCAGTTAATCATTTTCAGGTCCCTACCAAAATACTACCTAAAAAGCGCTATATACTTGCAGTGGGAAATATGAAGAAAATCGATACAATTCCGTTATCGAGGGTATGTAATCGATTTTCCCTAACCAGAAACCGTAACGTGCTTCACATCGAATGTTATTGTTGTACAGCGCATATGTGGTAACTGTTTATATTCTGTCAGTCACAGTGGGGATAATCGACTTTTCCGCACACATTGGAACAAGTGGAACTAGCGACAATATTGCCTTGGAAACTGTAGAAATATCGATGTCAAGAAGTTGAGAGGAAGTGAGCTGATGTGATGTTTTGAACACCAAATTGAAAAGATTAGTATGGCCCTTAGTTTAATAAGTACAGACTAGCAACCATTTTATATGAGTTGTTTTTGTCCTCTTAAAGTGCCGTTTTCTGTCGAAGGTTGGTGATCATTGTGTTAGGACACCTATTCTGATTAAACCTGGACAGGTAAAATTTATGACTCTCACTGTAGCATCGTCCGATTAGAACTGCTTAAAGTGACGTAAAATTAACAAAAACAACAACAATTGTAATAATGATTCCTAATGTTTGAGTGGAAAATAGTTGACTGCATAATTGTAATAATTGGAAGAATCGGTCAGGGGGTGCAGTCAATGATTACACAAAATAAGCAGGACCTATTTTAATGTGCCAACTGTCAACTGTCAATATCTATAATGGTTTGGTTCCTAAAAGAACATTCGACAAAATGAACATTTTTAAAAACCAATTATACAGCTGCTCGGTGGTAAATATCAACGTAAATGAGGTGGTTTTAGAAATTGGCCTTCGGGAAAGGGCGTATAGAGGACGGCAGTCTGACGGTCAATAAAATGTTTTCTCTTTGTGAGAGCACTCTCAAGAAGCAGCAACTGCCTTGTTGATTGAAAGGTCGGGATCCATTAATGCCACTTCTCCACTAAACTACCAACTTTCCCTTTCGCGAAAAAAAAAATCCCTACACTCTTCCCTTCTCTCATACCCTCCCACTCTTTAACTCAATCTGGATCAACCTACGTCGCTTTTGACCGGTGATTAAACAAAGAAACCATTAAATATATAAAAGCGTGAGCTGTATGCTCCGTAAATAGATCCATCGAAACACACTCGTCTTTAAAAAAACAAACTTATTGTCTGTTTAATGTCATGGTAGAAGATCGTATTTGAACTTTGAAATAATATGAAGTATTGATTACAATATTTTTCTAATTTATACAGTTTCCTCTTTTCAGTATTCGTGTTATATTTTCCTTTATGCTTTTTGAAGTGTTGAGTGTGTATTTGTTATTTTATTTTATTATTTTGTCAGCTGTTTTAGTCAAATTTTTTCAGCTCTTGTCCTGTAACCTTCCTAATGGTTCATTAGGGCCTTAGTAGTCGTGATAAGTTTATTCTGGCTGGCGTTTAGTTGTACTTTGGGAATTGCTTTATTCGTTTTTTTCTCTTTGCTATTGTTCCGTTTCTGTTCTGAAGGTGCCTCAGTTGGATAAATATTGATAGGTACTTTTTTTTATGTTTTATTTTAGAGACTTAAGGTTTTTGTTTGTAATTTATCCATTCATGCCTTAAACAAATAAAGTTTACGAACTTATTAATTTATTAATGAGCAGATACTTCATATACTTCTCATCCGTGGATAGCTCTCTGAAAAACAGAACGAATCTGATTGAACCGTTCGTGTTGGTTACTTATATTTTTTTCCATGTAAGTTATCTGAGCGTGTAATGAAGGTCTAAGAAATAAATGAAGATTGCCCCACAATACAACGGGGTTAATTGACCAATAAACCCGCTCGCGAGGGGACAGATTGACCAATCCCGTACCTGTATACAAACAATGGCAGTAGAGATGTGCCATCGTACGCAGAGCACACCTCGGTCATTGGGCTTCGACATTGCCATGACGTCATTTCTTTGCTAACCTACTGTGTAATCTGACCTCTTTGGCCAAATTGATGCATCGCCTACTATCGATTTATAAGCAAATGTCCTGAGTGGCTCTCGATATTGACAGCGATTCGCGCAACTTTGAAGGTCTTTCTTCTTTTGTCGGAACTACTTTATTAAACAAAGTAGTACGGTAAAAAAAATATACTGGCATAAATAAAAAATAACCATTAAAACGACTATGATAATCGTACCAGTAAAAACATCATAAAAATTAGTTTTATTTTTAGGTTGTAAAATTATCTTTAAAATTTAACACCTGTACTGTTTCAAGAGTACCTAATTATCGTTTAAAAGAATAAAAAATGAAAGTTAAATCAGTTTCTGAAGATTAATATACAAAAAAAATTAGCCGAAATACCGAGCCTTTTAAGATCAACTATAGCCCATCTAAAATTGTAGTAATTTGTATAAATACTTTTTTTTTTTTTAATTCAATTTATTGATATTTACAACTATAATACTATTACAATAAGTAAATCTGCTATATGTACAATACGACTTGAAAAGCACTTGTGGAGAAACTACCCATCGGTAGCACTCCAAAAAGTTCTATAGTAGATGGTCTCGAGGCCATCTTCTTTTCAGACGCCTCGGAGGGTTATCAGGAATAGTATGGGAAGCAAGTTGAGAGACTAGCGGATTCAAGTGTGTATGAAGCTTGTCATGGAAGGATAGGTATCTAGTTTGGGCCAAATCAGTAACATATGGTATATTAAGATCATGATGGATGAGTTTGTTTGTGACATAATAAGGAGCATTGAGGATTTTACGAAGGATTTTGGATTGCAAGGATTGGATACGAGATGAATTGGATGGTTTAGTAGAGCCCCAAAGCTCAACTCCGTATGTTAAAATAGGCCTGATAACTGTCATGTAAATGAGTCTTTTGTAATTTATTGGGAGCTTAGAGCGTTTGTCCAGTAAATGTTGAAGTAGGCGAAAACGACGAGCAGTTTCTTGCCTTTTCAGTCTTGTTGTATAAATACAAATCGTATAATAACAAATAATATTTTACAAATAAAATTTTAGTTTTTTCTTTTTTAAATATCATTACTGTAGGTAATTCGCAACTTTTTTTCTTTTCTCATTAATTTAATCTCACTTAATAATACTCTGTATTATGGTAATATACTCTAAGACATAATAATATCCTATATGTAAACGTGAATTGTAATTGTAAAGGGACTTGTCCCGTAATAAACAAAGAATTTATTATTATTTATTATTATTATAACCTACACCACGTACAACTACAGCCCATGAAGAATCTTGGGTTCAGTACGACTTGGAGACAGAACTGTTTCTAGGACAACGGTTGTTAATGGAAGTGATTTGTCCGAGATTTCCCCTTATAAATACTTATTATTTGATATAATAACATACTTATTACTAAAAATACGGTGCTTACGTGAGTCGCAGGAGGATCTCCAGATCCTCAGGATCCACTCTCGGCTGTTAACAGATTTGTTGATTATCTGCCATAGCTGGATACAACTATTCATTTAATTGCACTACCATTTTCCTATTTTTAAGTGACAGAAATAATAAAGTTGTGATATTGGTTTTCAATCTAGTTAAAATTATTTTAGTTATTTAATTTCTTAAATTTTCAGAGAAAACTGTCTTCAAACTTATTTTCAAAGAATAGAAATGTAGTCCCTTGTATTTATTTTAGCGAAGCTGGTCCGGATAATTGAACGAATACTAAATGTTCAGACAATATGGTATTCCGAGAACATATATCAGGTGAGATCTGTAGTTTTATTTCTTAAAATCCATTTTTTTTTTTTCGAATCTCTGTAGTCCATTTTCAATTGTATTTTTTATATTAATATATAGCAGGTACTTAACGTTTTAGTAGAGCTAGAGTCGTTATAAAAGAAATTGATGTTCAGTTTAGTATTTTTTTGTGCCATGAATTTGCCACCTCCACTCTAGAAGGACTGAAATGGCTTTATTGTACAAATTCTACAACTATCTTGAAGAACCAAAAGTAGTAATGGTACTAGTATGTTTAAGGGCCTGCTGACATCAGCGCGCTCAGGTGTCACTTACCTCAACTATTTGGACCTTGTCAGGTTATGCATGAATTTTAAATAGGCATTCCCTTTCATTATGATACAACAGATTTATAGGAAATGAAATAGACAAAATTAAACTAGAAATAATAAAACATTTATTACAAGCATTATTCATTAAATAACAATTTGTAACTAAAATATGATATTTTTTTAAATTTTTAAATGTTTTTATTTTAAAAATTAAAAAAAATATCATATTTTAGTTACAAATTGTTATTTAATGTTTAAAATAGAAATTTTTAAATATATGATGTTATGATAATGAAAGATTTATAAGGCTTATTCTGCCTGAGCGGGCAGGAGCTGGAGTGAGGATATGCTCAAGGCAGGGAAAGGATTAAGACCACGCGACCTTCTATAACAGATTTAGATATCATAATCCAAATTATGACAAAATGTACATAAATTATGATATCTGATCAATGGCAATAATAATGTTTAATATTTCATGGCGGTCCTCAAGGATCTCAATACCAACATATTTATCATATTTATTTTTAATCATGTGTACAGTTGATCCTTTAATTCCTTTACAGGATCATGATTAGTATTATAAGCTGGGGTGGGGTAGAGGAAGAAGAAAAGTTTAGTTTTATCGACTCTGTCCCTTTTCAATGGAATTCAAAAATTAATAACATATTAAGTGTAAAGATAACGATCAGAAAATTGTTTTGGGTACTATTGTATTTAAGGGCCTGTTGGCATCAGCGCGCTCTGGTGTCACTTTTCTTAACCATCTCTAACTGTTATGGTAACCTTTCTTTGTTTTGTTATTGCTTATGTCAACTTCAACGTGAATCTGTTTTTGATTATTTCCTTTAAATATGAGTTGGAATTTGAAGATTTTTCGCAAGGTGTATGCTGAAGAAACAGCTGTTAGGTTTCTCCAGGAGTGGAATGTCATTCCCCAGAAAATACGTTGTGTTAATGGACATTATATGAAACTGCAAGTGGGGAATAAAATTAGATGGAGATGATTTTTTATGCAATTGATGCAATTTTTGAAGATATTGCTCTTTTTAATGAGCATTGTTTGTAATAAATCTTTCATTTCTATCAGAACATAATATTTTAGATATTTATATTTTATTCATTAAATAACAATTTTTAACTAAAATATGATAATTTTTTTTATTTTTAAAATAAAAACATTTAAAAATGAAAAAAATTATCATATTTTAGTTAAAAATTGTTATTTAATGAATACTCCTTGTAATAAATGTTTTATTATTTATAGTTTAATTTTGTCTACATGTTCCTCATTTATTTCATTTCCTATAATCTGTTGTATCATAATGAAAGGCAATGCCTATTTCAAATTGATACATAACCTGACAGGGTCCAAATAGTTGAGGTAAGTGACACCTGAGCGCGCTGATGCCAGCAGGCCCTTAAACATACTAGTACCTTGTTTTGTTTATGGATATAAATAATGGATCATGTATATTTTAATATATGAGGTGCTATTTTTAAAATTGTTATTAGCCCATTTTAGGTTTTTAAAAAATCGTTTATTCTTTTACATAACTATAATGATTATAATGTCAAAATAACAATTAAAGGATGGATGGAAGTAGTCAGGGGTACGGCCATTGATAAAAGAAGATCAGCTTAACTTATATTATTGTGCCGACGTTTCGGCCCAAGATTCAGGCCACCTTCAGGGCTATGAAAGAAACAGAGAATAACTATATAAAACCTTGCAGTACCTAGGAAAAATAACAGATTTTATCTACAGAATAGATAATAATAATGAAATTTTCTCTTATTTAAAAAAATATTTATACATTTTTAAATATATTCAACTATGTTTTTCATTCTTATTATGCCTAACCAGTTATTAAATAGTGTAACTTAATCTTTACTTATTCTCACTAGTTATTTCATAATTTATTTCACTCTCTATATTTCTTTACATTATCTATCTGTTCATAAAATCTGTTATTCTTCCTTGGTTCTATAATAGTTCTCTGTTTATTTCCTAGCCCTGAAGATGGCCTACATCTTAGGCCGAAGGGTCGGCACAATAAAATAAGTTTTGCTCATTTTGTGTTATCACTGACCGCACCCCCTTCACTAATTCAATCCATCATTAGAATTATCCAATCAACTATGCATTATAATATGGGTTCTACTGGACTATAATTGATGATATTTAATTATGAAGCAAAAAAAAAAACCATTCTCCAGTCCAATTTTTTATTTTTTATTTACTATAAAGACGTTTCCACCCCTTGGGTCATTCTCAATTTCTTAAATGTCTATCAGGATTCATACAATATGTCTCAATTGGACGTCTATAATTTAAAAATTACTAGGAGATACATTCTTTTCCATGGTCATTATTGCTCAGCATATGCAGCATGGTCATCTCCTAGTAATTTTTAAATTATAAACGTCCATATGAGACATATTGTATGAATCCTGATAGACATTTAAGAAATTGAGAATGACCCAAGGGGTCGAACCGTCTTTATAGTAAATAAAAAATAAAAATTGGACTGGAGAATGTTTTTTTTTGCTTCATAATTAAATATCATCAATTATAGTCCAGTAGAACCCATATTATAATGCATAGCTGACTGGATAATTCTAATGATGGATTGAATTAGTGAAGGGGGTGCGGTCAGTGATAACACAAAATGAAATTGAGAATGACCCAAGGGGTCGAAACGTCTTTATAGTAAATAAAAAATAAAAAATTGGACTGGAGAATGGTTTTTTTTTGCTTCATAATTAAATACCAGTCAACTATTTTCCACTCCAAAATTTAAAAGATTTATAGTGTTAAAAGATCTATTCTAAGTATTAATTGTTATAAACATAACGTTTACCAATATTTTAAAATTAATTTAAATTCTCAAACCCTTAAATATCTTCATAAATGAAAAAATGGACATATAACGCTTTCAGAAATAACAGCTCAGATAGTTATTCAAAATAATTAAAAACAGTTTTTCAAAACAATACATGTAATTTTACGCAAAAATCTTCTATTATGAAAAGTATTTTATTGTTTATAAATAAAATTAATAATATGAAGAGAATTCTTCATTCTCTGCCCGAAAATTTAACCTGTTTTTATTTTTAAAAACTGTACAAAAACCGTGAAGGGTCTGTGCTGTTTCTAGGACTAAGGTTGTGCAGGGAGGTGATTTGTCCTAGATCACGCTCAACCCTCATGTTACCCCCCCCCCAATTAAGGTACCACATTATATTGAGACCCAGGACGGTCTTCAGATCTCACAGGTTCCAACCACGGCTGTTGAAGATTAAATAATTTATCTGCAACAGACGGATTTAAACTCAGAATCTTCGGATTAGCAACTCAGCTCTATACCCACTGAGGTATCCCGCTCTCACTTTTTGTAATAGCAGATAGATAATTTAACTAATAATGTTTTGTAAGTCATTGTAACAGAGTAATTACATTTTACTCAATGCAAGTCCTCGCTGATTACGTCTCTATCTTTCTCCATAAAAAAGTAAAAGTAATTTTAAGTAATCGCGGTAAAACGTAATCAACCATTACGGAGAAGTACTCCTCATTCGGGACTAATGTTAATGCGGTGTTTATATGTTGCGCGAGACGATGACACCGGATTCAAATCTGAATTGCTTCCCTGACCTGAAGCATACTTCGAGGAAACCACTCCTTTTTGTCCGATCGCTGAAGTTTCTTCTGGAGGGTGCGGTTCGCAGAAGTAGAGCAACAATGGCCTATCGAAGGGACGGCAGCTCCGGGTAGAAAGTACCTTCTACTTCTTGCCGAGTCTGATTTATGAGAAATGCGGGGGTTGCCCGGATGCTGACCGTTTAGGGTTCACTCATGCGCAAAAAACAAAACGAAACCGAAACATTAACAGTTACAGCCCTGCCATTAGTAGATATATTGATAAATTATTAGATCAGAAATGGATAGTTTTCTTAAGAGTATACCGATGTTTCACCCCCACTTTACGAAATTATTAGCCATATAGTTTAACATTGTTGTTGTTTAAACTTGAACTTTTGTTGTTGATGATCTCTCTGGTACTGTCCAAGGGCGGATGCAGGGTGTCCATAGGCAAGTGCCCCTAATAATTGTTAGTTGATTGATAAAATTTGACGTGTAAATTTTGTTTACAGATTTATCTATATGCCTTGACAGCTGTAGAAAAAATAGAAATTAAAGAATAACTTAACAAATGAAAAAAAAAATAATAAAAATAACAGACTTGTAAAAGATGAGGCATGCAGAACCAAAAACGGTCCAAAATTTCAAAACGTCACTTTCAATCATTTTTCGATAGTTTTGTCAATTAATTTTGTCTAACACGATACTTTGCCAACCTTATTGCTCATGGTTTTAATTCTATTCTGAACTTGAAGTTTCGGAAGACTAAACGACTAAAAAAAACAAAAAACGACTAAACGAGTGGCATATGAGGAAAAGTCAATTTTTGAAATTTGGAGTTATACGTTTTTGATGCCTGAACGCCTCCTACTTATATATACAGTCGAACCTCGGTATATCGAAACTCAGGTGGAACGAGAAAACTTCGAGTTATCGAGGATTTCGATACAGCGAGGTTCGATTTATTGAGGTGATTTCTGACTGACTTCAATATGTATATTGAATATGTATATAAATATGTATATACTCAATGTAATATAGAAACAATGTACCTATTTTATTAAAATACTGTACATATTTCTACAACAATACAATTTACGCCAATTACATTGCTTAAGATAGCTATTTTTGAATATTGAAATGAAGAATTTTTATGACAAGTATAATTAAAAGCAGTTAGAAAAAAAATACGCAATTAGAATAAAAACCATATTTCGTCATTATTTAACAATAAAACAATAGACAAAAAAAAAACAGATACTGAATTTGTAAAAAAAAATAAGCTGAGCTTTGAAAAAAATCGGAAAATTTTAGTTTGTATACCCGAAAACGACACTTTATCCAACGCATCATCCAATACTTAACCTAGTACGACAGAAGACGAAACCTATTGCACAAGTGTTAGCAGAAACCGTAACAAACTGGAAACTAATGTGAGTGGGGGGAGTTATAGGATTAATTGAGAAAAAAGGCCGTTCTGAGAATGACAATGCTTCTCAGAACGAGCTGTTCAGGCTATACGGTTCATATTTAACGAATTGACTTCGATATGTAGAGGTTTTCCTACAAAAACTTCGTTTTGTAGAGGTGCGGTGTAAGCTATGGAATCTTGGAAAATTCGATATATCAAGGTCTTCTAAACCATTCCTTCGATATGTAGGGATAAAAATAACATAGAAAAGATAGGCAGATTCAAGGGGGGAATAGAAAAACTTCGATTTATCAAGGAATTCGCTAAATCGAGGTTCGACTGTATATATATATATATATATATATATATATATATATATATATATATATATATATATATATATATATTTATTTATTTATTTATTTATTTATATTGAGCTCTTACGATTTACAAAGGAATAATAATTTTATTTTATTTCATATTATATAATATTTTATTTTATAGCTTATTTTATAGGACGTTGCACAACACGGAATCGAAAATTGTGAGGTAATATAATAAATGTGATGGGGCTAAAGATTAAGATGGGCTTGTATAATTGTTGAGAAAAAAAAAATTCCTAAACAGATAATTTGCGCAGTGCCTACTGGTAAATGTCCGAGGGATAACTGAGGCGTAGGTGGTAGCGTTTCTCTAAGTGTTCGTATGGATTTGGGCTTGGGCTGTAATCCGTGGATGTAAGTTTGTGAAGAAAGATTGATAGTTTCGGCATCGAGCTTTTAGGATCAAGAATCCTATTATTATTTTTTTTTCCGTGTCAGATAAACCAACTGAACCTCAAGAATATCATTTAGTCTTCTTGTCTTCTTCCACATCTCCTTCTGTTAGGTCTTACAATCCTCCTACACACTGCTTATATGTATGGATTGGTAATTGATGACAGATAGGAAAGTATGTAGTTTAAAAAGTGTTTAAAAAGATACCAGAGGAGGGATAATAGAATTGATATTTCTAGGAAGAGGAGGTCATAGAGATATCGATGGGGAAAAATACTGAACATATGACGACTTATGATCGGGATGGATGAATACTGAATAGACCAAAATTAATATAAATAAGTATTTGAAACAGAATAAATATGATGAAAAACAAACGAGGATTATTTAAATACAATCGCATTCATAAAACAGGTCAAGAAGATAAGATGTATTATTGTGGAAAGGACGAAAGGAAAAGTGATCTGAATGAAGAGGAAAGAACATGTGTGGGGATACAGAGGGGTGGGTATGGGGGAACATGCCCCCCATACTGTTTTTGTGTACTGTGGTTAATCCATTACAGAACATACTTATAGGCAAATCATGTGATGATGTCTTACTAATATTATAAATGTTAATGTTTGTATGTTTGTCTCTCTTTCACGCAAAAACTACTGAATGGATTTGGATGAAACTTAACAATATTATAGGTTATACATCAGAATAACACATAGGCTATAGCAAGCGCGGATTTATCAGGGGGGGGGCGCACGTGGGCACGGCCGGCCCCCCTCGATAGTTTTTTAGGTACTATGGAGGATCTATTATAGTACATAATTAAAGGCAAATCGCATGATTATAGTGGTTAAAATAACAGAATAAACATGAGTGGTTTCGTTACCCATTTTTTATAGTGGATGGTTCGCCGCACTGAATCCAGTAGCAGGAATGGCTACCTGCTAATGCAATCAGTGTAGCCCTATGAAACCACTGCACTTGTGGAAAAATGATTCTATATAATAGATACGTCAAATTATGATGAGATAAATTCTGTTATCTTGTAAATGCTGAAAAATGATAAAATTTAAAATATGCGTTTAAAAGGTTTCCCTCTTGACTCCAAAATAAGTTTTCTTTTAATATTTTCTTCAAATAATGGAATAAATTCTATGTTCACAAGAGGGCTGCTAAACGAATTTTGAATAACAAATGTTAGGAAAACATCAGAATAACACATAGGCTATAGCAAGCGCGGAATTATCAGGGGGGGGCGCACGTGGGCACGGCCCCCCTCGATAGTTTTTTAGGTACTATGGAGGATCTATTATAGTACATAATTAAAGGCAAATCGCATGATTATAGTGGTTAAAATAACAGAATAAACATGAGTGGTTTCGTTACCCATTTTTTATAGTGGATGGTTCGCCGCACTGAATCCAGTAGCAGGAATGGCTACCTGCTAATGCAATCAGTGTAGCCCTATGAAACCACTGCACTTGTGGAAAAATGATTCTATATAATAGTTACGTCAAATTATGATGAGATAAATTCTGTTATCTTGTAAATGCTGAAAAATGATAAAATTTAAAATATACGTTTAAAAGGTTTCCCTCTTGACTCCAAAATAAGTTTTCTTTTAATATTTTCTTCAAATAATGGAATAAATTCTATGTTCACAAGAGGGCTGCTCAACGAATTTTGAATAACAAATGTTAGGAATGTTTATTCTATCACCTAGGTACGTCAAATTAAGATGAAATAAATATGTTTTCTTTTATAACTTTCTGAGATATATTCCAAAATCTTGGAAAAGAGAATCAGAAGACGAGTCGATGGATTGCTCTAAGAGGAACAATACGGCTTTCGTGAAAATGCGAGCACACAAGACCTGATTTTTGCTATGAGACAGATTTTTTTTCCCTGACACGGACTTCCGGCATTACCTGAGGTTAATTTAATTTATTAATAAAATAAATTAAATCGTTGAGGCTGTGGCAAATCCATTTCACACAAATCCTCATTGGTCACCCGGCTGTTAATAGCCTTCACTCAATTTATTTCAGTTTGCTTCTGACTTCGATAGAGTGCGGTTATATTGTGAAGTGAAGATTTAAGTACATTTTACTAACTCTTCATAACTGTCTTTTGGTTATTTTTCACTTATATATGTTTAACGAATCATAATTAATGATGAAGGACGATGAGGAAGCATGATTGTGTCATATACAATGCGTTGTTCTGGAACCAATTTTGGAAGATTATTTAGTACAAATGCACCCAAATTTTCCACATCGATCTATGTTTCACGTTGTAAGTCACGATCATAAGCGCTGTTTGCAGATCGATTCGGTGCACACATTCCCAACTGCATCAACCCTTTGTTAGCGATAGCCAAACACCTATCCTCAATCAAAACTAATGCCTCATTGTATATGTGTGGTGTTAATTGTATTTCCGGATTCGATCCTCGTAAATGATGTAGGATATCTTCACTCATGTAATCTTTGTATTTTTCCCAAAGATCGTTCGGATTCGATTTGAAACATGTTGTTAGTATAATCGCAAATAAACTGCGTGTTTGCTGTGGCTGAGCAGTATTAAATGCGTCAACCATTGCATTGCCCCACTCGCCATCGTTTTCAAGAAGATTTAATTCTTGGCAAGCTTCTCGATAGGTCGCACATACTTCCCCGTCTATGGTCCTCAAGTCTCGGAAGGATTTTGGTCCACGTACGTTAACTAACAGTAATCGCAAGTAAAAACATTCCTGGTTGGCTGGACTGTTTAAAAAACTCCCTATTCTGACTTAGAACACTTACTTAACGAATTTGAGGAAACTCAAGGACGAAAAGTAAAAATTCTCTGAAAAGCAAAAAAGGCCTGAATGCCATGAAGGCCCTAGCCAGGAACCGGGATGCGTGTATGGACGGAGGCACCTCCACGCTGAAAGGCTCAAGGAGGAACAAGAGAAAGGTTATAAATAATGATGAAGGTTGAAAATTAAACGAAATTGACAAATAGCACATACATATTAGGACGAATAATATGAATGAATGGTTCGAATCTTGGATAATATTAAATTATAAAACATATATTTATTTATAAATTATAAATTAAAAACAAGTATTTAATAGCTTATTTAAGTAAGAGAATTTTAAAAAGAAGAAGAAAATAGCTATGATAAAGCAGACTTCCAAACCACCCTTGAGGTGCTGCTGTGGTTACGTTACCCATTTTTTATAGTGGATGGTTCGCCGCACTGAATCCAGTAGCAGGAATGGCTACCTGCTAATGCAATCAGTGTAGCCCTATGAAACCACTGCACTTGTGGAAAAATGATTATATATAATAGATACGTCAAATTATGATGAGATAAATTCTGTTATCTTGTAAATGCTGAAAAATGATAAAATTTAAAATATACGTTTAAAAGGTTTCCCTCTTGACTCCAAAATATGTTTTCTTTTAATATTTTCTTCAAATAATGGAATAAATTCTATGTTCACAAGAGGGCTGCTAAACGAATTTTGAATAACAAATGTTAGGAATGTTTATTCTATCACTTAGGTACGTCAAATTAAGATGAGATAAATAAGTTTTCTTTTATAACTTTCTGAGATATATTCCAAAATCTTGGAAAAGAGAATCAGAAGACGAGTCGATGGATTGCTCTAAGAGGAACAATACGGCTTTCGTGAAAATGCGAGCACACAAGACCTGATTTTTGCTACGAGACAGATTTTTTTAAAAGTCCATGACGCGGACTTCCGGCGCTACCAGGTGTTAATTTAATTTATTAATAAAATAAATTAAATCGTTGAGGCTGTGGCAAATCCATTTCACACAAATCCTCGTTGGTCACCCGGCTGTTAATAACCTTCACTAAATTTATTTCAGTTTGCATCTGACTTCGATAGAGTGCGGTTATATTGTGAAGTGAAGATTTAAGTACATTTTACTAACTCTTCATACCTGTCTTTTGGTTATTTTTCACTTATATATGTTTAACGAATCATAATTAATGATGAAGGACGATGAGGAAGGTGTTCGACATCCTTTTCTCAGACCGATGCTTCTAAACCAGATGACGAGTTGCCTGAGACGAAACCCACATTTTTACCTCATGCTGAAATTTAAAATTCATTATTAAAAAGAAACATATAACGCTAGGAATAGCCGATCTGGAAATAAAGAATATATAAAAAAAATATATTATTTCACTCCCGTCACTGTAATTTGTATCACTGTAATTAATATAATCATTTTTCAGGTTTTTTCTGTGTCATTTTTTTTCTTCCTGGGCTGTTAAATTTTTTGTAAACGTATTACATAAATATACGTAATAATTAATAAACAAATTAATTAGGAAAGAAATTAAGAACTGGTTAGGAGAAAATAAGGTTAAAAAAAATCGAGAGAGCTTTAAAGGCAGGAAGAAAATTAAAAGAGAGAGGAACTGTTAACAAAAATTACTGTTATTTTAAATAAAAAAGGACAAGAATTAAATGATAACTTGGAGATAATTAATAGAATATAAGAATATTATGAAAAACTATATTACGACAGAAGAAGTGATAAAAAAGGGGAGTGGAATATGGAATGCTGGGACCCAAAAAAGAAATTATGATCGAAGAAGTGTAAGAATGAGTGTAATTGATAGCTGCAAGGAAAAAACAGAAAGAGGTGTTGACGGTCTGTTAATGGAACTTATAAAAGCTGGAGGACAGATTCTAGCGCAGGCCCTAACTCATTTTTCCGTGCAAATTTATTAAAGTATCTGTTCTTTTTATTATTACCTCAATATATTTTGTAAACGTATTGACATATACAAAAAAAGCAAATAGGAAATCCGACAAAAAAGAAAGGAGACAAGAGAGATCTAAACAATTATCGCCCATTAAGTTTGCTATCAGTTGTGTACAAAATATTCTCTAAAATTATCTTAGAAGAATAGAAGACAAATTAGATGTAGAACTCGAAAAACATCAAGCAAGCTTTAGGAAGAACTATTCTACTGTAGACCATATTTTTGTGATCAGAAACTTATTAAACAAGCGAATGATTATAATTTGTCTAGATTATGAAAAAGCATTATTAATATGTTAAAGAAGATGACCATCAGTCCAAAAATATGCAAGATGTTGGAAGAAATGTACTCAAGATCCGATCCCGAATTTAAATTAGGGAACAGAAAAGTAAAAATAAAAATTTGCAAAGGCACTCAAATTATCCTTTCATCTATCGAAGGTTTATCGAGAATAACTAAGTACTATGATGAAAAAATTGAATATCACACTTATTCAATGGAAAAAAACAAATCCAGCCAAGAGAACTACACCAAATTTCAAATGTTCTTCCGTCCTAACGCCTGTTAAAAAAAATAATCAAGAAACTAACACCTAAAGTAATAGCACTGAAAACGTTTTATACAAAATCATCAACATTATTTTAGAGGCGATAAAATCTTACTTTTCACAAATAATAGCCAGTTAGCTTAAATATTTATACAAAAAAAATAATTTTTTTACTTACGTGAATTAGCTTCGTGATGGAGTTGTAACTTCTTTCTGCAATGCGCTAAGGATTCTTTGATATTTCCCAAAATTCACTTATATTAATTTTCTTATTTTAAATTGACTATTTCATCAGAAAATCAGTTAACAAATGAGAAAAAAATTCGGTATTTCTTCTATCTAAATATACTCAAGTATCATAGCAACAGAATAATCTTTATTTCATCGTTATTCGCTTAACAAATTTTGAAAGAAAATGTCAGGAATATCTTCAGCAGTATACATGTATTATAAATGTGAAAGTTTGTATGTTTGTCTCTCTTTCATGTAAAAACTACTGAATGGATTTGGATGAGACTTTACAGTAATATAGGTTATACATCAGAATAACACACAGGCTACAGCAAGCGCGGATTTAGGGGGGTGCACGGGGGCACGTGCTCCTCCTCCCGACAGTTTTTTAGGTACTGTGGAGAATTCATTGTATTCATCAGTACATAAATAAAGGCAAATCACATGATCATAATTGTGTAAGTAACAGAAAGAACATGAGTGAAACTATTTGTTTTGATATCCTGCTAATCTTACTAATATGTATATAGAGGTAGAGGTTCATAATAAAATATGTATATACTCAATGTAATATAGAAACAATGTACCTGTTTTATTAAAATACTGTACATATATGTACAACAATACAATTTACGACAATTAACTTGCTTAAGATAGCTATTTTTGAATATTGAAATGAAGAATTTTTATAACAAGTATAATTAAAAGCAGTTAGAAAAAAAAATACGCAATTAGAATAAAAACCATACTTCGTCATTATTTAACAATAAAACAATAGACTAAAAAAACAGATACTGAATTTGTGAAAAAAAATAAGCTGAGCTTTGAAAAAAAATCGGAAATTGTAGTTTGTATACCCGAAAACGACACTTTATCCAATGCATCATCCAATACTTAACCTAGTACGACAGAAGACGAAACCTATTGCACAAGTGTTAGCAGAAACCGTAACAAACTGGAAACTAATGTGAGTGGGGGGAGTTATAGGATTAATTGAGAAAAAAGGCCGTTCTGAGAATGACAATGCTTCTCAGAACGAGCTGTTCAATGCTATACGGTTCATATTTAACGAATTGACTTCGATATGTAGAGGTTTTCCTACAAAAAGTTCGTTTTGTAGAGGTGCGGTGTTAGCTATGGAATCTTGGAAAATTCGATATATCAAGGTCTTCTAAACCAATCCTTCGATATGCAGGGGTAAAAATAACATAGAAAAGATAGGCAAATTCAAGAGGAATAGAAAAACTTCGATTTATCAAGGAATTCGCTAAATTGAGGTTCGACTATATATATATATATATATATATATATATATATATATATATATATATATATATATATATATATATATATATATATATATATATATATATATATTTATAGATATTTATATTGAACTCTTACGATTTACAAAGGAATAATAATTTTATTTTATTTTATATTATATAATATTTTATTTTATAGTCTCACCTTGAGTCATTGCTTCATTTCTACATGATAAAAAGCGATCCTTCTGGAGTGGAAGCAGTGATGAATTTAAAAGTCAATTTGGAAAAAAAAATATCTGAAGAAAAAAAAGTCCAGAAAAAAATTACAGATTATTTTATTTAAATAATATTTATTTTATGTTTATTATTACTACTTATAGAAATTATTATTTCTTTGTTTATATAAGTACACAATTACGTAATTATCTTTACTTTACGTAATTATCTTTAACCCTCAGTTTCTCACCAGCGGACACTTCTTATAAGCGGACAAAATTTAATTCTCACCTGTGTCCGCAGGTGAGAAGTTTTACTGTTTATAAATGTGAAAGTTTGTATGTTTGTCTCTCTTTCACGCAAAAACTACTTGACGGATTTGGTTGAAACTTTACAGTATTATAGGTTATACATCAGAATAACACATACGCTATAGCAAGCGCGGATTTAGGGGGGAGGCGCACGGGGGCACGTGCCCCCTCTCCCGACATTTTTTAGGTACTGTGGAGAATCCATTATAGTACATAATTAAAGGCAAATCACACGATAATAGTGGGTAAAATAACAGAAAGAACATGAGTGAAACTATTTGTTTTGATATCCTATTAATATTATAAATGCGAATGTTTGTATTTATGTTTGTTTCTCATCCACGCAAAAACTACTGAACAGATTTGGATGAAACTTATTGAGTAAAATAGGTTTTACATCATAGGCTACAGCAAGGGCAGATTTATGTGGGAGCACGGGGGCATATTCCCTCCCCGTTATAGTACATAATTAAAGGCAAATCAGGAACTTAGCATCTTGAAATTTGTAGATAGGTTCTTTGTATAGTTTAAGAAAGAAATTTGGATAATTCCACCTCAAGGGTTTCCCCTTTAATATAATAGGGGTTCAAAGGTTGTATAGAATCCGTCAGTTTTGAAGTTAGGCATCTGAAATTTTGGATGAACGAGTAACTTATATTTAAAAAAAAAAATAATTAAATTATTTATTTAAAATAATCTTAAACGAAACTTTATGTGGGAGACCAAATTCCACGCGAGCGAAGCCGGGGGCATAATCTAGTTGTTAAAATATATGAATAAAATAACAGAAAGAACATTAGTGAAAGTTGTTTTGATAATATAATAAACCTTTGAAACCTTTCTATAAATACTACGAGTTTATTTCTAAGTTATTGTTGATTTTTTTGCCCGTCTGCCCGTTCTCTCCCCCCTCCAGAAAAAAATCCTGGATCCGCCCTTGGGAAAGATAATAAATAGACCAATTTGATATTATTGCTTCTTATTGACATTATTATTACTATTGCTTCCTTTATGTTTGTCTCGTAAATAATAAAAATAACAAACAAATAATGTTATTATTTCATTGTAAATCCATCGAATGGAGTCCCCCTAACTATTTTGTTCTTTAATAAATATTTAAAGTATAAGCCTTTAATTTTCTTAGCTTATTTTATACTTTTTATTTTCTTTTGTTTTTCCTACTTCTAACTAGAAATGAATACGTCTTAGTTGTAGTGAGATGGTAGTGATTGGTTATACTGATGTCGTTTCTGCTGATAAAATAAGAATTGCTATTTTTAATTATAATATTGCTATTTATTACTTTGTTATGGTAAAAAATGTTTGTCGGCATATATGTAGAAGCATCTATTCGTAGCATTTTTCGATTACTAGATCGTAATAATTTTTGTGAAACCGTGAGAAGTGATAGCAGGTAAAAAATTGAAACCCTCAATAAACCTGATTTGGGCACGTAAAGTACATTACTAAGTTCAAAGAAAATGAGGTAAAAAGTATTAAGTTCTTTTTGCATTGCAATTGGAAATGCATTAGTTCAGTTTCTATTAAGGTGATAGTGAAACTATCTACGAGTGTCGGAAAATAGAAAAAAAACGTCGATCAGGCTTGATTAGGATTATATAGGTTAACAATTGGTTTTCACAACTTGGTCATGATCCTATTTCTTGGAGATAACTGGAAGTAGGATATCCTCCGGTTAGTGATGGAAGGCGGTTCAATCAATGAGGAATCCGCTTTCACTGAAGTGCTCTTTACACTTCGCACTCGACCGAGTGCCTCATATTTTGGCTTTCAAATAACTCTATTTTGCAAATTCGAAAGAATAAAATAATGTTTTACAATGAATGATACATAATGGGATGAGATAAAGGTATGTAGAGACAATTCCACTTATACTCAAATAAGAAATTCAGCTTAAAAGGACACGAGACCATCTTTTTTTCGGGCGCCTCGGAGGATTATCGGGAGTTGAAAAATTAGCCAGGTTTGAAACTAGAGGGTTTGAGTGGGGATAAGATTGATTTCGGGTTTGGGACATTAAGGTCATTTTGTACGGAACTAAGTAAGGAGTATTGAGGATTTTGGATTGTAAGGATTGGATTCGAGAGGAATACGATGGCTTATTTGAGCCCCTAAGCTCTACCTCTATGATAGATGAATCTTTTGTAATTAACTGAAAGCTCAGAGCGTTTTTCGAGTAAGTGTTGAAGTATCCTCAAACGGCGATTGATATTTCTCCAGAAACTCCAGAAAACCATCAAAAGTGAGGCCAGACCATCTTGCCTACAACAAATATAATAGTGTGTTGACAATATCCGTCAACTAAGCATGTAAAAGTATATAAAAGTAGCTTAAACATTTCCTAAACTTATAGAAACGAAAAACCTAATTCAGACGTGGAAAGCTAAACTGCGAACTAAACCATATCCAATTTTTTTAGGTATCAGAAGCTCAGAAATTATTTTGTGTTTATTTAAATAACAGTTATAAATATAACTTGCATAAATATGATTCATATAAACAAACTTATACTCGTATTTGGATACAACACCAGGGCTAATATGGTGGTAATAATTAAATTTAAAAAAAAACTTGTATTACTACAACCCAGGAAGTATCTTGGGTTTAGTACATAGTAGGGACTGTTCTGTTTCTAAGCCAATGCTAGTGTAGAGAGGTTTGGGGAAACGCAGATGGGCTGTAGATCTCACACGGTCCAGTAAGCAACTCTGGAATCTTTACATCGAGCTGCTCCTGTCTTCGAACCAAAATAGAAATAAAGTAAAAGGTAAACCTTGCTATTTTGAAGTTTTATTTTTATTTTTGAGAATGGTCAATGCTAAATTGATGTGCGATATAACTAATTCAAAATACAAATTGGTCCTAAACTACCAATTTATTTAAAAATTAGTTAACCTAAATATGCCACTATTCCAGAAACGACATCTATAATTTCAGATTCTGGTATGATGTGGAATTGATACCAATTTGTTTGCTATGGAATATGTCATTAGTAGAAAATTTTTCCTGTTACGTGATAATATCATTAAGCACGTGTATTTAATTTATCTCAATGAATAGGTTGCACGATTGATTATGTTTAATGATAATATAATGATCATTATTTTAATTTTTTAATATTATAAATAACAATATGGCTGATGAAATGAACCTAGTACTTCATCAGGATGGTAAAAAATCAATTATAAGAGGTTTCATTTTGACTAGCTTGTGTGTTCATTCTTGTAAAGGTAACAGAATGAATAATAGTTTTTTCATCACACTTTAATCCGAACTAAAATCACACTTTAATAAGAAATAAAAAAAAAAAATTAGGAAATGTTTATATATATCATTCATGAGTGATTTATGTACAAGCATATAGACACATACAGAGCGGGTACAGTCACTACCATGACGTGGCTCAGAATTGTGGAGAAAGTGTAGCTCAAAGCTATCTTTGTAAAGTGCCATGTAAAGTATAAAAACACCATCCTAAAGAGGGAATGTACTCTGAATAATTTGTCGTTCAGTTATAAATCGATTTATTATTCAGTCTGTTTTATTTCCCGACAAAGACAGATTTAAGTAAATTATTCAGCTCAATATTGATAACAGCATGTATTTTCTAGCATTTGTGAGAAAGTAATTGTAATGAGGAACATTTTTCAATAAAAGTAGTTGTAAATGCTTATTTATTTCCGTTATAATTATCATTGCACGAATTATTTATTGTTATTACTTTGGAATAAAATTAGATACATTAGATGAGCTTTAAAGCTTTGCAGTAAAATACATAAGAATAAAATAATTAACAAATAATAATGATAACAAAAAATCTTAATAAAATAACTTTTAATTCTAAAAAACAACTTGCATTAAAAAAATTAATTTAAAATTTAAAGCAATTATTGGTTTTTAAAGAATCAAGCAAATAATTTTGTAAAGTAATATAAATTTCGTAATTTTGTAAGATAAATTAATCCTTATAATAAATTGTTATTGTAAATCAAGAATAACCTTTCCGATTAGTTTTGACTTGGAAGGACAGTGACTGAATAGCCGGTTTCAGAAGAAGGTTATTGGAATGATGTGCAACTAAATTTAAACTTTCGGGAACACAATTTGAAATAGTAATGAACAAAGTTAAATTAACCATATAATTGGTTATTTTTAATGTGTAAGAATAGCAAAAAACATTTTCAAAAATATTGGGAACTGTTCCAAAATTAGCACAAACGATTGGAAACATAAAAAAAAAACCTGTTCCACTACAACCCGTCTGGAGTTCAGTACATGATAGAGACTGTACTGTTCATGGACAAAGGTTCTGCAAGGAGGTGATTGTCCTAGATCACTCTCAACTGCCAGATTTTCTCCCTGTTTTTATAACATTTTATAGAGACTGGGTGAGCCCAGGAGGGTCCTAGATCCTACATGATCCATCTCTGGGTGCAACGGGCTAAAGAAAAGTTGCCCGCAGCGGGATTTGAGCCTAGATTTCCGGCATGGCAACTCTGTGCTCTACCACTGAGCCACTCCGCTCCCTAAACGCATAAAAGAATTATTTATTTTTAAAATATTTTATTTAATTTTTTATGCACTTTGTAAATAATTTATGAATTGTATTATGTATCCAATATCATTGTATACATTATGTTTTTTTTCTGTTCTTAACTTAGTCCCAGAATAATGTCACATTTCTATTTTATTCTAAAAGAAGTAAGCGTTGTTATATACGTTTCTGCTTAGTAATATTATTACTTGTTAATGTATAATATAATTTTATTATAGTACTTTCAATTTGTTTTTGTACAGCTACAGTTTTTTTTTAATTGATTAAATTTTTCTTTTATGTTTTATAGATCATAATACACTGTAAGATATAGTGATATAAATAAATTTGGACAGTAGTGATTATGGTTTAGAGATCAGGTACATTGTGGTACATCAGACATTATTTGTTAATGAAAATGAAATGCCTAATAATGTGGAGGTTTTTCATTTTCATGTTTCTGTAAAAGTGTCGGTAAAAATTTATGTACGAATATATTTATATATATTCTGTATATATGCCCATGTTATATAAAGAGTATATATTCATACATTAGAACGGTTAGCGTATATCGGTGAAACAGGTAGGTAAGAGGGAAGAGTAGTACGGAGCTAAGGACCTAGCGGGAGAAAGTTGGTCCAACTCTCACCAGCCCACCACCTACTGTCCTTACAATATATATCTATCATATCTCCATCCTTTGTATCTTAATCGAATTAATTAATCGATTTATTATATAATATGTCCTTGTATAGATTCAGATATACGTAATATATAATAGACTATTTGACTTCGAAATTCTATGCATCTCTAAAACGTTTTTATATTTATATAATGGAACATTTTTCAAATCAAATTGAGCCTTTGTTTTCAACTGAACTACCCACTTCTCTTTCAACACTTTTTTTTTTATATTGTATTATTCTAGACTAGCTTATGCCCGCGGCTTTGCTCGCGTGGAATTCGGCCTGCCACATAAAATTTCGTGAAAAATCATTTTAAATAAATAATTTAATTATTTTTTTAAAATATAAGTTACTCGAACATCCATAATTTCAGATGTCTAACTTCAAAACTGACGGATTCTCTACAACCTTTGAACCCCCATTATATTAAAAGGGAAACCCTTGGGGTGGAATTATCTAAATTTCTTTCTTAAACTATACAAATAACCTATCTACAAATTTCAAGAGGCTATGTTCCTGATTTGTCTTTAATTATGTGCTATAACGGAGGGCATGCCCACGTGACCCCACATAAATCTGCCCTTGATGTAGCCTATGATTTATAACCTATTTTATTCAATAAGTTTCATCCAAATCCGTTCAGTAGTTTTTGCGTGAACGAGTAACAAACATTCGCATTTATAATATTCGTAGGATATCAAAACAAATAGTTTCACTCCTGTCCTTTCTGTTATTTTAACCACAATTATCATGTGATTTTCCTTTATTTATGTACTATAATGGATTCTCCACAGTACCTAGAAAACTGTTAGCGGGGGAGGGGAGAGGGGGGCACGTGCCCCCTCCTCCCTAAATCCGCACTTGGTATAGCCTATGTGTTATTCTGCTGTATAACCGATATTACTGTAAAATTTCATCCAAATCCATTCAGTAGTTTTTGCGTGAAAGAGAGACAAACATTCACATTTATAATATTAGTAAGATTTATTTTATTGTATCTAATGGTTTCCTCAATATGGGTTCCGGGTAAAAAATAATGTTCCTAAATGTTGAAGATCCAAAAATAATGTGTATGATTTCAAAGCAATATTTTTTTTTATAACAATTACTCCTGACTATTCAGTAAAAAAAAAAAACCTGTACCACTACAACCCGTGAACGGGTATGGGGTTCAGTACGTGGTAGAGACTGTACAGTAGTATGTCAGAAAATAAAAGGGCCGTTGTTATTTTAATATTATAAGAATAATATGATAACCACTTTCTAAAGGACCAATTAACATACAACAATGTATAGTTTTATCGGCTTTAGTGACTGCGGAATCTTTCTTATCAATTATCCAGGGATGTAATTCCATAATTAAATAAGTAAACAAACTCTCTTTAACATCCGAATCATATTTATTGTCATATGAAATTAAAATTTTATAACTGCATTTGATACTGATATGAATATGAGCTTATGAACATATGTATGATTATAAATAATTTATTGTAAATGTATATTTTATATTTTAACAAACGCCATTTTGTTTCAGAATAACCGCTTATGTTGCCTCCCTTGTCTGCTGCATCGATTTGGAAGGTAATCCAAGATATATAATACTGAATATACAAATTGAAATAATTTATTGTTACAGACCAGGTTTATATTTACTTTAGATATAGTTCTTAATTAAATCTCTTGGTAGCTCTCAATATCTCTAGTGATTATGAATTTTACAGTTGAATCCATAGTAGTTAGTAGCCACGAATTCCGCTAGGTAGCATTTTCGCGGTACGGTAGGTTGGTATAGATACCATAACGGAAGTATAGTTCTTGAGGGGCTGTACAGTTGCTATTTTTCCTTTACTTCTTCGTCATGGCAGCTTTTTATCAGCTCAGATAACGGGATTAAAAGGTATCCAATAAGTGCGATATGCGTGTAAAGAATATAGACATATATTATTTTTATATCTATCATTATTGTGACCATTTCCTTGTTAATTTTAATAGTCATAAGAATAGAAGGCGGCAAAAAAATAAATCAGCCATAGCCGATCTCAAACACAGGACGTTTGTATTATCAGACAAGACCGTAGTAGGCATCCCATCATGCCTTTGTGTTGGTATAAAAATCTTGAGAGTGTGCCTTTTCTAGGAGAATATATGATATGATCCATAGCCTAAGATTCGACCACTGGTTCTCATAAAAAATATTTCCATGCATCATCATCATCATCATCATAGTCATTCCTCTCTTCCACTCGTTCAGTGTAAGGTTTCCTTCTTTATAGCCCGGACCGTACGATCCTCCACCATTTTCCTTCTTCTCTTTCATTCTGGATTTCTCTTCACGAAGCACTCCTTAACTCTTTCTTCGCAGGGATCTCGGATCCTTCTTCAGTTACCCTTAGCCTGGCATGTTATCTTGGCCAGTCTGTTGTTTTCCATTCTTTAGATATTTCCAAAACCAGACATATATGCAAATGGCCCAAAATTAGATAATATACTCCACCACCAGTCTTCTGGAACGGAGTGCCAGAACAAAGCCGGCTTAAGAAGGAGAGCAACCACCGGGTGTCGGAAGTTCATCATATCCGGAAGTTAAAAAACATATTAACTCATTTCCTAGGTGAAGTCTCAGAGAAGGTTTCGAGTAACGATGTCATCGAATATTGATATATTTTTTCTTCATTATTTAAGTTCTGGCTGCATATCTTTGATGTTTATTAATGGACAAGTAATCCTGCAGATGGTTATTTATATCAGTGTGCATTAGAGTAGCATGGATTTGTTTTTTATTAGGTATTTGAGAATTGGATATAACTTATATCACTAATGTTCAACTTGCGCCACGAGAGTCTCACCCGAAGAATAGATTATTTCTGTATGTTAAGCATGTTACCTAAGATGGTTAATTTTAAAAGGGTTATTCTATGAAACAAAAATGAGCGAGTACGGCTCCCAAACCAAATACCCTCAAACAAGCTTGGAGTCCGCTCTTATTGCTGGTCAGCGAATATATCGGGAAGAGTCGGGAGTAACGGAAGGACCTCCTCTACGAGGTTTTGGGATCCCACGTTCCTTTGATGTTAGAACTTGGAAGGAAGAAGACTCATTAGGATTTTCACGAAAAACATGTTACTATGATCTGAGAAAAGATAAGGTCATCGGAGAATTCAGGCGGTTATACTACGCAGAATTGGGAAGCTTGCAATGAAGTATATTTGAAGGTAATTAGAGCTAAGGTAAGCTAAACGTTTGAGTGATATAACGAAACATACGTGGGAGGATAGCGTATAGCAGTGTTCTTCAACCTTTTTGCACCTGCGGACCGGTAAAAATAGGATAAATATTTCGCGGACCAACTGAAAGCTAAGACAAATAAAAACCAATAAGCTTGTAGATATTATTTTTTTTTATAGAATATGTTATCCAATTACATTTATTAGTGCGATATCTGCTGATGCTTCTTTGATATAACAGTTGATATTCGAGGCTTCTGCGTTGTTTCTGACAGATGAAGCGCTGCATTAACATCTATTCGGTTTCTCTGTTTGGTTTTTATTACAGACATGGCTGAAAAAGTTCTTTTTACATAAATAGGAAGTCGAAAAATTTACTAATAATTTGATAGCTTTATAACTCAAAGTTGGATATCCTTTTTCTAGCGATATCCAAAATTGAGGCAATGAATGCATTTTATGTCTTGAGACCAGAGTGACATTATAATACAACTCGATCAGCTTTTCTTTTTCTTGAAGATCAAAAAGAAAAGTGCACATGAGTTTATGTCTTCCAAGAATGGATTATTAATCCAGAGGTTACCTTTACGAGGATCTTCATTTTCTGGGAAATACTTATTCAAATTTTCAGCTAATGCTCTTAAATGTTGCTTTATTATGTTAAATATGACTTTCATGTTCACATGAGCAGCAATCGAAAATTCATCCAAAAGAGAAAACATTCCTACAAATTCCTCTTGTAAGCGACTATTCCAAAGAGCTTCTTTTTGAACGCTTCCATTTTATTTCTTAAAGTAAAAATATTTGTATATGAACCCTTCAGAGAAATATTAACTTCATTAAGCAGACTCAATATGTCCGCCATTATATTGTTATTATGCATTGTATTTGTATAGTTTTATACATAATACGTCACGGTGATTTACGATTTGACCAAAATTTTTCGCGGACCGGCAGGAAATTTCTACGGCCCGGTACTGGGCGGTTGAAGAAAACTGGCTTATTGGATGAAAATTTCGCTTTTGGATAGCAGTAGAACATCAAACCTTCGGGCTTAATAATTCTTAGTCATGATCGCTTTGTAAAATTTTTCGCTTATTTCTCCTCCTTATTCGATCCATCCTCCACACCTACCTCATTCTCGCTCTTCCTCCATTTCTTTTCTGGATAAAGTTTTATAGATGACAAAGAGTTTAAAATATCTTTATAATTTCAACTTCTTTCCTTTTTTCCTAACAGTAGAAGCTACAAACTAGAGATATATAGATATGGCGGTTTCAGATTAGTTTTAACCCCATTATTTGTCTGCTAATATCTTTACCGAACTTTGTATGTTTTTTTTTTTTTAAATATTGGTATGTATTATAAAAATTGTTCATATTTGTTTAATCATTCAATAACTCGGAGATGTAATAATCTCTAGTAATTATTTGAAAGATGATCTAATTACCCAGACTATAACACAAACAGATAAGGAAAGTTGTAAAAATGAACAAATTTTATCGAAACAACAAAGGCCAGGGTAATAATTACTATTTACTATAATGCAATTGGGAAAAACCACAATGCAAAGCCTTATGTTTCAAAAAATACACCTACTTACCAGTCGACGTTTCGCCTATTCAGGCATTATCAAGACACCAAAATCAAAAAGGGGGTTAAGTGAATCGCATCTCGAAGAAAAAGGTGCAATACATCCCAACGATCAACAGCCCAAACAGGCTCCAAACATGAGACAGCACCCCGCCACCAAGACGTTCAACATACAACTGCTTTTGTAGCCTGTTTGGGCTGTTGATCGTTGGGATGTTTTGCACCTTTTTCTTCGAGATGCGATTCACATAACCCCCTTTTTGATTTTGGTGTCTTGATAATGCCTGAATAGGCGAAACGTCGACTGGTAAGTAGGTGTATTTTTTGAAACATAAGGCTTACAACGACAGAACTTCTCCTCCCAACCTTTACGTCGCAGTGCACATTGTTACTGTACATTTTTTTATATTTTTTTGTTCTGTTTGTCTCTCTGTTAGCCCTGAAGATGACCTACACTGTAGGTCGAAACGTCGGCACATAATATAAGTTCATCACTTATTCTGTGTACTTATTGACTGCACCCCCCAACTATCTCCTTTACATTAGATCATCCAGTCAACTATATTCATCTCATACATGCAATAAATAATAGTGTTTCTTTTTGAGTTTTTGGCTCTATTTTAGTGAATTACTATTTACTGTTTACTATAATTTATCATTACACTATTATTTCATTCATTAATTATCCATTAAGTCATACTTCAGTTTTGTCAATCAATATTGTTTCTTCAATATTATATAAAAACCGTTGACAAAACAACATCGAAAAAATACACAATTAGGAATCGATTTTTGTAATTAATTTTCGGTTGACCCCTACGCCTTCTTGATTTGTAATATGATTATATAAACAATTGAATGACTAATACGATTGCGATTGATCGATAAGATAGAAGTCATTTTTTGCTAATTGACGTATCGTCGCCGCGCAGTCTCTTGCCATAGGCTGAGAAGTTGAGAAGGAAAAGACTCATTCTCTCGCTATATAGAGCAATGTGATAACCTCCACTGGACTGAAATCTGACTTTGGGCGCTTACTTAATTATTTTCGAATCAAGATATTTCTTCAGGTAACAAAATTATTATATATAATAAATGTCTCATTAAATGTATTTTCCGTTAAATTTTTACTTTCCTTGGAGAATTGGTAAAAATGTTGTTCTTCGTACAGTTCGTAAACTCTGATATCTCTTAAATCTGTGTGCCAATTTTTTTTTCTCATATACCTCTCAATGCTTTCTCATATCTGAATGCGCTTAGATAAGAATTACCAAAATGAATTATTTGTGATGTGCTGAACTAATTTGTTTTCTTGCTTTTTCAATCATCTTTGGGTCACGATTATACGATTTTCATTATTTTCTCAATTATAGTTCTTCCTCTCTTTTCTCTTTCTTTGTCCTTCGGCTGGTCATTGCTCGTTCTTCCGCGGAAAACATTCCGCCACTTCTTATCTTCTCATCGGACAGATCCGTCACTTCCACAACCTTTTATTGAAACATTTCTTCGTCTTGTATGCCTTCTGACCTGATCCCAAACTTTATCCTTTATCTAACTGTTTTCCTCGAGTGTGATTTTGTTTTCAAGCCTACGCATCGCATCCCTTTCATTTGTCGATAAGTGAACAATTTCCATTTCGTCATTGTGGTGATGATATTTACAATTGTTATAATTCTCGATTTGTTCTTAAATACAATGTACATTCACCTGTTATATTCTTGGTTCCGAGGATCTTTGTAACGAATCTCCTTCTTTTCCGATTCCGTTGAGTTTTTCTCTGATGAAATAAGGTATTCCGTGAAAGTAAACTTTTTTTTTCTAAATGGACCTCAATGGTTATAATTATAAAAGGCATAGGATCCAAGGGCGAATCCAGGATTTTTTTCTGGGGGGGGGCCCAACGGGCAGACGAGCAAAAAAATCAACAATAACTTAGAAATAAACTTGTAGCATTTATAGAAAGGTTTCAAAGGTTTATTAAAATACCTAAACAATAGTTTCACTCATGTTATTTCTGTTATTTTATTCAGGTATTTTAACAACTATCATCACATGCTTTGCCTATAAGTGTGTACTTTAATGGATTATTCACAGTACACAAAAAGCCGCCTGGGAGGGAGGGGGGCACGGGTAGGGTTCTACCGATATTACCGATATGGGTACAGTATCGATACTTTTCCTTTCGATACGGATATTTTGGTATCGATACTTTTCTTCCGATATTTTATCGATATCGGTATGGAAAACTAAATATCGAAACATTTAACTGACTTTTTTTTTTTTGCTCATCCAAACGAAACCTGAATAAAAAGTTGTATATATCCTACGGCACATTCTTTCCATATTCTCAAAAAAATAGAATATGTTTCCTTTCCCTATATGAACCCTTTTATTTTATTATTATGAACCCTATCTGTACATATCACGGAAATTAATTAATAGAAAAAAAATAATATATATGCATAGCAAAGAAAAATTCTTTCGATATCAGAAGAACAGGGTGCTCTTTCGATATTCTAAAAATATTTTCCGATACTTCACAGATGGCTAATATCTAAATTTATTATTATGTTATGACCAATATCTGTACACATCAGGGAAATAAGTTAAAAGAAAAAAATAATATCTATGCATAGCAATGGAAATTCTTTCGATACTAGAAGAACAGGGTACTCTTTCGATATTCTAAAAATATTTTCCGATACTTTGAGAATATCGAATGAGTACCATATTCTTCTAGTATCGAAAGCATGTCCTTTCCTATGCATGTATATGTTTTTTTTTCTTTTAATTACTTTCCCTTATATGTACAGATGGGGTTCATAACATAATAAAAAATTTAGATATCAGTCAACTATAAAATATCGGAATGATCTTTCGATACTTTGAGAATATCGATTGAGAATCATATTATTCTAATAAAAAAATAAAAATAAAAGGTCTTTCAAGGTCTTTATTATTGCATTTATTAATAATGTTGGCTACTAAGCCTTACAACTTTACAGGCCTATATTTTAACAGGATGCATACGCGGTTCCACGATTTAATCTCCAATAACGGCTCCCTTACATTAGCCAACCCAAATATGATAAGCAATAACTTATTTTCGAATACTTTTATTATTATTGATAGTAATCTAATATAATGGAGAGTATTAATCTATAAAAATGGACGTGGTATTTATTCGATTTCTTTAAGAAATCTTAATTTTTTTTTCCATTTCATTCATACGTAATTTTAATTAAAATCGACTAAAAATAAATTTAATAATGGAGTTGAAGTTATCAAGTATAATTATTTCTATTTATGTTGATGATATTTTTAATTTGGTCTGGGCTCTCAATGTATTATATTACATAACTGATAAGACGTATGATCAAGAGATGCATCTTTGTTTACAAATAATAATATTACTAATTATTTGTCCTCGAAGATCCTAAGGAAAGTATAAATTTAGAAAGGGGATATTTGCGACAGAACAGGTTATCGATTATGGGCTGTGTATCTTATCGACAGGGTCACGAAGATTTTCCGAAATTTATTTAAAGATTCAAATCTACACGAGGCGAGAAAAAAAATTGTTTTCAATAGCTACTGTTAGATAACAAAAACGATCACACATTCGTATAGGATAGTTTGTTTTTTTTAACTCGTTTATACGAGTATTAGCTTCTCGTATGCAAGTATATGCATGTATATCACAGAATTGAACTGGATCTTCGGTCTCTGAGAGCTTCCATTTAAACTTTGCTCACTTCTCAAAGACAAATGAAAATGTAATAATATAATATTTAATTTATATATATATATATATATATATATATATATATATATATATATATATATATATATATATCTAATAAAATATAAAAACTCATTTATACTTACCCTGACTAGGATCTTCAGGGTTAGAGATTTTTCGTATCCGAAGAAACTGTAGTTAGTGTCTTGTGTAAGTATCAACCCTTGTACTAAGGCAAGGCATAAATGGCTTATGAAAGGACAAAGGATCTCGCAGATGTCATATTTTTCGCTTATTCTTTCTTCCCTCCCAATACTCCTTCATTCTCTCTTAATGTTGCCTTCTTCTCTCCTCCATCCATCCCCCCTGACCTATGCTTAATTCTCTTCTCCTCAGAAATCCTAATGCTTTTGAGTCGACTCCTAAATCTCTCTCTGTCCAGGCAGATATATATTTGCCTATTTATATTAGTGACTTTTTTAGATATTTAAACAACACATACAATGAATAAGATTTGAATAAATATGACTTCATTCAATGAGTTTTATTATTAAAAGAAAATGTTATTACACGTTGTCGAAGCTTCTCGGTTGGGGATCCTGGAAGAAGCTTGTTCGGATGCCTAGTTCCACTAAGAACTGTTGTGCAAATTAATGATAATAATAAAGTTTGGGAGATAATGTCCACAATATTTTTCGCAGATCTCCGGCGATATTTTTAAGATTCATTGCCTTGGGAAAAGAAAAATGAAAACTGCATTGTCTAGGATTATCGATCAACAATTGCTCAACTTATCCAAATTTGTCTCCAAAGTTCATTAGCCATTGTCAGGCTGCAGTACAATGAAAATCCTTTCTATTGGGTTGCTCAACAAAGTTGACGGAACATTCAACTTATTGTTGACTCTTTTCCTGCTGTTGTCATAACAACTGAACTCGAATAATAAAATAGTGCTTCTATAGAAAACTAATAGTCATGGACTCTTGTGGCTGATGAGAGCTTTCAGATTTCCCAACCTACTTATTTATAAATATCTACAGGATAATTTTAAGGTTTAAGTTTATAATTAACGAAAAGCCCTCAGTCTCCAAACTAAAACAGAAATAGAAATTATCTGTCCAATATTTCGCCCATTCAGGCATCCTCAGGGTAGATAGAGACAAAAAAAAACAACAACAAAACAACAAAAAAACAAAAGAACAAAAAACAAAACAAAACATGAATAATGCACCCAAGAAGCATCCCACCACCTCCAAGGCTTAAATGCAACTGTAACTTGTGTATGCAAGGAGAGTTGCATTTGAGCCTTGGAGGTGGTGGGATGCTTCTTGGGTGCATTATTCATGTTTTGTTTTGATTTTGTTCTTTTGTTTGTTTTTTTTTGTCTCTATCTACCCTGAGAATGCCTGAATGGGCGAAATATTGGACAGATAACTTCTATTTGTGTTTTAGTTTGGAGACTTAGAGCTTTTCGTTGGAATTTTTCCACGGTCTTAACATATATGTAAGGTCTCTTTTTATTTTTCAATATTTAAATTTATAACTTTATTATGAGAAATAATTCTTACTTGTTTACAACGCAGGGCTGTATGTATTTTATATCTTATTTTTTCTTAAAACGACCTGACCTGTACCGCTACGACTTATGAAGAACCTCGGGTTCAGTAGATGGTAATGATTGTACTGTTTGCAGGGAAAAGGTACTCTGTACGAGATCGCCAGGTTTTTCACCCACTTATAGAGGCTGGACGAGCCTCAGACGGGTCTGCGAATCCCACAGCGTTTATCCCTGATTAATAACAGATTTAATAATTTATCTGCCTCAGCTAGAATTGAACCCGGGGCTTTTGACTTAGGACCTCAGTACTTAACGCTCTCAACTCCACCTGCTTAGACAATGTGAATAATAAAATATCTTCATTAAAAAATATCTATATAAAATTCTCGTTCTATTTCAGTATCAGCTATTATTGATTTTATCCCGTTCTGTAGATCCATCCTCCACTCCCACCAGCTTCTTGCTCTTCTCCGTTTTCTTTTATGCTGAAACTTTATACGCCACTAACTAGCTTTAATTTGTTTCTTTTCCACAACTTGAGAATTTTAAGATAGTAGTTAGGTTCTACTGTCCGCAGTTATTTTGCTGTTAATTTCTTGGTGTGTTTGTTTTCATAAAGCCAATAAAATTAACCAAGTTTTTCTCTTCGAGAAAAAAATCTGCTTCCAGTCAATTATTTTATTGTTTTATAAAACAAAACGTTTCGACACTATGGTGTCATTTTCAATTATTTCTTTTTCTGCATTCCTTAACTTTAAATAAAATAACAATAATTACAATAATATAAAATTTTTTTACATAAATGTCCAAAAAGATAACATATTATAAGTACAAATACCTGGAAAGTCAATACTTTTAAAAATAATTTTTAAGGAGATCTCTATTCCTCCATAGTCAAAATTATATTGCATTACACAAAACCAAACCTTGATCTTTGAACCATCTGATCATTTTTCTTATTTCTATTAGTCATTAGACTTTAGTATAAATATAACTAATTATGTTCTAAAAACGTACATCAACAAAGTAAAATTTAATTTTTTTTTTTTTAATAAATTTAATTTATTTATTTTACTATATAATTAAAAAAAAATATTTTATCAAAACAATTAATTAATTTTGAAATATATGGAATAATTTTTTTTTTTTTTTATTTTTTTTTTTAATTTTATTAAAGATCTACTAGTAGGTTATATGGTCAAGTTACTATAATTATTATCTGATTTGTTTTCAATGTATAAGTATTCTTATGATCTATTATTTTTTAATTTCAAAATTATGGATGAATATAATTTACTAATTTCTCCTGCAAATAAAATTAACCAAGTTTTTCTTCAGAAAACCTCAGATTTTTAAATTTGTATTTCGAAAAATGTTGCTAATAATTTAAAAAAAAAATGATATTCACCATTGATTATAGAGATAGGAATATTTTCGGGAGTGTGTTATAACATTGACGTCAACAGTATTCAACGAATTTTGTTTTTATTTTATTTTATTGTTTTCTCGATTACGTTGATAAGATGTTGATATCGGATTATCTGATATCAAAGTACTTATTCTGATAATCTTGATGAGATACAATATCCTAACAGATAATAATGCGTATGAAGCCACCTTGAGCACAGGATCAAATGCAATTAGTTAAAAACAACTTTCGTAATTGCAAATGAAAATAATCTTTAGAAATAGTATTAAGAAATGGATGGTTATGTTATAGTATACTGGGCAGAATTTTTTTTTTTTTTTACATTTTATTGAAATATTCACAAGGAGAACCTTGCCAATGCCAGTACTCCAAATAACATTATTTACCACAGGTCTCTGGGCCGTTGACGGTTTAGACGGCGGGGTGGGTTATATTGATGTGCGGAACTGGACAGTGACTGAGCCAGAGGAATAGGATGATTAACCACTTATTCACCGGCACTTCAAATACCTAAATGAAGGTTTCTTGAAATGTATCCTGAACATTTTTCTTTTTGGTTGGGACCAGTTACCTTCATAGTTGGGAAATTGATCATTTCGAAAAAAAAAATACAAATATTGAGTCGGAAGATCACTTGGGATAATCTCACATAAAGCGGCATTTATATATGTCTAGTACTGACCTAGACAAAGATAGCTTGGAAACTCTTACTAGGTAGGCTTTTCTCAAAGGTTGAAGAGCAACCCATTAAAAAAAAAAAATAAAACAATGAACTTATATTTATTAAGAACCCGTCGTCCTTGCCGGGAAAGTTCGGTGTTGAACTCAGGATTTCGAAATATAAAAAAAAAAATAGCCTGAAGAAAGTAGTTTGGGCGGGTGATACAATATGGCGGAAATGGTTATTGGTGATGGAGGAAGTGTCGATGGAGCGGTCATGGCACAAATATCTCGGTCACTGCCCTAATGACCCAATTATCGAGGGTGAGCTTCTACTTCCCTCTTCTAACCTGCTCCTAATGCCAAAGAGCATTTGGTCATATATTTCTAACCTCGTTGCAATCTATTAAGATTTGCAGTATTAGCTTATTAAGTATTTGTATCAATGTTTGGAAAAATATGATGATGATCAGTTCTGTAATACTGTTCGGCATGGAGTGTATTTGTATTATATAACGCGTTAAAAAGGAGGGTTATCCACGGACGGACCCTTTGAGATCTGCGGACCCTAGGGCTCATCCAGTTTAGATAATGCTTAATGCCAAAACTAATTATCTACATACAAGTAGTGACTAAGGTGTTAATATACTCTATGAGTATATTAAGGTTTAACCTGTGCACCAACACCCCAGGGCCTCATTGCATGGTAGAGACTGTGCAGTTTATGATACTACGTTTGTGTATGGAGGGAGATGAATTGCTCGAAATGACGCTCAACTGTATGGTTTTTCGCTCAATGAGGGGTGATCAAACTTTAATTATAAAGGCTGCGTGGGCTCCAGTGTTGATTAGCTGAACCCCACATGAGATACGAGGGCTATTCAGAAAGTATAGAATGTTTCCACCTGATGCCACCAGGTGCTCGCCATAAACGTATACATTGGTGTGCTTGTGATCGGCACCTCAGTCAGCGTCCACCTTTGACAACGGGGACATCTCCGCGCTAACCCCTTTTTTATATTCAAATTTGAAATGTGTGCTGTAATCCATAATCCTGCCAGTTCTAAGGTGCGGTCTGTGATTCGTTTTTTTTTTATTGACAAAAGACTTGAAACCAATAGAAATTCATCAGGAGGCCTACCGCAGTCATGGTAATGCATGACTGGATCGAACTGTAACAGGAGACGAAACGTGGGTGAAACATGTTAATCGTGAGACAAAATTAAGTCCATGGAGTGGGGGCACACTCACTCACTCTCTGGCACTACGGCCCTACAAGGACCTGCTCCTCATCCACCACTGCCTGCCAATCACTTCGGTCCCCTGCAAGTCTTCTTCAATGTCTGATTCCAAGCTGGTAAAGATCGGCCTCCACATCATCTAGCCATCTCGTATGGGATCTTCCTTTGGGCCTTCTACCACCAAGCTGCCCAAACAACAGCCTTCTGGGCACTCATCCTTCCGGCATCCTTATCACATGGCCCAACCATCTCAATCTAGCTCTTTTTACGAAAGAAACTAAGTCTGGCTCTCCACAAAGTCTGCGCTATCACGGATCCTCCATGGTCCCTAGCCATAGATGGGTCCATAAATCCCCCGCAGTATTTTTCTCTCCCTGACATTCACCATTCTTTCTGTTTTTTTACTCAGGACCCAACTTTCACAACCATATGTCACTATTGGTCTGACAATGTTATCATCATCTTTTTGACATTTGCTTAGTTTTAAGTGGGAGCACACAAGTTCCTCTAAAAAACAAAATAAATTTCTGCAAACTTTTTCGATAAGGAAGATAATGGCAACAGTGTTCTGGGATAGGCAAGGTGTTCTTATAATTGATTTTCTCGAGCGTGGTGCTACAATAAACTCTGAGCGGTATTGCCAAATATAGCGAAACCTAAGGAGAGTTGTCCAAAACAATCCCCGAGGAAAATTGTCGTCCAAATTTTGCTTTTGCATGACAATGCTCGACCTCACACGGCAAACCGTACGCAAGGACTCCTGAATTGGTTCAACCGGGAATTTTTCCTCATCCCCCCTACAGTCTAGATGGTGCTCCAAGTGATTTTCACTTGTTCCCGAAAATGAAGACCTGGCAACACAGCACGTAGACGACGATGAGGCTACAGTTACGCGTCAGTGGCTGAGATCGCAGGCGCCAGAATTTTATGACGCAGGAATTTCAAAGCTTGTCCACCGCTATGATAGTGCCTGAATTTGAATGGTGATTATGTTGAAAAGTAATATTTTAGTCCCTCTTTCACATGTATGTATATAATAAAATGTCTTTCTTGAACTTGTTTTTTTTTTTAAATTCCAAACCTTGCTTTCTGAATTGCCCTCGTAATTTATCTACCATAGCCGAGGAACCTTCAACTTAGCATCTCAGCGCTAAGTTAAGGACTACTACAAGACATACTAGTATAATCCCGCTCCATATTAGTATAACACTATTTATGTTTTGCACAAAACTACTATAAAATTTTTATTATGTATTAGGATATAGGGTATCTTTCTACCACTGTTAAGGTAGACAAGACAAGTCATTTCTAGAGGCTAAAATACTTTCAATACAGTTGGGAAGTCTAGATTCGTTGAAATAAATTGAAGGCTGACAACGTCGAAGTGGTTACTTGGACAGAAAATTGGAAAATGTAATTGGAATACTTGAATTACAATATTTACAGCGAAATAAAACGAATTGAAAAATACGACATTATGTCCTTTTGGGCTATCCAATGACCATTTTGAAAAAAAGAAATGCAGACAAGACAGATTTGGACAGCTCGCCTTAGGTTTTGCTATATTTGGCAGTACCGCTCCGAGGTTATTGTTGCACCACGCTCGAGAAAATCAATTAGAAGAACACCTTGCCTATTCCAGAATACTGTTGCCATTATCTTCCTTATCGACAAAGTTTGCAGAAACCTTTTAAAATATAGTTACTGGATCAAATTAAAGTCTACGAGTTCATCATCATGATCATTATAGTATTACTAAATGATCACTTATTACTTAATACAGAATACTGTAAAATATATAAAAATTGGTAGATTGGTAGTACTAAATAAATCTGAAAGCTTGATTATAATGCAATTGGGAAAAACCACAATGCAAAGCCTTATGTTTCAAAAATACACCTACTTACCAGTCGGCGTTTCACCTATTCAGGCATTATCAAGACACCAAAAACAAAAAAGGGGGTTATGTGAATCACATCTCGAAGAAAAAGGTGCAATACATCCCAACGATCAACAGCCCAAACAGGCTCCAAACATGAGACAGCACTCCACCACCAAGACGTTCAACATACAACTGAACGGAAGTAATACGCAACCAGCTGGGAAGGTTATAGAATCAGCTGATCCACAAAACATATCAAGTAATATTAACATATAAAAATTTATACATATTAGCAAAGTTAGCCAAATTGGTTCTATTTTAGTGATCTGAAAGCTTGATTTTTTTAAATGACTTCCCGTATACCATTTGGTGGGCGATAAAAATTGTGTTAGAGTTAATCATCTGTCATTCCCGCCATATGAAGTATAATTTTCAGTTGGTAAACTGTATCTAAAAATTAATATGGCATTTTCATTGATATACAACTGTTAAATATTAAACTTTAAAACAACCGTTTCTTTTGAGACATGAAATGAAGGACATGAAAATCTATCATTATCAAAATTAGTTAAAATACATACAGGGATGGCCAAAATGGATTTATCCAATGAAATGTATAGGGAAATTGAGGAGTTTAGCGATTTCAATACGTGTTTTACGTTGGGAGACAAAAGGAGCGTAGAGACATGTGGTTCGTCGCCCCGTGCGTAAAAAGACCTTGGTACACCTCAATTGTTCAAAGCCGATCGGAGGTGTTCATTACCGACCTATTAGCCTAGACGTAATAGGGAGCATATAACTGGCAGGATATAGGTCTGTAGGCTTCGCTTTCCTTACGCAACGGAGACATAAGCCATAATGGACGCATAACTTTCACGTGGCATAACTGGGATCTCATTGCTACTGATGCTGCTGTTACGCTAGATTTAGATATCCTCCCATCCTCTGCTCTGCCATCTGTAGCTTGATGATGTTCTTCATCATCTTCAGGAACTAACATCAGCATTACATAAATCTTGATAAAGACTGAATAAGATTTAATCCGATATAATAAAGTTTTTGAATTTTTCCGAAAAAGATAAAAAGGCTAATAATTTATTTTGAATAATTATTGGTTGATCGTGTAAATTATATATGTATTAGAAACAAATTTTACTACTTTTAGTTCTAATTGTGCTTAGATCAGCAACGTTAAAGACCAGAATATCGTTGATGATCGCAATCCTCCGAAGGGAAACGGCTTCCTAAGAAGGAGATGGTGGAAGTAAATTCTATCATTATTCCGACAGTATTTTGGAGTATGATTATTTAGAAATATTGGAAAATGGAAGAACGTCCACCAAAACAACTTTAAGCCCTAAATATAGACTAATAATGGTCGACCATTAAGAAACATGCAAGAAAAATGAAAACAAATGAAGAACACACTTCACAAAATTGAAACAATGAGGCCGAAGAGGTTCGGAGATAGATAAAAAATAGACAGAAAAAGGTAGGAGCAACAAAAAGTAAGAATGCAAATTATTTATGAAAGGAAAATTCCCAATAGAGCAACCGTCGATGGTTTATCGATTATATATATATATATATATATATATATATTTAAATATTCAGACCTGCGCTTTAGAAACCACCATTCACAATATACCTACCAAATAATCGAATTAAATATCAAAGATGCAGAAACTTTAGAAAACTAAGTCCAGCAGAACCTTGCGGTGGGAGAAGCATACTGTGGCACGTGCAACAATTCACGTATCTAGGAAGCACCATTTTAAAAGAGAGTCGCAAGGAACCAATACGTGAAATCTTGAATACAACCAATAAATCCATGTGTTTGTGCTTTATAGTACATACTTTCTTCTTTTTTTTCTTTTTATTTATGTGCGTGTGTTTTCAACGCACTTTCTTAATTATTTATACTATTATTTTTCATAGCTGAGAACTTGGAATGTTAGGGGAAATTCTAAGGTGTTTAGAAAAATCTTCAGTGAATAAACGTTATTTTCTTTCTTAAAAAATGTCCTCGAGGAAAGAAATACCATAGAAGGCATTGGCCTAACCATAAGATTAGCAACCCCCGCCATAAGATCAGACCGTTGCAATACATAACGTGAGGCTCACTCTTGAAACATCTTGACCTTTGAGAGATGAGCCAACATTTTTTTGGGGGCAGAATCTATTTTTGATGAATATTATTATTATTGATTACCATAATTTAATAATTGATATGATAATTATTATCCTATATTTGGATGTTGGAAATCAGCCTGCAATAGTAAATAGGTAGAATTTTAACTAAGTTGCAGTTAAATGGTTTGCCATTTTCGCGGGAGTCCGGGATTTGATTCTCCGCCGGGGAGGTTATCTTCGAGAAAAAAGTGGCTCAGTTGTAGAGCCCTGAGTTGCCGAGGCGAAGGATCCGGGATCAAATCCGGCATGGCAGATTTTATTTAATCTTTTTACAGCTGGGGAAGTATTCTTTGGGATATGGAGAACCCTCTATCTAGAACAAATCACCTCTCTGCATATCAGTTAGAAACAGTAAAATACCGACCTGGATCCAATACCATTCTTGGTTTTTTAAAGATATACAGCAGTTTTTTATTTTATGCCTTTCAGGGTCGTATTCCTACCAATTTTCAATTCGTATTCCTGTAATTTCAATTTTCACAACTTCGAAAATTATTAAATATTTAATAAGATATCCCTTCATTTTAAAAAAAGGTCCTCCATCCGTTATTCTAAAATTGAAAAAGAAATAATATATAGGTTAAGATCGTGGAAAAATTCCAACGAAAAGCCTTAAGTCTCCAAAATAAAACAGAAATAGAAATTAATAATTAATAATTTCTATTTCTGTTTTATTTTGGAGACTTAAGGCTTTTCGGCAGAAATAGAAATTAATAATTAATAATTTCTATTTCTGTTTTATTTTGGAGACTTAAGGCTTTTCGGCAGAAATAGAAATTAATAATTAATAATTTCTATTTCTGTTTTATTTTGGAGACTTAAGGCTTTTCGTTGGAATTTTTCCACGGTTTTAACATTTATGTAAGGTCTCTTTTTACTTTTCGATATTAATAATATATAGGGTCTATCTGGTCAAAACATAACCTTCACAATAACCTTCTCATCAATTGTCCTCTGAATTTCACCATTAGAATAATTTTTATCAATATGATTGTTTATTTTTTTGAATTTTTTGAGAGTTGTTTTTGTACAATATTAGATATAATTTTATTTAAAGATTTTGAAAAATAATATGAAAGATCATAATATACTAAAATCAAAGTTTAATTTATTATTAATTGACTACAGAGGACATGGTTCCCTCTGAATTTAAATTGAATAAAACCACTTAAAATGAGGTATTTATGCTTGATTTCGTTATTTGTTGGACAAAAAAAGAATTTGTGCACAGATTTATTTATTGAATTATTTATATTGTTACAATTGTAGAATTTGTGCATGATTTTTACAGATTAATGACTTATGGTTGAACTGTTAACCATATAATAGGAAAAAAATGAAACAATTTTAAACAGAAGATTGAGAATGGCCTAGGCCCAAACGTATCTTGATAAAGAAATAATAAAAAATATTTACTGGATATAGGTTTTTTTTCTCCAAATTTAAAGAATAAGAAATTTAAAGAATAAGATATCCCTTTTTCATTAATGCGTAGTAAAATATAGGAGTTCTACACTTGCAAATTAATGTTCTTAAAAGGAAGAAATATTTGAGGAGTGGGAATGTTTTAATGAAGGGGCTGTGGTACAGTTAAGTAGTCAAAATTCATGAAAAGTCAAAATGTCGTAGTATTTTTCTGTACGCTGATATTATTTTATCATATTTTATAGGAGACTAACAAAACCTACCAGATATTGATTCTATGTAATCGGGATTTTATAAAATTATTACCATATATATAACCTTTATTTAGTGGGATCCACGTCGTAAACAAATTGTTAATCACGCATCAACAACACTTTCGAATCATTTATTTGTCCAAAAATATTGATAGAAAGATTTTGAATTAGATTATTTTGTTTTTACATATCATCAAAGAATGAATTTGTTTTGTTTTTTTAAGATGGTTTTAACGGTTAAAAATTATGTCAGTGGCGTTGTTACGTACGCGCTCATCTTTTTTGTTGTGAAACAGCTCTCACATCCTGTCGAATTAATTGTTTTGGTTGATCAATAAAGTTTTTGTTGAGCGATGTTGCTATATCTTCCATTTGAGGCCGCCAAAAAGAAAAAAAAAATATTTCAAATGGGTTGGACAAACTCAACTTATCACGCACTCTACTTATCTGACATTAATTTTAAAGAATAATAATTGCTTTAACTTGAATTAATATCTTGTTAATTAGTTAATACAATTGCATTTTTAAAAGATAGGTGCTCCTATCTATCAGTCCTTCTTTAAACCGAATATTCTACTCAATACCTTATTCTTGAAGGGCCTAGGACATTGATATTATTTCAAAGATAGATACCACGTCCATTAGAAAAATAAAATGGATGGTGGCCTCTGAAAAATACTAGCAATTTCGCAATTAAAAAGTGAAAATCACTTACCACCTTTAACTATTCCTGTATTTTCTTTGGAATTTCATTTTTTCAAGTTATCATAGAACCCGAGTACTCAAACTTCTCCACATTATCAAACTTATTCCGTCCCCTGTTTAGTATCAGCAAAATCACCATTGTCACTTCCGAATTCATTTCGAGTCAAATTTTACAATCGGTATTTATCAAAGTTGTGTCGTAAAGTTTTATAGTTTCCTATCAAAGTCATCATCATTTCCTACAATGGAAATTTTTCCCGGCACTTATCGCCTTTCTAACGGCCTATTCTAGTGCTAAGTTATGTGGAACAGATAAATGGGTCTTGTTTTTGATCTGAAAGAGACTCAATCTTATAGGAATAATGATTTTTATTCATGTACTACTATAAGCAAGAAAGGGTATTGGGTTCAGTAGATGGTAAAGGCTGTATTGTTTGTTATGGTAAAGGCAATGGTAAAGGCTGTACTGTTTGTTATGGTAAAGGCTGTATTCTTTGTTTTGGTAAAGGCAAAAGAGGAGGTGATTTATCCAAGATCACGCTCAGCCGCCAGGTTTTTCTCAATTAAAGAGGATAACATTATAGAGGTGAGCTCCAGGAGGGACTGTAAGTCTCATAGAGTTCATCTATGTCTGATAAAAGATTAGATAATTTGTCAGCGGGATTCGTACCCAGGACCTCAGTAACTCAGTGCTCTACATATTGTGCTACCCCAATCACTATGGAATAATGATTACAAATTCTAAAATTTATCAAATGTTTCGAATATTATCATCTCAGCAAGGTTTACAAACGGTTTTTTTCTCGAAATTTTGTCTATCTATATGTTAACATTATGGAGTATCCATATACGTTCTTGTCAATTTAAGAATGTAACTTTTACCCCATCTCAAGCTCATGAAAAGGTCTTCGGTTCAGCCCATGGCAGAGACCGTACTGTTTCTTGGACAACGATTGTACAGGGAGGTGGTTTGTACTATATCACGCACGACCTTTTACAATTAACTTTAGAACTAATTTGGAATAAAAACTGTTATTAAGGTTTAAGCCATTACTGCTGATAAGAATGAAGCCCCGACATTTCGTTAACAATCATAACAGCTTCGTCAGGTCAAGGTTGATTCTCCTAATTTGTTTCATTAAAATATTTTGCCAGTAAATGTAATCATCGGCATTGATTTAAATCTGGTTAACTGAAATTTGTATTATAATCAATTCTCTATTTAACTTTTAAAATGGAGCAGAGTAGATCACTGTGTAGATTTATTATGCTAAAGGTACCGTGGTTATATCCGGCTGTTGCAAATAAATTATTTAATCTCTGAACTGTTGTAGATGGACCCTGTGGGATATGCAGACTTTCCAGCGCCTCGCCCAGCCTCTATAACGCGAGTGCTTTTATTTGCCAATTCACCTCCCTGTTCAACCGTTGTCTTAGAAAGAGTCTCTACTATACACTGGTGAACTAGAGTCTTGAAGTTTTATAGTTTTTATTTTGAAGGATACCGTTTAAAAATAAAGTTTTCTTATTATCCGACAATTTCCTCAGCGTATTCTGTTCTTCGAAAGCCACAGCTGTACATACGTAAATACGTGCCATAACGTCATATTAAAGATGAAGTTGATATTGACGTATCACCTTCCGGTGACCATATTGACACAGAACCTTCGGCACTCTTCGCGACATGAATTAATCAGATCCTCCACTTCCTGGTCCAGACAACTTCCGCCGCACGGCTGCTTAGCTCCCTCGGTCGTGTTTATTCTTACACTTGTTTCCGGTAGCCGTTCCGACAGACTGCAGGAGCCAAAATCTGTTATCCAACTCTTAAGTGTGGTACTAGGTCTCCGGTCCCTTTTGTTGAGTTGGATGAATAGTCAAGGTCATAGTCGATTTTTAAAAAAATCGACTATGACCTTGACTATTACTTTGATCCCTCATATATTTCGACGTCTGACCATTGCCAAAACTCTGAATTCCATATGATGTTTCTTCATATGATTTTAAATGACAATTAATGTTATAACGAATATTAAGTAATATTAATAATCACTATAAAGGGGAGCGGAGTGGCTCGAAGGTTCTGGGTTCAAATCCCGCTGCTGGTAAGACTTTTATTTAATCTGTTAGCGACTTGAGATGGGTCTTATGGGATCTAGGACGACGAAGACATTACTCGAAATTATGGGGAAAATCTGGCGATTGAGTGTGATCTAGTGGTACAGGTTTTTCTAAAAGGGCAAAGTCACCTTTAAATAACTGGCTTGTACACGATGGTGCATGAACTCTTGTAAAACAAGCCAGTTGATATAGTGAATTGTGCTCATCTAGATATCTAGATATTATCATTATGGAGTATTAATGTACGGTCTTGTCAATTTAAGAATGTAACTTTTACCACATCTTAAGCTCATGAAAGGTCTTCGGTTCAGCCCATGGCAGCTATACTATTTCTTGGACAACGATTGTACAAGGGGGTGGTTTGTCCTATATCACGCACGACCCCTAGATTTTCCCCCTTACCAAGAGGGTTTACTGATCCCACATGTTCCATCTATGACAGTTAACAGATAAAAAATTGATCTGCCGCTGCTGGGACTTAAATTCAGGGGACCTTCTGCATTGTAACTCAGAGCTCTACATACTCATATTAAGGAAAGTAATTACCTTAAAAGAAATTCGGAGTTAATAAACTTCATTTTAATTTTATAAGTAATAAAACCGTGTAATACGTGAAACCATACAACGGGTTTTACAATTAACTTTAGAACTAATTTGGAATAAAAACTGTTATTAAGGTTTAAGCCATTACTGCTGATAAGAATGAAGCCCCGACATTTCGTTAACAATCTTAACAGCTTCGTTAGGTCAAGGTTGATTCTCCTAATTAAAAGATAACACCAGGTGGTAGCATTCCCTGTTGCGACATCTTCCCAAGGCATCTCATCTCCATCCATATTACTGAGGCAGTAGTAACAACTAATTGGAAGTAATTACCAAAAATTAATGGCTAGTTTCAAATTAATTAGTAATAATTACAGTTTTCACCGTTCAAATGTTATTAATTAAGGAAATTCAATTATTTCGTATATTCCTAGTAAGTTAAACTTAATCATTATTGTTTATAACTGTTTTATAACTGAAAAATCTACTAGAAATTAGAAAAAATCTTGGTATACTGAGAAGGCTAAAATTTCTAGGACTTTTATACAGAAAGAACAAGCATAGATTGACCAAGTAAATATTTGACTATTTATGGAAGAAGAAGACATCACACCTATTACAGCGTGAACTAAAAATGTTGAAAAATTGACAATCACACAGTCTCACAAGTTAGAAGGAATTGAATTTGGGAGCATAGGGAAAAATCTTGCAGGATGAAGAAAGACCTGAGAATACTCCGAAAGTAATTTATTATTAGGTAAATTGTGGAAATGGACAAGTCACGGTATGAGGTTTACATTATAATCTTAGGTTTTCTCGAACTAAGTTATATTATTCGAAAGAAGTGATGGATTGTGTTCATGATCATATTGATACAAAAATTTTACGAATAGGTTGCTAATGGTTGACCAGTGAGCACAAACAGTACAGGACATTAATAAACACAGTTACATTGGAATCACCCATTTACAACTCCTGATTTTCACTTATCTATTACCACCATATTTACTTTTAAAAAACTACTGTATTTAAAAAGGTTTAAATCAAGCATGTATTAACAGGAAGCTGTACCTGATTTTCCAAGTTACTTAACCACGGAATCTCCCCACAAAAAAAAAAAAAACAACCAAAAAACCAAGGTTGTAACGGTTCCAAGAGATTTCCTCAGTGACCCTAATTCGAGGGTTCAACGTGGTTACGCCGCCTTAGCCGGAATCTAGCCAACATCTGAGATGACATGCAAGGTTACCAAAGAAATTACGGAGAAAGTTGGGTCGTTACAGGATAATGACACGTGTATCTAACTTACAGGTTTTTAATTCTTACCGCCATGAAAATTTGTTTACTGACGAATTTAAACTGTTTATTTTTACTGATGTTTCGACACACATGGTAGAATAGTAAAAACAAAGACAAACTAATTTGTGGGTACAAAATTATTAATGAGATGGACGTGCAGAAGTAAAAGTGATGGAGATGCAGAGATAAAAGTATTATTTCTATTGGTCGAAAATTATACATAGATCTTCAAAACGTCCAAAAATCGCCAAAAAAGTATATTCCAAAGGCAACAAATACAAAGGTGAATGTCGTGAAGATTTTAAATCGGAGTCACATAGTCCTATGTTCTGCTGCATTCACAAAAATGTACGACTTGGGAAGCAAATGGGCTTATGCTATTGCATGTAAGTGTAATTATAATTCGTTAAACGTGTACCATTGCATAATTTAGGTGGATTCAAATTACGCAAAAGAATGACAGGTGAACCAATATTCATCCGAAGATTGTGTGGTGGCATTCCTGGTATATCGAGAGAATATAAAAATTTAGTTGGATAATTTACAGCTTGGTTTTCATCAACAATATTATTGATGGATTTAAGGGGGATTAGATCACCTTGTAACAACAGTTGTATTATAAAGTTAATTTCGTCAAAATCAGCATTTGTCGCTGTCAAAATAACACGATTGCTGAGCCAATTATGGTTCATGTAATTATTTAGTACATCCAGGAAGACAATCCTAATTAATTCATATTTTGTCTAAACAACAGTCCTGAAATGTTCTGGTAATTTGATGGATTTTGTATTTGGATGCAGTTCTATTTCACCATGAAAATAATTGTTTTAATCATGCGTTAATCTCATCGGCAAAAGTAGAGCGTTTGTTCCAAAACCACGCCGACTAGGAGCTACAGGCCAAAAACTGAAATAACTCCGAAAATCTCATGGTTTTCAGTCGTTAATCGAAATAAAACATAGCCTATATTCTAAGTTGGACAATGTTACGTTTCTGTGCCAAATTTAATTAAAATCGGTTAAGTAGTTTAGGAGTCCATCGCGGACAAACAACATGACACGTAATTTATATATATTAAGATTTTAAAGAAAGTTGAAAAGCAAATGCCCTGCAATAAAAATTAGATAGGGGTATATGGTTATCAACCTAGAGATATATGATGTGAATTCGGTTAGTTTAAGAGCTTTAAATATATATATCTGTTTACAGCGATGCCTTTGGGATCGAAAGACTCTCACGGGGCTTATACAGCCTCAATAACGTGGTTTCTCTTAATTAAGGAAAAAACCTGGCGGTTGAGCGTGATCTCGCACAAATCTCTCCTTACAAAACCGTTGTTCTTGAAACCCGTCCATTTGAGAAAATATTAACGACAGACATATCTTATGGTTTGCAATACCAACAGGTATTCCTAAAAAATAAACAAAAAAGGAAAAATAGATTTAAAAAATATAAAATATCTATTAAATATTTTTTATTAATTTAAATTAAGATACTAACATTAAGTACATTGAAAGAATTATTTAAATTCCAAGTGCATATTTGTAAGCTAAACTTACCTTTATAAGTTTTAATTAACATCAGTTTTTAGAAAAGCGGTAATCGGAAACGAACAATTACTGTAGGTGTTGTAAACCCAACCATTTACAACAGTTCAACAAAGTTTTAAAGCATATACTACGATCGTAGGTCCCGCCTCGTCGGTTTGAAGGTAAAAAGGCGGAAGCTTTAAATAATGCTCTCCAACAGTTGCTGAAACCCGCATAGTTTTATATAAAGCTCTCCGCATTGATAGGGTATTTATAAATAAATGCAAATACGAGTATAAAACAGCATGAAATATGAATTTAATTTTAGTTTAAGAGCTTTAAATATTATATAAATCTATACCAATGATAAGTATATATGATAATGCAGCAATATATATATATATAATAATTATATTGGTGCAGGCGTCATGGGACCACAGGCGGTGGGACGGTGGTGGCTGCTGGTGCTGCTTGGAGGGACTGCTCGCTCGGGCCTCCTCGACTGGTCCAGGAACAACAGGATAGAAGTCAATGTACCCTGGGTACCCTGTAAGTAGTAGTATATTATATCATGATTATCATAAACATGTATTATATGTATGATTCAAAATATGTAAAACTAGTAAATTTCTATTCAAAAGACAACTATAATACTTACATGAGAGGAAAATAATTAACTGGATGATAAAATGGAGAACGAAGATAGTTGGGGGGTGCAGTAAAAAAAAAAAACACTAAATAAGTACTAGACCTATATTTAGTACGTGCCGACGTTTCGACCTACAGTGTAGGTCATCTTCAGGTTGATTCGGAGAGAGAAGCCGTTGGGTGCACCGGCTAACTAGTTGTTAATAACCTGATTGTTAGTTAGCCGGTAGACCCAACGGCTTCTCTCTCCGAATCAACCTGAAGATGACCTACACTGTAGGTCGAAACGTCGGCACGTACTAAATATAGGTCTAGTACTTATTTAGTTTATTACTATCTCCGTTCTCCTATAATACTTACAATGTGTCCATCAATGCGGGATTAAAGCACTTTCCTGCTTTTGTAAGACCAGTGATTTCGTGATCAGAAACATTATCAAACCTTGGAAAGCCCTTGAAGATCGAAAGCCGGGTATTAAGAATAATTAATTGCCCCAAAGTATCAGCGGGAAACTTCAGATTGGAATTAATAAAGAAATATACGAAAGGAGGTCTATGAAACAACTATGAGGAAAAGCATCAAGTATAAATATTAAATTTTTTTTTTTTTAAATTTATTTATTGATATCTACAACTGTATTACAATAATACAACAAGTAAATAGGCTAAGTGATATATAATGACATGATAATGGAATGTAGAGAAACTACCCACTGATAGTACTCAAATCAAAGTTCAAGTAAGGAGGTCACGTGGCCATCTTCTTTTCAGACGCTTCGGAGGATTATCGGGAATTGAAGACGAAGGTTTGAAACTAGAGGGTTTGAGTGGTAATGAAGTCTGTTATGAAAGGATAGATACCGGGTTCGGGCCAAATCAGCAACAAAAGGGACATTAAGGTCGTTATGGATGAGTTTATTCTTAACAAAATAAGGAGCATTGAGGATTTTACGAAGGATTTTGGACTGTAAGGATTGGATACGAGAGGAATTCGATGGCTTAGTGGAGCCCCAAAGCTCTACTCCGTAAGTCCAAATAGGTCGTATGATGGTCATGTAGATGAGTATTTTGTAGTTAATTGAGAGCTTAGAGCGTTTGTCTAGTAAGTGTTTAAGTAGCCTGAAACGTCGTGCGGTTTCTTGTCTTTTCAGTCTTGTATGAGGATTCCAGGTTAATCGTTTGTCAAGTTGCAACCCTAAGTATCGGATCTGTTCTACAAGCACCAGAGGGATATTATTAAAGGATACTGAAGGGCAGGAAGTCATTGGTTTACGACGTAAGGTAAAAGTGATTTGATGCGATTTTTGAGAATTTATTTTAATTCTCCAGTGATATGGGATTGGAGGCTTTTGGATGCAATAACTGGATTGGTGTTGACTGATAATACACATGTATCATCGGCATACAAATATTAAATATTAAATAAGAAATGCAGCTTTGAAAACCAGAGTGGTTATATTAAGAAAACTAAAACGACTGGAATTACTCATGAGGGCAACCTTTGCAGAGAGTGATTTAGGAGGCGACTCAAAAACATTGGTGTTCTTATGAAAGAGAGATCGAAACAGCCTGGAGGATGGAAAGAGAAGAGAAGAAGGCAACATTGAGAGGGAATGAAGGATTATTGGGGGAGAAGAAAGAATTAACAAAAAAACATGATTTCTCCATGGACTTTTGTTGGCTTGTTCACCAAAAAACAATTCTTTCCCATTTTAATAATTTTTTATTAAAATGAAAATGATAAGTATAAAATCTTTAACTACATATCTCACATTAGACTTCTTTTTAATACTTGCCGTGCCTAAGTACATCTTTCTTTATATATCTTTATTGAGGAATATAATATTCTGACATATGCAGGGCAATGATAATAACATTTATTATAATGCAATTGGGAAAAACCACAATACAAAGCCTTATGTTTCAAAAAATACACCTACTTACCAGTCGACGTTTCACCTATTCAGGCATTATCAAGACACCAAAATCAAAAAGGGGGTTGTGTGAATCGCATCTCGAAGAAAAAGGTGCAAAACATCCCAACGATCAACAGCCCAAACAGGCTCCAAACATGAGACAGCACCCCACCACCAAGACGTTCAACATACAACTCTCGCATCTCGAAGAAAAAGGTGCAACACATCCCAACGATCAACAGCCCAAACAGGCTTCTAGAAGAAAAAGGTGCAAAACATCCCAACGATCAACAGCCCAAACAGGCTCCAAACATGAGACAGCACCCCACCACCAAGACGTTCAACATACAACTCTCGCATCTCGAAGAAAAAGGTGTAATACATCCCAACGATCAACAGCCCAAACAGGCGATTCACATAACCCCCTTTTTGATTTTGGTGTCTTGATAATGCCTGAATAGGTAAACGTCGACTGGTAAGTAGGTGTATTTTTTGAAACATAAGGCTTTGCATTGTGGTTTTTCCCAATTGCATTATAATAAATAATAGTGTTTCTTTTTGAGTTTTTGGCTCTATTTTAGTGATAATAACATTTATATATTCCATCAGCGGTTTCCAACCTGGAGGCGCGCCATGTTCTCATTTCCTTCTCACGCCTAGCTGTTCATAATTTTCCAAAATTGCTGGATATTTATCTTTAATTAAAGCTGTTAATGCTAATTTTTATCAAATAGCACATCCATGAGGATAAATTGAATAAAAACAACTTTTTGATCAATTTGGCGAATACATACATCGTTACTAAAAATCAGTATTACTCAATTGCTTTCTGCTGATATGCCTTTTGCCGGTATCTGTAGATTGCCTAAGCGGAAATGTTTATTTGATCTAATTCAAACATTGATAAAATGCTCCGTTTTGGAATTGTAAATGAAGACCTCAAAAAAAAAAATAGTCTGCTTTTGACTACTTCCTAATTTCACCTGAAATGCACCCGATTGAACAGTAAGACTCACTAGTCATAGGAGCACTATTGAATAAGGAGGATTGAAGCTATACGGTCTTCTGTTGAGTAGTCTTGTCCATAGCCATCTACATTATGAGTATCAGTTGAAACAATAATAATAACTGAGAAATCGGAATTACAAAGCCTTTTCGATCGGGAACATCGTTTGGAGGATGTTTCATATCAAGCCAGCTTTGGTCAAATACTTTCTCCCTTCGTCCCACGCACTATTTTCACTTCTTCCGAACCACAAATTGGTTCCAAGTGACGAAGTTACGGATGTTTTTTTTCGGAGATTGGAAATTGGCGATTTCTATATTGGGCGTGGTTTGGTATGCCATGAAATCTCGATCTTGAACTTGCTAGGAGTTCTTATGGCCCACGCAACTGTTTGTCTTTGGTTTCTTTAATTCATAGCAAAACACCTTCGATTTCCAATCATAATTCGTCAAAATTATCAGTCATGTTTTCCAGAATGATTGAAGTTCAGATAAAATTGTCATGCTTAAATTTACAAATAATATTTTTATTTTTTTCGGGTTGTAGGTTAGCAAAGAGAAGTTGGAGTGTTTTGAGTATGTATGTCTTATATATGTATATGTATTTATACAATTGAATAGAATGAAATTGGAAAACCCAGGAACAAAAACAACAATATAGGAAAATAACTAAGCAGTAAATGTTTTACCAATTCCACCTATCCTGAGAATACACATACACACACAACCACGTTAACGAACACTCACATTCACAGTTCTAATAGACTCATTAATCATAACTAACGGTGTTTGATCGACGAGTCTTTTAATGTGTGATATTTGATCTTCATTGACGTCAATTTTTATTTGTTCGTGCCTGAATTGACTATTAAAGAATTGTTTGCTCTCTTATTTTCGAAAGTACAATTGTCTATTGATGAAGTATTTTAAATCTTTATATAGTTGCAATTTATACATGAGGATTACTTTGATAGGCATGCTAGTGTGTGATCTGAAATGTTAATGACAGGCATAACTATAAAAGTGAAGACGATTTTCATTCAAATATTCGGTATATGCTCTTGAAATATTACGGTAAACATAGAAGTTACTTTGAATCTCTACAACCCCACCGAATCATTATAGTTTGAAATTCAGTGTGTTTAAGTCAGGGAAGCGATTTTTTGGAGTGCTGTTTATTTAAACATTTCTTATGCCTTTTTATTCTCGATTGTCTCAAGGCTCTGGGCACCTCTAGAATCCTTCTAGTCGTAGGATATCTCGTTTTGCGTTATCAAGAAGAAAGATATACAGTTTATATCTTCCAGATTTTTTTAATGTACTTGTAAACGGAAATTTGACTGTTTAAAAAGCTACTAAAAGTCTGACCTTTTAGAATTCATGATAGCTAGTTATTTATAAATGTGCTTAGGCGTTGTAGAGTCACCTCTCACAATAAATGCGCAGTTATTATTTTTTTCATAGTCCAATTTTTTTCAAAATCCCATTATTTTCTAATTATTTACCATTCTATGGTTACACTTTATCTACTTACGGTCTAATCTATTTTTCATTTTTCTGAAGCAGTTTTAATAGGAATATTCCTAGTGCTATTATTTCTGGAATTTATTCAATATTTTTTAAACTTTTTTAAAGTTGTTGGGGTACACCTTGTTCTATTGATAACGGTGCCCCACCCCAGACGGATTCTTGTGTACTTACTTCCCTGGCAAATCATGTGATAGTTGTTAAAATAACAGATATAACAAGAGTAAAACTATTGTTTAGATATTTTAATAAACCTTAGAAACCTTTCTATAAATACTTAAGTTTATTCCTAAGTTATTGTTGATTTTTTTGTGCCCCCTCCAGAAAAAAATCCTGGATCCGCCCTTGATAACGGACAATTCACATTTTAATTTTAATTTCTAAGGCAAAATTAGTTATCATGCTGTTACAGCAATATTCAGTTCGTGATTATGAGAGGCTCGACATAGGAGTGGAATTCCAATATATTGCTGAGGCGATACAGTGGTGCTATCTGTTGTAAGATGGTGTAACTTTGTTTTATTTGACTAACCTTTACATATGAATCCTGTTGTTGTTTGTTCATTTAACGTCACTTTATGCTGCTATGGCTAATCAGACGATGCTACATTGGGAGCTCTAAATTTTGCCTATCCAGGTTTAATTAGGATAGGGATTTTAACCCCGTTTAACGTCCCTTCCGAAGGACGGCGTAACTAAGCATGTTTTACTCCCTTTAAACCTGCCGGGCTACGAACCCGCGCATATGAATCCTTTAATATTGATATAAGTTTAACTATGTGTTATTTATTTTTTAAAACTACTTAATTTATTTAACTCTAATTTGAGGTTATCCTGAAAGCTAGGCTATTCAATAAGAAGAGTCGACAACGATATAACATGGCCTTATTAATCTTATCTTTATAAAATGAAATGAGCCGCTAGAAAATGAAAATGAAATCTTGAGTTTTGTTACAACATTTCTTAGCGATTAGTCCCTTTAGGTCACCATTTGATATAAAAAAATGTTAAAAATTGACTATCTGATAATAATCCATCTTAAAATCATTTCCTTTAGAATTGGGAAAAAAATGCTGCTTCCTGTTGAGAATTACAGAGTGTGGTCCACTGGAAGAGAATTCCAGTAAGTAAAAAATATTTTTAAAACTAATATCTAGTGAAACTAACTCAGATTTCCTCATTTCTTTCTGATATTCCAAGGATGAAGGATAATCCTCATCCATCTTAAGGTATTCGAAAATAAGGTGGTATGTTATAAGGTGATAAGCATATTCGGTCCAAAAAAGAACGAATTTAGAGATTACACAACGTGGTATTGCGAAGCATGCACCCGGTTAATATTCTTATAATGATAGCGTCGCAAAGATTAAGAAGGGCTTGTAAAGTGTCTGGGCTTAGTACCAAACGAATTCCTAAATAGTTAATAAGAGCTGTACCGAATGGGATGCGTCTGAGGCTTGGACCAAGGCGTAGGTGGGAGAATTGCGTTAAGAGTGATCTGGCGGATTTGGGGTTGGGTAGTGCTCTGTGGATGGAAGTGTGTAAGCAGAGATTGGTGTTATCGCTATGCCTTGTTTAATTATAATTTTTATTGTCTGAAATGAGAAAATTTCTCATATGAGAATGTTGCAATACCTATGTTACCATAAAATCGTTTATGGTAGATCCGTTAAGAGATATCATTATGGAAAGATCAGCTGTAAAGGAATGTGTTGCTGATGATTATAATCATCTTTTTTTGTGTCTGGGTTGAAAGTGATTGTGTTTGCTTGGTTAGATTTAAAAATCGAAAAAAATGAACAGGGTTCCTCAAAATATTTGCTTTTGAAGCCAGGGGTATGCTTTTAGTATATTTTTAGTAGACATAAACATCTAAAATATTCGTATTGTGATCAATTCGAATTGTAACACAAATACATTATTTCAAACACAAAACGCTTTAAACTTCTTGTATTCAAAACAAAATAAACTCAGATTTCACTTCAAATGAGTATGCTCCCAGGTTGCAGATGAAGCGATCGATACGGGCATCAATAATGTGCATTTTAAGAGGCGTTCACCATCACATTCTTCCAAAATTTTCGATTAAATTTCTTACAAGAATTTCGTAAACAAGAATTTTGTACAAGCCTTCCTTGTTGTTTACTAAGAAGCCTCTCTCTACTGAGACAAAGCTGTCCCATGCTGCTTTTTCTACTGTGGTAAGTTTTTTGGGGAATTCATTAGAGGAAATCACCTTTTTGATTTGTGGTCCGACACACCTGAAGTGACCCTTCTTGGAGAAAGCTTGGGAAACATTTCCTTCAGGTGCAAGAATGCAACTGAGACCTTCACAAACTGCTTGAAGAGGCCTAATTTAATATGCAATGGTGGCTTTAGAATTTTCTCGGAATCCACTAACGGAGGTGCTTTAACATTGTAGGCTCCCACGGAAAAATCAGATCTTGGCGGTCACTATCTTCTGCTGGAGCTGGAGTGTTTCTACTGTCCCAAAGGCAGAGGTAGCAAGGGAATTTGGTGAAACCACCCTGAAGGTCCATCAAATATGCCACCATTTTTAAATCTCCGATGACTTCCCAGCCGTGCTCTTCGTATTTCAAAAGCTGCAGCAGACTTTTGACGTTGAAGTAGTCCTTTTTAAGAAGTACAGTGTGAGCCAGAGGAATGGATGGGAGCACGTTACTATTATGAAGCAAGACAGCTTTAATGCTTTTAGATGAACTGCCAATGAACAGACGCCATTCTTCAGTATTGCAATGTATTCCATTACCTTCGAACAATCCAGGCACATCTGTACAATAGCAATTTGCATCTTGCAGAATGAAACAATGTGCAAATGAAGAATGTCGCTTCCTCTGATGAATGATCTTGACACTTTTGTCGAACAAGTTGACTCTTTGAGAGACGTCAAAATTTCGGACTTTTAAATTGTGAGACCTAGATCTCTGGCCAAGTCATTGATATCTTGTTGATTTGGAAAGTGCGGTACCGTCATCATCAGTTTCCGGGTCAAAACAACTGCCTTCACTGCCCCTCGAATCGCTTGAAGAAGAAAGACACTCTGTTTCCATAGGCTCTGGATGAGGTGGAGTCGGTATAGGAAACTCCAGTGTATGTGGCTTAGGAGCTGTGGTGGATGGGATGTCCAGCTCCTTGAACTGGAAATCTGCACGCCTTCGCCCTTTAATCGAGTCATATAAGCAGAAATAACAGTTACTCACGTGGTCGGTCGGTTCCCTCCAAATCCTTAGTTGTGCAAACTTCATGGCAAGCTTCTTCCCTCTGTACCATCCTTCCAAGTTTTTTTTACAGTTCCCACAGGTGAAATGTGGGGCCCACACTTTGTCCTGGCTGCTTACAGGGATTCCAAAATATGATTCATATGCCCTACAAATCTGAGGGTTAGATTTTAAGGCATATTTTCAATCCCCTCACTTTAATGAAAATGCCGCATACAAAACAAATACTGTCCGCTGCATGCTTGCAATGCCGTCCCATTGTCCCTGATTTCGACATCAGTCGCGAATGATACACAATTAACTGAATAGATGGTGGATCGAGAATGTATTTTTAAGTTTAAACCAAGCGATTAAGGTATTACATTATATCTTCCATCAATGAATAAAATAGAACTAGGCAAATTTATCGAAGGCTTTTGCTGACAAAGAAGATACCATCGCGTTGGTATTTCAATTGTTTAAAGCACATTACTTACTTTGTAGAATTATTGTTTTGTCTTTTTTATCCTTTCTTAAGCTTCTCCATCATCCAGTCATTAGAATCTTTGATATTTGATTTTCGTCATTTTAACAGTTAAATGTACTAACAGATAATGACCTCTATTCTTGCGAAATTAAAAGGTAAATACAGTTGTCTTATACTTAATGAACTATTGTTGATATGTTTGCCAAATGGCCACTTGTGCACACACATTGCTCCACGTGCGATATATCAAGCATCTTTTATTCTTGAGGTCTTGATTGATAACTTTAATAATGCACTAAATAATATACTTCATAAATTATATTTTCATTATTATAAGATATGAAAAGTGTCTACTTTTATTGACTGTTAATAAATAAGATTTACTTTCTGTTATTGATATTTAGTCAGTTCGTTTAACTTCTATTCGACGAAATTTCGAGACTATATTGGTATCATAATCATGCAGTAATATTGAAAAAAAGAAGGATTTTGTTGGATTTAATTGTTGATCGATATGGTAATAACATTTCTTCATCAAATTAAATACCATTTATGTATTATCATCGTGCGTGTGTCAATTTTATGCTTAGGTGAGTGTTTTATATATATATATATATATATATATATATATATATATATATATATATATAATTCAGTAAAAGCCTATTTTTCACTATTAGGATATGATTATAGGAACGATATAGTCAAGAAATGTAGTAAAAAAGAAATTATATATACATATATACTCCGAGAATGTACATTTGATTTTTCCCACTGATTGAACATTTTATTATTTTATTATAATTTTCTTTATTGGGTTTGAATGTGTACATTTTTTTTTTTTGTCTAGACTTTATTTTATTATAATTTTTGCATTTATTTCCTTTTATTACCACATGTATATACTTTTCCACATGTCTATACTTTAGGACATTCACTTATTTTATTTTAATATTGAAAAGTAAAAAAGAGACCTTACATAAATGTTAAGACCGTGGAAAAATTCCAACGAAAAGCCTTAAGTCTCCAAACTAAAACAGAAATAGAAATTATCTGTCCAATATTTCGCCCAGGATGCCTGAATGGGCATCTCTTTTTTACTTTTCAATAATTATATATATTGTGAAGTAGCCGTAGGTCCACTGGTTTCTTGATAATGATAATAATTTTTTTTTTCTTACATTTTTCTTTCATTTTTTCATATGGTGCTTCGTCTTAAGTTTTGTTATGTTTGCTATTATTTATTTTTCCTGTGGTGCTTTTTGAAGTTTGGTGAGTGTATATTGAATTTTCAATTTCTGAAGTATCTATCAGCTGTTTTTATCTAACCTTAACCAGCTGGGGTCGAGTAACCTTCCTTATGATTCATTAGTTGCATTTGAGCCTTCGAGGTGGTGGGATGTTTCTTGGGTGCATTATTCATGTTTTGTTTTACTGTTATTCTCTTTCTACCCTGAGGATGCCTGAAAGGGCGAAATATTGGACAGATAATTTCTATTTCTGTTTTATTTTGGAGACTTAAGGCTTTTCGTTGGATTTTTTCCACGGTCTTAACACTTATTTTATTTTGTTTATATCAAATTTTGTTTTGTTATGGAATGGTTGTAGCTACATAGCACCATTACTCATTGCCCACAAGTGGCAGATTGTAATGTTTTTAATAAAGTGTTTAATAAAAAAAAATATATCTATATAATTTTTAACAATGTATTATGAAATTAAATGTATGCATACTTTGTTTTATGTAAATAAACACAAGTGGGAGAAGAAGCTTAAAAAAGGATTATACAAATAAAAAAGGATAATACAAACCGAGACATATAAAAGTGTACACTTATTTTTTTCTTTTAATAACAATAGCTACATAATTTTACAAATCACAATTAATAGTCTTATTTAGTATCCTCTTTCATTCCTATTCCTTCTTTTATTCATTCATAGAAAGATACAGATTTTTCTGACTTACAACTCTTGCTGCTATTTGGACGCCAGAACTCAGATATGCATCGGAATTATAGGCTCATTTGGGTTAACATCATCCGAGAGACATCTTCAAAAGTTCTCCAGAGGAAATAAAAGGTCATTCAAACAGCTTTACTCCCCTCTCGTGGTATCCATCCATTTTTACCTCTGATTTGTGAAGATGCGCATTATCTTGAAGAAAAAAAGAAATCTCCGTGTGGAAATATTGAAGACATCCAAACTGATCGGGTTTAATAATGCTGGGATGAAGGTGTCCTCTCATCCAGTAATCATTAGAATATTTGAAGTGATTATATGATTAAGCGATCATACCTTAAATAAAGGACAATGTTCACTTTCAAAATATAAACAAGGCTTAGACCGTTGTTGAAAAATTCACCAGCGATGCGCTCTAAATTGCCCTTGTAATATTAAGTGAAAGAAAAAATATTTATCTAATTACTGATCCCATTTTAATGTTTCGGCCAATGAGAAAGTAGTAGAATAATCAGCTGCCTTGACTTTGCAGAGGGAAAATGGGATGGCGTTACAGCCATATTAATTAACAACCTTATTAAGAATAATTCAGGATTCCAAATTAGAGTAAACAAGAGCAAACATTCTTCAATAGCAAGGCCATATTCCACTCTATTTTGGCAAAATATGATGAAAAATTACGGTTTTGGGCCAGACACAAAAAACGAGTTGTATAGTGTTATTCTCATTTATATTTACTTGCAGTTAACAACGCGTTTAATGTGAAAGAAGCATGGCCTAATTCTAAGATGTTTAAAAGGATGTCCCAATGAAAATATGTCTCAATGATAACAATCGGTTATCTAACAACGCTAACAATACCGTGCACTCTTATGCAAATAATCGTTTCTTTGTTAACTTGTTAACTTCCTCAATCTTGTTAAATACAACCTCTTTGGCGCAATGCTCGCAATGCTTTCTTGAAATAAAAGCGTAATGAATTACGCGTATGGGAACAAGATAAGAATAAAAAAATCTTCCTTTTGTTTCAGTTATCATGCTGGTTACAACTTTTTAGTCGACATTTGATCAAGTTCTGTTATCAAGATGCATCCACCAATTAATTATAAGCTATTTACAATATTAGTATGAAATTTGGTCAATCCTTAGTCGAAAATCTATGCCCCAATTATCGCGAGTTCGCAGCCCGACTGTTGGTTTTAGGATTTTTTAAAAGGAATAGAAAGTCCTTAGTTATGCCGTCTTTCGGAGGGATGTAAAATGGGTTCCCGACCAGTACGTTGTCAGGATGAAGATCCTTTATCTGTTATCACTGAGTAGGAAAAACTCAGACTCCCTCTATAGTGTCGTACGATTACCCATAGCAGCAATAAGTGACGTTAAATGAACAAGCAATCCAGTGGATAATCTGTTGTTCTAAATTCAAAGTACCATCGCCATCGACTAATCTATAAATCGACTAATATATCGATTTATTCTCAAAGATAAAACGTGGTTAAATAGCGAAGGAACAGTACACACGCCAAACGCAACCACAGGTTAACTGCGCGTGAAGGTGGTTATTAAGGCGTCTAAAAATTGTCGTTCCAACTTTTATTATAATCAGCTGATAGTTTTATTATTATTTATAATTATTCCACTAAACAAAAATCTTAAGAACGAGTGAAAGACCAGCATTTTAATCAGACTGATTTTTTAAGAAACAGAAAAGTTTTTCTATTGATGATAATTGTTGACCTATGATAATTTATGTTGAAGAAATTGGTCCGGGTAGAGGTCACTGAATGAAATTCTCAAGTAATTTCAGAAGATATATAATATATAATATAATATAATATAATATATATAATATAATATAATATATATTATATTATATATATATATATATATATATATATATATATATATATATTATATTATATTATTTTATCTATATATATATATATATATATATATATATATATAATATATATATCAGAAGATATAGTAAGTAAAGATCTTCTGAAATTACTTGAGAATTTCATTCAGTGACCTCTACCCGGACCAATTTCTTCAACAGAAAAGTTTTTCATTTTATGCTAAGTAATTTGCATTTTACATAAAATTCTTTTTATTAGTGCTATGAGGTATTTTGAAATCTATAAATGTCTCCAGTACCTTTGGTTTCAGGTCATGCCTACAGGTGTTTTGTATATATTTGCTTTAAGTGCTAATGTTTTAAAAAAAATTATGCCTTTCTAAATATTATAATAATTTAAAATCAACAACAAAAAAAATAATAACTTCTTAAAGGCAAGTTCTCTGGGGTGTAGTGAAAAGACAACCGTTTTTTTCGGCCGACACTATTATATAAGATTACTTTGCCAGAAAGACGCTCAATTTCCAGGTTTTTCACTCAATTCGTAGAAGGATTTAGTGTGTTTTGTAAGGCCCAAAAGAAAGCTTCACACATCAGTCTTTTACTAAAAATATGGTGTAAGTAAATAAGAAAAAAAAAATACTTTTTTTTTATTCTATTCCTACGGATAGATGGTTTCCACAGAAACTTATTTGATTTTCTTCTTAAATAATATTAGTTGAGCTTATTATACATGTAAGTTAGAGAAGAGTTGGTCGACTGTATCTTCTAATTTAAGGAAGAAATAGTTGGGGGTGCAGGGGGGTGCACATAATAAATAAGTTATGCTTATTTTGATGTTTTCATTGACTGCACCCCCAACTATTTCTTCCTTATTATACATATAAGTTATGCCAATATTGGCAGGATTATTGTTTGTGATTATGTTTAGGATTAAGTCTTTTACTATGTCCCTTTTCCCTTTTTTTATTACAAGTGTTCAGTCTAATCATAACTTATATATATATATATATATATATATATATATATATATATATATATATATATATATATATATATAAGGGAGAAATGGTCCCCTTGTGAAGGCTAGGAAAAATTCTCTATTATAAGTAGAACTATTAGTAAAATATATGAATGTCTATCTAACACTCTTTTCACAATCTGCCGATGTTCCTCAATTTAGTATCTTCAGTCCAACCCTCAACACAGTTTATACAGCTGACATTCCAACCCATTCTAATACAAACCTTACCACGTATGTTGATGTTACATACGCATTATAACTCAACACTAATGCAGTTATTGCATCCCGTAATCTTCAATCCCATACCACTGATCTTGAAGAATGGTGTAAAAAATTTAGGATAAAAATAAATTCCTACAAATGCTGTCAAATCACCTTTTCCTTTACCTTTACCCCCCCCCCCCACCGTAAACCAATGACTTCCTGCCCTCCTGTATTCTTTAATAATATCCCACTGATTCTTGTATAATCGATCCGATACTTAAAACTGCATCTTGACGAGCTCCACTAACCCAATGAATTCTTTTCCTTACACTCCAAAATCCACAATGCTCCTTATTTGATTACGAATAATGTCATCTATAATGACAATAGTGTCACATTTGTTGCTGTCTTGGAAATATCAATCTTTTCATGACAAAATTTATTCCTACTCAAGTCCACTAATTTCAAAAGTAACTCTTCAATTCCCGATAATCCTCCGCATTCGTTATTTGAGTACTACAAGCGGGTAGTTTTCTACTTGCCTTTACCCATGCCATTGTGCATTATACATTATATTTACTTGATGTGTTATTTTAAGAGAGTATATAATAAATAATATATTTTTTTAAATTCTATTTTGACGTATTTTCTTAAAAGATAAAACACTATTGCACAGAGTCGAATATGTTAGGAAAGCGGTGTACATGGATGTTATTTCCTTTATATCATCTCTATAATACGGTTATAAACATTTTGTGGTGGTCGGGCATATACTCGTTAATAAAACTAATTAAGTAAGAAAAACCAATACCCAGCAATACTTCATTATTTATTAATTCTTCAACATTTCGACATTAGTCATTATCAATTCTTAAAGTATAGGCTTTATGCATCAACCTATAATGTTTATAACTATATAAAGTTATAAGTCAATTTATCTCTAAAATGCATTGCTATATTATTAATTTTAAAATTCTCTACAAGTTTATTACAAGTCTACAAGGAATTCCTTAAACTTGTAGTTGACCATGGGGGATAAGTATATTCCCTAGATGATGACAATTTTAAATTAGTAATATAGCAATGCATTTTAGAGATAAATTGACATTTAACTTTAAATAGTTATATAAATTATTGGTTGATGCATAAAGCCTATATTTTAACAATTGATAATGACTAATTTCGACATCCTTGGACAACCTTTGTTTTGGAAACAGGACAGTCTCTACCATGTACTGTCATGGAATGCAGTGCTACGAATTTTTACTGTATTGTTTACTGTTTATTTCTAAAAAAGATAATCAAATAAACATAATTATAAATCTAACACGGGAGATTATTGTAGAGAATAATTGGAAACTCAGTTTTACTATCTTAGGTTCACAGAATAGTGAAGCATTACTATAAACTGTGATGTCTTCTATTTATAATTCCATCTTTCGTTAGGACTTTCCTATTAAAAAAATTAATTACTAAAAAATCGTATGTTATGTTTTACGCAATAAAAATTGGAAGAATAATGTTCATATCATCGACCCAACACAGGAATCGTGTGGGGAGTTCCAGCTTTTTTTCACCATTAACATCCTTAAGAGCGTCAAAACCCGGATATTTACTTCATTTTTTAAAAGAATATTTGTATATTCTATTATCAATTTCATTCAGAATCCTATTAAATAAATTTAATTTAATTATATTTAAAAAAAGAGAAGATTAAACTTCCAATAATTGGGTTAATTAGGAATATAACTTTTTGGAAATGAATTCAGTGAACTTCCAGAGAGCTTAATGAAGCATAAAACTTCAGTGATCTCAAAGAGCACAACTAGATGTTTTTTGTTTGTTTATTGATTTATTTAACATAAATTTATGCTGCTATGGATAATCAGACGGTACTTCAGCGGGAGTCCTAAATTATGTTTATCCAGGTATATTTAGGATAGGATTTTTAACGAGTTCCTGACATCGCAGTCTCTAGGCCGCCATATTACGCCCCTTCCCCGACGGACGCAGAACCAAGTATTTTTTTACTCTTTGTATGAAATCTGATGCTAACCACTGTACCACAATTGACCACTAGATGTTTTTTGATATTTTATTTTACTGCGAGTCACTGTTTTTGAACTAGGCGAGAGACGTACAAGCATACGAGTGTACATGCAAACGTTGTGTTCAAACTTGTTTGAATTGATTGAGAAATGATGAAAATGGATATTTCCGTTGATATAAGAAAATTGAAAATGTTTACTATTACATTATTTCCCTCACTACGTACGAGGAAAAATAAAATAAAATAAGTTTTAAGAGATTTTTATAATTTATTTTATCTTTATATTATATAATTTTTCAAATAAAATATTAAAAAAATTATATAATATAAAGATAAAATAAATTATAATAATATTAACGACTTTAAGTCAACTAGGTCCAAAATAAAATAATGTTAAAGTAACATTCTCCCCGTGTATACATCGCAAAGTGCGAGAACACGGAGATATAGGATCAATTGAAAAGAGGGTATGTGGCTGGCCGTGGGGCGAAGCCGGGATGGCCGAGATGGATAAGGCGTCACCACGGAGAGGTGAAGGTCCCGGGTACGAGTTCCGGTCCTGGTCATATCTTTTCTTTTCAAATAAAATATTTAAGAGATTTCTATTGATTTGATTTTTATGTTGAAAAATAAAACTATTTCTGATATTTTTCCAAAAATCTATTTGTAATTTTTCAGTCCTTTCACAGTTTTTTTTTTTTTTTTACGCAAATGGATTTCAATAACGGTAGTGGGATTGTTCACTGTATAGAGCACCGAACTGTTGTACAATAGGTTCCCGGCATGGAAGATAAGTTAGAACCTATACCACCACAGCCCATGAAGTGTCTTGGTTTCAGTACGTGGTAGAGACTGTAGTGTTTCTATGATAACGACTGTGCATGGAAGTGATTTGTCCTAGATATGTTCCAGCCCCCAGGCTTTAAATACTTTACTTTACCAGATAAATATTTACAGATCTGTCAGGTCAACTTTAGACGCCATAGTGAACCCAAAGGCTCGATATCAAATACAATTATATCTTAGAAACGAAGTGTCCAATAAATACGCGAACTAGAAGCATAAAATTTTATTTTAAAACAATTTAATCTACATTAATTTTGTCTCCTTCGAAGTAAATTGCTTAAAGTCAGGTTGCTTAATGCATTCATCGACTATACTAGTAATGAAAAGGCAAGCCTATGATCGGGAAAGGTGCTGTAACGCCTGAAGAAGAACACTGGCGGAAGACACTTGACCGATATGAAGACAGGAACCAGGGCGATATCGATATACACTTTATAGAGGTTGGTTGAGGCCCAGGAAGGTATCCTGAATCTACCAAGTCCATCATCTGCTGTTAACAGATTAAATAGATTATCGGCCACAACCGAATTTGAACCCTTAAGCTCTAACATACAATTTAATTATTGTCCCTATGAGATCTGCAGGTCCTTCTATTGCTCACCCTGCTTTTATATAAGTAGGCATTGTTAATTACGGAAAATCCTGAAAGTGTAGGGTGATTTCGGCCACATAAATTCCCTGCACAACCGTTGGCTTAGGAAAAGTACAGTCTCTAACATGTACTGAGTTAGATACTCTTCATGGATTGTCGTTTAGTATATTTTTATATCTATTGATCTCAATATGTATTCCTTTTTACTCCAATAATTTCGACATTTTACACCAAAACATAATAATAATAGATAATATGGAATGGCACACACCCTTAAAAGCTTTTCAAGACCCAGAAGGAGATAGCTAGAAGCCTGCGATAAGACCGAGCATGCCTCACCCTCCCCCGAAGACCTTGAGATAGGCGAAGAGGCGACGGTTGTGGAAGAGCCATTGAACAAGATGCCGCTGGCCTACCAAGCACACAGGTTCTTGGCTTCCTTCTTCCATACTAGTACCTTCTTCACCAACCTCAGGACCTGTCACCATCGTGAGTATCCTTATTATCATCATTATCAAAGATAGGTATCTCGATCGATATAGAGTTAGGAGAAACCTATCGGCGCTTTTCGGTACCAAAATCTGCGGTATCGTTCAATATACGGATCGAAATAATATTAGTGCATTTTTAAAATTTTTTTTTTCATCCTCGAATCTAAGTTTCTATTCGACATTCGTACATGCGTTGATTCGGAAATCAGTCCAGTCAAAAACGGTTGAAATTACTTATAACTGTTTTGAAGTAATGATTTATTGTAAATGTGGAGTGTTGGAAAATCACCATTATTAGTCTAAATGCACTAAATGTTTCATGTTTCGATCTTATTATGATTGCGTCGTAGTGTTAATGAGACTTGTACGTAGAGACAGAGAGAGAGAGAGATGCTTTATTTTTTCCACAGGTGCTGTCCAATTACATTGGATTGCCATATCACACAGCATACTTATCAATCCATATTGGACATACTGTACATTACAATTTTAAATTTATGAATATTCCTTTTAACCATTCCTTGCCATACCTATTACATATTTCTCCTTTTCATGCCATGATCAAAATACGTTCTTAACAGCTACAGTACAATTCCTATTTCATGTAAGTAAAATAAGTAAAAACTTTTTTTTTTCATCTTATTAACGAGAAAGCAAAGAGAATATAAAACAATCGTGTGGGGTATCAGCTACTATATATATCACGGTGAATGCGTAAATTAATTTTTGAACTATGTTTATTAAAAACAAACAAATTAAAATGAACATTTGTATTACATAACATAAAAAATACTAACGTTATTTCTTTATCTATTAATATAAATATTTTAAAATTAGTTTTCTCAAATCTTCGGATTTCCTTAAGGATTGAAGATATATTTGTGTTCAATATAGTTCAAAACAATAAACAAAATATTTCATCTGTTTTCTCAATCTTCCCAAGCTAATTTTGATTCCTATTTGTTTCTACTGAAATATAATAAATATCTATAGTCCTGGTCAATAAGTGTTTAAAGTCTAATTTTCTACGAAATGATTTTCTTGTACTAAGGAAATCGTTATCCTCAGAGTTCATAAGTCATGCATTGGCTTGAAAAGGAGTGGTTACTTACATTACAACTTCATTCCAAGCTAAAAACTGATACGATTCCGGTCCCGACAATGCAATTAACTCATTTTGAAAATAATTGGACTTAGCTACTTATTCATCGGGGTTGCAGATATATTCAAGAAACAACAATAGTAATAATTAATGACGAATTATTCATTTATTAATTGGAAGTTTGTCATCATTAATAATTAATTTATCGTTGCAACTACAAACTCAAAGAATTTTAAAATATTAGATAACGGATCATACCTTACTGTTAATCCAAGGAAACCGAATAAAAAAAAAAAGGTGCGTTTTCATTATTCATCATGTCATCAAACATTGCATTACTCCAAAATGTTTACTTCCGCCAAATTCAATGCTTATTCATCACTTTATTCATTTTAAAGCAATTCTCTTTGTTTGTATATTGTTTTTTACTTTTTACCTTCCTGAACCTCTTTAAATATAGGCAGTAATCTTGATGCTTTACATGCAGGTTTAAGTTTTTTTAATAATCTCTTAAGTTTTTTAATAGTTTGTGGAGTATATAAGGTAGATAAGTGTTATCTAAATCAGGAAAAGTATAGTAAAAAGTGGATATACAATTTTTGAAATTATTCAGTGAGTAACAGATCGATGTTTTATGAGAGATCGACTTTATAAATACAATTGAATATTTTTGACTACTAAATACTTTAAATCAAAATCGTTTATTTCATTATTCATCGCACGACAATTAGTCCTACTTATTAATAAAAAATTTGAATCCGGAAAATTGGGGGCCTTTAGTTAGGTGCCATGTTTATTACTTATTTCTGTTCCGCGCCCCCCTCAAATATTTTCAAAAGTTTAATTATATTCCTAATTAAGAGATGACACACATTTTTCTTAATTGACGTACAGTACAGAAATAGGATAATAAGTTGACCTCTAACGCGGTTGTAATCATAGGCCATTATAGACAGTAATCACTAGTCAGTGTTACCTACCTGACAACCGCAATATCCTTATATGATTATTTATGTTCTGGCAACACTGTCAATGCCACTGCAATTTTTAATATTTGGAAGGCATTATTTAAAAATGTAATATTACAATTCTCTAACTATTATTTTTTTAACTGGTGTATTTTTAAGTTTGTTAAAAAATCAATGTACATAAATAAGATATTTAAAAAAAAATATGAGTTTATTTCATTCTTAAAAATTATTATCGTTCTTAAATGTTTTGTACGGGTATCACTACGCTTTGCAACAACATTAAGATTTTCTTAGATAAGGTATTACGTAAATGTCCAGTCTGAAAAATATGACAAGTCCATTGGAGAATTTATGAGGTTATATAATTGTGATATTTACATAATTTGCACCATGTCATTGCTATAGATGTACTACCATCGTATATGCTATAGCTGTAGCATACTCTCTCTGGTAAATGTTCGTAGGTTAGGCCTAGCCATTGGTGGGTAGAGTTAAGGTTGATCTTACTGATTTGAGTTATTAGAGTCTAGGGAGTAAATAACAAGGAGGAGTTCGGCTGAGATCGGCTCCCTTCGGATTCCCGAACCCATATCCACCAACTAGTAACAACTGTCTTTCCGTTTCCTATCTTTTAATTAATACAAATTTTAAGATTTCAATATGTGTTTTCCTAATTCATAAAAAAAACACATAAAAATGGTTATTGTTCACCAGGAATTCTATGACCTATTTTGATAGCAAATTCGTATTTTTTATTAACAAAATATCATCATAAGAGGTTGTTTAATTATTTAATAATCATATTATTTTTCTTTTATTAGAACTAATAAATAATAAATGTAATAGTTAATACTTTGGTTTTGTATAATAGTGATTTATCTGGAAATAGGTGCTGCAGATGCTCCTCAATCACGCTTTTTTGTTATTTTAGCCAATGACGCTAATTACTTCATTGTTGTCTCGCCAAGCGGCCCTTGCAGATCTAGCTTACAGCAATTAACTTTATTATTTCTCACTGCATCCAATCTTTAATATTTTTCTTATATGTTATTTCTGTTAGTTTATTAATATATTTTGAAAACTATGATAATGTAATTTGCCAAGTATGTTATCAAAATATGTCATAGAATTCCTGGTGAATAATAACCATTTTTATGTGTTTCTTCTATGAATTAGGAAAACACATATTGAAATCTTAAAATTTTTATTAATTTTTTTTTGTAATTTCCGAAGTATGTACTGTAGGGGGAGGTTTAAAATATATTTATATATTTTAACAACTATGATAATGTAATTTCCCAAGTATGTACAATGTGGGGGCACATGCCCCCGTGCCCCCCCAAATCCGCCCTTGATAGTAAACAGAAGGTATTAAAAGATAGAAAACGGAAAGACAGTTGTTACTAGTTGGCGGATAGGGGTTCGGGAATCCGAAGGGAGCCGATCTCAGCCGAACTCCTCCTTGTTATTTACTCCCTAGACTCTAGTATTTGAGTTTGGCCATAAAACACACTTTTTAAAACGAAATAATAGGTAATAACAAAATAATTGATAATACTCGTTCGTGGACAGCATTTTGCACAAAGGTACCATTTTACAGGTTTTATCTTCTTCTTAACCTTTTCCTCTTTTATGGTGATCACTGTTGAGGATTCCGTTTGTAAAGTCAGATCCATGTATCATACAGTTTCTTGTATTATGTCATACAGTATCTTGAGCTGGTTTTACCCCAATGTAGCTCCTAATCATGGTGTTTTTGATCCGGCCCCTTCTTGTTATTTCTTCATTTCTCCTCAGAAACCTCATCCCGATCGCTTGGAGTTGGCTATAATGTTTTAAGGTAATAAAACCTTAGGTTCCCTAAAGGTTCAGGATTCACTGGTGTAACTCAGTAAAGAAATGAAATTCGTAAGCATCACTTTCTTTACATTTGTGGACACTTCTTTACTTTTTTTTTGCTAGATAAACAAGTCTCTGGCTTGTTTCAGTTGTTCTCCCTTCTCTTCGTATCCTATTGTTACTTTTGTTCAGTTTACCGCTGACATATCTTGAGTGAACGCGATTCAAAATTAAAAGACCTAATATTTCTGAAGTCGTAAAATTGTTATATTTTTATTTAAAAATAAAAAAATCTTCCTTAAATAAATATTTTTATTTAAAAAAACATAATCATATAAATATTGATTTCTTATTAAGTTATTTGGTAAACTCCAATAAAACAGAAATGCACTATTCCATATCCACTATTTATAATTTTTCGGAAATAGTAAGCTTTATATCCAACTCTACTTAACATATTTGTGGGAGGGTGGGGAAGGAGATTCCCTTTTTCATATTGCCGACCACAAAACTTTCATAACCAAAACATGAATGACAAGAGGGTAGGTTTTATAACCAGTAACGATCTGATAAGGTTTTCTTAATACGATTCAGAAAGGCCCTTTTGGTACGAGACCAACTAACGAGTAGTTATTTAGTCATTCACTTCTATTTTAGAACTATTCAAATAAGTATAGACTACAAAGGTTCCAGGAGATTTGAGAATTATTCATTGAATCAGGTAAATAGGCAATCGTTAATCCAAATAAGCTTATTGTAAAAGGAGAACTCTTATTAACCCAGGGACAAGAACCTTAACCTCAATAGAAGACGAAATGTTAACTTAATTTTATCTCAAGTGCCTCCTAAATCGAAAGTTTTTAATTCTTTTTTCAATCCTAAGATGGGATTTTCCTCTTGACCTTTGCCAGGGACCAAGACCTTATAGATCTAGGTCAGGTCATTATGCTTCTGCATATATTTAATTCTTTCTTTCCTACGTCCTTGTTGGGCCAATGCCCTTTCGATCTTTAATAGCAGTTTTTCGAAGAACTTGTCTTATCCCTAATACATTAGAATAATAAGCGATATTAGTTCAAACAAAATGATATTATTTTTTATAATTATTGGTCAATTTTTTTATTTTTGAATATTATTATTTTTAAAGAGAAAAGATAGGCCCTCGGCCGGTATTCGAACCCGGATCCTCTGCCGGCAGGCGGCCTTGGTGGCTCAAATGGTAGGGCGCTGTCACGGAAAGACAGAGGATCCGGGTTCGAATCCCGGCCGAGGGCCTATCTTTTCTCTTTAAAAATAAAAAAATGATATTATCTATTAAGCTTGTTTCGCAAATAATTTTGATGAAGTCACATATATTATAATGACTATACTGAAATAAAAGTTTACTAAATATACAACTAGTTCAATATTTAAAATTTATAACTAACCTCCTTTTTCTGTAAGTAGGTATTAGTCATAAACGACAGCAAACTTTTCAGTACTTAGACTTTACGGACTTAAAAATACAATCGGTTGACGAACACAACGAGCTTACTACAAACGCTTTCAAGAAAAACTACTCGGACACCCAAACCCATTAATAGAACAAATGGCCATTACTCTCATGCCTGAGAACACTAGGAGGAGACTAAAAAGAACGGGGATGAGGGATCTATTACAGTAGGAAATTACATCAAGCCAATGGAGAGGTAGTTGTTCTTCTTCATGCCTCCCATGTCATTCTGTATTATTTCCCTGTCAGCTAATCTGCTGATTGTCAATTATTTCTATTTGACAGCTGTGGTTAAAAATATAAAGAGAAAAAAAGAAGTTGAAGTTATTGGTCATATTTAACAAATTCACCCTTAATAAAAAGTTTTTGCCATAGTAAACACGGTTCCATAGTTACTGAGTTGCTATGACAATGACACCAAGCAAGATACAAGGACCCTGTGACTCTATATCCGTTGATGGCCTATGTATGTTAATCCAACCCAACTTATATTCTCCAATAAACAGTTCATTAAATATTCTTTAAGGTTAGCCCCCAACATGCCCACGCAACCATTATAGTTCATACCAACTAATGAACCCATCTCCTCAAAGTCTTTCGGGATCGATAAAAAATAATACTTTGGGATATATAACCCCGTGTAAAAAATTACAATTTTGATAAGATCTAGATGATGTAAATGTCTATTCATAAGTGTTAGTTTAGTTTATTTTCTTTCTATAATCATGGTGAGGTATTTTTTAGACGCTATAGAAGATTAGAGCATCTACAGGTATAAACTGATATGTTTTATTTGAAGTTTAATTAAAAGTATAGATAAAATTATTGAATCATGACTATACTATAATCAGCAACTGATAGATACTATTTAAATAATCAGCTGTTTCCTGCGGAATTACTGATATGAGTAACATCTAATGACTCACATATGATATAATTTAATTTTAGCATGATTTAGATTTCATGTCTAAAGAACGATGACGAATGATGTCTTGAATGGCTTTTATGTTTCTATATTGAATAATTTTTGATTATTCGGATGTATTCCATTAGACGTTTCGTTCTCTTACAAGAATATTCTTTCCATACACCTGTGCATATTTTTAAAGTGCATATTGTCTATAAAAAACTAAAGTAAAAAAAAAGAAAATTGACTCATTCCCTCACATCTAAAACCATTCAAAGATTTTGGTCTAGGAGATCTTGTTGAATTATCTTTTATGACTTTGTTGTCGAATCTCAATTGGCTCCCTATTCCATCATTAAACATTTTTATTATGTGAATACGAATGTATCTACAACAATATATAATATGTTCCAGCTTCGACAGAGTCGCGGTGCTACGACGAATTGGGCTGCCTCAACCTTACCAAAGACTGGTATCACCTCATTTATAGACCCTTCAATGTCTTTCCCCTCCCTCGGCAGACCATCGACACCAAGTTCATTCTCTACACCAGGCTCAATCCGACAGAGGTAAGTATCTTCTTCTGGTGTGGAAGGTTTTGTATATCTATAGAGGTATCCGCCTTCTAACCGTTGTCATATCTCCAGGGTCAGATACTCCGTGCGACAGACGACCTTGGGATAGAAAAGTCCAACTTCGACCCCAAGAAGCAGACCAAGTTCATCATCCACGGCTTCATTGATACACCCCTCAGTTCTTGGGTCAAGGTGAGCTGTTACTCTATTAAATTCAACCCATTCAGTTTATTCCATTCCATTACTAACGCTATCCCTTCCAGGAGATGCGTCTAGAGCTATTGAAGCACTCAGACTGGAACGTTGTCGTTGTCGACTGGGCCGGCGGTTCCCTGCCGCTCTACACCCAGGCCACTGCCAACACACGCTTAGTGGGGCTAGAGTTGGCCTTCTTCATCAATCATCTCAAGGTAAATTATTCATTTATAAGTAAAATATTCACGCTTACATATATACAAATTTTTGAAGTTATAATTTATCTGATTTAATCTATATGATGAAATGAATATTCATCACCTAGATTAAGTTACAGTTTTTTATCCTTAAAGACAATATTTCGGGCCAAACTTGTGAACTATTATCAGGTGTAAATTAAATCGAAGATTCAATCAACATAAAGTTATATCAGTAAAAAAATGATCCGGGTGGAGGTAACAAAATTATCTTAAATAGGGATAACTGTTGGAAAGCATTCAGTACATTCAGTAGGCTTCAGTGCATCGGGGGTTTAAGACTGGCGTTTCAGCATGTTTCAGAAGTATACACAAAGATTAAAATATGTTTTTTTTTTTTTTTTTTTTTTTTTTTATTCAGACATTACAATCTGTCACTTGTGGGCAACAAGCAATGGTGCTATGAAGCTACAATCATTCCATAAAAAATCAATGATATAAACGAATAAATGCATAAATAAATACATACAAGCGAAAAAGTATATACAAAAATAAAGTAAAAAAAAAAAAATATATATAATAAAAAAAAATATAATAATAATAAATAAAACATAAAAGAAATATACTGTACACATTCATACTCTATTTACTATTTGCCTGGGGTCCCCGAACTGAGCTTCTTCCTCATGAATGAGGGCAAAGCAGGAGTCCGGGAGGCCTCAGCTCCCTTTCCCAGCCGCGTCACTGGCTTAAAATATGTAGCTGCTATACTATTTGATTTAAAAAAACACTATTAAAGACTATATAATACCCAATATTTTTTGTATTTTTAAAATTTTATTGTTAGATATAACAATGCAATAACTTAATACAGTTATAACTATATAATAAAACAAAAATTAACTATTGTTTGTCCATTTAACGTCACTTTATGCTGCTATGGCTAATCGGCTATCCAGGTTTAATTAGTATAGAGATTTTTACTAAGTACCTGACATCGTACAAGCTCGGGACCACCGTCTAACGTCCCTTCCGAAGGACGGCGTAACTAAGGATTTTTTACTCCCTTAAAAAAATCCTAGGGCCACCTGCCGGGCTACGAACCCGCGATCTTGGGCTTAGTAGTTAGTCATGCTAACCACTAGACCACAGGTCGCCCCCCCCCCAAAATTAACTAATTGTTGATCTTACGGGGTTGGGTTTGTTTGGTAATCCGTTGATGGATATTTGTAAACAGCGATTGGTAATATCGGAATCGAGCCTCCTGGTTCGTTAATCATTTTATTATTAACTATTATCTCGTTTCTCTGATTTAATTTCAGCTCCGATGAAAGATCAGGAATTCGGACTGAATCGCCGGAATAAAAAATATTACTCCTACTTTTATGTCACTATAAACTATTCATTTCATCCCAATATAATAGTTATATAACATATATAATAGTTTACATATATGGAAGAAATAGTTGGGGATGCAGTCAATAAAAACACCTTAAATATATAATAAATAAATTAAATAAATAAGTGTAACTTATTTATTGTGTGCCGACGTTTCGGCCTACAATGTAGGCCATCTTCAGGGCTAAGAGAGAGAAGCAAACAGAAATATATAAAAAACGTTGCAGTAACAAGAATATAGTGACAAGTGTGGAAATTAAAATAGCGACTAGATATGATGAAATAGTGAATAGATATGATGATAAATACAGATAATGAATATAAAAGTGGTTACAGAATATAATAAAATTAAAATAGAGACAGATATTAATAAAATTATAGATGATGAACAGAAATTAAAATAGTGACAGATTTAATAATTAAACAATACGAATATAAAATACAGAAAATAAATGTCCAGAAAGGATAAAATGTAAACATAATGTAAAGGGAAAGAAAAATGAGGAGGTAAACAGAAAGATGCAAAATGAGAAGATTAAAATATAGAAAAAGGGGGTGGAATATGAAGGATTTAGAAAAAACTATTTTAATTATAGATGTGGATATGATACCAGACATCTAGAGGTTACATAGGTAAAATGTAATAATACAAGCATATATAGAAAGAAAAGATTGATAAATTTCAAAAATTAAAAATTGAAAATAGTGTTTATAAATATGAACTCTAAAGTATGAAAAGAAAATAGAAAATATAAGTAAGGGAAGTTAATATATAACTGTATACAGTTAGAAAGAAATGGTATTAATATAAAATAAGATGTGAATATAACATAAACATATAGAAAATAGGTATAGAAATACAGTAGATGAAAAATATGAGGCTAAATAATAATGAACTCTATGCTATTAACATATGATGGATGCCAAAAATAGGTGTGAGAAACAGGTGCGAAGAAAGGTGAAGGTGAATAGGATGGAGATAAGATAAATATTAAGATGTGTACTAACCGAATAAACCACGCGGCGGCTAGGCGATCAACGGCCCTAGTGAAAAATACGTTAGGAATGTCGGAAATGTCCTAAATTTTGTACAATTTTTTCTTGGATTTCAGGTAATTCTAATTATTCACTCTTGCAAGGTATGAAAGTTTCGGTTCAGCTAACATATATGATTTTGAATAGGAAGTTCATACATTCTCTCTTAGAGGGAAAGCGATTATATGAAAGACTTGCCGATTTCTTCAGGTCAGCGAGCACCCTCAGGCTTGCATAGGTCATCTTGCATCCTCTGGCGCCCTGCGTTTCCTGACAAGTGCACAGGTTGAGAGAGAAGTAATTGAGTAATCGCTTGGTTCATTGGACGAACTCTGACTTTTTCAGAAACCAATTATTCTACTGCCATTAGCTAGCGTCAGCGTATGCCTGAAGGAAGCAATGCTGTGTGATTGAAAAGAGCAATGGAATTTTCTATCGATTATTTATCAGTTACTACTTTGAATTGTTGTTAGCAATTTTTGGATTTAATAAAATCAAGAAGAAATATTTCACTCAACTTTGCTATATTGGCTTCTCTACGCAAACAATGATCTCAGGGAAAATTAAGATCCTTTGATCTGAAAAATATTTAAGTAATAAAATAGGATGCCACTCTGAGATCGTTACCGCTGAGGTATAATAATTCTACATCATTAATGATTAAGAGACATATCCTTCTCTTCTCCAAAGGTTGACATGGTTGACTGACTGGAAGTTATTTAGTAAATAAAGATCCTTATTCATCTAATTGAATATAATTATATCATGGGCTGGTCATAATTACAAGTTAAGTTATATATCCACTTACAAACTAGAAAAGGAAGCCTTTTCGTTATATGTGAGTTCCTACAACTTGAGTGTCTGCTGTTCTGTCTACTACTGCCACTGCACTTTATCTTCAGGTACAGATCCTAAGGAACACTTAAATTACCTCTTCACTGACCCTTAACCTATTTATTTAGATATTCCTAATGTTCCAAATAGTATCGCATATAACAGCTGATAAACCATATTTACCCAAATTTAAATTTAAACAGATTTAAATTCATTAATATCAAGGTGGCAGCGATCATTACAACATTATTTCGACATCAATCTATTAATGTTCCAAAGAACATTGGTTCATTTGGAACATCTTAGTGTTACTGATGGAGTTTTTGGAGTGAAGACGATTTTAAGGATCCTACTGACAATCACTTAACTCTATTGTCCATATTCTTACTTCAGCAGCAACAACCTTTAACCGAAAACAATTTTCGATATTTTAAAAAAAAATGTTGTTTTTTTTTAAATTTTATTTGTATTTTTAATTTAATTACAACAGTCTCAGAATATTTATAAATTGGAATTATAATTTATTTAAATGAGCGTCTCTCAGTTAAGAACAGGATTTAGGAAACCGGCGTTCTCTCACTGATTCCGAACCCGCGTGTTGGCACAGTTGTGCGGGTTCCGCTTTAACACATCCGGCGTTTATGAAGGAGTCAGTCAGTTTAGTCTACATGGAAAGGTGTTGGAAAATATCGATATATCGTACATAAATCGATGTAATTTGATTTCAGTAGTGGATCTGTTCATGTCACCTTAGTTTAGGAACATAAACATCGAACGTCTTGACAAATATATTATTAATAAAAAAAATTAACAAAAAATATGTTTCACCAATGAAGATTTCTTTAAGAGTTATAAGTTCATGTTTCTATCTATAGTGGTTGTGTTTAAGACACCTTAGCTAAGAATTGTAAATATCGAACTTATTTGCGAATATAATTATCATCATCATATGATTGGCTTATCATCATGATATGTTTGACTTGAAATATTGTAAAATTACCATCTGTATCTTGGGGCAGGCATATATCATGTAGCTGTAGCTTTTTACAATCTAAATCGCATAAGTTTTTTGTTCATTATGTTTTACTTATTGTTGTTTAAACCATAGGCATTTTTCTATCAATTTAAATAAATAATTTGCTTCCGATATTCCATGTATTACGACGAGTTAAAGCAGCTCTTCCTACCCATCCATAGACAATATTTTCTCGGTGCATATTTCCTATATCTACAGTCTCCTTCAATTCAAATCCTCAGTCCAGCACCATGAATTAAGATCTCACCTTTCAGATCTCTCTACCCATTCCCACAGACCTAAAATACTCGAGTGTTTCTTTCTCACCCACTCTCCTACTACCTGGAACTCTACCCCTCCTGATATCCACTATGTTTCTTTCCAATTCTCATTTAAACCCTTGCTTTTCCAAAATCTTCTGACCTCCCAAACAGATGCTCTCTAACCAGGTTAGTCATTTGCTTAAATGGTTCAGTATTGAATAATTTTTTTAAAAAAGAAGTTATACATTATGTAAAGATTTTATTACATCCTAGCTCATGTTTTTATTTACTGTAATTTATTTATTCTCTTTTGTTGCTTTGTATTTTATCGCAAATTGTATTTCTTTTTCATGTATTTGCTTTTTAGACACTTTTATAAATACTTTATGATTTGCATTATCTAGCTTTCTGAGCAGATGTATAATATGGTTCTTTTTTCTGTTCATGTTTGTTATTCTAAAGGGATTTGGCCCGGAATAAAGGTAATCCATAAATAATAAATAAGAATAAAATTAATCTGAGTGTTATATTACTAATAAAGTTATTTTTCTATTCTATTCTATTATTTGGGTTAATATTTTACTGAACAATCATCATTGTTGATTGAAAACTTATGCAATGGATCAAGGTTTATTTTGATCTGATTTTTCTTAAAATTTTTCTTAAAACTGATCTTATACTTAATGAAATAATTTAGTTTATTCTTTACTGTTTACATTGGAATCCACGTGTCAATCAACCTCTCACTGCCCCCACATTGGCGATTAACCTATTTTCATTTGGTTGCATGTTATAAACATGTACATTTTATAAATGGTCAATAAATTTCGATCCTGCTTATTTTTACTTTAATATTATTAAAGTATATTAAATACACAGACTAAATTTTTTGTGTCTGATGATACTGCTTATTGTAACATTATTACAGAAGAAGGAAAAATGAATGAATATTATCAACAACAGAACAGGTAGTACAGGAAAATAAAAGTTTTTTGACTTTTAAATAACTAATGTTCATCCTCTGTCATGGAAAGACAGAGGATCCGGGTTCAAATCCCGGGCGAGGGCCTATCTTTTCTCTTTAAAATAAAAATAATGTTCATTGCATTCATTGCATAACATTAACTTAACATAGATCAATTTTATTTTCCTTTAGAGCGTTAAAATATTATTTATTCTTCACGTTGGCTATTATTTCATTTTTAGAACAAGTACCAGCTAGATCCTAAGGATGTTCACTTGATTGGCCATAGCTTAGGTGCTCACACTGCTGGCTATGCTGGAGAGAATGTTCATGGTGAGTTAATAATTCATCACATCACAATTTTAAAATTATTTTAGCCAATTTATCCATTATTAAATTTATTTAATTAGATATATTTTATTTATCATAAAAATGTCTTACAGGTTTAGGAAGAATTACAGGTCTAGACCCAGCTGAACCATATTTTCAAGGAATGCCGAGCGAAGTTCGCCTCGACCCTGGAGATGCTCAGCTAGTTGATGTCATACATACAGATGGCACTTCAATATTTTTATTAGGTAAGTCTGTTTAAGCCTGTATAATTGTATTGATGCAAAAAAAATATTTACTGGTGATATCAGAATATCTTTGTTTTATTTTTTTTTTTTTTAAATTATATTCAGGAAAGAGCTGTTCTGATATTACAAAAAAAAAAAAAAATATGAAAGGAAATTTATCATTTATTTATTATAGAAAATCAGCATTTCTCCTTCGCTTTTCTTTTTTTCTTTTTTTTTTATGCTATCATAGTCAAGACTAATTAAAGTTATATTTATTATATTATTCAGTTTAGTCAAATCTCTGTCATACCATAGTAAAGTGATTACTAATAGACAACTTAAAAGGACATGCACGGAAATACCTTATCACATGGTATTTTGGAATATTACGACAAAAAAAAGTATTCTATCTTCACTCAAATTACAAAAATATAGCTTGTACCACTACAACACATAAATGGTGTGTATTCCTTTTCCAACCACACAGGCTTGTATAAAATAATTGATTATTCATTTTTGTGAACCATGTTTGACTATGTGCGGACAAGAATTAATTAGGCATGGGTTTTTATCAATTTTTAGTTATTATTCACCAATAAATTACATATGGAATAGGTAATAAACAAAAACCTGTTTCTTTTTTTTTCACGGAAAAGGTAGTAATTATCATACCAATAGGATAAAAGGAGGAGTACGTCAAAACTGGGAGTTGTTTAATTTGTATTCAATTCCAATTGAAAATTTATTTTTAGATTGTCAAACCTTATAATGAACTTTTTTTGTTTCTCCTGTAAAATAACTTTTTCATGACATTGATTTGTTGCCAAATGACCTTTCCTATGTCAATGCCTCAATTTAAAATCTTGTAGTAATCATACTAAACGATATTAAAATTATTTTCTTTTTATAAGCTATGTAAAAATACCTGCTCATTACAACGATTCGAGTAATTTTACTAAATACTTTAATCCTAATTTATAATTTCCTTTAGGATACGGAATGGTTGAACCTTGTGGACACTTGGACTTCTACCCGAACAATGGGAAGGAACAACCAGGATGCGATATAAGCGAGAACCCACTTCCGCTGACGGTGATAAGGGAAGGGATCGAGGAGGCGTCCAGGGTCCTCCTCGCCTGCTCCCACGTAAGGGCCGTCAAGTTCTTCATCGAGAGCATCAACTCCCAGTGCCCGTACCTTGCCCACCGATGCCCTTCGTATCAACACTTTTTACAGGTTATTATAATAATTATCATTAGTTGTTTAAGTATTCCTTACTATCTATCTTCCTCAGTGACAATGGTGTTATTAAAAAAAAAATGAGGAAATTAAAGCTAAATAATGGAAAGTTTTCTATAGAAAGCACATCCTGAAGAATTTTTGTAGTTATAGGCTGCAAATTTAAGATACTGAGGCTCTATGGAATTTTATCAGTATGTTTATTCACATAATGCCATTTTATGCTGCTATGGCTAAATGGATGATGCCACGGTGGGAGTCCTAAATTTAGCCTACCCAGAATTAACTAGATCTTTAATGAGTAACTGACACTGTACAGGCTAGGGACACACATCATCTGTCCCTTCTGAAGTACGGAATAATCAAGGATTTTTTACTCCCTTTTAAAAAATCCTAGTGCCATCCAGTAAGTTGCGATGCTAACCACTACACTACAGGTGACCCCTATACTAAGAATAGGCTTTAATACAGGTAAGCCAAAAGTTGATTAAAATAAGTTTTAATTCATTCATTTCACACTATTCAATCTGAAATATAAAAAAATAGAAATGTATGGAAACATTGATTTTAGTATTAATATTATTTAAAATTGTTCTCTTTAATTGAAATTACTCATATGTAAATAAAATCTTATTAACTTAAAGGTAAAAGACTTTAAAATAAATATTTCTTGTAATTATCAATCTCTAAAAATCTTGATTTTTTTAGGGCAAGTGTTTTAGTTGTGGACCGAACGGCACTAACTGTGCTTTCATGGGCCTTCATACGACGCGCGGCCTGTTGCCACCTGGTGCCAAATTCTTCATTCAGACAGGCAAGGAGCCACCTTATTGCAGTAAGTGATATTATTTCAAAAATATTCTAAGGTAATGTATGCATTTGAGGAATGAAGTATTGGCAAGTAAACGATCAACTGTTTGATTGACTATTTATTTTTTGTGATACTATAGAACTTGTTTAATTGAAAATAGTTTAATAATCTTAGATTAAACAAGGTTTAGAATTTAACAACTTTAATCTATAAAGAACCCTTTAGAGCCTACTGACCATACTTATATTGTTCGTTAGGAGAGATGAGTATTTGATACATGGCTATGTATTATAATAAAACAAGTCGTTAAATAAAACTTATGCATTTCAGAATTCTTTTTTCATGATTTGCAAAGCTTTTTAAGTTAAGGTTGTAAGTTAAGACAAATGAATATAATAATAATAATTATTATTATTATTATTATTGGGGACTTCAAGAAGTGCAGAAAGCGGTTATGCTGGGAACAGCCAGCATCACAAGAAAATTTTTGAATATATCAAAATTTTAATTTTGGTCCTCATCTATTTTTCTTACATTCTAATGAATCAGTTAAAATTATAGAATTTATCATTGAAACTACTATGTTACACTTTTTTATGTTTTTAAACTGTGTTTTGTTATAGGAAGACACTACAGAGTGACTGTAGAACTGGCCAGGCCCCCAAAGGCAGAGACCTGGGTCCAAGGATTCATGAGAGTTTCTCTGCACTCGGACCAGGGAAAGATAAGAGATTTAGATCTCACGCCGAAGTATGTTTACAAAATTTATTATTCAGATTCAAGAGAGGATCTTATTTCTAATATTAATTGCTTATTTCTATTTTATATATTTCGATGAAATAAAAAAAAAAAACAGAATGAGACAGTGACTATCTATGTTATAAGTTTATCATTCAAACATAATTCATGCAAGTATCAATTATTACTAATGATAGAACGTACAAAAGGACCTAATATCTTCCTCCGAGGACTTAGCTCTTTCTGTCTGGAAGAAATGTTCTGTCCTGGCAGAATGAGTGATATACTATTACTAGAATCTTCAGATATCCCTGTATTGTCAATCATAGATTCAAGTCTTTTCGACAACATATTTTTTGGTACATTCTAAAATTAATGGAATGCTTGTTTCACTTTTTCAGGACTCCTTGCATTTTTGATTTTTGAAATAACATTTCAAAAAATTATTTTCACATTTTAGCATGAAATGATCTGAAAAGTTTAGAAACTAAACTAAAACTATCAGAACGCCGTTTCAGATTTAAATATTTTATTTTTCTATTCAAAAAGGAGGCTGGTATATTTAGAATGGTACCTTTTTTTTATTTTATTATAAATATAAAATTTAAAAAACTAAAACCCTCAAAGTACATAGACAATATTAAAATAAATAACAATTTTTCAAAATGATAAAAAATGTTGCCATAATAATTTTATCTCACCCATATTAAGTTTATTAGATAGTTATGTAACAAGCAGAGTGCTTTGTGTATATGATGTGTGTTTTTTGTATGTACTCCTCGCTATTAGCAAGCAAAAAACATCCACTCTCTTGTTATTTTTTATACAATCCCTTGTATTAATAATTATTCCTGTTATTACAATAGTAGGAAATGAGATAGAAATTTCCGATTTCGATAAACTTACCAATTTCTTTTTCATTAGATTAATTATTTGATATTTTACAGCGGCTACGAGAAACTTGAGCATGGTACATCAAGAAGTTTCGTGGTCTCCCACATTGAAGAGATCGGTACCGTGACTAGAGTAGAAGTTTACTGGGAATACGACATGAATGTCCTCCAACCCAGGTCTATCTGCTTCTTGTGGTGCAACGACCACCTCTACGTTTCCTCAGTCAGGGTGTCAGCCTCAAGGATTCTTAATTCTAGGGAGTAAGTATTGTGTTTAATGTAAAATTGTTTCATAATTTTGGCTATTTAAATATTTTAGCTATTTTAATTTACTATTTATGTACCACAAGTAATATTTTTATATTTCTTTGATCCTGTGTCATTAGCACTTTAGAAATACATAATAAATTTTGATGACTGTTATTAAAAATAAAATCTTTAAAATTTTTAAATATTTAACATGATTAACTCGCACTGTTTCTGGGTTTGTATAGTAACCCAGTGTACCATTTTTTTTTTTCAAAGAATCCTACATATATCCTTTCATAGGACATACATATGCTTAGTTTCAAAATATAATTTTGTAAAATTTAAAATATTTGAACTTGGTTAATTCACACTGTTTCTGAGTTTGTGCTGTTAACCCAGTACACCATTATTTCCCAAAGGATTCTACATCTGTTGTTTCTAAGAAAACTTTTTCATATCTTCTTCTTCTTTGACTTCCTCTTATGGCATTGCTAGCGTCAAGGAGTCTCCACCCAATGCAGCCATGCCTCTCAGTTCCTACTCAACTGCCTCATTTCCTGGAGGGTCTAGTCTCTCTCCCCTCCGATGCGCTGAATGTATTCCTGATAGGAAACTCTGGGACAGCCTCTTGGCCTCCTCCAAGTGGGTTTAGCTTCCATCACCTTCCTTGACTCTCTCTCTCTTCCCCCATCTGAAATACGGGCCAAAGTACTTTAGCTTTCGGTTTTTTAAGGAATCTCTTAGCTCAGGTATTTTTAGTTCTTCTCTAATGTTCTCATACCTTTTAATATCCGTCCACATCTGAGGCTATTTTTTTCCTTTGAATAGAATTTACTACCATGCAAGTTATGAGCCCAGTAATGGAGGCCCCGTATCCTTTGGACAACTGGTCTCCGGAATATTTGTGTCCCCTCAATGGGTGACCGGGATATACCCCCTGGTACTGGATTTCCCCTAACCTGGAGGACCAGTGGCTGATTGCAGTCAAGTGACTGGGCGATGGGGCCGCCAACTCCCTACGCCACTATCTCATGTTTATAAAATTATATTATAACCATATTTCCTCACTACTCTAACATTATTGGCCTATTACATCATCTATTGAATTTTGAATTATTGCATTATAAGTATCCGGTTAGCTTATATTGAATTATGAGTGAACCAGATATCACTTATACTTATAATAACTAATAATTCCTTGGCTTCCTATTAATATAGGAATAGCCAGTTTCACAGGTATAAATATTATAAAGTACATTTTTAATACTTTTCAACTAAAGACTAATTGTTGATAACATTGGTAGAAAACGAGCGGTAGATGTGGTGAGCAAGCTTTGTAGCCCTGGTCACCGTGGCTACGCTGATATAGCTTCCAGGTCAACGGCTCTCTTCTTGGACAACTGTAGATCTGATTGAGTCATCAAAGATTGCAGTAGAAGATTCTGCCTTTGCCTCTGTCAAGTGGTTCCAAAGCTTCCAGGTTCCGGGAGTACAGAGAACATTTGTCGCCAACCATTTGCAATTAGTATTTTGCTTAATATGAAATTCATATTAAGCTCAAAAAGTATCATACTTAAATGTATATAAATAATGTATATACCCTATGTAATGTAAGCAAGCTAGAGGATAAAGTTAAGAACATAAAAAAGTTCAAATTATTTGTGATTATTCCTTTATCTTTATTATTTATTTGTTTTCTAACTGTTATGTTATTGAAATTTTTATATTACTATTATTCACGTCTCTCCTTAATTTAATTGTAACAAGTAACAAAATTCAAAAGACTCTTGAGTTTTCTTATATTTTGGTGTTCTTGTGAAAAAGTTGTATTTAAGTGATTTTTAAAGAAAATTCAAAATCAAACAAAACTTGTGTCATTATCAAGATCAGATGATATAAGCATGTCTACTAGTCGATCCGAAAATCATAGAAAGCCATTATAATATTGTATGAGCTGTCAATTATGTATGTGTCTCTGTAATTTAATAAAGGTTGTAAATTTGTTGTTTTAAAGATGTAATGTTTTTATATTTTCTTTAATAGTACCGATAATATGCAATGATTCCACTGCATCCTACATAACACTATCATACTATACACACACACACACAGATATATATAGAATAGAATAGAATAGAAAAATAATTTTATTCTGGGACCAGGCCCCTTTAGAATAACAGAGATGCACAAATTTAAATAAATGTTTATCTGCCCAAAGGCCTATATCAAAATAAAGCAATGTTTACATAATATCTTGAAAGTTAATAATTAAACAGGTATGTTTTGGTAGAGAATCAGAAAATGTAATAAAAATTAAAATAAAAAAAGACAAATTCATAATAAAAAGAAATAGGCTTATGGAAAAATAAGTGGATCCATGACAGCATCTAATAATAAAAAGATGATATCATTACGAGTAAAGAATATTTAAAATAGTTCATCAATCGATCAAGTTTAATATATCTAAAAATCATTTATTGATTAATTAATTAATTACAACAAAAAACACCTAATACTAGCCCAAAAGTGGAGGGAGAGTTCCTATTTGTCTCTTAAAGTAGTCCATTTTTACAACTTTGACAGGGGTGCCATAAGAAGAGCTTATGAAACTTGCCAGCAAAGCTCTCCTCACTCAAGAGCTTATATAAATCTTCACATTTCAATTATTAAACGAGTCACCATGCTCATAAACTTTTATACCATATGTATATATTATAAAGGCCATATAGGAGAGCCGTCCACCCTCTCCACAATAATCCCTAAACAGTATGAATTCGCTTGCCCGACGAATGATGCCCATGATAATATATAACCATTATATCAAAACTTGTACTCAGAGGAGCTCATTTTTCCCAATATTCCATCAACCTTCTTTGATACAATTTAGTGGAAGCATTGATTAAATGAGTAATTGATAGGAGAATAGAAAGGGGTACGTTCAGTCTCAACGCTCATATTAACATAAAAATATTTCCAGTTAGAAGAAGATGATTCTCCACACTAATGCACATCTAGCTATTCGATGCGATATATTATTTAATTTAGCAACTAACCGACACCCTCGTAAAGGCCCTTAATGTTGTTTAGGGGCGAAAAACAGCTATGGTCATCAACGCCCGTAAAGGCTCTTAATGATGCAGCTCATAATACACAACCGTCGCACTCATCTTAATTCTCCCCTCAAGTTGCCATTCCTCAAATTAGTTGAAATTGTCTCCCAATAGTCCCATTGAAAAAAATCAACAATAAATTGGAAATAAACTTGTAGTATTTATAGAAAGGTTTCAAAGGTTTATTAAAATATCTAAACAATAGTTTCACTCATGTTATTTCTGTTATTTCATTCGTATATTTTAACAACTATCATCACATGATTTGTCTATAAGTATGTACTGTAATGGATTCTCCACAGTACAGCAAAAACAGTCTGGGGGGAGGGGGGCCCTACCCAGTGCCAGCCCAATGCGTCTCTTAGGAAGTGTCACTCCCTTATATGGAATAAGTTGGCCTAATATGTATAAAAATATAGATAGTAAACAATTTCGTCGAGCCTGCCTCAGATAGAGAAGAGGCAGGGAGAAAGAGTTCCCTTCGCCAACGGCCATACCACGTTGAACACACCGGTTCTCGTCCGATCACCGAAGTTAAGCAACGTCGGGCGTGGTTAGTACTTGGATGGGTGACCGCCTGGGAAAACCGCGTGCTGTTGGCATCTCTTTTTTTTTTTTTTTTTTCCTTCGCCCTATTTCCGAAATTTTATTACCTTTTAAATAATCGATTTTAAATGTTCAACCGCTCTAGACCTAATATATCCGAAAAAAGAAAAACTCGGATACCGGCCCGCATTCCAATTTTATATTATATTTCGCCCTTTATAAGAACTGTTCAAAGAAGAAAAGTCCTATATAGAATTGTAGAAATAGGCGAGTTCTTTATAGGGCTCCCCGTTATTCCGTTTTTATTATGTCGATCTCGAAAAAAGAATTCAAAAAAACGAGCCCAGCCGTTCAGTTTTCGCACAAAAGAAAGAAATTTTAAAAATACATATAAATAAAATCATTACCGGGATTACGCCAAGCGAACTTTATATGAGCACTCCTTTCCCGAAAAATCGGCTCAATCCTCAAAAGAATTTTTTTTTTTATAATCAACATGTCTGATCCCGTTGATGAGCGCCACTTATGACTATACTATAGCAAATTGAATGTGAATAAATTTATACACATTTACTTACACACGGTCCTTTTGTATTGCAACCGGCAAGGAGGTTTGCCAGCCAGCCTTATAGTTTATTTTATATCCTTTCTCAACAAGAGCCGACGAAAGGCAGATTCCCCGTTAATTATAATTCGATATTCCCTTTAACTGATACAGATTCAAGTTTAAAGGCGCCGGGACTGGCTCTCAGCTCCTAGAGCTTCCTAAGATGTCCGCTAGGCGCAGCACCTACTCCACTTGGAGAGCTCCCTGGCTAAAATTCACCACAAAATTACAACAAAAAACACCTAATACTAGCCCAAAAGTGGAGGGAGAGTTCCTATTTGTCTCTTAAAGTAGTCCATTTTTACAACTTTGACAGGGGTGCCATAAGAAGAGCTTATGAAACTTGCCAGCAAAGCTCTCCTCACTCAAGAGCTTATATAAATCTTCACATTTCAATTATTAAACGAGTCACCATGCTCATAAACTTTTATACCATATGTATATATTATAAAGGCCATATAGGAGAGCCGTCCACCCTCTCCACAATAATCCCTAAACAGTATGAATTCGCTTGCCCGACGAATGATGCCCATGATAATATATAACCATTATATCAAAACTTGTACTCAGAGGAGCTCATTTTTCCCAATATTCCATCAACCTTCTTTGATACAATTTAGTGGAAGCATTGATTAAATGAGTAATTGATAGGAGAATAGAAAGGGGTACGTTCAGTCTCAACGCTCATATTAACATAAAAATATTTCCAGTTAGAAGAAGATGATTCTCCACACTAATGCACATCTAGCTATTCGATGCGATATATTATTTAATTTAGCAACTAACCGACACCCTCGTAAAGGCCCTTAATGTTGTTTAGGGGCGAAAAACAGCTATGGTCATCAACGCCCGTAAAGGCTCTTAATGATGCAGCTCATAATACACAACCGTCGCACTCATCTTAATTCTCCCCTCAAGTTGCCATTCCTCAAATTAGTTGAAATTGTCTCCCAATAGTCCCATTGAAAAAAATCAACAATAAATTGGAAATAAACTTGTAGTATTTATAGAAAGGTTTCAAAGGTTTATTAAAATATCTAAACAATAGTTTCACTCATGTTATTTCTGTTATTTCATTCGTATATTTTAACAACTATCATCACATGATTTGTCTATAAGTATGTACTGTAATGGATTCTCCACAGTACAGCAAAAACAGTCTGGGGGGAGGGGGGGCCCTACCCAGTGCCAGCCCAATGCGTCTCTTAGGAAGTGTCACTCCCTTATATGGAATAAGTTGGCCTAATATGTATAAAAATATAGATAGTAAACAATTTCGTCGAGCCTGCCTCAGATAGAGAAGAGGCAGGGAGAAAGAGTTCCCTTCGCCAACGGCCATACCACGTTGAACACACCGGTTCTCGTCCGATCACCGAAGTTAAGCAACGTCGGGCGTGGTTAGTACTTGGATGGGTGACCGCCTGGGAAAACCGCGTGCTGTTGGCATCTCTTTTTTTTTTTTTTTTTTCCTTCGCCCTATTTCCGAAATTTTATTACCTTTTAAATAATCGATTTTAAATGTTCAACCGCTCTAGACCTAATATATCCGAAAAAAGAAAAACTCGGATACCGGCCCGCATTCCAATTTTATATTATATTTCGCCCTTTATAAGAACTGTTCAAAGAAGAAAAGTCCTATATAGAATTGTAGAAATAGGCGAGTTCTTTATAGGGCTCCCCGTTATTCCGTTTTTATTATGTCGATCTCGAAAAAAGAATTCAAAAAAACGAGCCCAGTCGTTCAGTTTTCGCACAAAAGGAAGAAATTTTAAAAATACATATAAATAAAATCATTACCGGGATTACGCCAAGCGAACTTTATATGAGCACTCCTTTCCCGAAAAATCGGCTCAATCCTCAAAAGAATTTTTTTTTTTATAATCAACATGTCTGATCCCGTTGATGAGCGCCACTTATGACTATACTATAGCAAATTGAATGTGAATAAATTTATACACATTTACTTACACACGGTCCTTTTGTATTGCAACCGGCAAGGAGGTTTGCCAGCCAGCCTTATAGTTTATTTTATATCCTTTCTCAACAAGAGCCGACGAAAGGCAGATTCCCCGTTAATTATAATTCGATATTCCCTTTAGCTGATACAGATTCAAGTTTAAAGGCGCCGGGACTGGCTCTCAGCTCCTAGAGCTTCCTAAGATGTCCGCTAGGCGCAGCACCTACTCCACTTGGAGAGCTCCCTGGCTAAAATTCATCACAAAATTACAACAAAAAACACCTAATACTAGCCCAAAAGTGGAGGGAGAATTCCTATTTGTCTCTTAAAGTAGTCCATTTTTACAACTTTGACAGGGGTGCCATAAGAAGAGCTTATGAAACTTGCCAGCAAAGCTCTCCTCACTCAAGAGCTTATATAAATCTTCACATTTCAATTATTAAACGAGTCACCATGCTCATAAACTTTTATACCATATGTATATATTATAAAGGCCATATAGGAGAGCCGTCCACCCTCTCCACAATAATCCCTAAACAGTATGAATTCGCTTGCCCGAAGAATGATGCCCATGATAATATATAACCATTATATCAAAACTTGTACTCAGAGGAGCTCATTTTTCCCAATATTCCATCAACCTTCTTTGATACAATTTAGTGGAAGCATTGATTAAATGAGTAATTGATAGGAGAATAGAAAGGGGTACGTTCAGTCTCAACGCTCATATTAACATAAAAATATTTCCAGTTAGAAGAAGATGATTCTCCACACTAATGCACATCTAGCTATTCGATGCGATATATTATTTAATTTAGCAACTAACCGACACCCTCGTAAAGGCCCTTAATGTTGTTTAGGGGCGAAAAACAGCTATGGTCATCAACGCCCGTAAAGGCTCTTAATGATGCAGCTCATAATACACAACCGTCGCACTCATCTTAATTCTCCCCTCAAGTTGCCATTCCTCAAATTAGTTGAAATTGTCTCCCAATAGTCCCATTGAAAAAAATCAACAATAAATTGGAAATAAACTTGTAGTATTTATAGAAAGGTTTCAAAGGTTTATTAAAATATCTAAACAATAGTTTCACTCATGTTATTTCTGTTATTTCATTCGTATATTTTAACAACTATCATCACATGATTTGTCTATAAGTATGTACTGTAATGGATTCTCCACAGTACAGCAAAAACAGTCTGGGGGGAGGGGGGGCCCTACCCAGTGCCAGCCCAATGCGTCTCTTAGGAAGTGTCACTCCCTTATATGGAATAAGTTGGCCTAATATGTATAAAAATATAGATAGTAAACAATTTCGTCGAGCCTGCCTCAGATAGAGAAGAGGCAGGGAGAAAGAGTTCCCTTCGCCAACGGCCATACCACGTTGAACACACCGGTTCTCGTCCGATCACCGAAGTTAAGCAACGTCGGGCGTGGTTAGTACTTGGATGGGTGACCGCCTGGGAAAACCGCGTGCTGTTGGCATCTCTTTTTTTTTTTTTTTTTTCCTTCGCCCTATTTCCGAAATTTTATTACCTTTTAAATAATCGATTTTAAATGTTCAACCGCTCTAGACCTAATATATCCGAAAAAAGAAAAACTCGGATACCGGCCCGCATTCCAATTTTATATTATATTTCGCCCTTTATAAGAACTGTTCAAAGAAGAAAAGTCCTATATAGAATTGTAGAAATAGGCGAGTTCTTTATAGGGCTCCCCGTTATTCCGTTTTTATTATGTCGATCTCGAAAAAAGAATTCAAAAAAACGAGCCCAGCCGTTCAGTTTTCGCACAAAAGAAAGAAATTTTAAAAATACATATAAATAAAATCATTACCGGGATTACGCCAAGCGAACTTTATATGAGCACTCCTTTCCCGAAAAATCGGCTCAATCCTCAAAAGAATTTTTTTTTTTATAATCAACATGTCTGATCCCGTTGATGAGCGCCACTTATGACTATACTATAGCAAATTGAATGTGAATAAATTTATACACATTTACTTACACACGGTCCTTTTGTATTGCAACCGGCAAGGAGGTTTGCCAGCCAGCCTTATAGTTTATTTTATATCCTTTCTCAACAAGAGCCGACGAAAGGCAGATTCCCCGTTAATTATAATTCGATATTCCCTTTAGCTGATACAGATTCAAGTTTAAAGGCGCCGGGACTGGCTCTCAGCTCCTAGAGCTTCCTAAGATGTCCGCTAGGCGCAGCACCTACTCCACTTGGAGAGCTCCCTGGCTAAAATTCATCACAAAATTACAACAAAAAACACCTAATACTAGCCCAAAAGTGGAGGGAGAATTCCTATTTGTCTCTTAAAGTAGTCCATTTTTACAACTTTGACAGGGGTGCCATAAGAAGAGCTTATGAAACTTGCCAGCAAAGCTCTCCTCACTCAAGAGCTTATATAAATCTTCACATTTCAATTATTAAACGAGTCACCATGCTCATAAACTTTTATACCATATGTATATATTATAAAGGCCATATAGGAGAGCCGTCCACCCTCTCCACAATAATCCCTAAACAGTATGAATTCGCTTGCCCGAAGAATGATGCCCATGATAATATATAACCATTATATCAAAACTTGTACTCAGAGGAGCTCATTTTTCCCAATATTCCATCAACCTTCTTTGATACAATTTAGTGGAAGCATTGATTAAATGAGTAATTGATAGGAGAATAGAAAGGGGTACGTTCAGTCTCAACGCTCATATTAACATAAAAATATTTCCAGTTAGAAGAAGATGATTCTCCACACTAATGCACATCTAGCTATTCGATGCGATATATTATTTAATTTAGCAACTAACCGACACCCTCGTAAAGGCCCTTAATGTTGTTTAGGGGCGAAAAACAGCTATGGTCATCAACGCCCGTAAAGGCTCTTAATGATGCAGCTCATAATACACAACCGTCGCACTCATCTTAATTCTCCCCTCAAGTTGCCATTCCTCAAATTAGTTGAAATTGTCTCCCAATAGTCCCATTGAAAAAAATCAACAATAAATTGGAAATAAACTTGTAGTATTTATAGAAAGGTTTCAAAGGTTTATTAAAATATCTAAACAATAGTTTCACTCATGTTATTTCTGTTATTTCATTCGTATATTTTAACAACTATCATCACATGATTTGTCTATAAGTATGTACTGTAATGGATTCTCCACAGTACAGCAAAAACAGTCTGGGGGGAGGGGGGGCCCTACCCAGTGCCAGCCCAATGCGTCTCTTAGGAAGTGTCACTCCCTTATATGGAATAAGTTGGCCTAATATGTATAAAAATATAGATAGTAAACAATTTCGTCGAGCCTGCCTCAGATAGAGAAGAGGCAGGGAGAAAGAGTTCCCTTCGCCAACGGCCATACCACGTTGAACACACCGGTTCTCGTCCGATCACCGAAGTTAAGCAACGTCGGGCGTGGTTAGTACTTGGATGGGTGACCGCCTGGGAAAACCGCGTGCTGTTGGCATCTCTTTTTTTTTTTTTTTTTTCCTTCGCCCTATTTCCGAAATTTTATTACCTTTTAAATAATCGATTTTAAATGTTCAACCGCTCTAGACCTAATATATCCGAAAAAAGAAAAACTCGGATACCGGCCCGCATTCCAATTTTATATTATATTTCGCCCTTTATAAGAACTGTTCAAAGAAGAAAAGTCCTATATAGAATTGTAGAAATAGGCGAGTTCTTTATAGGGCTCCCCGTTATTCCGTTTTTATTATGTCGATCTCGAAAAAAGAATTCAAAAAAACGAGCCCAGTCGTTCAGTTTTCGCACAAAAGGAAGAAATTTTAAAAATACATATAAATAAAATCATTACCGGGATTACGCCAAGCGAACTTTATATGAGCACTCCTTTCCCGAAAAATCGGCTCAATCCTCAAAAGAATTTTTTTTTTTATAATCAACATGTCTGATCCCGTTGATGAGCGCCACTTATGACTATACTATAGCAAATTGAATGTGAATAAATTTATACACATTTACTTACACACGGTCCTTTTGTATTGCAACCGGCAAGGAGGTTTGCCAGCCAGCCTTATAGTTTATTTTATATCCTTTCTCAACAAGAGCCGACGAAAGGCAGATTCCCCGTTAATTATAATTCGATATTCCCTTTAGCTGATACAGATTCAAGTTTAAAGGCGCCGGGACTGGCTCTCAGCTCCTAGAGCTTCCTAAGATGTCCGCTAGGCGCAGCACCTACTCCACTTGGAGAGCTCCCTGGCTAAAATTCATCACAAAATTACAACAAAAAACACCTAATACTAGCCCAAAAGTGGAGGGAGAATTCCTATTTGTCTCTTAAAGTAGTCCATTTTTACAACTTTGACAGGGGTGCCATAAGAAGAGCTTATGAAACTTGCCAGCAAAGCTCTCCTCACTCAAGAGCTTATATAAATCTTCACATTTCAATTATTAAACGAGTCACCATGCTCATAAACTTTTATACCATATGTATATATTATAAAGGCCATATAGGAGAGCCGTCCACCCTCTCCACAATAATCCCTAAACAGTATGAATTCGCTTGCCCGAAGAATGATGCCCATGATAATATATAACCATTATATCAAAACTTGTACTCAGAGGAGCTCATTTTTCCCAATATTCCATCAACCTTCTTTGATACAATTTAGTGGAAGCATTGATTAAATGAGTAATTGATAGGAGAATAGAAAGGGGTACGTTCAGTCTCAACGCTCATATTAACATAAAAATATTTCCAGTTAGAAGAAGATGATTCTCCACACTAATGCACATCTAGCTATTCGATGCGATATATTATTTAATTTAGCAACTAACCGACACCCTCGTAAAGGCCCTTAATGTTGTTTAGGGGCGAAAAACAGCTATGGTCATCAACGCCCGTAAAGGCTCTTAATGATGCAGCTCATAATACACAACCGTCGCACTCATCTTAATTCTCCCCTCAAGTTGCCATTCCTCAAATTAGTTGAAATTGTCTCCCAATAGTCCCATTGAAAAAAATCAACAATAAATTGGAAATAAACTTGTAGTATTTATAGAAAGGTTTCAAAGGTTTATTAAAATATCTAAACAATAGTTTCACTCATGTTATTTCTGTTATTTCATTCGTATATTTTAACAACTATCATCACATGATTTGTCTATAAGTATGTACTGTAATGGATTCTCCACAGTACAGCAAAAACAGTCTGGGGGGAGGGGGGGCCCTACCCAGTGCCAGCCCAATGCGTCTCTTAGGAAGTGTCACTCCCTTATATGGAATAAGTTGGCCTAATATGTATAAAAATATAGATAGTAAACAATTTCGTCGAGCCTGCCTCAGATAGAGAAGAGGCAGGGAGAAAGAGTTCCCTTCGCCAACGGCCATACCACGTTGAACACACCGGTTCTCGTCCGATCACCGAAGTTAAGCAACGTCGGGCGTGGTTAGTACTTGGATGGGTGACCGCCTGGGAAAACCGCGTGCTGTTGGCATCTCTTTTTTTTTTTTTTTTTTCCTTCGCCCTATTTCCGAAATTTTATTACCTTTTAAATAATCGATTTTAAATGTTCAACCGCTCTAGACCTAATATATCCGAAAAAAGAAAAACTCGGATACCGGCCCGCATTCCAATTTTATATTATATTTCGCCCTTTATAAGAACTGTTCAAAGAAGAAAAGTCCTATATAGAATTGTAGAAATAGGCGAGTTCTTTATAGGGCTCCCCGTTATTCCGTTTTTATTATGTCGATCTCGAAAAAAGAATTCAAAAAAACGAGCCCAGCCGTTCAGTTTTCGCACAAAAGAAAGAAATTTTAAAAATACATATAAATAAAATCATTACCGGGATTACGCCAAGCGAACTTTATATGAGCACTCCTTTCCCGAAAAATCGGCTCAATCCTCAAAAGAATTTTTTTTTTTATAATCAACATGTCTGATCCCGTTGATGAGCGCCACTTATGACTATACTATAGCAAATTGAATGTGAATAAATTTATACACATTTACTTACACACGGTCCTTTTGTATTGCAACCGGCAAGGAGGTTTGCCAGCCAGCCTTATAGTTTATTTTATATCCTTTCTCAACAAGAGCCGACGAAAGGCAGATTCCCCGTTAATTATAATTCGATATTCCCTTTAACTGATACAGATTCAAGTTTAAAGGCGCCGGGACTGGCTCTCAGCTCCTAGAGCTTCCTAAGATGTCCGCTAGGCGCAGCACCTACTCCACTTGGAGAGCTCCCTGGCTAAAATTCATCACAAAATTACAACAAAAAACACCTAATACTACCCCAAAAGTGGAGGGAGAGTTCCTATTTGTCTCTTAAAGTAGTCCATTTTTACAACTTTGACAGGGGTGCCATAAGAAGAGCTTATGAAACTTGCCAGCAAAGCTCTCCTCACTCAAGAGCTTATATAAATCTTCACATTTCAATTATTAAACGAGTCACCATGCTCATAAACTTTTATACCATATGTATATATTATAAAGGCCATATAGGAGAGCCGTCCACCCTCTCCACAATAATCCCTAAACAGTATGAATTCGCTTGCCCGACGAATGATGCCCATGATAATATATAACCATTATATCAAAACTTGTACTCAGAGGAGCTCATTTTTCCCAATATTCCATCAACCTTCTTTGATACAATTTAGTGGAAGCATTGATTAAATGAGTAATTGATAGGAGAATAGAAAGGGGTACGTTCAGTCTCAACGCTCATATTAACATAAAAATATTTCCAGTTAGAAGAAGATGATTCTCCACACTAATGCACATCTAGCTATTCGATGCGATATATTATTTAATTTAGCAACTAACCGACACCCTCGTAAAGGCCCTTAATGTTGTTTAGGGGCGAAAAACAGCTATGGTCATCAACGCCCGTAAAGGCTCTTAATGATGCAGCTCATAATACACAACCGTCGCACTCATCTTAATTCTCCCCTCAAGTTGCCATTCCTCAAATTAGTTGAAATTGTCTCCCAATAGTCCCATTGAAAAAAATCAACAATAAATTGGAAATAAACTTGTAGTATTTATAGAAAGGTTTCAAAGGTTTATTAAAATATCTAAACAATAGTTTCACTCATGTTATTTCTGTTATTTCATTCGTATATTTTAACAACTATCATCACATGATTTGTCTATAAGTATGTACTGTAATGGATTCTCCACAGTACAGCAAAAACAGTCTGGGGGGAGGGGGGGCCCTACCCAGTGCCAGCCCAATGCGTCTCTTAGGAAGTGTCACTCCCTTATATGGAATAAGTTGGCCTAATATGTATAAAAATATAGATAGTAAACAATTTCGTCGAGCCTGCCTCAGATAGAGAAGAGGCAGGGAGAAAGAGTTCCCTTCGCCAACGGCCATACCACGTTGAACACACCGGTTCTCGTCCGATCACCGAAGTTAAGCAACGTCGGGCGTGGTTAGTACTTGGATGGGTGACCGCCTGGGAAAACCGCGTGCTGTTGGCATCTCTTTTTTTTTTTTTTTTTTCCTTCGCCCTATTTCCGAAATTTTATTACCTTTTAAATAATCGATTTTAAATGTTCAACCGCTCTAGACCTAATATATCCGAAAAAAGAAAAACTCGGATACCGGCCCGCATTCCAATTTTATATTATATTTCGCCCTTTATAAGAACTGTTCAAAGAAGAAAAGTCCTATATAGAATTGTAGAAATAGGCGAGTTCTTTATAGGGCTCCCCGTTATTCCGTTTTTATTATGTCGATCTCGAAAAAAGAATTCAAAAAAACGAGCCCAGTCGTTCAGTTTTCGCACAAAAGGAAGAAATTTTAAAAATACATATAAATAAAATCATTACCGGGATTACGCCAAGCGAACTTTATATGAGCACTCCTTTCCCGAAAAATCGGCTCAATCCTCAAAAGAATTTTTTTTTTTATAATCAACATGTCTGATCCCGTTGATGAGCGCCACTTATGACTATACTATAGCAAATTGAATGTGAATAAATTTATACACATTTACTTACACACGGTCCTTTTGTATTGCAACCGGCAAGGAGGTTTGCCAGCCAGCCTTATAGTTTATTTTATATCCTTTCTCAACAAGAGCCGACGAAAGGCAGATTCCCCGTTAATTATAATTCGATATTCCCTTTAGCTGATACAGATTCAAGTTTAAAGGCGCCGGGACTGGCTCTCAGCTCCTAGAGCTTCCTAAGATGTCCGCTAGGCGCAGCACCTACTCCACTTGGAGAGCTCCCTGGCTAAAATTCATCACAAAATTACAACAAAAAACACCTAATACTAGCCCAAAAGTGGAGGGAGAATTCCTATTTGTCTCTTAAAGTAGTCCATTTTTACAACTTTGACAGGGGTGCCATAAGAAGAGCTTATGAAACTTGCCAGCAAAGCTCTCCTCACTCAAGAGCTTATATAAATCTTCACATTTCAATTATTAAACGAGTCACCATGCTCATAAACTTTTATACCATATGTATATATTATAAAGGCCATATAGGAGAGCCGTCCACCCTCTCCACAATAATCCCTAAACAGTATGAATTCGCTTGCCCGAAGAATGATGCCCATGATAATATATAACCATTATATCAAAACTTGTACTCAGAGGAGCTCATTTTTCCCAATATTCCATCAACCTTCTTTGATACAATTTAGTGGAAGCATTGATTAAATGAGTAATTGATAGGAGAATAGAAAGGGGTACGTTCAGTCTCAACGCTCATATTAACATAAAAATATTTCCAGTTAGAAGAAGATGATTCTCCACACTAATGCACATCTAGCTATTCGATGCGATATATTATTTAATTTAGCAACTAACCGACACCCTCGTAAAGGCCCTTAATGTTGTTTAGGGGCGAAAAACAGCTATGGTCATCAACGCCCGTAAAGGCTCTTAATGATGCAGCTCATAATACACAACCGTCGCACTCATCTTAATTCTCCCCTCAAGTTGCCATTCCTCAAATTAGTTGAAATTGTCTCCCAATAGTCCCATTGAAAAAAATCAACAATAAATTGGAAATAAACTTGTAGTATTTATAGAAAGGTTTCAAAGGTTTATTAAAATATCTAAACAATAGTTTCACTCATGTTATTTCTGTTATTTCATTCGTATATTTTAACAACTATCATCACATGATTTGTCTATAAGTATGTACTGTAATGGATTCTCCACAGTACAGCAAAAACAGTCTGGGGGGAGGGGGGGCCCTACCCAGTGCCAGCCCAATGCGTCTCTTAGGAAGTGTCACTCCCTTATATGGAATAAGTTGGCCTAATATGTATAAAAATATAGATAGTAAACAATTTCGTCGAGCCTGCCTCAGATAGAGAAGAGGCAGGGAGAAAGAGTTCCCTTCGCCAACGGCCATACCACGTTGAACACACCGGTTCTCGTCCGATCACCGAAGTTAAGCAACGTCGGGCGTGGTTAGTACTTGGATGGGTGACCGCCTGGGAAAACCGCGTGCTGTTGGCATCTCTTTTTTTTTTTTTTTTTTCCTTCGCCCTATTTCCGAAATTTTATTACCTTTTAAATAATCGATTTTAAATGTTCAACCGCTCTAGACCTAATATATCCGAAAAAAGAAAAACTCGGATACCGGCCCGCATTCCAATTTTATATTATATTTCGCCCTTTATAAGAACTGTTCAAAGAAGAAAAGTCCTATATAGAATTGTAGAAATAGGCGAGTTCTTTATAGGGCTCCCCGTTATTCCGTTTTTATTATGTCGATCTCGAAAAAAGAATTCAAAAAAACGAGCCCAGTCGTTCAGTTTTCGCACAAAAGGAAGAAATTTTAAAAATACATATAAATAAAATCATTACCGGGATTACGCCAAGCGAACTTTATATGAGCACTCCTTTCCCGAAAAATCGGCTCAATCCTCAAAAGAATTTTTTTTTTTATAATCAACATGTCTGATCCCGTTGATGAGCGCCACTTATGACTATACTATAGCAAATTGAATGTGAATAAATTTATACACATTTACTTACACACGGTCCTTTTGTATTGCAACCGGCAAGGAGGTTTGCCAGCCAGCCTTATAGTTTATTTTATATCCTTTCTCAACAAGAGCCGACGAAAGGCAGATTCCCCGTTAATTATAATTCGATATTCCCTTTAGCTGATACAGATTCAAGTTTAAAGGCGCCGGGACTGGCTCTCAGCTCCTAGAGCTTCCTAAGATGTCCGCTAGGCGCAGCACCTACTCCACTTGGAGAGCTCCCTGGCTAAAATTCATCACAAAATTACAACAAAAAACACCTAATACTAGCCCAAAAGTGGAGGGAGAATTCCTATTTGTCTCTTAAAGTAGTCCATTTTTACAACTTTGACAGGGGTGCCATAAGAAGAGCTTATGAAACTTGCCAGCAAAGCTCTCCTCACTCAAGAGCTTATATAAATCTTCACATTTCAATTATTAAACGAGTCACCATGCTCATAAACTTTTATACCATATGTATATATTATAAAGGCCATATAGGAGAGCCGTCCACCCTCTCCACAATAATCCCTAAACAGTATGAATTCGCTTGCCCGAAGAATGATGCCCATGATAATATATAACCATTATATCAAAACTTGTACTCAGAGGAGCTCATTTTTCCCAATATTCCATCAACCTTCTTTGATACAATTTAGTGGAAGCATTGATTAAATGAGTAATTGATAGGAGAATAGAAAGGGGTACGTTCAGTCTCAACGCTCATATTAACATAAAAATATTTCCAGTTAGAAGAAGATGATTCTCCACACTAATGCACATCTAGCTATTCGATGCGATATATTATTTAATTTAGCAACTAACCGACACCCTCGTAAAGGCCCTTAATGTTGTTTAGGGGCGAAAAACAGCTATGGTCATCAACGCCCGTAAAGGCTCTTAATGATGCAGCTCATAATACACAACCGTCGCACTCATCTTAATTCTCCCCTCAAGTTGCCATTCCTCAAATTAGTTGAAATTGTCTCCCAATAGTCCCATTGAAAAAAATCAACAATAAATTGGAAATAAACTTGTAGTATTTATAGAAAGGTTTCAAAGGTTTATTAAAATATCTAAACAATAGTTTCACTCATGTTATTTCTGTTATTTCATTCGTATATTTTAACAACTATCATCACATGATTTGTCTATAAGTATGTACTGTAATGGATTCTCCACAGTACAGCAAAAACAGTCTGGGGGGAGGGGGGGCCCTACCCAGTGCCAGCCCAATGCGTCTCTTAGGAAGTGTCACTCCCTTATATGGAATAAGTTGGCCTAATATGTATAAAAATATAGATAGTAAACAATTTCGTCGAGCCTGCCTCAGATAGAGAAGAGGCAGGGAGAAAGAGTTCCCTTCGCCAACGGCCATACCACGTTGAACACACCGGTTCTCGTCCGATCACCGAAGTTAAGCAACGTCGGGCGTGGTTAGTACTTGGATGGGTGACCGCCTGGGAAAACCGCGTGCTGTTGGCATCTCTTTTTTTTTTTTTTTTTTCCTTCGCCCTATTTCCGAAATTTTATTACCTTTTAAATAATCGATTTTAAATGTTCAACCGCTCTAGACCTAATATATCCGAAAAAAGAAAAACTCGGATACCGGCCCGCATTCCAATTTTATATTATATTTCGCCCTTTATAAGAACTGTTCAAAGAAGAAAAGTCCTATATAGAATTGTAGAAATAGGCGAGTTCTTTATAGGGCTCCCCGTTATTCCGTTTTTATTATGTCGATCTCGAAAAAAGAATTCAAAAAAACGAGCCCAGTCGTTCAGTTTTCGCACAAAAGGAAGAAATTTTAAAAATACATATAAATAAAATCATTACCGGGATTACGCCAAGCGAACTTTATATGAGCACTCCTTTCCCGAAAAATCGGCTCAATCCTCAAAAGAATTTTTTTTTTTATAATCAACATGTCTGATCCCGTTGATGAGCGCCACTTATGACTATACTATAGCAAATTGAATGTGAATAAATTTATACACATTTACTTACACACGGTCCTTTTGTATTGCAACCGGCAAGGAGGTTTGCCAGCCAGCCTTATAGTTTATTTTATATCCTTTCTCAACAAGAGCCGACGAAAGGCAGATTCCCCGTTAATTATAATTCGATATTCCCTTTAGCTGATACAGATTCAAGTTTAAAGGCGCCGGGACTGGCTCTCAGCTCCTAGAGCTTCCTAAGATGTCCGCTAGGCGCAGCACCTACTCCACTTGGAGAGCTCCCTGGCTAAAATTCATCACAAAATTACAACAAAAAACACCTAATACTAGCCCAAAAGTGGAGGGAGAATTCCTATTTGTCTCTTAAAGTAGTCCATTTTTACAACTTTGACAGGGGTGCCATAAGAAGAGCTTATGAAACTTGCCAGCAAAGCTCTCCTCACTCAAGAGCTTATATAAATCTTCACATTTCAATTATTAAACGAGTCACCATGCTCATAAACTTTTATACCATATGTATATATTATAAAGGCCATATAGGAGAGCCGTCCACCCTCTCCACAATAATCCCTAAACAGTATGAATTCGCTTGCCCGAAGAATGATGCCCATGATAATATATAACCATTATATCAAAACTTGTACTCAGAGGAGCTCATTTTTCCCAATATTCCATCAACCTTCTTTGATACAATTTAGTGGAAGCATTGATTAAATGAGTAATTGATAGGAGAATAGAAAGGGGTACGTTCAGTCTCAACGCTCATATTAACATAAAAATATTTCCAGTTAGAAGAAGATGATTCTCCACACTAATGCACATCTAGCTATTCGATGCGATATATTATTTAATTTAGCAACTAACCGACACCCTCGTAAAGGCCCTTAATGTTGTTTAGGGGCGAAAAACAGCTATGGTCATCAACGCCCGTAAAGGCTCTTAATGATGCAGCTCATAATACACAACCGTCGCACTCATCTTAATTCTCCCCTCAAGTTGCCATTCCTCAAATTAGTTGAAATTGTCTCCCAATAGTCCCATTGAAAAAAATCAACAATAAATTGGAAATAAACTTGTAGTATTTATAGAAAGGTTTCAAAGGTTTATTAAAATATCTAAACAATAGTTTCACTCATGTTATTTCTGTTATTTCATTCGTATATTTTAACAACTATCATCACATGATTTGTCTATAAGTATGTACTGTAATGGATTCTCCACAGTACAGCAAAAACAGTCTGGGGGGAGGGGGGGCCCTACCCAGTGCCAGCCCAATGCGTCTCTTAGGAAGTGTCACTCCCTTATATGGAATAAGTTGGCCTAATATGTATAAAAATATAGATAGTAAACAATTTCGTCGAGCCTGCCTCAGATAGAGAAGAGGCAGGGAGAAAGAGTTCCCTTCGCCAACGGCCATACCACGTTGAACACACCGGTTCTCGTCCGATCACCGAAGTTAAGCAACGTCGGGCGTGGTTAGTACTTGGATGGGTGACCGCCTGGGAAAACCGCGTGCTGTTGGCATCTCTTTTTTTTTTTTTTTTTTCCTTCGCCCTATTTCCGAAATTTTATTACCTTTTAAATAATCGATTTTAAATGTTCAACCGCTCTAGACCTAATATATCCGAAAAAAGAAAAACTCGGATACCGGCCCGCATTCCAATTTTATATTATATTTCGCCCTTTATAAGAACTGTTCAAAGAAGAAAAGTCCTATATAGAATTGTAGAAATAGGCGAGTTCTTTATAGGGCTCCCCGTTATTCCGTTTTTATTATGTCGATCTCGAAAAAAGAATTCAAAAAAACGAGCCCAGTCGTTCAGTTTTCGCACAAAAGGAAGAAATTTTAAAAATACATATAAATAAAATCATTACCGGGATTACGCCAAGCGAACTTTATATGAGCACTCCTTTCCCGAAAAATCGGCTCAATCCTCAAAAGAATTTTTTTTTTTATAATCAACATGTCTGATCCCGTTGATGAGCGCCACTTATGACTATACTATAGCAAATTGAATGTGAATAAATTTATACACATTTACTTACACACGGTCCTTTTGTATTGCAACCGGCAAGGAGGTTTGCCAGCCAGCCTTATAGTTTATTTTATATCCTTTCTCAACAAGAGCCGACGAAAGGCAGATTCCCCGTTAATTATAATTCGATATTCCCTTTAGCTGATACAGATTCAAGTTTAAAGGCGCCGGGACTGGCTCTCAGCTCCTAGAGCTTCCTAAGATGTCCGCTAGGCGCAGCACCTACTCCACTTGGAGAGCTCCCTGGCTAAAATTCATCACAAAATTACAACAAAAAACACCTAATACTAGCCCAAAAGTGGAGGGAGAATTCCTATTTGTCTCTTAAAGTAGTCCATTTTTACAACTTTGACAGGGGTGCCATAAGAAGAGCTTATGAAACTTGCCAGCAAAGCTCTCCTCACTCAAGAGCTTATATAAATCTTCACATTTCAATTATTAAACGAGTCACCATGCTCATAAACTTTTATACCATATGTATATATTATAAAGGCCATATAGGAGAGCCGTCCACCCTCTCCACAATAATCCCTAAACAGTATGAATTCGCTTGCCCGAAGAATGATGCCCATGATAATATATAACCATTATATCAAAACTTGTACTCAGAGGAGCTCATTTTTCCCAATATTCCATCAACCTTCTTTGATACAATTTAGTGGAAGCATTGATTAAATGAGTAATTGATAGGAGAATAGAAAGGGGTACGTTCAGTCTCAACGCTCATATTAACATAAAAATATTTCCAGTTAGAAGAAGATGATTCTCCACACTAATGCACATCTAGCTATTCGATGCGATATATTATTTAATTTAGCAACTAACCGACACCCTCGTAAAGGCCCTTAATGTTGTTTAGGGGCGAAAAACAGCTATGGTCATCAACGCCCGTAAAGGCTCTTAATGATGCAGCTCATAATACACAACCGTCGCACTCATCTTAATTCTCCCCTCAAGTTGCCATTCCTCAAATTAGTTGAAATTGTCTCCCAATAGTCCCATTGAAAAAAATCAACAATAAATTGGAAATAAACTTGTAGTATTTATAGAAAGGTTTCAAAGGTTTATTAAAATATCTAAACAATAGTTTCACTCATGTTATTTCTGTTATTTCATTCGTATATTTTAACAACTATCATCACATGATTTGTCTATAAGTATGTACTGTAATGGATTCTCCACAGTACAGCAAAAACAGTCTGGGGGGAGGGGGGGCCCTACCCAGTGCCAGCCCAATGCGTCTCTTAGGAAGTGTCACTCCCTTATATGGAATAAGTTGGCCTAATATGTATAAAAATATAGATAGTAAACAATTTCGTCGAGCCTGCCTCAGATAGAGAAGAGGCAGGGAGAAAGAGTTCCCTTCGCCAACGGCCATACCACGTTGAACACACCGGTTCTCGTCCGATCACCGAAGTTAAGCAACGTCGGGCGTGGTTAGTACTTGGATGGGTGACCGCCTGGGAAAACCGCGTGCTGTTGGCATCTCTTTTTTTTTTTTTTTTTTCCTTCGCCCTATTTCCGAAATTTTATTACCTTTTAAATAATCGATTTTAAATGTTCAACCGCTCTAGACCTAATATATCCGAAAAAAGAAAAACTCGGATACCGGCCCGCATTCCAATTTTATATTATATTTCGCCCTTTATAAGAACTGTTCAAAGAAGAAAAGTCCTATATAGAATTGTAGAAATAGGCGAGTTCTTTATAGGGCTCCCCGTTATTCCGTTTTTATTATGTCGATCTCGAAAAAAGAATTCAAAAAAACGAGCCCAGTCGTTCAGTTTTCGCACAAAAGGAAGAAATTTTAAAAATACATATAAATAAAATCATTACCGGGATTACGCCAAGCGAACTTTATATGAGCACTCCTTTCCCGAAAAATCGGCTCAATCCTCAAAAGAATTTTTTTTTTTATAATCAACATGTCTGATCCCGTTGATGAGCGCCACTTATGACTATACTATAGCAAATTGAATGTGAATAAATTTATACACATTTACTTACACACGGTCCTTTTGTATTGCAACCGGCAAGGAGGTTTGCCAGCCAGCCTTATAGTTTATTTTATATCCTTTCTCAACAAGAGCCGACGAAAGGCAGATTCCCCGTTAATTATAATTCGATATTCCCTTTAGCTGATACAGATTCAAGTTTAAAGGCGCCGGGACTGGCTCTCAGCTCCTAGAGCTTCCTAAGATGTCCGCTAGGCGCAGCACCTACTCCACTTGGAGAGCTCCCTGGCTAAAATTCATCACAAAATTACAACAAAAAACACCTAATACTAGCCCAAAAGTGGAGGGAGAATTCCTATTTGTCTCTTAAAGTAGTCCATTTTTACAACTTTGACAGGGGTGCCATAAGAAGAGCTTATGAAACTTGCCAGCAAAGCTCTCCTCACTCAAGAGCTTATATAAATCTTCACATTTCAATTATTAAACGAGTCACCATGCTCATAAACTTTTATACCATATGTATATATTATAAAGGCCATATAGGAGAGCCGTCCACCCTCTCCACAATAATCCCTAAACAGTATGAATTCGCTTGCCCGAAGAATGATGCCCATGATAATATATAACCATTATATCAAAACTTGTACTCAGAGGAGCTCATTTTTCCCAATATTCCATCAACCTTCTTTGATACAATTTAGTGGAAGCATTGATTAAATGAGTAATTGATAGGAGAATAGAAAGGGGTACGTTCAGTCTCAACGCTCATATTAACATAAAAATATTTCCAGTTAGAAGAAGATGATTCTCCACACTAATGCACATCTAGCTATTCGATGCGATATATTATTTAATTTAGCAACTAACCGACACCCTCGTAAAGGCCCTTAATGTTGTTTAGGGGCGAAAAACAGCTATGGTCATCAACGCCCGTAAAGGCTCTTAATGATGCAGCTCATAATACACAACCGTCGCACTCATCTTAATTCTCCCCTCAAGTTGCCATTCCTCAAATTAGTTGAAATTGTCTCCCAATAGTCCCATTGAAAAAAATCAACAATAAATTGGAAATAAACTTGTAGTATTTATAGAAAGGTTTCAAAGGTTTATTAAAATATCTAAACAATAGTTTCACTCATGTTATTTCTGTTATTTCATTCGTATATTTTAACAACTATCATCACATGATTTGTCTATAAGTATGTACTGTAATGGATTCTCCACAGTACAGCAAAAACAGTCTGGGGGGAGGGGGGGCCCTACCCAGTGCCAGCCCAATGCGTCTCTTAGGAAGTGTCACTCCCTTATATGGAATAAGTTGGCCTAATATGTATAAAAATATAGATAGTAAACAATTTCGTCGAGCCTGCCTCAGATAGAGAAGAGGCAGGGAGAAAGAGTTCCCTTCGCCAACGGCCATACCACGTTGAACACACCGGTTCTCGTCCGATCACCGAAGTTAAGCAACGTCGGGCGTGGTTAGTACTTGGATGGGTGACCGCCTGGGAAAACCGCGTGCTGTTGGCATCTCTTTTTTTTTTTTTTTTTTTCCTTCGCCCTATTTCCGAAATTTTATTACCTTTTAAATAATCGATTTTAAATGTTCAACCGCTCTAGACCTAATATATCCGAAAAAAGAAAAACTCGGATACCGGCCCGCATTCCAATTTTATATTATATTTCGCCCTTTATAAGAACTGTTCAAAGAAGAAAAGTCCTATATAGAATTGTAGAAATAGGCGAGTTCTTTATAGGGCTCCCCGTTATTCCGTTTTTATTATGTCGATCTCGAAAAAAGAATTCAAAAAAACGAGCCCAGTCGTTCAGTTTTCGCACAAAAGGAAGAAATTTTAAAAATACATATAAATAAAATCATTACCGGGATTACGCCAAGCGAACTTTATATGAGCACTCCTTTCCCGAAAAATCGGCTCAATCCTCAAAAGAATTTTTTTTTTTATAATCAACATGTCTGATCCCGTTGATGAGCGCCACTTATGACTATACTATAGCAAATTGAATGTGAATAAATTTATACACATTTACTTACACACGGTCCTTTTGTATTGCAACCGGCAAGGAGGTTTGCCAGCCAGCCTTATAGTTTATTTTATATCCTTTCTCAACAAGAGCCGACGAAAGGCAGATTCCCCGTTAATTATAATTCGATATTCCCTTTAGCTGATACAGATTCAAGTTTAAAGGCGCCGGGACTGGCTCTCAGCTCCTAGAGCTTCCTAAGATGTCCGCTAGGCGCAGCACCTACTCCACTTGGAGAGCTCCCTGGCTAAAATTCATCACAAAATTACAACAAAAAACACCTAATACTAGCCCAAAAGTGGAGGGAGAATTCCTATTTGTCTCTTAAAGTAGTCCATTTTTACAACTTTGACAGGGGTGCCATAAGAAGAGCTTATGAAACTTGCCAGCAAAGCTCTCCTCACTCAAGAGCTTATATAAATCTTCACATTTCAATTATTAAACGAGTCACCATGCTCATAAACTTTTATACCATATGTATATATTATAAAGGCCATATAGGAGAGCCGTCCACCCTCTCCACAATAATCCCTAAACAGTATGAATTCGCTTGCCCGAAGAATGATGCCCATGATAATATATAACCATTATATCAAAACTTGTACTCAGAGGAGCTCATTTTTCCCAATATTCCATCAACCTTCTTTGATACAATTTAGTGGAAGCATTGATTAAATGAGTAATTGATAGGAGAATAGAAAGGGGTACGTTCAGTCTCAACGCTCATATTAACATAAAAATATTTCCAGTTAGAAGAAGATGATTCTCCACACTAATGCACATCTAGCTATTCGATGCGATATATTATTTAATTTAGCAACTAACCGACACCCTCGTAAAGGCCCTTAATGTTGTTTAGGGGCGAAAAACAGCTATGGTCATCAACGCCCGTAAAGGCTCTTAATGATGCAGCTCATAATACACAACCGTCGCACTCATCTTAATTCTCCCCTCAAGTTGCCATTCCTCAAATTAGTTGAAATTGTCTCCCAATAGTCCCATTGAAAAAAATCAACAATAAATTGGAAATAAACTTGTAGTATTTATAGAAAGGTTTCAAAGGTTTATTAAAATATCTAAACAATAGTTTCACTCATGTTATTTCTGTTATTTCATTCGTATATTTTAACAACTATCATCACATGATTTGTCTATAAGTATGTACTGTAATGGATTCTCCACAGTACAGCAAAAACAGTCTGGGGGGAGGGGGGGCCCTACCCAGTGCCAGCCCAATGCGTCTCTTAGGAAGTGTCACTCCCTTATATGGAATAAGTTGGCCTAATATGTATAAAAATATAGATAGTAAACAATTTCGTCGAGCCTGCCTCAGATAGAGAAGAGGCAGGGAGAAAGAGTTCCCTTCGCCAACGGCCATACCACGTTGAACACACCGGTTCTCGTCCGATCACCGAAGTTAAGCAACGTCGGGCGTGGTTAGTACTTGGATGGGTGACCGCCTGGGAAAACCGCGTGCTGTTGGCATCTCTTTTTTTTTTTTTTTTTTCCTTCGCCCTATTTCCGAAATTTTATTACCTTTTAAATAATCGATTTTAAATGTTCAACCGCTCTAGACCTAATATATCCGAAAAAAGAAAAACTCGGATACCGGCCCGCATTCCAATTTTATATTATATTTCGCCCTTTATAAGAACTGTTCAAAGAAGAAAAGTCCTATATAGAATTGTAGAAATAGGCGAGTTCTTTATAGGGCTCCCCGTTATTCCGTTTTTATTATGTCGATCTCGAAAAAAGAATTCAAAAAAACGAGCCCAGTCGTTCAGTTTTCGCACAAAAGGAAGAAATTTTAAAAATACATATAAATAAAATCATTACCGGGATTACGCCAAGCGAACTTTATATGAGCACTCCTTTCCCGAAAAATCGGCTCAATCCTCAAAAGAATTTTTTTTTTTATAATCAACATGTCTGATCCCGTTGATGAGCGCCACTTATGACTATACTATAGCAAATTGAATGTGAATAAATTTATACACATTTACTTACACACGGTCCTTTTGTATTGCAACCGGCAAGGAGGTTGCCAGCCAGCCTTATAGTTTATTTTATATCCTTTCTCAACAAGAGCCGACGAAAGGCAGATTCCCCGTTAATTATAATTCGATATTCCCTTTAGCTGATACAGATTCAAGTTTAAAGGCGCCGGGACTGGCTCTCAGCTCCTAGAGCTTCCTAAGATGTCCGCTTAGGCGCAGCACCTACTCCACTTGGAGAGCTCCCTGGCTAAAATTCATCACAAAATTACAACAAAAAACACCTAATACTAGCCCAAAAGTGGAGGGAGAATTCCTATTTGTCTCTTAAAGTAGTCCATTTTTACAACTTTGACAGGGGTGCCATAAGAAGAGCTTATGAAAACTTGCCAGCAAAGCTCTCCTCACTCAAGGAGCTTATATAAATCTTCCACATTTCAATTATTAAACGAGTCACCATGCTCATAAACTTTTATACCCATATGTATATATTATAAAGGCCATATAGGAGAGCCGTCCACCCTCTCCACAATAATCCCTAAACAGTATGAATTCGCTTGCCCGAAGAATGATGCCCATGATAATATATAACCATTATATCAAAACTTGTACTCAGAGGAGCTCATTTTTCCCAATATTCCATCAACCTTCTTTGATACAATTTAGTGGAAGCATTGATTAAATGAAGTAATTGATAGGAGAATAGAAAGGGGTACGTTCAGTCTCAACGCTCATATTAACATAAAAATATTTCCAGTTAGAAGAAGATGATTCTCCACACTAATGCACATCTAGCTATTCGATGCGATATATTATTTAATTTAGCAACTAACCGACACCCTCGTAAAGGCCCTTAATGTTGTTTAGGGGCGAAAAACAGCTATGGTCATCAACGCCCGTAAAGGCTCTTAATGAT